>OX638132.1:80956695-83456695 GCA_951804985.1 Dryomyza anilis | reverse complement strand
ATAAACACTTAAATTCAATGTAACTGTTAATTACAAATAATGTTTTAAATTTAATTAAACCGTTAATTTTTAATATAAATATTTAACCAAATTAAACTTAAAATTTCTATAAAACAGTTAATTTAAATACAACTGCTAATTTTTAATTAAACTTTTTCATTCAATTTAAACAATTCGATTAAACTTATAATTTCAATTAAATTGTAACTTTTAATTAAATTGAACTTTTTATTACAATTACACATTTAATTTCAATTAAAAATTTCATTTCAATTAAATTTTAAATTTCAATTCAATTTTTAATTTCAATTAAACTTATAATTTAAATAAATCTAAAAATTCAATTAAATATAACAGCATTAAATTGAACTTTTAATTTTCAATTAAATTTTAAATTTCAATTTAATTTTGAATTTCAATTAAAAGTTTAATTTTAATCACATTTTTCATTTCAATTAAATTTTAAATTTCAAATTTAAATTAAACTTTTAATTTTAATTAAACTTTTAATTTCAATTAAACTTTTAATTTCAATTAAATTTTTTATTTCAATTAAATTTTAAATTTCAATTAAATTATTCATTTCAATTAAACATATAATTTATATAAAACTTACAATTCAATTAAAACTTTATTAATTTAAATATTCTATATAATTAATTTTAACATTCAATTATAATTAAAGTGTTAATTACAATTACTGTCAAATTCAATTATCAGGTTTATTTTAATTAAACTTTTAATTTCAATTAAACTATTTATTTTACTTTACATTTCAATGATACTGCAAATTTCAGTTATACATTTAATTTCAATTATAATTTAAATTACAATAAAACCTTTTATATCAACCAATACTTTATTTCTATTTTCTCAATAATAATTTGATAATTTGAACACCATCATTTAAAATTCTAATTAATACAAAAAAATATTTTTAATTGAACATTTCTTATTTTATTTTTTCAATGTTGAAACATCTTTTCAACTTAATGCTTAGCATATAAGGTTTGTATGCTTTGAGATGCAAGTCATCGAGTTCAATCAGTTAATTGTTCATTGAAACAATGCGTTTGTGAAATGTTTCGAAATTATTGCTTAAAGTGTTTAAGATGGGCTTTATTGCTTGCGTTTAAAATATGTGGATTTTGCAGTACTTGAAAAATTTTATCAAATAATTAAAAAAAAAAAAACTAAATTAAAATAAAATAAATTATCATTTAAAAAAAGAGTGACTAAAGAAACACGTCGCTATATTTGCTACTTTTGCAACTTAATATTTAAATATTTACAAAAAATGTTTGGAGGGGACATGGCTCGCAAATCTAGCTGCACAAGAGCGCCGTGCGCCAGTCGTCGCGCGGCAAAACTCACAAACTGCCGGCCGCCGCATTGAACTCAATGAGCAGACCATTTGTGGCGGCCGATGCGCTTGTGGCGGCTGTCGCTGCAACAACTGTGTGCTGCTCTTGTTGCTGCTGCGCCGTCAATTGTCAGGAGGTCATAATCGATTTGACCGCCTCGTCAATGCCGGCGCCGACACAGCTAAAATCATTTAAATTACTAGCGGATGCATGTTGCGTCTGTTGCTGCTGCTGTTGATGGTGATGATGATGTTGTTGCGCCAACAAATGCTGATGATGTTGCTGCTGCTGTTGTGCGTTTAACAACATCTCCGCATTTTCGGCCGCTGCCGCAGGCGTCAAACAATCGCTTAGCTCAGCGACCAGCTGCTGATCATCGCCCGCATTGACGCTGGCAGCCGCTATTTGCTGTCGATCCTCCAAAATGCTGTCGCCCAGAAATGAGCCCATCGAGTGATCCAGCGAAAACGTCAACGAATCCGATTCGCTATTCTGCAAATTTAAAATGCTGTCGATGGCGTTTTGTACATGGCGACTGATGTCATCGTCGAACTCGCCGCCACTGCTGCCGACGCTCAGATTGGCCATGTGATGATGGCCGGCGGCGGCAGCTTGCAGCAAATGTTGCTGATGATGTTGCTGCTGCTGGTGATGCTGCTGTAGTTGCTGATGTTGTTGTAGTTGCGCATGTTGTTGCTGCTGCTGTTGCAACAAATGGTTTGGCGCAAAATGTGCTTGGTGATCGATTGCGTTGCCATCGAGCAGATGCTGAAACTGTTGCTGATGTTGTTGCTGCGCAGCATATTGCTGTTGTTGTTGTTGCTGCTGCTGTTGCAATAGCAACTGTGAAAAGCCCACAGCGCTGTTGCCGCCCACCACAGCCGCACTCTCATTGACGCCAATATCGGCAGCATGCAGCGCCAAGAGATCGGCATCCATGAGCGCCTGTTGCTGACGCGTTAAATGTTGTTGCTGCTGCGACAAACTAGGCGACGTTGATGATACCGACGATGAATTCGAGCTGTTGCACATTTTCTTGCTGCGCGACTCATCTTCGTCGAGTGCGTTCGGTGACAACAGCTGTGCGCCGTTCCACTGACGTTTGCGCGACTCGGAGCCATTTGCTGTTGTTGCCGCTGCCGTTGAGGCAGACATGAACTCCTGCAGCTGCGCCTCCATGGTTTGCATCCAGCGCGGATTGCTGTTGCAGCTGAGCTGTATGTGATGATGTTGCTGTGGCTGCGACGAGGCAGCTGCAATCGTATTTGGCGTTGTTGACTGCACTGCAAAATGTGTTTGTTGCACCTCATTGTCGTAAATATCGCCGTTAGCAGCATTAACTGCACTATTGTTGCTGTTGCGCATAAAGCTGTCGCTGCCAGCGGCGGCGAGCTCTTGCGACCAGAGCCGCTTTATGGCTGTTGACGGCGGCTGTTGTTGCTGATCTGTCTTGGCATCGCCAAAGATATCCTGCAGGCGAGTGTCAACAACATCGTCTTGCGTTTCCGTGTCACAATTGTCTACAGCAACGACGCCGTTCTTTTCGTGCAGCTGCGGCACCGGCGACTCGCCAAACATGGCTTCTAAACGCGTTTCAACTGATTTGCCGATGGTAGTAGTACCGGCGGCAACATTTGCTTCCGGCTCAAAGAGCTCGCTAATGCTGGCGGTAGCAACAGCGGCAGCAACCACATGTTGATTGTGTTGCAGCAAAGGTTGCTGACGCTGTTGGCTGCAGCTGCTGCTGCTAGTGGTGTTGGTGCTGCTGCTGGCCGCATTGTTGCTGCTGCTGTTCTGCTTGTTGATGCAGCCATTCGGAAAAAGATCTACAAGTGGTAGCCGTTGATTGGCGCCAACTGCAGCATTTGATGCATTAGCTGCAAAAAGATGCTGCTGCTGCTCAATTTTAGTTGGGTCGACCGCGGCGGCGTTGACGTTGTTTATATTATGCATATTGTACTGCAGCCAATCTTCGTCTGGCTGCGCAGCTGCAAAACTGCTGCTGTTGTTTGGCGGTTGTTGCTGTTGCTCTGTGGCGGCCTTCTGCTCTTTGCGTGTTGGCGCCTTTTGCAGATTACTGCTCTGCTCAGACGCCGCCGCAACAGCAGCCAGCGGCTCTTTAACCTCCACCTTTTTCATTATAAAACTTGGCGTAATTTCAGATTCAATGTCGAAATCATTGTCATCAAATTCTTTTTTGTCCACAGTATGCGAATCCTTCTTTACAACGCCATTGAATTGTTGCTGCTGAGGTTGTTTGTTGCAACCAGCACCATAAAAGCTGCTGTTGTTGTGCTGCCACGATTGGCGTTGTTGTTGCTGCTGTTCGTTTTTGTTCAGACTCGTCTTGTTGTTGAGCTCAAAATTGCTATTGTAATCGTTGTTGCTGCTGTTGCTATTGTTGCTCAGGTTATTGCTATTATTGCTAATATTGCTGCTGCTATTGCTATTATTGCTGTTACTATTGCTGCTGCTACAGTTATTGTGATTGCTGTTGCTGCTGCCATGCTTGAGCAAATCAAATTTATCCATTGTGGCTGAAGAGGCAGCTTCGTTTGGCTCCATCTTGATTTCATTTTTGATTTGTGTTGCGTTTGCTGTCTCTGTATGGTTGCTGTTGAGCCATGCCGGTGGTTGCTGCTGTTGGAGTTGTTGTTCTTTTGGTTGCTGTACATTGCATTCGCTGCTGCTAGTGGCCACTTCATTTAACTCTTCTTTTATGCATTTTGCAGCGAATTCACTTTTACATTTCAATTCTAGCTGCTCTGCATCCGCCTCGTTCTTCGTTGTTAACTCCAGCTGTTGCTGCTCTGCATTCAGCTCCACGTTGCGCATCTGCTCCAGCTCACACTTGAGATCCTCGATCATGAGTTGTTGCATTTGGCACGACTCGGAGGTGCGATGTTGTAACTATGGGAAAAGATGGAACGCCAAGTATTAGTAGCGAACAAATAAGTATAAAATATAAAAATAAAGCTATCATATAATTCTTCTGAAAGTATAATTTCAACCGTATAATTCTCATTGCCAAGGCAATTTTTTCAGCGAGATAATAAAATCCCGGAGAAATATTCCTGGAGGTAATTTGTCCCATCACATAATTCTTTTGATAATCATAACATTTTTTGATAATCAACATACCGTCGATTCCTGCATCAGAATCTCCTGGAACTTGCCCGAGAGCGTTTTGAATTTTTGCTGAAAGCCAACCGCGGTGCGTTCGAACTCTGCCTCCTCCTCGGAGACGATTTCCTCGTCCGGCTCGTACATGCAGTGGTATCTGTAAATTCATTTTTTTATAAAGATGTCTTTGATTCTAATCTACAATGTTGCTGTTGCCTGCTTACCTGATGAGACGCTTGACAGCCTCCTGCTTGTCTTCGAACGGATGTGCGTAGTCCGGATTGAGGCAGCTCTGCTGGTCGACCTCCAACTGATGCATGAATCTATAAAAAAGAAGAAAAATTAAAATAAAATTGCAACGAAAAACGAAATAAACGAAAAAGACGCTGATAAAAACGCGAATTTTCAACACACTCTACTCACAAAGAGAGGCGCGCGAGCTTCATTTTCGGCGAAAGACCCTCCTCAGGTGGTGGTGGGGGTGGTTGTTGTGGCGGCAGTGGTGCTGGCAGCAATTTTACAGCAGCATTTGTTGCGTTTGTTGTTGATGCTATTATTGACGCAGCAGTTGTTGCAGCAGAGTTTGACATGTTGCTCATAGATGTTGTAGGTGTTAATGCGGGTAAAAGTGTTGGTAGCTGTTGTTGTGGTTGTTGTTGCTGCTGTTGTTGTTGCTGTTGTAATTGCTGTAGTTGCTGTTGCAGCATATTGCTGTTGTGCTGTGCCACAAGCGTTGCTGTTGTCATTGTTGCGCTTGTTGTTGCCGACAGCACCAGCGGTGGCGGACCATTGTTGCTGTTGTAGGCATTAAATGGCAACGCATTTTTCACCAGATGCTGTTGCTGCTGTTGCAAGTGCAACAATTGTTGCTGCTGTTGTTGTTGCTGCTGCTGTTGTTGTTGTTGGGGCGTAAGCAACGCATTGCTGGCAGCGCCTGCGCTTTGCAGCTGTTGTTGCTTTTGCTTCAGCTGCTGCAACATGTTGTTGCCGGCAACCATAGACTGCTGATGTTGCTGCTGTTGAGCGGCAGCGATAAGTTTGATTTTGGCGGCGGTTTCTTTGGCTTTTGTTTGTTGTTGCTGTTGAGGCGGCAACTGTTGCTGTTGTTGTTGCTGTTGTGTTGGCAGTGTTTGTGGCGCAGTCATTTGTTGCTGTTTGAGCACTGGTTGTTGTTGCTGCTGCTGTTGTTGCAAAGGCGAAGCTAGCGGTTGTTGTTGCAGTTGTTGCTGCAATTTCTGCTTGCTTTGCAGCGTATTTTGATGATGTTGCATTGGATAAACGTGTATGCGATGCGTAACATTTTGTTGCTGCTGTTGCGTTTGCAATTGTTGTTGCTGCTGTGTATTAGCAATACTGGCAGCTGTCGTTGCGGCGCCAGTGGCTGTTGTTGAGTGGTTGTTGGGCTGTACAATATTTGCGGGAATATTTGCATTTTTTGCTAAATCATTTTGCTGTTGTTGCTGTTGCTGCTGTTGTTGTTGAGACAATTGTTGTTGTTGTTGCTGCTGCATCAATGTATAGCCGCCGCTTCCATTGGACGTTGGCATATAATCATCCGGTGTTGGAATCTCTTTGCCGGCGGACAATATGCACTGTTGCTCAAAGAAAAGACGCTGCAACGCTTCATTCAGCTCTGCATCGCTCATCGGTTTGTTGTACTGCGCAATGGCGGCGGCATCAAAGTCCGGCGGCAGCGTGAGCGGCAACGGCATCGTCGATTTGTGCTGCTGCTTGGCGGTCAAGAAACGAATTTGAGTTTGGACCTGTTTGAATTGCTGTTGCTGCTGTGGCGTCAATTGAATGGTTTGAACGCGCGACACAGTGTGTTGCTGGGGCGGTGTTGGTAGTGGTGGTGGCAGCAGCTGCTGTTGTGATTGTTGTGGTTGCAGCGCAGGCATTGTAGCAGGTAACATGTTGTTGTTATTACTATTATTATTACTATTGTTGTTGTTGTTGATGGCAGCAACATTGTTGCCTAAATTGTTCTGCATCATATGCAGCTGTTGTTGAAAGTTTTGTTGTTGCATATTTTGCTGTTGCGTTGTTTGTTGCAACTGTTGCTGCTGCAATTGCTGCTGTTGTTGCTGCTGTTGTTGCTGCTGCTGTGGCTGTTGCTGCATTGGCGCAGTAATGCCCACCAGTTTTGTGCCACTCGTTGTCTGCTGCAGCGACTGAAATGGTTGAATTGTGTTGCTGCTGCTGCTCGATGCAGTTGTGGTCGTTGCTGTTGTTGTCTGTGTTGTTGTTGTCGTCGACGCTACAATCTGTTTGCCGCTCGCAATATTCGGTTGCACAATTTGCACCGGATTGTTGTGCGGCTTCTGCGACAATGGATCCAATTTAAGCATTGGCTTCACAACGTTCTTTGGCACGCCCGCCGCATTGCTGCCGGCAACATCGGCAGCTGTTGTTGTTGCTTTCGGTTTGCGCACCGGCTTCTTTTTGGGTGGCTTGGCAGGTTCTAACTTTGCTTTGCTCTGATCGATGATGGGTGCAACATTGGCCACTTGTTTGGCGGGTGGTTGTGCCAATGACGTTGTTGCTGCTGCTGCATTTGTTGTTGCTGCTGCTAAGTTGCTGTTGTTGCCACAAAGCGGCTGTATGGGCTGCGGATAAACGATTTGCTGCTGTGGCGGCACCGTTAGCTGGCGTTGTCCTGCAACTGTTGTGGTTGTGGAAGGCGCTGCATTTGTTGTTGTTGCTATTGCTGCAGCTGTTGTTGGTGGCAACGGATTGACATCGTTAAAGTGGATTTGACCCTGCAACAAACACTGCGCCAGCTGTTGCGCATTGATGCCGGCGGGCGCAATGAGCAGTCGTTCGCCGGGACCTATGGATGCCGTTGTTTGTGTTGAGCTGTAGGGTGTAATGTGGTTGCTAACGGTGTTGAGACAGAAAAGTTGCTGCGTCGCTGGGTCGATTTTGGGCAGCGCAACATAGCGCTGTTGCTGCTGTTGTTGTTGCAGCTGTTGCTGTTGCAATTGTTGTAGTTGCTGCTGCTGTAGTTGATGTTGTAGTTGCTGCTGTTGTTGCTGCTGTTGATGTTGTTGTTGCTGCTGTAGTTGCTGCTGTTGTTGCTGCTGTTGTTGTTGCTGTTGTTGCTGATTTAACAGCGGCAAATTAAAATTTTTCTGTTGCTGCTGCTGTAGTGGCATCGATAATAAAGGCTGCTGCGTCAAAAGTTGTTGTTGCTGGTGCTGTTGTTGTTGCACCGGCTGTGGTGTGGCTGCTTTAGGTGGTTGTTGTTGTTGCTGCATAGGTTGCTGCTTGGTTTCAATAACAAATCGTTTTGTTTGCGACTCTAATTGTTGCTGTTGAAATTGCGACAAATTTGTTGCTGTTGTTGCGCCTGCATTAAGCTGCAACTGTATTGTTGCTGGCTTAGCAACAGCTGTTGTTGGCTGCTTTTTAATGGCGCCAGTGCTAGGTGAAATGAGGTTGCTTTTGGGACCATTGAGAAATGACTGCTGTTGTGATGATTGCGCCTGTTGTTGCCCCTGTTGCTGTTGCTGCTGCTGCTGAGGCTGCTTGCTGTCCAGCTTTGTCGGCTCATTGATAATCGTCAAATTGGGCAGCGCTCCCTTCAACAGCGCCTGTAATATCAGCTGCGACTGTTGATCCTGCGGCTGATTGGGATCGTGACGCAGTATCAGACGCTCGCATTGCTCGGACACAGCAAGCGTCAAGCTGCCGGTGAGCTGCGGTATCAGCGAAGAGGCAGCAGCTGGTGAACCCACCGAAATGGAGACATTGGCCGGCATGCCGCTCAAATGCGAGGGCAAGAGGTTGCTTAAAGCAGTAGCCGCAGCAGCAGCAGCTGTTGTGGATTGTAGTTGCGACTGTTGCTGCGACTGTTGTGTTGCTGTGCTTAAAGTGCTGTTAAACTGCAGCTGACGACCATCATTGGTGGTGAGTTTAAATGCAGGCGGCTCTAGTTGTTGTTGTTGCGCTGTTGGTGGTGGCAGCAGTGGTGGCGGAAAAAGCGACGATTGTTGTTGTTGTTGAGGCTGCTGCTGTTGTTGTTGCATAGTCTGAATTTTGATGCCGCTCTGCTCAAGTATCGGCATTATTTGTATTTTATTCTCAACTGTTGCGGATGCCGACAACGCGCCTTGGTTGTTCTGTTTGCTGGCGTCAATCTGCGATATTTGTATGTTGCCGATTTGACTAGGAACGGACGCGGAGGCGACGACAGCAGCAGCAGTGTTGTTAACTAGCGCTGGTTTGGGCGCAACATTTGACAAAGTTATGTTGCTGCTATTAACATTGTTGTTGTTGCTGTTGTTTGCTACTGTCGATGTAACGCAATTATTAGCAGCATTGTTAACTGTTGTTGTTGTTGCTGCACCTGTTGCTAATGTTACTGCAGTTGTTGCTGCTGCTGCGATTGCAATATTTATGTTGTTCGACTCCTGTTTTTTACCATTGCGACGCACTGCGGGTTTGCGACGTGGCTTAACAGCGGCTGTTGTTGTAGTTGCAGCTGATACTATTGCTGCTGCTGTGGAAGTGGCAGTTGCTGCACTAGGCGAAGCAGCGGGCAAAGGTAAAACGTTGGCATTTGTTGCTGTTACTGATTGCTGTAAATTGGAATAATTGAGCGTTGTGGTATTTGACATATTTTGTGGTTGTTGTTGCTGCTGTAATTGTTGTTGTGTAGCTGGCAATGTGGTTGTTGTTGTTGTGGCTTGTGGAGGCAGCGTATAGCTGATGGTAGGCAGATTGTTGTTTTTTGCCTGGGCGCTGATAATTGTTTGTTGTTGCTGCTGTTGTTGTTGCTGTTGATGTTGCTGCTGTTGTTGTTGCTGTTGTTGTTGCTGTTGATGTTGCTGCTGCTGTTGTTGTTGTTGTTGCTGTTGTGCCTGTGCTGCTGCCTGCTGCGCCAAATGCTGCTGCGCCTGCTGATGAATCTCCTCCGCAGTTGGCAGTCGCGGTATCGAAATTGAGTAAGGCGTCGTTGCCAAATCCTGCTGATCAAACTTTATCGTAATATTCGGTGTTTCAGCAGTGTCAGCCGCAGCTGTAGCAACAGTTGTCGATACATTGGCAGTTGCTGTTGAACTGCTGCTGTTGCCGGCGCCTGGTATCGTAAAGGTGAAGGGCACCGAATCGCTGCCCGCCTGACTGGGAATCGAGATCATGATGTCATTGTTGGCATTTGTGGTGGCCGTAGCAGCTGTTGATGCAGAAGCAGAAACTGTTGTTGCGCTGCCTCCTGTGGTCGTTGTTGTTGTGGTGGTTGTTGCATTAGTCGTTGCAACGGAATTGGACGCTGCTTCCTCGAGTTGCTGCGCCAACGGTTCAAGCTCCATGCTAAAGTCACCGCCGCTGCCGGCAGCACCATCATCTTCGTCATCATCGTCCTCCATGATGCCGCACAGCTTCATGACGTTGCCGAGATCTAGTTTGCCGTTGCTAGCGCGTTGTATTTGAGGCGTGGGCGAGGGTGTCGCAGCGCGCGCTGCTGTCAATTGTGTAATGTTGCAGTTGCCACTGCTGCTGTTACTAAAGGACATTGTGTTGCTGTTGTTATTGGCGGTGACAGTATTGCCAACATTAAAATCAAATTGCGCCGTGGTTGCAGCTGCATTTGAGGCGTTGTTATTGTTGTTGCTGTTGCTATTAGTTGTCATTACAGTACCAACAACACTGTTGCAGCTGCTGGACGACAATGGACCAACAGCAACTTTGTGCAGCGGCGGTGTTGCAGGCGGTGGTGTTGCTGGTGGTGGCGTCGGCGCTGGTGTCGGCACAACTGTCGCTGCTTTGGCTGCAACAGGCGGCTGCTTCTTTTTGCGCGGTTTGGCGGGACGCTTAGCGGGCTTGGCGGTTTCAGCAGGTGGTGCCAGTGTTGGTGCCTGCTGTTGTTGCAGTTGTATTTGTTGCTGCGGCTGATGCTGCTGTTGAAACTGCAAAGTTGTTCCGTTGCCTGTCCCTGGCGCTGTGCTAATAATAGTGGTGCCATGCGGCAGCTGCTGTTGTTGTTGCTGCTGTTGTTGCAACTGTCCTGCTGCTGCTGCCGCCGCTGCAGCATTGTACAAATCTGTTGCCAACGTTGTAGAGTGCTGGAAACTGTTACCGCTTGATGCGGCTGCCGCCAGCTGCTGCAAACTAGCGCCGCTCAGTTGATTCAGATTGATTAGACCGCCGCCTGCGCTGTTCAGACTCTGTTGAAAATGCGCGGGCAGCTGCGACAAGATTGTCGTAGTTGTTGCAGACGCTGCGGGCGTTGTACTAAGACCGTTTGGCATTTGCAGCTGTGCATTTGCGGCGGCCAACTGCAATTGCTGCAGCTGCGCCGCAACGCTCTGACCCAGCAGATGATTATTGAGCGTGGTGGCGGCAGCGCTGGTGGTGAATTGTTGAGATCGGGGCTGCTGCTGCTGATTGGCCGCCGCTGCCGAAAGCGCTGCATGCAACCCGCTCAGCTGCGTTATTGCTGTTGTTGGCGCATTGGCGGTTTTTATAGTTGTTGTCTGCAGATTCTGCTGTATGAGATTCGCCTGCGAGGAGACAATAAAGGTGGGCGTGCCGGCGGACAGCTGCATGGTGGCGCCATTTGTATTGAGTATGCGCAGCAGTTGTTGCGGCTGCGCCTGCTGGTGGTGATGCTGTTGCTGGTGTAATTGCTGCTGCTGGTGATGCTGCTGATGATGATGCAGCTGTGGCTGTCCACGCGCATTTTGTATGACAAGCGAGGGCGTCGCTGTTAGTTGCGGCGTCGGTGGACGCAGTATGAGCTGCACGCCCTGCGGCGTGTTTTGCTGCACAAGCAGCGGCATCTGTTGGTGATGATGCAGCAGCAACGGTTGCTGCGTTGTGGTTGCTGTGAGACTAGTGGCGGCATTCGGCGGTAATAATATTTGTTGTTGTGTTTGTTGTTGCGATTGATTGTTGGACGTTGGCTGCGCCGTTAGCTGCAACATGTTCGAGTTGCTGGCAGCGGTGTTGGCGGCGGCAACAGTTGGCGTTTGATTTTTGGCTTTCAGCGACTGCTGCCCTGCGTCGTGCGTCGAGTGCAGCTGCTGCGGTTTTGGTAGTATTTGCTGTGGGACTTTTGTGGTGGATTTGGTGGTGCTAGAGGAACTGCTGCTGGTGCTACTGCTGGTCGTGATGCTGCTACTCATGCTGGCGGTGGATGTGATGCTGCTGCTGGTGCTAAAACGTTGTGTGGGCAGCTGTTGCTGCGCAGGCGCGGCTATAAGCTGCCCTTGTGGACCCTGTATAAACTGATAGACGTGTTGTTGTTGTTGCTGCGGCTGATGATGTTGCTGCTGCTGCTGCGCAGCGATTGTAAACTGTTGTTGCAACATTTGCATTGGCTGCGGTGTCGGCGGTTTGATGGAGGCGGCTGTAATGCTGCCACTGGGACTGGGCGACGGACTGTCGGCAATCAGCGGACTGTTGCTGTTAAATTGCTGAAAGTGTTGTTGCTGTTGGCCACCTTTTTTCGTTTGACTTTTTGTGCCACCAGCCACATTTGCTGTCGCAAGCGTGTTGTTGGCCGTGTTGTTTGTTGCTGCTGCTTGTACTTGGGCCCCATAACCGCCGGCTACGCTGCTGTTGCTTAGTGAGACGACGGGCGCGGAGCTGTTGTTGCTAAAGATTTGATGCTGTTGATACTGTTGCTGTTGCTGTGTGGCGCGTTTGTTGCCGCCCTTCTGCAAAAATTCATAGAATTATTAGAATATGTTGCTGTTGTGATGTAGGCAATAATAAAAAAATACCTTATTCAGTTGAATATTGTTGGAGCCAACGAGCGTCGTGTTGAACTCATTGCCAGTACCAGAGGCTGCTGTCACGCCCACAACGGTTGTGGCGGCAGCGGGCGACTGCGACGGACTCGGCTGGAAAACGACGGTGCCGGCATTGGGGCTGCCATTGTACTGATGCAACGATTGACGTCTGCCAGGCGTCGCCGCCTTGCGTTCCTACAGAAGAAGAAGAAAAACAAAGAGATGAATCAATTAGTATAATATAAAAATATTTGGGTTCATGGTTTTCGTGATTTTTAAAGTCACACTGTTTTGCGCCACGTCTTTTAGACTGTGTGGCATTATCCAAAAAATCTCATTTTCGTAAAAATGTATATTTTCGCATAAAATATACACCACATTTAATAACGAACACACACAAAAAGTTATCGTTTTGACAAATATTTAAAATCTTTATTGTTTTTCTACCAGACCGAGTTAATGGTGTATGGAGCAAACTAATTCTCGGTAACGATAAATATAATATCAGTCTTTAAAGTTAACCAGTAACGAAGGCTAACATGTTAAATTTTTTAAGTGGGACAATTCGATAGCTGGTGTAAGGAAGTGGTTTTGATTTCTCTTCCATACCGGACACCTCTCATTCTGGTTGTTATAAACGAATGATAAAACTGAATAGGTTTTACCCTTTAACTTTTAGTTTAGGCTATAAAAATAACCTCTTTTATGAATTTGGCTTTTCAAGTTTTTATATTGTATGTTCTTCTAATTAAAAAATATTAGTTGCACCAATGATCAACCTTTTTTTCAAACATGTTAGCAGAATGTATGCAATGAGGGGTTTTCTAGGGTTTTTCAATAAGAGCGCTACAAAAGTTTTTTTCAAGGGTTTTTCAAATGGGACGCTACAAAAGTAGAGCGACAGGGACAGCAAACGACGCCATTTTTCTTGCCGCTCTTTTGACATTTCTCTTCAGTAAGGTTTGCCATTTCATGCCACTGAAGCCGCTTGACCACCAGAAGCGTCGTATGTTCGTGAATTGGGCTGGGCCGTACTTCTTCCGTGATGATCAAGACCGGCACGTTACTGTGTTACCGTTCAAAGATAATCGAATATTTTTGGCCGCAATTGGTTGATATGGACTTGGAGGACATGTGGTTCCAACAGGACGGCGCCACAAGCCGCACAGCGAATGCCACAATCAATTTATTGGAAACCAAGTTTGGAGAACGTGTTATCTCACGAAATGGTCCAGTCGATTGGCCGCCTCGGTCGTGCGATTTGACGCCGTTAGACTATTTCCTGTGCGGCTACGTCAAGTCTATGGTCATTGCCAACAATCCAGCGACGATTGATGAATTTCGTACGAATATCGAACGTGAAATTGCAGCAGTATCGACCGATTTATGCTTGAAAACCGTTGAAAATTGGGTTCAGCGTCTGGACTTCTGCAAGCGTGCCCGTGGTGGCCATGCAAAAGAAATCGAGTTCCATACATAATGATATCGAACGTACTTTTACAGGAATAAAGAATTTCATTGATATCCAAAATCGTACCGCTACAAAAAAACCCCTTAGTAGGTACTCAAATATAAAAATATATTTGAGTATAACAAATTAATTAAAAATTAAAATTACATTCGTTTCGTATTTGCAGTAATTTTAAAGTGTCAACTAGAGTACGATCAATCAATAAAATTAAAAATATATTTAATTTTGAAATTTGGCATTTAATATCGAACTTGAGAGGAAAACAATGTTGCGTTTTCTTATAAATGTTTCCCGTTCGTCGGATAAATTGATTAGCTTTTATTTTCCGTCGGACGGAGAACAATCAATCCAACGAGCTTCCGTTTATCGGGAAACTCGACTGGGCTGATTAATTTATATTCTTTTTTTTGGGTGTAGTAAAACATGTTATTCAATTGCAGAAAACAAAAATAAAAACAAGTTGCACCCAACACGTTTCCTACAAATAGAAACAGTTCCTAATATTTTATGTCCACTACATACAAAATGTTCAACATGTTTTCTACTTTTTAAGATTTTATCCAATATTTTCTCTGACTAAAATATATCACAACTAACATAAAACGTTTCTTACAAATACAAAAAAAAAATTACTAATTCATTGTCTCATCTAATTATAAAATATGATAAAGTATGTTTCAACCAACTAATAATTGAAACATATTATATTGCAGCAAATGTAAAATGTTTCAAGCTGCTACTAAATGTTTTTTTTCAAAATATAAAATATTTGATAGACTGTTTTACACAAATAGAAAATAATTCTATCAAAGATTTATGAACAACAATTAAAATTACAAACGCCAAGAGTTAAAAAAAAAACATAAAAATCATTATATTCACATAATTTATGTTTGTATCAAGTATATCAGGGTAACTATCAGTATATATGTCAATAACTATCAGGGGCTTATTTCGCATACTACTTATTTAGAAATTAAAATAATTGCACTCACTTGCTCCTGGGTTGTATTGGTAATGGTATTGCCCGTTACAAGTAGCACATCTTGAGGAAACGGCGACAACGAGGGCGACGGCTGCAGACGCGGACTGGCTGATATCGATGGTGATGGACTGGGCGTCAGAAACGGACCCGGAGGAGACAATATTCCTGCAAAAATACACAAAAAATAAATAAATTTAATACTTATGTAACAAAAATACAAGAAATATAAATTGAATTTAATAAAAAAAAATATTAAACATTTTTAAAACTGCAGCAGCTGTCGGTGGCTTCAATCGAATCAACCAACGCGCTGCGCTGCTTACATTAATGCCAAAAACATAAGATTGAACAAAAATAAAACGCAAAACGAGCTGCCAATAAATGCGTTCCAATTAACTTAACCAAGTTAACAAAGCCATTTGGTACGTGATCGGCAAGCAAGCCAGCCAACCAGTCGGTAATTCACTCACTACTCCATCCGTCCGTCCGTCCGTCCGTCCATCAGTCAGTCAGAAAGACCGACAGACAAACAAACAGCAGAAAAGCGCGCCATTTCAGCACTTGTTTCTCCACTGCTCATTTTTCCCATCCACCTATTCGTCGTCGTGCAATCTACGAGGTCTTTTTTTTTCGTGTAACATCGATTTTATGGGCGCTCTCAACACTAAATACTCCACAACAAACACCAAAAAAAGAGTTTTAAAGTTATCTCTCACATGGTCTCTACAATATTTTGCTACTCTCTCACTTTTCGTACACTTCGTCGTGTTTGTATCTCTGACTTCACGGTTAGAGTTCTTTGCTCTCTGTTAACCATGCTGCTGCTTTTCTTCTTAGCCATGTTTACATTTTTTGAATGATTTTATATGCTGAAATCTGCTCATCAAAATACAGCATCGTTTGGGGTCAAAACGAGAGAAAATGAGCAGTTCGGCAACGAGAGCGTTCGGAGAAGAGAATTTCGTTCGTTCGATTTTTTTGTTGGTATACTTATAATGGCAACAATTTATACACCTTTGTTGGATTATTATGTCAGTATTTAGTATTTGATTATTTTCGGTCACTTGAGAACTTTTGTATGCTAAAATATAACAAATATTTGGGACCGATGATTGATTAAACAGAATAACATCATTTGTCATCCCATACAATGATTCTATATAATTCGCGAGTGCTGTTTTTGTCTGCATACTCAGTTTTTTTCCTATTAACTAAGACACTACTTAGAAATAAATTACGGTACATTAAAAATCTATTTTTACAAAAATCTTTAAACACAATTTGTCTTTTAATTGTTGATACTAATTTTAATATAATTAATATAATTCGATAGTTTTGAAATATTTTTGAATCTAAAATTGAAATCTAAGAAAAAGAAAAACAAAAAATGTATCCGGTTATCCAAATATAGTTCAAACTTATGAACTATTTTTCAACTATTTTACATTTTAAAATATGCCCTAAATGCCAAAAAATAAAAAAAGGCTAAATAAAAAAAATTAAAAATTCTGTTTTGCTGGAGTATTAAAATAAAAAATTTAATTGAATATAGATGAAATTCAAGATTATGAAAATTAATTTTTAATTAATGTGTATAAAAATATATAAATAAAAAATAAATTTAACCGCAGAAATTTTTTCGCAAAAACATTGAGCACTAAACGAAATTTAATCCTTAAACATCGGTCGTTTAAACTAAGTTTAAATGACGAAAAAAATCGATTCTAACTTCAAATCAAATTTAAACCGCAAACTAAGTTGAACTAGCACTAAAAAAAATACCCTAAGGTCAAAATTTTAGCAACAAAAAGCGCACTTTTCACTATGTTTGAAGTTCACTGGAAAAATCGATTCTGATTTCAAACGAAGTTTAAACCACAAACTAAGTTCAACTAGCACTAAAAACTGGCCCTCAGAGGCTTAAATAAAAATTTTTACTAATAGTTTAAAGCACTATATACAAATTATAATCTCAACATGTATTAGTTATCCATATGATACAAAATACTTTTAGTAGATATGATTGAGTCTTAACAAAAAGAAAAACAATTGAAAATTAAACATTTTGTAAACCTGAATTAAAAAATTATTTGGCATATTCCAACCTACAATCGAAACATATTTAGATTTTAAAATGATCGATTTTTTTTATTTATTTTACTGAATCCGAAAACAAAATTGTTTTTCAATGGAATTCAAACCGTTTAAATTCTGTGGAACGTACTCAATTTGGTTTATGTTGTCAAATATTTGTGATTCTATTAAAAGTGTATTTTAGAACATGTCTGATTTCAATTTATTTCTAACTAAGATCAACGTTAAACTAATTTTTGAAAAAAAAACCCACTAATAAATAAAAATATATTTTGTAAAACGTTTTTTGTGTTCAAATTAAGAATTTTCGAATTATGTAGTTTTAATTTATATTTGAAATCTATTTACTATTGCTACAGTTGTTCAGTGCAAGTTTCAATTTAGTTTAAACTTAGTTTAATTTAAACAATTTTTAAACATGCATAGTTCCTAAGCAATACGTCCAAATGTCATTACAGACGAAAAGACAAATCTTCCGCACTCAGTTTTAAAATGGCATTTTCAATACTTGTGACTATAAACGATAATAGATTGAGCTAGATGACAGTTTAAACTTGGTTTAATTTGGTAATTTACTGAAAACTAACATTTTTCAGAATATATAAAGAATTATACATATTCCAAAAACAAATCTAGGTAAATCATTTATAATTTGAAAATACCTTCAATATTTGTAAATTAAACCGACCAAAAAAATAATAATACTGCACAAAACGACCACGAATTTAATGAAATGGTTTTGCCAAATTTTGAAGTATTTGAAAATATAAAAATTCCAGTGCACCAAGCCTTATCATATACAACAAAAAAAGTTCTACCAACAACCAGTATTCGTCATATTGATGAATACATTCATTGAATTAAAATCGTATTTTTTAACTGTTTTTTATTTCCAATCCATTTAACATCATATTTCAAACTAAAATTTGTAACTATTTAGACATTTATGTATTTATAATTCTTATAAGTTTTATAATATTTAAATTCTAATTATGCCAAAACTCCATTTTATCATGTTAATGAACAATATACAATATTGATGAATTTTGTTCATCAAACCATATTTATTTAAATATCATAAATCTCATCAGAATTATAAATACATAAATGTGTAATTGTTACCATTTTAGATTGAAATTTGATGTTATAAAAAAGTATGGAAAATGAAAAACATTGGTAAAATACGATTTTAGTTCAATGAATGAACTGATCAATATGATGAATACTGGGTTGTTGGTAGATTTTTTTTTTGTTTTTACTGAAAAGACTTATAAGGAATGATATGGGTTTTTGTGTAATTTAATTTTGAATGCTGAATCTTTTAAAATCAAATTAACTAAATGTTGCCACTTTTAAATGAAAATACATAATTAGCGGTAATAAATATCATTAATATTTTATATTTTTTTCTATTACTATATAAAGCTATTTATTAGAAATACAGGGTTTTTCAAATGGGACGCTACAAAAGTAGAGCGACAGGGACAGCAAACGACGCCATATTTCTTGCCGCTCTTTTGACATTTCTCTTCAGTAAGGTTTGCCATTTCATGATGGAAAGATATACGAGCCAACAACGAGTCGAAATTATTAAAATTTACTACTGAAATTCGGAGTCAGTGGCCTCAACGTTAAGAGAGCTACGTCCAATTTATGGTTGTCATAATCGTCCTAGCAGATCAACAATTGAGCGTCTAGTGGAAAAATTTGAATCCACTGGCACGGGAACAACATGTTCCCGTGCCAGTGAGACAAAGAAGTGCCCGTAGTGTCGAGAATATTGCTACCGCTGAGGCTTCAGTTGAAGAAAGCCCAAATGTGTCTCTCACATCCTTGTGGCGAATTTTGCGAAAAGATCTTGGCCCAAATCCTTACAAAATCAAATTGACGCAAGAACTGAAGCCGCTTGACCACCAGAAGCGTCGTATGTTCGTGAATTGGGCTGAGCAACAACTTGAAAATGATTGGGATTTTCATCGAAAAATCATCTTCAGCGATGAGGCTCATTTCTGGCTGAATGGCTTCGTCAATAAACAAAATATGCGTTATTGGGCAGACAGCAATCCACACGTACTCCAGGAGTCATCATTGCATCCCGAAAAAATTAAGGTTTGGTGCGGTTTATGGGCCGGCGGCGTCATTGGGCCGTACTTCTTCCGTGATGATCAAGACCGGCACGTTACTGTGAATGGGAATAACCGAATATTTTTGGTCCCAATTGGACTTGGAGGACATGTGGTCCAACAGGACGGCGCCACACAGCGAATGCCACAATTGGAAACCAAGTTTGGAGAACGTGTTATCTCACGAAATGTTCCAGTCGATTGGCCGCCTCGGTTGTGCGATTTGACGCCGTTAGACTATTCCCTGTGGGGCTACGTCAAGTCTATGGTCTATGCCAACAAGCCAGCGACGATTGATGAACTTCGTACGAATATTGAACGTGAAATTGCAGCAGTATCGGCCGATTTATGCTTGAAAACCGTCGAAAATTGGGTTCAGCGTCTGGACTTCCGCGTACCCGTGGTGGCCATGCAAAATAAATCGTGTTCCATACATAATGGCATCGAACGTACTTTTACAGGAATAAAGAATTTCATTGATATCCAAAACTTTTGTAGCGCTCTTATTGAAAACCCCTTTATTTCACATGAACCCCCCACAAAATTCCAACTTTGATTTGACCTGCATTTCTAATAATTTATATATTTTATGAAATAAAAAAAAATTACAAAAAATTGAAGCAATTTTTGTGCACAAACAAGGGTACTACAACATAATATATATACAAAAGGATTATAATAGGAACAGCAAGAAATACGAGAAATACGTTAACAAAGAACGTGGGAAACCAATTATTGGTTGACTGACTGCCACAAGCAATTGATTGATTTTTCAATACCCAAGTAAAGGCAGCAAATACAAAAGCTGATATATGTAAAATAATTGCAAGGGTGGATGATGGGGGGGTATTGTGTAGGAAACATTTGAGTTGAGGACTAAAAAGTACTAGAGAATAAAGATATGTATAGAGGGTGTGGTATATGTTGTTGGGCATTGTATAGCAATCATTCTAATTAACCCCGCAGTGCAAACGTTAGATGCAAATGCAGCATAAATTTGCATATCGACCGAAGGACCCAACGACAGAAACAGACCAAAGTAAGGAAGGAAGGATAGATGGAAGAACGGACAGACAGACAAACAGACGGTATAGCATGGTACGATGGCGCTGTTTGTCTGCGTTTTTTGTGTTTTAGTGGCAAGACAAAGATCTTTGTGCTGCGAATGTAGTTGGCAAAGGTTTATGTAGCAACAACAAATATAACAGCAGCAGCATCAACCTAACAACAACGTTAACTAAGTTGCATGTCAAAAAATCAACCACCAGCAATAGCAGCAGCAATAATATGGCGAAAGCAAAAAAAAAGAGAATTAACAAAAAATAAATTAAACCGTCTACAACATAAAAGCAGCAGCAAGCAATGCACCGTGAAATCGTCCTGACGAACTCACAAAATGATTCGACGACTTGCAGCAAGCAGCAATAATAGCTGCTGCTGTTGGGCCTGTTGTTTTTGTTTTTGCTGTTGCTACTGCTACTTCCACTACTGCTGCAGTTGTTGTTGTTATTGTTGTCGTCGATGTGTGTCTGCCTGATGCTGAGTTGAGCTGAGGCTGGGCTATTGTTGATCTGGTGGCTGCTGCTGCAGCTGAAAATTGCGTTGAGACACCAACGACGACGACGACAACCTTTGGTTACCGTCAGTCGTTGGTTCTTTTCGCAGCACCAGCAACTTATACACAGCAACAACAACCATATTACACACAACAACAACAACAACAACATTTGTTTTTGGACAGGACACAATCAATGCCAGGAGTGAGAAATTGTGTTGCACAAGGCAAAACAGCACAAAAGTCGACAATGTTGATGATGGCGGCGACGACAACAACGACGATGACTATGGTTGGTGGTTCGCCGACAACAAAGGAATAAAATTCCAATTTTAACGAAAACTGAAAACTTTGCGAATCCTATTACGAGTCATTTTTTCGCCCATGATATTGTTTTTTTTTTTATTTTATTTGTTTTTAGCTTTTAAAAAAAAACAACAACAACATATTTTCGTTGCAAGTTGCTCTCGTTTTGTTGTTGCTGACATAAAGGACGCGCAAAATAGCATAGAAGGCAAATAATATATATTATAAAACACAATGGACCTTGATAAAGATCGAACGAACGAACGAACGAACGAGCTCAGTTGGACTGAGTAAAGAAAGAAACTTGGTACACTTGAAGGTGTTGCAGTGGCAAAAAATACGTGGGTGGTATTTGAAAAGTTTGTTTTTTGTTATTTTCGACTTTACAGTCATTTAAAGTAACGATGATTTTATTTAATGTTTTGAATTAGTAAAAGAAAAGTTTTGTTTTCAATTTCAAATCTACATAAATTTTGACTATACGTTTCAATGGTTTACGATAATTCTTTATAACCAGATTTTTGAAAAATTATAAGAAATGATGAATCAAATCGTTCGTGTATTTTACAAAAAAATTTATCCACGAAATATTTCGTAAAATAGACGAAAGAACTTTTGTAAATTTATGATAAAATTACGAATATTAATTGTTTATTTAACGAAACTATTCGTAGATTTTATCTACGAAAGCCAAGTATTCGTACTTTTGACGATAGCATTCGTACATTTACGAAATATATGAAACATTTTACGAATCTTTCGTAAAATACACAAATACTTTGTTTAAAAAAAACCTGACGATGAAAATGAAATGATTCATTTAGAAAAATATGAAATATTATGCACTGATCTGATACTTTTGACACAAACAGAACTCACCTAAAACACATTTTAAATCTGTTCGTATTTTAAAAGTATCTACTTGCGACAGCGATACCAATTAGAATAAACTGCAGCTCCAAGTTGCTATTTGACGCAACGGATTTCTTTATTTACTAGTTATTCGTAAAAAACACGAATGTTTCGTAAAATCTGTTCTCAAATGTTACGAAAGTTTAGTAATTTATTCGTAAAATGTAAAGCTCATTCGTAAAATATGTTATTCTTTCTTTAAAAAAATGTAATCTAAAATAATATAACAAAAGTTTTGTAATTTATACGAAATGTTCGTAATTTGTAGTTGTTTTAATTTTACGAATAATGATTCGTAATATATACGAATCGTTCGTAATAAATATTTTGGCACCAAAAAATAGAAATAACAAATGTTTGGTGTTTTCTACGAATTATTCGTGTATTTTGCAAAATTAAAATTTACGAAAACGTATTTCGTAAAATGTTCGAGTAATTATTTTGAAAGTAGTAGATAAAAAATAAAATTAAAAACATATTTCGAAACTTTATCATTATAGATATCACTTACGACAAAACCTGCTATATCATTCTCGATAGTTTATAATTTTCATATTATTATAGATGATCGAAAACGATAATTTGATACTGTAAACGATGTAAACGTTAAGATTTCGTTTGGTTTTCTACTCCGGTTTTTTTTTTTTTACAAATAAACCAACGCTCAGGTGATGACCCCTATGCAATGCACAGTGTTTTGATCATAAGAAGGGATCATTGGTTAACGGGAAGAAGGAAGAGGGAGTAATGTAATTGCGACTTCTTTTGTTGAATGTGGAACTTTCAGTTTAATATTATAAAATTAGTTGAAGAATATTTAAAACATGAAGATTGTTATTAAAAATTTGTGTAGAACCCATATAATTTGAGGAATCCATATATTTTTGGTTTGAATCGGAATTGGAACCGGAATCGGAACCGGAACCTCTATTTTAAAAATGTAACTTGTAACTGATATTTAGTCTCTGCCTCATGAATCGAAAAGAACCGGAATAGAAACTGCTTTGACTTTTTGCAACGGGAATTGGAATTGTTATTAAAAATGTGTGGAACCGGAATTGGAATAATAATTTTTTTTTTTTGGTTGGAACCGGATTCAGAATTGATTTTTTAAAAATCTTGAAACTAGAACCGAAACAGATATTTCCAAGGGTTAAAAACAAATATAGATCTTTTAAAAAGTTATAACATTTTAAACCATTTTATGATCATTCTTGAATTCGATATGATAAACTTTTTGAAATGAACCACAATGCCCCAAATCATGTATTTTTTTTATTATCGTGTGACAACGTTTCGTTTCCAGTCGTCTTCGCCTAAAATTTGTATAACGTATTTGAAACGTTTCGTTCGTTTCGCTTTTTGAATTGAACATGTCAATATTTTTGATTTGCCAACTATTTTTCATATTCAAAATTTTAATTTTTTTTTTTGTACTTTGTCGTATGATTTATATGCTGGCAAAAAAACTCTCAAATCGAGCGTACTCAACGTTTCGTTTCATACATTAATCAAAAATTGTAGTCACACGATTTCAACCGATATTCGAACGACCCTAGTAGAAATTTTGGTAGGGCCATAGTCATGAAGTGATAATGTCATTATTTGAGGTGATCGGGATATGACGAGTCCCATAATGTTCTTGTAACGCAGTTCTTGACCTCAGGCCATGATTATGTACTGATCGGACAATTCCCCATATATTTAATATTTACCCGACAATTGCCTTGTCTGAGCCCGAGCATAATAGGGTTTCTCTCATTAATCTCGATCATTGCCTGATACTAATTTCGTTATGAGGAACAAATAATGTAGCTATGATTGGGAACATTGACTGTTTAGATAATGTAAACCCTGCTATGGTAAGAATGATAAGGGCATGCAAAGGCAATGATCATATCTCTAATAGGGCTAACCCAACGAAAACCCGATCATTTCCCAATGGCGCATCGGGCAAATTTCTACTAGGGGAATTGTAGCCGATATCGTTGTCACCGGGACATATATAATCGGGGAGAATATATATTACAAATTTTGTCAAAGAACTGAATTTTCAAAACATATAAAATTTGTTTATCGGAAGTGAAAACTTTTTCTATTGCACCTCGTTATCTATAATCAATAAATGTTCATTTTTATCGAAAACCCTATAATTTTCGTATTATTTTAGATTAACAGACACGATAATTTGTGCGTATAGACTATATCGCTTGGTTTGCTGGGAAAGAATAAAATATTTTGAGTATTAAATTGAGAAAATATTACATTTTAATAAATTAAAAATGTTTGTCAAATAGTACTGAAATTGACATTGGAAAATGGTTTCATTAGTTAATAGGACGTATCATTATTGATGTTGGAAATGCTGAATTCAGCGCATAATAAGAGGATTTCAAATCATATCGTTGAGAAACATTTTAATTTGTTAAATATTTTATGTGGTCTTATGTTTCATAGTTATTTTCAAGGATTAAAACCCAAAAAAATAATGGTTTCGATTTCACACCCAGAAAAAATTCCCTCAAATCCCATTAAAATTAATCAATAGGACAATTATTGATTTAATAGTATACAAAAAATAAATCTTTTCATATAAACTCAATGGCAATGTCAAAGTATTTTTTATTATTTAATGGTATTTTCCTATTAAAATAATAATTTATCCTATTGATTATTTTTAATAGTAAAAAACTATTATTTATATAGTATTTCTTTTTGGTTGCAGTTTCATAACCATTTTAAACACTTGATATATTGATTCGATACATCGATGTTTTCCGATGCAATATAAGACTCAGAATCAATTCGATACATCGATGTATTTTTTCGATACATCGCACCACTGTTAAATTCATATTTGCTAAACGAAACTAGCTAAATTTAATTATTTATATGAAATTATTCTATTTAAAATTAAACACTTTAAATAACCATTTGCTTTATACATGTTTTTCTCAAAATGGCATAACATGGCTTTGAAATTTTTGATTCCCAACGACTTAATTATTTTGTATACAAAATGTTTCAAGTCTAAACACTTATTTATTTTAAACTTTTTATTTTGATTATTTGACATATAAAACCTTATAAAATCTTCATCAAAATGTAAATAATTTACCTAATGATTTTTCATTTGATACATCGAAAACATCTATGTTTTTGTTCGAGTCGATGTATTATATCGACCAAAACATCGATCGATTTTTTCAGATGGACATCCCTATTTAAAACCCGGTACAAAACTAAAACCGTTTATATTTTGGATATAGGTTTATTTTTTATTTTTATGTAAAGGTTTCGGATTTAAAAATTAAACGGTTTCAAATATTTGATTATTTTTTTGGAAATAGTAAATGTGTCCTCAATTTGTTTTTTTTTTTTTTTTTTGATAATTTTGCACCGTGTATAAAACTTTTGACACATAGTTAGTTAGATTTATGTAATTCACAGTACCTTAGCTGTAGCAACAAAAACAATGATGCTGCTGATGATGATGGCAACAATAATGATAATAACCACGACAACAACCTCGACGATGGCAGCCTCATTTTGCCCATATTTATAACTACTACGTTTTAACCTGATTCAATAGATCGCGCATAGGAGCGCCTAGCACAGCCCTGCAATGGCGGACGGACCAGGGACAACAGCTACAGAAAGACGAAGTGAAGAGGAAACAGTAGAAGGAGTTGTGGAGGATGCAACAACAATAACTACAGCAACATAAGATGATTTTTGTTTGGTTTGCAAATATGGTTACATCACCTTCGTCAGCATAGAACGCGAATGAATTTTGCAGTAAGGAGTTTGGGTGTCGGCAACAACTACAGCAGCAGGAGCAGTAGCAGCAGCAACAACATGGCGACATTGTTACAAACAACGATGTTGTTGTTGTTGTGTTTGGTCCTGTGCTTCTGATGCCACTACTCGTCGTGTTGCACAAATGTAGATGGTGCCATGACGATATGTTGCTGCAATGTGGCAAATGGTTGTTAAGGATAAAATAGGCAGCAGAACAACAGCAGCACAACAACAAAAACAATAAATAATAAACAAGCAAAAATAAAAATAAAAACTGAAACAAAGCAAATAAATAAAATAAAAATATATCAAATAAATACAGCAGAAATTCACAACATGAGGTGAAAAAAATAAAAATAAAAAATGAAATAAAAATCAATAAGCATGGGATACATGCGCGCATTGAGTGTCTATGCCGAAATGAAGTGACTAAGGGCTGTTAAACCTACACAGCGAGAAAATAGTGCATACACTCAGAAAAAATCTCATAAAATCCCATTAAAATTTCTCAATAGAACAGTTATTGATTTAATAGTATACAAATAAATATAAATATAATTTTATGTAAACATAATATATTATTGACTGATAAATCATTTGTAAACAAGGTTGTATTGAGACTTGAACAGTGTTGTAATGAGCTCTGACTTACATTATAATATCACGGAAACATTTTAATGTTGCCCCTTAAAATGGTGTATGTTCTAATGGAAACATAATAATTACTACATTCAAACAAAATACGAAACATAAATATGTTTAAATTAAAACATGATTTTGAACGACCTGAATATAAATATGTTTCCAGTCAAACATATCAGTTGTTTCAGTACAAAAATTAGTATGTTTGCATAGAAACATATTTAAATATTTTTGGAAAAAAATCAGGGACAGCAAACGACGCCATATTTCTTGCCGCTCTTTTGACATTTCTCTTCAATAAGGTTTGCCATTTCATGATGAAAAGATATACGAATTCGAAGTTTGGTAGTAAATTTGAATAATTTCGACTCGTTGTTGGCTCGTATATCTTTCCATCATAAAATGGCAAACCTTACTGAAGATAAATGTCAAAAGAGCGGCAAGAAATATGTCGTCGTTTGCTGTCCCTGTCGCTCTACTTTTGTAGCGTGCCCTTGAAAAAACTTTTGTAGCGCTCTTATTGAAAAACCCTTTACAAGTGACAGCATCAATGAATGCACAATTGCACTAACAGACGCTAAACAAGACGATCCAGGCTCGCTTTATATTTGGTACAGTTGGTCTCAGTACAGCACATAGCGTAGGCAAGGAATTCACGGAGGCTTTTGTAAAAAAACATGCAAAATTCTGTTTGAAAATCGAAACACCGTTTGTGGTTTTTTCACATTAGTTTCAGAAATTATATACTGCACTATATTATACTCTGTTACTATTAGTACTTTTTATAACACAATTTATATATTTATTTAATTTACAAATAACAAAACTATTACCGATGCGAACACGTTTTCTCAACGAACAACAAAAGACACGTACGCAGAAAATGCCGATCACCGAGTACTCAACGAGTGCCAACTTCGTATACAAGAAGAATGTCGATAAATTATCGAATTAAGACGTGTGTGGCGAACATACGTTGTAGTTAGATTTGATAAGCATTTTCTGTGTTTCGAAACATAGTTTTAACCAAGAAAATTGCCAAGAAACAGTTTATTCAAATGCAAAACAAAAATTTATGTTGGTATTGTAATATATTTATGGTAAATATGACAGATTCTGCTGGACAATATAATAATGTTTACACGTAAGCAAAAATAAATTAAATTTCGATTACAATTTAATTACACTTCATTCCTAATACATGTATTGTAATTTCGTATTAATTTTTAATCACATTTTAAACATATTCAAACTAATCTTTTATATCCGAGTAGAATTTAATGATTTTGTAGTATTTAATGAGATTTACCGATTGATTTTGACTAAATTCAATAGTAAAAACTATTAATGAGAAAGATTATAGCTTCTTTTTGGGTGTCCTTAATTAAATTTTAAAGTGTACCTGTATTTTAAATTAAAAGTTCTGATCGTTTAAAAGTAGAACAACTTAATTCAAAAGTTTATAAAATATAATTCAAAGTTTTTTTTTTTCGTTTCAAATGTTTTTCATTTACAATACAGACTCATAGTTCATAGTGGCGAATTTGATATTTTTGAAGGGTAATATAATATTTTATTTTTGTGATTGAAACAAAAATACATTAGATAAGACATAAAATTTCTTAAAAAATATGATACAATAGTAAATAAACATGTTTTGAACCGAGCACCTTTTTTCTCGGAAATTTTAATTTTTATTTATTATCATGGATATTGGTGGGGTTTCGAACTGTTTGCCATACACTAAAAATCCATTTTTTGTAGAATTTTTAAGTAATAATGTAAAAAAAGTTTATAATTTTGTAACTTATATATTCGAAATTTTAAATTTTCGTAATTTTACAATTTATAACGACTCAGTATGCTATTCGTTTCGAAATCGTTACGAGATGAATGCGAGAAAAAGCAGAAATCACACGATATCGGACACTTTCTTGTACCGATACGATATCGAGCGTCAAATGGATCTACACGACAGTAGGTAGATATCGATACGTTTCGTCGGAGTTTTCTCGGTACGAGAAATTTTTTGAAATCGGAACGATATCGATGAAAAAAAATGATAGATATATTTGAAATATTACGATATCGATGCGATAAATGTTTTCATATCGTATCTTGTCAATAAATTTGAATGTACGAGAAATTATAAAAATTACAAGGACGAACTTTTTTCTCGAAGTTATTCGATAAAACTTCGAGGCATCGGAGGTCTCCGAGACATGGCAGACTGGAGAGAATTAACTAGTTTCAAATTCTGTTAGTTAATAATTACGAAATTTCATGATTTAGTAACTTTATAATTTTGAAACTTCATTATTTCGTAACTTCATAATTTTAAAATTTCAGAATTTCGTAATTTTATAATTTTGTAACTTCATATTTTCCTAATTTCATTATTACAAACGTAACATCATAATTTCACTACTTCGTAAGTTTATAATTTCGTAATTTTATAATTTCGTAACTTCAAAATTTCGTAATGTATTAATTTCTTTACGAGCAATATGAAAAAGAGTTTCTAATTTCATAGCTTTGTAATTTCGAAATATCATAATTACGTAACTTTATAATTTTGTAACTTCATAATTCATAATTTCATAATTTATAACTTCATAATTTTTAAATTTAATAACTTTATAATTTCGTAAGTTTCGTTACAAAATTTAAAAAAAAAGGTCAATAAATTTTATAAAATACTTAAAAAGGACAACATGAAATCTTAAAATCAAGTCAATATTTTTGAAAGAGTTCTTAAAATGTATTTTTTTTCAGTGTGTCATTTATTTATTTTATATTTTCAAGTATATGTCGAAAACTCTAAAAAAAAAAGTTTGCAAAATAATGTTGTTAAAACATCAAAGACTAGATTTTAAATATTTAATGAGTAAAAGGATTTCCATTTAAAATATGTTGGTAAAAGTTCGAAATGAATACAAATAGTGATACAGAAAACACATTACAGACTAATACAAATTAAAAAAGCAATCAAAGAGTTTAGTTGGCAATACAAACAAATAAACAACCAACCAACAAATGCCCAACAATAGAACCAATAATATTAATTCTGTTGGTGCCCTCAAGCTGTCGTCGTCTCAAGTGCTATTCCAAATGAGTTCGGTGGTTCTATTCTATTCAGTTTTGTTTTTATTTTTTTAAGTTTTGTATATTGGTATTACAGAAGTCTGCAAATTTAATTGAACATTTTTATACCCTACACATTTTTATACACCAGTATATAATGTGGGTGTTACAAACAAATGACCAAATTATATATGCCCTTTCACTGGGTATAACTATTTGTATAAAATGTGTACACGCTGAAAATAAAGGGCTCTCCCAAACATAATTTTGCAGGCATTACGTACATCTTAGGAGCTTTATGTAAACAAAAGTATTATTGCATTGCCAAACATTATTATAATAACAGCCAAACATATTTTTGTTTTCGTTCAAACATATTTATGCTCAGAATGAATAATTTTTGGCGTTTGCAAACATATATACGAAGAATGTGAAAAACATTTTATTTACATGTAAACATATTGATGTTTACATTTAATTTTATTGTAAAACAAAAATAAATTTAGTGCTAATATCTTCTTTACACAATATTCATTTTTTCCCTTTTTTAAATTACATTTTTTTATTTATATTATATAATTATAAACGTTGTTCCTATTTTGAGTTCAGTGATTGGCGGTACTTAAACAAACTTTTCCACCAAAAGGAACTTTTGAACTATATGAAAAGTATTAATTTGAGTGTTACTGAGTGCTAAAAGTAGGCAGCGTTGTTATTTAATTGTGATATCGTAATGCCAAACATACATATAATCAAAATAATACTATTATTTTTAATTTTTATTTTTAAATTCGTTGTCACTCAGTAACAATCGCGATTAACCAAATACAAATAATTCAAAGCACTTTTATTGACGTTGGGTGTGTTAAATATCGGAAATATCAAACATACATATATTAATATCTGATGAAATTATAATTTTGCAGCTTTTTTCAAAAGTCTAGAGCACTTTTCGTTTACACATTATTATTTGAGTTAGATATTAATATCGACTAATTAATAGTAGATCAACTATAACTTTTATAACCCTCAACTTTATTACACCAACTATCGAAATGGAAATTTACCTCATTAGACATGATCTTATAATTATGACCTTGTAAAAGACCGCGTCATGCACCCAGAAAAAAATTCCCTTAAATCCCATTAAAATTGGTCAATAGGATAATTATTGTTTTAATAGTATACATATAAACTCAATGGCAATGTCACGGTATTTTCTAGTATTTAATGGTATTTTCCGATTAAAATAATAATTTAGTAAAAAACTATTATTAATATTGTATTTTTTCTGGGTGTGACAAGATACAAACAAAAAAAATCAATAATGAGCAACCGACCACTGGTCTGAATTGGTAACGAAACTCTCCTCCTCCTACATATTATAAATTGTTATTAATGCATTTTGTAGTATTTTTCCGATCTCTTGGTTAAAATTTAAATTGTCTTCAATAACTACTAACAAAGTGAAGTGTTTTGTGTATGCTGCAGTAAAACGTGCCATACACCATGTTGCCGAACATGGTCGACAACATTGCAGGCGGCAGACACAAAAACGTGCATCGCGCGCGCACAAAACATTTAAATTTAAACAACGAATAATTTTACTCGTCGTCGTCGCAACGACGAGTGAAACGTATTACGCGCGCGTCGTATTCGGTGCTGTTCTTTTTAATATTTGTTTTAATAATTAATTTAAACACGTTGCCGCGGCGCAATCGCGCCATAAATTAGTAACAATTTGTAGGTCGGCCAGCTACCGACAAATTTGCTATTGCACCGTTTTGCATGTTTGTTACATATTTATGAAATACGATATACATTAAAAGTACGTTTTGATTTTGCATTTTAAACCATTTAAATGCAGACTAGTTTTTATTTCAGCAAATTTTAATTGTTATTATAGACAATAATACTAAAGTATTTAAATAATAAAAAATACCTGCTTTAAAACCTCGATGTTTACCTTATATTTAATGCGTTTTTTTTTGTACTTTACGAGGTAATTTTTTTTTAGTTGCGAATAAATGCCATGGTCAATTAGTTAAGTGTCAATTAATTTAAACATTAAATAGTTTAATTATAATGCTTAATTTAAACAGTTTTAAATGTTGTCCTTAGTGAGGAATTGATTTTTTTTTTTAGTAAAAAATTTAATTTTTAGTGAAAACGTTATTTTTTTTAGTAAAATTTTGAATTTTTAGTTAAAACTTTAATTTTTTAGTTAAAATTTTATTAAAAAAAAAAATAATTTTTAGTGAAAAAAAAATAATTTTTATTGAATAATTTAATTTTTAGTCAAACATTGAATTTTCTGTGAAAAATTGAATTTTTAGTGAAAAAATGTTTTTTTAGTGAAAAAATGATTTTTAGTGAAAAATTGAACTTTTAGTGAAAAATTGCATTTTTAGTGAAAAATTGAATTTTTAGTGAAAAATTGAATTTTAAGTGAAAAATTGAAATTTGAGTGAAAAATTGAATTTTTAGTGAAAAATTGAATTTTTAGTGAAAAATTGAATTTTTAGTGAACATTTGAATTTTTAGTGAAAATTTGAATTTTTAGTGAAAATTTGAATTTTTAGTGAAAAATTGAATTTTTAGTGAAAAATTGAATTTTTAGTGAAAAATTGAATTTTTAGTGAAAAATTGAATTTTTAGTGAAAATTTGAATTTTTAGTGAAAAATTGAATTTTTAGTGAAAATTTGAATTTTTAGTGAAAAATTGAATTTTTAGTGAAAATTTGAATTTTTAGTGAAAAATTGAATTTTTAGTGAAAATTTGAATTTTTAGTGAAAAATTGAATTTTTAGTGAAAAATTGAATTTTTAGTGAAAAATTGAATTTTTAGTGAAAAATTGAATTTTTAGTGAAAAATTGAATTTTTAGTGAAAAATTGAATTTTTAGTGAAAAATTGAATTTTTAGTGAAAAATTGAATTTTTAGTGAAAAATTGAATTTTTAGTGAAAAATTGAATTTTTAGTGAAAAATTGAATTTTTAATGAAAAATTGAATTTTAGTGAAAAATTAAATTTTTAATGAAAAATTGAATTTTAGTGAAAAAATGAATTTTTAGTGACAAATTGAATTTTTGTGAAAAATTTAATTTTTAGTGAAAAATTGAATTTTTAGTGAAAAATTGAATTTTTAGTGAAAAATTGAATTTTTAGTGAAAAATTGAATTTTTAGGGAAAAATTGAATTTTTAGTGAAAAATTGAATTTTTAGTTAAAATTTGAATTTGTATTTAAAAAATGAATTTTTAGTGAAAAATGAAATATTAAGTGAACATTTTACTTTTGACTAAATTTTTGTGAATTTTTATTTTTTTAATTATTAATTAAAATAGTAAATTATTTATTTTTACAAAAAGAAATAAATGCCATTTCATAAGTGTAAACGACACATACCTCACGTTTTTCAGTTTGTGTAGAGAAGAATATAAAAAAATAAAATAGAAAAAAATCAATTTTCCAAACGATTAATACTTAATTTCACCCAACTAACCACAATTCAAATATAGTTCTTTTTATTGATTTTTGAACACCACCTGACAAGCGAAAACTTTCTCAATTTACCAAACTTTTGAGACCGAACGTCAAAAAAGAAGCACAACAAAAACTTAAAGTAAAAACAAACAATCGAATTCCATCCAATATATTTACATAGTTTTTCTTTTGCAGATCAAAAAGAATAAAAAATTGTTTAAAAAATAAAAAATAATGTGTTCTCTTGGCACGGCTCAAACACGCGAAGGTCGCATCTGTCAAAATGCACAATAAAAAATAAAAAAACAAAACTGTCAACTGTAACGAATTCAAAATAAACACCAACATCAAGCAGCAAGTGTAGTAGCTCTGTGAGCTTGCGCATAAATATAACATAAAAATAAAATAAAAAAAATACATAAAGTGCCAAATCATTGGGCAATAAAAAATTTAATTCAAAATGACAGAGCGCCGATGACGACGAAACGACAACGATGATGATAATGATAAAAATCGAAAAATAAACACAGCTCACCATGCACAACAACTTTGGCACGCTTCAGTGAGCACCAGATGAGCGAACGAACGCTCGCTGTCAATTTGACATTTCAACGACATTAGTTGACGGACGCTGTAGGCGAACTTTACTGATTTTTATTATAGCAGAAAAATAAAATGTATAATTAAAACATGCAACAATTTATTATATTAAGTTGTAAAATGCAAATAAGAAATATTTATAGAATGTTTGAACCGGAAATGATGAAAGACGATGACATGAAATAAATAATTTAATAAATAACTAAAGTAAAATTTAAGAACTATAATATGTATTGCAAAAATAATGCAAAAAAGAGCCACGTTCTGAGTTTAGTTTGTGACGAATAGAAGAACAAACTCAAAACACATCATAAATGTGTAAAATGCACGGCGCCTAAACGCATGCAACAAACACTCACAAACGAACGACAACGACGCATTTTGCTCGGATCACTGACTGACTGAATGGTTGGTTAAATTGTTGGTTGTGTGCTTTGAACGATGGTGGAATGGATTTGTGTGTTGCATGTTTCCAGGGCATTAGCTGTGCTGCCCGCATTGACACAACAAACGGAACCAACGACGACGCACGGACGCACGCACGCAACGGGCGCCGGAAGTCACAGAATAAACTACAGTCACAGTTCAGCCACAATGAGGATGTAAATTTAATGTGAGGCAATTGAACAAAGAAACCAAATTAAATAATAAAAATTGTGGCATCAGACATATAAAATTGGCTAAAGCTTAAGTTTTGAGCAGGGTTCGTAAAATATCTCACAAAAATATTTATCAATGTCATTCACAAAAAAAAAAAAATCACACTCAGAAAAAACATACCATAAAATTATTAGTTTTTACTATTAAAATTAGTCAATAGGATATTTGTCCGATAAACTTTTAAATCAATCGGTGAATTCTATTAAATACTACAAAATACTATCAAAATTTATTTGAGTTTGTATGAAAATATTTATTATTTGTATACTATTCAATCAATAACTGTCCTAATGACAAATTTTAATGGGATTTTATGAGTTTTTTTTTCTGAGTGCATTATTGCTACTGTAAGAAAATTGTACATCATAGCGATATTGATAAAAATAAATATAATGCTACATGATCCATATTTATTATAATCTTTGAAAGTACTCATCATTGAAGACGAAAATAACTTTTATCTTAAATGATCAAATGTCATTATTTGAAGATGACAAAAATAAAAGTTGAGAAAAGATAAAATAATTGATTTTTAAAATATAGGGACAAATGAGCAATTGGGCACATCCGATTGCTTCTGGGGATGATATGATAAACAGTAATACATAAATGTTTTGATATGGCAATTTACATTTGTAATACCTGTTATGCTATTTCTTGTTTTCCGCTTTTTTTTCTGTTATAAAAATACAAATCTATCGTAAAATAATAAAATCGAAATAAAGTCAGACATCACAAATGCTCAGTTATATACACAATAAATCGTGTATTTTGCGTTTTAATAACAACAAATTAGTTCATAAATTGTCGTATTGATAATTTTGAATGTTTACATTTATCGGAACGTTTCAAAACTTTTTTGTTGGAAACGGAATGGCTGGAGACCTCTGCCTTAGACAAAATTTATATATTACAAACTAGCTGGATCCGTGCGAATTTTTTGTAAATGCCGATATATCGTACACTATACTGCAAAACCGCCTAACTGCATGTGAAAATTACGTCTAATTTTGTATTTTAATCGGTTTTTTAATGATATGTTGATTGGAAAAATTATATTAATACTATTATAAGTTATGACATACGTAATTTTCTATGAAGTAAGTTCAGAATTGAGACTCAAAATAGTTTTGTTTCTTTTATAAAATTTATTTTGTAAGTATCACCGACGATATGTCGTTTAACTCTTTTAAACGACAAAAAAAAATCCCTTCTTAGAGCACGCCTTCGTCGGGAGATGAACACCTTGTCCAAAATTCATGTTTTATTGATTTTCGTATTTTCCTTTAGGTAAAAAAAAGTTGAATCATAGATAAAGTTAAAAAGTTCCGAACGATGTTTTTTTTAATATTTAAAATATAACAAAAAAAAAAATCTTTTTATAATTCGACGCCTCTTACGAAAACACACACATTTCAATTTGCTTACGAAAAACGACACTGTAAAAATAAAATTTATTAAAACAAGCATACATATATTTTATCCACAAAAAGAAGCATTAAATTGTATTAGCCACGAAAAGAACTTCATTCACATTTTCTCCACAAACAGAAGCATAACTTTATATTTCCCACGAACAGAAACACATTTATATTGTATCTACGAACAAAAGCCCTTTTTTAATTTTACCACGAATAAAAGCATATATGTATTTTCGATATAGATATCCCAATAGACAATTTTGTGGTTAACAAGTCACACAATGTTGATGATGATGATGGAGGTGATATTGTATTATTACTATATTTGTTGATTTTTCATTGATGACATGGTGTTCAGGTGTGTCACTGGACATTATTTGCTGAAACTGTTCCAATGAAACTATTCCATTAGGCATATATAAACATGCAGGTGCGATAGAACCCATTTGCGTCATTGGACTTTTTTGAAAAATATCTTCTATTCGTATTTGGTCAGATCCAATGATGCAAGTGGGTTCTGGCCAAATCTTAAAGGAAAAAATTTTCCAAAAAAATGTCTAATGACACAAGTTGGTTCTGGCCAAATACCAAAGGAACAAATTTTTTCAAAAAATTGTCCAATGACGCAAGTGGGTTCTGGTCAAATCCCAAAGGAACACATTTTTCAAATTAAGTTTGCTCTTCTGCACAAACTGGGATAACTTTCTTGAATAAATATGTATGCTTTTATTCTTGGGGAAATGATAGATGAGCTTTTTTTCATAGCTAAATGTAAAAGTGTTTCTTTTCGTGGCGAAAATAGAGTTATACTTTATTTCGTGGCTATAAAACATGTATGCTTCATTTCTTGGGTATAATAAAGATGTGGTTGTTTTCGTGGGGAAACTGAACTTGAGCTTCTTATCGTAGTTTCGAAAAAGGTGCTGTTTTTCGTAAGCAAATTGAAACGTGTGGGTTTTCGTAAGAGGCGTCGAATTAATGTTCGTTCGTTTGTTTTTTTTTTTTTCTATACTAAACTTTTATAAAATCTTAACTTTTTTCTCGTTTCTTTCTGGTTCATGTCCATTTTTTACTTATCTCAAAGATTTTTTTCGAAGACTTCTTTCTTTCTTTTCCCATAGATCTATGCTAGATTTTTAGTAGAGTCCCCCGCCGTATTAAAATTTGAATATTAATATCGTCGTTGTAAAAGTAAAAGTCATCAATTACATTTTCAAAATGCCAATTATTCATTTACAAAAATCTTTATATATTTGTCAATTTCTTGATTAGCTCAATATTTGTACGAAATGATAAGAAAATGTAAATCTATCAATTGGTATTTCAACTTTAAATGTATCAATTACTTTTTGTAATAATTACCAAGAAAAATTGAAATTTAAGATTTTCATAAAAATGTATTTGGTGACTTTTAGTTCTACAACTACGATATATTCGATTCAATAATAATATTTAAATATTATTATTTGATTGGACTTTTAATTTTTTTTAAGCGATGTTTGACTTTTTTTTTTGTTTAGATAAGGGAAGTAGATTACGACGTCAGGTTATCTAGGGTTATTGAAAATGTGTGGTTGCGATATTATAGGGGGCTATTGGTCCATTGTGTTCCCCATTTTAAATGTGTGGGTAACAGGTTTTAAGAATAGCATATGAGTCGTAACTTTAAAATGTACTTTAGGTGTTAAACATGGTAAATTCTGAAAATGTTCAAAATCAACCATGCAAATTCGATTCAATTTAAAATAATTGTATCAGAATATTTTACAAATTAAATAATATTTAAAAAATCAACAGCATTTTGACCATGATATGCAGTCAAATTGCGAAAAATCGAAATCATCGGCACAAAACTGCGACAAATTGTATGGGGGGGGGGGGGGGGGGTGTTGGTGAAGGAGATGTCTTAGAGTGTTTGAGGTGTTTTTCCCAGGGGGGGGGGCAACCATTGGGGGTGGTTGCAACAACAAAAGGTGCAGAGTCTATAAAACGGAAAACGCGGTGCAAACACCAACAAAAATATCTACACATAGAGGAGCAAAACAAATTACAATAACAACAACCAAAACAGTCGTAAAACAAGACGAAAAAGATGAAACAGAAGAGGGCGAGAGGAAGAAGCAGAAAAAGACGATGATGATTTTGTTCGTTTTTGTTGTTGTTACTATTGATGACTACGAAGAGTAGTCGTCGTCGTCGTCACACGATGAAAACGCTAGGAAATAAACATGGCCACAAAATATAACACAACAAAAATAAAAAATTTATCTACATCTTATTCCGATTTTTGTTCTTGCTGTTGTGGGTTTTTTGTGTTTTTTTGGTTCTTTCAATCTTTTTCATATTCCACAGTTGTTGAGTTTTTCGTTTGTCGATATTTTGTTTTTTTTTTGTATTTCGATGTCGTCGTCGTCGTGTATCGCACAGATGTATCTCAAAATTGTATCACAAAGTAGACACGGATGAAGGGACGAACGCGTATGGACGGACGGACAAATGTATACTAGAGAAGTTGCATTTGGCATGTGTACTCACTAAAAAATTGTGGATAAATGTTGAAAATTTTGGCGTTTTTCTGTCACACGTTGGGCGGAGAATAAGTAAGAAGAGGTGGTGGTGGTGCTGCTGCTGGTGATGGTGGGCACGATGCAAATTGCAGCCAATTGATTTTTTTTTTGTGTGTACTTTTTTATATTTAATTTTTCACTTGATAAGATTTTTCACTTGAGGCAATTTATTTGATTGCTATTTTTGATTGTTTTTTTTTTCAATATTTTTTGCACTTTTTCACATTGATATAATTTTCACATTTATTTAGCGTTTTTTTTTTTAATTAATTGTTAAAAAAAAAATTGCAATTTTGGTAATATTTTTTATTTTATTTAAATCGCCTTTTATTGAATTTAAATAAAATTATCCTTTTTTTATTCAAATTCTCTTTTTTTTATTAAAATTCTTTTTTTTTTAAATTCTTCTTTTTTTTCATAAAATTCTTCTTTTTTTTAATAAAATTCTTCTTATTTTATTATATAAATTTTTTTTTATTAAAATTCTTCTTTTTTTTAATAAAATTATTTTTATTTTTTTATTCAAATTCTTTTTTTTTATTCAAATTCTACTTTTTTTTATAAAATACAATTCCTTTTTTTTTCTAATTCACTTTTTATTAATTTTCAACTTTATATTAAATTTTGTCTTTTAATATTTTTTTTTATAAAATTTCACTCTTTATCAAATTTTGCACTTTTTATACAAATTAGAAACTTTATTATACAAATTGTGCGCTTTTATCCAACTTTTGCACTTTCTGTAAAATGTTTCACTATTTATTCTAGTTTTTTTTTTGCGTTTATTGATTTATTATATTATTATTTTTATTCAAATTTCTATTTTGCCGGCACAATTAGCATTAATCATTTCCATGCAACAACAACAACACATACACAATAATAATCACAACAACTCAAAACTTTTTCTTTACAATAATTGCAAAAGTTTTTTTCTATTTTCAATTTTTTTTTTTATATATAATTTATTAATTTGTATTAAAATTTGATTAAAAACAGCCAATGCGCTGGTCCGAATGTGTGGCGGCGGCTTAAAAACTACACGAGTGCGTGTGTGCGTCGGTTTCGGTTTATTTGGTGTAGAATTTATATTTATTACACGCGAGACACGACGACGATAGATTTTTGCTGCTATTCATTGCGCCCCGGCACGTAATACTGTCGGGCAGGCCGCACAAAAAAAATCCACATCCCGTCGTTGTAGTCATCATCATCGTCGCCGCCGCCGACATCGACTGCTTGCTGCTCGCCGCTCTCAATGCTCAAAACTCGAACTCGGATTTGGGACTCTACAGCAACAGCAACACTCACCACTTACCACTCACCCGACATCGAATGTCGGACGTCGTAGACGACGTGCGGTACACCGTGCATGTAAAACACTTACGTTTCGTTGTTCTACCCACAAAAGAGCGCATATCTAACCTGAGAGCGTAACCTGAGCGTAAATAAACGCATGAGAAAGAGGGAGAGTGTTAAATTACCTACTTATATTAAAAAAAAAACATCTACAAATGTCCGCTAACATTTCGATGCAATACAAAAGATTAATGCGCCCCTAGGGTATGTGAATAAAAAAAGAAAACCCTCTGTTAAAAGGTTAAGGCAACAACAAAACGTTTTTGCCACAAACATAACCTGAAGAGCATACAATATAGGTACTCTCGAATTACCTAATGCGCTCTTTTTATCTCGCTCTCGTTTGCTATTCATAATTTTGTTGCTCTTGTCATTGTATCGTCGTGAACAACCCTTGAATTTTACACCGTATTAACACACATCTCAGTCCAAAGAAATGTGCACTAAAAATGGGCCACACATCGCAAGAGCCGCACAACACGATACGATACGATTATATTTAGGTAAAGAATTGTCATGGCAGCACAATTGAGAGGCAGCAGGTTCCATCCATTTGAGTCCTAAAAGAAATGTCAGGCGCACACCAAAAGTGACAGAACAGGCAGGAGGTGGTTTTATTCTACATTAATATGCAATATTGAAAAGCCTCGCTAAATAATAGCGTGTCTCTGTTTGTTGTAATGCATAAACATTTATTTTAATTACCGAAATAATGTGGGTTCTTTTGTGCGCGTTTATAGAAACATTAATTAAGAGGCCCGCGACATTTTAAGTAAGTGCTCACGTCGGAGGTTAATGTCTTCACACACGAATGCAGCGTTTGGCACACGGGGGCGGGCGAGCGAGCGAGCTATTTTTTAACATGTTTTATTTAAATTGTAATTTACATTTTATTATTTAATAAAAAAAGCACACACAAAAAATAAAGGCTAAGGTGTTAATAAGGTATAAAATAAAGTAGCTTAAAAGTTACACCTAATAATTATGTCATAAATCATACTGACCCCGTCGCCGCACACTAAGTCTGATTTATGTAGGTACAACATACGGTTTTCCAGGTATAGCTGAATGTTTTTAACGTATGCTATACGGGAGTTATGATGGGAGAGAAATAAATACAATAATATGAAAAGAAATGGTTTGGAAGAGCTATTTAGCAAGGCTAGCACTCTATGCTAGACATTGTCAGGATACCACTCTTAGTGAACCCTATACTAAACCATACCATTTACTAATACTACACAGTTTACCAAAACTGTGTAGTATTAGTAAATGGTATGGTTTAGTACAGGGGCACTAAGTTCAATTTTAAGTGGGTTCCGGATTGAATACTATGAAAAGAATGCATCATAATGCTTACTAGTTTTTATTTTTTCGCATTTAAGTAATTATATAATACACAATAAATACAATTAATGCATGAAATTATACCGATGATCTATTAAAAATATTTATTCGAACTTCCGCGGTCCGAATTCGGATCACTAAAACAGAAACACGTATAGGAGCTAATTAGCATCACGTATTCTCAGTGGATTGTTTGTGGAAGTTTGTAGAAGTTTGTGGAATCTTCTACAAGACCGCTATAGTTCTATACGTTACACATTAGTGTAAAAGAGATGCAGATTGTGACAAACAAAACGTCGTCAATACTTCTAGACCAATTATAAGGGCGTATATGTTCAACACGAGACATATACGCGTCGGTAGCTCAAGGTTAGTGCGTTGCACTGCGACCCGAAAGGTCCCAGGTTCAAGTCTGGACTGCGGTTAACCACATCTTTTCATAGAACCATTTTTCTATACCGCGCTACCTCTCAGTAGTAAATGGCAAACCTATGAGAGTAAAATATTGCCTATGAAAAGCTCTCACACGTCGTTCGGATTCGGCATTAAACTGTAGGTCCCACCACTTTGAGTACGAATAAAACACCCACAGCTCAAAATGGTAAAAGAGCTCGGCCTAAGTTCTCCACAAGTCTGTAGTGCCATACTATTATTATATGTTATACACAATCATTCCATAATCATTTTATTTCTTATTCTAATATAATCGCATACCATTTTCATAATCCAAGCTGTGATTAGCTTGATGAGAACTTGTTCGGTTCGGTTTTGACTGTGTATATATAAAATTTGACTAATCTCATAAACTAGCATGAGGTAAAGGTAGATAATATAACAAATTCTAACATTGAGGTACCGCGTTTTAAAAGTAATAGTGCGAAGAGCTTATAGTAAATTCCGGATTATAGATTAACTAAAATATATATTAGGTAAGAAGTTTTAGAAATACTTGAAAAGTAGTTTGAAATGGAGTTTATAGGTTGAAGTTTTGAGAATACGATGGCCACAAAGAACAAAAATAAACGAAGAACAGGAGTTAAATGAAAAGAGTCAAGAATAGAGAATGAAATATTCAATAACTTTTCTTTTGTATGAAGTCATCTGCTCTGTAGGTACATGAGAAAACAATCGGAACCCGTACAGCCCCAAATCGAAAAAAAAAAGATCTGCCTTCATATTCTCCCTCACAAGAAAGTGTATTCCTGATTCTCGCATGAATCTTAAATTGGTCATTCTTGAGTTCTGTAAGAATTTGGAAAATCGACAATTTAGCTCATTTCCAAAACGTGCTATGTGAAACGAAGATAGGTTTAGTAAATCTTGTTTTTTCGTTATCTCGTGTGGTATATTCACTTTTTTTAAATAATAATTTTTGGGCCGTATTATTGTAAATAAAGGCATTTAATTTTTAAGTGGATAACACGTTTTGGAAATGAGCTCCACAATTGTCGCACTAAAAAGAAGATTTAAGTGGAAAAAATAAAGTAAGAAGTCTCGAACGAGTCCCAGAGACGGAATTCTCCACTTCTGCGACAAATCAAATTCTCCAGTTTATGCGATAATTCTCTCTTTTAAATCGACTTTGTTTTATTCGAAATATGTCTCAAATCGAGATTTTCCTGCGAGCTTTCAACTTACAACTTTCAACTTCAACTTAATCCAAATATACGACCCAGAAATCTGATTATTCTAAGAATATGAAGAAGGGTATAAGTTTTGCAAAGCAGTATTGTTCATAGTTGAGTCTTTCAATAATTCTAGTTGTACTAAAATAGTGTTCATTTCAGATAGCACCTTTTGGAAATGAACTCTTCAATTGTATCTCAAACGATTTCCTGAACGAACTCGAGAATTGGGTCGGAGGTTTATTTTAATGTAGAAAGGTGAAGAGTTATACTTGACAGGATCATATAAAATCTATCGGTTATAATATTATTTTTTGGATGTATATGTTTAGAATTCAAAGAATTAAAGGAAAAGTACAAAAGGAAAACGGCTGAATTTGTTTTGGGCTTCTATGGATAAAACAAAACGTCCGATCGGAATTGCATTCATATTTCCATTAAATCGAATTAGTTTTTTGTGTTTTAGAATTCAAAGTCTCAATAAAAATTCAATCAAATTTGATTTTCAACCGAAAGTCAATAACGGAAAATGAAAGATAGAGTAAAACTTAAGAGAATAATTGTTCTTTCAAAACATATGTGGACCTGTTATATTTTATAACCCCATAAAAGAGAGTTTTATTATACACATAGTGCATATAATTCATATAAACATTTAAGAACGCAATCAAATTAGTTGATACGTCAATTACCATTAAATAAAAATCATTTAGTACGTTCAGCATGTAATAGAAATACAAAATCAATTAGAGATACTGTATCTAACAGATACAGTATCTCTTTGTATCTTGAGAAAAAGCGTCAGCATGAAAATACTGAAAAGATACAAAACACCTTGTCACAGTTTAGCACTTGAAGTATTTCGCGAGAGCCAAAATCAGCACAAAAAAAAACAACTTATGAGATACGCGAATGAATAGAAGATGAAGAAGAACGAAGTGTGGATGCGAAATACAAAAATGTGGATGTTGTTGATGAAGAGGCAGATAATGAATACGAAGCAGCAGCAGATGATATTGGTGATGTTGATGCGAATGAAGAACCGAACCGAAGCAATGCAAAAACGCAGGTAGTTCGTTATTGCGTTCGTTGGTTCGGAGGCATCCAGACAAAAGCAATGTGAAAAATAACAAAGATGGCGTGTAATCTTTTTCAAGTTGTTGGTTTATGTGGGAATTTATATTTGGTGGCTGCTGTTCTTGTTGTTGTTTGTTACTGTTACTGGTGAGATGTCGTCGTTGTTGTTGTAGTGAGCGCGCGCCGTATGTGCTGAGCGAGAGTAATTCGTGAGCGAACGAATTCGAATGCGACGCATCGTATCGCATAGTTTGCAGTTTTTATATTTTTTGTGTATCTATTAAAAAATTGAACGCCTTTTTGTCATACTTTGCGCGTATTTCAATTACCCCGTGTATCTGTATCTGAAGCTGCTCATGGCAACATAGATAGATAGATAGACGAACAGACAAACGAAAGACAAACAGACAGACGCAAGTACGGACGCATGGACGTTTCGACTCGTCTAGGTTTGTAGCTGATTTTGGCTGCTGATGGCGGCTCGCGGCTGGAATCTTTTAATGTGGCAGTCAACTCAGTCAGACACTGTCAGATACCAGATACAAGATACTTATCAATGGCAACGCAATTAATTGTGCGCTCACTCGACTCACTCGCGCGGTCTATAATAAGTCGCTGCTGGCTGGATGTCTGCCTGCCTGCATGCCTGGCAAATGGGGCATAAAAACGCACAAATAAATATAGTTACCAACATTTATTGCCGTGTTTGTTTGACAAACAATAAACGTTAACCAACAAAAAATAAATAAATAAAAACGAAACTGATTTAATCATCATCAACATCGTTGTCATCGTTGAGTCGCGTTTTTGTTGTAAATAAAAAATAAAACGTGTTGCGAAAGATAAGTTCAAATATTGTCGCATATTTGACAAATTTAGAAAAGTTTTTAGCTTTTAGCTGACTATAATTAAATGGTCATTAAATCAGTATCATTAAATGCTTCACTGAATATTGTGATTTCATTTTAGACAGCAACGGAAAAAGTTTTTTCAATTTTATTTATAAGTTTTATAAATGAGTTATGTTTGTTTATGTTGATAATTATAATTTTGATAATTCAAAACTACGTGCGACAAAATTTCTGGCATTTTTCAGGCTCAATTTCGGCAAATGCACAGATAAATAGACTATTTTAGGAAGTGTATAGCAGGTTGTAAAATTTTGTGGAATTTTAATGGCCGATTCACGGCATATTTCAAAAACTTACAAAAAAAAACAGACAGCTTTTGATGCAAATTCCGCATTTGTCTGTTTGAAATATGTCGACAAAATGTTTCTAAGCTGCCTCGACCCTGCCAAAAATTTAGTCTCGGGTTCTTGATCTATGTCGAACAAAACTTTCTAAACTGTCTGGACCCTGCCAATAAATTATGTTGGGGTATATGTGCTCAAATGTTCAATTATATTTCCTAATTAAAATTTACTACCGAAATTCGAATTCGTTTATCTTTCCATCATGAAATGGCAAACCTTACTGAAGAGAAATGTCAAAAGAGCGGCAAGAAATATGGCGTCGTTTGCTGTCCCTGTCGCTCTACTTTTGTAGCGTCCCTGTTGAAAAACCCTTTATTTACACGCAGAGAAAAAATTTTGTTTGCAGCAAACATAATATATTTGCAAGCGTAAATTTGATGTTTTTAAGTGGATTTTACTTTTAATTACAATTTTTTTAAATTATTTTGGAATTCATTTCATGAGTTATGGTTATAATATGTAATTATCATATTTAAAGGGTTTTTCAACAGGGACGCTACAAAAGTAGAGCGCCAGGGACAGCAAATGACGCCATATTTCTTGCCGCTCTTTTGACATTTCTCTTTAGTAAGGTTTCCATTTCATGATGGAAAGATATAAGAATTCGAATTTCGGTAGTAAATTTTAATAATTTCGACTCGTTGTTGGCTCTTATATCTTTCCATCATGTAATGGCAAACCTTACTGAAGAGAAATGTCAAAAGAGCGGCAAGAAATATGGCGTCGTTTGCTGTCCCTGTCGCTCTACTTTTGTAGAGTCCCTGTTGAAAAACCCTTGAAAAAAACTTTTGTAGCGCTCTTATTGAAAAACCCTTTATTTTAAAATCCTGAAAGTTCAGGAATGCATGAACGCATTTCAATTTTACGCGTAAGTGCTCCGCTAAACGTATGCTGTATGCATTTCACAACGTAAATGCTGCATACCTTTAGGGGCATGTGACGTGAATGTTAATTTTCATCAATGACGTCATCAATGACAGATTTTCACAATGTCATTGATGTATGTATATATGACATATGGTGTATGACGTCTTTAATGCAATGTCATTTATGAAATTGTTGTAGACATATTCATCAATGACAAATTTTATAATGTCCTCGATTCATAATTGATGACCTTGTCGTCAATGAGGCCATTCCTGCTGGGATAGTGCACATTTCTACTACACAAAAGATTTGTCAAAAACATATTACATGGTATTCCGATTTTTGTTCGTAATATTGATATCAATTCGTATTCGAATTCGATCATCTTCTGCTTTCGACGACAATTAAAATTTGACAACACATTTGTTAATATTCGAACTAGAGATGGGCATGTAAGCGTGATTCACGTGAATCACGCGTGATTGTGATTGAATCCTTATGTTGCTTATGTGATTGTGAGTGAGTGTGAGTAGACCCAAAAATACCTTGAGTGAGTGCGCTAGTGAGTGCGTGAGTACAATTTTTTCGTGAGTGAGTGTGCGTGAGTCGAATATTTCATAAAATAAAAAAATCTCACTTTTAATTTTTTGCGATTTTTCGATATTTTTGCTGACATACAGTACAAGTAGGACCACCCCTTGAACTCAGAAGGCTACATGAAAGCGACTGCTCACTTTTCAGAACAATAATAAATCAAACCTTTTCTAACGACCGTCATATACCCACTCAACTCAGAGTAAGTTGCAAGGTTTCAGTCAACATTTGATCTAACCCCTGCAAACCAGCCGTACTTAGTATGGACTAGTCAATTTTTGTGGGGTCATGTCAATAGCTTTTGCTTGGTTTCATATGACCGTTCATGGAAATGGATATAGAACTAAATTTTTTTTTTTACTCATTTTTGAAAAAAGGTGAATTTTCAATTTCAACTATACATCATAACTCTGTATTGACTTCCTTTTGTTTATTAAGTTTAATTTGTTCCAGGGGTTCGTGTGGGGTCCCGTTTTTATTCGAGTTATAAATGTAGTAACCAAAAAAATCGCTCCAAAAATAGTTTTTCCAAAAGTCAATTCATCCCTGGTACTCCGTACTATTTTTTTATTGATAATTCTTTTCCACAGCTAATTTTTCCAGAGACAATTCTCAAAGATTTTACACGAATTGTTCAACGGAGAATTATTCTTTGAGGCAATTTTTACGATTTTATATGAAAAGCACATCGAAGGTCTTTCACATTCCCATTTCCGTTAAAAATTAAATATATTTTATTAAAATCCATAACATTATAACTACATTATTGGGTTTTAAAGATGTAGGTTGTATTGCAGGTGCCACGCTCGGTCGAACAATCTCACCAACATTACAAATGAAATATGTATTTTTATGCATTCTGAAAACAATAGCAAAGAAACGTGATTTAGCGTGATTCACGTGAATCACGCGTGATTGTGATTGAATCTTAATTTTACTCACATGATTGTGAGTGAGTGTGACTAGAGCAAAAAATGTCATGAGTGAGTGTGCGTGATTAGAAATATTCTTTCGTAAGCGTGAGTGAGTCAAAACTCCCTCACGTGCCCATCTCTAATTCGCACCTTTCACAGCTTTCCAAACAATTACAAAATTACTAAAGAAAACCGATTTATTTTTAGGAATATCTACTAAGATCCACAGAACTCAGATAGACTATATCCATTGTGATATCTATTCCCTACGTTTTGTGTTAAATATCACAACGAGCGCCCATGCAGAGCCGGGATTCGAACCCAGGACCTTATGTCCAGCGCGCCTACGTTTGGACTACTGAGGCCGATATTACGCAGACGGCCAATTTTACGTCGTAAAAAATTTAGTTCTGTTAAGATTTTAAAACTATATTCCATAGAGAACGCTAAAAAGAAAAACCCTATTATTACAACATTCAGAAAATCCTAAATTATTACCCCATTTAACATCACACAATTTCCGTATGTCACAAAAAAAAAAACAAATTCTATTAAAAAATAAGTAGCTCAAAAAAACAGCGGATAAGTAACTAAAAAAAATATATAAAAATGACAGAAGAAAAGCAAACCCAACTCTTGACATGAATAAACACAAAGTTCAAATGCAGTAAAATCTTAATTGTTTCCGTTGTGTGTACATCGTGCCTCTTGTCGACTTTTTTTGGTTCAAACTAGGCATGATTTTCATCTAGAAAATAGAGCTAATTTCAGCACACACACACAAAGGATGCGGATGTACGGCTCAGTGAAAAATTGTTACATCTGTTTACAACTATCTAAAACTGTAGAGGAGACGGAAGGAGAATGCCTAAAAATAGAGGAACACGTGACATAAATTTGTGAACAGAGAGTAGAACAAACAACAAGAACAATTAAAAATAAGTGAAAAACGTCCTATATATATTATTTGTGACCATTATTACATATATAGTAGCTGTCAATAGAATATGGGTACACAATACACATCCTGTATAGTATACTGAACGATGTCACTTAAAAGGTTCATTGTACTCAGAGAAATAGTTTTGCCATCCCGCCTCAACTCAGAGCATATAATAAAATAAAATAATGAATAGAGTCAGTCGGTCCACAAGTGAAACTTTCAGAGCGCATTTAAAGGTTTTCAAGTTCATTCCATTGAAATGCATTTGGCTGGAAAAGCAGTTTCGGTTTTTATACAATGCCGAAAGCAAAAGTCGGATGTTGTAAGAGTTTTATTGTGCTTTAGTTTGAGCACAAAGTGCGCATTTTTAAGGGGGTTTGTTGGGCAATTAGCTTAATGATGATTGCACATAATGCAAGAAACAAATAAAAATAACTGAATTTATAAAAAAATATTTAAAGCAGTTCAAAAGTATTCCCGACTACATGCCAAAAATACTTACACACTTTATCGCATATTCTTTAACAGTAGCCGCCCCCAGGGCGCCATTTATCACACGTCTGCATAATTTTACCGCACAATTTGTTGGGCTGCTTCCATAATACGTCACCGTCGTAAATACCGTATAAATACACCAAGGCATAATAGTAGAGATTTTAATTATTATGTAAATTGGTTTATCAATATTTGTACGCGCATAGTATGTTTGTTTTAGGCACATAGTTTTAGGCGTTCAAACGAACATGAACACGAATGATGCAAGTCAAACATTATACCTCAAAAACTAACCTCATCCAACTCACTCACCTCACCACACCACACCACACCACACAAAGAGACCTCAGTCAGAGCCGCATGTTTAGTGAATTGATTTGACGTGACTGTGAGCTATTTGATAATGGCGTTAATTAATTCAATATAGACATTAAGATAAGTGGTCGAAATAATGCTTGTTTAATGATTTGATAATAAACGAATAATCAATTGATATTTTAATTTTATATGAATGTTTTTAAGGACTTTCTAAATTCAACAATCATTGACAATCTGATTATAAAATAATTGGTCTACAACTCTCTTTAATTGCATGAAAAAAAGGCTGGATTTCAGTTAATAACCATCAGTTAGAAGTTCATGTGTTCTTTCTATAATCGGTTTAGTCTATTAAATTCGTGTTCTACATTTAAACACTTATTTAGAAACAACAGTATTCACTCTAAACGCCAATAGATCATAAAAGTGATAACCAAAACAAAGGCACCTTCAAAATGAAAAACACCCTAGTACAACAAATGTCAATATCTACTCAACAATAACAACAGAAAGGCATAACCTGGCTGAGCCAGACCAGAACAGTCAACCAGTCATTCAGTCAGTCAGTCAGCCAGATAGATAGATATATAGATAGACAGCCAGGTTACCGGTACCACAACACTTCAGTGTGACAATCTAATTGCTTCCGATGAGTGTATGTTTGTGTTCGGTGAATTCGAATTTGAATAAACTGTGGTACAACATAACCCAATAGAAAATGTTCATTCTAGTTATACCATATAATTAACTTTAGTCAAAAGTCTGTAATAGATCTGCACAAATGTATTTGAAGTTCCCTCTGCAAAATATGCACTACCTCACTCTGCAGTAATGAGTGCATATTACAATGGCAGTCTACAATATTATAGTGAAGTCTCTCCAACGACTTCACTTCACTGCAGTACTTGTTTCATTTTTATCAACTAGTGTCAACACATTTTTTTCAAGACATTGAATGTTTTGAAAAACAAAACCAAATGACACTACTATCGCTGAAAATGCAAGAAGAACAGTGAGTGCGGTGAGTGAGCACAACATGTAACGAGTCAGAAGACGAACATTGTACACAACATAAAAACTGCTGCTTAACGTTCTACGGCAGTAATTTTGTGATCGGTATTAATGTGTTTATAAAAATTGCAACAAACAATATTTTTTTAAAAATATAAAAAAATATACAACGAAAACAACGCAATTGTCGAAAAGCAATATATCCAATAACAACAACAAAAATTTGTTTTTCTTTATTTTAATATTAATAAAAATTTATTAAGCCACACGATTGAATAAACAATCAACTTTTGGATCAAATTTCAAAACAATTTATATATCAAACGTGTGATTGCCTAATTTTCAATACAAAAATTGGGCAATCACACGATTGATATTAAAATTATTTGAAAATTTGTAGCCGCGGTAGCTCAGTGGTTAGTGCGTTGGACTGCGAGCCGAAAGGTCCCTGGTTCAAGCCTGGACTGGGGCTAACAACATCTTTTCATAGAAACATTTTTCTATACCGTGCTACCTCTCGGCAGTAAATGGCAAACCTCCGAGAGTAAAAACATTGCCTATGAAAAGCTTTCACCCGCCGTTCGGATTCGGCAATAAACTGTAGGTCCCACCACTTTGAGTACAAATATAACACGCACAGCTCAAAATGGTGAGAGAGCTCGGCCTAAGTTCTTATAGAACTGTAGTGCCAAACTATTGTATTGTATTGAAAATTTATTTAAAAGTTGATTGTTTATTCCATCGTGTGATTCAGGCTTTATAGTAAGAATAAAAAAAATAAGTAAAATTAACTGAGTACTCAGTGTCATAAGCAGTTCAATTCAGTATTTGAATTTTAATTGTACATCATTATAGACCTCTTCACTACAACTACGTCTTGTTTGTGTTTTGTTTTGACACTACTTGCGCTTTATTGTTGTGAGCAACATATTCATTTGATTTTCAAGCATAGTGTCGGCGACAGTTCATGTCTTGAAATAAAATGGCTCATACATCTCAATTTGGACAAATTTGCACTACAATTTTGACATTTTTAAACATATTTGGAGTGCAATCGATCAAATTAAACAATCTTACTGTAGGACACTACATCTGGATATCATTACAGGATACAATATATTGTTACGAAATGAGGTAATTTGCCCCATAGTGCAAGCAATCAACAATAATTAATGAAACGCCAGACAATTCAGCGCACTAACCATGTGTTAGAAAGAGACGGAAGATCATTCAGCGCACTGAGGCAGTGTGCGAGAAAGAGATGGAAGATCAGCGCATTAAAACACATGAGTGCGAATGAGATGCCAATAGCATGCGTCATTCACGAAACGAGAAGAAGGTTCTCGAAACAAGTCGAAGCTTGTCGAACTGATGCATGCAGTATATAAGGGAGCCGCATCTGAGGTACTTCACTTCAGTAGTGATTGTAAAGTGGTCGAGGGCATCTCGTGTGATAATCGTCAAATTAACTTGTGGACATGCAGCAATTGTTAGAATTTGTTATTAGTAAAGTTGTTTATTAAAGTGAATTAATAAAGTTAATTGTTATAATTTAAACCAAACATAAGAGTGTTTTTATTTTGTACACAATCCAGAGATACGAACTTTTAGATCAGTTTTCCGTACACTGAATTTTCGTAACAATAATGTAATTTGTAGCAAATTTTATTGTGTGTAAAAATTTGGTTTGAAGAATAATTTTGTTTTAGTGCAATTTATTTTTTTCAAGTGATTATTATTTTCAACATGAGAGAGCTGAATAATTAAAACAAAACCATATATTAAGTTTTTGATCCATATTTAAATTTTTTTATACATATTTTCAGTTTTTGATCCATATTTGTCTCGTTTTTTAGTTCATACCCGAGACAAAATTTCTGTCATTTTTCAGGGCATATTTCCGGGAAACGCACAGATAAATGGAATATCTTGGGATGTGTATAGCAGGTTGTAAAATTTGATGACAGATTCACGCCATATTTGGGGAACGGTAAAAAACAGACTGCTTTTGATGCAAACTTCTTCTCCTTTGTCTGTGAAATATGTCGACAAAATATTTCAAAAATACCTCGACCCTGTCAAATATTTTGTCTGGGGAAATTTTCCTTGTTTTTTGTTCATATAATTGTTAGCCCTGGTAATATGTATTAAAAAGATGTAATTTGAATAGGGGAAAAGGAAAACACAGATGTTCCTCCAATCTCCTTTATTTTGATAAAATATTTAAATATAATATGCTCGTAAGTGTTTTTGCGCGTACCAAACATATTGTATTGGGATATATAATCTACACTTTATGCAGTGTTGATAAAGCATATATGTATTAAAGAGTAGACCAGATAAAAAGTTTAGAAATTATTTTCTTGTTTATCATGAAAGCTAGAAAATAATTTAAAAAGAATCTAACAAAAATTTAAAAAAGGGGTTGTTTTCGAAAAAGCAAAATCGAAATAGCAGGAAATTGTTGAAAATTAAACCTATATTAAAATAAAATTTCAAATATTAAAATAAAAATTAAAAATTTCTACTAGGTTGATGTAATCATTTGTATGTTTGAGGTTAGTGTGAACGGCAAACAGTGAAATTTATTACATTAATGTCTGCGATACAGCCGGCGATAGCAATTTTCACTCGGCGTTCTTTTTCCAAAAAGCAGCAACATTTTGTGTTGCAGTTATAAAAATCTGTTTACACAACGATATAATGTATATAAAAGAAAATCAATCGCAATTTATATGATGGAGGTGTAGCAAAATGTGGTGTATGAGGTAGGAGTCGAATAAAGTGTGGTGTGATGTGGTGAGTTGAGTTGTGTTGCCTGTGTGTGCCGCAATAACAACACAAATTATCATCAACACCCGACGACGACGACGACGACAACGACGTCGTTGATATTGTTGTTAATGAAGTTTGAACAGTTTGTGTTGCGCGAAGCGATTCATTTTCAATATTTCAAGCGCACATGAGTTGGACGACACATGAGCCAACTCAACTTATTCATAGAGTTGGCAGAGCGGTGGAAAGGAGTGCGAGGTGCAGAGAGAGAGGATGGATAGAGTGAGGCCAGAGCCTTTCAGCCAGTCCACCAACCAACCAAACACAGACAGACAGACAAACCAGCCGCAAAAACAACCAACAACTGTCAACGATACAGTTCGTTGACTTGGTTTTGGTTTTTACGGTGCAGTTAGTGTTACTTATTATTTTATTTTTTTGTTGTGGATTTTTGATTTTCATTATTTTTTTATTATTTGTTCGGTTGTCTGGTTTAGCAGGCAAATTGCGATTTACCTACGATGCTGATAGACAAAAAAAGAAAAAATAAATACATATAAAAATTATAGAAATTAAAACTTTATATAAAAATAAATAAATTTAAAAATACATACACAATTTAAAAAAAAAATAATAAATTAAATAAAAATACAAATAAAATTAATAATTTAGAACAATAAAAATTGGAAATTTATTGAATAAAAAATAAACAAACAAAAATCAAAAAGTGAAAAAAGAAGAAATCAAAAACTACAAAAAATGGTAAAAAGTAAAATATAAAATAAAATTATGAAATAAATAAGTTCAAGAAATTCAAAAATCAACTAATATGATAAAAAAGTAAAAATGTGAAATAAAAAAAATAAAAATACGAATTTAATAAAATAATAAAATTGTTATAACTCGTCAAGTTTACTCAGAAAAGAATACTATAAAATCAATGGTTTTTTGCTATTAAAATTATAGCATAAATTATTATTTTAATAGGTAAATCCCATTAAATACTACAAAATACTATTAAATTGTTTTTGCGTTTACACCGTGTCCAATATATTCTCATACACTTTTAAATGTATATAACTCGCTAATCGTTCATTGTATAATATTTATTTTTATTAGGAAGTAAAACAATATTTATTGATATTATTTATAAAAACTGTTTTGGAATCACAGATCCTTTAAATTTCTTCACCAGCTTCAATCGATTTTCAAATCCGTTGCAGGCAGCACGAACGGCAACCATTGGCATTTCATCCCATATTCGTTTAATAACTTCCACAAATTTATTCAAATTTTTGAATTTGTAATTGTTTAATTTTGACATCATGTATGACCAAACAAAAAAATTTAATGGATTCAAATCCGGAGAGCTAGGAGGCCATTCATCCTTACCAAGAAAATCAGTCAAATTGCTTTTCAACCAGTCTTGAACTATTTTAGCTGTATATGCAGGAGCACCGTCTTTTTGAAAAACATAGTACTCATCTCCGTACAAAATGTTGAGATTAGGCAAAAAAATCTTCTCCAAAACTTCAGTTTTATAATATTCAGCGTTTACTTTGACTCCTTTATTGATAAAAGCTAACGGAAGTTTTCCTCGTTTGCAAATGGCTCCCCATACCATCACAGAAACGGCACTTTGAAATCTTGAAACATGTTTTTGGTGGGCAGGAACATCTGTGATCGAAACAGACCAAACTCGATCATTTTGAGCATTGTGCGACTGCTCCAAGACAAAAAGTTTCTCATCAGAGAAAATAAACTCGTCACCACCGTGCCAAGAAATAATGTGAGACACACTTTCCCGTCGTTTTATCATGGATGTTTCGGAAACTCCATGAACTTTGCGTTTCTTGTAATAATTGCATCCTAGATCCAATTTAATAATGTTATGGACAGTTTCTCTTGAAATATTTAGGTCAGACACCAGAGTTCTTATTGTCCGTTGAGGATTAATCACAGATTTAGTTCTTACCGAACGATTTCGACCAGATCTTTTACGGTCATTAATAGAATAGGTCTCCTTATATCTTCGTATTGTTCTGTATATAAAATAAAATCATGCTGCCTGCATTTTTTCCTTTTATAAATAGGTTTATTACGATTGCCCGAAATTCTTTCATCGCTGATTGCTAATTAACACAATTTTACACAATTTCGATATTTTAAGAAATGATTGCCAAATTTTCGTCGAATAAATTTTGACATTAAAAACTTTGCCTAATTTTTGACATTTTATGCTATGTTAATTACTGAAAGTGTATGAGAATATATTGGACACGGTGTATATGAAAATATTTATTTTTTGTATACCATTGAATCAATAACTTTCCTATTGACCAATTTTAATAGGATTTTTTTCCGAGTGTTCATGTCTGAGTGGTAATTATCATATCTAATACATGGACAATTTCCAGTTGAACATTTACAAAAGTGAGCGTATCGCAGATCACATTCGACAAATTACGCCCATTTTGAATACCCATCAATTTAGATATACAATTAATCTATAATCTGAGTTTAATTCTTCTAGCTCTTTAGGTTTTCTTGAAATCGTGATTACAACAGACGGACGGATAGCAGAAGGTGACGCTGATCAAGAATATATTTATTTTTCCAACCGGATACGCCTAATTCTGTTTGTTGCAAACGGATGAACAATATACACTTTTACTTTTAGTGTATAAAAAAAAAAACAAAAATCAAAAAAGTAAAAAGGATTAAAAAATAAATATTTAACGTAAAAAAGGAAAAATAAGAAAAAAACAACAATATAAAAATAAAATAAAGTAAAACAAAATAGAAAAGAAATAAAAAAAAATCAAACGCCAACAAATTGTGCATTGTGCCGCGAAATGGCTTTATGTTGTTGTGACTGCTGGCTATTGCTGATATTGTTGTTGCTGTTGCTGCTGCCATTCGCTAATGTCAAGTGCAAACAAACGTATCGCACGCCACACGTTATGCAGCACAGCGTTACGTTGTTATGCAATATAAGGCAACGCAACTGAAAATAACGTAATAAACGCAAAGTATCGCAAACATTGCAGCAGCAACATGTCAACAATATGTAGGTGGGTCTTTTAGCTGGTTGCAGCCAGACATATTGACGAGTTGGAGTGGTTGCCGCCGCCGCCAGTCATTGTCGCCTACGTCGATTTAGCAGCAGCAGTATTACTTCACTGATTATTGTCAAGTGTTTGTTGGCCACATTATAGTTGTAGTTGTTTTTGTTGCTGCTATTGCTGATGTTGTCATTACACACATTTAGCTACACGTTATACTTAGTCTGCAATAAAAATATAAATTGCAAATGATATTTGACATGTCAACGACAGACACATCTTTGTCGTAGTCGGCAATAAGAGCAACTGCCGCAGCAACATCGTTTGATGCCAATGAAAGCATTTCTTTTTAATTACATTGTAAATTAAATTATGTGTTGCCCACGTATAATGCATGGCATCAAAGGGACCTTTTTTCTGTAAAGCTTGGGTACTTGAATTATTGCTAAGAGGTAGTAGCAACAGCAGACAGGTTGGCTGCAATATAAGAAAATGTTGCTCATTAGCAAAAGAAGATTTTGCTCATTAGGCTTTATTTTGTAGTTGAGATGTGGCAGCAGCAGCAAAAACATATGTATTTCAAACGGTTGCTAGGTATTATTTGCAGACGAGACGGCGACGATAACTGTTTTTTTTGTGCTTATTACAGATTTTCTTTTTTATAACCTACACCAAAAGTGAAAAGGTATATTTGATTTGATTTTTCGTTTGTAACTCTCAGAATTATGCATGGCCGATATGAAAAATTATATATATTCTCAGCGTCACTTGTTGAGCCGATATAATGATGTCCGTCTGTTTGCTGAAATCATGAATAAGTAAAAGAAAATCAGAAGAGTTACAAACTCAAGAATTAGATACTTTGTATAACTAGACTAACGGGTATTGAAAATGGGCGTAACCGTCCACAGTAAATTTTATATGGCAACTGACAGTTATCGCCCATTTTTATACCCTACACTAAGAGTGAAAGGGTATATTCAGTTTGGTACGCCGTTTGTAACACCCAGAAGGAAGCATCTCCGGTATGGAAAAGTATATATATTCTTGATCAGCATGACCTCTTGAGTCGATTTAGCGATGTCCGTCAGTCTGTCTGTTGAAATCCCTACTACTTTTAAAATTGAAGATAAATGAAACTTATAACTTAGATTACTAATATACCTACGCTGTATGTGCGAAAAAATTGGCGAGATCGGTCCATTGTGACTTATGATCCGACCACTTATGTTCAAATACCTCATATAAAATGTACATATAAAGATCAATTTTTATGTATACGTGCTTAGGTAAACTTTTTGGTCAAATATATATTGATATCATGCTCAAATACATGACAATAATGTTTTCCGGCGAAAAGACTTGTGGTTCGAAATTCGGTACACCTACCCATTTGTAAATATGGGTATCAAATGAATGGAAATTCTTCATCGATTGAATGTTTGTAGTTATTTTCAGGATTCGTATACCCTGGTGACCTATATATCACTTTGAATGGTAACCACACATATGTGTAGGGTATTTATAGTCGGCTTAGACCGACTATAATTTTGATAATCCTTACTTGATAATCCTTACTTCCCATGTGATCTAACCTTCCCAACTGGTTTGAAATGCGGTTGGTACTTTATGGATGTTTCTCAAACCAATCCAAAGTTATGACGATTTATACATTTAAAAAATATTTATAGAGCAAAAAAATATATCAATACAATTAATTTTTAATTGTTTCATCGCCGATACGACATTTAATTGATTGATTAAATATTTAATTATATTAGTTAATTATAAATATTTTGAACAAAAATTAAAGGAAATTAACACACCCGATGTAATATTTTTTTTTATTTGTCATTTTATTTTAACATATATTATTTATTTATTTATTTATTTACTTATTTATATTTTTATTTTATATTTATATGTTTTTTTTACTAAAGGGTTTTTCAATAAGAGAGCTACAAAAGTTTTTTTCAAGGTTTCAACAGGGACGCCATATTTCTTGCCGCTCTTTTGACATTTCTCTTCAATAAGGTTTGCTATTTCTAGATGGAAAGATATACGAGCCAACAATGAGTCGAAATTATTAAAATTTACTACCGAAATTCGAATTCGTATATTTTTCCATCATGAAATGGCAAACCTGACTGAAGAGAAATGTCAAATGAACGGCAAGAAATATGGCTTCGTTTGCTGTCCCTGTCACTCTACTTTTGTAGCGTCCTTGTTAAAAAACCCTATACTTTACTTAACAATTGGTTGTTTGAAGTTTGAACAATGTTCACGTGACCAATAGAGTATTTATAATGAAAAAGAAATGTTAAACACAAATACGAGAGAAGAATATCAAATTCATGATATATGCACGATGTACGGAAAAACGACCCGACGAACTGAATAGACAAGAACGCGTTACGATGAACCAATGTAAAATAAGATCGGTATAACAGTAGCTGTAAAACTGTGTAGTGAATTTAAAATTGTGTAGTTGCTGTCGGTTGGTGTATATGCTATATATTGTATCATATACACCTACCCAGAAAGGATTTGATTTATACTATTAAAAAGTTTGTATATGCAATTAATTATATTAATAGAACTAATTATTTTGCATCAATTAATCTCAGTTGCTGTATTTACGTTCAATATTTTTTTGTCTGTGAAGTGCGATAATCTTTGTTTAGTGTCAAGAATATTTATAAATTATTTCAGAATTTTAATAAGGCGTATTTTTGGAGTTCATTAAGGGTGTGAAGGGTGTACAAAAGAAAACTTAAAAATTAAATTTAAGCTTCATTGACCAATATCAAAAAACTGAGTTTGTTTAGGTATTGTTTAGAAATTTGCAGTCTTAAATCGGCATATCGTAGAATGATGTAGAGAAAAAAATAAAGACGAAAAGAGAAAAAAATAAAGACGAATGACTCACAAATAGTCGAACTGATTGAATGACATATTTCAGAGAGGTATTTGCAAAATTCTTAAGAATTCACATTCGTCATTAAAAAATGTATATTTCATATAACTTATTTCGAACTAGAAAACACGTATTCTTAAATTTCTCGTTATTTTACATATATTATATGCCTTTCTTTATAAACGATCTCCAAAGATATATAAATATGAAATTTCATTTAGAACATTAAAGGATAAACGTTATATTGTTCTTCATTTTCAAGAATAATTTTAATATACTAATTAATGCTAATATATTTTTAGGATAATTGGATTTAAGTTGGAAGTTTTTGTTATTTTTTTATATAATTTTTAATATATTTTTTTTAGCATAAATGATAAACAAGAAAAATATTCACGATTATCCAGAGCACAGACCCCCCTCCCTGACTATCAAAATAACTATTTGTTTCTAATTAATCGTCTTTTTAAATCTTATTTTGGTAGTAATTTAAAATATAATCCATCTGAACTTATTTTGGTAGTCACTTAAAATATAATCCATCTGAAGATATAATTACTTTATGTCAAAAGTATGCTTATTCTTATTGCATACTCAGTTTATTCATATTACGTAGCTTTTTTACGTAAAAATCGGGCAAAACTGCTATTTTCAAGTAATTTTTTAAATTTTTGTTTACGGAAACTGTGTTCCCTAGAAGAAATTTGCCCGATGCGCCATCTGGAAATGATCGGGTTTTCGTTGGGTAAGCCCTATTAGAGAAAATATGATCATTACCTTTGCATGCCCTTATCATGCTTACCATAGCAGGGTTTACATTATCTAAACAGTCAATGTTCCCGATCATAGCTACATTATTTGTTCCTCATAATGAAATTAGTATCAGGCAATGATCGAGATTAATGAGAGAAACCCTATTATGCTCGGGCTCAGACAAGGCAATTGTCGGGTAAATATTAAAATGGGGAATTGCCCGATCAGTACATGATCATGGCCTGAGGTCAATACATGATCAGGACACTGCGTTACAAGGACATTATGGGCCTCGTCATATCCCGATCACCCCAAATAATGAAATGATCACTTCATGACCATGGCCCTACCAAAATTATTACTAGGGTTGATAGGTATATTTTAAAAATTGAACCGATGAAAAAAGTTAGGAATTTTGATCGTTAGTTTGAACTATGTTCTGCATAATAATAATTCGTTTTCTTATTTATCAATAGATTCGAAATACTAAAAAAATCATACAAAAATAGTCTAAAAAATCAATATTTTTCGAGTTAAGATTCAAATATTTTATAAATATAACGGAATATTAGTTTTTGTTGGTATATTATAATTAGCCCTGACAATTGAGAGAACAAATGCTTTAGATTTTTTTTGAAAAACTAGTTGTGTAAGAGTCTGTATTTTTTCATTCTAAAAAAATGGCTGGAAAAGGCCTAAACTGGCCTAAAACTTTGACAGCAATTTTCGTTACAGAAACGTTACGAAATAGGAAAAAACTGAGTATGCAGTCAAAATTAGCAAACACGGATTATATAGAATTGATGTATGGAATGTTCATTGGACATTTTTTTCTCGTTTTGTTAAGTAGCGTTTTTTATGATTTGTATAAAATATTTTATTTTTAGAAAAGTTATCAGAAGTTTGATATTTACATTAAATGTGATTTAAAATCATGTAACAAAAATCTTTTTAGTTTACATTCAATTTTAATTCTATGGAAACCTAATATTTTATTCAATATTAATTAACAGCAATACAAATGCAGTTGCAATTATAGCCATATTTAAAATAATAATAATAATAATAATAATAATATAATATATATTATTACAAAACACACAAATTTAATAAAATAAAATAAAGCACAACATAAACATCAAATTACAAAGGCTCAAAAAAATATAGGTATTTAAAATACATATTCTTTTGTATATAATTTATGTACACATTCATTTTAAAACCAGCAGCATTTATTTTATTTTTGCTAATTAGCAGCGCTGTGTAAGTGGTTTTAAATCGATTTCATTGATGGATAAAACAACAACAATTAAATAAAATTCGCCAATTTGAAACATGGAAAATTTACAAAAAAAAAAGAATTAAATGTGATTTTAACGAACGTCCATACGAACGACATATATAAAAGGACAGCTATGTATACAAAAAATGAAAAAACAGCAGGTAATAATGATGCGCTGCTGGTGTGGGATTAACAATTATATATCTGTTGCAGCAAACAAACAAAATATAAATCCAACCAATTTACATACATTTCCTAATTAGTTTGGACATTATGAAATGGCGCTGATTCCCAAAATGGCATCAGTTTAGGCATTCAAATGTGATCTATTTTTAGAGATAAAGCCCATTTATTATTTTTAAAACTTAGACAAAAAAAATAGAATTAAATTATCTTCTTATCTTATCTTTCACTTTTCATAAAGGGTTTTTCAACTGGGACGCTACAAAAGTAGAGCGACAGGGACAGCAAACGAAGCCATATTTCTTGCCGTTCTTTTGACATTTCTCTTCAGTAAGGTTTGCCATTTCATGATGGAGAGATATACGAATTCGAATTTCGGTAGTAAATTTTAATAATTTCGACTCGTTGTTGGCTCGTATATCTTTCCATCATGAAATGGCAAACCTTATTTAAAGGGTTTTTCAACAGGGACGCTACAAAAGTAGAGCATCAAGGACAGCAAACGACGCCATATTTCTTGCCGCTCTTTTGACATTTCTCTTCAGTAAGGTTTGCCATTTCATGATGGAAAGATATACGAATTCGAATTTCGGTAGTCAATTTTAATAATCTCAACTCGTTGTTGGCTCGTATATTAAGCAAATTAATTAGTCGGCGCAGTTTCAGCAATTATATTTGCTAAAACTGAGCCGACTAAATATTCATATTAACGAACGAAATTGCTTATATAACGAAGAATAGCAAAGGTTTATTGAATTTCATTTCTGTATTTATTAATGAATACAATTAATATCAGTTGCTATATTTACGTCGATTATTTTTTTTGTATAGCGCTAAGTTTTCTGAGACTAATATCGAAAGGACACTTACATTATTTTCTTTTATTAGAATTTTAAAAATAAAAGAAGTCAAAAATAATGGAAAATTGAAATGTCAAAAACCAGAACTAATTTGAGGTTGTTTAAAAACAAAAAGATAATTACAGCCTTTAAAGCTCTCGTAGATTTACGTGGTATATAAGATATATTTACAAAAGTGAGCGTATCGCAGATTCCATTTGACCAATCACATCTCTTTTCAATACCCGACAGTAAAGGTATACAAGTTATCTAATTTCTCAATTTTATTGCAACAGCTCATCTTGTTTTCCAATAATCGTGATTTCAACAGACTAACAGACGGAATAAATATACTTTTCCATACCGGTCACGCCCCCTTCTAGATGTTACAAATATATGACCAGGGTATAAAAATTCAATATGCACAAGAAATCAAAAAAATATGAGCACTGCAAAATTCATAATTTATTTTACTCTTTCAGTGACCACAAAAATAAACATGATTCGTAAAATACGCAAAAAAATATACCAAATATCGCGTAGGTGAAAACCGGAAGATACAATGCATGTTTACAATGGCCAAAATACCGGACCAACTTATGGCGCAAATGAAAAACAGTTGTCTGCTGCGGTTGCTGTTTGTTTGTTGTTGGGAACAACGTTTTACTAGTGACAACAGCAACCACAGCAGCAGTTGTTGTCTGAAATTGCTGCTGGCCTGGTAGACAAAGCGCTCTGGCGGTCGTTGAACGAACGCGTCTGTCATTTTTCCGCGTGTGTGATTTATTGGCGTCACTATGATTATGATGATGGGCATCACAGAAATACAAGTACTACTAGAGTCGATAAACATACATTGTGTTATAGGTAGCGTCGTAGAGTAGTCTGGCAATGACGTAGTCATTTATACGTCAAAGGTATTCATTTATTTTCGCAAAATATAATTTTACATAAATTCAAAATTAAATTATATTTTCTCTACTGATATTTTTTAGTTTAACAATGGCATCCAATACAGATATAAATAACCATGAAATTGTAAAATACACATAAATCAATTAGTATGAAAATAATATTAAATATCAATGGGTTGCTGAAATGTATAAAGACAGAGTAGAAGAAAGGAAAATATGTACATAAACATATTTTTTGGTGTATGCATAATTTTGTAGACTTGTGGATAAATCAATTATTATGAAATATATATTAAATGAGTTTAATGGAGAGAAGAAGTTTAATTGCACATAGTTCAGTATTATAGAAAAATGAACTGAGATAGTTGGAAATTGAAAATTTACAATTGAAAAAAAAAAAATAAGACTAAGAAAACAGAGATGTTTAACACAAATATTACAGCTCTAATAATCAATTTTTTTTGCAAGTTACTTAGATCGTAGTATTGTATTATACAAATATTTATATTTCGGTCAAATAACCTCTATATTCACACAGAAAAAATACTATATAAATAATAGTTTTATACTATTAAAAATAGTCAATAGGATAAATTATTATTTTAATCGGAAAATACCATTAAATACTAGAAAATACCATGACATTGCCATTGAGTTTATATGAAAAGATTAATTTTTTGTATACTATTAAATTAATAATTGTCCTATTGACCAATTTTAATGGGATTTTAGGATTTTTTTTCTGGGTGTTTAAACCAAATTATGATAAAATGTTAATCTTTCAAATGATATTTAAACTTTAAAAATTTATGAACTACAAACTCAAAACTACGGTTCTTGATAAAAAAAAAAATATTTACTTTACTTCTACATACATCGAAAAAAATATTGAACGTAAATATAGCAACTGAGATTAATTGATACAAAATAATTAATTCTATTAATATAATTAATTGCATATACAAATTATTTAATAGTTAAATCAAATCTTTTCTGTGTTTACGTAGGGTTGTTTTTCCGTACATCGTGCATATATCATGACTTTGATATTTTTCTCTCTATTGTGTTTAACATTTACCTTGCATTATATATACACCCAGAAAAAAATTGCCTCAAATCCCATTAAAATTGGTCAATAGAAGAATTATTGATTTAATAGTATACAAAAAAGAAATCTCTTCAATGGCAATGTCATGGTATTTTCTAGTATTTAATGGTATTTTCCGATTAAAATAATAATTTATCCTATTGACTATTTTTAATAGTAAAAAACTATTATTTATATAGTATTTTTTTCTGGGTGTAACACTATTCGTGACTTGCGGTTCAAAATATATAAATATAAAATAAAATATATAAATAACATGACAAATAAAAAATTACATCGGGAATGTAATGTCCTTTAATTTTTGTTCAATTAGTTTATTAATATAATTAAAAAATTAATCAATACAATTAAATGTTGTATCGGCGATGAAACAATTAAAAATTAATTGTATTGATACATTTTTTGTTATATATACACATATATTTGTTCTGTGTACAATGACGATATATACGGCAAAATGCAATTTCCGATCTAATTCGTATTAAAGCTGTTAAAGAATTAGATTTTTTAATACAACGTATATACCTAATTCAATTAATTAACTCGTTCAAGTTCTGAGAAATTAAATTCATTCGATTTTTATGGTCAACTTTTTAAATTTCGATCGAAAGTGAAATTCAGAACTTATATCTCAAAATTTGGAATTGCTGAAACGTATCAAATTATTGAACATTTTTTTTGTAATTTCTCTTTATTTATATTTAAAACATATAAGAGCGGAACTTCAAAATCAGTAATCGTTAGTCTCGCAAAAACTCCTGAAAGGCTCGACTGATTTGGATGATTCCATTTTTCGTTTGGTCGTCTCAATACAGAGATGGCAAATTCGGAAATAATTTTCTTTGCCTTAAAACTAAAATTTCACATCAAAAAACTCCAGCTATTTTTCTTTTTTAAGCATTAAACCAAATAGGGCCGTATTGGCTACCAGGGCAGAAAAGTATGATGTTTTACATTACTCAAAGGAAAAGCCGAAAAAATAGAAAGAAATCAAAATTTGACCCTTAGACCAATAACATGACCCTTAACCAATTCATTCATTGAATTAAAATCGTAATTTTAAAATTTTTTCAATATTTTTTATAACATTAAGTTTCAAACAAAAGTGGTCTCCATTTAAACATTTATGTATTCATAATTCTTATAAGATTTATGATATTTAAATTAATATTGTTTGATGAACAAAATTCATCAATATGATGTTCACCTTTTCATTAATATGATGAAATGGAGGCTTCGTATAATTAGCAATTATATATTATAAATCATTTAAGAATTATAAATATGTAAATGGAGAAAAATTTGTTTGAAATTTGATGTTAAAAAAAAATATTGAAAAAAATTTAAAATTACGATATTAATTTAATGAATGAATTCATTAATATGATGAATCCGTGTAGTTGGTGAAATTTTTTGTGTGCAGGGTGTTCATCTCACGACGATGAGATTTTTTGAAATACGTCCCCCATATGTAAAAAATTGGCGTGGCAAAACTTAACTTATAAATCATAATATCTGCGTAATGTTTATTCAGTAATGTTTATTGTGGTTGTTTATCTTACTGCAAAATATCAGAGGAACTAAACAAAGTGGAGTGGAAACCACCTTCCGTATAACCAAAATTTTAAAAATGCAAAAACTACTAACTGTTTAAAGAAGTAGTTAGTAAAAGTATAAAAAACGAAGACAGATCAAAATCACCATGTAGAATGTGGGTGTGATTGGATAAAAGGGAATGGCACCTTCCATGTAGCCAAAACTTTAAAAATGCTATGTCTGCTACAAAGAATAGAGTTAAAGGATATTCGCACGGCCAAAGTTGTGGACGAGTCCAGGAAGGAAGTACATTATAGAATATGAAAAAAGTCAGAAATGCAAATATGGAAAACTACTAAATAAATTAAGTGCATTTCCAAGGAAATAAGTGACTGACGTGTTAACTGTGTTGCTCTCGTACGCAAAGTCCTTGCTTATCCGGGACGAATGGAGCAGCAAGGATACTCAGTATTTTTCATACCAATTTCTACTAAAGTTGGCTGCAGCAATGCAGTGCAGGTAATGCAAAACATGGTATTGCGGTTAAGTAAAAAGTGCTGTAATATTATAGTGAAATATTAAGTAAAGTCAAAAAATACTCATTAATAATAATAATAATGACTGCAATGCAGTGCTTTTTCGGCAAATTGCAGACTATTTGAATTTAATTAAAAACTTTGAATTTAAGTCATAGAGAAACTAAAATTTAAATGCATTTAATATTAACAAAAAAGGATGCAGGCAACCGATGACTTAGCTCACTCAATAGAAAATGTCAATTAATGCTGGAAAATTTGATTAAATTTTATTGAAAATATCAACCAAAAATGAAATAATGTTTGCGCAAAACCACAAAATTTGCACAAAATACAAGAAAATCAGCAGCAACAGCAACAAATTTACAAAGATACATTTCTCAAAAGATGTATTACATGCAAAAGGTAGAAAAAGAAGTTCGTCGTTGCTCTTGATGCACAGAAAAAAAAAATAATATTGAAGAATGATTCTTTGTATTGAAGAATTAATCATTGATTTGAAGAATAATTCATAATATTAAAAAATACCAAACAATAATGTTATTCAATAATTATTTATTAGATGAATGATTCACGAATTCTATGTGATGAATATATTTCATCACATTGATGAACAAATTCACAAGACAAATAAATAATATGTACATTTGTACATATTGATTTTTTTATATAGAAGAACTTTGTTTTTCCAAAAAAGGATTGATTGATTTGAACCATCATTCGTATTATTATTTAACTAAAAAATATCAATGTTATGAATTCGTCATAAATTTGATGAATGGTTTAAAAAAGGTGCTCTTCAATTTGCAAATGCTATGGGAAGATTACGTCTCAACATATTGATGAACAAAGAATTCAAAAGTCTGATCAAAAATATGTACATCATATTGAACAAGTTTCAGCGTAAAATTATTGAAGTATTTTGTTCATCAAATTAATTAAAAGAATAATTTATAATTTTTACTAAATTTTATAAATTATTAAAATTGATAAATTATTAAAAAAATGTATTTTTAATTGGACTCCTATGCGAAGAATATGTTTCATCACATTGATGGACAATTTCATTAGAAAAATATGTATATCATATTGAAGAAGTTTCTGCGCACAATTTGTTTATATTGAAGATTTTGATTATTCTACAATGATTCATTGATTTCAAGAATAATTCATAATAAAAATGTCAACAAAATATCAATGCTATGAATTCGTCATTAATTTGATGTACGATCAAAAAAATATTCTCGAATTTGGGGAACGTTATGGAAAGATTACGTTTCATCACTTTGATGAACAAATTTACATCATATTAAAGAATTTTAATTTTAAACCAAATTTCAATGAAATATATATATTTTTTTGTTTATTTTTTGCAATATAAAAATTTGTAAATATTGTAATTTTTTCTTCAAACTATCTTTTTAAATATTTTAGAAGAAAAAAAAACCATAACCTTTTTTTTATAAAATTTGACTCTAGAAATAAAATATTTAGAAACATTTTTAAAAAAACATTAAGAAATGCGAATTTATAATTTAATGATTGAAACTTTTCATATGATAAAAATGGTAATTCGATTTGATGATTTGGACATTGTAGAATTTTTCCAGTGTGCTGCTTTTTTGTTGTTGCTGATATTTTTGTGGTTTTTGTTGTACATGTTAGTATCCTTGTAATATTGCGTACATTTTCTTATGGTTTTCTGTGTGCGTTGGTTTAGAAATTTAATTTCAAAATAAAATAAATATTTAAAATTAATTTGCAAAAGTAACAGACGAAGAAGAAGAAACAGTAGCAGCAGCAGCAACAACATGTCGTATGTTGTTCGTGTGTAATTTTTGCTGATACTGCTACTGCTGCTGCTGCTTTTCATGCCACTGACATTTCAAAAATATTTGGCCAGCTGCCAGCCAAGCCAGGCCAACCAACAGAACAAATAGCACAGTGCAGAGATCCAAAAATTAAGTTAAATTGAAAATTGAGGCAAACTACCTACTGTGTGCTGAGTGCCAAATGCTGTTCGCAGGTATGTTTTCAATAAAACAAATTTATATATTATATATTATATTAATTTTGTATATTTAATGTAGTTGTTGCAAAGCAAAACACAACACGACACAACACAACACAACAAAAGAGCCAAAAATTCAATTTGAAACGTTCACAAATTTTGCACTAATTGCTCATAAAATTGTTTTAGTTCAAGGTATTTATAAAGCATGTGTATTTGTTATTTTGTTAAGACCAATAATTAATATTTTTAAGAGCTGTATTTAATTTATGATATTAAAAGCTTAACGAAAACTGATTTTAAAATACGACTTCACCAACAACTGTATTCATCATATTGATGATTTCATTCATTGAACTAAAATCGTATTTTTTCAGTGTTTTTCATTTTTAATATTTTTATATCATCGAATTTCAAACAAAAATTGGTCTCCATTTACACATTTACGTATTTATAATTCTTATAAGATTTATGATATTTAAATTAATATGGTTCGATGAACAAAATTCATCAATATGATGTTCACTTTTTCATTAATATGATGAAATGGAGTCTTCGAATAATTAGTAATTATATATTATAAATCCTTTAAGAATTATAAATACATAAATGTGTAAATGGAGACAAATTTTCGTTTAAAATTTGATGTTAAAAATATACGATTTTAATTCAATGAATGAATTCATCAATATTATGAATCGTGGTTGTTGGTGAATTTTTTGTGTGATTATTGTGTTATATTGTTATGTTTCATTTCGTATTTAAATTTCAATACATAAAATTTCGAATAAAATGTATTTCAATCGAATACAATACCGTTTCAATTCCGGTTGGTGTTATCAAATAATTTAATATTAATCAAATGTTATCTTCAATATATGCCGAATATGTAGAAATACTTAATGCAAAATACAAGGTTAAAAAAATATTGAAATATAATTTATTTGCATGGGAAATAATATAGGTAGTTATTTCGATGGATTATTTATTTATTTTTCTATTTACAGAGAACACAAGTTTGTATATTGCATTGTAAAATAATCGAAAATAAATAAAATATGAAATTGTATAACTAATTGTTATGAAAATCATCGCTGCATTTGTGAGCAGCCTAATTAGATTGCATCTAAAATGTGTTAATGAGTTGTTAATTAATTTTCAATTCAATAATGACAACGGTAGCCAGCTTGCCCGGTCACAGAGTGAGTGCACTTAATGTGAACACAATTAATGTTTACAATTTTAATTGAATAAATTTGAATGCATTTAATGCTATTATTGTGTAATAACTAAAAGTGTTACTTGTTCAAACAAATTTCTATTCAAATATAATGAAACAGAGGCGATTAAATAAAGAGAAGGTGGAAACTATGTTCAATAGGACGTTCATTCATGAAAAGTTCATCATATTAATGATAAATTCATAAGATTTATATGAATATCTCTTCAATAAATTGAATTTGAAATGAAATAGAGGTGATTAACTAAATAGAAGTATAAACTATGACCAATAGGAAGTTCATTCATGAAAAGTTCATCATATTAATGAAAAATTCATAAGATTTATATGAATATCTCTTTAATAAATTGAATTTGAAATATTTGCAAATTAGTATTATGAATTGTTCTTCAATACATCAAAAAATCATGATTTTTCGAACAAAATACTCTAAAATGTAGTATTTTTTGTTATATGCATCAATTGAAATTGAAATTCTAGATTTATGTAAAGGATATAGTCATTTAACTTAATTTCGGAAAAGTGTATTATCTATTTACACACTAAGAAAACAGAATGTATATGAGAGTGTTGCTGCAAATAAAATACTACTCGCTTTAACAATTCCAATATGCAGGAAATACAAATAAATTTGCAATAAATATTTAAATATTTTGTAAGCATCACAAATTTTGTATTATTTGTGAGATGTTTCTTATAAACATCACGAAAAAGGTCAAATTTGTGGTAGATTCACTGCAACTACTAGAGAAATAGATAGCATTGCTGCAAATATTCACATACTAGCTGGACCCGTGCACGACTCGTGCCAAGATTTTCTGAATTCAAAGATATGGAGCGATTTTATTAATATAAAAAAACATTTTATTATTTATATGAGGGGCCCGTGCTTAGCTGTTGAAGTTTTTTTATTGGTTTTATAAATGTGGTAACCAAATAATTCTCCGCCAAAACAACTTTTCTCAAAGACAATTCTTTCTCAGACTGCGCTTCTCCGCAGAATTATTCCCAGTAAAAATCTTCCCCGTTAAATCCACATAGAACGCTTTCCCGTAGAATTCTCCACGTAGAATTCATCCCGGTAGAATTGTTCCCGGTAGAATTCTTCCCCGTCGAGTTTTTCCCAGTAGAAGTTTTAGTGTGGTGGGTTTTAATGTAGTAAGTTCCGGTGTGATAAGTTTAGATGTGGTGAATTTTGGAGTGGTGAGTTTAATTGTGGTTAGTTTTGGTGTGCTGAGTTTTAGTGTGGTGAGTTTTAGTGTGGTAAGTTTTAGTGTGGTGAGTTTAAGTGTGGTGATTTTTAGTGCGGTGAGTTTTAGTGTGGTGAATTATAGTGTGGTGGGTTTTAGTGTGGTGAATTTTAATGTGGCGTGTTTTAGTGTGGCGTGTTTTAGTGTAGCGAGTTTTAGTGTGGTGAATTTTAAAGTGAATTTTATTGTGGTGAGTTTTAGTGTGATGAATTTTAATGTGATGAATTTTATTGTGGTGAGTTTTAGTGTAGTGAATTTTAGTGTGGAGAGTTTTAGTGTGGTTAATTATAGTGTGGTGGGTTTTAGTGTGGCGAATTTTAGTGCGGTGAGTTTTAGTGTGGTGAGTTTTAGTGTGGCGAAATTTGAGTGGAGTGAGTTTTAATGTGGTGAGTTTTAGTGAGGTGAATTTTAATGTGGTGAAATTTTAGTGTAGTGAGTTTTAGTGTGGTGAGTTTTAGTGTGGTGAAATTTTAGTGTGGTGAGTTTAAGTGTAGTAAATTTTAGTGTGTTGAATTTTTGTGTGGTGAGTTTTAGTGTGGTGAGTTTTAGTGTGGCGACATTTGAGTGTAGAAAGTTTTAGTGTGGTGAGTTTTAGTGTGGTGAGTTTTGGTGTGGTGAGTGTAAGTGTGGTGAGTTTTAGTGTGGTGAGTTTTAGTGTGGTGAATTATAGTGTGGTGGGTTTTAGTGTGGTGAATTTAAGGGTGAATTTTAGTGTGGTGAGTTTTAGTTTGGTTAGTTTTAGTGTGGTGAGTTTGTTTTTCTTTTTCTTTCCTTTTTTAGTTTTTCATTTAGTTTGGATAGTGGTTTTATGTAATTGGTTTTGTTTTTGTATTTTTGCTTTTGTTTTGTGTTGTGCTTTTGCTTTTTTGTTTTTAATTTTTTTTTTGTATTTGAGTTTTTTGTTTCATGTTCGTAGCTGGTAAAAGTGCCAAGTTATATCGTATTAAAAGTTTAGGTTGTATGGGAGGTGCCACGCCCCTTTGTCCAATCCCGCCCATATATAGCCTATCATTCCTTCCAGACCATACCGCATCTGTGGTGAAAATTTCAAGAAAATCGGATCAGCCGTTTAGACGGAGAAGCGGAACAAACGTGATTGCTTTTGTTTTGTGCTTTTGCTTTTAAATTTTTTTTTTGTATTTGAGTTTTTTGTTTCATGTTCGTAGCTGGTGAAAGTGCCGAGTTATATCGTATTAAAAGTTTAGGTTGTATGGAAGGTGCCACGCCCCTTTGTCCAATCCCGCCCATATATAGCCTATCATTCCTTCCAGACCATACCGCATCTGTGGTAAAAATTTCAAGAAAATCGGATCAGCCGTTTAGACGGAGAAGCGGAACAAACGTGATTGCTTTTGTATTTTTGCTTTTGTTTTGTGCTTTTGCTTTTTTGTTTTTAAATTTTTTTTTTGTATTTGAGTTTTATGTTTCATGTTCGTAGCTGGTCAAAGTGCCGAGTTATATCGTATTGAAAGTTTAGGTTGTATGGGAGGTGCCACGCCTCTTTGTCCAATCCCGCTCATATATAGCCTATCATTCCTTCCAGACCATACCGCATCTGTGGTAAAAATTTCAAGAAAATCGGATCAGCCGTTTAGACGGAGAAGTGGAACAAACAAACAAAAGGACAAACCAACAAACCAACATTCAGATTTATTATATTAATAGGATAGGGTAGGATTCCACAGATATTAATGCTTTTGGAGCAAAACTATTAATATTGTAACTGCAATGATGTTTAAGGCTCTGCAATGATGTTTAAGGCTCTAAACCATCTTTCGTTTCTTACACAGAAAAAAAAATTTACATCATATTGATGAATTCCGTTCTTCAAACCATGATTCATTGTATTGAAGAACCATTCATAATATTAATGACTAACGCCATCAATGTTATGAATGCTATCATAAATATGAAGAACGCTTGGTAACTGTCGAAAAAGTGTTCTTCAATATGATGACTGTATGTGAAGAATACGTTTCATCATATTAATGAACCAAAACATAAAATACAACATATATGTTCATCATATTGAAGAACGAGGTTCATTAAACCAAATTTCTACCAAAATATTTTTTTTTCGTTCATTTTTTGCCGTACTTCTAGTTCTCACGTAGTTCTTGTAAGTTATTTCTTATATAATACTTGCTCGACATGCATAAATTAGTAAAATGTTTTATAATCTATTTATTATAATTACTACTTTTTATTAAAAAAAAGTTATATTTATAAAAAATATATTTTTGAAAAAAATATTTTTTTCGAAAAAACATTTTTTTTTAACCAATTTTTTTTTTCGAACAAAAATTTTTTTTCGAACAATTTTTTTTTTCGAACAAAATTTTTTTTTTTCGAACAAAATTTTTTTTTCGAACCAATTTTTTGTTTCAAACAATTTTTTTTCGAACAAAAAATTTTTTTTTGAAAAAATGTTTTTTCGGAACTATTTTTCTTCCCTAAATTTTTTTTTCTGATAATTTTTATAAAATTTTTTTCTGTTATTTTTTAAATAAAATTTTTAAAACACTTTTTTTTGATTTATTTTATAAAAAAAATTTTTTTTTGAAAAAATATTATGAAAAATTCTTCAATATGACAATTCAAATTCATTGTATTGAATATTTTGTTCATATATATAATGAATGCATTCATTAATATGTCATTTAATGAACGGTGGTATCAATATGATGAAACTGGTAGTTGGTGAAAAAATTCATAATATTTATGAATAAATTCATCATATTGAAGATTTTTTTTTTCTGTGTAGTGCACAGAAAACAAAATGTACATCATATGGATGAATTCCGTTCTTCAAACCATTATTAATTGTATTGAAGAACCATTCATAATATTAATGACTAACGACATCAATGTTATGAATGCGATCATAAATATGATGAACGTTTGTGGTAACTGTCGAAAAAGTGTTCTTCAATATGATGAACTGTATGTGAAGAACACGTTTCATCATATCAAAGAACAAAAACATAAAATACAATATATCTGTACTTCATATTGAAGAATGCTATTCATCAAACAAAATTTCAAAAGAAATATTAATTTTTCGTTAATATTTGCCGTACTTCTCAGTTCTCAAGTAGTTCTTGTATGCTATTACTTATATAATGTCAGTTTGACATGCATAAATTATTTGTTTTGTAATATGTATATATATATTTTATTAATAAAAATTTATATTTATAAAAAAAATGTTTATAAAATTCGTCGGATATTTTTTTATATTTTATATTTTTTTAAAATTTGTCAACATCTTTTTTAAGAACATTTTGTTTCGAATTATTTTCTAAAAACATTTTTTTTAAATTTGTAAATAAAATGTCTATCAATTAATTTATTTTGAAAAAAAGATATATATATTAGTTCAACAATATTCATCATATTGAATATTATATTAATACATATTATGAACAATTTCCAAAAAAAAAAAAATATTCATAGATATTATGATTATATTCATCAATATGACGATTCAAATTTATTGTTAAATATTTCGTTCTTCAGTAGTATGAATAAGTTCATATTTTAATAAATGCATTCATCAATATGTCATTTAATGAATGGTGGTATAAATATGATGAATCGATATAATGAAAATTCATAATATTTATGAATAAATTCATCATATTGATGAATTTTTTCTGTTTAGTCCCGAGTCTTTGGAGAGAGATATTTTCTAAAAAAAAAAAAAATAATAATTTCGATTGCACTTTTCATCACAACTAAAATTCAAGAAAATATTTTCGTATTATATCAAATTATGTTTAATTTCATCAGAATTGCAATAAGCTTTTGACAAAATTAGCAACATTACTTTGTGTAAAATATATAAAAAGTAGCAAATTTTATTTAGGTCACATTACAAAAAGTGGAAAATTCGCTCATATAGTCTGATTATAAGTCCACTTTCAAGTGCACACAGCGTGCGGCGACTTGGCTCAAATAACTTTTGAAAATGCACACAAGGAAGTAAATATATTCTACTTTACACAGTCAAGCAGTATTTCAGTTTATTTTTTATTTTATTGGACACTTTTTCAGGCGCATTTACTCTCTCGCATATCTATACTGATATCGCGCTCTCGTGCGCCGCTATCTTTTTTTCACACAGAGATAATGACGAAACGAGTTCACGGCGAGTTGGGCCGAGTCGATGTGATCCAAAAGAAAGCAAAGAATTTCAGGAAGTTGCTACGCGTCGCTCTAGTGTTGAAGTGTTAAACTTTGCCAATGGCGCTAGTGCCGGTGCCTTGTAATTTTTTATATACTTCTCGCCTTTTTTTTATTTTTATTTTGGTTTTTGTATTTATTTTTTTTATAATGGCGATAGCTGTGAAAAAGACGCACTTGTAGCACGTTTCACGTATTTTTCGTTGTACCAACTATATTTGCAGACTTTGTGGCTCAAAGTGGAGAAGTGCCTCTCAAGTGTGTTTGCACTTTCGAGTGCGAATAAAAAGTTTTGCAACGCAAATTTTGCATTAATGATTTTATGTGTGTGGGGAACAAAAATAAAACATTTTTATAAATGCAAAATATAACAGAATAGACGAGACACTTGAGACATATTCATGAATAGTTTAGTTTTTTTCGAGAATGAAAATATGCAAACATTTAAAACAAGAATTGAAAACCAAGGTTGTAATATTTTCGGGTTTTTTCGATTTCGATTTTATGTTATATAACGTTAAGGTATCGGTATACCGGTTCCAAGTAAAAACTTTTCTTTTTTGAAAGACCATGATAGAGGATCAGCCACATTCTGATGAATTCCGTTCTTCATACCATGATTCATTGTATTGAAGAACGATTCATAATATTGATAACTACATAACATCAATGTTATGAATTTATTATCAATTTGATGAATGACCGAAAAATTGTTCTTCAATATGTGATGAAACTGTATGTGATGAATTTTTTCGAACAAATATTTTTTTACAAACAAATATTATTTCGTAGATTTTTTTTTTTTTTAAAGAAATTTTTTATTTGTATATTGAATAAAACGGGTTTAATAATAAAAAAACAAATTTAAACGTTATTAGTTTCAATTTCTCTTTCCATCACAGATTTCAACATTTTTGTTGCATAGTACGATTCATGTCACGCAAAATCACATAAAATCAATTGACAAACGTAGGTGTCACACTTGAATTTCCTGTAATGTGGAAATGTCAAAATGTCCTTTTAGCGCTGTTTATTGTTGTTGTTGTCAACAAATACACCGTATCAGCGTTAACAACATTTCCAAATAACTGCGGGCGTCACACCAAATGTTTCCGTTTCACTTCGTCACCAATAAATGATATTTTCACACATGACATCAACAACAACCAACAAAGTGTTGTACGCCCGACTGAACGCAACCAAACAACAAACAGCAGGACCTATAAAAAGCAACAACAACAAAAGCAACAGAATGTTGACATGGAAATTCGGTTAGAGTTTGAGTTTCCGTTTCCGTGAGCAACATTTAAATATTTGCAATCGAACAACACCAAACATGGAAAGTGTAATGCGTTAATAGTCGATGCTCATGTGGTTTTTGGGATTTCTATTTTGATGCTACAAAAGTGTACTAAAAATTGAGAGGCGTTGGGAATCAAAAATGGCTAAGTCCGTTGTTGGAAAAATTTAGTTAAAGCCGGATTCATAATATATAGCTGTTGTTACATATATTGTATTTTCAACATTTTCCAAATTTATCATAAAACCACCTAAATACATTAAAATCCGCAAATAAAGTTATTGCTTTTTTTCTAGCAGTTTTTGGTCTTGTTCTTGCGTAATAAACATCCCTAGTTTTTATACACCAACAGCAGATTCATCTAAGGAGTACATTTAGTTTTGATGAATATAACGATCTGAAAAGGGCTACTTTTTATATTTGAAATAAACAAATTAGCAGATACTGCATATTAATTAGTACACAGAAAAAAATTCATCAATATAATGAATTTTTCATACATATTATGAATTTTTCTATCAACTAACAGATTCATCAAATTGATATCACCGTTCATTAAATGACATATTAATGAATGCATTCATTATAAAGGGTTTTTCAATAAGAGCGCTACAAAAGTTTTTTTCAAGGGTTTTTCAACAGGGACGCACCAAAAGTAGAGCGACAGGGACAGCGAACGACGCCATATTTCTTGCCGCTCTTTTGACATTTCTCTTCAGTAAGGTTGGCCATTTCATGATGGAAAGATAAACGAGCTAACAACGAGTCGAAATTATTAAAATTTACTACCGAAATTCGGAGTCAGTGGCCTCAACGTTAAGAGCGCTAGGTCCAATTTATGGTCGTCATAATCGTCCTAGCAGATCAACAATTGAGCGTCTAGTGGAAAAATTTGAATCCACAGGTACAGTACAAAATGTTCCCGTGCCAGTGAGACAAAGAAGTGCCCGTAGTTTCGAGAATATTGCTACCGCTGAGGCTTCAGTTGATGAAAGCCCAAATGTGTCTCTCACACGTCGTTCTCAAGCGTTGGGCATCTCTGTGACGTCCTTGTGGCGAATTTTGCGAAAAGATCTTGGCCTACATCCTTACAAAATCAAATTGACGCAAGAACTGAAGCCGCTTGATCACCAGAAGTGCCGTATGTTCGTGAATTGGGCTGAGCAACAACTTGAAAATGATTCGGATTTTCATCGAAAAATCATCTTCAGCGATGAGGCTCATTTATTGGTCAGACTGCAATCCACACGAGTCATGAGTCATCATTGCATCCCGAAAAAACTACGATTTGGTGCGGTTTATGGGCCGGCGGCGTCATTGGGCCGTACTTCTTCCATGATGATCAATACCGGCACGTTACTGTGAATGGGAATCGCTACCGTTCAATGATAACCGAATATTTTTGGCCCCAATTGTTTGATATGGACTTGGAGGACATGTGGTTCCTTTGTAGCGCTCTTATTGAAAAACCCTTTATATTAAAACTATCCTTAAAAGAAAAATTGCGTTTAAGTTTTTTTGGGAAACTATTTTTCAACAGTACTATATTTTTATACATTCTAAGCAGTCGAAGAAAATGGTCCAAAATGACGATTGCAATTTTCTTAAATACGTTACGTATTAGGAAATAAACAGGGTTTCTATAACAACTCCCAGGTACTGATTTTGACTGTTTACTCAGCTTTTTCATATAACGTAACGTTTCCAAGAAAAGTTCTCACGTAAAACCTATGAATCGTGGGTGAGATTCATTACAAATTTTAATACTGTTGAAAATAGATTTTCAAAAAAAACCTTAAATGCAATTATTCTAATAATTGTCAAGACTAATTTTAATATACCAATGAATATTGATATTATTATTCGTTTTTAAGATATAAATTCTGAAAATTTTGAGGGTTTTAGACAATTTTTAAACTGTTTATTTAGCATTTATAATCTAACGATAAACAAGTAAAATATGTATGGTTATCTGGAGCATAGTCCAAACTAAAAACCAAAATTAATATACATATGTATAAAGTGTCGTACTTCAATAAAAATATATTTAAAAATTAAAAAATAAAACAAACAAGTCGTTTCTAATTGTATGGCCACTATTGTATGTTCGCAAGAACGTTTAAAATTAAAATTATGTTTGAACGAAAACAAAAATATGTTTAGATGTCATTATTAAAATATTTTGCAATGCAATAATGCTTTTGTTTGCATAAAGCTCCAAAGATGCTTGTTATTCCTGCAAAATTACGTTTGAAAGAGCCTTTTTTTGCAGCGTGTAAATATAAGCTTAACTCAAAACTCAAATACTAAAACTATAAAAAAAATAAAAGGAAACTAGGATTTATTTGCAGCCTTATTATGTCCCTCCATTAATACTGTAAGCAAAGAGATAATTTAAAAATACTTCGGAGGAAAATACTTTATTATTTTTTACCTCACTCTAGTCTGTTAAAGTTCCCGTTAGACACGCCACAAAAAAAAAACTCAACCACAGAGCCCCTTTCTTACATCCATCCAATCCCCATTCCAATCTAATAAAGGGTTTTTCAACAGGGACGCTACAAAAGTAGAGCGACAGGAACAGCAAACGACGCCATATTTCTTGCCGCTCTTTTGACATTTCTCTTCAGTAAGGTTTGCCATTTCATGATGGAAAGATATACGAATTCGAATTTCGGTAGTAAATTTTAATAATTTCGACTCGTTGTTGGCTCGTATATCTTTCCACCCTTGAAAAAAACTTGTGTAGCGCTCTTATTGAAAAACACTTTACTTCAATTAAAATAAACATATTAAGCCTACTTAATACTTATTTTTCAAGTGTTTAAAAGTGCGAACCCGACAACGGGTGCCAGACGTAATTCGATTAACATTTAAGCATAATACTTATGGAAATAAACATAATTACGCAAATTACAGACCGCCCAAAAATTAAAATAAATAATAAAAAAAACAAACAACCAAAACGTAGAATACAATAAAGAACAAAATAAACTACGTGAGTAGGTCAATGGCCGTTTGCTTTAGGCCAGGCAAGAACGATCTAATTATTTGGTTGTGCTCTGTGAGCGAGCAAAATGCTAAACGTTTCACCAAAAAAACAATAAAAATAACATAAAAATATTTCCAAAAATAACACTGGAGCGTAGCAACTTAATGAACAAAGTACAAAAACAAAATGCGATAATGACGACGCCACAGTGAACGTAAAACAAACCGAACCGAACTGAAACCGAACCACATGAACTGCCCCGGAACTTCATGCTGTGGAAACATGAAACCCATTAAAGAAAAGTTTCTTGACCGTCAAACTATGTGCGATGAAGACTAAAGAGTCAAAGAATAAAGTGTGAGAATGAAAAAAAAGCAGGAATAAAAAAAGAAATTAACAAAAGAATCAAAAACTCTGAAACGCAGATTTAAATATCAGATTTTATTACTCGACATTCTTGTATTGTTAGCGGTGTCTTCAATTTGAGACCGGACTTAAGTTTTTGGGTTATTTTGCGTAACGTTTATTTAACTTTTGTCTCTCAAGTAACCTCTCAACGCACTCAAGTAGTCTTGTAATTTTATGCTTAGTTGCGCATTGGAGTAGCCCAATGAACATTTTTCTTTTTGTAAGGGACACCAAATAGTTCCAAAATTATGAGATACCATCGAAAGAATAAATAAAATAACTGTGTGTTGAGCTTCTAAAGCACTCTACGCTTGATATTTTGTACACTGAGCTAAAAATACTGTAAAATTTTATAAGCTAATATAAACCAATAAGCGGTTTTCAAAACAATAGTTCCAAAATAGTTCCAAATCAATATTACGATTATTTACTATAAGTGCTGTAAAAGAACAACCTTCAAAAAAGTGACACGGAACCATATAATCAACGAATACACAGAGTTTAATTCTAACGCATAAATGCTGCATATTTCTAGAAGGAAAAAAGAGCGAACTAATGCATTTAAATAAAATTATGCTTATATTGATTGAGAATGCAATAAATGATCAATAATTCTTAAATTTCAATAAATTCGAGCAACCCGAGACAACATTTCTGTTAATAAATGAAAGATTTTGGGAAATATATGACTGGTTAACAATTTGTGTAGAATTTTACATGCAAATTACAATTTTTGGCAGGCTCAAGGCTGTTTGGAAAGATTTCAAGCCGAACATGATACAAATTTTCGCAGGCTCAGGGTAGTTTGGAAAGATTTTGAAGCCGACCAAGATATAATGTTTCGCAGACTCAGGGCAGTTTGGAAAGATTTCAAGAATACCGAGGCCATATTTCAAAAATTGTTTATTTTCTTCTCATAACCGAAATGGAATCTGTGTTTTTAATTCTACTACACGGATAGAAAAGATTTGTTTGAATATGTTTGAATGTAATGTAAGAATCTGTCAAACTTATCATAAATATGTTACAATACAAACATAAAATTTTAATTGCATTTGAATATACTATTTCTTTGCAGTTTACTTGGTTATAACTATGTTTCAAAACAAACCGAAAATGTTATTCAAATCTAATTATAACGTATATTCGATTAGTTATCGACAGATGCAGTTGGCAATGTTGCGCAGCATTTTCTACCTACGCCATCTTTTGCCATAAACATATTGATGTTTAAAAACAAACAAGAAAAGAAATTGGATTTAAATAAATGTATTCTTCCAACATTCTTTTTGTAAACGAAGTTTTCACTCGTCGAGCAGAATTTTCTATCTACGTCTCTTATGTCGTCGTTTGAAGTATGTATTGGTCCTTTTAAACATACTGATGTTTGAAAACAGTAGCGTCGGTAGCTCAAGGTTAGTGCGTTGGACTGCGAGCCGAAAGCTCCCCGGTTCAAGACTGGACTGGGGCTAACAACATCTTTTCATAGAAACATTTTTCTATACCGCGCTACCTCTCGGCAGTAAATGGCAAACCTACATTGCCTATGAAAAGCTCTCACCCGCCGTTCGGAGTCGGCAATAAACTGTAGGTCCCACCACTTTGAGTACAAATATAACACGCACAGCTCAAAATGGTGAGAGAGCTTGGCCTAAGTTCTAACACGACTGTAGTGCCAAACTATTATTATTATGTTTGAAAACAAACAAAATAATGAAATTAGATGTTAATAAAAGTATTCTTGCAATATTCTTCTTGTATACGAAGTTGACACTCGGTGACCACCATTTTCTGCATACGTGTCTTTTGATGTTTGTTGAGAAAACGTATTCGTATCGGTAATACGATATCATTTGTAAATTTAAAAAATATACAAATTGTGGTACAAAAAGTACATATAGTAACAAATAATATTATTTAATAGTGTAATATATAATTTAATTGTTACTGAATGTATTTCTAAAAATATGGTGAAAAGCCATCACGGATATTTCATCAAAAAAAAAAAAAAAAACTACTGAGACTTGTACTTGCAGTTTTAATTCAATTATTTATTTATGCATTTAAAAATTTGTATATGAATTCAAATATTATTAATTCCCACTGTGCATGTTTAATGATTTTTATATAAAATAATAAAAAAAAAAATAATATTTTCTTTTTATTTTATTTTCCGAATTCTTTTCCAAAAATATTTAGATATGTTTTTATGCAAATGTACTACTTTTTGAACTAAAACAACTGATATGTTTCTCTGGAAACATATTTATATTCAGGTCGTTCCAAATCATGTTATAGTTTAAACATATTTATGTTTCGGTTCAAATATTTATATTGTTTAATAATAATAATAGTTTGGCGCTACAGTCCTGTATAGAACTTCGGCCGAGCTCTCTCACAATTTTGAGCTGTGCGTGTTATATTTGTACTGGTGGGACCTACAGTTTATTGCCGAATCCGAACGGCGGGTGAGAGCTTTTCATAGGCAATAGTTTTACTCTCGTAGGTTTGCCATTTACTGACGAGAGGTAGCGCGGTATAGAAAAATGTTTCTATGAAAAGGTGTTGTTAGCCCCAGTCCAGGCTTGAACCGGGGACCTTTCGGCTCGCAGTTCAACGCACTAACCACTGACCTACCGCGGCTATTTATATTGTTTGGATGTAGTAATTATTATGTTTCTATTAGAACATACACCATTTTAAGGGGCAACATCAAAATGTTTCCGTGATATCCTCTTTACAAATGATTAATCAGGCAATTATATATTGGAAACGTGTTGAAATGACAGGGTCTATACTGTTAGAAATATTTCTTTCAAAAATTTTTAACCGACAAAAGCGGGGTGAAAGCAAAAAGATGTCTAATTTCAGAACGAATCCAAAATATGAATGGAATGTTTTCTTTAAAATACTATAATATTTTGCAACCTGCGATATACTTCCCAAACATTTCTTTTATTTGCCAGGAATCCCGCGATAATATTTAATTTTTATCAATATTTTTTGCTATATTTGTGAAAGATTTTGGGAAACATATGAAAGGTTAGCAATTTATGTGGAATATAACAGGCAGATTCATGGTATATATTGGATACGTGTTAAAATTACGGGGTCTACACTGTTTAGAAATATTTCTTTCACAAATTTTAAACTGACAAAAGCGGGGTGGAAGGAAAAAGATGTCTAATTTCAGACCAAATGCATAATATAAATGGAAAGCTTTCTTTAAAATTCTATAATATTTTGCAACCTGCGATATACTTCCCAAACATTTCATTTATTCGTGTGATGCCTAAAAAATGCACGAAAAGTGGTTCGAGAAGCCCATTATTTATATTAATTTAAGTTAAAAATGTATTTCTTAGATTTTAAAAGTACTATTTTTGGTAGCGTCGATAGCTCGTCTGGTTAGTGCGTTGTACTACGAGCCGAAAGGTCCCCGGTTCGATCCCCAGCGACTGCAACATATTTTTCATAGAAAACATTTTTCTATGCGACGCTACCTCTCGACAGTAAATGGCAAACCTACGCCCTTCAGCAATAAACTGTAGGTCCCACCAATTTGAGTACAAATATAACACGCACAGCTCAAATGATGAGAGAACTCGGCCGCAGTTCTATACAGGACTGTAGCGCCAAACTATTATTATTATTTTTAGCTCAGTGTGCTTTCAGGAGTATAACCAATAGGGAAATGTAAGAAAGTCTGCTTTTAAAAATAAATTGTTCAATTTTAAGGCATTTAAATTTAAAATTATATCTTTCAATTTCTTAGAATTGTTTTTTTTTTTTTTTTTTTTTTTTGCAGAGTGTACGTACACTTTCAGGAATGTTTCGAGATAATTCACCCAAAAATACGAAATTTTATTGTTGAAGAATGTTTAAGCCAGTTGGTGGTGTCATAAATAATGCCTCACGGCGTAGCTAACAAATAAACGATATAATGTTGTCACAAACACGGATACTAGAGAGCGACCCACCTATATATGTTTCAAAGCGCACACATCCTGTCTGGATGGCTGGAAATTCTATTAGGTTGGTTGATAAACACTTCAAGTGTCAAAGTAAACCGAGCTCTAAGCACTTCGCATGAGCTCCAACAACATCTTGTGCTGTTTGTTGCGCGTTTATTTGTCAGGAAATTAGTTTGAATTACGACGTGATTTATAGACACTTTCAAGCAGCGCCACTTTTGTGTGCTGTACGTACGTTATGTGGTAAATGATCTAAGTAAGCAAATAATACTAGAGGGGTTTTTTATGTTATATGGTTTGCAGTTAGGTCAAAAGTTATCTAACTTTAAAAATAACTTTTAAAATATATTCAAAGATTTACACAAAGTACTACAGACTAAAAAAAAAATAATTGAATTTTCCGCAACAATACGTCAAATTAAGCCAATTACCAGGCAGCAAGGCAGCACCCCCCCATTTTAATTCTACACAAAATTACAAAATTTCGTTGCGCTTGAACTGTTTTTCGTTATTCGTGACATGCTATAAAATCTAGTAACTATTTTCTGTATTATCTAGCAATGGAATGAGTAGGTAATAAGAGTAGACAATCGACCCCACAAATAATAATTTGCTATTACTTAGATAGGTGAAGGAAAACATGAGGGTAATCAGCATGCGACAAAACGTCTTGGAAAATACAAGTGTAACATGAAAAGTAGCTGAAATTGTGGGGAGTACAAGAACAAACCATAAAATAGCTAAGAACAATAGTACCCAGGCAGGCAGCTGTCTGTCACTCAGTTAGCTCAAAGCGCACTAAGAAAAACAGCAAAACTTATTGGCTCTGCTGACATTTGGAAAATGCCAAGTTCAAGAAAACCACCAGCAATATTCGACGACAACAATAGCTGGGCTACACGACGACAACAACGACGACGACAATAATAACAGCAGCAGCACAAAAACACTTCAATGTTAAACAGGAAACACAGAATTTAGAAGAATGTATAGAGATTATATGTATAGTGTATGCATAGTACCTATATGACCGAATATGTGCGTGTGTAAAAAAACCTTTTCAAAGTACCGTACGTTTTCAGTATCGGGGTGTTGGAACAAAGAACAAACGAATGAATAACTAGTGATTCGAAGTATGTATATCAGTTGAACACCCAGCAGAAAATGGGAGTTCTAATGTTTTAAAATAAGAATTAGTTGTGACAAACGAAAATTTAAAATACCGTTCATGTTTACCATTAGACATATTAGTGATTATTTGAAAGAACTGGTCTAGCAACGTGTTCTAATGTATTTATCAAACACCAGTTAAGGACTTTGCATAAATAGCAAACTATTTAATTGTTATGGTCGACGTTTTAAAATTATTTTTATTATCTATATCACAGTATATATAATTCTCTTTCAGTTAATTAAAAAATAATGTTATAAATTCTTGTGAAAGTACATAACATATACTTTTCTGATGTTGAAGTTGGAAGCATAACTAAATATGCAACCATTACCATCATAAACATTTCAGAAGACACACTTAGAGGATGATCAAGCTGTATAAGTGTACATCTTTGTATATACCAAACCAGAACAATATGCTCGCCACCAAACGCGCAAACTAAAAATTCCATCGTTTGCTTGTTTGTCGGCGTTCATTCGCGGTAAGCTCAGCAACTCCGATTGTTAATGCAATTAATTCAATAGTCGTTTCAAAAAATTATTTAATTGTATTGATGTAACCTTTTTGTTTTGTTTTTAATTTATTATTAATTAAGATGATTAAGTACTTAATCAATACAATTAATTACATAGTCGTTTCAGCAAATAATTTAATTGTATTTATGTAACGTTTTATTTATTTCTGTTAATTTATTAATTAATATGATTAAATAATTAATCAATTCAATTAAGGACGTATCGGCGATGAATCAATTAAAAATTAATTGTATTGATAAAATTGGTTGCTATATTTACATATATATTTTTTTCTGTGAAAGTTATTTGGCGCTATAGTACTGAAGATCTTGGGCCGAGCTCTCTCAACATTTCAGCTGTGTGTGGTGGGAATCCGTACAGCGGAGATGAGAACTTTTTTATGGGCAGAGTTCACTCTCGTAGGTTTACCTTTGTCTGCCGAGCGCGATAGGGCGATATAGGAACATGTTTTCTATAAAAGATGTTGCAAGCATCATTCCAGGTTTGAAACTATGACCTTTTGGATCGAAGTCCAACGCACTAACCACTGAGCTACCGACTGTTATTTATGAAAATCCTATAAAGAGAATATAGGGACGTATTACAGTAGATTGTATTACAGTTTCTGAATTCTTTCCATCAGTACATGCCAGTTGTTTCTGAGAAGAAATAAGGGAAGTAGCCTCTAATTAGTATTGTTTTCTCTATCAACATTTGAATATTAAATAAACGACATCGATGAATCTTATGATATAGTAACAAGTTTATGTTAGGTTAGCAAGGGAATATTGCAGAGATTTTATCAGCAACACTCACGAGTGCATCTAGTTGTCGCCATTGTTTTCACTTTTTGCTGTGTTGTAACCTATAACACATAAACAACCATCGGTTGGTTTTATTGAATTCAACCTGAGAACCCTAGTAGATTTTCAATTGGAGCTTTTACTATTTTTTATAGTTATCCAAAGAAACTGGTATCCTCTTTGTTTACGTCGGCGTATTTAGAGATTTGGTCAATTGCATAAAAGGAAGACGTCCTCAGATATAATTTACTTTCTTACAGCTCCTACAGTATTCGAGCGCGAGGATACCAAATCTGTGAGCCAATGTACCAGTTGTCAGGACACCGATAAGGATTCCGGTTCTCATTGGCAGTCGTTTCTGGTTGACCGCGTTTAAAACTTCGTATTGTTGTCAATGAGTCTTCTTAAAATTATTAATGGAATATTTATCAAAGAACATGCTAACTCTACGTTTTGTGGAGAATCTTATCGTGGTATCTTATAAACTTTTTCGAGCCCTTCTATATTGCAATATACAAAATATTTAAGGGATTATTTAGATTGCAAAAAATACGCATTTTAAATGTGAAATTAATAATAAAGTAATTAAAGTAAGTAGATATGGGGGAGACAGACAATTTATATGGGATAATTCTATTGACAAATTTTGCTAACAATTCATAACCGTACAGCTGTTCCGCACAAAATTCTCTACGCCAAGACTCGAGACTATTCATTCACAGGCAATTCGTTCCCATAAATTAATATTGATTTACGACAAATTGAACTAAGTTATTCTTCACAGAGAGAACATAATAATAATCTTCAATTTTCGATTTGGAAATTAGAATCGTTCGGTAAATATTGTCTTGTGGAAGATGATAAATTCTATCGGGAAAATATTCTCCCGCTATGATTTGTCTTGGGAAACATTTTTCATTGTTTCATACATTGATGACAGACTTACGGAAATATTTTAAGTTTGCGGTTCAATTTTTGACATACCTGAAAAAGAAAAAACAAAAAAATATAATTATAAATAGAATTGAGATAGTATTAAATAGTTTTGTATATAGAAAAAAGTTGAATATATATACATAATTTAAAATTCGTTTATTAATATCACAGCACAACAACAATAAAAATTATTCGCAATCTAAATATGATTTTTCGATGGACGTCAAGTTTCTAATCACTACCTCATATTCAGTTTTTTCAGATTGCTCCAAGTGTTTTAGTTAATAAGGGCCAGTTTTTCAGTGCTCGTTTAAACGTAGTTTAAACTCCGTTTAATTAATATTCTCTTTAAATTAAACGTCGTTTAATTCTGTTAGCAGTTTTTCAGTGATAGTTTAAAATGAACACAGACCAAGACAATACATATGGCACCACAGGCAAATGACAAATAATTCTCTCGAATTTGACTTCTGATAAATGTCATTTAAAATTAAATAAATAAAAAAATTGTTTCACAAAAATAAAATTAATGAATTTTTAAATTTAAACAAGAGATTGAGCAACTAAAGTGGACGTGAGCCTTTTATTTAAAGCATAGTGTGCAAAAATACAAACATTAATAATAATTTGTGAAACAGCCGAGCGACAGAAAACAGTGAAAATAGTGTTGTGAAAAAAATTCATGTCAAAAACTTTGAAAGTTTAAACGTAGTTTAAACCATCAGCATCGGTCGTTTAAACAAAGTTTAAACAACGTTTGAAGTTTACTGAAAAAATAGATTTTGATTTTAAATGAAGTTTAAACCACAAACAAAGTTCAACTAGCACTGAAAAACTGGCCCTAAGTAAAACAAAAATATGCCAATTCTTCTGTTTTTTCTACACATTTTGGTTTATAACTTTTTACAGATTTGTGATTTCGAGATTTGGACAATTGCATAAAAGGTAGACGTCCTTAGATGTAATTTACTTTCTTACAGCTTCTACAGTATTCGAGCGCGAGGATACCAAATCTGTGAGCCAATGTACCAGTTGTCAGGACACCGATAAAGATTCCGGTTCTCATTGGCAGTCGTTTCTGGTTGACCGCGTTTAAAACTTCTGTCGTATTGATGCCAATGTGTCTTCTTAAAACTATTAATGGAATATTTATCAAAGAACAAGCTAACTCTACGTTTTGTGGAGAATCTTATCGTGGTATCTTATAAACTTTTTCGAGCCCTTCTATATTGCAATGTCGGTGACTCCGGCATATGATTATTGCATGAGCTCAGCTTTGAAAGTTCAATGATCAGCGATTTTTTTTTCGATTTTATTACTACGTTATCTAGTGCTAAGTTGGCAGCTTCAATAACAACAAACATATTGGATAGTCTGGGATGCTCCGTCTATACAAATATTTCTTCTGGAAAGCTGGTACTATAATCCGGGATTCTCTGCGACTCGTAAATTAGCAGTGATTTGTAGAATATTGCTGTTCTTGCCCCTATTTCCATCTTAGAACTCAGGAAAAACTAAATTCAAGACTAAGGATATGGCTTTCGCTTTTTGGCAGGTTAGCATTGATCATTGATCTCTACTCTCGAAAGAGTAACTAAAGATTAAGGGTTTGGAGTTACGTTGCCGGTCACGTTCACAACTGGATAAGAACTTTAAGAGTGGCAACATAACTTTATATGTTATTTATATATATTTAATATAGAACTAAATTCGGTGCCTCAAAATCGGAAGTCACCAAATATCTCTACGAACCCAAAAGTCATTTCAAATCGTGTGACTTTTCGCAACCGGGTAGTACAGAATAGAATCAAATAAATAAGTAAGCAAAACGAAATAACAAATGGAAACTTTTGCAGAAAACAAAGAAAATCCCATTGAGTATGAAGTAGCAATTCGTCAGCGCGCTCAGAATGAAGTGATGTGATGGCAATGTTGCCGGTTGATGATTCGTCGGTGTTTTTAACTCTCGCTGTTATTTCAAACAATGGCTTATGTGAACCCAAAAGGAAAGACGTAACATACACAAAAAGAAAAAATCGTAAAGGAAACAAGTAAGAATGGCGTTAGCAAGTTTTAGGGAAGAGAAGATGCAGGGTCGAAGTAGACGCATTTAACCAGAATTCAAACAATTCTACTCGACTACTGCACTGAACGACGACTGCCTCATTAAAAACCAACGAAAATAATGTACAAAGCGAACAAGAATGAAAAAAAACTGACACAACATGTTGGAAGAATCGACGACGACGACGACGATGACAGCTGACGAACCAAAAGTTGGTTGATGCCATGTTGAGGAACTCAACAAGAACCAAACTAAACCTCGACTCACATATTTATTGTCTAGATTTTCAAAATATTTTTACCCCCTCTCTACACTATACTTAAAGCAGAGTTGTTTTTGTAGTTATTAAAGATGTGATAGCTGGCTTATTTATATGCAGAAATAAAGGTAAAAAGAAGTTCTAGAAAGAGGTATCGATCGAATGAGCAAAAACTGATGCACCTTCTTGAAGCAAGCTACCTGTACAACGTGGGACTGAGATGAAGGAATCGAGGAATCTGTTCAATAATGCAGTAAAGTCGCAGCAGGCACTAGGATTTTGAGTGGTTCGCTTTGTTTTAAAATATATCTTATATAAAGGTATATTTTTGCTTAGATTAAAGAGACGCAGCTGTTTTGTGCAGATTTCTTAAAAGATGCGATGAGGATGACAGAGATATGTGGATGGTAACAGGTTTTCGTGTTAATTTATAGAACAAAAAACCAAGTACCTGGAAGCGATTATATCAGTACTTCCTACTTGTATAGGACTGTGAGCTGTGTGGCCTAAAGGTTGAGGACTGCAAATGACGGGAGATATGATTTTAGTTACGGTACCAAATACGCATTTAATTCATAGAATAATTCATAGAATGCAGGAGATAAGGATTTACGGGAAGTTTTTGAATATGTAATTATTGGTTATGCCTTTGAATGAAGTATAAAAATAAAGATGTCAAAACAGGTCTTTACCAATTGACTTATTCATTTTAAATACTACTGCCTATTTCTTTCTAACTATAGAGATTTCATCTTACTAAATATTGGCATTTTTATTTTTAGTTCAATATATAAACTACATTGTTTCTAGATTCAATTCGGAAAAAGCAAATTTATTTAAAAACAGATTTTGAATTGTCAACTTCAATTCCAGAATGACTATTGCATTCTGAATTATTCAAATAATGTCAGAAAAGAACAAATTACTTTATTATTTTAATAGGTTTATGAAAAAGGAGTAAATGAAATTCCTCAACTGTAACATACAATTCCAAATAGTCAAAACAAACTCAGACCATAGTTTATTTATTTTTGAAGGGATATTCAGTATTGTTAAATTAATATCAATGAATTCAAAAATTAAATGCAATGAAATTAAATTCAGAATGAAACAATTACGTTCTTCAAACTTTTATATTTTTTATTTTCCAAATATTCTTAATAAAAAATGTTCATTTCTGGAAATGGTGTCGTACTAAACAGAAAATAATAATCGACGTAAATACAACAAATATAAATAATGAAGTACTTTCAACTGGTCCAGCAACGAAATTATTTGGGTTTTAATGTATTTAGCTAACACATTCGCTAAAAATATACCAATTGATATGGTACATTATGAAATTACATTATGAAGTTAATGAAATTAATTCATTTCTGGTAATTTATTAATTACTAGCTGGACCCGTGCACGACTCGTGCCCGTAAAATTCTTCCCAGTAGATTTCTTCCCCGTAGTGTTTTTCCAGTAGAAAAAAAGTTTTAATGTGGTGAGTTTGAGTGTGGTGAGTTTTAGTGTGATGAATTTAGTGTGGTGAGTTTAGGTGTGGTGAGATTAAGTAAGATAAGTAACATCCAATTTTAACGTTTAGTTGAAATCGATTTCGTTAGGGCTGAGATATAGCGTACTGAATTTTTGGGTTCTATGGGAGGTGCCACTCCCCTTTGCCCTCCCCTTTTATATATGGTTTAGGATACTCCATGAACTCTATAGCATAGTAATGCAAATTGTCAGAAAAATAAATTCAGTGGTTTTGCTATGAATCTGAATTATACATCAAAAATAAAAATTGGCGTAAAAGTGGGCGTGGTCAACGAAAACTATGTAGTGACCTTCTCCTGGGTCTGTAGGATATATATTCCAAATTTTAAGAAAATCCGTGCACAGGTGTACGTTTGCATAGCGCACAAACAAACAAACGGAAAATGAGTTTTATACATTATGATTGAATATATGGGCCATTCCACACCAAATCGACCAACGGTTGGAACTCACTTTCTTCGATTTCAATGAAATGTGTGTAACTAATAAAGGGTATCAAGATATGCATTTATCAATTTTTTTTTTATTTTTTACGCCCACTAATTTCAGAGATACAGTGGTTCAAAGTTGCAAAAAATGGGACAGAAATAACTTTTCTATGGTTGTTCATATTTCTTCTTCTATCTCTTAAAGTAGAAATGATAGAAACTCCGTTGATGGCTCGTTTTAAAGCTAATAGAACGAGCTTTTAGAAAAAATAAGTTGTAACTTCTAAACTTGAGCATGTGGCCCGTGCAAGGATAATGAGCGGAGTTTCTAGCGTTTCTAGTTTAATAGATATTTAAATATGAACCACCATACAAAAGTAATTTCTGCCCTATTTTTTGTAACTTTGAGCCACTGTATCTCTGGAAGTAGTTGACGAAAAAATAAAAAAAATGGTCATATCTGAGTACCCTTTGCATAAATTTTATTGAAATCGAAAAGGTAAAATCTTAAATTTGACTTTTTTTGGTCGATTTGGTGTGGAATGACCCATATATAAATACAATTAATTCAATAGTCGTTTGAGTAAATTATTTATTTGTAAATTTTTGATTTTTTCTGTTAATTTTTTTAATTAATATAATTAAATATTTAATAAATATAATTAAATATTTAATCAATATAATCAAATGTTGAATCAGCAATGAAACAATTAAAAATTAATTGATAAAATTGTTTGCTATATAAACACATATATTTTCTTGTAAGTAAATGATTTAGAAAAAAAAATCAGAAAATAGTAGATAATTTAAAATAGGCACAAACTATATTCAGAATAATAATCTTAAATTCAGATTGTTCAAATTACATTCAGAAATGTGAAATAGATTTTAGTAAAAAACAAATTGTTGACTGCATAATAATGTTATTAAATTCAGAATCAATCAATTTGTCGATTCTGAATTCAATTTACTCGTTTTGTTTTTAAATTTGATAAGATTCATCTTAATACAATCTACTACTTTCTGGAAATGCTGCCGTATTTCACGTACAACTCATTTACATATTGTACTTTTTAGAAAATCACAAATTACATATGATTCAGACTACCACACCCAGAAAAAAATTCCCTCAAATCCCATTAAAATTGGTCAATAGGACAATTATTGATTTAATAGTATACAAAAAATAAATCTTCTCATATAAACTCAATGGCAATGTCATGGTATTTTCTAGTATTTAATGGTATATTCCGATTAAAATAATAATTTATCCTATTGAATATTTTTAATAGTAAAAAAACTATTATTTATATAGTATTTTTTTCTGGGTGCACCAATACCAATTATACTAATTATGAAAATGAATTAGTTCGTGGTGTTTTTAGCTAACTTTCTGAAAATGTTATTTTTTGCTATACCTTTGATTAATTTCCCCTTTTTTATAAATCTTGCTTTGCTATTAATAAGTAAACCTACAAAAAGCCCTATTAAAATAATAGTAAAAATCAACCCTATCACGTGTTAAATACTACTGTTGTCACCCATAGAGTCTTTTCGTCATCCAGAAAGTTCTGCTGTATTGTTCCATAGAAACACACATGACTGACAAAATACAATAGGTGACTTGGCAAGAAAATTCTGTATTTATGCAACACCCTTATTAGAGGCAACAAAAACAACTTGTACCCCAAAACAACTAATTTAGAACATTTATTTTATAGGTTTGAACGGAAACAGTGCTACACAAATAACAATTATCATTGTTAAGGGTCACACAATAAAAGCGAGCGCTGTGAGTGGCAACATATGCCCGGAATTATAGAAAAACTTTAATATAATTAAATTATATAGATTGTAATATCAAATATTATCTACAAACAAAATGTTCTGTATTACATATTGTAGAAACTCTCTCTCGTTTACCAACTTGACCCAATTTTAGCAGAGCATGGAAATAACCAAAATAAAAAAAAAAATAAAAAACGAACTAAATAAAAGTAAAATTTCTCTCTTTACTCAGTCAGTCGTGCTCTGATGCGATTACAAAAAGCAAGAAACAGAATACTACAAAAAAAAAACAAATAAAACTTATACATCATGCGCTGAGTAGTGTTAAATGACCCCCATGAAAGAAGGAAAGTGTTTAAAACTTTAAGAAAATAAAATAAAAATATGCCAAAAGCAGTCAGCAGGAATTCGTGCATGTGTCTCGTTGCTTACTTTGGTCATTCGAAATAATAAATAAAAATAAAGTAGTTTCCACAAGAAATTCGATTCAATGAGTCGGAATAAAGGCAAGGTAAGGTTACAACAGACTTTATAAATGAAGGACTGTCGCCAGCATGCAACACCGCATTATTTCGTTTCAGTTACTGCTACGTTTTGTTCCAATTTCGTATAGTTCGCATACCACACAATTCAGTTCAATGCATTGCATTTCAATGCAATGATGTCATTAACCCACTGACCGAGAGAGAGAGTGAGGAGAGTAAGAAAGAGAGATTGGTGTGGTCATTACTAAGCACGTTGATGCCGTGTGTGGAGTGCGTGGCGCTTAAGTTGTTAAAAGTATGCAACAATTTTTATGTGAGGGGGTTTTATGATGTCGTCGACGTCTTCTGGCACGATTTATTGCGTGCTAATATGCAACACTCATGGATCTGTTAAGTGTGCTACAAAAATTGTTGTTCAAATTGTTGCCACTCATATGTTTTATGAGTTAGTGTGGTGTGGTGCTGCTTTATAAGCGAAACAATCAGATTAATTTAAAGATCAAAAGTGGTTTGTTAAGTTGTCGTTTATTTGATCGGGATCGTACGAACGTACGTCGTATGTCATACTTGGACTCGTGTGAGCACAACTTAATGATTGATGGAGTGGTGCTTTAAATCATTTGATCTGTGTAAATTATGTGTTAAATCTGTCTGCTGAGATTATAATCTAATTAATGAAGTTATCATCACATGGGTGTGCTAATTGGAATGGAAAATAAAAAATAAAATACATTTATTTTTCATGCATTTGAAAATTTATTAAAATGCAGGAATTCATAAAAATTATATATGAACGATTTGTGTAAAATAAAACTATATTAATCAATTTCAATTATTCGTCATATTTGAGCGTTCGCAAAAAATATTAATTAATTAATTGTGATTTAAAAATTTTTATATATCGTCACAGATATGCCAAAGGAGCGAATGCGGATTTTTAAAAATGTTGGGAAATCAAATTTTTAAGTTTGAAGTGCTTTAAAAATTAGCAAAATTTAGATTTTTTTTCTATTTTTTCTGTTCTTTTGGTTTATAAAATATCTTTCGATTTGGACAACTTCTTGAATTATAAATACGGATTTTGTCCAGGTCAAAACGCAAATATTTTAGATTTTTATGCTGTAACTCTTGTTTGTTTAATTCGCCCTTTTGGCATGACTTGATTTTTCAAATTTTAGAATTTGTTATTTGCAAGAAAATATTTTTAATTAATGATGCAGATCGATATGTGCTTTAAAAACAAACAATAAATGCCCTAACACCACTATTTTATCACGTATCAATAAAAAGTTATGGCGAAAAAACCTAAAGATTCGCCCTTTTGGCATAAAAAGATTTTCAATTTTTCAAATTCGCCACTCTGATTTTGTCTTTTGTGGCTAGAAATATCCAACAAAACGACACACGATTTTGGCACAGTATACTTGAGAAAAATCTACATGCTAAAATTGTAAAAAAAACGCAAATGTCAAAAATTGCATGATAATGACGATAATGGCATGATAATGACGATAATGGCATGATAATGACGATAATGGCATCATAATGACGATATGTTGTAATGATGAAATTTAGAGGAACGTTTTTGAATATTAAAATATTAAAAACGCCACTGACCTAATGTTTTTATAGTTGCCGGCACTTTAAAGCGCAATTTAGGGCCGATCATTGGCTGAACTAAAAAGAAGCCGATTATTTGGCTGTTCAATGATGATTGGTTTTATTTCATAAAATATTAATATATATATCCTAATACTAAAATGTTTTTCAATAAGAGGATAAGATAAGTTTTTTACAAGGGTTTTTCAACAGGGACGCTACAAAAGTAGATCGACAGGGACAGCAAACGACGCCGTATTTCTTGCCGCTCTTTTGACATTTCTCTTCAGTAAGGTTTGCCATTTCATGATGGAAAGATATAGTATTTCAAAATATGTTTTAATTAAATCATAATTTTGACATTAATTTGACAAAACCCTTTTTTGTATTTAAAAATATATAATTATTTCTTTACAGTTAATAAGGACTAACGATGTGGATTGGATACCTTACAATGTTCAATTTTCGATAAAATAATTTAAGGTTCTACAATAGCCATCCACAACAAATCGACCAAAAGAGTAGAATTTGTGATTTTACCACTTCGATTTCCATAAAATATGGAAAAAAAAATCATTTTTTAAGTATGTATTTATTATGTATGTAAGTATTTTTAAAATACTATAATCTTTATATATATATATTTTTTCAGATTTTTAAAAAGTGTTCTTTTTAAGTATATCTTATTTCAAGTGCAAAGATAAGATCACATGTTTACAAGTTACGAAACTTGTTTTATTGGCTTTAACATGACATCTCTACGAAGTTTCTAGCATTTCTTGTTCAAGAGATATTTCATTTAGAGACTAAAACCCTTTTGAACCACGGTTTCGGTTCTGGTTTCAAGATTTTTAAAATAGCTATTTCGGTTCCAAAAATTTTATATGAGATCCGATTCCTCACATTTTTTAATAACAGTTCCTATTTCAGTTCCAAACATCGAAACGGCTTCGTTTCCCATTCTTTGCGATCCCTGACAGAGACTAATAAAAACCTGTCAGTTTTCTAACTGTTCCAATTCGTGTTTCAAACATCGAAACGGTTCCGATTTTTCTTTCCAAGTTCAATTTTTTTGTGCTTAACTCAAGCAGTACTCTGTAACTTTTAAGCTCTATTACAACATTGGGAAAAAAAACTTCGATCGGCCGTACATGATCTAAATTACGCTAGAAATAGTTTTAAAACTACACATCGATCGATTTATTAATTAAAAATTTAATTTCTAATTAAAAAAATAAATCACTTTTCACAAAAATTGATATCTTTTGTAATAGTTAAAATTCGTATATTCATACAAAAAAAAATAATAATAATAATAAAAACACTAAATTAGCAACAACAAAACTTGCCTTAAACACTACAATGGTAAAAATTATAATTGTTTTGCAATGAACTTGCACGAGCCCCCCACAAAAAGTTGGCAACAAACACACACCACACACTAGAAATGCATGTTATGTTGTTGGGCCCCCCCGACACTTCAGACCCAACTATTATGCAAACGAAATAAAAAATAAAAAAAACAATGAAAAGTAAGCAGCACGCCAACTACTGCAACCGGCTTAACCAGCGCCTTTACTACAACCATTTTACTACAAAGTTGTAGTATTTTCGTTGTAAAAAAAAAACCAAACGGCTGTAATTATTCATACTATTATTCAGACCTTTGAAATAACACATGATGCGGTAAAATAACCATTTAGCCCTGACTTTAGAATCAAAAAACAAGCAGCAATTGTTGAATAATTCTACTACACATTGTATGAATTAAATTAAATAATAAATAACAATGCGAATATATTAAAAAAAAACAACACAGAAATAAAGAGGTTATCTAAACAATGCTTGTTTGATGTAATTCTACACGGTACATTTAGACTTTGGCACTTGGCACTGCCGAATACTAAACGATTTTAATATATTTTATACAGAATTATTGTTTATTTGTATTTTATAGTATTTCAAATTATGTTTTAATTAAATTTAAATTAAAATAGTAAATTTTAAGGCAATGTATAGCATAATAAAATGCAGAATTGCGTTTATTTGTATTCGGAAGAATATTACTTTACCGGCCGGAGTGATTTTTTTAAACTCATACTCAACAAAAAATGTGGTACTTAAAAAAAGGTAATTTCAAAACTAATTATTTTCATATAAACACAAAAACAGTTTAAAAAGTATTTAATAGTATTTCGTAGTATATAATGGGATTTACCTATTAAAATAATAATTTATCATATTAATAATACTTTGTACACCCAGAAAAAATACTATATAAACAATAGTTTTTTACTATTAAAAATAGTCAATAGGATAAATTATTATTTTAATCGGAAAATACCATTAAATACTAGAAAATACCATGACATTGCCATGGAGTTTATATGAAAAGTTTTATTTTGTTTATACTATTAAATCAATATTTGTCCTATTGACCAATTTTAATGGGATTTGAGGAATTTTTTTCTGGGTGTATAGAACTTCGGCCGAACTTTCTCTCCCCATTTGAGCTGTGCGTGTTATATTTGTACTCAAATTGGTGGGACCTGCAGTTTATTGCCGAATACGAACGGCGGGTGAGAGCTTTTCATAGGTAATGTTTTACTCTCCTTGGTTTGCCATTTACCGCCGAGAGGTAGCGTCGCATAGAAAAATATTTCTATGAAAAAGATGTTTGGCAGTCGCTGGGGATCGAACCGCGAAATTTTTCGCTCGTAGTCGAACGCACCAGCGACTTTTCGCTTGTAGTCCAACGCACTAACCAGACGAGCTACCGACGCTCCTATTGACTAATTTTAATAGCAAAAATACTATTGATTTTATAGTATTTTTACTGAGTGTGGGGTTAGAGTCTGCCAAAATATTTCTTTATTTTGGGGTTGCGTTTTGAGTGTGGGGTTAGAGACCTTTTCAAGGCAATATTTGACTGTCGTTGTTTTGTGAGGCTATATCCAGGTCAAAACGCAAATATTTTCGATTTTTATGCTGTAACTCTTGTTTGTTTAATTCGCCCTTTTGGCATGACAAGATTTTTCAAATTTTAGAATTTGTTATTTACAAGAAAATATTTTTAATTAATGATGCAGATCGATATGTGCTTTAAAAACATACAAAAATGCCATAACACCACTATTTTATCACGTATCAATAAAAAGTTATGTCGAAAAAACGTAAAGATTCGCCCTTTTGGCATGAAAAGATTTTCAATTTTTCAAATTCGCCCCCTTTGATTTTGTCTTTTGTGGCTAGAAATATCCAACAAAACGACACACGATTTTGGCACAGTATACTTGAGAAAAATCTGCATGCAAAAATTGTAAAAAAAAACGCAAATGTCAAAAATTGCATGATAATGACGATTATGGCATGATAATGACGATATGTTGTAATGATGAAATTTAGAGGAACGTTTTTGAATATTCTTAGGAAATATTTGACTGTCGTTGTTTGCCGATTTTATTTTGTGGTTGACAATCATGCACCCAGAAAAAAATACTATATAAATAATAGTTTTTTACTAGTAAAAATATTCAATACACAGAAAAAAATATTATACGTATATATAACAATTGATATTAATAGCAAACAAAATCGTATTCCAATTAAAAATATGAATGTATTTACTAATTAATTAATTGTATTTACACATTTTTTAATTAAAATATTAATAGGAATTAATTTAATATAATTTCAATACAACTAAATCTTTAATAGTATTAACTACTTTTATTTGTTACTTTTGATTTATTCATTTTCTTAAATTGCAACACTGTTTTTTTCTTCTGGCTTTCATTTTGTTTTTTGTTTGTGCGTCTCGTGCGTCGGCGGCGTCGTTCAGTTTCTTCTAACATTATTTTCTTCTACGTTGCGGTTTTAAAACAGAATATTACATTATTTAGTGTATGTTATGTTATTAAAGCATTAAAGGGCTCAATTTATTTTTGAGGTCAAGAATTTGAACAAACAGCTTATGATGCTCATTTTGTTGCATATTGAATCATTAAAAAGCGAATATCAAATTTTATGTTTGACTCAATTAATTGGCCCACCTGCAGAAGTTGTGAAAACTGACTTCGGTAAAACATTTACAAAGCATATAAAACAGTATAAATACTTATTTAATATTTATTTTATGTTATATATTCGACAAATATTTTATTTAATTTAACAAAATATTTAAATGATCCAATTTCTATCGAATGAAATTTTTAATTGATGTTACTAATTAATTAATTAATGATTTAAAAATACCCAATAAAAAATATAATCAATATGACAAAAAAATTAATTAATGTTTCTCCAATTAACATATTCTCATTATTACGAATATGGGATTCAATGCTACTAAAAGTTACATCGGCTGAGTTTCAATTAAAAATTAATTGGATTGATTAACATTTTAGTTATATTTACACACTTTTTTTTCTGTGTGTAGGATAAATCATTATTTTAATCGGAAAATACCATTAAATACTAGAAAATACCATGACATTGCCATTGAGTTTATATGAAAATTTTTATTTTTTGTATTCCATTAAATCAATAATTGTCCTATTGACCAATTTTAATGGGATTTGAGGGAATTTTTTTTTTGGGTGTGGGATTTTAAACCGGGACCATTTAGCTTGTTGTTGTTGAACTATACTATACAGATATTTCTTCTTGAAGTCATTTATTTGGAGATATTCCCAATTAGGTATATAATCAACATGAACCACCCATTATCATGTTTACCCTAATAGGGAAATTTTCTGTTGGGAATGTTGGTAGTTTTAGTTTTATTTAAATCTCTTTATTTTTATAAATATTTGAGTTCCTTAATTTCTATTTAGTACTTTTCGATCTAATAGATTTTTATCACCCTTTACTCAAATTTAAACAAATATAAAATAAAAGTTAGACAAAATTGAAATTAATTTAATTTTAAATCTTCTCTAAAAAGCTAATACGACGTTGATTTGATAAAAATCAATTGATTCTACTAATTCAATTAATATTTATTAATATTAATTGTAGCTTCACTTCGAAATGTTGCTACAATCGTACAGAGCAGCAAGCAGCAACACAATTAAAAACCCTTGACTTATTGCTGTAGGGTATTAATTAAAGTGCCGCCGCCATACTGGCTGCTACTGCCATTTTATGATTACGAAATTGAAAGCCGCTTTATAAACAAACTTTACTTTATTTTTATTATTAATTTTTTTTTTCGAGTTTTCGACATGAATTGTAGACATTATCGTTGCCGTCATCATCATCGCATCGTATCGTATCGCACACATGCATCATGTTTATGCAAATCGCACAGAATATGTTGCCGCTAAGCATTTCCCCCCGTATTGTAGAAACCATGGGTTTTATTTTTTATTTTTATTCTTTTTTTTTTTTTGGTTTGTATGTTGCCTCCTATAGAGTCAAGTATTTTTGCTGATGCTGATCTTATTACACTTGACTGAATGCATTTTGAATTTCACTTTTTTTTCAACACTTTATTTTTTTTAATATCTTTTGTGACGTGCTTTTTCTATATGGATGAATGGATTAAGCTGGCATAAAATTAAATGCAAATTTTTTCTATAACAATTTCAGATTTTGGAGTTTTTTTTTTTTTTTTTTTTGAGTCGTCTGTTTGATTTAGCGTTTGAAGTTCATTACAAATTCATGCGGCAAACACTGTTGTCAAGTTTTATTAAAATTGTATTGTTGTATCGCGTGATTGTGCAAAATAAGCAAATTTATTAAGAGGTTTTTATTTAACGAAACTAATTGAAGTTTTAATTTTATTTTTTTTGGAGAATATGCGGGATAATTTGAAATTAACATTCGTTTAAAATTGGTTCAAAGTGAGTTGAATCAATTTCTCAAAACTTGAAATTATTAAATAGTACAAAATAATACAAAATATACCTTTAATTTAGAAAAATAGAAAAATCGAATTTTTATTGTAAAATTTAAGTTTTAAATAAAAATTCAATTACACTAAAAGAAAATGTTTACTTAAAAGTTAATTAATGACTAAAAATTTGATTAATCACTAAAAATTAAATTTTTCACTCAAAATTCAATTTTTTACTAAAAAAATTCAATTTTTCACTAAAAGTTAATTTTTATTGGCAAAAATTTACATTTTTGTAAAATCATGAATTTGTCATGAAAAAAAAAAGATTTTTTAGTAAAAAAAATAATTTTTAGTAAAAAAAAAAATAATTTTTAGTGAAAAATTGAATTTTTAGAGAGAAAGTGAATTTTTATGGATATATTTAATTTTTATAAAAAAATTGAGTTTTTAATGAAAAATTAAATTTTTAGCAAAAAAAAAAAAATTAACTTTTAGTGAAAAATTGAATATTTTAGTTGAATTTTTTAGTAAAAATTTGAATTTTGAGTGAAAAATTTAATTTTTAGTGATTAATCAAATTTTTAGTCATTATTTGATTTTTAAGTGAACATCTTCTTTTAGTGTAATTGAATTTTTATTGAAAACTTAACTTTTTATTTTTGTTAAAAATTGAGTTTTTAGTGAAAATTTTAATTTTGAAAATTTTAATTTTGAGTTTAAATTTAATTTTGAGTGAAAAATTGAATTGTAAGTAAAAAAAATAAATAATAAAAATTTTAAATTTTGAATAATAAAATTGAATTTTTAATAAAAAATTTAATTTTTAATAAAAATTGAATTTAAAAAAAAAAAATGAATTTTTAATAAAAATTGAATTTTTAATAAAAAAATTTAATTTTTAATAAAAATTTAAATTTTAATAAAAATTTAATTTTTAAAAAAATTAAATTTTTAATAAAAAATTGAATTTTTAATAAAAATTGAATTTTTAATAAAAATTGAATTTTTAATAAAAATTGAATTTTTAATAAAAATTAATTATGAATGAAAAATTGTTTTTTTTTTAATGAAAAATTTAATTTTGAGATAGAATTTTTTTTTTTTGGAAAAAAAATTAATATTAATTTTGGTGAAAATATAATATTTACTGAGTATTTAGTGAAAACTAACATTTTTCGTATATGGGCCATTCCACACCAAATCGACCAGCGGTTGGAACTCACCGTCTTCGATTTCAATGAAATTTTGGCAACTGATAAAGGGTATCGAGACATGCACTATCGAGACATGCACTATCGAGACATGCACTTTTTTTATTTTTTCCGACCACTACTTCCAGAGATAAAGTGGCTCAAAGTTGGAAAAAAAGTGCCAAAACCCACTTTTGTACTGTTGTTCATATTTAAATATCTCTTGAACTAGAAATGCTAGAAACTCCGTTAATGGCTCGTTTTAAAGCTAATAGAACAAGCTTTTAGAAAAATTAAGTTGTAATTTCCAAACGGTAACATGTGGCCCGTGGTCATTATCCTTGCACATCAAAATTGATGTCCTTAAAAAGGACCCTTTTTAAAATTCTGAAAAAAATCCTAAGTTTTGTTTCTAGCATTTCTAGTTCAAGAGATATTTAAATATGAACAACAGTACAAAAGTGATTTTTGGCACTTTTTTTACAACTTTGAGCCACTGTATCTCTGGAAGTAGTGGTAGGAAAAAATGAAAAAAAATTGTTTAGTGCATGTCTCGATACCCTTTATCAGGTGCCAAAAGTTCATTAAGATCGAAAAGATAAAATCTCAAATTTGACTTTTTTTGGTCGATTTGGTGTGGAATGGCCCATATATACAAATAAAATGTAAACACAGAAAAATTATCTTTTGGTATGAGTTTGGAAGAACGAACAAGTTAGCTGTAACAACCAACTTTATTCGGTTAAAACGAATATTAGGTTGGCGTTTGAAATATTAGCCTCTCTTCTATGTGCTCTAAAACTGTTCGAAATTGGTTGTTGTCCCAACTACAACTACTTTAGTTTGACTGTTAGAATCGAATAAGCGGTTGAGAGAACCGAATAAGTTGTTTGGGGGCAAATAGTTGGTTGGTGCATCTAATCTCTATTCTGTGTTATATATGAATAAAAACCTCACCAAAAATTACCAAATCTGATAAGCTTAATAAGCCTTAATAATATAAAAAGACACTAAATTATAATTAGTTATTTTATAAAAAAAAAACCAGACGCATTATAAAATCAGACATGCCATAATTTTACTAACCCCTCACTTAAATAACTCATTACAATAAGCTGCTAATAAATAAAACCCTCATTTCATTGCCAAATAAACGTTTGTCGTAACTTTTTACAACCTATTTTCACTCAAAAAAAAAAGTCATAAAAGTAAAAAAATCAAATTGAAATAAATCGCAGTCAGCGGCGACGTTGTCAAATTTCACTTTTGTGAAAATTTGAATAATTACGAACGATGCTCAAACTGCGAATCGCAGCAAATGATGCCGTCGAGACGAATGCGGTTCAACAAACCTGTTAAAAATTATCTACAATATCAAAATAACGCATACGCTGAAAATTTTTACCAAAAAGGGTAGAAATTTGATATAAAATTTTAAATGTGGTTGTTGATGTTTTAGCTGGCCGGGTCTGTCTGTCTCTCCTGCTTTTATAAAGTTTGTATGCATATGTGTCACATGATGTGGCAAAGGGTACGATACAACAAAACATAGAGAGAGAGAGCCAATAATTTTGAGAGTGAGAGAGAGAGCGCAAAAACAACAACATTACTAACTTTTAATATATGGAAATCAAAGCATAACAAAAAATTAACCCTTAAATTGTATAAAACAAGCATCGATTATTGTGAATATCGAACCAACCCAACCAACCAACCATCCATCCATCCGGTTGAGTTGTAGATGAAAAGCATGACAGCCCTTAAAAAAGGCTACAACAATTGCTACGATTGATGAGGGGTTTTCTCAAAGTTACTGCTGGAAACTTTATTAAAAGCCAGACACGACAGTTAAACTCAAAGTTGTAGAGTTGAGGAAAACTTTAAATAAAACTTTGTATCAAAAGGTAAAGTGACGGCAAATATTAGGAAATGTGTATTTCAAAAAGTTTTTGGGGAACTAAAGTAAAAGAAGCAGATAAAGTTGGGGTCACACACGATGCATACAGACGACGAAAAACGACAAAATCATCGCAAGGACGACAAACGTACGATATGTTTTTAGTGCGAAGAGAGTCTATTAAAAAAAAAATATAGTTAAAAGTCAGACGATGAATGCGTCTATTATAATTGAGACAACCACAGCACCTGCGAGAGCAACATCCAAACTACAATAAGATGGCGCTAAATAAAGGGCGTGTAATACAGGCTAATTTAGAGGTTAGTTTTTTTTTATGGTTTTATGAATTTTTACAATTTATGCTAACTTCAAAGGGAACAAAACATAAAAAAATTTACTTTGAAGTCTCAAAAGTAATTAAAATATTATTTATTATTTTATTTATTCTTTATTATTTGCAGCAAACTCTTCAATTCTCACGTCGTGCATAAGTTGGTCCGGTCCTTTGGGAGAGTCCTGCGTTATTAAAGCAGCAACAACTAAAACTCTCTGTGGCTCAACGGCAACGTATGTTGCTGGCTTTTCTACTTCTTGCTGCTGTGGTTGTTGTTCTTGTTGTTGTTGCATTTTGTATTTGTTTTATACACATTTTTATAGATACACAGATACATATCACACGCCAGCCAAATGCATGGCGATTAACCCCCAAGAACCAAGTCGAACCGAGCCTCGAACAACTGTGCCGCGTTTAACCAACTCACGTCGTTGCAATTTCGGCACAGAGCAAAAAGAGCGCGCGCTCGCAGCGCCCCCTCAGTGAGACTCCAACGAAGCAACAAGAGCTCAAGTTTTGGCTCTGCTGGTTGTTACTGAATTTGCTGGCATCACGAGCCTCAAAGTAACGAGATTTGATGTTGTTGTTCGTCGTCTTTTGTCGATACCAACAACAAAACAAAACGGCGACAATATTAATTTTCACTTGGAGAGTGGAGTGTGCTCGCTGAATGTGAGCAAAAAAAAAAAAAATATATACCACACTATAAAATGAGAAAATTTTGTTCCTAAAGACTTCCCAAACATAATTCGAAAATGTATAAATATGTTTGATTCAAATTTTATTTATTTGACATAAATGCACATAAAAAAAACCATCATCATATTGATGAATTTCGTGCTTCAAACTATGATTCATCGTATTGAAGAACGATTCATAACTTTGATAACTACCAAACATCAATGTTATGAATTCATTATTAATTTGATTAATGATCAAAAAAGTGTTCTTCAATATGATGGATTGTATGTGAAGAATACGTTTCATCATATTAATGAACAAATACATAAAATATAACATATATGTACATCATATTGAAGAATGTTGTTTATCAAACCAAATTTCAATCAAAATATGTATTTTTCGTTCATTTTTTGCCATACTTCTCAGTTCTCCAGTAGTTCTAGTAAAATGAATTAGTAAAATGTTTTGTAATATATTTATTTATAATTACAACTTAATGTTAATAAAAAATTATATTTATAAAAAATATAATAAAAAAAAATTGTTTTTGAACAAATTTACTTGTTTCGAAAAAAAATTTTTTTTTCAAAATTATTTTTTTTTTAAATCATATTTTTTTTAATAAAATATTTTTTTGTTAAAAAATTATTATTTTTTTCGAAAAACATTTTTTGTACACATTTTTTTAGGATTTTTTTTTCGAATTCGAATTCCGGTAGTAAATTTTAATAATTTCGACTCGTTGTTGGCTCGTATATCTTTCTATCATGAAATGGCAAACCTTACTGAAGAGAAATGTCAAAAGAGCGGCAAGAAATATGGCGTCGTTTGCTTTTCCAGTCGCTCTACTTTTGTAGCGTCCCTGTTGAACCCTTGAAAAAAACGTTTGTAGCGCTCTTATTGAAAAACCCTTTAGTAGTTTTGTTTATAGCAGGTTGGCTCTTGTTTTGCAGTATTAGTCTTGTTCTTGCGCATCTTTTGCAACTAAAACTAACTCTATTTCTATCAGGCGTCTGTTCTGTTCTTGTATCGGTAGGTCTATCTTGATCTTCTTCTTTTTATTGCAGTGTCCCACTTGTTCTTGTACCGATAGGTTGAACTTGTTCTTGCATGCTCAGTGTTATTCTTGTTTTTGCGCATCTCTTGCAATGTTTATGTTGTTCTTCCTCTTGCAGGGTCATTCTTGTATAGGATTGCCAAACTTGTTCTTGCTAATATTACAAGAACAAGCGATATGGGAACCTTTTACGGTTTCTAAGGGCTCATAATATATTATATAAGGGTCACAAAAAATATATTACTCATTTATAAGTCATAACAACTTGGTTTTAGAAGCATATAACAAAAAAATAAAAATAAAAAAAAATAAAACAGATACATACAATTGAAATAATGTTTTCCTGGTGATCTCCAAAAAAAGATATTCGGTATTCAAAAAGTTACTGAACAGAGCATACATACACTGGAAACAATCTTCAACGTTAATTAATTGCGACATGATGGTGATTTCCTTGAATTTTGAAAAATAATACGAAAAAAGTGTATCTCTTCTTAGGTAGAAGAGATAAGGACATGAAATTTCAAATATACGTAAAACATAAAGCGATAGTAAAAAAACGCCTATTACATAAATACTGTTAAATAGTTTAATAAAAAAAGAACAATACAAATTCAATAACACAACCATTTAAAAAGAAATCACAAACCAAACAATATGGTGGAGATTGCGAAATATTCGAAATTCGACAACAACGCCTCGACTTTGTTCCCGACGACAACAACGACGACGACAATATTTCTGATTTTGATAATCAAAAAAAAGGCATCATTCTAGCTGCTGATTTAAAACATAAACCGATGTTTGTAACTTTTATAAGGTGCGCGCGCACAACAAATTTGCAATAAAAACTTACTTATCTGTCAATTCACAAGTAATACCAACAAAAAATGGCAATTAAAATGATGTCTGATAACAGCAGAAACAAGTGACAAAACAGACGAAGACAACGACGCCATGCTGCAGACAGTGACAACAAAAATCAACGATGGCGACGACTACTACCGTCCAGTAATAAATATTTGTTATAAACAATTTCGAGTGCGCACCGCATTGTACAACGAAATCAGCCAACAAACGAACGAACAGAACAAATGAATAAACGAACGAACGACTGACTGACTGATAAGAAGTTATCGCAAAATTGCATTGAAGAAAATTGTTAATTAACGAGGTTTAACTTCGTGTTATGCCACAGAAATAATAATATTAAAACAGACACAACACGAGGCGCGCGAACGTGTCTTTAATATGGATGAGTTTAATGGATTCTACAGAATGTATCTATAATTTTGTTATGTTAATGCATGAATAACGATATAAAGCAGCTATTGAAAGTTATCTATTAAGTTCGTTATTAAGAAGTGTATAATTGGTTATTTTGACAAAGCAGTAATATGAATTTGGGCAGGGTCATGCTCATGAAAACACATTGTTCAACCGTTTGTAACACTCAGAGGGAGGTGTGTCCGGTATGGAAAATTGTATAGGTATAATTAGTTTGACCTCCTAAATTCATTTAGCGATACGTCTGTCTATATATAAAGGGTTTTGCAATAAAAGCGCTACAAATGTTTGTTTCAAGGATTTTTCAACAGGGACGCTACAAAAGTAGAGCGACAGGGACAGCAAACGACGCTATATTTCTTGCCGCTCTTTTGACATTTCTCTTCAGTAAGGTTTGCCATTTCATGATGGAAAGATATACGAGCCAACAACGAGTCGAAATTATTAAAATTTACTACCGAAATTCGAATTCGTATATCTTTCCATCATGAAATGGCAAACCTTACTGAAGAGAAATGTCAAAAGAGCGGCAAGAAATATGGCGTCGTTTGCTTTCCCTGTCGCTCTACTTTTGTAGCGTCCCTGTCGAAAAACCCTTTATGTTAAAAACACGATTACAGGAAAACTAGTAGAGCTAGATCAATGAAACATCAAAATTAGATTACTTGTACACAGAAAAAAAAATTCTTCAATGTGATGAATTTATTCATAAATATTATGAATTTTTTCACCAACTACCAGTTTCATCATATTGGTACCACCGTTCATTAAATGACATATTAATGAATGCATTCATTATATATATGAACAAAATATTCAATACAATGAATTTGAATTGTCATATTGATGAATTTGTTCATAATATTTTTTCAAAAAAAATTTTTTTTTTATAAAATAAATCAAAAAAAAGTGTTGTAAAAATTTTATTTAAAAAATAACAGAAAAAAAAATTATAAAAATTATCAGAAAAAAAATTTTAGGGAAGCTAAATAGTTCCGAAAAAACATTTTCCAAAAAAAAATGTTTGTTCGAAAAAAAAATTGTTCGAAAAAAAAAATTGGTTCGAAAAAAAAAATGTTCGAAAAAAATGTTCGAAAAAAAATTAGTTCGAAAAAAAATTTGTTCGAAAAAAAAATTTTATTCGAAAAAAAAATTGGTTCGAAAAAAGAAAAATTTTCGAAAAAAAAAAATTGTTCGAAAAAAATATTTTTTTCAAAAATATATTTTTTATAAATATAACTTTTTATTAATAAAAAGTAGTAATTATAATAAATATATTATAAAACATTTTACTAATTTATGCATGTCGAGCAAGCATTATATAAGAAATAACATACAAGAACTACGTGAGAACTAAGAAGTACGGCAAAAAATGAACGTAAAAAAAAATTATGATAGCATTCATAACATTGATGGCGTTAGTCATTAATATTATGAATGGTTCTTCAATACAATGAATCATGGTTTGAAGAACGGAATTCATCAATATGATGTAAAATTTTTTTTCTGTGTACACGTATAATGTATGCTATTGAAAATAGGCGTGGTAGGTCGACCGTTTATTTAGAAAACTTTCAATATTTATTTTTGATATACAGGGTGTTCATAACGTTGTAAAGACAATTTGTTATAAAGTATAATCTGTTCATAAATGTCATATTTTAGAAAAATAAATTACCTTTCCAATGGTATATCACATATTTGAACCCCATGATTTCTGCCCTTTTTAAAAAGTACGTATAGTTGAAATTTTCAAAAATAAAAATACAAATTTTTACTTTGTCATTGATTTTCTCAAAATTTTGTTATAGAGCACCCCATTTTTTCTAGTTTATAATGGTCTAGCATTCATTCCCAATACTTTATATCCAATTACAGTGATTTTAAACGGGTTAGTTATTCTGCAGAAATAATTAAACAATGGCGTGTCATGTGATTTGGTGGTTGAAATTAAAAAAAAAATCAATATAATCGAGAAATAATTTTAAACATTTATTAAAATTGTAATAATTATTACATATTTCCGAACATATTTTCAGATCATATTTCCAAACAAAATCATTTTTTCTTTTATTTCCACCACCAAGTCACAAGACCCGTCACTGTTTAATTATTTATGCAGCATAACTTACCAGTTTAAAATTACTGTAATTGGTTAGAAAGTACTGGGAAATAACTGGTCTATCATTATAAATTAAATAACAAAAAGGGGGTGATCGATAACGAAATTTTGAGAAAATCAATGACAAAGTAAAAATTGTATTCTTATTTTTGTAAAATTCAACTTTACGTACCTTTTAAAAATAGTAGAAATCATGGGGTTCGAAGATGTGATATACCATTGGAAAGGTAATTTATTTTTCTAAAATATGACTTAAAAATTGTTATTCATTTATCAACAGATTATAATTTATAACAAATTGTCTGGACTAGGTTATGTCAGTAATATGCAACTCTTAAACACCCTGTAACTTAAACAAGGTGCAAAATTATACATTTTTTTATTTTATATTTTATTATTTTTTTGAGTCATAGAATTACTCCCTGAATTATTGACATAGAAGAACCAAAAAAACCCTGTATAAAATATAAATAAAGAAATAAAATTATCAAAAAATTAAAAATGCACTAAAATGATATGAATTATTTTGTGTTCACCTTGATTTATACTCATCACATTTTAATGAACTGCAACGCAACTGCAACAAACATTTATACGTTTTTTTATTGTTCACTTGTGTGTGGTCATAAAACTGCGAATAAGTTGTGCATGAAAATTTGAAAAATGTATTTAGTACAAAACATGAGATTTTTGTGTTTCTCTATTTATTTTTACTACCTTATTCTAGGTCAGGGTTGTGTGTTTGCAAAAATTACAAAACAACAAAAAATAAAAGCACAACGCACTCTGTGTATAAATTATACAAAATAATAGATAAGAATTAAACGCAGCGGTAACAATTTTTATTACACTGCAATGGTTTTCTAAAAATTAATTTATTTTTTAAGCATTTAAGTAGAAAAACTTAAGGTTATTTTGCAATTATTTTCAGTGTAGTTGCACACTACGCTTCGGTGGCAACAATGTGGCAACGCCTGACTATTTCTTGTTTTTTGTTATTGCATATCAACTACTTAACTCTGCGTAATAGCGTCAACTTAAATTGTTTAATTTGCGTGTTGTATTTTAATATGCCAACAAATACCGGCCGTGGCTATTACAAACTCTGCTACAAAAACAGATTGAAAAACATTTGTCATTAACATGAAAAACTTGTGGACATGCGATCTTAATAATAACACAGAAAAAATACATTTAAATAAAAAAATATATTTTTAGACTAAAATTACTAAACACATTTAATAAAAAAAAAATACACAAAATATTGAAGAATATGTCCAGATCGAAAACTTAACTGGAAAAAATGTTCATATCATGAAAATATCTTTAAGGGAATTACTCAAAAAAGGAATAACCTTAACCAATTTTCACTTGTAAAGGGTTTTTCAACAGGGACGCTACAAAAGTAGAGCGACAGGGACAGCAAACGACGCCATATTTCTTGCCGCTCTTTTGACATTTCTCCTCAGTAAGGTTTGCCATTTCATGATGGAAAGATATACGAATTCGAATTTCGGTAGTAAATTTTAATAATTTCGACTCGTTGTTGGTTCGTATATCTTTCCGTCATGAAATGGCAAACCTTATTGAAGAGAAATGTCAAAAGAGCGGCAAGAAATATGGCGTCGTTTGCTGTCCCTGTCGCTCTAATTTTGTAGCGTCCCCCTTGAAAAAATTTTTTGTAGCGCTCTTATTGAAAAACCCTTTATATATGGTAACCCTACCCTACCGAATTAAATTTATAATTTCACTACTATTAAAAATATTTATTTGTTTTATATTTCTTATATTTTTCAAGTTTCATTGGGTATTTATTTAAATCTCGACAATTTTATGCTTGTTTTAACAGATAATCAAGTGAAAACAACAACGAATAACAACCGATTTTATTTGAAGTTTATGGCATATATTGTTTTGCAAATACAGCCGGTCAGCCGATCAACGTGGTTATTAACATTTTTATTATTTGCAGGGTTTTTTTTTTGCGAGTTTTTCTATTCATTTTTCTGTTGATTTTTCGTCATTATTTTGTGCGCCATTTTCGTTTGTTTTTCAGGTTTTGCGGCGTTTTAGTGTTTCACATTTGCAATTTTTATTTATTTTCTAAGAACGTTATTATTTAGACTTATAGAGTCAAAGTTAATAAAGAATTTATTAAATTGTACATATGGAAAAACCATTTTCTTATCGCGTTCTCGGTTGACCTTGCGTATAACAGTTCAAAACAAAATGTTTAAAAATTAACAAAATAATATAGTATGGGGAAATACTTAAAATTCAAATATGCACTACGAAAATTAAGATGATTATCACAAACAACAATTTACTTGCAAATTAATTAGATCTTATTTGAGACAAACAGCTGTCAAACATACGATTACTTAAAGCAAACATCACTTATAGCAAGCATACAAATATTCAGTAGAATTTGCGGCGCAATTTTGTTTGAATTGAAATAAAAGTAATCAAATGGATATTTATTTATTTAAGAACTAGCTGGACCCGTGATAAGTTTTTATAAATGCAAAATTATATCTTTTTAAATTACGGCCCTTTTGCCCCTTTTTAGTGCCTACGTCGCCCGCTCTCGTGCCACTCCCGTTCACTTTCTACGTGAAAATTACAATGTTTAATATAATCATTTGTTTCGATTTTTACAACTCTGCTCATAGTAGGTCAGGAGTTATATCAATTTTAATGTTTTGGTTATATGGGAGGTGCTACGTCCCGTTGTCCAATCTCGCCCACATTCTACGTGACGATTGCAGTTTTAAATATGAACATTTGGTTCGATTTTTGTAACTCTACTCTAAGTATGTCAGGAGTTAGAGAAATTTTAATGTTTTGGTTATATGGGAGGTGCCACGCTCCGTGGTCTAATCCCGCCCACATTCTACGTGGCTATTGGAGTTTTAAATATGAACATTTGATTCGATTTTTATAACTCTACTCTTAGTATGTTTGGAGTTATAGCAATTTAAATGGTTATATGGGAGGTGCCACGCCCCGTGGATCAATCTCGCCCATATTCTACGTGACGATTAGAATTTTAAATATAAACATTTGGTTATATAGGTATATAGATTAAAGCAGTATCCTTCTTATATAGCGCCTTCGTCCCTTAATGATTTTGAGGGAAAATTTGTACAACGACTTGCGAATTTAGACTACAACTTCGCGGATAAACAAAGTCCGGCAGGAGATGCTGTCATCATGCTGAACTCGAAAAAGAAGCACACCGAGTAGAAATTAAGTTCAGGATGCGATCAATGTCTGATCAGGCTGCCTGATTTCAAATAAAGTAATGATCAGGGATTCAATCAGTACTAGATTCAAAACGTGACGCTATTCGAAGTTGCTATTCTGATCAGGTTGCCTGAATAGGTTTTCTAATCTTACCTATATCCTAACTTTATATCTTTCGATTTATATATTTATATTTAACTTGTTTTACCTAATTCGTGCCCTTCATAAAAAGTAGCCCAAGAAACATTTCTACGTAGTCTACGACACTTACGGAATCACAATACCGTCATTGACGGCATATTTACGGAGTATTGAGCAAGTATCCGTCGTAGCATATACGATTACGGTCCGTTAACGTGCCGTCAAATCGGACGACTCCGTTAGAATTCTGTTTTGCTCCGTATTTCTAAATTATTCCGTATGATTGCCGTTTGTTGTAGTCGTTTACGGTACCGTTGAAACGGAGTATTACGAATTGTTTCTGTAAAAACTCCGTTACAACGGTGTCGTTCGAGAAAACGGAACGTTTACGGAATCGTATTCCGTATTGCTGTTCCGTATACGGCACCGTTAACGGACTCCGTATGATTGTCGTTTGTTATAGTCGTTTACGGTACCGTTGAAACGGAGTATTCCGAATTGTTTCCGTAAAAACTCCGTTACAACGGTGTCGTTCCAGAAAACGGAACGTTTACGGAATCGTATTCCGTATTGCTGTTCCGTATACGGCACCGTTAACGGACTCCGTATGATTGCCGTTTGTTGTAGTCGTTTACGGTACCGTTGAAACGGAGTATTCCGAATTGTTACCGTAAAAACTCCGTTACAACGGTGTCGTTCCAGAAAACGGAACGTTTACGGAATCGTATACGGCAGTCGTCCCAATAACTTTTGCAATGACAAAAAAATCAGCGTTTTGAGACTACATGAGATGTTGAGAATTTGAATTTCTATTGCATTTGAGATTATTATTTAGTATCATTTTATTAAGGTAATTTTAAATTACTGTGGTATTTTAATAACTGTGCGAATTTTTGTGGATATTTTTAATAACTGTGGAAATTTTTGTGGATATTTTTTAATAACTACCAATAATTTTAAATTGCTGAGAGAATCAGATTTTACAATTGTCATGTGCAAATATTGCTGGTTTTCGAATCACATGCATGCAAAAACACTTTTATTTTTATTTTCTCTAAATATATTAAGTGTGCTGCCAGATTTAGCTACAGTACATTAATCATCAAATCGAGTGCACAAACAAAAACCGCACAAGAGACTCATTGACTCGGTTAGTTGTTCGTCGGAGTGTTGATGTTGACGACGACGCCTTTTTGGTTTTGTTGGCATGACGGTCGTTGATGTTGCCACCGTCGCCGGCACCACTGCCACTGCCGCCACCTCTTCTACCCCGTTGCTGTAGAAAAATGCAACCAGCAGCAGTCAACAAAGCAGCCAAAGCCAAGGTAAGTCAGCAATCAAATTATGTATCCGATCAAATAGCAAAATAGAATAGCGAGAGTGAGTAGATAAAGACCGACTATGTAAAATAGAGAAAAACAGTTATAGATTGTGTAAAAGAGCGACCATAGAGAGCAATAGAGCGAGCGCGCATGAAAGCTGAAACAGCTGAATGTGTATCTATCTATTTATCTTTTCATCTATCATCCATCCATTTAAGTATTTATTAAGTTTTCATCACCGTCATCATTACAAATGTCAAAGATGGCAACAACACAGTGTTGCATAGCATTGTTTTTTTTTTTTAATTTTGCAATGGAAGTGGTGAGATACCTGCGCAAAAATACCACACTCAGACAATTACTGTAGTAAAATACACTGGATTCTGTGTACTTATTTTAATGGTATGTGTACTTATAAAAATGGTGTACTTATTTTATAGTTATTTTTACAACATTTTTATAATTTTTTATTCAATTATTCAAATTTAAAAAGTGTCATCTCTGGCAATTGCGCTAAATATAAATTAAGTGGTAACACTGTACAGTCAATTTAAGAAAACGAAAAAATTCTGTGGGCAAGTAAAACGTATATTCGAAAATTTTCATCGGAAACAAATCAATCGAGTTTTCTGTCAAATTTGCTCACATTTTATTTTTATGTGAAAACATGAAATTAGACATTTTTAGTAATTGATTACAGATATAAAGTTGTTTTAAATGTACAAATAGTAAAAAATAATGTATTTCGACTACTTGAATATTGGAAACTTACTTAAATTACTATTCAAATTTAACTTTTTGAGTACCTACTGTCGTTATCATATATATAAAATTAATTAAAAAATGAAATTACACTCGTTTTGCATTTGCAGTCATTTTAAAGTGTCAAATAGAGTACATTTAATCAATAAAATTGAAAACAAATTTAATTTTTACTTAGAAATTTGGCATTTAATATCGAAATAGAGAGGAAAACAATGTTGCGTTGTTTTATAAATGTTTTCCGTTCCTCGGAAAACTTGCTTAGATTTTATTTTCCGTCGGAAGTAGAACAATCCGACGAGCTACCGTTCATCGGGAACCTCGATTGGGCTGATTTTTCCCAAAGACATAATAATACATTTATTAATTCTACATATAAATTTTGCGAATTAACTGCTGAGATTTTTGAAAATTCTAAATATTGATGGTTTAAGGACGAGATAGAAAATTCAAATGTACTACAGAAAAGATCCTTAGGTCTACATTTGATTTTCAGTCAAGAAATCCATATCTAATACCGTTTTCAAGAAATGTTACAGGATATTAAAAATAAAGCCAAATCCTTGGGACTGATAAAGGATCATTCGATTTTAAGCCACGAAAAACTTTAATATTTTGCTGTTTCATATAAAATAAAAAAATACTTTGTAGTTCTCAGTATCAAAGCCGTAAGAGCTATACGGCTTTGACATTTTGAGCCACTTTTTGTTTTTTTATTCTGAATATTTTTTCCATGGACAATATGATACATTTGCAACTCCTTAATATGAAATTAGTCGATTATGTAGATTGATCCTTGGAAAATCTTTAATATTGGTATTAAAAGGACGAGATAGAAATTTAATATGTACTACACATATGAAGCCTTCGATAGTGTCTACATTTGGTTCTCAGACAACAAATCCATAACTATTACAGTTTTCTCAATAAACCAACGGTAATATTGTGGTCACTATAGGACCATTATGGTCATATATCTCGTAAACCTGACGTGATAGGACATAAGTTTGTTTGCTGAAATTTCGTCAGGTTACTCAAGGATTCTAAAACAAAATGTCAAATCTCCGTGACTAAATTTAGTGTCGCACTGTGTATTTATTACCAAGCGAAATTTCAAATGTTGGCAGATATCGATTTTAAATAGTTATCGATTTTTATAGAGTAACCCTTAAATTTTATTGGACATTAAATTCATTATTTTAGAGTATCTGCTGTTTTTGAGAAACTTAAAAAATTACCTAGCTTTTTATCCAGATTTCCGGAATTTTAAATTGAATCTTTAAAAAAAGAATCGATTACAATCATAAATCATAAAAAATATTTTACTATTATTTATTAATGTCATATTTTACAATAAAATAAATAAATTCAAGTATATATTATTTACAACGTTAAAATTTATATTTTAAAAAAACTTTTAATCATCTTAACGTAATTTTATAGTATTTTGGCCTTTTACAAAGCTTACTTAATACTTTCTCTTTTGCATTTTTTTTTGTTTTTGTTTAATAAGAAGTTATAGAAGAAATGTACGTAAATAAAAATAAAAACTGAAAAGAAAAATGCAAAAATTGAATTGCAAATTTTAACATTTATTTGCAAAGTTAACAACAAAATACAGTTTACAAATAAAAGAAAAGAGGTCAGAGTCAAATGAAGGAAATGACAAAAATAAATATATGAGATTTTTTATTTGTTATTGCTTCTGTTGATGATGGGTGCTGGTGTGTGTAAAGAAGTAATAATTAATTATGCTTGTATTTTATTTTAGTGTTTTTCGGCACCATATAATATATTTTAAATATTTGTAAATTAGTGAAATCTGACTTGGACGTTTATTAAACATGAAAGATAAAAGTAAAAGGAGCGCAGTGTGATTCAGCATTTAAAGCACTTAAAATTTGAAAATATTTTTCCGTAATAAAAATTAATTAACTACATACAAAAATGTGGGAAATTGGCAAAAAAGAGGAAAAACAGTGAAGTGCATGGAAATTGATTAATTCCAAGACGAATGTGAAAAACGCAGATATATAAGAAATACACATGGAAAAATAGTTATATATGTTGAACAATAGAACATTTTTTAAATTAGTTATTAAAAAATATATTCATATTTAACAAGTGCGTATATTTTTTTACCCTACACCTATGAGGTACAGGGTATATTAGCTTTGTGCATATATTGTAACGCCCCTTAGGAGGCGTGTCCGGTATGGAAAAGTATATATATTCTTGATCAGCATCACTACCCGAGTCCGTTTAGCCATGTCCGTCTGTCTGTCTGTCCGTCTTACTGTCCGAATACAGAATAACTTGAGAAATACTGATCAGAATGCGATAAAATTTCGTATTACTATATTTTAGCCAAAAGTAGGAACTGAGTTTGAAAATGAGCCAAATCGGTCAACGGACACGCCCACCTCCCATACAAGTCACTTTTATAAAACTCTTTAGAAACTAATAACTCAAAAAGTATTCAAGATATAGGTATAAAATTTAAAACGTATTGTTATAATTCACCTAAAAATATGTGGTCCAAAAATGGGCGTGATCCGCCCACTTTTTTTTATTATTTCCCGGGTTTTCATAGTACAAATTTGATCCGTAAATTATTAAAATCAAACCTATGAAATATTAGCCTTTCAAAATTTTAAATATAGACGTCCGCCCAATTATATGTAAATTGGGTATACATATAATATATATGTATAATTCGGGGGTACTGCTACATACTGCGTACTTATTTTTTCCCTATCAAGTAAAGAAAATAACCACCGAAAATCACCCCGCTTTAAATAAAAAAATGTTGCCGTTTATTTAATCGCCGAAAAATAAAAAGTGGGTTTATCAAGTGTATTTAAATTATTAGATAATTGCCACATTAACCGGAAATTGAATGCTCCATATACAAAACCTAAACAAAAAAAAATCAGTTTTTAGAAAAACTTCATTTTTAAGGGGGTGTTATGAAAAAATATTGTCTTCGTTATCTCCGTGACCCGTCGAAATACTATTGCAGTCATATTTTTTTAATTTAAAGAGTTTATTTTTTTTTTGTCATGTTTTCAGTCCAATTCTATTCTTTCTCTAAGTGTAGTGCCGAACAGGTGTTTTAGAATTTTTGTTTTCGATTCAAATTTTCCATTTACACTATGAAGCAACAGTTTCAGAAAAAAATGCATGTTACACTAAAACATAGTATCAAACATTTGCATTGTGTTAAAACCTTATGAAAATAAATAAATCAAAACAATTGGCTTGTGTAAAGCACCACTTTGCTTAAAACAGCTAATTAAATAAAGATTTATCTGGCAGCATTTAGCAGCCATCGACTCTTTTTCACCACCACCAAAAAAAAAAACACTTCATTCAAGAAATGCTCTCCACCGTGTTGAGTAAAATATAAAAAAAATCAAAACACTCACAGTGGTTAATTCACAATGAAGTTGTGTCAAAGCAAAACAGAGAAATGAGACAGCTGCATGCTGAAGCAGAGTTGCCAACACTTACAATATGCAAAACGAAAAACAAAAACTAGCGAATTTTAATAAACAAATTTTTACATAGAAAAAAAGCAACATTAAAATTTTTAAAATGTAATTAAAATAGTATAATTAATAATAATAACATAAAATATTTAATTGTTAATTGACTAATATCACGAAGTTGTATACTCTGTCGCAAAATTCGATCTTATTGTTAGCACGTAGTATTTATAATGCATTAATTTCACATCGTTGAGAAATGTTCATAGAATTTTTAAAAATTTTATAATTATTGTACGCACCTGGTCGATCCAGTGACTGTCGGCGACTCATTGGCAATGCTTTTGCTCACGTTTTCACTGGAAAAGCGTTCAGTAAATTTGCACGTGTGTAAATTTCCTCATTGGTACTGCTGCGTATTTATGTTTGTAATTTCGCAATAATTTTTGTCACAAGTTTTTAATAATTTGTTTTACAACATTATTACGCATAAGTAAATCAAATGAAATAAAAAAAAAAAAATAGAGTTGCACAGAATGTCGAATACAAAGATAGAGAGCGCGAGACGACACACAAACACACGCACGCACACACGTTCAACTGTAGTAATGACGAGGAATTTGTAAACGACCGCGACGCAAATTTTCACTTGCAAACTAAAATTTTAGCAAATTTTAGTAAACATTTAAAATGTTAACACTTTATGCACTGTACATCATCTCTCATTGCTTATTACATGTTTTCACAATTAATTTTACACAAAATATACCATTTTTGTGTAAATTTGTTGAGCTGTGTGAAGGAGCGCACAGCCAACATGCAGAAAAAAACGAAGCAGCTGTGTTGAATTAAATATGACAGCCAGGCAGCGCTGCGTGGTGTCTTTGATGATGCTAATTCACAATTGCTACGACTTGCAAAATGCAGCATTCACAATAGACGGTGAGAGTTTTGTAGTAGAGAAGAAAACCAAAGCAAAGTGCGAAATAGTAGATTTCCATCAACAATTTCACTTTTCACACATGCACAAACAATATTTTTTTTATTTTAAAAATGTATTTAGAGCCTTTGAATTTGTTTTTAATATTTATTAATCACTGATATATTTGTATAATGTGTTTTGCGTTTTGTCTAAAGTTTATGTGGCTCTCGATTTCTTTTTTTTGTTCTCAGCTTTTGTCATTCTCTGACATTTTGCACACACACATTTGTTCTTCAGTGGCAAGAGTTTAAAATTTTCTTTGTAGATTTTTACATATTTACGTCAAATTTTTCATTGATTTTATTATTGCAAACACTGCACTTTATATTAAATTGTCTATTGAAACACTTTGAATTAATTAATGTACAATTTTCCACTGGTTATTTTGGGAAATGTTTGGCAGGACGTCGCCGTCGACGTCTGGTGTTGTGGCAGACTTCACCTTAGTGTGGTGGGTTCATAATGCAAGTGTGTATGTGAAATTTTGGTGCTCTGGTGAAAAAGCTGTCAACTAGTTTCGAAGGTCCAGTTCGAATTTTTCGAAGGTTCAGTTCGAATTTTTCGACAGTCCAGTTCGAATTTTTCGAAGACTCAGTTCGAATTTTCGAAGGTCAATTTCGAAAGCGACTTCAATCAACCATTTCTCCAAGGTAAAATTATACTAATTTTACTTTATGAGTTATTTATTTATACAAAACTTGGTTACCACAATTATTTAATCCCGTTCGTGAATTATCGTGAAAACCCCTTATGCTCGATTTACATTGTATCTTCTGTGAGTCTCACTGTATCTTCTTGGGTTGCATTTTTTGAAAAAACTGCTATTTTTCTATGAAAATTAAAAAAAATAAAACCCTAGGAGATACAGTGAGACTCACAGAAGTTACAGTGTAAATCGGGCATTAAACGTGACACTTTTTTCAAAATTATGACATATGACCTTGAATGAAGGGTAAATTTGTCCAGAATTCCCGTCATTAGAAATTGTTAAAAAATATAAATGTATATTTTTATGTTGTGCTGAATTCTCGCGGAAAATTTTTTTTATACAAAACTTGGTTACCACAATTATTTACTTAAAGCATTTAAACTATCCAAAACATAAGCTATCTACGAAAAATATAAAAACCATTTCCACTTAATATATTTGAAAATTTTTGAATAATATTAATACTAAAAAAAAGTTAATTTCGCCTCTTTTACCACTGCTGACAATTTTTGTTATCGACACAACTTACGGGTAATAATAATTTGGTAAATGTTTATGGCGAAATAAATTCAAAAGTTCAGCATTGTTTTTGTTATAGAACATATGTTACGCAAATAGTTATTTTGTTTAAAAATGTTTTGATATATCCAATAGAAGAAAAACAATTTTCAAATAATACCCCTTGATTTTATGAAGAAATGTGAACATTTATATTTTTGTATAAAATAGATTTCGCAATTATATCTTTATCGTTTTCAATGAAACCGAGCGTATGGAGCAAACTAATTTACAAGTAACGATAAGGCAATATAATTTACAAAAAGTTGACAATGATGTATTTTCAAAAGTTCATATAACTATAACTTCTATATACAGATCCATTTAATAAAAATAAGCACGGTTGAAGTATTAAGAGGGTTTTTGTTCATCTAGACAATTAACTGTCACACAAAATAATTTGTGGATTATGTATTTGCATTTAATTCAGGCTATTTTATTAAAATTTTATTGCAATATTTCATTCGTTCACTTTTAATATACACTGGATTTTGTTTTTCTAGCCTAAAAATTTACAAAATTTTGAAATTCGTTGATTTAAATATGTGAGTTAATTTATTTGTTCTGTTTAAAAATGTTGATTAGCAAATGCTAAATCTTTTAAATAGTTACAAAAAAAAAAAAAAAAAATGACGGATAATTTTCATGGATGCACTCTCAGAAAATAATTGTTAAAATTTAACAATTACGATTGTTATTCAAGTAACAATTATTATTGTTAATTCATTTGCTTGAATTTGAGTGATGATTGTAGCTTTTTCTTATTTAACAATAACTTTGGAGGAGATTGTTAAATTTATTGTTGGATTGTTAACTTTATTTTAATTGTTATATTCAAGTATTCGATTGTTAAAAATTGTATGTTCGTATAATTTAAAAACTTTGAAGTCTAGACTTCATATTTATTTTTATACTTTTATATTCATCAAATAATTTTACTCGTGTCGCGATTATATATATTACAAAATAATATCGCAAGCTACAGATTTACTGTTTTTGGACTCGATTTTCGTTGATGTAGAGGCAGAAGGACAACTTTATCGAAGCAGTGGTACGTTTCACCACCGACGATCCGATTTATTATACAACATCGATGTAAAGGAAAGCTCGTATCGGGCATGGGTACGTACGCAGACGAATTTTACAGATGAACTGCATTGATAGATATATGCGCAATGCATGAAACGTTAGTACGGCGGCACCAGTCACATTGATCAAGACTGAGGTTGCCTTCCGCGAACCACTTGTGTTCCCTCCAGTTCGATTATCTACATTATTGGCATCATGGATCAATTGCCGCCGACGCAAAATAACCTATTCGAATTTGTCGACGATACTACGGGATCCAACGTGCCCCAACAAGTCATTCCCGGCGTAGAGAAGGGCTTTCGCAAGATGCCTCTGAGTGGCATGTCCGGTCAGAAGATGTATGGCTTGCGATTTATTGGCCGCACATGGTGACATCAACGATGTACATATTTCATTCCGGCTTCTGGCATATACTGGATCCAGTTATGTTGGTTGAGGTAACGGTACCAAGTTAATGGTTTTAAATTATTAACATTATAATAATGGTAAAAATAATGGTTGAAAATGTAATTTAAAATAAAGATATAAATATAACTAAAAACACTTTATTAATTATTTTAATACAAAGCTATGAAGTAGGCTAGGTTAAAAATCATTGTTGTTATATCTAACAATTCGATTGTTATTCCATTTTTCATTACCAATAACAAATCAACAATAAAAATAATAATTAATTTTTAAATTTGAAGTTTTATTTTTAATATTAGACGTCAAATTTGAGTTAAGTTGCTTCAGAAATCTATTTCGAAAAAATAACAATTGCGATTGTTGTTTCCAACAATGATTCAACAATTGCTGATTGTTGAACGAATATTCACAAATATGATTGTTAATTTATTGTTAGATTCAACAATTATTTTCTGAGAGTGTGCTTTAACCTGTATTCACATTAACCATGAAAATAAATAAAGTATTTATATATAAAAAAATAACTTAACATGATTTATAATCGCTTGCATTAGCTATACTTAAAAATTCAAAATCAGTTATATGACTTTGAAGTTTTTTTTTTGTATATTATTTTGCTATAAAATATAAAAATAAATAATATAAAATATATCGAGTATTCATATTTCAAATTATCGGAATATCGATAACCGGGTGGACTTTTGAAGTTTCTAAAATATTCGAAGTGGACTCTTTGACTGCGAAATCAGCTGTTGGAAGTTTGACGTTTGTGCAATCAGCCGATTTTTTTTATTTGTATTAGCTGATTTTGCTAAAAAGCAGTTTTTGGGATTTGCATATAATAGAGACAAAACACAATTATTCAAACAATGGCTTCGCAAATTGGGCGACTGCGCCGCTTGGATCCAAAAAAGACGCTGTTCCTGTTGTGCGACATACAGGAGAAATTTCGTCCCGGCATGGCTCTTTTTGATGCCATGGTCAAGAATGCCAATAAATTAGTAAGTGAACTTTGGCCCTTTCCTCATCTGTGATCGGACATTACTAATCGCCGATTACCACCAAATTGTGTTTATGGCCTATATAACCCATGGAAACCTCAATGGTATATAAGATGTTTCTCAACTTCTCCAGCTTAGTTACTGAGTTTGAAAAGTTAAAAACTGCATTCTCTACATTTTGAATAAACCATAAAAACTGATATCAAATATTGGTTATTATATATTATTGCAACTTCTTATCGATATATTAAACATTTTCTATTTGTGAAACATCGAATGTTTTCAATGTACTCAAAATTTCGAGTGTGCAGTTGAAATAATATTTTTTGGCACTATGCAAATTATATAAAATAAATGCCCATTTGTATTTACTAATCCCCATTTACCTTTACGTTACAGGTGCAGGTCGGAAAAGTACTAGATGTACCACTAATCTGCTCCGAGCAATTTCCGGAGAAATTAGGCAAAATCGTATCCGATATCGATGTGAAACATGCCTGCGCAATTATACCCAAAACAAAGTTTAGCATGATGGTGCCTGAGCTAGAATCAAAAATACATGAAATATTTGGTGGCAAACCACGAGATGTGGTGCTTTTTGGCATAGAGGTTAATTGGAAAATGTTTAACATAATCTTGGAATTTTTAAAAATAATTTTCTTTAATTTATAGTCACATATTTGCGTTGAACAAACTGCCATGGATCTGATTGAACAGAATTACAATGTCTTTTTGGTGGCCGATTGCAGTTGTTCGCGCCTGACGCAGGATCGTGATTTGGCGATGGAACGTTTGCGTCAGCTGGGCTGCATTGTTACCACCAGTGAAAGCGTTATTTTCAATTTGATGGCTGACAAAAATCATCCTAAATTCAATATATTGCGCAAATTCGTCAGCGAACCATCCGCAGATATGCAATTGAGCAATAGTTCTGCTTCGAAATTGTAAATATAAATCAAGAAGTTGCATTTATTAAGTTGTTTTGTTCTTGTTTGTATTGTATTTTTGAAATCTTATTTTGAAAAGTTTAAATATTGTAGTATTTTTATAAAATTAATTTGATATTGTTAGAAATTTGCAAATATAAATGTTTAAATTTAACGAATTCTGTACAACTTTTTTTTTTATTAATTATTAAAAAAAATCATTATGTTTTATGTATTGGAAATGCAAAGATTAGCTTTTTATATTTTTTTAGATTGCAATTTATGCAATTAACGAAAAGATTCGCCCTTTTGGCATGACAACATTTTCAATTTTTCGAATTCGCACTTTTGGTTTTGTCTTTTGAGGCTAGAAATATCCAACAAAACCACACGCGATTTTGGCACAGTATACTTGAGAAAAAAAATATATTCAAAAATGTAAAAAAAAAACGCAAATGTCAAAAATTACACATTCGCCCCTTTGGCATGATAGTGACGATATATTCTTGATCAGTATGACCTCATGAGTCGATTTAGCGATGTCCGTCTGTCTGTTGAAATCACGATTACAGAAAAATTAGAAGAGCTAGATCAATAAAACTTCTAATTTAGATTACCTATATATCAACGCTTTACCAACAAGAAAATTGGTATGATTGAACCATTGTTGTCTGCGAACCGACCACTTATGTTCAAATATCTCATAAAATTTACATCTACGGATGAATTTTACTTTATACGAGTTTAAGTGAAATTGTTTTGCCAAATATATATTGACTTTATGTTCAAATATATGAAAATATATTTTCTCGAAAAAAAAAATCGAAATTCGGTATACCTACCCATTTGTACATATGGATATCAAATAAAAGGAAATACTTCAGCGATTTCAAGTTTGTAGGTATTTTCAGGATTTGTAAACCCTGGTGACCTTTGCACCTTTTTAAGTGATGCACATATGTGTAGGATATTTTTAGTCGGCTTAGACCGACATAATTCTTACTAACTTCATCACAACATCCCAATTTCAAAATTTCCCATGTGTCCTAACCTTCCCTACTGGTTTTTATTAATTATGTCAATTTTGAAGTAAATGAGATATATGTTTTACAATTCCCAACACAATAGGACGTAAACCTAAAGTAACTTTAAAAGTACAGAATTCCTACTTAATACGAAATAAAAATAGATATGGAATTTCTATCTAAAATAAGGCAATGTATTTTGTTTTCTATACAATACAGCAGTTTTTAGATTATGACCGCAATAAAAAAAAGCCATTATCCCTTATATTATATGCATTCGTAATGATGGCCACTATTGCGCATACACTGGCGGCTCCTTATTTGTCCCGAAACTAAATACAAAAGTTATGATCGACGACATGTACCAGATACAAGTGCCGCGGTACTTCAGACGCATGTTACGCATGCAATGTAAACCGCCCAACGCGGCTGCCAATCGACGAGAAAGTGTTGACTTTAGTTGTAGCCTTCACTAGAATAAACTTCGGAAACAGCATTGGAAATGGATACATTTTAAGAGATACTATTGAGCAAATTTGGTGTGCTGTCGTCATCATTGTGCATAGAAAAACAGCGCACACTGGGTTGGAATAACTAATATTAGTAAAAAATTTAAATTGATATTTTTTGTCGTTTTGTAGAATTATTGTTAACTAGAATAGTTCAACCTACTCAAAAACTGCATATTTCAAATTTTGAATATACCCTCAAAACCAAATTGTAAGGAACAATAACTGTTTTTGGCTAGGTCCATCCATCAAATTTTAACACATCCTCGAAAGGAAATTAGCTTTAGGATGTGAACATTGTTTGATCAGGTTTTCCTGATTTCAAATAAGTTAATGATCAGATTTCTTCATCAGCCTGATTCAAAACGTTACGTCATTTGAAGTTGCTATTCTGATCAGGCTTCCTAATCTCACTCTTTTTTTTAAACGATTTTTTTTGTTGAGCCCTTTCAAAAAAAAATACACACCAAGATATATTTAACAAGGTGTATTTACTTTAATACACATTGATACACACAAAGTTGTATTTAAAATAATGAAAAATTTCAATATTTGAATTTGTCATAAGTTTTTGACATTTAATTATTAGAATATCTTATCTTGTAGATCAGGATTCTTCGTAAAGGATCCTGAATGGGATTATTTCAGGAAGCTTTTAGTAGGGATGCCATATCGTATTATGTTTAAGGACGAATGTAAAATAGGGTTAACCCTAACCAATTTCCACTTGGGATTTCAATAAATGCTAACATTTCGATATTTTTTTTTTTAAGTAATTGAACTATTCTTTGATGATTTTTTAACAATTCGGATCTAATGATAAATAAGAAAATGATTTATGGTTTTACAGAGCATATTTCAAGCAATCGATCAAAATTGTCTAACATTTTTCATTAGTTCGAATTTTTAAAACATTTATAATTTTAAAAATTGTCTAAAAAAAATCAAACCTAATCACTATTAGAATGACCTGTTCCCTATTAGGACAGAAAGGATTATGAACAGATCATGTTGGTCATGGAAGTGGTGACATTTAACGAGAAAAAAAAACACAATGATCTATTCCCGATTTATGTTACTCTATCAAACGTAAAAATTCCGACGTAATATTTTTATTACAATGTGGTTGAATAAATATGTTTTTATAACGCTTTTCTTTATTTGACAATTTATATTTATCCCTTTATTTTGTAAAATGAAACGAAAAGTGAGTCGCCAAAAAATACAGTGACATCATTTTTTTACTGGTCCATTTCGTAGTCATTTTTATTTCATTTTATGCAAAACCTTTCTGTCACTGGAATTTGTGACGTTTTTTTGACGAATCACTTTTCGTTTTACAAAACAAGGGGGTTAATCAGGGCTTCTGACTTTTAATATATTCTAACAAAAATTTCTTAAAATGTCAATTTAACTTGCATTGGGTTATGAAATATTTTTTTCAAAATCTATTCTGATTAAATTTGATATATCATCGTTGTAGAACGAAAAGTCACCAAATACATTTTCAAAATGCCAAATATTGATTTACAAAAATCTTTATTTATCTGACAATTTTTAATCGATGATCTCAATTTTTTTACCACATGATAAGAAAATATAAATCTATCAATTGATATTTCAACATTAAAAATGTACCAATTACTTTTTGTAATATTAATCAACAAACTTTAAATTTAAGTTTTTTATAAAAATGCATTTGGTGACGTTTCGTTTTACAACGATGATATTATTTTTAAAAAGTTTTTTTTTAATCAAAACTTACTTAAAAAACTAGAAATTTATTTTGTCTTCTTTTTTTAAATATTTCTACTTCATTTCTCAGTATGCGGCATACAGATCAAAGCCAAGATTAGCGATATCAACATAATTTATGATAATCAAAGAAAGCGTCACAAAAGCGCCATAATTTCCGACTCAAACAAAATACTATTGGAGCAGGAGATGTAGGAAGAGGGGGTGGTACATAAGACACATGGGTAACATACGGCACAGTTTGCGCTTGTATTCTGGGCTGTCATAAAAATAACTTCCTTCTGCTGGCCTTCACTCCGTCAAGCCAAGCCAAGCCATATGGCTGGGACATGCGGCATTCAGGTTTCATGTTGTCTGTTTCTATATCTGTCTGCCTGACTGTCTTTGGGTCGACCTGCCTTCCTTGGAGCCATGTATTTGTTGGCCATGACATCTCACATTGCAATTGCGCGTATTTTCATTGGCAATATTTGAAGTTGGCCAAGATCGTTGCAAGCACGAGCTACGCATTATGCGCTTTCGATTTTGTTTATTTATTTTTATTTATGCTTAAGATTGGCATTTAAATGAATCGTTTTGGAATTTTAAACTGCTTCCTGATGAGCACATTGCAGATACTTTCAACGTTTCAACATGAGGCCAAAAAGTGTTGGTTGATTGCAGCTCCAATTAAACGATTATGGGTTTTAATATTTTAGCTAATACATGGAAAAGGTCGTGATCTTGATTTTCACTTTAATTTAATTTGGTTTCAAGCTTAAAAATATAATATATAAAAAATTAAAATGAAAAATAAATAAATTTAAAAATAAACAAAATTAAAAATTTGAACTTTGGCATTTCTCATAGATGCGATCTTGGGAATTAGGAGGATTGAACAAATATTACCATTTCTCTAATGAGTTTTCACTGCAACCAACTAAATAAAAGTTCAAATTTTGTTTATATTTTTAAAATAGATGAATTAAGTCCAAAATGGAACACTATCACCTTTAGCCAAAACAGATGCAAACATTTTTTCTTATGCAAAATTTGTCAGAACTCAGAAAATTTGCAATTAATTTATGAAAAAATAAATCCAACTCGTTTAAATGTTCACAAAAAAATTAAAAATACGATTTATTTCCATTACGAATTTATTCAAAGAAAAAAAAAATTAAAATAAATTAAAAATTAAAAAAAAAAATTTTGATATAAATTGAAATAAATAATGAAAAATAAAAAAGAAATAAAACTAAAGAATTAAACATTTTTGAAAATATTCATTTTTGTGATGTACTCAGCTACTTTGTAATACAAACTAAATTGTCCTTCGGATTCCAGAAGTTTCCACAAACTTGTACACTTTACGAGAATCCGTATATCTCGTTAGCTATCTCCATATAGTTTACACTTATGTACAACGCAGGAAATTTCCACAAACTTCTACACTTTACGAGATTCAGCGTAGTTCACGCGCTATTTACGTCTCTTTCCAACTCGTTTGTTTCTGTTCTATCACGGATAATGATAACAAATGATTGTAGAAATAAAAAAAAAAAGAAAAAAAATTTAAAACCGTTGTTTGATAATTAAATTATTTTTCATTTGAGACTGTTACCATATCAATCAGCCGCATGATCGCGGCAATTTTTTTGCGTAATTGCTATACGCAAGAGGGAGACCGTTTAATTCCTGCACGTCTGGTGACTAATTGAACACGCCTTCCCATGCTGCGCGACATCCGTTGGCGACAACGTTGGCTTGGCTCATTGGAAGTCGTCGTTTAAAAGTTGCATAACAGGCAACTTTACGGCATAAAGTTTGAACCACGCCAACTGAATAACAACCAGAATCAACTAGTTTTGCAACGTATTAGAAATAAAGATGAACTGGGCAGCTTAGATACCAGAAGCTGGAGCATTGTAGCAGCTGTTGTTGCTGGTGTTGTTGACTCATTAACAACAAAATGCGCTGCAACAATAACAGCCATTGCTGCGATTATGTCGTCAGTGATCAACACAGGTGAAAGACGGACGGTACACTATAAAGTGTAGATAATTTTTATGGGACATTTTAGAAATATTTAATAAAATACACTTGAAACAAATTTGTTTTTTATATTTTAGAATAACTACCCAACCGGCCAAAATATCATAAATGATATCGAAAATGAAAGCAAATATTCGTATATAATGAACAAATAATCGTATCTGAGAATCGTAAATGATTCGAAAACGCACACAGTTCCGTACTTAATTTGTCCATCGTAACGAGGATCATAAAATACGTTATATACTCGTTAAACGATCTTTGTTCGTTTGATTTGTTAATTTGTTTGTTGATTCAAAACATACATTTATTGATTTATTGACTTGTTTAGATTTTGATCTATTTTTTACAGGAATATTATTGTTTATTGTAATTTTGATTTATTGAAATATTGACTTATTGATTTGTCTTAATATTGACCTATTGATTTATTCACATATTTATATATTGATTTATTTAACGTTTTATTGATTATTTGCTGTGTTGATTATGAATTTATTGATTCGAGGATTTATAAACTTTTGAATATACAACGAATTGTATAATAATTGTTGGGATAAGGGTAACATCAGGATCAATAAGATCAGGAAGGCTGATCAGGCAACCTGATCCCGGATAGCCACTTCAAATAGCGTGACGTTTTGAATCAGGAGCTGATATGAACCCCTGATCATTGCCTGATCCGACATTGATCGCATTCTGAACTTCTCGGGCAGTTCATGAATGAATTGATGAACATTTTTATGATGATTTTAACGGAAGAATTTAGTTGTATTTTAGACATGAGAAGCGAATTTCAGGATTGATTCAGGTATTTATATATTTCTATTTTTTTGTATTTTAGTCAACCTCTTTTATTTTGCAAGTGTACGTAAATCAGTAGCCGGAATGCTCAATGTTAACACATGTTTTGCCGCACTTGCTGCCCAATAAATTATCGTATGGCATTGGAATGGCATAAACTGGAATAAGCGCGGATAACAGGGTATCAGATGACGTCGTCTGCAATTTTTGTCCTTTTGCGCTTGGACAACAAGTGGTTACGTCCAACCAAGTTATCAGTTGCAAAACGTAAACTGCTTTTGCATTGCGCTCAACTCATTAGCGGCATCTGCAGTAAGTTGACCAAGAATGGACCAAAGACGAAGAAAATGAAGTAAAAGATGCTCTACGCGAAAAAAAGGAGCACAACATCTACCGTAAACGGGTAGATTGAGTCACTTTGTCAGAGTATTTAGTTGTCTATTAGCTCAGGTGGTGGATGATAAGCGAGGCTCAAGGCTGCATGCAAGATTTACACAAAAATAGAAGCTGTGAAGTAGCGGCTCTTATTTGAGACAAAAACGCGCAAAACTCCTTAAATGAGTGGACAAGATATGGGTTTATTTGTGAATTTGATGATTGTGGAAAAATGTAATGGAAATTTGGTAATATGCAATAGAATTTTGATTTGTATAGAGCCTGTGCGAATAAAAACTTATTGACTAAATTGTGGCCCTTAATATATTTTTTAAAACCCTATAGGGTATATATTGTTTAAGTTTTTACAAACATATAAAACCAGACAGAATTTTATAAAAGGTATTTCATTTAAATCGTTTCTAAGTTAGGGTTTTATAACCGTTTCCGTGCAATGAGCTCTTTTATGGTGTTGAGGTTCTTTACTGGCTCCATTCACAGCAACTTGCATTATACGCACATTATGGTCCATATTAATAAATGAGCAAAAAATAAAAATCAGCTACAACAACAGAACAGAGTAATGTGGTAATAAAAATGCGTTAATTGACTTTTTATTGTGACCAATAAAGTAATTTTGCCATGCAATTAATTTAAGCATTTAACCATTTATGGTGCGTTAAATGAGTGCGCATTCTTGTCAACAGTTGAGAGAGACTGTTTGTCGCATTTAAATATTTTCTTAGTCTCTTGGGATTTTTTCCAGGAAATTACCACTGACTGGATCAACGGATTATTATGGATTGGCCTAGAAATAGAAATTCCCATGGGATGAATTTTGTCTGCAATGACAACAGAGTTTCAGCAATTATAGACGATGACGCGATCATGAAGAACGATAACAAGAAAATGTGTTTTAATTAAATAATTAATTATTAATCGAACTTCCTTTCAAATAATAGTTATCCTATGACAATTATGAAAGTTATTAGTTTAAAAGAGAGTTTATATGAATCTTACATTTTATGAAACTGGAATTTGAAATTAATAATAATAATAATAGTTTGGCGCTACAGTCCTGTATAGAACTTCGGCCGAGCTCTTTCACCATTTTGAGCTGTGCGTGTTATATTTGGACTCAAAGTGGTGGGACCTACAGTTTATTGCCGAATCCGAACGGCGGGTGAGAGCTTTTCATAGGCAATGATTTACTCTCGTAGGTTTGCCATTTACTGCCGAGAGGTAGCGCGGTATAGAAAAATGTTTCTATGAAAAGATGTTGTTAGCCCCAGTCCAGACTTGAACCGGGGACCTTTCGGCTCGCAGTCCAACGCACTAACCACTGAGCTACCGCGACTACTATTTGAAATTAGGAATTCTGAAATTCGTTTTTTTTTTGGTTAATTCATAGTTTACTGAAAATTTATATAATTCTTCTCCAAAACATTTCTTGGCTTAGTTTATTTATTCCAGGACAAAATTTCCAAAAAAAATAAAATGTTTCAATTGTCTAGGAATAATTGGTGCGGAAGAGAATTATCTGAGGAAGTATTTGTCTCGGAAAAAATTACCTCAAGTAAAAATTATATTGGTTGAAATGTGTCGGGGAAGAATTAACTCGAGAATGATTAGTTGACTTAGAACAGTTTCGTTTTTTGATAAGAACTCTTTTATGTTTTATTTTAAATCGGTTCGATTCATGATACAATTATACACAGTAGAAGTATTAGAGTTCCTGTTCCTCTTAAATGTACCGCGTTTCTGTCAAACGCCTGAAGATACTGTCAAAAGTCCCGTGCTTTTGTCAAAATATTGTATGGGATAAGAAAATTTTGTGAGAGGCGCTCTGGGATATTCTTATTGGTTCGATTCAATTCAAAATTGATTCTATCCTGTGAAATATGTTATTCACTTTTAACAAGAAAATATTTTCCTTTAATTTTAGCTTTAAATTCTTATAAAATTGCATAAAAAAACTACACGATAAAATCATTAAAAATATTCAAATTATTTAACGAACTCTTCACGATCAACTCTATTCAAATTTTTTTTCTGGTACTTTTGAGATATTTTTTTTTAATGCAAACAATCAAATCTGATGATGGCCAAACAATATAGAAATCACACTGACGTGGCCAAGTGTCTTTGGTTAGATTAAGTGTCAGCGCTCACATGTGGCACATGCTTGTCACCAATGGGTGACAATATTCATGACACTTTTGTCCCAATTTTACCAAATATGTGTGTTACCAGTGACACTGGTGGCTGCGACCAAAGACTTCTTGAACAAACGAAGACAGAGCGAGGCAGTGCGGCAAACAATAGCCAGCAATGAGTTCTCCTACCATGTTTGGCTGAAACAATCACATTTGTGAAATTGGCAGTGAAAATCAGTTGACAGCTAACCGACCAACCAACAAAGAGTTGAAATGCGAACATGTGCGGGTGCACTTGAGCACAAGCTTCCGCATCGCTACTGGATGTAACCAGGGTCGGACTGGGATGCAAAATTTTATCGAGGTTTTCATTTTTAATCGGACAGACACAATTTAAACCGACTCAATAAATTGTATTTCGAATTTTGACAATTTCTTTTAAAGACAACCCTAGTAGAAATTGTAATACGATCATGATATGGAACTGATCATGGAATTTTTTCTTGTCATAACCCAATCTGTTACATGACGAACATGGTCTGGACATGATCATGTCTACCCTAATAAGGTGAATTTCTACTGGGAAATGTTTAAATACTTTTTAACACATCCTCATCAATATATCGACCCTCTGAACCTAAATCGGTGCTTCAAATTCAATTTTTTTTTCAGATCCACAAAATGACCGTTTATCAATCGGATCAGAAAAAAAATTAATAAATTAAGTCTTAAGACAACAATTGTTTATAAAACAATTGAAATAATTGTTTCAGTCAGAAACGGCTTTTGTTTACATATTTATATTCCCTAGTAGAAATTGTACTAGGACCATACTCGGGAACTGATTAATTTTATATTTATCAGTGTATTGTATCAATTCCCGACTATTTATATAACAAACATGATCTGACCTTAATCATGGCTTCCCTACTAGGGGAAATTTACGACAGGTTTATATATGTAAATAAATCAGAAAAACATTCGTTCACCCAGAAAAAAATACTATATAAATAATAGTTTTTTACTATTAAAAATAGTCAATAGGATAAATTATTATTTTAATCGGGAAATACCATTATATACTAGAAAATACCATGACATTGCCATTGAGTTTATATGAGAAGATTTATTTTTTGTATACTATTAAATCAATAATTGTCCTATTGACCAATTTTAATGGGATTTGAGAGAATTTTTTTCTGGGTGTTACCTCTAGACGGAACAACTTCACCTTTTTATATTCGACCAATGAATATAAATTTCTCAAATATATTCATTGGTCGAGCAATCGAAAATATGGAATTGATTTCCTTCCAGAAAATCTTCCACTCAGAAAAAATACTATAAATTCAATAGTTTTTAAATTGTTGTTTTAATATGTCAATCCCATTACATACTATAAAATACTATTAAATTGCTTTTATTCGGTTGGCTTATTTATTAGTATTGCTATATGTTTTTTGAGAAATTGTATAATTTTGGGATAACTTCCCATCGATGGAAGCTCGATTGACTCTTATGAGGATAGTCCGCCCCTGGATACAACGGTCAATAAATGCGACTGAGGCTACTGGAAGCACAAATATTTAAAATTGGAGATTTGATTCAATGTTACGCGATATGTTAGCGGTGCGAGTTGACAGTTGAATGGACTTGTTAACTGTCAGAGTTCGAGTTGAGGCTGAGTTCGAGTCAAAGAAACACTGGAGAAACGCAACAAAATAAAAACCTGGAAGTACTATGTTGTATCGCTGATTTGCATTTTACTTTTGTTGATTTAAATTGGTGTGGAAATATTTCTATATTACATGTATTATTATACCGCACGCTGATAAACAACTAATATTTTTTTTTTATTTAAAATTTAAATACTATTTTTAAAAACCAACAACAAATATTGCTAGTTTATTACAAACCAATAAAAGTTTAATTTCAAATGTACTCGAGTAAAAAAAACAAAGACAGAGACCGACGCAGTTTAAGCACATTTTCGAATTAATTTAATTAAAAATTTTATACACTGCTGTAAATTTTTTACTGATGCTGTATTACATCATTACTAACCACACAGAGCAGCACTGCGAAACAAGTGCGCCAGGACGTGATCTTTCGTTGCTGAACTGGTAATCGCCGCTTGGAGCCATATGCGGCCAAGACACGCCATGCGGTAATTCTATTAACACATGAATAACTGTAGCGATTTCCTATTGACCACCATCAGCCACCGACGGATACGAGAATAACGAATGACGGGCGGGCTTGGCGGGATGACGAATTTAATATCGCGCATGGCCGTTAACAAACGGTCGGAAAAGGTTTAAATTGTAAAAATTCTGATTTAATACAAATAGCTATATTTTATTTCAGTAAAAACTTTTCGAAAGTTCGGAAGAATATATTTTTTGGCAATATTTCGCTATATTTAATACTAAATTTGTGTGTTTATTAATACGACCATTCCATTTCACAACTTGAGTTTTGCAGGAGAAGCCTTCAGTGTTTTTTTTTTTTTTTAATATCTTAGGTTTTAAACTATAACTAATAGCATTTTGCTATAGCCAATTCTAAACACAATATGGATTCAAAGTTTTCAAATTTACATTTGTACATTTTTTTTGTTATAACTTTGAATCGCATTTAAACCGTTCAAGTTTCTGAAACATGAATTGAATTCCAAACTTAATAAATTTCGGTATTTAAATACTTAAAGATCAAAAAACATAGACAAAAATCCGTCCCCTAATCCACCTGCTATTTTACAAATAGCATGACAACCGCTAAAGATATTGAGCAAGATATCGGCAGCAATGGCCTTGTCATTAAACAGCAAAATGATCTGAATAGAATACATACATCAAGATCAAATTACGTTCTACCATAGTATCCCAGTGGGCAAATACCTTCGAAACATTACGAAGCTCATGAGTCTGAAGGTATATTATTGAATGCAACTGTTATGAAGAACTCATTCGCTCTTTGAATAATTTGTAATGGAAGGCGATTGAAAAGTGAACTGAAAACCGATAGAATATCAATGATGACATGATGAATTTTACCGCTGGGATAGTAGTTAATAGCCCGTCCAAGATCGTAGTATTGGCCTTAGTGTTCTGGCCAATGTACTGCATTTCTTTATAGCTCTCAGACATGTACGCATGTGAATGAACGACTTGGTAGATTAGTTGGTTGGATTCTGTTTACTTGGTTTACGGTGGCTGACCGAAAGATCGTAATTCCGTTTTGTTAAAAGCCGCACTGCACTTCCTTAACGCTTGAAGATTTGTTTTGTCCAATTCAATCGAACACAAATTGATTTTCCGCTCTTTTCGCTGTGCGAGTGTGTTTTTCAATTAAGCGCGGCTATAATATTAATGCAAAATCGTGTTTAAATTTAAGTTGGTCTTTTAAAATCATTTTAAACTGGAATAGTGGAGTTTTGAATAATATCGAGAAAAAAAATCAATCTCCTTGCATAAATTTTTCGTATATTCAAATTCTTTAACAAGTTACAATATTTACCCCCCTCATAAATTTTAAATAAAATATAAAAAATTACTTTCAATAAAAAAAAATCATTCTGCATTAGCATGAATTATAAAGAAATTCCATTGCACTAAATTATTTAGTGAGTCTTAAAATAAACGTTGTCTTGCCTTTAGTTACAAACTGCACGAAGGTATTTATTTCTATTACATGAAAACACTTTCTTCTTCTCTTTAAATTTAAGTAGGCGACCGATCGATCGATCGACGGTGACTAAACACCGATCACTCAGCGCTTGCAACCCAATTCGGCTAATACAACACCTTGCGGCAACAAGTGTAGCCCGCTTCAGCACGACAAATACCAAGTGGTAGTGGAAGCTGTGCAATTTTTCGAGTCAGCATCATTAAAGACGTTCAATATCGACACCAACAACAACTTAATTCAATTTGAAACTTGAAGCGAGAAGCTTAAACGAAATGTCATGATGCTTAAAAGCCGCTATTAAGGATGCATCGCGTCGCACCGACCGTGCACCGCAATCGAGACCATTAGAAGTTATGTCTTGAGCGTTGCGACAGACTGCTGTCACTGCAACAAAACCAAAGACAATGACTGCTTGCAGCATTCGCGTGGTTTAATTGAAAACTATTGGAACTCGAAGACAAAACCTTGTTTTTTGGTTCCACATGTTGAGGCAGTCAGTTTAGAAGCAGATGTGCAAACAAACTGGCAGCTAATCCTTTGCACATCCAACAAGTGTTTGGTAATTATGTGGTGTACAATAACGATTAGGGCAACATTGTGAGTCTTAAACAAAGATTGGAATTGGAATGAATTTTGGTTTTTATGATTATTAGATAAATTAAATAAAATCGCTTCGTTTTTGTATTTGGACTCTTTTCTGGAATTTGATTTTTTGGCAGACAGGCAATTTTTTCGTCAATTCCCTGGAAACAGTTTTTTCTCGCACGGTTTTTTTCCAAATCGACAATTCATCCCAGAGGAAATACTTTCCCAAAACCATTTCTCCGCGAATAATTATTTTCGAACAATTTATGTAACGTTAATTCTTCACTTTTTTCAATGTGTTACCTGGTGTACATTTTAATTTCTCGATTTTTGATAAACAGGGTTTCGGTTTCAAGATTTTTATATTAACCATTTCAAGTTTTCGTGAACTATTCTTGTATACGATTATTTTAATCATTTTAAGCTAATGTTTGCTATCATTTACGATGCTGTTTATGATATTTTGTTTTATAACATTTTTTCCGAAATCTTTTTTGATTATTTTAAGAGTTGAAATGCATATCAAAGAAAAAATTGGTTCTTATTCGATATTGGTTTCATTAATAGGGAACTGTCGGGTATAACAATATAAACTATTCTTTTATTGGATTATTTTAATCATTTTTAGCGAATGTTTCCTAATATATACCATACCGTTATTGATATTTTGGATTATTAAATATTTCCAAACAACTTTTTCGTTTATTTTAAAAGTTAAAATGTATGCCTATCCAATGTCCTTTCCAAGCTAATTCTTTCATCCCCAAATATGTTATTATCGAAAAATGTTTAAGAATTTAATTTAGATTATTTTTCTATATTTATTTAAAAGAAGTGTTACCTTATGTAATTCCGGTTCGCTTCGTTTTGTAGAATTTCTGAAAGAATACCATGTAATGAAAGGGTTTCTATTCTGTTACCGGTTCTCCGCTCTGGATATAACGACATTGCGACGAAATGTTGCTGCAGTTGCAATGGCGACGAAACGTCTAACATGATATTGGCGGCGTTAAGTGCGTTTAGTACACAAAAGGCAACACAAAGCACTTAGTGTTTCAATGTTAAACTGAAAAGTGACGTGGCGGCTTTTAGTTGGCTCCCTGCTGCAAGTGTCCGTAATGGAACAGCACAAAGTGTGTCTTAATGATTTGCAGTTGTGAACGACATGTACTAAACAAGCTTATTTAACAAAAAGGCCAACGAAATACACTGCTGCTAATCACATGCTATGATAAAAAGCAACATTTATCTTGAAAATGAATTAAAGAACTCAAATTGTTTTAACTTATCACAAATATATAATATGCATTGGTTTATTTCGCATTTTACACAAAAAACGAAAAACAAAAATTCAACTAATCATTGATTTCTTTCGGACAAACAAAAAATTAATCACTAACAAAAATTTTCTTGCAAAAGTCCAAGAGATGCGCCGCCTTCTTGCTTAGCAAATGCTTCAGGTAGTTGCCGCTGCCGCTGTTCGCAATGCCAATCGATGTCAGCAGCATGGTGTAGCAGGCAAGCGACAGCACATATTTATGTCTTCCAATCCAGCTAAGCACAACGCGTTTCTTGTTGGCATCATCCGGAAAACGGCTGCCATAGAAGAGCAAAAAACGCGGACGCACATGTTCCGCCTTTAGCACCTGTATATGCGCAACCCCAGTGTCCGTTGGTGGGCTGACTTTAATATGTTCCGGATGGTCACCGTATTCGCAGAGCGCCACACATGAAATCATGGAGCCGCAGGCAGAGGCGCCCCAGCCGGCGCCATTGGGCGAACGTTCAACACTGGTCGACAAGTCGGTGCACAGCTCAATGTTGCCAGTGTTTGTACTGGGTGACTGCGCGAAACCCAGCTGTATTATTGAGAAAAATGAATCCAGCTTGTTGCTGTGGAAGGCCAACTTGATGCCTAGTGGTTCAGTAGCAGTCTGCTCTGTTGTGTCCGGCGACGCCGTTGGAGTGCACACCTCGAAAATATGCGTCGGCCTGGTTGCTGACGTCTGCTCGGTGTGTTGATGCAACGAACGCAGCACACTATTGAATTCCTCGTCATCGACGGAGCGCAGCAACGGTTCGCGTCGCTCGACCAGCACCCAATGCAACAGATCCAAAACCTCGGTATCGAAATCATCATAGTTTTGGTCTGAAATATTTTGCAGTACGACGCGCAACTTGGGCGTGTCATTAATGATCGAAACCAGCGCATTTATATTGAAGCCCATCTGCTCGGAGACGAATTTAGGCGGGAACGGACGCAGCTGCGAATCGTAACGATAGCTAAGCGCGGCCGCCACAAACAGCGTCCATTTGGCATCACATGCAATGAGATCTGTCTCGAGTGTAAACTTGAGACTATGAATTTTTTCAATAAAGTCAGCCGCAATGTGCATCTCCGGCAGACGCTCATAGTTGGAGAGCGTATAGCTGGCGGAGCTGGAGGTCACATTGGCCGGTCCATCGGAAGCCGACTCTAGCTCGTTGCTGAGTTCCTCATGGTCCAGCTGCTGCAACTCGGACTGTTGCGAACGCCTTCGAGGACTTGCGTTGGTGCTCATTCTTGATTTTGTTGAAATTTAAAAAAAAATTGTTGCTTGAAACAGTGATACAGAAATTTTCATGAAGCTGCTTGCTGAGCTGTAATCGAACTGGAAAAAAACATTGACAGTGTTTTTTTGTTTTTTGATTCGATTTTTACTTTTTCAAATGATAAGATAAACAAAGATAGTAAGAGTTAAAAATTTTGTAATTTGAACACGTACAACATTCAATGCAAATAAAATGCATCAGCTGGCTGTCAAAACACAAACATTGCAGATGGAAATGTTCAGAAAACAATGAAGATTGCAACAACAACAACAGCAAGCCATGCAGTGCTTTCAAACTGTGCGTTACACAGTGCTTTTCAATGATAAGGAATATTTAAAAATGGTTTAAATTTTATAGAAATAAATGATTTTTTGATGTAAAACAGATTAAAAGTAAGGTTAAAAGATTATTACACTAAACTCCCATATTTTGTTCGGGAAGATAATTTTGATATAAATTCAATTGAATCTTTTTGAAAAAGGTTTAGATAAAATTTAAAATTTTAGTGAGAAATTTAATTTTGAGTGAACATTTTATTTTTTAGCGAAAAATTTAAATTTTAGTGAAAATTTGAAATTTTACTTTTGGAGAATATTTGAATTTATAGTGAAAAATTGAATTTATATTATAAAAAAATTTAATTTTTAGTAATAAATTGAAATTTGAGTGAAAAATTGATTTTTTAGTGTAAAATTTAATTTTTAGTCAAAAACTGAATTATTAGTGAAAAATCGAATTTTTAGTGAAATTTGAATTTTAAGTAAAAAAATATTTAGTGAAAAATTATAATATTTAATGAAAAATTGAGTTTTTAGTGTCAAATTAAATTTATTTTGAAAAATTAATTTTTTGGAAAAAATTGAATTTTTAGTGAAAAATTAAGTTTTTAGTGAAAATTGAATTTTTAGTGAAAAATTAAGTTTTTAGTGAAAATTGAATTTTTACTGAAAATTTGAATTTTAAATGAACAATTGTTTTAGTGAATTGTTTAGTGAAAAATCTAATTTTCAGTGAAAATTAAATTTTAGTTAAAAATTGAATATTTAGTTTAAAATAAAATTTTAAGTTCAAAATTTAATGAAAAATTCATTTAAAGTGAAAAAAATTAATTTGTATTGAAAATTTTAATTTGTATTGAAAAATTAAATTTTGTAGTGAACAATTGTTTAGTAAAAATTGAATTTTTAGTGAACATTTGATTGTTTTTGTAATTTAAAAAACAAATAAAATCTCCTCAATGAGAAACAAGTCTGTCTAATTGAGTTGCGGATAAACGGGTGACGCCTAGGGGTCGAAAAAACCGTTACCAACAAATGTTGATAATTTTAGAATCATCAAAAATATGCGAAAAATGCAAAACAAATAAAAGCATAAATTTCAGATATTGATCAGCAATTAAACAAGATAAAAATCTACACAGATTCCAAACAATTTTCACCTAAAAAGTAAATATAAAAAAAAAAGAAATAGCTATAAAGACAATGCCTACCCAGCAATAAACTTTCGCAAAAACTAAAACCAAAGTCTACTAAAACCACCAACTTACAAAACAAACTAGTTGCTAATCAATGTCCTGTTCACACGAGTCTCCTGGGAGACTGAGGCCAACATGTTCTTGCTGTGTTGCAATAGTTGCTGCTGTTTTTGTTTTTTTTTGTTATTGAATGCATCCATCCAGTCAGCTGCATCCCAGTCTGTCTACATGCGCATCATCCTCTTGACCCACATTTGACTGCGGCTACTGGCGCACTATGTATTTCACACCGAGAACACATTGAGTTCTGATACAAAACACTTTACAATCAGCTGTATTTAAAAATTGTTTAAATTAGAGTCTTATCTTTCAATTCCGAATTAAATAAATTTAATTTTTTTAACGAGTATCACCTCTATATCTCTTCATTGATTTTTGTGGTAATTTCTAATATTTCCGAAATCTTTTATATGCGTTCCATTCATCAAATTAGGTGCTATGAACTATGTGCTAGTGACATGAATGCAAATTGTTTCAAATGAATCATTTCAAATGAGAATGTTTCACAAAATGTTAAAATTTAGAGTGCACATTTTTTCCAGTGTGGTTTTGCATTTGTTTCTGTAGTTTAATTTGTTTGTTGGTTGGTGACTGGTTTTATCAAATGTTGCATCAGGCGCAGAGTTATTTACAAAAAAAAAACAAGCTTCAAAGAGCGTCTTAATTTCGCTGACAATGCCATTGGGTCCAACGTGGTTTTAAAGACCCGCATAGCCGATCGATTCTAATGCGAATTCCTGCAAAATGTTTGTATACTAAATCTAGCTAAATTTTGTAAACAACTGTTTGGTATGTGTGATACTTGCAACTACGAGACTTGATTTTAAATAAATGGAATATGTAGTAGATAAAGTAATCATGGAATTGTAACTTATTTTCTTAGGTATTTCGCTTTTTTCAAATTAACTTACGATTCAAAATTTGACATAAAATTCGAATTAAATTCCGTTTGAATTAATATGCACCATTTTAATTAATTTCATTTTTATTTTAATGAAATTGGAATTCGACGATTTCGATAGAGAGTTGTTACACAGAGAAATAAATATTGTACGTATATATAACAATTGATATTAATAGCAAACAAAATCGTATTCCAATTAAAAATATGAAAGTGTTTACTAATTAATTAATTAATTAATTAATTGTATTAACACATTTTTTAATTAAAATATTAATAGGAATAAATTTAATATAATTTCAATACAACTAAATCTTTAATAGTATTAACTACTTTTATTTGTTACTTTTGATTTATTCATTTTCTTAAATTGCAACACTGTTTTTTTCTTCTGGATTTCATTTTGTTTTTTGTTTGTGCGTCTCGTGCATCTTCTAACATTATTTCTTCTCCGTTGCTATTTTAAAACAGGATATTGCATTATTTAGTGTATGTTATGTTATTAAAGCATGAAATGTCTCAATTAATTTTTGCTGTCAAGAATTTGAACAAACAGCTTATGATGGGCATTGTGTTGCAAATTGAATCATTAAAAAGCGTATATCAAATTTTATGTTTGACTCAATTAATTGGCCCCACCTGTAGAAGTTGTGAAAACTGACTTCGGTAAAACATTCGTTAGGTTGAAAGAATTTTACAAAGCATATCAAACAGTATAAATACTTATTTAATATTTATTTTGTGTTATATATTGAATTAAATTATTTTTATTTTCATATATTTCTATTCGACAAATATTTTATTTAATTTAACAAAATATTTAATTGATCCAATTTCTATCGAATGAAATTTTTAATTGATATTACTATTTAATTAATTAATTAATGACTTAAAATTCCCAATAAAAAAATTGATATATATAACAACTTTAATATCAATATGACAAAAAAATTAATTAAAGTTTCTCCAATTAACATATTTTCATTATTACGAATATGGAATTCAATGCTACTAAAAGTTACATTGGCTGAGTTTCAATTAAGAATTAATTGGATTGCTTAACATTTTAGTTATATTTACACACTTATTTTTCTGTGTGCATGGAAGATTTTTTTTATAGTTTTGAAATAAAAAAAAAACATTAAAACATAATGACTATGTACACAGACATTTCTGAGACATTTATTCGAAATTCACAAAAAATCTTGATAAATCTATCATAAATATTTTTCTCAATCTCAACTTTTGTAAGTAAACTCAATCTGGAATAATTTATTGTCATTTTGCTTTTTAAGAGATATGAAAAGCGAGATATAAAAAAACACAAAAAAAAAAAAATACATCTATATGATGAATTTATTCATAAATATTATGAAATTTTTTAGCAGTTATTAGATTCATAGATTCAAAAAATACATCTATATGATGAATTTATTCATAAATATAATGAAATTTTTTAGCAGTTAATAGATTCATAGATTCAAAAAATACATCTATATGAATTTATTCATAAATATTATGAAATTTTCTAGCAGTTAATAGATTCATCATATTGATACCACCGTTCATTAAATGACATATTGATGAATGCATTCATTATATGTGTATATGAACTTATTCATACTATCGAACATCACAGTGAAGATCGAAATATTCAATATAATGAATTTGCATCGTCATATTGATGAATATAATCATAATATCTATGAATAACAAAATTTTTTTTTGTAAATTGTTTATGAATATAATATTCAATATGATGAATATTTTGAGCAATTTTTTTCTAAATAAATTAATTGATGGACTTTTTTTTACGAATTATTCAAAAAAAAAAAAATTTTGTTAGAATATAAAAAGATGTCCCTAAAAAAAATTTAATAAAAGTTGTCGGAACAAAAAAAATGTTCTAACAAAAAAAAAAAAAAAGGTTAAATTTTTTGTTTTCGTTAGTTTTTATAACTTACAAGAACTACTTGAGAACTGAGAAGAATGACAAAAAATGAACGAAAAAATAAATATTTTGATTGAAATTTAGTTTGATGAACAGTATTCTTTAATATGATGTACAAATACATAAATTGTTCATTAATATGATGCAACGTATTCTTCGCATACAGTCATCCTAATGAAGAACACTTTTTCGGTCATTCAAAATATTGATAATGAATTCATAACATTGACGTTTTATAGTTATTATAAATCGTTTTTCAATACAATGAATCATTGTTTGAAGAACAGAATTCATCAATATAATGTAAATTTGTTTTTCTGTGAAACCCTATAGTGAATATTAAACAATATAATTTCTATATAAACTAATAAAGTCGAGTCATGTTTTCAATAGTATTTTGTAGCATTCAATAATATAAAAAAGTGATCTGTAATCTGTTTTTATTTAATTTTTGATAAGACGACAATAATTACCAAATTAAGATTCACGTGTTGCCTAGATTTGATTGAGATCTCGTAGAGGTTAGACAACAGAAGATCAACTTGTGGCACTGATAAAGCAGTATTGTTTATTAAACAAATTACGTCATGGTAAAAAGAGTGAAATTAGCATTCAAGGGTTATGGAGGTTGTACAAAAAAATGAAATGATATTGCTTAATAAATAAGAAATAACAAAAAAATAATAATAAATGCCAATATGCATTTAAAAATGTACACTGAAAATGTGCATGATCGGTCGATTGTGCTCGTGATCTGACCAATTATATTCAAACTAGCTGGAGCCGTACACGACTCGTGCAAAGATTTTTTGAATGCAAGGTTATTGAGAAATTTTATTAATATAAATAACATTTTTATTATTTATATCAAGGACCCGTGCTTCGCTGTGGACGTTTTTTTTATTGGTTTTATAAATGTAGTAACCAAAACCAAACTAATTATCGGCTAAAACAACTTTTCTCATAGACAATTCTATCTCAGATTGTGCTTCACCGTAGAATTCTTCCCAGTAGAATTCTTTACCGTAGAATTCTTCCCAGTAGAGTTTTTCCCAATAGAAGTTTTAGTGTGGTTAGTTTGAGTTAGGTGAGTTTTAGTGTAGTGAGTTTTAGTGTGGTGAATTTTAGTGTGGTGTGTTTTAGTGTGGTGAGTTTTAGTGTGGTGAATTTTAGTGTGGTGAATTTTAGTGTCGTGAATTTTAGTGTGGTGAGTTTTAGTGCGGTGAATTTTAGTGTGATGAATTGTAGTGTGGGGAATTTTAGTGTGGTGAATTTTATTGTGGTTGATTTTATTTTTTTCTATCCTTTTTTTATTTTTCTGATGTTTTTGAGTTATAGCTTTAGTTTTGTGCTTTTACTTTTACTTTACTTTGTTTTTGTGTTTGAATTTTATGTTTTTGCTTTTGTATTTTTTTTGTATTTGTGTTTTTTGTTTCATTTTTTTAGCTTGTATATGTGCCGAGTTATGTCGTTTAGAAAGGTTAGATTGTATGGGAGGTGCCACGCCCCTTTGTCCAATTCCGTCCATATATAGTCTATGTCAACCTCCGAACTCCATAGTATCCTCGTGCAAAATTTCAGTCAGATCGGTTCAGCGGTTTAGACGTGATGCTGAAACAAACAGACAGACAGACAGACCAACAGACTGACAGACGGACGGACCAAGAGTTTTATATATATAGATATTACACTGATATTTACGAATGAATTTTCCTTTAGAACGCCCAAAGTAAACTTTTTTGAACAAATATATACCTACTGACTTTATGCTCAAATATATAAAAATGTTTTTGTGGTTTAAAAAAAAAAATCGAACTTCGGTACACTAGTCCGATATTAAAATGCTATTACCGTTTAAAGGTCACCAGGATTTACTCCTGAAAATAACAATCACAATCAACCGATCATGCCCGTTTTCAATACCCGATAGCATCGGTGTACAAGTAATCTTTATTTTGAGTTTTATTTATATAGATTTTCTGGATTTAATGTATTCACGATTTGAACAGACATATAGCGAAGCGTATCCAAATAGTTTTCTTGGGGTATTTATTATAAAGGTTTTTAAATTTCTTTATCAAATATTTGGTATTCCAGTCTAGAAACACAGAAAAAAAATGTACATCATATTGATGAATTCCGTTCATCAAACCATGATTTGTTGTATTGAAGAGCTATTTATAATATTAATGACTAACGCCATCAATGTTATGAATGCTATCATAAATATGAAGAACGCTTGGTAACTGTCGAAAAAGTGTTCTTCAATATGATGAACTGTATGTGAAGAATACGTTTCATCATATTAATGAACCAAAATATAAAATACAACATATATGTTCTTCATATTGAAGAATAATAATAATAGTTTGGCACTACAGTCCTATAAGGACTTAGGCCGAGCTCTCTCACCATTTTGAGCTGTGCGTGTTATATTTGTACTCAAAGTGGTGGGACCTACAGTTTATTGCCGAATCCGAACGGCGGGTGAGAGCTTTTCATAGGCAATGTATTACTCTTGTAGGTTTGCCATTTACTGACGAGAGGTAGCGGGGTATAGAAAAATGTTTCTATGAAAAGATGTTGTTAGCCCCACTCCAGGCTTGAACCGGGGACCTTTCGGCTCGCAGTCCAACGCACTAACTACTGAGCTAACGCGGCTACTGCGGCTACTATTAAAGAATGCTGTTCATTAAACCAAATTTCTATCAACATATTTTTTTTTCGTTCATTTTTTGCCGTACTTCTCAAGTAGTTCTTGTGTGTTTTTTCTAATATAATGTTTGCTCGACATGCATAAATTAGTAAAATGTTTTATAATATATTTATTATAATTACAACTTTTTATTAATAAAAAGTTATATTTATAAAAATATATTTTTGAAAAAAAAAATTTTTTTTTTTGATCAACATTTTTTTTTCGACCAAATTTTTTTTTTGGAACAATTTTTTTTTGTCCGAATTTTTTTATACCCTACACTAAGAGTGAAAAGGTATATTCAGTTTGGTACGCCGTTTGTAACACCCAGAAGGAAGCATCTCCGGTATGGAAAAGTATATATATTCTTGATCAGCATGACCTCCTGAGTCGATTTAGCGATGTCCGTCTGTCCGTCTGTCCGTCTGTCTGTCCGTCTGTCTGTCTGTCTGTTGAAATCCCTAAGACTTTTAAAATTGAAGAGCTAGATAAATGAAACTTATAACTTAGATTACTAATATACCTACGCTGTATGTGCGAAAAAATTGGCGAGATCGGTCCATTGTGACCTATGATCCGACCACTTATGTTCAAATACCTCATATAAAATTTACATATACAGATCAATTTTACTGTATACGTGCTTAGGTAAACTTTTTTGGTCAAATATGTATTGACATCATGCTCAAATACATGATAATAATGTTTTCCGGCGAAAAGACTTGTGGTTCACCAAAAAAGAAATCGATATTCGGTACACCTACCCATATGTAAATATCGGTATCAAATGAATGGAAATTCTTCAGCGATTGAATGTTTGTAGTTATTTTCAGGATTCGTATACCCTGGTGACCTATATATCACTTTGAATGGTAACCACACATATGTGTAGGGTATTTATAGTCGGCTTAGACCGACTATAATTTTGATAATCCGAACTATCATAATTACACCTACTTTAAAATTTGCCATGTGATCTAACCTTCCCAACTGGTTTAATATTTTTACTGTTATTTTTTAAATAATTTTTTTTTTTGAAAAAAATATTATGAATAAATTCATCAATATGACAATTCAAATTCATTGTATTGAAGATTTTGTTCATATATATAATGAATACATTAATTAATATGTCATTTAATGAACGGTGGTAACATTATGATGAATCTGGTAGTTGGTGAAAAAATTCATAATATTTATGAATAAATTCATCAAATTGAAGAATTTTTTTTTTCTGTGCAAGTGAGTGAGTATTATAGATAGAATATTGATTTTTTTTAATATAGTATTTTTACCATATCTTCTTATTTTAAATGATCTCTTTTTTAATTTGCAATATGTAAGTGTATTTTTAGCCATGCTATAGTTGGGCTAAATGTTTATGGTATTCCATATTGAACGCACTTCTTTCTACCACTAAGTATTACTGAATATCTGAATGTTAATATGAAAAGAATTTTCATATTTTCCATCTTCGATAGAAAATTATGCACATGTGCGAATTATTTATATGTTTATTACTCAACAGTTATGCCATAGATAATCACACCTTGGCATTGGGTTAGTAGTTGTTACATCGGAATAGACTTGAGCCCGTCAATATTTCATAACAATTTTAAGACTGCTAATCTCAAATAAAAGCCGCAGACAGCTGGACAGACGGTAGCTATAATGCCATTCAACAGGTTACAACAGCAGAACCGAGTTGAGCCTGGCTTGAGCCTGGTATAGATTAACAACATCCATGGAATAAACGACTAACACCATCAGCGATTTATTGTACGACAAGAAAATCTCGCAAGACAACAATTTCTTATAAATATGCAAAAGTTGGTAAACAAAAAGAAAAAAAAAACATAAAAATAGATAATGAAAATTATGGAAAAATTCACGCTTTAAGCGTACAAAATCCATATTATTCAATAGTGGCCGGTTTGAGTCGGTTGCTTTAAGCAATTTTCTGGGACTAAACAGCGTCAGTGCAGTAGGTGGCTTGTGTGGAATACATCAATGAATATGAATGCCTCCGAAAAAAGCTACAAATCAACCAGAATAACAGAACAGAATAAAAAAAAAAAAATACTAAATCTAAGAGCCACTTTTTAACGTATTTAGAAATTAATTTTAATTTTATGCGGACAATTTTTCACAAAGAATTTAATTAAATAACCGCATATGGTATGAAATTTTGAACAGTTATAAATTAATAAAATATCACAATTTATAAAAATATGTGCTGTGCTGAATGATGGATTAGACTAATTTATTATATGGTTTTAATTAATGGTGAACGAATAGTTTGTAATGTAAATATCGACTGAGAGGACTACATAAAATCATATTAAATTCTTTATCTTAACTGCTAGATCGGAGATTATGACTCTCAAAGTTTGAATCTCAATATATTTTGTCTAATAATAGAATAATAGTAAGAAACATTTTGTAAAAAGTCTGGTCTATTTTGAATATTGGCTAAAAATACGTTTTTGAGCTAAACTCCGTCCTTGTCTGTTAAAAATCATCCCTGAAAACGGTCCCCAGATTATTTATAGTTTTTCAGGAATATTTGTGATATATTTTCGGAAAACACAGATAAATAGAAGATTTTGGGAAGTGTTGACAGATTTTGTGGAATTATAAGGTAAAGATTACCGACATATTTTAGATAAAGGCTGTTTAAACTTATTCTAAAAACTGTTTTTTAACCACCATGACCATGACATAATATTGCCTAGGGTACTAATTATCTCTACGTCTGTAATATTTGATGTAGTTAATATGTTTACATTTCTTCATTTCTTAGAGATTATGATTATATTTAATTAAAAAAAAGAGCTCGTAATTTTCCATATGGCTACAAAGAAAATTGTGCTTGATAAAGTAAGATAATAAAAAACTATATGATTGTGTTCCAGTTTCCAGTTTCTTATCAAATTCTTTTTATCATTATGAAAGCAGTTCAAACTATAATTGATTTATTTAAGTTAAGCATTTAATTTTTAGTTTGAAATTAACTCACAACACGAGTAGAAGTACTCAGACAATAAATTGGCGAGTATAATAAAAATGAAACCATTACAAATTTTTTACGATGAAAATACAAAAATATGGAGTGGTGCACCAGTACCAAGATACTACGGAGAAAACTGTTCCATTGGTCGCATTTTATTTGAAGAAATGCGTCGAAAACCAAAACAGATTTGCCAGGTATAGACTATACAGAAATACAATATATATCTGGGGTATATCATTCCAATGAATTAATTAAAGATTTCAGACACTGATCAGACGCAACTCACCAATGAAGAAGTTTTACGGCATGCCATAAGAATCGCGAAATATTTTCAAAATCTTCATTTGAAGCAAAGTGATATCGTGGGACTTGCTGCTGACAATACTACCTATGTAGTGAGTGTGGTATTGGCTTGTTTTTTCAGTGGTATAGCTTACCATGGCATCAATCCACTTCAAGATGAAAGTGTGTAACACAAAAAAAATTAAACTATGGACACTATATTAATTCTGAATGTACCCCCTATGTTTTAGAAACCTTTAAACATCTGTACAATATAACAAAACCCAAAGTAATATTTTGCGATAGTGCACAATATGGAAAAATAAAATCGGCTACCAGTGAATTAGGCGTTAAAATCGTGACTTTGGAGCAGCGTGTAGATAATGTAGCAATGGTCTTGGATTTGTTAGCGCCCTACGTAGGAGAGGAGAACTTTGAGTAATGATAATAATTACAAAAATATAAAAAAATTAACTAATCCATTGCATTAAAGACCAGCGATTTTGGAAAATGGACGTGATCAGACCCTAGCCATTTTGTGTTCTTCCGGTTCCACAGGAATGCCTAAAGCTATAACAGTTTCGAATACAACGCTGCTTTATCAATATGCAAGGTAAATATTAATGTTCATACTGGATAATTTTCAATTCGCTGTAATTCCATTTTAGTTATTTAACCTCTGAGGATGTAATATTTATGACCAGCAGCTTGGACTGGCTTTCCGGACTGCTGTTGCTACTCCCAAGTATTATCTATGGTGCAACCAGAATTATCAGTGACAAACCCTATAGTCCGGAATATTTTCTTCAGATTGTCGAACGTTACCGCGTTACCTTAGCTTTAATACCGTCCTTTCACATAGCCATGTTGGTCGATTGTCCCGAGACGACGGCAAATAAACTAAGTACCATAAAGTATATGCCTACGGGTGGAAGTATATGTTACCCTAAGACGCTTTGTAAAATGCAAAGTTTACTGAACAACGGTGTAACCATTCTTTGCTATGGAAGCTCCGAATTCGGTCAACTTGTAACCGCAAACACCGAAGTTACAGTGAAATCTAATTCAGTTGGACGTATTTTACCGGGCTACAAATTAAAAATCATAGATAAAAATGGACAAAATCTAGGACCCGGTGAATTGGGTGAAATTTGTTGCTCTCATGGTGAGAATTGGTTGGGTTATTATGGGAATGACGAGGCAACCGCCGCCGTTTTCGATAAGGAGCGTTGGCTACATACCGGTGATATGGGTTATATAGACAATGATATGGATTTGTATGTTATTGATCGTGTAAATGATATTCTGAAGTATCGTGGCATGGAGTACTGCCCCAGTGAGATTGAACGATTGGTATTAGAGTTACCCGGTATAAAGGCCATATGCGTGTTTGGCGTTTGGAATGAACTGGACGGTGATGTGGCCGCAGCGCTGGTAGTCAAGACGGAGGAGAGTACATTACTGGAGAAGGATATCGTGAGTTATGTGGCATCCAAAACTACAGCGACGTACAAAAATTTGCATGCGGGAATCGGCTTTGTAGAAGATTTGCCAACACTTTTCAATGGAAAAATCTATCGAAAGGGCGCGAAGGAGTTATATGCTCGATTACAAAGTAATGCAGTCCATTAAGTTATTCGAGCAATAGTATATTTATGTGGAGAAACACTCAGTTATTGTAATCTTCTTATTGTTTTTTATTTTATTAGTTTTTAATTTTTGTTTTAAAATTGAAATTTTTTTTTGTAATAAAACGTAATAAAAAATGTTCACTTCAAAATTGAAATTTTTTTTGTAATAAAATTTTCACTTCTGATAAATTGAAAAACCGGAGAAAATTTGTATTTTAAAATAGCTTTTAATATAATAGAAATCAGTTGAAATTGGTACAGTACAGAAAATGTAATGTTCTTTAATAAAATGACATCGTCTTGTCATTTGATACATATTTTGACCCAGTTTTTTAATATTTTAAAGGTCAACCTGTTTCTAATCTTGTAAAATTTGTACGTTGGAGGTTGATAAATTCTATAGAATTTCGTAATTTGAATATGGGTAGAAAATATGCGGTTTTTGATACAAATCTCTGCCCTTTTCTGTTTAAAATGATCACAAAATCTATTTCTAAACCACGTCGAACCTCACAAAAGATTTTATCTAATGTATATAATATTTTATCTATATATTTTAATCCTAATGTCTATAATATTTGAGGTCATAGTTCTTCTTTTACGTTAATAAGTTTAAATATTTTGACCTAGGTTTTTAAATTTTAAAGGTCACCTTTTTCTAACCTTGTCAAATTTGTACTTTAGAGGTTGATAAAATCTATAGAATTTCGTAATTTGAATATGGGAGAAAATATACGGTTTTTCATACAATATCTCTGCCCTTTTCTGTTTAAAATGATCACTAAATCTGTTTCTAAATCACGTCGAACCTCACAAAAGATTTTATCTAATGTATATAATATTTTATCTATATATTTTAATCTTAATGTCTATAATATTTAAGGTCATAGATCTTCTTTTATGTTACTAAGTTTAAATTTCTTCGTTGCTTGGTGATTATCATTATATTTAGTTGGAAAGATAAATTATGACAACATAAGAAATTTATACTTCCATTATAACCTTTGTAAAGTCTTCAGATAAAGTGGGATAATAAAAATTTGAAAAAAAAAAACAAATAATTGTGTACCCTAATTTCTTACCAAATATTTTTTCATAAGTCTAGCATCTTAACCGATTTATGCAAGTCAAGATTTTCATTTTTAGTTTGAAACTAATACACAACACGCATAGTACTACTCGGGAAATAAATAAAATGAAACCGTTCCAAAATATTTACGATGAAAATACAAAAATTTGGAGTGGTGCACAAGTGCCAAGATACTATGGAGAAAACTGTTCCATTGGTCGCATTTTATTTGAGGAAATGCGTCGAAAACCTAAACAGATTTGTCAGGTATAGTTTATACAGAAATACAGCATATATCTGGGGTATATAATTCGAAAGAAATATTTAAAGATTTCAGACACTGATCAGACACAACTCACCAATGAAGAAGTTTTACGGCATGCCATAAGAATAGCGAAATTTTTTCAAAATCTTCATTTGAAACAAAGTGATATCGTGGGAGTGGCTGCTCAAAATACTACCTATGTTGTGAGCGTGGTATTGGCCTGTTTTTTCAGTGGTATAGCTTACCATGGCATTGCCCCAGAACAAAATGAGAGTGTGTAAAACAAACACAAAAAACTATGAACTTTTAATTAATTCTAAATGTACTCCTATATTTTAGAAACCTTTAAGCATCTTTGTAACATAACAAAACCCAAAGTAATATTTTGCGACAGTACACACTACGAAAAAATAAAATCGGCTACCAGTGAATTAGACCTTAAAATCGTGACTTTGGATCAGCGTCTAGATAATGTTGCAATGGTCTTGGATTTGTTAGCGCCCTACGTAGGAGAGGAGAACTTTGAGTAATGATAATAATTAAAAAAATATAAAATATAACTAATCCATTGCATTAAAGACCAGCGATTTTGGAAAATGGACGTGATCAGACACTAGCCATCTTGTGTTCTTCCGGATCCACGGGAATGCCAAAAGCTATAACAATTTCAAATACAACGCTGGTTTATCAAAATGCAAGGTAAATTTGAAAGTTTATACTGCATAAATTTTATTTCAATTGGCTATCATTCAATTTTAGTTATTTAACCTCCGAGGATGTAATATTTATGACCAGTCGGTTTGATTGGCTTTCCGGACTGCTGTTGCTACTCCCTAGTATTATCTATGGTGCAACCAGAATTATCAGTGACAAACCCTATAGTCCGGAATATTTTCTTCAGATTGTCGAGCGTTACCGCGTTACCTTTGCTCTAATACCGTCCTCTCAGTTAGCCATGTTTGTAGATTGCCCAGAGACGACGGCAAATAAACTAAGTACAATAAAATATATGCTTGTGGGCGGTAGCAAATGTTTTCGAAAGACGCTTTGTAAAATGCAAAGTTTTCTAACCAATGGTGTAACTATTTTTGGCTATGGCAGCTCGGAATTCGGTCAACTGGTAACCATGAACACCGAAGTCACAAATTCAAATTCTTGTGGACGTATTTTACCGGGCCACAAATTAAAAATCATAGATAAAAATGGACATAATCTTGGACCAGGGGAATTGGGCGAAATTTGTTGCTATCATGGTGAGAATTGGCTGGGTTATTATGGGAATTACGAGGCAACCGCCGCCGTTTTCGATAAAGAGCGTTGGCTACATACCGGCGATATGGGTTATATAGACAACGATATGAAATTGTATGTTGTCGATCGTGTAAATGATATTCTCAAGTATCGTGACATGGAGTACTACCCCAGTGAGATTGAACGTTTGGTATTAGAGTTACCCGGTATAAAGGCTATATGTGTGTTTGGCATTTGGAATGAACAGGAAGGTGATGTGGCCGCAGCGTTGGTAGTCAAGGCGGAGGAGAGCACATTAGTCGAGAAGGATATCGTGAGTTATGTGGCATCCAAAACTACAGCGTCGTTCAAAAATTTGCATGCGGGCATCAGTTTTGTGAATTATTTACCAAAACTTATAAATGGAAAAATCTCTCGAAAGGCCGCAAAGGAGTTATATGCTTCTTTACAGAGCAAATAGTATTTTCTAATAAAAACTTTTGTAATAATAAAAATATTTTTAAAACAATTTTTGAACCATCTATTTTTTTTGTTTTGTTGCATACTGTAAATTGGTATCTGTCTATCTGTCTAGTAATCCTACGTATAGGTCGAGATAACATTGCATTATGATTGACATATAAATGTGCAATGTTAGTTTAGCGATTAAAAATAAATCTATTTAAGTAAAGCATTACAATGCAATTTATTTAGTTTGAGACAGATGCACAAAGCGTGTAATTGCGAAATAGTAACTGCAGTTCATTCAAAAAATGAGACAATTCGAAACTTACTTCGATGAAAACACTAAAATCTGGAGTGGTGAAGCACTTTCCAGATATTACGCGAAAGAGTGTTCCATTGGGCGTATTTTATTTGAGGAAATGCGTCGAAAACCGAAGCTAATTTGTCAGGTGAAGGCGTTAAAAATGTACTTAAAAACAGTACCAATAAAAATAAATGTTTCAAGATATCAGACACCGATCAGACGCAACTTACCAACGAAGAAGTTTTACGACAGGCTATAAGGGTAGCGAATTATTTGAAAAATCTCCATTTGAAGCAGACTGATATCGTGGGACTTGCCGCTCGAAATACTACCTATGTGGCCGGTGTAATTTTGGCTTGTTTTTTCAGTGGCATAGCTCTTCATGCTATTAGTCCAAATCAAGATGAAAGTTTGTAAATTATGGAACATAAGTTAGTATCTTAATACATTAATTAATGCTATAGAAACATTCCGGCATCTTTTACAAATAACTAAACCGAAAGTTATATTTTGCGATAGTATCGAATATGTGAAGATAAAATCGGCTTCCAGTGAACTGGTAGTCGAAATAGTGACTATGGAAAGGCGCATCGAGCACGTTACAATGGTACTGGATTTGCTAAAACCCTGTGAAAACGAAGATAGCTTTGAGTAAGTGTTTTGTAGAATTTAAAAATAATATGAAATTTTACTTTAAAAGACCAGCTAAATTGGAAGATGGATGTGATCAAACACTAGCAATATTGTGTTCATCCGGATCGACGGGCATGCCAAAAGCAGTAACCATATCCAATACGACGCGTCTCTACGATATTGCACGGTATTTCTATAATTTAAAACATACAGAATTTTTTAAACAATGCTACCTAATTTGTTATAGTTTTCTGACCTCTGAGGATGTAGTATTTATGACTAGCACCTTGGACTGGCTTTCCGGTCTGATGATGCTATTGGCGAGTACTGTCTATGGCTCTACCAGAATTATAAGTGAAAAACCATTTAGTCCCGAATACTTCTTACATATCGCAGAACGATATAGTGTGACATTCGTCTTACTTTCGCCCTCACACATGGCTATGTTGGCCCAGTGTCCACAGACGTCGACAAAGAAACTTAACAGCATGAAATATCTATTTTATGGTGGCGGCAAGAGTTCTGCGCAGACCCAATTTAAAATTCAGAGTTTTCTTAACAACGGCACAGCCATTTTCGGTTATGGATGCACTGAATTCGGTCAAATTGTGAGTGCGAATTTTAAAGGTACAGCAAAACCCAATTCCAGTGGACGCATCTTACCAGGCTTTAAATTGAAAATCATAGACAAAAATGGACAGCATCTAGGACCAGATAAAGTGGGCGAAATATGTTGTTATCATGGTGAGAATTGGTTGGGTTATTATCAGAATGTTGGGGCTACGGCTGCGATGTTCGATGATGAGCGCTGGTTTCATACCGGCGACCTTGGCTACATGGATCAGGATATGTGTTTGTATGTGGTGGATCGTATGAAGGATACTCTGAAGTATCGTGGTGCACAGTATTGGCCGAATGAGATTGAGCAATTGGTAACAGAGTTGCCAGGTGTGGTGGATGTTTGTGTGTTTGGCGTTTGGAATGAGCAGGATGGTGATGCGGCCGCGGCGGCGGTTGTCAAGACCGCGGAAAGTCGGTTGGTCGCGCAGGATATTTTGAATTATGTTGCTTCGAAGACTACATCGCAATTTAAGCACTTGCATGCGGGGGCAATTATTGTGCGGGAGCTACCAAAACTTTCTAGCGGTAAAATTGATCGGAACGCGGTTAAAGAATTGTATGAACGTCTGAAGGCTAATGGTCAAAATTAAGTTATGGTTCGGTAATTATAATATTAACGTTTAATTTATCATGAATAAGAATAAATCAAATTAATTTAAAAATGGCATTATGGTTATAACTAACATAAACATAAACTATAAAATATAACAGTTTTTATAATCTCCAAAAAGCAATATCAAATATTGAAATGGTAACAACGGTATTAAAAAATTATAAAGTTGTATAAAACTTTTAAACTATAAACCAACTAATAAATGGTAATAAATAATCGATAGCAATTAACAGTCAATCGAAAAGATAAAACCCTCAACATTAACACATAAAATGTATTCAAACAATTTCCAAAATAAAAAATTATATAAAAGACCCATAACGTTTTTATTTTATTACCAACATTAAGCGCATCTAGTGGCTATAAATATTTATTGTGCCACTTAACATAACTCATGGCACCGAGCATAAACATTACCCACAACCATACTGCACACCAATGAAGACATTACTGCGGGAATAACACGTGATTTGCATCAGCGTTTTACGCGAAAATAACCAGCACGACTGCAAACAACTAAAGCATAAAAATAATAAAAAAAATATATATATAAAATATAAACCAAAAAGTAGTGAAACGAGCTCAGTCAGCCAGTGAGGTGTAAATTACTCGAAAATTTGGCCAAAAGTGCAGCATGAATTAAGATCGACGGACGTGCGGTGCAGATAAAGATTATGAACAACAAAAAAAAATGGCTCGTGTTGCTAGTTTATAGTTTTTGCTGCAGCATTCTAGGCGCATAGTAGTATAAAAAAATAATAAAAAATTAAGTAAAAAAAAACAACAAAACCTAAATGCACTGTGGGACGTTTTTGGCAAATTGGTTTTAAAATTTTTAATGTTTCACAATATTTTTCAAAGTTTTTTAAATTTTAGTTAATTTTAATTTGTAAGAAAATGAAAAAAATAAAATAAAAGTCCTGTTTATAAAAATCGTGAATTTTGCTCTAAAGGGTTTTTCAATAAGAGCGCTACAATACAAAAGTTTTTTAAATAAAACAAAAACGGTTTTGGATATTAATGAAATTCTTTATTCCTGTAAAAGTACGTTCGATGCCATTATGTATGGAACTCGATTTCTTTTGCATGGCCACCACGGTTACGCTTGCAGAAGTCCAGACGCTGAACCCAATTTTCGACAGTTTTCAAGCATAAATCGGCCGATACTGCTGCAATTTCACGTTCGATATTCGTACGAAGTTCATCAATCGTCACTGGCTTGTTGGCATAGACCATAGATTTTATTTATCTAACAAGTATTTTAAACTATAAATTCCAACCAATATTGCATCTTAACTTTCAAATCACAACTGTAGTCTGCGCGTTACATGTGACATATATAAAGCACGAGAGACGGTTTCTAGAACTTTCCACAAACTACTACACTTGTCGAGAATATATTTTAAATCTCTATATCATTTCTATCTTTTTATCTTTAACACTCATAAGCAGAACATAGCGATATTCTAGAACTTTACACATGGATAGAAAAGATTTGGTTGAATATGTTTGAATGTAATTATAACGTAATTCGAAATCACCATATAAATATTAGGAGTAAAATCTATCACAATGAAATAACAACGCTGCCCACTTTTAGCACTCAGTAACACTCACATTAATACTTTTCATATAGTGGTGGAAGAATTTGTTTAAGTACCGCCAATTACTGTTAATATCAGATAAAGGCTGTTTGCGAAATATCCAATTGATCCGTAATTCACTGAACTCAAAATTGGAACAATAGATGGAAATACAATTATTAAGCATAAACAAAAGATGTGTAATAAAAAATAAATTCAAGTTTAAGTTCATAAATATATTTACATGTAAATAAAATGTTTTTCACATTCAAACATATATATGTTTGCAAGAACGCCGAAAATTATTCATTCTGAACATAAACATGTTTGAACGAAAACAAAAATATGTTTGGCTGTTATTAAAATAATGTTTGGCAATGAAATAATACGTTTGTTTGCATAAAGCTCCAAAGATATATGTAATGCCTGCAAAATTATGTTTGGGAGAGGCTTTTTTTTGCAGCGTGCACAAACTTCTACACTTACGAGATTCTTTGATGCTCATTCGCTGAATTTCTTAGTGCTCTGTATTTGATCTTTGGTGAGAACATTGTCTAAAATTACATATTACGTAAATTATATAATTTCGTTACAATATTTAGGAAGTTGTCAAAAGAACTCGATTGTGCATGTTAATAAAAATTAAAAATAAACAAAAATATATATAGGAAATCATAAAATAATAATAATAATAAAAACAAAGAATTTTACAATTAACATATTAAACTCGTTGACCCTACAGAAATATAATAAGTTCAATTCTAAAACGCTTCATAACTATGCAATTTCATCATTCCTCGAATAAATATAATTCGATGTATCTTTCGAGATCAATGCGAAATTAGAGATGTGCCTGTTTTTGATGGCACGGACACGCACGGGCATGGCAATAGGTGACACGCACGAGCACGAGCCCGACGAGTAAATTTACTGGCACGCACGAGAAGCACGATTAAACATGGGATTTTAAAAGACACGAAGAAACACGGAAAAACACGACAAAATATGGAAAAACACGACAAAACACGGAAAAACACGGAAAAACACGACAAAACACGGAAAAACACGGAAAAACACGACAAAACACGGAAAAACGAAAAAAGCTCGGAAAAAATATGAAAAAGCGTTGAGATTTTTGGAACCAGAATCGTTATTAAAAAGATATTGAACCGGAACTTTATATATTTTTTCTGGTTGGAATCGGTACCTCTATTTTAAAAATATCAGAACCAGAACCGGAACAGATAATATAGTCCTTGTCAGGGAACGCAAAGAACCAAAATCGGAACCTTTATTAAATTTGTATGGAACCGAAATCGAAACCCATTTAATTTTTTGGTTGAAACCGGAATCGGAACCACAATTTTAAAAATCTTGGAATACGAACCGAAACCGATATTTCAATGGGTTTTAGTCCCTTTAATAAATAATTCAAAAGTTAGCACGCACGGAGATTTGCACGCACGAACTCAGATTTTCGGGCGTGACACGAAAAAAGCACGGAACGCGCCCATATGCGTAATCAATGCGAGTAGATGGAGAAATCACACGATATCGGATCCGTTCTCATAACGATATCTAGCGTCAAATTCGACCTACATGGTACGTAGATATTGACACGTTCTGTTGGAGTTTTCACGATACGAGAAATGTTTCGAAATCGGAACGATATCGAAGACAAAAATGATCAAAATTCGAGATTGCTGCGAAAAATATTGCGATATCGATTTGATAAATGTTTATTTATCGTATCTTGTAAAAGTATTTGAATGTATTTGAACATTTTCAAAAATTAGAATCGAGAGAGCAACGAGATCGAACTTTTTATCGAATTTATTTGAGAAAGCTTCGAGGCATCGAAGGTCTCCCAGTCATGACAGACTGGGTATGAATTCGGTTAGTTTAAATGGTATTTGAATGCATAATCAACCCAAGTTTGATCGAAAGGTGCACCATACTGCATATACTCTTATTTTAAATCATTAAAATATAGTAAAAAGGGTGGAATACAATCATTTGTGGTAAAATAATGGAATTAAGTCTAAGTCTAAACAATGAATTTTGCTGGAGAAGACTTCAAACAAATGCTATTTAAAAATATAAAAAAAATGATAAGAATACCAATTTGGTTCAATTTGAATTGTAAATTTTTAAAATAGTTAGGTGCACTCTATATAAATACATATTTCTTTATAACTTTGGATACGATAGACCGATCGGCATCAAATAAACTAAGATATAAAGAAATCAAAATAGAATAACATTAAACATGCAATGTCAATGTTGCATGTTATGGAATGAAAGGCTTCATATATACCATATTTCATTTAAATTATAACAAGAAACTCCGAATTAATGGAAAATAATAAACATCAAATATATCTGAAATCCACTAGAAATGGAACAGATTGAAGAAATTCGATGAAATCAAATTTTGAATTTGTTGCTACCAGGGTCATGAAACAACCGGAATCGGAACCGTTCCTAAACGGAATCGTTGTTAAAAATGTGTGAAATCGGAATCGGAACCCATATAACTTTTGTTTGATTGGAATCGAAACAGGAACCGCTATTTTAAAAATCTGGGAACCGGAACCGATATTTTAGACCCTGCCAGGAACTCCAAAGAAACGGAATAGGAACCGTTTCGATTTTTGCAACCGGAACCATAAACCAAAATTAGGAAGCCTTGCTCTTGATCTTGTTCCTGCAAAAACTAGCAAAAACCGAAATTTTTGATCATCACAATTTCGATTTTGATAAAAAATAAATTATAATATGTTAAATAAAATTTGAATTTCTTAAATGGCAATATTTAAAAATCCCATAGTAAATTGGTCTCAAAAAATACACACAATATCTAATAGAGAGACATAGAAATGTCTGACACGAGCTGCTACATAAGACAAACCCATAGACAGACAAACTGGCGGCTGGCGCTGCCTTTAAACGGTTAAACGGCAAAGTGGGCGTGGCAGCTGTGGAAATGCTAAACACCGCACGAGTCATTATTCATGTCTGATTGTCTGACTAACAGTCTGCTCAGCAGTCTATCCATATGTCTATCTATCTAGCTGTCTGTCTATTTGTCTCGCTGGCTGTCGGTTGGTCAGTATGGCTGGCTGTCTCTCTGTATATATGACGAACTGACGCAAATAATAAGCACTTGAAGGCGGGCAGGAAGGCATGCAGTAAGACGTGCGGTAAGGCAGTACGATGCGGCCAGTCCTCCGTTCGTTCGTTTGCTAGTTCGGTGCTGTAGGTGCGATTCGTTGCGCTAATATTTCAACTAAATCACTTTTTTCCACGCTCAACATTGTCTGCCTTCGACTGCGACTTACCGCATGTAGCGGTCACCGTTCAAGCAGAACATTGGCCTGCGTCTTTTTCAAAACTTTGGCTGCCGCTCGACGTTGAACGACGTTGAACGGCGTTAGTCGCCGTCGCCGCTGCCTCCGCCGTTGTGCAGTATTTAAAACGATGAATTATTGATAAGTTAATGGGAATTGTCTGTGACCCACATTATTTACGATGCACGGCATCCTGGCCGACTGCTCCATCTTCATCCTGCCACGGCTGCCAACATTGAAATGTTACAATTCGCAGCATTTGCGGTGGCCGGCGGCGCAAGTGCGGCGGCTGTTGCTGTGCCAACTGTTGCCATTGCCGTTGCTGCTGCTGCTGCTGCTGTCGCGTGTAACACCAATAATGAAAGAAAAAAAAACCGTTTAAACAGTTAGAAGCTGGCCTGCTCGTCAAAGTGGTCTTAACGCCGCACTGGAACCTGCTGCGTCTATGGCGCACGCTTTTGCACTGATTGCATATCTTTATGTTTTATTTATAGAGAAGGGGCGTTTAACGGAATCACCGCGCTGCCATTCGTTCGGTTGGTCGGTCGGTCGGCCGATCCATCGGACATTGGGGGTTGAACGCAGCACGTTGTGCGCAGGCGGCTGCTGCTTTATTTAACAAAAAACAATTGTCAGAAGTTCGGACAGCAGTTGAAGTTGGCGAAGCAAAATAAATGTCGACTGTCGGACGCGCCAACTCATTGTCATGACAAATGAAGTGGTAAGAAGTTAAACTGCAGGCTTTTATTGTTGTTTAACTGGTTAGTTTTTTTTGTTTTTGTATTTTTTGCTTATATTGCATTTTAAGCCATATTACATAATGGTGTGTTACACAAACGTGACTTTGCGTAATCTATCTATTTTCGTGGTATTTCGCAAAAATGTTTTGAACTCGAAACTTCGCTCAACTATTGAATCTAATCTTGAATATCGATATCGAATTTTTCTAATAATGGTGTTCACATTTTTGCCAAGGACATCCCATACATTAATTCTATATAATTTGACTACATACTAGGGTGTCACTTATTTTTTAACACCCATGTCTCACCCCCTAGGATGCAGTGCATACTCTGTTTTTATACCCTACACTAAGAGTGAAAGGGTATATTCATTTTGGTACGCCGTTTGTAACACCCAGAAGGAAGCATCTCCGGTATGCAAAAGTATATATATTCTCGATCAGCATGACCTACTGAGTCGATTTAGCGATGTCCGTCTGTCTGTCTGTCTGTCTGTCTGTCTGTCTGTCCGTCTTTTGAAATCCCTACTACTTAAACAATTAAAGAGTTAGATAAATGAAACTCATAATTTAGATTAATTATTTACCTACGCTATATGTGCATATCGGTCCATTAAGACCTGTGATCTGACCATTTATATTCAAATAACTCATATAAAATTTACATCTACAGTTCAGTTTTACTGTATACGTGCTTAGGTAAACTTTTTTGGTCAAATTTATATTGACATTATGCTCAAATACATGAAAATATTGTTTTCCCACGAAACGACTTGTGGTTCCAAAAAAAAAATCGAAATTCGGTACACCTACCCATTTGTAAATATGGGTATCAAATGAATGGAAATTCTTCAGCGATTGAAAGTTTGTAGTTATTTTCAGGATTCGTATACCCAAGTGACCTATATACCACTTTGAATGGTAACCACACATATGTGTAGGGTATTTATAGTCGGCTTAGACCGACTATAATTTTGATAATCCTAACTATCATAACAACACCAAATTTAAAGTTTCCCATGTGATCTACATAACTCTCCCAACTGATTTCCTATTACGCACAGTGTGCCCAAACGCTCTTAAATCGGATGAAATTCAGTATTGCCGGAACCACTAAACCGATTTTAAAAATTTTAAAAGTGTTGTACGGAAAGAACTTGAAAGAACTTAAGTTTTGAAATTGGAGTTTGTATCTTTAATTGTTATGGAGATAAAAATCAGGAAAGTTGAAAATTTTTCATGAAAAATCTTTCAAAAATTGTAAAAAATCCAAAAGTTATCCGATTTTTAAAATTGTTTTGTTTGTGGAAAGCTTACCTTGATAAAAGTGTTTACATGAAAAAATATCTTGTTTAGTGTTAAAGATATAGACTTAAACATAATTTTTGAAGACTTTACTTTATATATTTTTACATAGATTGTACATTATATCATGAAATCAAAATAATTCTATCGGACTTTTATAAACAATTAACACATAAATCATAAACTGAAAACCGTTTTAAAATATCTCAAGTGGTTTAGTAAATATAAAATTGTAAAGTCGAATTTTTTTTTTATTTTCCATTTTTTGACTTTTACGGAAATCTCCGTAAGTATTTTTTTTTCTTCAGTACATGTACTTTTGTTATATTTTTTTGATAGATAACATTACTGAGAATCTTTTAAAAGATAAAACTTATCCAAAATATATTTAACCAATCTGGCAACATAGGTCAAGTTTTTTAATTTTTTTTTTTTACTTTGACCCCCTGCAGAAAAGTTTTCAAAGTCGAGTAAGTAAGTAGTTTTAAAGACGAGTTATTTGTACGTATTTTTGACACTTACTTATTTTATGCCCGGCGAAGTATATGTGCAGGGCAGCATTTTTTCCAAAAATACTAATATAATAGAATCAAAAATTTTCTAGTTTAGTTACTAATATGTTAAAATTAAATCGGAATATTAATATTTGTTCTTATATTATAATTAGTTTTCACAATTGAAAGTAAAATTGCGTTAAAAGTTTTTTGGATAAGTAGTTGTGGGACTGTATTTTATTAAGTCTAAAAAGTGCCTGAAAATCAGCCTAAAATTTGGATAGACATTTTTTTAAAAACTGAGTTTATAAATATAACATCAATTATATACAATTGATGTGTAGGATTTTCATAGTATTTTAAAACCGTTTAATTGATTTTTGTAAAAGTTTTTTTTTTTTTTAAATTATGAATTGTTCTTCAATATAAAGACATTTGGTTGTTCTGTGGAATGAAATCAATTAAGATTAACAATTGAAAGTCAAAATTTGATTATTGGCAATGTAAGAGAAAAAGATCGATCCTCTTTAAATAAAATTAAAATATTACGTTAATTTGGAACGTAATATTTAAATTTTAAAAATATGTAAATGGCAGGACATAGTATTGAGCATTCATTTAATCGACGATATACAAATATTTTTACATTTTAATGATAGGGATTGGTAAATCACATAGTAAAATCGATTTCTCATAATCGAATTTTTCAAAGAATTCTGTATATTTATTTGCACAACCAGCGATTTAAATATGATAACAATAGCAGCACAGCAAAAGGAAAAGTTCGAAAAATTGTTTTAACTAGCAAAAGTTATCGATATTTCTCAGCAATCAAATTTGTTCATTACCCTCAAAACTTACATTATACATTTATTAAAAACAACGGAAATAATAAAAAAAACACAATAACTCAAAAGGAATGGATAAAAATTCATTTAGATCCATTATTAATACTTTATTGTTGTTATAAAAATCTCCCATCATAACACATCACACTGATGCGACTAAAACGGTTCTTTTATTTGACTTCTAAATATACTGAATATCATTAATTTTACTTCCTCAACACATAAAACCACAGACTGATTGACCGATATGCAAATCAGACATCAAAACCACACAACTATGAGATCTTCATAGAAAAATATTTACTTTCTATTTCAAAATTAAAACTCTATTGACTTAGAGCAGATGATGATACTGATGATTATGATGATGATCAGTCTCGCACACCCCAAAAATGGTCAACAACTAATTAGTATTTGTAAGAATGGGTATAGCACATGATCATTGAATAGATCACCTGGATGAAGTCGAGATGATGATGATGATGGTGATGATGGTGATGTTGTGGGTATTGTTGCTGATGTGCAAACGCGTGAGAATCAATATTTTGGCCGAAATACAAGTCAACCACAGCAAAAGCCTAATGAAAGCGCACAATCAGTTATGTAGCCGCCAGGGCAGACCCACCATTGAGACATTCTTGCGCGCGGCAAACATCCCGCAGATTCCAAAGATCGACCGACTCATCGATGACAGTGAGAGCAAATCTGCAAATAATGCCCACAATACAAATACTTTCGGTACCACATGTTAAACATGCATTAAACGAATAATTGGACTGTGAAAATTTGAAATACATTCGTTGATCTTATCACAAGATTAGCCGATCGTTTGATCGATCAATCATCACCAGTAACAAAACCATTAATTATAATTACGAAGCGACGGTAAGTGTTGAAAACCCATGTTGCGTGGCATCTTCGGGTAACACTGAGCGGGGAATTCGAACTGAGCGCCAGTGAGTGCTTCGTTGCAAAAGTGAGAGTATGTCCGAGGGCGCAAAATGCATCCACTATTGATCGGTGATCGGTGATCAGCAGCACAAATCACTGTGAAATGTTGCATTTCATACCGAACAAAAAAAAAATTAAAAACATTTTGTAATAATTTTGCTCTGCGTCAATTATTAAATGGATTATGTTGTTTTTTTTTTTTTTTTTTTGTTTTGCGCCGATCTTCTTAAAATGTTCATTATTCCGACTCATTCGACTCAGATCGGTTTAAATGAGTTTTAACAGCAGCAGCAGTAACAATTGTTATTGCACGGTGAAATTGTTTCATTTAGTTCACTTTTGTTTTACATGCCAACATGGTAAAGAAGCGGGGCTAGGTTTTTACGTTATTGCATTTTTCGGAAAACCTCTGATTGCACGAATCTTCACTTTCATTTACAATGTGTCTCATTATGTTTTTGTCCCAGTATTTGAGGCACAACAATTAATTGTTGTTCACTTTCATTGGAATGTGTTCAACATGTTATATATTTTTTTTTTGTACTAAAGGTTAATAGGATTTTTATGGGTGAAAATAGGGTCTTTAGGGTCAAGCAACGATACGTGGTTTATTCAAATGCGTGCAGCAATAAAATTAATTTATTGCATTCTAATGTAGTATTTTCGTTTATTTTAAAGAAATTAGATTTATTTTAGGTTTTTTTTAATTTAATTTTTTTTACGCAAGTAATCGAATTTTCAGTAAAAATTCTATTAAGAAATTTTAATTCTTACTAAAATTTGCAACGTACTAAAAAATGGAAAAATGGAATGGAATTCTTTAAACTTGCATTCGAATTTTAGTTAATACTAAAAATTAGAATTTTTACTAAAATTCGAAACGTTCTAAAAATATGATTTCTTACTTAAATTCGAATTATTACAAACATTTTAATATTTTACTAAAATTTCGACTTACGAATAATAAACTAAGATTCGTAATCTTTCAAAAATTCTATATATTATTAAAAATTTGAATTCTTATTAAAATACGATATATACTAAAAATCGAATTATTACTAAAAATTTCAGTTCTTGCTTAAAAATCCAATTCTTACTAAAAATTCGAATTCTTACTTAAAATTCGAATTCTTATAAAAAATTTGAATTCTTACAAAAATTTCGAATTCTTACTTTAAATTCGAATACTTACTCAAAATTCGAATTCTTCCTAAAAATTCGAATTCTTACTCAAAATTCGTTTTCTTACTAATTATCCGAATTCATGCTACAAATTTGAATTCTTACTGAAAATTCGAATTCTTACTGAAAATTCGAATTCTTACTTTTAAATTCGAATTCTTACTAAAAATTCGTATTCTTACTAATTATTCGAATTCATACTACAAATTTGAATTCTTACTAAAAATTCATATTTTACTACAAATTTGAATTCTTGCTGAAAATTCGAATTCTTACTTAAAATTCAAATTCTAACAAAAATTTCGAATTCTTAATAAAAAAAAAAAATTTGAATTCTTACTAAAAAAAATAACTAATTCACACTAAAAATTCGAATTCTTACTTTAAATTCGAAGACTTACTCAAAATTCGAATTCTTTCTAAAAATTCGAATTCTTACTCATAATTCGTATTCTTACTAATTATTCGAATTCATGCTACAAATTTGAATTCTTACTAAAAATTCATATTTTACTACAAATTTGAATTCTTGCTGAAAATTCGAATTCTTACTTAAAATTCAAATTCTAACAAAAATTTCGAATTCTTAATAAAAAAAAAAAATTTGAATTCTTACTAAAAAAAATACTAATTCACACTAAAAAATCGAATTCTTACTTTAAATTCGAAGACTTACTCAAAATTCGAATTCTTTCTAAAAATTCGAATTCTTACTCATAATTCGTATTCTTACTAATTATTCGAATTCATGCTACAAATTTGAATTCTTAGTAAAAATTCGTATTCTTACTACAAATTTGAATTCTTACTAAAAATTGGAATTCTTACAGAAAATTCGAATTCTTATTTTTAAATTCGAATTCTTACTAAAAATTCTTTTTTACTAGTTATTCGAATTCATACTACAAATTTGAATTCTTACTAAAAATTTCAATTCTTACAAAAATTTCGAATTCTTACTAAAAAAAAAAAAAATAGAATTCTTACTAAAAAAAATATCTAATTCACACTAAAAATTCGAATTCCTTCTAAAAATTCGAATTCTTACTCAAAATTCGTATTCTTACTAATTATTCGAATTCATGCTACACTCAGAAGAAAATGTACCATTAAGTTCTTTATGGTACGACCATTGAACTTATAGTTCATGTATTAATAGTTTTTTCTTAAATCAAAAGTTTTCTAATTAATTCAATAGTATTTGAAAAATTCAGTACCATAAATTTAAATATTTCAATATTATTATTTTAAATAGAATAAATACTGTTGTTTTAATGGTTTCCTCCTATAATAATAAACGTGGTGTAAAAAAACATGAAACGAATACAAACATGTTCGTTTTGTACGTCATTCTGCGTGTTTACTCAAAATGGTCGTATGCATTTTTTTGTAATAATCCCAATATTAAACGCGACATTGGACAAGGACTCAATGTATTTAATGTAAATAAATTATATTTATATATTTATTTATATTTATATTTTTATTTATTACAGAAAATAAATAATACATCGAACTTCTATTATGGCAACGGACTCAAAAATAACTGCAGACTCAAGTACTACAATGAATTATTGGAAACCAAAGCAAACATTAAATGTTTTATAACCTTTTGCAGCAAGAAGTGTCTTTTTATGTATGTGTTGTAAAAGTGAATATCAATTTCGACATTTAAATAAAATAATATATACAATAAATTAACTAAAATACATTTTTGTTTTAATAAATTATTAGGAAAATGTAATTCGACTTTACCATAAAATTAATAATACGTATTATTAATTGTAATTAAAATATCTTATTGTAATTAAAATATCACATTATAAAATTTATGGTACAATCACACATTGTATTAACAGTTTCAATATTACTGAACTAATGGGACGCATCCTATTGACCAATTTTAATGGTATAAATTATTGTTTTTCTATTGAAATACTATCAATTTACCATGATTTTTTTCTGGGTGTACAAATTTGAATTCTTACTTAAAATTCGTATTCTTACTACAAATTTGAATTCTTACTGAAAATTCGAATTCTTACTTTTAAATTCGAATTCTTACTAAAAATTCGTATTCTTACTAATTATTCGAATTCATACTACAAATTTGGATTCTTACTGAAAATTCGAATTCTTACTTAAAATTCAAATTCTTACAAAAATTTCGAATTCTTACTAAAAAAATACAAATTCGAATTCTTACTAAAAAAAAAAAATCAAATTTTTACTAAAAATTCGAATTCTTACTAAAAAGTCAAATACTTACTTTAAATACGAATTCTTACTAAAAATAAGAATTTTTAGTACAAATTCGAATTCCTACTAAAAATTCGAATTCTTACTAAAAAAAAATTGTAATTCTTCAAAAATTCGAATTCCACCTAAAATTTTGAATTCTTGGAAATCAAATTCCATTATTTAACTAAAAGTAAAAATTATTTTATAAATTGAGTTTGCGCTATATACATGGAGGGAAATTAAGTTATAAAATGCATAAGGTATCAATATATATATATATATATATATATATATATATATATATATATATATATATATATATATATATATATATATATATATATATATATATATATATATATATACGGTGTGATATACAGCTAAACGGAAACATTCTGAATTTTAAGAAACAGATCCACTTAGAATTAATCTTGATAATGCAGAAATTAATGTCTTTGGTATTAAAATTGTTGTTGCTATTCTCATCTCACAATTTAAAGAACATTCCTTAACTGTTGTATTTTTGAGCTTGTTTTATATGTAATATTTAAAAATAAAACTAAGTAATTTGCTTTCTTAATATTCAGCTGATAAATTCTAGAATTTTATTAGCATTTTATTGATATTAGTGAAATTCAGCTATATTTCATGCCAGCTGATTGCCTCTCCAGTTTTAAAAGTTCATTTTTCTCCGTGTACGTACCTACCTCGAATTTTCACTAAAAATCTAAAGTGTTTTATTTAAACGACCTATCTTATAATAATATATATTAAATTTATGCACATTTTGCCTAACTAAAAAATATATTTAACGGCAAATGCAGTAGTAACTTTAATGAATTTGAATGTAAATATTTGCATAAAATATACATTTTCGAATTCCATATGTACCACACAGTATTTTCAAAAGGTGAAGCGGAGCAATTAAAACGTTATAATAAATTCAAATTTTACAGTTATTTTCAAATTAAAAAAACGATTAATACAAATTTATAACATTTATAAATATTATTTAAATGACATATGATATCATCATGCCGTGCATTATATGATTTAATAGAGTTTTTATTTGATTGAGCTTTGACAATATTTCTTGAAATTTGTAACAAATAAAAGACAATGAATTATGACGAATACAATAGCTCAAAAAAAAAAAAAAAAAAAAAAAAAACTATATCAAAAATTTACGATGCGTTAATTTATCGCATACCATATTGTACTAGAAACAAATGTGAGCAGTGAAAGTCTTGACTTAAATCATTCACTCACTCAGTTATTGTTGTATTTCACGAATATGCAAATAAACGTGAACACGCATGAACTACAGCGGTTGTAAAAGAAGATCAACAACGTTTAAGCATTTAAAACATTTCACTTTTATTTTTACTATCTACGTATTAAACAAATTTCCATAAAGAACAAAAAAGACCCACATAACACCACCCAACAACCAGTCGACGAAACCAGTCTGGGTCACGGGCTGACTGCATTAACAGCTGGTCAAATAAAAGTCCATCTAGACTGAGTAATTAGTGTTTAGAAAACTGGAGCTCTCTTTAAAATACCTACTAAACTTACGCACAAAACGCAGCCGCCGCACGCACTGTGCGTAAGTTTAGGTCTTAACCTCTACGCTAATACTAATTCTAAGAGCCTTAAATCGGATTAATAGAGTAGTAGGTTAAGCGTGCACATTATAAGGTGTTCAAATAATGCACAAGACGATCACAATGTCTAGAACTACGATGTGACTATATGACATGTGAATGGACGTAGTGGAAAATAATATAAAAAGTATGAATAAAAGGGGGAAAAAAAACAAAAAATAAATATAAAAAATCGGCGCCCTCGAAAGCAGTCAACCGAAGAGGTCAAGACAAGCGACACCCAGACATGACTAGGTAGTACCTTTTGTTAGGTTTCTTTTGTTGCTGGCGCAGGTTACGTTTTCTGACCACCGTCTGACCGCTGCTACGTCTGCGTTTGTATCTCAATGAAAGTGGTGTCGGTCTCTTGAATTCGTTGCGTTTTTGTCTCTTGATTAATGCGACGTTAATGAAGTGTTTGTGGGTTTTAGTTTGAATGAATTTTGTAAAAATGCATTTTTCTAATGTTGTCGGAGGCTATGTTGTTTGTATTGTTTTTAATTTGTTTGTTGATTTTTGACGTTTTTTTATTAGCTTTAAAGTGGTTTTAGTTTTGAGTTTTTTTTTGTACAGGATTATGACACTATTAATGATGACAAATATGGCATTAATTTCATCTGTCTGTATATTCAGCGTAATGTAGGATGATACCATGTTATGAAGTCCCATAGACTCTGAGTTTGAATAACGGATCGTTTTTACATTCGACCAGTTATATGAACAACATGATCTGGCCATAATCATGACTACCCTAATAGGGGAATTTTCAGTAGGGATACTTGAAACAAAAAACGGAAATGCGATTTCGAACTAATACGGAGGTCACATGGCATATATGAAATAGGGACCCTTTTAAAACTACAATTCTTACTACAATTTACAAAAAAAATACAACAAAAATTTCGAATTCTTACTAAAAATTCGAATTCTTACTAAAAATTCGAATTCTTACTAAAAATTCGAATTCATACTAAAAATTGAGAATTCTTACTAAAAAATCGAATTCTTACTAAAAAAATTCGAATTCTTACAAAAAAATTCCAATTCTTACAAAAAATTCGAATTCTTACTAAAAATTCGAATTCTTACTAAAAATTCGAATTCTTACTAAAAAATTCGAATTCATACTAAAAATTGAGAATTCTTACTAAAAAAACGAATTCTTATAAAAATATATACAAAAATTTCGAATTCTCACTTAAAATTTGAATTCTTACAAAAATTTCGAATTCTTACTAAAAAATTCGAATTCTTACAAAAAAATTACAATTCTTACAAAAAAAATCGAATTCTTACTAAAAATTCGAATTCTTACTAAAAGTTCGAATTCGTACTAAAAATTCGAATTCACAATAAAAATTGAGAATTATTACTAAAAATTCGAATTCGTACTAAAAATTCGAATACTTCCTAAAAAATTAAATTCTTACAAAAAAACGAATTCTTACTATACAAAAATTTCGAATTCTTACTAAAAAATTAGAATTTTTACAAAAAATTCGAATTCTTACAAAAAAGTCGAATTCTTACAAAAAGTTCGAATTCTTACTAAAAAAAAATTTCGAATTCTTACAAAAAATTCGAATTCGTACCAAAAATTCGAATACTTCCTAAAAAATTAAATTCTTACAAAAAAAACGAATTCTTACTATACAAAAATTTCGAATTCTTACTTAAAATTTGAATTCTTACAAAAATTTCGAATTCTTACTAAAAAATTAGAATTTTTACAAAAAATTCGAATTCTTACAAAAAAGTCGAAGTCTTACAAAAAGTTCGAATTCTTACTAAAAAAAAATTTCGCATTCTTACAAAAAATTCGAATTCTTGCTAAAAATTCGAATTCTTGCTAAATATTCGAATTCGTTTTTACTAAAAATTTGAATTCTTACAAAAATTCGAATTCTTACTAAAAATTCGAATTCTGACTGAAAATTCGAATTCTTATTAAAAATTGAGAATTCTTACTAAAAATTCGAATTCGTACTGAAAATTCGAATTTTTACTAAAAATTAGAATTCGTATTAAAAATTCGAATTCCTACTAAAAACTCAAATTCTTACTGAAAAATCGAATTCTTCCAAAAAATTCGAATTCTTACAACAAATTCGACTTCTTACTATACCAAAATTTCGAATGCTCACTTAAAATTTAAATCTTACAAAAAAAAAATAGAATTCTTATAAAAAATTCGAATTCTTATAAAAATTTCGTATTCTTACTAAAAATTGCGAATTATTATTAAAAATTTTAAATCTTACTAAAAATTGTGACTTCTTGCAAAAAAAAAATTCGAATTCTTGTTAAAAATTTAAATTCTTACTAAAAATTCGATTTCTGAAAAAACAAATTGGAATTCTTACTATAAAAAATTTCGAATTCTCACTAATTTCTCATGGCAAATATGAAGTAGATACCCTTTTATGTTGGTGGACTGAATTATTAATAATAATGAAAGTTAAAATAACGAATTATGTTGTATAATGTTTTAAGTCCACTATAAATACCCCAAAGATATTCGACAATGAGTTAAGAAATGAATTATATGGGGATTAACGTTTAAATGGAGTAAAGAGGTAACTGGGTTTAAGAATTCTGAATATAACTGCAAGGTTTTAATCGTGAGATAAATTTTCTCGCAAGTAAGGTAGGTAAGGGATACATATAAAAAAAAACGAAGATTACTTTGGACGGTAAAGTAAAAGTCTCCCCTAAATTAAAGTGTTATATCAGGTTAATGTACAAGGTTGACCTGTTGAACACGACATTTTTTAATGTACAACAGCAGTCGTATACAGAAACCTACATCCGATGTTGGAAATTAGAAGATTGACGACGTACTGAGGACTGACCCAACACTGGTAGCACAATGTTTGGTGAATAAACGTTTGCATAAGACTCAGCCAGAACTGACAGATTGATGCCCGGTTAATTAGACTCGTCCAAAGCCAGAAGCAACCCAATTTGTTCATTCTGCGAACCCGAGCTATCAGAAGACGCGGAACACGTCTTCTTCCAATGACCGCACTTTTCACCAGAGAAACAAATCCTGCGGAATAAACCTGGCATAGAACCAACCACGTCCAACAGGAATACAGACATGGATGTGCTAATGCTGACTTTGCAGGATAGGTTGAACGCAGTGAGTAAAATGACTGTAGGTGTTAAAAACGAGATCTGGCGCCTGGAGAGACAAAAACATAAGACGAGCGCTAAATACAGATGAAACGACGACTGACTGACCTCATACCTTGGAGGTCCCGCGGGATTGTTGTTAACCATATACAAGCGAATGATGGACTGGGAATTCGCCTGCAACCAAAATGTTTGATGCAGCTAAAGCTGATCCATCACATCAAAGTAATGGCTTAGGAAGATGGTTTTACTCCGTAAAAATCCGACCTAATCGAACTTACCCACACGATATTTTGAAAAAAAAAAAAGACTAGCCAGAGCTGGGAGATCAAGGCTTAGTTATTATGTTCTAGCTAAAGACTTATCCAGAACTCACAGTTCTAAAACCACTAATTTTTGTCTAGTCTCCAGCCTTCTTATCACTACAATGTTCATCTTCAGCCACGTTAGAGTATTATTATTCTGATTTTCATTAGAATAGCTATTCATGTTTTCTTCTATTCTTGATTATAACAGAATGGGATATAGACAGGCATACATACAGGAATACATACAGAAATACAGTAATGAATACAGACATGAATTTACAGACATGGATACAGACAGGATTACGGACAGAAATACAAACTAGAATACAGAAAGGAATATAGACAGGAATATGGACAGTAATACAGACAAGGATACAGACTGAGATACAGACAGTAATACAGACAAGAATACAAAAGGGAATACAGACAGGAATATAGCATGAATATAGACAGGAGTACAGACATGGATACAGGCATGGATACAGACAGTAATACGGACAGGAACAGTGTTCAGACTATTCGCCAATGCAAATGGAGTAGATATGGAAAATTTGGGGAGTAGAAATGAGTAAAAAGGTGTAGAATTCAAAAAATATTGCGAAATCGAGGAGTGTAGGAGTAAAATTGATGAAAAGGAGTGTAATATGCATTATTTTATCACATTTAAAAAAAAATTGATATGTCAATTTTTAACATTTTTATTCATATCTTATATTATGGATTTTCTATAATGCTGATATTAACAGGGTGGTCCGTTTTATAGTTGAAATGTGGAACACCCAATGAAATACAAAGTAATTTCAAAATTTCTTTAATAAAATTGATACAAATATTTAACGACCAGAACAAAAAAAATACATTAATTTTACAGATAATCGATCATAGTTATTAGAAAAATTATAATATTGTCATTTTTTTAGGGCGCTGAGAAATTTTCCTTCTCAAATTAATAAAAATTAAGCAATTTTCGCAAAAGGGAGAGGAAAATAAAAATTCAATGAAATGGTGTAGATTTACTCCGTTCGGAGTAGAATGACAACACTGGTCTAGTACCAGAGAATTTTTTTGGAGTTACCTTTTTATATTTAGAATTAATTTTATTTCACATTTAATAAATACTTTTCATGGTTATTTTTCAAAAAAAAACATTTTTTGTAAAGGGAGTAGATTTCAGTAAAGGGAGTAGACAATTATGAGTAAGGAGTAGAAAATGCTACTTCCGGAGTAGAGGAGTAGATTTTAAATATACAAATGAAATGGAATAGATCTACTCCGATCGGAGTAGAATGAGAACACTGGACAGGAATACAGACTGGAATACTCAAAAGGAATACATATGGAATATAGACAGAAAAACGACAGGAATACAGAAGTGTATATATACAGGAATACAGACTGGGATACAGAAAGGAATACAGAAAAGAATACAAAAAGGAATACAGCAGGAATGTAGACAGGAATATGGACTAGAATACAGGCAGGGATACAGACAAGAAAACGAAAACAAACATTAAATACTACGAAATACTATTGAAAAGTAATGAATACTAATAAATTATGTTGAGAGTTTTCCTAAAAATTAAATATAACAGAATGAAAAATTTCTACACACCAAGTTATAGAACTTTTTTATGAGTTCGCTATACACGAAATAAAAAAAAAATCGTACTTATTTATTCAGAATTCTAAACACTCTTGGATCAATACTCAGTCTATTTAGTATTTTATTGAAACTATAAAACTAATCAATTGTCCATATTTTAAAATTACATTACAATAGCTGGATTTGTTATTTTTTTTTCTATTTTTAAAAACTTTGGACTATGCTGTACACGGCATCTATTATAATTGGAACAGGAAAATGATTGAACGATTAAAACGCCCAACAGACAAACATCGATCAAACTGATAAGTATTAGAGTTGATTGACAGCAAAAATACGTTGTTTTTTTTGTGTACAAAACCAGAAAATGCTGCTGGCGTTGTAATTTTAATTTAAATTAACTGAGTATATTTTAATTTAATAAGCAGTTTATAAAAAAATAAGATTAATTATTTTGTCAGAGCACAAGATTATTTATAATTTTTTTTTTAGAATAAATGGAAAAATAATAAAGACAGACATTATATATATATAAAATACAAAATAATTGTTTAAATGTTACTTTAATTTTGTTTATTTATTAGATATTTATTTAAAAAAAAGTGCTTTAAGTAATAAATCTTTATTGCTGACAAAGACTTCTCCAAACATAGTGCAACGAACTCTAACAAATGCTATTGCTATGCAATTAAATGTGAATATCATGTGAACAAAATTTTGCTTGCCTCGATAAAGAATAGTAATAGCTCCCAAGTTAGATGATGCGATCTGCACAACTATAGATATTGTTCTAAAGGCTAACAAACAAAAAGCCTCTTAAATTACGCGCCAATTAAAATTCAATTTCAAAATTAATAAAATAGCAATTCACGTAATTTTCAAGTGCGTGTGTGTGGTCCTAGCAGAAGCCGGTGTTGTCGAAGCCAAAGAACAAAGTCATAACCTTGGGCAGGCATTAGTTAAGTGGAAAATAGTTTTTAAAATAGAAAAACAAAACATAAATCTTTTATGCGATTTTCGTCTTAAGAATTATTCTAAAGGCTATCAAAAAAGTGATGTACAAAACACAATAGTTTTATAAAAAAAATCCACCAGAATCGTACAGCACACCTCACACATTTTGGCCAATATTGGAATTACAAAAAAAAAAAACGTCTTTGTGACCACAACAAATTATTGCTTTTGTTAGTTTTATTGTTCGCTTTTGGCACTGAGTGGCGTTTGTGTTAAAAACACATTTTAAGCTTAAATCTAATGAACATTTAAACGTTTTTCGTATCAAACAAATGACCAACAAAAATAACGCAATCGAATTCCATACAAATTTCCATGCAAAGTGAAGGTGTTGGTTCACTGCCGTCTTTTCATTCAATACTTCTACTTCTTCCGCATCTTTATGATCAGCATTCTTCATGACTATGGTCATTAAAACGCATACTGTATCGGTTCGAACCAAACGGTATCGTACCGTATCATACCGTACCGCACCGCACATGCGTGCATTATTGGTGAAAGCCAACAGCAAATTGGTACAAATAGCATTTATGAAGACCACTGACACACAACAACAACAATGCGAGTAAATGGCCAAGTTAACACGCTTTATGCGTCAGTAGCCACCGCAGCAGGCCGCCGCCGCCAACGGCCAATTTGTTAGGGTTTGCGCATTGGCCTAAAGAACTACTTTAATTTCGATTTGTATTTTGATTTATTTCCAAAAAAAAAAAATATTGATTGCAATAAAAGATTAGATGCCAATCCGCACAATACAAGTATTTTGCGCATTCTCTGTTGAAAATGTGTGTGAACGGTAACAAATTTTAGTTCTTTAAAAAATAGTTATACCTGAAGCTGAAATCATAAATAAGCATTAAATTGTCATTGTTGAAATAAAATTTCCAAAAGATTTTAAAAATTTCAATTATAGATTTGCAGACTTCTTTACATATCCTATGATCGATGAAAACAATATTTGTATTAACTGATGTAACATGTTCACCATACACTTAAAATGTAATATGCTTAAAATACACGAAATCGGTCGTATTTTACGAAAAACATTCGTGAAATTTATCTACGAAATATTTCGTACAATACACGAAAAACTTTCGTAATTTATGATAACATAACGAATATTATTTGTGTATTTTACGTACATAATTTGTGCCATTCGTACATAATACGAATGATTCGTAATTTCTTGAATATTTGTGTACCTTTTTACGAATATATTTGTACATTTTACAAAAGTATTTGCACTTTTGACGATTTGTACAATTTAAGAAACATATGAATATTTTACGAATCTTGTTTTTCGAAAGATTCGTAAAATATTCATGAACGAATACTTTGTTAAAAAAAACTGCCGATAAAAATAACGATTCATTTATTAAAATATGAAATATATGCAATGATTTGACTCGTATTTTATAACTATTGACGCAAGCGTATTTATTTTTTACTAATTATTCGTAAAAACACGAATATTACGTAAAATCTATATATAGCCTCACAATTTAAGAATGTTTAGTAATTTATTCGTAAAATGTAAAACTCATTTCTTAAATTATGTTAATATTTCGTAAAAAGAATGTTCAATAAAAAATAATTTAACGAAAGTTTCGTAATTTAAATGAAATATTTGTAATTTTGTTGTTATTTTAATATTACGACTGTTGGTTCCTAATATATACGAATCTTTCGTAAATATATTTTGGAAAAATAATTACAAATGTTTCTATGAATTATTATGAAAAAAATTTCGTAAAATGTTCTAGAAAATTATTTCGATCCCAAAATTATTCGATATCCAAATTATATCTATAATACAATATTAAAAATGTATTTAGTAATTTAGATATCAATATATAGGTAGTCTAAAGAAAAATTCGTTCGTAAGAAACAAAAAATTTGATTTGCCGAAATCATAAATAACTACACTACACAACAAAACGAGAAACAAAAGTTTTCCATGGACATCCCATACATCAATTCGAAAAATATATATCCCTATCGCTGTTCAAAGTCAAACTTTTTTAAGAACTTTTTTAAGAAATTTGCTCTCGAATTTTCAGGCCCTTTTCAGCCACTTTTAGGAATTAAAAAAAAGACAGACCTTTACACAACCTGTTTTCCAAAAAACTATAAACGCAATTTATCTTTCAATTGTCAAGGCTAATCGATAAATACTATTATTCCAATAGGTTTTTAAGATATTTGAATTTTAACTCGAAAAATAAAATTTGTTTAGCCTACTTTTAGAGGATTTTTTTAAACATTTTGGAACTAATGTTCGTTAAGAAAGTGATCTATGGTTATGTAGAACATAGTTCAAGCTGAGGATGGAAATGACTAACTTTTTTGTATCGGTTCCCATTTGGAAAATATATCCCTATCAACACAGTTTCCGTCAAAAACTGATAAATTTAAAATGATTGTATAGTTTACATACAAATTACTGAAAAATATCCGTTTTTACTCGAATTTTCTCGATAACGCTGCGAAGTAGGAAAAAACTGAGTATTCAATAAGAATAAATATACTTTAGATATGAAGTAATGATATTTTCATATAAGGGGCATTAGAATATTTTAAAAAGTGGATCACTTAGAAAAAAGTTAGTAATTTTGATAGTTAGTTTGGACAATGCTTTAGATAAGCATACATATTTTTTTGTTTATCATTAAATCCTAAATGATAAAAAGAAATTCTCTAAAAAATTCAAAATTTTCCGAGTTTAAATCCAATTATCTTAAAAATGTATTGGAATATTAGCCTTCATTAGTATATTAAAATTAGTGTAGAAAATAAATAGAATAAATTATTTTCAGTTTTTTTATTAAACTATTTTTCCACAGAACTATATTTTTTTATTCTAAGTAGTCTTTGAGAACGGCTCTAAAATACTTTTGCAATTTTCTCAAAAACGTTAAGTAATAGAATAGAATTGATATATGGGATGTCCATGGCAATAAACGTGTTGGGAAGGAAGTGCCTTTATTTTTATTTGGTTTTTCTTTGAGAGATATTATTTTTCCAAAAAAATTTCGACATTGCGTTGTTTTTGTCGTCCACAATTTTTATTCGAACATTTTCGAACATTGTTGTTTTTTTCGAATCAGACCAAAATTTGTTCTTGTTGTTTTCTCAATGGATGATGATTGGAAATGGAAATGAATGATCGAAATTTGTTTAATGGTTGCTAGTAGATAGAAAATTCAAGTGGTCTCATTTATAGGGATTTTTTTGTTATTGCAAACTTGATTGGAGAAACATAAAAATTTGTTGATTTCGAACATTGCGATGTTATTGTCGACCAACATTTTTTATAAAAAAAAATCTTTTCGAAACTTTTCGAACACTGTTGTTTTTGTAGATTTCGACCATTGCGTTGTTTTAGTCGTCCAAATTTTTTCTAAAATTTTTAAACATTGTTTTTGTCGAATATATTTTTTAGTTTTTGTAAAATGTTGATTTCGACCATCGCGTTGTTTTTGTCGTCCAAATTGTTTTTTTTTAAGTTTTTCAAACATTTTTTTTGTCGAATATATCTTGTTGTTTTTGGAAAATGGTGATTCAAACATCACGTTTTTGCGTTGTTTTTTTAATATTGTTGTTTTTGTCGCAATTTATTTTGAAAATGATTATTTTTATTTTGACGTCCAAAAATATTTTTTTTAATAGACATTTTTGTTTTTTTTTTTGTCGAATATTTCTTTTTGGAAAATGGTGATTTCGACATTGCGTCCACAATTTTTTTTTTCGAAATTTTTCGAACATTGTGGGTTTTTTCGAATCACCCCAAAATTTGTTTTTGTTGTTTTCTTTAGGTTTTTCGACTATTGCGTTGCTATTGTCGTCCATTTTTTTTTACAAATTTTTATTTTTCGAAATTTTGGATGATTTTGTCGAAAATATATAATTTTTGTAAATTTTGTTCCGGTCTATGCGTGGTTTTAATCGTCCAAAAAATTTTTTTTTTTTGAATAATTTCGAACTTTGTTGTTTTTTCGAATACATTTTTTTGTTGGAAAATTGTGTTTTTTTTTGTGCTGTAAAAACAACGCAATTTTCGAGCGTTGTTTTTATCGACCAAACCCTTTTTTTGCGAAAATGTTCGAACATTGTTGTTTTTGTCGACCAAACATTTTTCCGATAAAAATTTTTAATTTTGGTATTTAGGGTTTCTGTTTAATTTCTAATTTTCAGCAGCTGTCAAAGTTACTAATGTCATCCAACTATCAAGTAAACGAAGTAAAATGAAGATAATTCGCAAAAGAAGGATGTATTAAATTTTGCCTAATTCTTAGGAGAACAGCCTATGGCAAATAGGTACTGCCCTCCCAAAAACTGTACGGTTGGTAGCCTTATTTATGACATTTATGACATTTATGAAATTATAAAATTAAAAATTAAATCTTACTGAAGAGAAATGTCAAAAAAGCGGCAAGAAATATGGCGTATTTGCTGTCCCTGTCGCTCTACTTTTGTAGCGTCCCTGTTGAAAAACCCTTTACATATGTACACACAGAAAAAAATTCCCTGAAATCCCATTAAAATTGGTCAATAGGACAATTATTGATTTAATAGAATAAAAAAAATAATTTTTTTCATATAAACTCAATGGCAATGTCATGGTATTTTCTAGTATTTAATGGTATTTTACGATTAAAATAATAATTTATCCTATTGACTATTTTTAATAGTAAAAAACTATTATGTATATAGTATTTTTTTTTGGGTGTACTATTAAAAACCCAATTGAATGTATTGCAGCAAAAATTAAGGGAAAATTTGAAATTCCAAATATGCCCAAGTTGGCAACTCATGCAGTCCAATATTTTATACATGGCGGTACAAACGCAAATATGTGGCGCATGATTTCCAAAACCCCTGCCAGCCCTTTGTGTCACATGCGGCACAAAAGTGCTTTGCATGCAGGCAGCGCCAAGTGTGGAGAAAACTTGTGAAGGCGGCATTTAGCAGGCAGCACAGATTTTGTATGTTCAGCGGCACCGATGACAGCGGCATTGTTTTGAACTGAAAGTTCAAAATAAAAACAGCATACAAAATCAAGACACAAAGGTCATTAAAATGCTTTTTAAATGCGTTTAGTTCGCTACTTTGAGACGCGTGAATTTCATGCACAATATGCCTAACACTAGAACTGGACATGATTTAAGTGACTCTTTAAAGATTGTTCATTAAAGATACTTAATTAGCGTTCCTCGGGATATTTAAAATTGAACAGGTGTTTTCGCAAAACGTACATCTTAGAGCAGACAACTTGAAAGCCAAACATTGTTGATCTCTGAAGCTGAAGCTGGGTTAAAAGACCAAGTTAGCAGAACATAAAATTGCCTCCCCTTCAATAGTTCTTTTGTTTTTTTTTTTTTGTAATTTAAGTTATTGTTGGCGGTTAACAAAAGTTGGCAAAGGCGAAAACCGTTAGTAGCGGCGCGTTACCAACTTTAAGTGCTATCTTTGACCATATAATAAATGGTTTCAATTGCGCGCAAATGTTACAAATTCTTTGAAAAAAATATAGCTTATTTAAATTTCTACTAAAAATAGATCATAAATTTTATTTTGAACTCGTTGCGAACCAAGTTATCGGCGGGTAGACATTGATTTTGGCTGCTTTTTATTTTATTTTTTGTGAATTTCCACAACAAGTTCAATGCTTCTACGACTCACGCAAAGTTTATTTAATACCATTGAAACTCGAGCAAGCGTCAGATAGACTAAAAAAAAATCGGCGGACAATGCGGTCAGTCAGTCAGACAGTCGGTCAGTTAAAACATACGGTAACTGGCATAAATAACGACAGCTTCTGTTGTAACTTGGCCTACAGACCAAGTGAGCGGCTCCTGTATTGGCGACCACCCAAAATGCTAAATGGAATTGTTGAAATTTTAATGATAAATTACAATAAACAATTAATGAAAAATTGACATTGAAATTAGTTTGATTTGATTAAGAAAGTGGCATTAAATTATGTTAAATGATTTGTCGTGCGTTTGGAACTACTTTGGTTTTAGTCAGATATTTAAATTTCATTAGGCGGTTTTTCTTTAGATTTTTTTAAAAATTCATTTAGTGTTCCAAATCAAATAAAAATATAGTTTTCGATTCTATGAATTTCATATATATTTTTCAATTAACACTACTCGGATCCTCCAGATGAAGTGGTTTTGAGATACAAATTCGATTTTCCATTTTTGTATTTAAGATTTTACGTCGTAATTTTGAATTATTTATTATCCATTAGTTTTAAAAGCATTTAGATATCGAACGAATATCTACAGTTTTAAGGTACGAAAGTCCCAAGCATTCTAATTTCGATATGACTTCGATTTGTCGATTTGTTAACTCCCTGAACATTTTGAAAGAACTTTTGATATAATATAACTGTGAGAATTACGGCATCGATATCAGAAAAATTCTTCAGCATCTCGCAACATTTCAAATACCAGACAAAGACTGTGGTTGGGACTAGAGATGAGCGCGTGACTGTTTTTGATGGCACGGACACGCAAGAGCACGAGCCCGACGAGTAAATTTACAGGCACGCACGAGACGCACGATAAAACTGGGGATTTTAAAAGACACAAAGAAACACGGAAAAACACGACAAAACACGGAAAAACACGACAAAACATGAAAAAAAAGCACGAAACAACATGAAAAAGCAAGCGAAACGTGAAAAATAATACCGGAACCGTTTAGATGTTAACTAAATCGTTATTAAAAATGTATTGAACCGGAACTGGAATCGGAACAAATATATTTATTTCTGGTTGGAATTGGTACCGCTATTTTAAAAATGTCGGTACCAGAACTGGAACATATAATATAGTTCCTGCCAGGGAACCCAAAGAACCGAAATCGGAACCGTTATTAAAAATGTATGGAACCGGAATCGAAACTCATTTAATTTGTTGGTTGAAACTGGAATCGAAACCAGAACAACAATTTTAACCCTTGGAACCCTAACCGAAACCGATATTGCAATAGGTTTTAGTCTCTGTAATAAATAATTCAAAAATTAAGTTTGATACTGTTTTATTATCTTAAATCCATAAGTAAAATAGATTTTCAAGAGAAGGTCAAAATACAACGTAAGGGGTTTTTTTAATTGGGGTAGAAACTTAAAAAAAAAATGTTTAATGGGCGCGTGCCTGATTTTGGAGGCACGGACACGCACGGGCACAACAGCAACTAGCACGCACGGAGATTTGCACGCACGAACTCAGATTTTCGGACGTAACACGAAAAAACCACGGCACGCGCCCATCTCTAGTTGGGACTACCCACGCTAGGACAAACAAAGAAACTTATTGAGACCTATAACCTTAAAAGATTCAAGTAATGGACGTAGTTAACAAAGATCAGCCCAAGAATCTTCGACAGAATTTCTACAGAACACTGCAGAACACTGAGAGAACACCTAACAAGAATAGGTATACAGCCCAACAACACATGTAGGATTCGTCTGGAGGAAAACGAAAACACAGAGCATATTATGGAAACGTATACAGTCGTAATGCGCAAAAAATAGAAAATTCTTCGATTCACTCAACCAATTGAAATCGTTGAAACGAAAACCAAACACAGGTTTAACACGCTAAGAAAAATATATATTCAGGCAATATATTAATATTTGCATTTATAAATTACCTGACATTAATTGGCTGCAATTTTTATATCAAAATTATTTAAATTTTTTTGGTACTAACTTTTGTTCTATCCTCATTTTATCAACTTATTTTAGGACGTATAAATAAAGACAGATTGTAGTTGCTTTAGTACAAATTTATTAAAATTTTGTGTAGAAATTCATAAAATTAATTAATTATGTCCCATACAAAAACAACTACATAAATGTGGTAAAAACAAATACATTTACTTTTAAAAGATATATAGATGTGTATTTATTTTAAAGACATTTTTATTCATTTTTAATATAGTATTTTTTCGGTGTAGCCGCGGTAGCTCAGTGGTTAGTGCGTTGGACTGCGAGCCGACTGGACTGGGGCTAACATCATCTTTTCATAGAAACATTTTTCTATACCGCGCTACCTCTCCTCAGTAAATGGAAAACCTACGAGAGTAAAACATTGCCTATGAAAGCTCTCACCCGCCGTTCGGAGTCGGCAATAAATTGTAGGTCCCACCACTTTGAGTACAAATATAACACGTACAGCTCAAAATGGTGAGAAAGCTCGGCCGAAGTTCTATACCGGACTGTAGCGCCAAACTATTATTATTATTTTTTCGGTGTATATTTTCATAAACATTTTAATCTATCTTTTTGTTAGTTGTAAATAAAACTACAATCAAAATAATGTCTAGGACGTTTTACAAAAATAGTTTTAGTATTTTTATTATTGAAATACACTATAATTCGTAGAATACACGATACATTTGTATTTTTTTTGTTTTTTTTAACTATTCGTATATATCACGAATCAAAATTCGTAAAAATAAAATAACAACAAAATTACAAATATTTCGTTTATATTACGAAACTTTCGTTATATTATTTTTAAAATAATTTTGTTTACGAAAGAATAACATATTTTACAAATGAATAATTTACGAATAAATTACAAAACATTCGTAAATTGTGAGACTGTATGTAGAATTTCACGAAACATTCGTGTTTTTGTACTAATAATTAGTAAAAACATAAACACGTATGCTTCAAAGGTGCAAAATTATCCAATCAGTGCATTATATTTTATATTTTATGAATGAATCGTCATTTTCGTAGTCAGTTTTTTTTTTAAACACAGCATTCGTGTATTTTACGAAAGATTCGTATAAAAGGTACAAACTTATCCAATAAATTACAAATAAAAATAACAATCTTTCGTATTATGTACAAATGACTATCGTAAATAAAATCTACAAAAAGTTTCGTAAAACGCACAAACAATATTCGTAATTTTATCATAAATTTACGAAAGTTCGTGTATTTTACGAAATATTTCGTAGATAAATTTCACGAATTTTTCGTAAAGTACAAAAACGATTTCGTGTATTTTAAGCAGATTTTACTTTGAGTGTATTTTTGTAGCAATTGTTTAACTTAATTGTTCAACTTAAAGTGAATCAAAAGTTTGAAAAAAAAGAATGCAGAAAATTGTGCAATGTGCATTCAAGTCAAATTACGCTAAACTTTTTTACGATAAGATGTTACTATAAAATTTTAAATGGAATATAAAAATTTGAATTGTGAATTTTCTTAATTTTTAATTTAAATTCTAATTTCATTTGGTGTATTTCAAAATTCAAATGGAATTTCTTTATTTTATATAAAAATTAAACATTTTATTTTTGCTTAATTTCAATTGACATGTGGTAGATCTCCGACTTCAAAGTACATGCTCTTTTAAGTATCAATTAAATTGTCATAAAAACGAAAGTAACTCCACATTTTGTGTAAATTATTTCGCACAAAATATTTAATTTATTTTTCAAATCCCATTCTAGCTCTTGAAGCATAAAATCAACTAATCGAATTATGAGCCAAACACATTAAATTCAACACAAACAAACAGCCAACCGCCAACCTGTCACCAGACCGTGCGCCATTTTACGCTGTCACCTGCTGTCACTATGTGGTGTTGTCCACCGTGTTGCTGCCCCAGGCGCCATTTTGTTTGGCATATTGCTGTAGAAAAAAACGCTTGACTCATGCAATTAAACATTGATTAATTGACGTCACAATTAGCAAAGCTCTGACACACACGCAGACAGCACTCAATTGTCCCAATGGACCACCCGGTCATCGCACTAATTCGCATGTCCAGGTGACGCGAATCGGACGATTGTTCAGTTGTTCAGTGACTGAATGAATGGCTGTTTCATGATTGTCAGCAATGTTTAGCGTTTGCATAAATGAGTTTTTCATTGTGATGTGTTTCGGTTTATTGGATTATTTTATTTGATTTGTGGCATTCATTTGGGTGAAAGAAAGTAATGTCGTCGGCGATTTATGTATTTTAGGATTAATAAAAATCTTTTAATTTTTAATTAAAAAGCATTAATTCCATTAACAATAATATTAAAATTTTTATTAAATTTTTCTCTTTATTGATATTTGCAAAAAATATGTATTTAATAATTTTATGGATCTGAATTCTAATCGTGTACACTCAAAATAATCAAATCAAAATACTTTATCGTAAATTTAAATTTCGTAAAATATACGATTTATTGTATATACAACTCAGCGTTCGTAATTTTTAACTTCGTTCCGAATTTTTATTTTACGATGCATTCGTATATTTGACAATTTGATATTCGTAAAACAAAAAGAAGCAAATAATAAGAAGAAACCAGTTAGGAAGGTTAGATCACATGGGAAATTTTAAAGTATGTTTTAGTATGATAGTTAGGATTATCAAAATTATAGTCGGTCTAAGCCGACTATAAATACCCTACACATATGAGTGGTTATCATTAAATGTGGTATATAGGTAACCAGGGTATACGAATCCTGAAAATAACTACAAACTTTCAATCGCTGAAGAATGTCCATTCATTTGATACCCATATTTACAAATGAGTAGGTGTACCGAATTTCGATGTTTTTCTTTGGAACCACAAGTCGTTTCGCCGGAAATAATTATTTTCATGTATTTGAGCATGAGTCAATATATATTTGACCAAAAAAAAGTTTTCCTAAGCACGTATACAGTAAAATTGATCTGTAGATATAAATTTTAAACGAGGTATTTGAACATAAGTGGTCGGTTCTCAGGTCACAATAGACCGATCATGCCAATTTTCTTGTTCAGACAGCTTAGATATATAAGTAATCTAAATCTAAATTTTCATTGCTCTACCTCTTCTATTTTTTCGGTAATCGTGATTTCAACAGACGGACAGACAGACAGACGGACAGACAGACAGACGGACAGACGGACATCTACGGACGGACTAAATCGACTCAGGAGGTCATGCAGATGAAGAATATATATACTTTTTCCATACCGGAGATGCTTCCTTATGGATGAACGGCGTACCAAACTGAATATACCCTTTCACTTTTAGTGTAGGGTATAAAAACAAGAAAACAAGAAGAAAAGAAGCAGTAAAGTCAAATTTTCTTTTCATGGTCGGCATTTGAGTAAATGTATTGAATTTAATACGCAAATAATCAATCTCGTGTGTAATAAAAGTATGTGAAATTATTAAAAATTGTCATTAATTAAACTATTTTATGTGTTTGCCAATGTTGGAATCTATCATCACAATGTCGAAACTTTTCCATTTATTACAAGAGAAAAATTATATGTGAGGATATGAAAGAGAGATCGAGACGGAGAATGTGAGTTCATTATTCGCCAGATCTACGAATTAATTTGTGTATTATTTTCACAAATGGTTTTCGTAAAAGATACGAATTTAGACACTAAATATATTTCGTAACTTTACGATAATTCATTCGGACATAACCCCTAATTCGAATTTGGGTGTTATGTTATGTCTATCGGTGTTTCGGACATAACCACCAATTTTTCGAATTTTGAATTTGTCGTTTAAGTCCAACCATGAAATCGGCCATAATTTTCATTGGCAGTTATGTACGATTTAATATTTTTGAACATTTTTTTAAATGCGAATTTATTTTGTTGAATTTGCTTTTTAAATCTAATTTTTTGTAAATTTGTAGGGTATAAAAATGTATGGAACCGGAATTTAAACCTATCTATTTTTTTTTGGTTGGAACCTGAATCGGAACCGCTATTTTTTAAATCTTGGAAAGCTATTCAATGGGTTTTATTCCCTCTCTAAGATCGCAGAGAACCGAAATTGTAATCGGAACCGTTTTGATTTTTGGAACCGGAATCGGAACCCATATAATTTTTTGGTTGATAGCGGAATCGGAACAGCTATTTAAAAAATCTTGGAACCAGAACCGGAACCGATATTCTAAAGGGTTTTAGTCTCTTTATTATTTATCACGTTTTGCCTAGTTTTTCATATGATTCCGTGCTTTTTTCATGTTTTTCCGTGCTTCCTCGTGTCTTTTTGTACCCCGTGTTTTATCCTGGTTCTCGTGCGTGCCTTTAAATTTAGTCGTCGGGCTCGTGCGTGTCACATATCAGCATGCCCGTGCGTGTCCGTGCCATCAAAAAAAGGCACGCGCCCATTTCTAGTACCAACCACTGGTCGAATTAGGGTGAAATGGCCCATTTAAAGGTATATGAAATAAAATGTTTATTTTGAATGTTGGAATAATTTATGTCTGTCCTTCATAGATTATTTAGTTCCTTTACTCGATGTTTTACATTGGCCAGTATACGATATAAATAAAGCAACTATTTTGGATACGTTTTATTTATGATTTCAAAAACTTACCATAATATTTTTAATGCAATCTCGTAACGATTTTGTAAAGTTTCAACAGCACATATTAATCAAATCCATTGGAAAAAGTGTTGTTCTGAAATAGAAAAACATTAATTAATATTTTGAGAATTTATACAATACATATTTTACTGTATATTATAAATTTATATAAAATATTTAAATTTGAATTTACTAAATTACAAATTCATTTCAATTTATCATTTATATTTATCACTCAATGTTGCTGTGTCCTGCCACAACTTCTTACACATTCTGCTTAATTGCTGGTATTTAATAAAAATTACAGTAAAATCGCCTGGAAACACTTTGTGCCCTGCAAGAATTGCTACAATAAATTACCAAGCATTCAGCAGTCGAAAACAGTTACATAACTCTTTAACCCACACACATTCATCGATGCATCGCACAGAAGTCTTTCACTTGTCTACTGGAGAGTCGATCGATCGACACGTTGCCGACTCAACATGCAATGAATATAATTGCCCATCGATCTTGATGTTGCAGCAACATAGGCAGCAAGAACAGCGGCAGCAACAGCAACTTTTTATTATAGGGTTTAAAATTTCACTGATCGCAGGCGATCGATGGCAATTTATGCATTTCATGACAGTTCAAAATATTTAATATGCAATAATTGTGGATGTGCTACATGCAGCCTACGCCGCCAACAAATAACGTGCGTCCGTCCATCCGTCTGTCAGCCAGTCACTCAGCTAAACGCTTCCTGCAGATCGGCGTCGCATCTAAAGATCTTTACTGATGATCAAAAGTGATCATCAACAACAACATTCAAACATAATTTACTAAAAAAAATAAAAAGCTTCAGCAGCACATCGCAGTGGATCAGCAACAGTTTAGAGGCAGCAACAAAGATGGCAACAACAATGGCAGCAGCAGCAGTATGATGATGATGACAAGTCAGCGCATAGATCTTTCTTTATGGAAGTTATTAGTCTCGCCGCATTTGCACTAAAACCAACGATCAATCGAATCGAATATTGCTGGGCGCATGCAGCAACATTGCATGTTGTTGTTGCTGTAACCGTGCTCGATCGCAAGCAGTCGATCGCTGCCTAGTTTAGCGATTGATCGTTGCGATCGCGCATATATTGATGTTGAGAAAAGTGTTTTGTTGTTGGCGATATGGGTGTCCTGTTGCTGCTTCATATAGGCAACAAAAATACACATAGTACCTATAAATATAAATAAAAAGGGAAACGTACGATCGTGCCACATAATTTATGTTAAATTCGTTGTTGAAATGACTGCACAGCAATAATTTTAATGATTTTAGCATAAAATTATAGTTTGAACAATTGTTGCAGCCATTGTCAGTAGTTAAAAGAAGCATTAATTGCTACTGAACGATCATTGAATCTATAACAATTAAATTTAAATCGAAATCATGCAATTTGATTGCCGAAGGTCATACTCAATGCGGCGTTTAATGGGACAGCAACTGTTGCTGGCACAAGTAGTTCATTATGGGCCGACCACTGCAAGAGATCCCCTTTAATAGGTATCTTTAATATGTTTTTTTTTTTAATAGACCTCCATAATAACATAGGGGCCTGCAGCTAAAAAGCGCCCACATTTGTCAAGTGATCGTGCGGTGATGACGCCTTAAATGACTCGAGTGTGGCGCTAAAATTCAAGCAACAATTTGTCGTTGTTGCACATAAATTGTTGCAATAACTTTAATTTATTTGAATGCTGTTTTTTTTATATCTACGTGTGTTGCTTGCATAAAATACATGTTCTGTTTTTTTTTATATTTTTTACTGCAGCTGCATTATTTTGCACAGTAAAAGTTTTTGCGCTTAATATGTAGCAAATCATTTGTGTAGTTAATATAAATTATATTCAATGTTTTTTTGTGTCATGCTTTGCGTTATTGCAGTTTTATGTGAAATGTAAAGAGGCAATTATAGTTACAAGTTATACACGCAGAAAAATTGCATTTAGTTGTGACAACCAAATTTATTCTGTTAAGTGGAAATTTTTACTAATTGATAGACGGAACTTTCCTATTCGTTTAGTAATTGAAATTTGATCATATACACGTCTAAAGCTGTTCTCAAAACGGTTTTAAATTGGATGTATTTCATATTATATTTTTTTTAAATTTTGGCTATAAGAACCGACTTTGCAGTTTTTAAATGGAATCATGTTCTTTACTGCGTAAAATAATCAAATGTAGGAATGAAATATTAGTTCAAGATCATTAATATTAATAAAGAGAATTGGCGAGACCTATATCTAAATTGAAAATTAACAAAAATCTTTGTAAATATAAGCAAATAAATATCATTACACGTTAAGAATAAAAGCGTTCCTTTAAAATGCAAAATTAGACAAAAATAACAATAAATAAAAAAAAGTAAAAATAAGTAAAACTTATAAAAATATACAGCATTCTAGTATAATTTAATTCTTAAAAATTTCGTTATTTCTCACGAAAGAATGCAAATAAATATTAGAGTGACAAAAATTATATATCGCTCTCAGACTTTGTTTTTCATTTTGTACTCTTCTTTTATGTTTATTTTCGAAAGTCACGAAATCAACTTCTTCGTATCAAGAAGAATATTCCCAATAATTTTAAGAATATTCGCATTTTTTTTATTTAAAGCACGAATTTAGTTTGCACATCAGAATATAACATTTGCAAATTTAGAAGAATATCGTTCTCTCTATATTTTATTGTCATTTTTTATCTAATTTCTCTTTTTAATATTTTGCTTTTTCATATTCACGAATTTAAGTTCTTTGAATCAATAAGAGCATTTTTTATAGCTACGAACTTTATGGGTATATTTGAAAATAGCATTTGCAGTTTTGAATATATCGTATATTGCTGTCTGACTTGATTGTGTTTCGTTGTCTAATTTTTCAATTTTTTTTTTTCATCATTTCATATTTAAAAGTCACGAAATTAATTTCTTTCAATCAAGAATAATATATTATTTTGATAGCTTCGAATATCATCCGTACTTGAAAATAGCATCCACAATTTCAGAAGAATATCGTAAATCGCTAACCTACGAAGAAATGATCCTAGACCAGACACGTGACTTGTTCCTCGGAGATAATTAACCGGTCCTAGTTCTGGCTCTTTTATATGAAACCAACCGACAACTTTAACATGGCGTTGTCCTCAAAGACTTTATCCTGTCTATAGTCTTTTATACCCTCATTTAGTATATCGACATGAATGTTTATTAGATAATAGCAAATTCATTTTAAACTAAATGTGTATTTTCATACAAACTTAAAACTAGTTTCATAGTATTTTGTAGAATTAATGGGTTTTACCTATTAAATTAATAGTTTATCCTATTGATTTATTTCAATAGTAAAAACTTTTAATTTTATGGTATTTTTTTCTGAGTGTAAATTTCACCATTTTAGATGAATATCGATGTTAAGTTTTTTTTCTGTCTTGTTTAGTTAAATTTATCCTTTTATAATTTAGTTTACGGATAGTCAAGAATTTAACTTCTTTGAATCAAGAATATTCGAAACTGCATATCCCTAGTAGAAATTGTGCTTTTTCATGATCTAGAATTAATCATTGCATATTTACCTTTTCATATTCATGACAAATATGGTCTGATGAAGATCATGTCTTCCGTAATAGGGTAAATTTATTCTAGGGATCTGGTAATAACAGTTGAAACCAGAGATCGGAAATGCCCGTGTGCGTGCGCCCGCACATGCCCCTTTCTTCATACCCTGACGAGCAAATTTGTTTTACGCAGACACTGCACTCAGGCATCACATTTTTTTTACAACACATCCCGTCGCAACGAGTGATGCTTTACATTATTCTCGGTACCTGCCCTCGTGCGTGCTACGAAACTAAAAACTGCAGCCCGCGCAGACGTGGAATGAGAAAATAGAGAAGCATATCGCGCAAGTGCTATGGTATTTATTTCGCGGGGCAACTCCGTGCAACAGCGAAAACAGACTGCCCTTGGCAGCACGCGCATTTTTCACAGCCAGTAAATTTTATTGGCACTGTTTTACTAGACTGCGCAATGTTTTAATAATTTTTATATAAAACTATTGATAGTACAGACAAGTTTGGCAATACTCAAATACACTTTTAATCGCAGTTTTATTTTGGTTTATAAAAATTGTATCTTTTAATTGTTCGTTGAACAGAAAAATAAATTTAACATGAAATCTTAATCAACATTTTTATTAAAATACAAAAATTATTATGTGCAAAAATCTATTTTAATAAAAAAGCTACATGATAGGCTTCGAAAAATAATGTAGATCCTCATTTGTAAAAATGTACACTAAGTTTAAACTTGCACTGAAAAACTTGTACTAAATTATACAATTTTTATAAACCAAATTAAAACTTCGATTAAAAGTGTATTTGATTATTGCCAAACTTTTCTGTATTAACGATAGTTTTATTTAAAAATTATTAAAACATTGCACAGTATATTATAACAGTGCCGTACTCATGCGCCACATAAGAATGTCATACAAGAAAAAATTAACTGGCTGTGAGAAACTGCCCCGCGTGCTGCCCGGGGCAGTCGGTTTTCGCTGTTGCACGGAGTTGCCCCGCGAAATAAATACCATAGCACTTGCGCGATATGCTTCTCTATTTTCTCATTCCACGTCTGCGCGGGCTGCAGTTTTTAGTTTCGTAGCCCGCACGAGGGCAGGTACCGAGAATAGTGCAAAGCATCACTCGTTGCGACGGGATGTGTTGTAAAAAAAATGTGGTGCCCGAGTGCAGAGTATGCGTAAACAAATTTGCTTCTCATTTACTTAAGGGCACGGGCGCGGGCGTGCGTGCAAATCCGAACTCTGGTTGAAACTGAAGAAAATTTATTTTAATTTATTTAATCAATTCTTTTTAATAAATTTTTATTAGGAAACATTGTCATTTGCCAAACTTTTAAGTCCTGTATGTGCCGGATCATAAATAAAGAACGAATCGATCGATTGTCTGATTCTTTTCTTATTTTGCTGGTATCAAGAAATGTTTTTGGAAAAAATGAAAATTCAGAAAAACCCAAAGGAAAATCCGGAAAATTAAAATTCGACCCTATGAACATGACATTTGGGCAGGGTGTTTATCTAACGACAATACGAAGGAATATTTTGAATTTCGTCCGCTTAGATACAAAAATGGGCGTGACAAAATGGACTTTTTATTCCAAATATCTGTGTAGTTAAGATGGCCACATCCGACTGGCATTTTTCCGGAGTATTTCTGGCATTTTTCCGGCAAACACATAGATAAATGAAATTTTGTGGGAAGTGTATAGCAGATTATCATATTTTATGAAATTTAAAAGGCAGATTTTCGGCATATTTCGGGAACGAACAGTAAACAGACAGCTTGTGATACTAACTGCGACTTTGTCTGTATGCATTATGTTTCTAAACTGCCTTAAAATGCTATAACTCCTGACCTACTAAGAACAAAGTTAAACGACAGGTTCAGCTATGCACGGGTCCAACTAGTTGCACATAAAAATCATAGTTTATGTAAAAAAAAAACAAAACTAATTTAAAAAAAAACAATTTTTTTTATTTTATTTCGTATTATAAATTACAACAATTGTTCGTTAAACTCAAGTGTCTTTAGCCATTACAAGACCACGCAGTTTTGAAGCTGTGAGAAAGCTTAACTATGCACCATAAAAATAAATAAAAGACCCATATGTTAAAATTTCTTCGAAATTGTGTCAACTTGCAATATAACCCAAAATCAATTGAAACAAAAACATGTAAAAAAAAATGTAAAAAAAAAAAAAATCGATGTTTTTAACGGTGCTGTTTGCGCACAACAAACACTCATAACTCATCTACTGGTCAGCGGTGCTGTCGAGAGTCCTGACCAATTGACCGCGTTTGAATGCAGTGAGTCTCTTAAATGACATTTTAACTGCTCAAAAAATAAACATTAAATCGACGAAACACAAAATGCACATACCAAACATAGCTAAAAACTAGGAAATAATACCTGCAATCGATTGCAACAATGCAGCCGTTGCAGCTTAAGTTAAACAAAAAGAAGAAGCAGCAGCAGTAGATGTAGACGAAGAAGAAGAAGATGCCTTTCAAGGTTCCATGAAGTTGTCTGCGGTGCAGCCTAAGCCAAAATGGCCTCATGTTGCACATAAATCACCCGCCAAAACTGGCCAAAAACACACACAAATTCAAATCGACATTTGGCTGAGCAAACAACAGGCAACAGCAACATCAACAGCAGCAACAACAACAAAAGAACAACTGTTGGTATTGCCAAAAATAATATTTGACCAAATGGAACCGACAACCGACAGCCATTTTTTCATATGATTAAACTGTCAAGTTGCGAATTTCCCACCAAATAAAAAAAAATACTTCTTTTATTTCAGAGGCATCTACTGCATCTGCATCTGCTGATCCTATTCCTGATGCTTCAACTCCTCGTTGAGACTCCAACGTTGAACGTATGTTGGACGAGATGAAGACGTATGCGTTAAACATGTGCCTCAGCAACTGTTGCTGTTGCTGTTCGTCTTCTTCTTTTTCTTCTCCTTCTAAATACCTTCCAGCTGCCTTCTAAGTACCTTCCCCTGGCCCTGTGGTTCGACGACGCGATGCGACGTTGTAATGTTCATATTTTACAAGATTACAAGCATGATGTGCGCTTTGAATAGTATGAGCTTAGCAGCCACAACAACAACAACAACTGCCAAAGTAGTGGCAACATCATCAAGGTTGCCATAATAATAAAAAAAACACACACACAAAATTATATTGAACATAAAGCGTTGCAATTTATGTGAGAAGCACGGTGGGAAAGTTGCTTGAAAACACTTCTAAAATATCTCAAGTTTCAAAGGTGTTGAAAAGATGTCAATTGTTATTCAAGATCAAACATCATTTCCTCTATTGCTGGCAGATTTGTTCATTTGAATTATTTTTCATGTTTTTTATTTTAATTTTTCCAAGAATTTTATTGATTTAACAATAAAGTTGTATTGATATCATTAAATTTAAATATTTCAGTTTGAAAAGATTATGTTCCATATCTCTTGGTAATGTTTATTAAACATCTGCAAAAATGCATTTGAAACCCACTTCATGACATTCATTTTATTTCAAGACATGTAATGTCGCCGACTCTACGCTTGAAAATCAATTGAATGTATTGCTCATAACAACAAGGAACAAGTAGTGTCAAAACAGAACACAAACAAGACGTAGTTGTAGTGAAGAGGTCTTTAATGGTGTACAAAAAAAATTCAAATACAGAAATGAACGGCTTATGACACTGCGTGCTCAGTGCATTTTACATTTGTTTATCATTCAAAGAAATTTTCATTAATATTGAAATATAGAAAAAAAAATTCCAAATGTATCGTATCGTAGAAGATACTGCAAAACCGCCTAACTACATGTGAAAATTAAGCCTAATTTTGTCCTATAAATTGGTTTTAAACGATATGTTGATCGGATAATTTAGATAAATGCCATTATAAGTTATGACACATTCAATTTTGGAGGAAGTAAGTGCAGAATTGAGACTCAAAGCAGTTTTTCTGTAAAATTCATTTTGTAAGTGTTATTCGAAAATGTAGATAAGCCGTAGTAAAGTAGCAACGACGATAAAATATATTTATTAGGTTTTTTTTATTTATCGAACAATATTTTTTATAAATTAATTATATACAAAAAAAATTAATGGATATATTGCTTTTCGACCAATGCAAAAATGAATGGAAAAATTTTGTTTATGAACACATAAATACCGACAACAACATTACTGCCGTCAAACGCCGATCGGCAGATTTGTTGTTGATTTCAATGTTCGTCTTCTTACTCGTTTACTCATTTTCAGCGACAGTTGTGTCATTTTGTTTTATCTTAAAAAAATGTCTTGACACTACTTAACACATGATTTCAATGTTCGTCTTCTTACTCGTTTACTCATTTTCTGCGACAGTTGTGTCTTTTTGTTTTATCTTAAAAAAATGTCTTGACACTACTTAACACCAGTGAAACAAATACTGCAGTGGAGTCAAGTCGCTGGAGAGACTTTACTATAATACTGTAGACTGCCATTGCAAAATGCACTCAATATTGTAGGGTGCAGTAGTACATGTTTTGCAGAGGGAACTTCAAATACATTTGTGCAGAAGTCTAATGTTTATGACAGACAAATTTTATGTAAAGTCATGGCAGTATTTTTGCCGACATTTCAGGCATTAAATAATGTTTGACATTTTTGGCAAGACATGTGGTACGTTCACAACACATTTTGATGGTGCAACAAAACATCTTTATAAAATATGGCTAGCGGAGACACTGGACATATCTTTTCAATTTGTAAAATCCCTTCAGGAGAATAATCCTGGAGAATATCTGTATCACAAATTCTGAAGTAAAATGTCGGGATCGCAAAATAATGCGCAGATAAAACTAAGTGAAGTGAAAAAGAAATGAAAATGTTCGATGAAAATCTCAGTGATAACTATCATTTTCACTTCATGATAATGCAAATCCAGAATATATCCTGTATTAAGGCGAGTTTACACGATAGAAAAATTAGCTAGAGACAAATCGACAGTAGAGCTCCGTACCGTGGAGCTCTACTCTACCTTTAAAAAGTGATTTGCAAAAAGAAAGTAAGAGGAATCATAGAATTTTGGATCTAGTTTCACAAATAATTTATAATTTTATTGAATTATAAAAACAAAATATGTTATGCTATAAATAGTAGGTACACCTTAAAATTAATATTTTTTGCGTTTGACTGGTCATAACTACTGTCAGTTCAATCCGAATTTCATGTGGTTTATTTCAAAATATTAACTAAAGTATTTTCAATGGAATACAAAAGAAAATGGATCGAAAACTTATATCTGTAAAAAGTTAAAGTTCAAAATATGTAGAAAAACATGAGAATTGCCATATTTTACGTAATACGTAACTCAAAATCTTTACACAATCTGAAACCAGTTGGGAAGGTTAGATCACATGGGAAAATTTAAAGTAGGGACATTTTATAGTAGGTTATTATGATAGTTAGGATTATCAAAATTATAGTCGGTCTAAGCACACTATAAATACCCTACACATATGCACCCAGAAAAAATACGACATAAATATTAGTTTTTTACTATTAAAAATAGTCAATAGGAAAAATTATTATTTTAATCGGAAAATACCATTAAATACTAGAAAATACCATGACATTGCCATTGAGTTTATATGAAAAGATTTATTTGTTGTCACTATTAAAGCAATAATTGTCCCATTGACCAATTTTAATGGGATTTGAGGGAATTTTTTTCTGGGTGTGTGTGGTTACCATTAAAAGTGGTATATAGGTCACCAGGATATACGAATCCCGAAAATAACTACAAACTTTCAATCGCTGAAGTATTTCCATTCATTTGAGACCCATATTTACAAATGGGTAGGTGTACCGAATTTCGATGTTTTTTGTTGAACCACAAGTCGTTTCGCCGGAAACCAATATTTTCATGTATTTGAGCATGAGTCAATATATATTTTACCATTTTATATGAGGTATTTGAACATAAGTGGTCGGTTCTCAGGTCACAATAAACCGATCATGCCAATTTTCTTGTTCAGACAGCTTATATATATAAGTAATCTAAATCTAAAGTTTCATTGCTCTAGCTCTTCTACTTTTTCTGTAATCGTGATTTCAACAGACATATAGAGGGACAGACAGACGGACAGAAGGACAGATGGACAGATGGACATCGCTAAATCAAATCACGAGGTCATGCTGATCAAGAATATATACTTTTCCATATCGGAGATGCTTCATTCTGGATGTTACAAACGGCGTACCAAACTGAATATACCCTTTCACTCTTAGTGTAGGGTATAAAAACTGAGTATTAGGTGATGATTAGAATCTTAAAGTCAATCGGAAATTCACACTAAGACCGTGGATAATTACAAAAGACCTCCATTTGTTGTCTAGTGTAATTATTCTTCTTTTATCGAATTTGAAAATGATTGTAAAATTTTCAATATATTTAGGAATTATTTGTTCAAAGAAGACATTTTTTATATACTCAGCTGGCCACTGTAGCTGACTGATTTCCAGACGTTGCAATTGCCTTGTCCATCGTCTTTGTTCTTTAGTCGTTCGTTCGTTCCGCCGTGGATCACTGGCTGCTACCTCTTCTTCTTCTTCTTCTTCTTTGGTTCGTCTATATTTTCGCGAATAAATCACCTCTGCCCTTTGGCCTGCTGCGGCAAACAGCAATGCGCTTTTTTTCCCCCGTCCGCACAGAGTAGCACGGATTGGTTGTGAGTCGCCCGAGTCCCAGGTCTCAAGTGAGTCTGAGGACTCTGGGATTGATCTGCCAGAGCAGCGCATAAATTGTAGTACCACCAAATGCTATCGGAAGTGTGCATCTGGGAGTTTGGATTTTTTCCTGATGTTTTTCTTGTAGTTTTTGTGTAACTTGGCTGTACATAGAAGTCTCGCAGAGGATGCGCGAGTTAGTGACTTAGTTCGCAAGGCAGCGATGTCGTTGTTGCATTTTTTGTTTTTATGTTGCTGACAAACTTGTACAACAAATAAGATGCAAACAACAATAAAACAAAAAACACTACATTATACAACAACGAAATTGTGCCAGTAGTGTGTCCATCGCAACGGGCGAAACCGTTGGAACCCTTGCTGTGATGCCATGGCAACCGGCACTGGCACTGGCACCGATACCAACACCGAAACCAGCAACGGCAACGGGAACAGGAGCTGCAGGATCAACAAATGAGCATTTAGCTGTTGCCCTCCTCATTGCTGCGTCGATTACCGACGAGTAGGAGTCAAGTACGATGATGCTGGTTCCTATTGCTGTTGCTGCCGATTTCTCAACTGATTATATCGGCGTTGCCATGAATGCCACAGCAGTTCATGACATTGCTGTCTGCGTCAGTGAGTAGCGCTTGCTGTTGTTGTGATTTTAGCTTGTTGTACTTGTTGCAAATTCAAAATTATCGCAGATGTAGTTTTGCTAATTTTTGCTATATCACAGTGAAAATATTTGCGATAAGCAAACGAATGCATTCTGTTCTACGGCAGTTTTAAGTTTAGATCTAGGTAATAAAAAAAATAGCCAATCCTACATTCGTGTCAAATTGTACCCGAATATCGAAAAATGATATAACTTCTATTGATTTTGACACTAATAAAAAATTCTTTATTATATTATGAAAACGATTTGAAATAATGCATACTAAGATTTGAAATTGAAACCGTAATAGAAAGCGATATCAATTTTGCCTATTTAAAATCGGAAACCAATCAGAATTAAATCGAGATTCAATAATGATATAAATTTAGAAAAAAAACTGTATTTAAATAAAAAAAAATTACCCGAAATCTAAGTATGATTTTCCGATGGAAGTCAAAATTCTAATCACGACCTCATAATCAGTTTTTTTAAGATTGCCGCAAGTTCTTTATTACGTGAAACAAATATTTGACAATTCTCGTGTTTTTCTACATATTTTGTATTTTAACTTTTTACAGATTTGAGTTTTCGATCTGATTTCTTCTGTATTCCATTGAGAAAACTTCAGCTAATATTTTGAAAATAGCTTACTAAAATTCTGATGGATTTTACTTAAGATATTACCAGTCAAACGCAAAAAAACATAAATTTAAAGGTGTATCTATTGTTTATTGCTTAACATATGGGTCATTCCACGTCAGAAATATCAATCTTGGCACGATGTCTTCCGATTTTGATGAAATTTTGTGGATTGATAGTGACCGAAAAGTAAATAACAACTGTGTACTTAGTTTTTTTGATTTCTTAACTCCAACAAAGTTATACGAATCGAAACATTAAAAGTACTATATTAGATAATTATTTATATCTACGTAAATAATTAACATATTTCAATGAAACTAATGGTTTAAATAAGCTTTATAATCACGCATTCCAATAAAAATAACAATTTAATAAAATAAAATACATTTAATTTAGAAAAAGTAAAACATAGTTTTCAAATCACTGTTACGTATACGTCCCACTTTTTTAAAAATCAAAAACAATTTTGTTTTAATACCCTGGAGTTTTCCCCGTCGATTAAAATAATAATTTCGATCGAGTCTCCCATAGTTTCTGAACGATCAAGTTTTTAAGATCAATTTTCGATTTTTCTATAAAATATCATTACACGTTTAACTACAAAACATGGTAAAGTAATATTATCTCAATAGAAAAACCATAATTAATACTATAAAAATTGTTCAATAGAAGGCGTCCCATTAGTTCGGTAACATTGAAACTGTTAATACAGCATGTTGTTGTACCATAAATATTATAATAATAATAAATAATAGTTTGGCGCTACAGTCCTGTATAGAACTGCGGCCGAGCTCTCTCACCATTTTGAGCTGTGCGTGTTATATTTGTACTCAAAGTGGTGGGACCTACAGTTTATTGCCGAAGCCGAACGGCGGGTGAGAGCTTTTGGTTTTACTCTCGTAGGTTTGCCATTTACTGACAAGAGGTAGCGCGGTATTGAAAAATGTTTCTATGAAAAGATGTTGTTAGCCCCAGTCCAGGCTTGAACCGGGGACCTTTCGCTCGTAGTCCAACGCACTAACCACTGAGCTACCGCGGCTACAATAAGCTCATTTAATTACAATAATCAAGACGTATAAATATTTAGTGATAAATAATTATTAACTTTATGGTATACTCGAATTACATGTTCCTACCATTTTGACGTACAAAACAAATATGTTTTCATTCATGTTTATGTTTTTCATGCCACGTTTATTATTTTAGGAGGAAACCATTAAAACGATAGTATTTCTACTATTAACAATAATAATATTGAAATATTTAAATTAATGTTACTGAATGTTTCGAATACTCTGATAACCTTTGAATTAATATGAAAAAACTATTAATACAAGAAACATAAAATCAATGATTGTAACATAGGGAACTTAATGAGACAGACATTTTTTCTGAGTATATGTGATTTTTAGAAAAATCAATAAATCTGAGGCTACCATGAAATAGTCATTTTCTATTGACTATTGGTACTCGGTAACTGGATTATCAAGAGGTCTAATATTTTGCAACAATTATAAGACTGTGTTTGAATCATATCCGAAACATTTAAAAATTTTCCGCGAGAATTCAGCACAACATAGAAATATACATGGGCAGAGAAGTCTGAACAAAATTATATATGTTTTTTTTTAATACAATTTAGTGGTTTTTAAACGAACGAGATTTTTCACAGAGAAACCGATTACACGACAAGATTCAGCAACCTTTAAGGGTTAAGATGTGAAAATATGGACAAGTTGGCAACTCTGGAAGTTCCTTTTTTGATCCGTTTTTCAAGGTGATATTAGATGCCCCATATATTTTTACTACATCTTTTAAATATTTCTACTACATTTTGTATTTATTAAAATGTAATAATTTACTACATACTGATCTAATTTTACTACTTTATGTTGTTATTTAAATGTAAAAAATATAACACTTGCATTTATATATAATGCATTTAATAACTAGTTGACATAGAATGCCCCATATATTTTTACTACATTCTGTATATATTTCTATTACATTTTGTCTTTATTAAAATGTCATAAATGACTATATATTGATTTAATTTTACTACTTTCTGTTGTTATTTAAATGTAAAAAATATAACACTTGCATTTATATTTAATGCATTCTGTGCTTAAAGAAAAGTCAACAATATTTATGTATTTTGTCTAAAAGGATTGTTATAAATATTTGTCAATTTGTGTTTATCAAATATGTTTTCATGATGATGAAGAGAAAAGGAGACTTTATATCGCATGTAGGTGAGTTCTATAGTTCCTAATACTTTTTATTTCTAGAGTTCCATCCATTGTAGCTAAAAAAAGGTATGTTGACAAGGCAGCGATGTCAGTGATTTAGTATGGACTATTTTAATGTGGACTAAAAAAAACAAGGAGTTTACTAAATTTATAATTGTCTGATAAAAAATAGTGCATGTTTAATTTAACTCGTAGTAAAAATATAATATTATAGAATGATTGTGACAAATATATTATAACTGTAGCATCACATTAATGTAATTGAAATCTAACTATATCTGAATTTTGTTGATTCGAAATTAAACATTGCTAAAAAAAGAGAAAACAATAATTAAAATGGTTTAAAAATAAAAATATGTTTCTTGCAATCATATCATTACAATCTGAATGATTGTAATGATATGATTGCAATGATTGGAACATACCAATGATTGGAAAACCCAATAAGTGAAAGAAAGAGAGAGAGCGAGTGAATTCTGTGAATCATATTATGTTACTCTTTAAAAATGAATACTTCGATGATGCTGTGCGTTACCGACCTTAAAGGCATAATGCTCTTAAATATGATACTCACAATCATATTTTATATTTGCGTCAATAACTTCATGAATATGATAAGTTTTTTTTGTTATTTGAAAATTCGACAAATTTACAATTTCCAGTAATGCACTGAGTAGCATTTACAATGTATTTACATAGTGAGTTTTCTGTTACTGACAACGCAAATAATTTCACCGTTTTACAAGTCAAACTATTTTGAGTAATATCAGCCCTAATGCTAAACACAGAAATTCCAATAAATTCACCAAAAATTTAATCATCATTATTTATGTGGTATTTATTATATACTTGAACAAAATTGGGCGCATGTTATCGCATAATAATTTCTACAAAAATCACACAGCATTCGGATAAATATTTGCACAAAATACCCTGCTTTAAGGCTCGCGCGCAATGATTGCGATCAAATAAATTCCGCCCAGTTCATGGCCATGTTGTACGGAACACTGCACGGGAACACTGCACGAGAAGGGGCACAGGTACCGGCATAGACAGCAATAACTGCAAATGGGCCAAACAAAGACTGCACAACGGCGGGCATCGATTGCAACTCAACACATTTTGCTGCTTTATATTTGATGTTATCTATTTTTTTGGTTTTATTTTTGTAGCTAAACTCTAAAACAGTTAATATGACTTCCGAACAAAAGCAACAACAAGAGCAACAACATGAACAACAGCAACATTGGCAACAACAACAACAACTGGCTGCAACATCAAAGTGTTGCATTACAAATGCACCGGTAAACATATTTGTACCAAATCAATACGAAAGCAATCTGTGGCAACAAATTTGTGCAGCATTTTTGTCTTTCTTTGTTTGTTGCTGCTGCAGGGCATATGTTGCAACAATATACGAGCAGCAAGAACAGCAGCAACCATTGCTGCATGTGTTTGAAAGCAATGACGCACTTATTTGTGGCACGTAGGCAAAACGCGTAATAAATTCCAGGTTGCATATTTTGTGCAGATTGGTTGCGTTGTCGTTGGTTGCATTGTTGGCAGCAACAACACCGCAAAAAAATATACTGTATTAAAAAAGAAGAAACAATGTTTTAAAAAGAATTACAAATGTATTTAAATTATATCGAAAAGTAAAAGTATTTGTTTTTACTACATTGATGTAGTTGTTATTGTATGGAAAACAACTGCATACATTTACTGCATTTTTATATATTATTTTACTACAATTGTTTTAAAATTAGATACATTTTGTATTTTGAAATATGTAAATAAATTACTGCATATGTATTTGTGTTTAAAACATACTGTATTTTATCACTTCATAAGAAATATATAAAAATGATTTATTTTTACTATATTTTATGTACTTCACTACATAGTACTATGCATTCATTTTTACTACATACTGTATTAAAACTTTATAAATATCTTTGAGTACATTTGAGTACAACTATAACACGCACAGCTTAAACGGTGAGAAGACTTGGCTGTTTTTATTATTTGTTTATTTCAAATTTTTATATCTGCATTTATTTTTTACTGCATTCTGTATTTATATAAGAACCAAAAACATTTTTGTGTTTCCTCTAAAAAAGATTTTAATAAATGCATTTTAAAGTGTATAACAAATATATTTTGTTGATGAGGAAGATTAAAAAATAAATAAATATACAACATTGATACTCATCAGCTCTGCTTGTGTTTTCTTTATACATTATTAAATTATTTATAATTGTGTAGTAAAATCAATGCAAATAAATAAAAATGTTTTAAATACTATAAAAATGTAGCAGAAATACTATTTTATAGTATTTTCCACGGTGTGCTTTGTTCTTTTATTGCCTCGAAGGTGGTGGCACTGACTGTTCCATTTATGGCGTTAGTTAAAATGCAGTTAAACAGTTTTCTAGGCATATTTGTTGCATGAAGTATGAGTAGAATCGAATGGGGCGCGCACCAATTGCTATTTTTTTGTCTGTCTGTATGTCTGTCAGCCTGCTTTGCTGCATAAATTGGTGGTATTTTAATGGCACAAATGCTTTTAGCCAAATCTATTAAATGGTTGCGCATGTGCGCGCACACGACAACATTTCGCGTTGGGTTCGTGTGGGAGGCTGTGTTGAGTTTGTCGCCCAAGTCTTTTGTTTCCCATGCAGCAGCAGCAGCAACAGCGCACTCAAGTTTGTCGCTCAAGTCTTTTGATTCTCATGCAATTTAGTAGCGATTTTATATAGAGTTCTTTTGATTCAACTCAAATTATTTAAAACCTATTATGGTTTAACCTAATTTGTGTAGTTATCAGACAGGAACTTAATTGAATTTTTCAGTGTAAATTTGATGTTTATTGAAAATATAATTTTTAGTGAACATTACAATTTTTAGTGAATAATGTAATTTTTTTTGTAAAAATTGTAATTTTTAGTGAAAATTGTAATTTTTAGTGAAAATTGTAATTTTTAGAGAAAATTGTAATTTTTAGTGAAAATTGTAATTTTTAGTGAAAATTGTAATTTTTAGTGAAAATTGTAATTTTTAGTGAATATTTTAATTTTTAGTGAATATTGCAATTTTTTATTGAAAATTGTAATTTTTAGTGAAAATTGTAATTTTTAGTGAAAATATTAATTTTTAGTGAAAATTGTAATTTTTAGTGAAAATTGTAATTTTTAGTGAAAATTGTAATTTTTAGAGAAAATTGTAATTTTTAGTGAAAATTGTAATTTTTAGTGAAAATTGTAATTTTTAGTGAAAATTGTAATTTTTAGTGAATATTTTAATTTTTAGTGAATATTGCAATTTTTTATTGAAAATTGTAATTTTTAGTGAAAATTGTAATTTTTAGTGAAAATATTAATTTTTAGTGAAAATTGTAATTTTTAGTGAAAAATGTAATTTTTCGTGAAAATTGTAATTTTAGTGAATATTGCAATTTTTTAGTAAAAATTGTAATTTTTAGTGAAAATTGTAATTTTTAGTAAAAATAGTAATTTTTAGTGAAAATTGTAATTTTAGTGAAAATTTGTAATTTTGAGTAAAATTTGTATTTTTTGAATTTTGAGTAGAAATTGCATTTTTGAATTTTGAGTGAAAATTGTAATTTTTGAATTTTGTAATTGAAATTTTAATTTTTGAGTTTAGAGTAAATTTTGTATTTTTGGAATTTTGAGTGAAAATTATAAATTTTGAATTTTGAGTGAAAATTGTCACATTTAGTGAAAATTGTAATTATTGAATTTTGAGTAAAATTTGTATTTTTTGAATTTTGAGTGAAAATTGTATTTTTTTAATTTTGAGTGAAGATTGTAATATTTGAATTTAAAATAAAATTTGTATTTTTGAAATTGTAATTTTTGAATTTTGGGTAAATTTTGTATTTTTGAATTTTGATTGAAAATTATAATTTTTGAATTTTGAGTAAAAAATATAATTTTTGAATTTTGAGTGAAAATTTTAATTTTTGAATTTTGAGTGAAAATTGTAGTTTTTGAATTTTGAGTGAAAATTGAAATTTTTGAATTTTGAGTAAAATTTGTATTTTTGAATTTTGAGTACAAATTGTAATTTTTAAATTTTGAGTAAATTTTGTATTTTTTGAATTTTTAGTAAAAATGGTAATTTCTGAATTTTAAGTAAAATTTGTATTTTTTGAATTTTGAGTGAAAATTTAATTTTGTTTAAAAATTGTAATTTTTGAATTTTGAGTGAAAATTGTTATTTTTGAATTTTCTAATTGAAATTGTAATTTTTGGGTTCTGGGTAAATTTTGTATTTTTTGAATTTTGTGTTAACATTATAATTTTTGAATTTTGAGAGAAAATTGTAATATTTGAATTTTGAGCAAAATTTGTATTTTCTGAATTTTGAGTGAAATTTGTTATTTTTGAATTTGTATTTTTGAATTGTAATTTTTGAATTTTGAGTGAAAATTGCAATTTTTGAATTTTGAGTAAAATTTGTATTTTTTGAATTTTGAGTTCAAATTGTAATTTTTCAATTTTGAGTGAAAGTCGTAATTTTTGAATTTTGTGTAAATTTTGAATTTTTAATGAAAATTGAATTTTTTAGTGAAAATTTGAATTTAGAGTGAACAATTTGTGATATTTAATAAAAATTGCATTTTCAGTGAAATTTTATTTAAATTAATTTTGCATTCATTTAAAAAAAAAAAAAACAACTTTTCAAACAAGTTGAACGACGTTGAATTGTTCTAATTTTGAGCACCTAAACAAACGAAAGTTTATTAAAATTAAAATAAAAAGTTGTCAAAAAACACATAGAACTATTTACAACGTAAAATAACTACAAAATGAAAAAAAAATAATAAAAAAAAAACCAAAACAAAAGAACCATAAAGAATGAAAGTGGTTTTCAACGGCATATTTCACAAATCATCACACATAGAAGAATTAAGGTTAATTAACACAAATAAGAACAAAACATTTAAAAAGCCGCAGAAAAGTGGCCAAAATCGAACTTTCCATGCTTAATGAGCTGACAAGCGTATTAGGCGCCAATGCCAAATCCAGTCAAATCCAGTGAGCAATGCCTTGCCAATGACATTGAAGGCAATGCGCGCCAAGAATGGCATTTAAGTGGCATTTAAATGGCGATAAAAAGTAGACAGAAGCAGCTATAGACAGAGTAACTGAAGTTGCTACAGAAATCTTTGGTATTTTTCTGGTATTTTCGAATGAACAGCAACAGCATAGAAATTATTAATTGCACATAGTGAAACAACAAAAAACAAAAAAACGGAAAAAAGAAATTTTCAATAAACGATTCAACTCTAACCGTGGACGGCATTTAGCAGACATTTAGTGAGACTGTGAATTTAAAAATTTATTTGTTTAATTAAACTGTGCGGTGTTTTTTTTTAAGAGCCGCAAGAGTTGAACAAGCGCTGATACAAAGCTTGATAAATGATGTGCAAAACGCATAAAATTCACAGCTGCAGGAAACAGAGATTCAAATGTATCGCGTACCGCTTTTTCGAGTGGTACAAAATTGGCATGTTCATATGTCTCTATTAATCGCAAAAAAAGGTGTGAATTTTGTCTATTAATTTGATGTAAATTTGCAATTTTTATTATATACGATATTTAACAAACAGCGCTAAAGTTCATTAACGGTTCAACCACGCTACCTACTATAACCCGTAATTATTGCTCTACTTAATTTAGCAGTTGTACGTTTTTCTTGTTTTGGCACAAAATAGAAACGAATTGTTTTCTGGTTCATGCGTAAAAATGATTAATGATTGTTTTGCGCATTTCCATTATTGTAGTCTGTCTGAGGAGTTTGAGAAAACCGCAAATATGCAAAATTGCACAAAAAAAAAATAACAGAAAGAAATCTAAAATTCAACAAAAGTTTACTCTAGTTTTGCATAAATAAAGTTTAATTTGTGGTTAATTTCTAACTTGAAGACATTTTTATCTTTTTATAAAATAAACGTAATAAACCTAATTAAAATTGTTATAAATTTCATTACTTTCAAGTAGCTATTTTATAGTTTTTCAATTGTTTTTCGTACACCCCAAATACTTAAGTGCCGCCTATAGCACTAAATCAATAAAATCATGTAATTGATTCAATTGATCTTTTTTGTATTTTTACAACGCAACTCTTTCACTTTGCTCCAAATAGCCCTTTCAACTATTTAACAATAAAGTTAAATGTTTTTTTTAGTTATATTTTTAATTGCACGAAAGTTCTGAATGCATAAACCGCCGAAATCGAAAGCAATCAATGGATATATCGAACATTTAAATGCGCACTAATTGTTTTAAACGTTTGTTTAACGCATTCTTACAAATCAATGAAAATAACAAACAATAAATAATTAAACTAACATTAAACTAAAAGTGATTAATTAAGTTAATAGTTAGTGCTCTTTTCTTTCGATGGCAGACACTACAAAAGTGTGGCGCTAATTATAGAAATGTGTGAAGAAAACAAAAAGTTTCACCACCTTTCAACATAGTTTGATATTTTTTCTTTTTTGGTTGGGCTGATTGGTTGTAGGCCTGCTCGATTTAATTTAAAAATATTTATCACATCATTAGATGAAAGTTTTACATAAATATTTGTATAATTTGTGTTTAAAAATAAAAAAGAAAACATATGTTAGCTTTATAAGTAATTTAATATATCTAACAATTTTAAGTAACTATAAATTCTAACACCTGCTGTAATTTACATAAATAACTAATACTCAGCACAGCCGAATTCTAGAAGTTTCTACAAATGTCTACACTTCAAGAGTGGTAGTTATATCCATCTCTTTTACACTAATGTGCAGCGCATGTACGGATTCTGGAAGTTTCCAGAAAGTTCTGCACTTTTCGAGAGTCCGTGATGTAAGTACGCTCTTCTTCGCGAACGAATAAAAAGTGCTGCGGCACTGATGGAATAATCTAAGCCTCAGTACATCCGAATTCTAGAAGTTTCCACAAATTTCGTCATTTCTGGAGAATTCCTATTGCTTGTAAACTATATCCATCTCTTATACACTAATGTGCTTCGCATAGCCGGATTCTAGAAGTTTCAACAAACTTCTGCACTTATCGACAGACCGTGATGCTTGTACGCTATTTCAATATTTTCTTCGCGAACGAATAAAAACGGCTTGGAATGATCTAATCTTCAGTACAGCCAAATTCTAGAAGTTTCCATAAATTTCTACACTTCACGAGAATCTACATTGCTTTATGTTATTATCCATCTCTGGCATCGCATGGCCAGATTGAAGAAGTTTCGACAAACTTCGGCACTTATCGAGAGTCCGTTAAGCTCGTACGCTATTCTCTCTTTCGCGAACAAATAACAAAGTGCTGCGCCTCCGATGCGATGATCTAATCGAATTCTAGAAGTTTCCACAAATGTCTACACTTCACAAGAACGACTATTGCTTGTAAGTTATATCCACCTCTTTTACACTAATGTGCAGCGCATAGCCGAATTCTAGAACTTTTCGCAAACTTCTGCACTTATAGAGCGTTCGTGAATATCAATATCTTTTACGCGAACGAATAAAAGTGCTTCGCCTCAGATGAAATGATCTAATCTTCAGTACAGCCGAATTCTAGAAGTTTCCACCAATTTGTACACTTCACGAGAATCCCTATTGCTTGTATGCTATATCAAGCTCTTTTACACTAATGTGCTGCACGGATTGTAGAAGTTTTCAGAAACTTCTGCACTTATCGAGAGTCTGTGATGCTCGTCAATCGCTCCTTCGCGAACAAATAAGAAAGTGCTGCGCCTCAGATGCAATGATCTAATCCTCAGTGCAAACGAATTTTAGAAGTTTCCACAAATTTCTACACTTCACGAGAATCTTTATTGCTTCCCAGTACGCCATTCGTATCGAAATCGGTACGAGATCAATGCAAGAAAAAATCACACGATATCGGATACTTTCTCGTACCGATATCGAGCGTCAAATTGGACCTACATGGTAGGTAGATATCGATGCATTTTGTCGGAGTTTTCTCGGTTCGAAACATTTTTTGAAATCGTAACGATATCGATGAAAAAAATTATCAAAGTTCGAAATGCTTCGAAAAATATTACGATATCGATGCGATAAATGTTTATATATCGTATCTTGTCGATGAATTTGAATGTACGAGATATCAAAAAAAATTGGAATCGATAAAGCAACGATATCGAACTTTTTTCTAGAAGGTATTCGATAAAAATTCTCGACATCGGAGGTCTCCGAGACATGGCAGACTGGGTTGTATGCTATATCAATCTCAACAACACTATGGTGCAGCGCATAGCCGGATTCCAGAAGTTTCCAGAAACTTCTGCACTTATCGAGAGTTCGTGATGCTCGTACGTTATTTCAATCTATTTTTCACTCACTCTATCAGTGCGCTGAATGATCTTACATCATTTTCTAGCACAATATGATTTTATGAATTTTATTATATTTAATTCCAGCGGAAAATACCATAATTGACGACAATTTAACCCAAATTTGTGATTTTTAAACTATTTTTCACATTATAGCCGCCATATTTCATGAACCATTTAAGCTAGAGTTTCAACATATTATTTTGGTTTTCTAAGTTTAATAAGGTTCAACATTTATACCAAATTTTTATAATTTCCGACTGGGTAATCGAAAATAAATTATTGGTTTAAAATGTTTTTGCATTCATTGAAATTTTGAATTTAACTTGATGAGTTTTATTACTACACAATATCATTTATCTACAATATGTACAAGGACAAACTATTGTTACAAAAATGTTGTTGAAATAATATAAAAACTTTAGAGGATTTCTTTTAGCACATTTGCCTTTCGGCCTCATTTTATACAGTCCGAAGTCGCATGGCAAGATGGGTTCACAAAACCCATTCAGACATTGAAGTAGTAAAATAAAGCAACTAATAGATTTTTGGAAGTGGTTTTCTATGCTCTGCATATATTGAGTTTATGGCTTTTATGAAGCATAAATCAGTTCATGAAACTTTGCAGTGCACATAAAAATGCACGTCCCCCGTTCATTGCCCAAATACTTGAATGGCCGCCGGTGTGCGGATGTGAGCATGTGCGTCAATATGCCTGTCAATAAAACTGTTGCAATAAACGAAAAAACTATTCGAACTATAACAGTTTCGTTGCATTGGCTCTTTTGGCAACAACCATCAATAAAACGGGGTCATTATTTGTGTGCACATTAAATTTACACCAATTACAAATGCAACGGCATTTCCATGTTGCCTGTGACAGCGGCGGTATGCAAGTGCTGGGTTATTTGAGGCCAACAACGAACGAATCGCAAAAAATAACCTACAATCGCAGAGGTCCTACGATGCGTCGGCGGATGCCGTTGTCATGTGTGTGCCTATCACAGAATGACAAATGATACGCTTTCAAAATTTTAAATAGTTGCGAAAAAAACCGTTTGCTTGACTTTTGCAGGAGCAACGCATTTATGTGGCAACGCCGTCATGACATTTGTGTATGGCGTCGTCCAAACGAACCTGGTAGTACATAGAGAAAAAATTCTGTTATGAATTGAGTTCATAAATATTCTCATGATTCCATTTTTTTAATGATGTAATGCATTTGTGAAATTTTAAATTATTCTGAATATTTATTTTCTGCATTGTATTCGTAAATATTTTATTCCTAACACTTTCACTTTAATCAGATGTAGTGCGTGCTATATTTAGTTTTTATAATTTTTATAATTTTAGAACTAACGCCAGAAAAAGCTAAAAACCAAGTTACAACAACCATATGAAAAAGAGAACTGCAGTTGACTGCGCTCACTGGACGGGACATACAGTTTATTGCCGAATCCGAACGGCGGGTGAGAGCTTTTCATGGGCAATGTTTTACTCTCGTAGGTTTGCCATTTACTGCCGAGAGGTAGCGCGGTATAGAAAAATGTTTCTATGAAAAGATGTTGTTAGCCCCAGTCCAGACTTGAACCGGGGATCCTTCGGCTCGCAGTCCAACGCACTAACCACTGATTTTTCAATGGTTTTTCAACAGGGACGCTACAAATGTAGAGCGACAGGGACAACCATATTTCTTGCCGCTCTTTTGAGATTTCTCTTCAGTAAGATTTGCCATTTCATGTTTTCAAAACATCTCAATTTCGGACATGTAGGGGTTAAGTGGGAAACTTTTTACCAAATTGCTATTTTAGTCTTTTTTTCATGTTTTATAATTTTCATAAAAAAAGTCAAATATATTAAGGGTAAAAACAATTATAATAACATAATAAAAAAAGAATGGTAATGCAAGGATAAAATAAGAAGGAAAAAGTTTAAATTTATAAATATAATAAATATGTTAAGAATATACAAAAAAAAATTATGTATTTATTCGTAGTCAAAATATTCTGAGTGACACGAACAAAGCTACAGTTGCTGGTCGTCAAGTTCGCAAATATATAGTATTCGTTTGCAATTATTAATTATTGAAATTTAATTTTGAATTTTATTTATGCAAATTGTACAAATTTCTTCTTCTGTTAAATTTGAAAAATATTTACCGATGTATTCTTTTTTTCTTCTGTTAAAGGTTCGCTTCTCGGCTTTCTTCTGCAATCCAGATATTATCGGAGGTGAAATCAAAATATTACTTTTCATTGGTTTGCACGAAGGAAGTTTTTCCTTGACTACATTAACCAATCAAATAATTTATATAACACAACATTTTCACTAAATAACAACAAATATTGCTTAAACTACGTTTCCCACTTTACCCCAATGAATTACTATTATTATTATATTCAGATCTTTGCAATGTTTAAAATTAAAATTTGCCTACCCTAGTGGATATTTTCACGATGCGCTATCTGGAAATCATCAAGTTCTCTTCGGGTAAGCCCTATTAGAGCAAACATGATCATTGCCTTCTCATGCCCTTAACATGATCACATTACCAGGGTATAGATTATACCCTAGTAGAAATTTGCCCGATGCGCCATCGGGAAATGATCGGGTTTTCGTTGGGTAAGCCCTATTAGAGAAAATATGATCATTGCCTTTGCATGCCCTTATCATGCTTACCATAGCAGGGCTTACATTATCTAAACAGTCAATGTTCCCGATCATAGCTACAATATTTGTTCCTCATAACGAAATTAGCATCAGGCAATGATCGAGATTAATGAGAGAAACCCTATTATGCTCATGCTCAGACAAGGCAATTGTCGGGTAAATATTAAAATGGGGAATTGCCCGATCAGTACATGATCATGGCCTGAGGTCAATACATGATCGGGACACTGCGTTACAAGGACATCGTACGCCCGATTTGTTTCCTCGTTTGGGCCTAGTCATAGCCCGACCATCTCAAATAATGACATGATCAGTTCATTTCTACTACGGTATCGGGAAATTAGTTAAAAATTCGAACTGAACAGACAGACAGACAGACAGACAGACAGAAAAGAAATCGAGCTAATAAAAATGTTTTAATAAATTAAATTTTTCCTGTGTATGTAACAACAACTTGTTGCAAAAATGTTGTTGTCAGTCATAAATGCACAACAAATGTTGCTGCAATTGTTGCCCGGCCACATGTTGCCTGTCTGCCATGGTTAAAGTGACAAAATATTTCACTTAGTTCCCTATTTCACCTCGTGACAGAGGCAGTGGGTGCCGTGGCTAAGAATCAAAAATAGTGTCTGTGGTGCCATAGGTTCAGGTTGAGGTTTCGTTTAACATTTTTATTTTCTCTCTAACTCTTTTTATAACATGTGATAAAGTCAATGGTTGTTGTAGCATGGCGTATCATAAATTTGTTGTCACCTCAAAGTGCATTGTAGAGTAGAGCAAATAGGTCTGCTGTTCCACGTAGTATGTATAGTCGCAACCAAAACTCTACACCCACGTTGTTTGCCAAATGTATTTATTTTATTAGCGGTCGTTGTAGGGAAATGTGTCATATTTTTGTTGGAATTTGTTGAATTTTGATTTTCATTGGCATTGGAATTGCCATTGGAATTGGCCAACAGCAAGTATTGAAATTTCAAAACCACTCTTTCGCCAGCCAATCTATTATTCATGTATTTATGCACTTTCATATCCGTTTCACAACAACGGACGTGGTTCTTTTTTGGTATTTGTTTAAAATAAATTCATGGAAAAATTGAAATAAGTAAATGCAACTTGACATTTCTTGACCAGGTGACATGCACCGGCTGATGTATTGCCTGGCAGGCAGTCGCTTAAAATGTAGGCAAAATTTTAACCTGTTGAAAATGCAGCCGGCTAGCCTAATAATAAATGCTAAATTGGTCAGTGCATTTGGCGCTGTTTAATGTAGGAAAGAGAAAGAGGCGGTCAGGGGCGGACTATTGTTTTCAAAATTATTATGAAAAAATTCATCAATATTATGATTTTATTCATAAATATTATGACGTTTTCACTAACTACCAGATTCATCACACGCATTGAATTACAATTTAATGTTTTTAATGTTCAATATGATGTTTAAATTATACACATTCAATTATGATTTCATTCATTAAAATCGTATTTTTTAGTGTTTTTCATTTTTAATATTTTTTATGTCATAAAATTTGGTCTCCATTTACACATATTTATAATTCTTATAAGTTTTATGATCATTTAATATGGTTTGATGAACAAAATTCATCAATATGATGTTCACTTTTTCATTAATATGATGAAATGGAGTCTTCGAATAATTAGCAATTAAATATTATAAAGCCTTTAAGAATTATAAATACTTAAATGTGTAAATGAAGACAAATTTTTGTTTGAAATTTGATGTTAAAAAAAATATTGAAAATGAAAAACGTTTATAAAATACGATTTTAATTCAATGAATGAATTCATCAATATGATGAATCCTGGTTGTTAGTCAAATTTTTTTTTGCAAAATAAATTAATTGATGGACGGAAAAAATAGAGGGAAAAACGTTGTTCGAAAAAAATTGATTAAAAAATAAAATTCGAAAAAAATATGAGCGAAAAATTGTTTAAAAAAAAACACAAAATTTTTTTTTTCGAAAATAAAAATTGTAAAAAAACGTATTTTTTCTAAAAAAAAAAAAAATAATTAATATTATATATATTTCTATTGACCCATCGTTTAGTCCGCCCCTGAATGCTGTGCTGCGCAGTGGATTTGGTCAAAATCGTGACCAGCGCACGCATGACACTCTAATGGCATTGGCGAGGCAGTAGAAGACCTTGCTGGGAATCTTGATGAGCTCAATTCAGCTAAACTAGATACAATTAACAAACATGAATCCACACTAAAGTATTAGAAATAACATTTAAACTCTAACACTTAAACTCTATTCGGACTATTAAATTTATTTATTAGGATAAATTTGGTTTTATTAGGTATTTGGGGACATACATAATGAAAACGTATATTGAAATTTTAATTTCATAAAGACAGACCAGATCAGTGGTGCTTCGAACTTAGTTTTAAAATTTACATCACTGCAGTATTTGTTTTATTGGTATCATGTTAAGACATTTTTATGTTTTGACAAACAAAATCAAATGACAATACTGTCGCGAGTGTGCACAACAAGTGAGAAGACGAACATTGGAAACAACAACAATTCTACATTTATTGCACATCATTATAGATCTCTATACTACAACAACGTCTTGTTTGTCTTTTGTTTTGACACTACTTGCGCATTGTTGTTATGTTGTTAAAACTTATCATATAGTTCAAAAGTTCATTTTGGTGAATGAATTTATTTAGGTACCGCCAATTACTGTCAATATCAGATAGTGGCTGTTTGTGAAATATTCAATCAATCCGTAATTCGCTGAACTCAAAATAGGATCAATAGATGGAAATGAAATTATTAAGTATACACAAAAAAAATAAGTGTTTAAGTTTATAATTATATAATACAAATAAAAAAAAAGTAATTTAAAAAAAGGGGAAAAATGAATATTGTGTAAATAAGTTATTAGCACTAAATTTACTTATTTTAACATTAAAAGTAAATTTAAACATAATTATGTTCACATGTAAATATAATGTTTTTCACATTCAAATATGTATATGTTTGCAAGAACACCGATATTCATTCCTAACTTAAATATGTTTGAACGAAAACAAAAATATGTTTGGCTGTTATTATAATAATGTTTGGCTGTATTATATTGAGATGCATGGGGACAGGAATGAGGCTCGAAAATTCTTCGAGAAAATAAGACGCCTAGCCGGAGGTTCAAAATCCGGAGCCTCTTCCTGTAAAGATGAGAACGGAAATCTAGTGACAGATATCCAGAGCACACTGAAAATATGGAGGGATCACTTCTCTAAACTGCTGACCGGTGATGATGACCTCAATTCCACCGATAGAGAAGCAAACCCGGCAACCCCAGTACTTGATGACGACGTTGAGATTCCGCCACCCGACCATGACGAGGTCAGAACAGCCATTGCTCGGCTGAAAAACAACAAAGCCGCAGGTGCTGATGGCCTGCCTGCTGAATTGTTTAAGACCGGAGGCGAAGAGCTAATAGAGAGCATGCACGAGCTCGTAAGCAGAATATGGTCGGATGAAAGCATGCCAAGTGACTGGAACCTCAGTGTACTCTGCCCAATCCTTAAGAAAGGGGATCCCACTATCTGCGCCAACTGCCGTGGGATCAGCCTACTCAATATCGCATACAAGGTTCTATCGAGCGTATTATGTGAAAGACTGAAGCCCATCGTCAACAGACTGATTGGACCTTATCAGTGCGGCTTCAGACCTGGAAAGTCCACCATAGACCAGATTTTCACATTGCGCCTAATCCAGGAAAAGACCCTAGAAAAACAGATCGACACCTACCACCTATTAGTCGACTATAAAGCCGCCTTCGACACTCCGATAAGGGAACGATTATACGCCGCAATGTCTGAGTTCGGTAAACCTGCGAAACTTATAAGGCAACACACGTTGCTCAGTGAGAATAGGAAAAGACCTCTCCGAGCCATTTCATACCGAACGAGGTTTCAGACAGGGTGACTCCCTATCGTGCGACTTTTTTAACTTATTGATGGAGAAAATAGTTCGAGCTGACGAACTTCGTCAAAGCGGCACTATCCTCAACAAAAGTGTCATGCTGTTCGCATATGCCGACGATATTGATATCATTGGCAGGATATTGATATCATTCCCAGCGCAGAATTCTCCAGATTGGAGAAAGAGTCGCGTCGAATGGGTCTAGCGGTGAACGAGGACAAGACGAAGTTCCTTGTGTCAACAAGCAAAAAAGAGTCCGTGCGTCTTGGACAAAAAGCTGATTTTGACACCCAAAAGTTCGACATTGTGAAGGACTTCGTCTATCTGGGATCCAGCGTAAACAGCAACAACGACGTCAGCCTGGAGATCAAACGGAGAATAACTATTGCCAACAGGTGCTACTTTGGACTCAGTAGGCAATTGAGAAGCAGAGCCCTCTCTCGCCGGACAAAAATAACGCTCTACAAGTCACTCATCATGCCCGTCCTACTTTATGGTGCAGAAACTTGGACGCTGGCCACCACCGATGAGAGAGTACTGGGAGCGTTCGAGAGAAAGATTCTCCGTAAAATCTTTGGCCCTATCTGCTTTGCTAACGAGTATCGAATCAGGATGAACCACGAGCTGTATGAGTTATTCGACGACATTGACATAGTCAAGCGCATCAAGATCCAGCGGCTTCGCTGGCTAGGTCATGTCGAACGAATGGATGAAAACACTCCAGCCAAGAAGGTGCTTGAATCGAAACTCGAAGGTGGACAGCGTAGAAGAGGGCGTCCAAATCTGCGTTGGAAAGACCAAGTTGAGGACAACCTGGCAACGCTTGGTATTTCTAACTGGCGTCAGCGCGCGCAAAGCAGATCCGACTGGCGCGGCTTCATCTCAGCGGCCAAAACCGACCCACGGTTGTAAAACCCATTTAAGTAAGTAAGTATTATAATATTGTTTGGCAATGAAATAATACTTTTGTTTACATAAAGCTCCAAACATATATGTAATACCTGCAAAATTATGTTTGGGAGCGCCATATTTTTGCAGAGTGCATATGAATAATTTTGTTGAATAAATTTGAAAATTTAGTCAATTTATATGAAGTGAAAAATAATTTTTAATATAATTAAATAATAAATGTTCAACAAACATATAATAAAGTATTTAAAAAAAACTTAGCGGCGCAGCAATTTATTAATCAGAAATTATGATTAAAACAAAATTCTGATTAAACAATTAATCACAATTATGTTTAATTAGAATCCTGGTTATTTGATTAATCAATGTTTTGATTTATTGAAAATCTTGATTAATGAATTAGTCAGACATTGATTATTCAAAAATATGGTCAAAACCAGCACCAGCGAATTGTATACAATTGATGTATGGGATGTCCATTGATAAAAATCGTGTGGCGTGGTGTTATTGGATTTTATGACAAGTTATAACAAGATTTTGTAGGTAGTTTTAATAGGAATTTTAAACAACTAAACTTATAAAAAGTCCGAAACCAAAATTTAATTGAACATTTTTCATCCTATTCTACTTCTGAATATTTCAAGAACAATTACATCTATGTTCGGAATTATATTGAAATTTGGTGTAAATATTTAATTCCGTTTTATATAATTTTATAGATTTTTTCATGTAATTATACTTGCAGTGATTTCTTTAAGTGCAGCATTTAGCCTATTTTTCAATTTGTCATTTTCATTACCTGAATATTTCGCACATTCCGCCTTCATTCTTTCACTTTCTGAAAAATTTGCCTGCCGGAGTCCTACAATTAGAGGTTGCTATAATTTTGCGTTACTTTGAGCGCCGTTGGTTTAAATGTCTTCATGCTTGATTGGCTGACTGGCTCGATGGCTGCCTATTTGGCTGACTGTTTGCCTAGTTAAGCATTAAATTTACCTAACTATTGCACTCTCGTTTGCCTCATTGACTGCCTGATAAACGAAATTAAGTGCGACTTAAGATCAGCTCCAGATGCCAGATAGTTGCCAGACTGATCAGCGCATCGTGTACTCTAACGATATGGTTTATCAGTTGGTTTGTTGGTTGGCTGGTTGCATGGTTGGCTCTTAAGTTGGTGACGCCTCTGTGTGCCGCCAATAGATCGCGCTTAATAAATGTTATTGCCACGGCCATGGCTGCAATCACGTCACTCGGTCGCAATTTAATTCATTTATTGCTGCACTCAGTCGCAATTGCAATTGCTGTCACAGTCGCAGTCGATGTTGCTGTTGCTGTCGCTGAACCTGTTGCCGTTTTTGTTGCATTTCTATATTTTTTGGTTGTTCTAGTAGTTGTTGGTGGAGCACGAAATTTACAATTCCCAAGATTTGCGCCTTCTGACCCACTTGGCGGTTGTACGAAATTTGTGTCAAGTGAATTTTCGCTTTGAATTGTTTTCCAAATTGTAACGAATCGCTTGAATTGATTTTTCCAAAGCTCTCTGTGGCTGTGTGTCTGATGAGGTGTGGGAGTCAAGTGCTGCTTGAGCGCATTTGTCAGTTGACGCAGAGCTTTAAAGCATTTTTTCAAGTTTAATTGAAGCGGCCGACATTGATTCAAGACAAATATGTGTTACAAGGGGGCTTAAAATGACATTGAAGGCTTTCTTTTTATGCTGTTTAAAGGAAAAATTGCCTAATTTGTGGTTTTACTAAAATATAACAGACAGTTCTTAAATCTTGCAAAGAAATCCATTATTTTTAGCAAATTTACTGTATTAGGGGAGAGGAGATCATGATTTGATCAAGATGGCAACAATTCAGTTTTCGATCATGGCATGAAATTATTTTCTACAAGGGATAATAGAGAATATATTAATCTTGTTCATAGGAAATTAAAATCTTGTCTTTAAAAATGCGAATCGCGAAAATTATTTTTGATTCTAAGAGGTTAATTTCCGCTATACAAAATATAATTCATCTGAGGATGAAAATAGACAAATATGGGATTGTGTGTACTACACGGAGGGAAATAAAATTCTAAAACTCGAGAAGAATTCGGTTAGAAATAAAAATAGTATAATTTGACTAATATCAATAAAATACTACTAAAATTCAAGAATTTGTCATCTGGATAACAAGAAAGCAAATTACTTAGTTGTCCAAAAAGTAACAAACTTTAAAATCGTGTTTTTCAAAAAATGAGTCACGTATATTCTACTAGAGAACAAGTAGTTGATTTTCTTTAAACCAAATATATGCATTTGAACTTCAGAAAAAAATCTATGAACTCCATAGGAATTAATATTAATTCAATGATTTTTTTAACTACACCCAAAAAAAATTTCCTCAAATCCCATTCAAATTTGTCAATAGGAATATTATTGATTTAATAGTATACCATAAATAAATATGTTCATGTAAACTCAATCGCAATGTCATAGTATTTTCTAGTATTTAATGATATTTTCCGATTAAAATAATAATTTATCCTATTGACTATTTTTAATAGTAAAAAACTATTATTTTAATAGTATTTTTTTCTGGGTGTATTGAAAAAATTGGACAATGGGATTTTTCCTATTAATAGGACACTATTAATTTTATAGTGGAGCAATAGGAAATACCTATAAAGCCAATAGTATAACTAAAAATATACTATTGCTTAAATGTAGTATTTAAAATACACGAAATATCATTTTATAAATTATAATCATATTGCTTCGAACAAAAAGAACAGAGTGACGAATTTGACAATCGTCGCCATTGCATTTTTATTTTTAACGGATTTATCACACTACTAAAATAGTATAATTAATGTGACTCAAACTATTAATAATCAATAGTATTACAATATAAAATTAACTATTAAAAAATTAAAATTAAATTGTTATCAATAACATGCCCTATTGAATTAATGTTGTCCACCTTATTATAAAAAAAAATACTACAAAATACTATAAAAACTATTGTTTTAATAGATAAAACTATTGTTTCGTATCATTTTGAATCTATAGTCGTACTTTTACAATATCTTTAAAAAAATGCATGGTTATAAAAAAAACCAGTTGGGAAGGTTAGATCACATGGGAAATTTTAAAGTAGGTGTAATTATGATAGTTAGGATTATCAAAATTATAGTCGGTCTAAGCCGACTATAAATACCCTACACATATGTGTGGTTACCATTCAAAGTGATATATAGGTCACCAGGGTATACGAATCCTGTAAATAACTACAAACATTCAATCGCTGAAGAATTTCCATTCATTTGATACCCATATTTACAAATGGGTAGGTGTACCGAATTTCGATTTTTTTTTTTTTGTGAACCACAAGTCTTTTCGCCGGAAAACATTATTATCATGTAGTTGAGCATGATATCAATATATATTTGACCAAAAAAGTTTACCTAAGCACGTATACATAAAAATTGATCTTTATATGTACATTTTATATGAGGTATTTGAACATAAGTGGTCGGATCATAGGTCACAATGGACCGATCTCGCCAATTTTTTCGCACATACAGCGTAGGTATATTAGTAATCTAAGTTATAAGTTTCATTTATCTAGCTCTTCAATTTTAAAAGTCTTAGGGATTTCAACAGACAGACAGACAGACAGACGGACAGACAGACGGACAGACAGACGGACAGACGGACATCGCTAAATCGACTCAGGAGGTCATGCTGATCAAGAATATATATACTTTTCCATACCGGAGATGCTTCCTTCTGGGTGTTACAAACGGCGTACCAAACTGAATATACCCTTTCACTCTTAGTGTAGGGTATAAAAACACAAAATATTGTAAGTCATTCCTATTGAATCTAAGAAGTTAATATCGTGTTAAAAAAAAAACTCCAGTAGAGATTTTCTCCATGTGGGAGCCGAAACTAATTTTTATGATTCAAAGAATTTTTAATCTTGTCTTTAAAAAAACGAATCACAAATATTTTTCTTAAGACGAAGAAACCTTTGAACCAAAAAGAACCCAGATAGCAAACGTGCGTCGCACAAAAAATCATTTCGTGCGGGCTCACGTCGTGCGAGCTATATGCGAGCAAAATGAACACACAACGTGCGTGCGCACGACATGTGAGAGCGTAGTGAGAGCAATGTGCGAGCACACACATATCACAAAACTCGCATTCGTTCGGGCGCATGACACCCACACAAATGTACTAGCATTCGTGCGAGTAATATATATAGTAAATATATTTTAAATTTTCTTTGATTTTTTTAACAATATAATAAATACAATTTTATTTAGTTTTCAAATAAACATTTCGTGTTTTAAAAGAAACGATCTTTTTTGTGCTGTGTTGTGCGCGATATATTCTTTGTTTTTCTTCATATTTTCATCCAGCTTTATTTTCTTTCTTGTTTATTTTCATAAATAGTATATTTTTTGCAGATATGTTAAAATGGCATATAGCAGAGTTGCCCAGCAAATGGCTCGGCCCGCCCTTTCAGACCTCAACAAAAACATCTTTTAACTATTAACTATTTTTTTCAGCATTCGTGCGGCTCATATGCGCCTCACACATTTTACACGCACTGTGCGACTATATTGAGTCTCAAATGCGACGCACACTATTTTTTTCAGCACTCGTGTGAGCTATGTGAGGCTCATATGCGCCTCACACATTTTGCTCGCACTCGTGCGACTATATTGAGGCGCATATGCGTCTCATGCTACTGATTTTTCAAATTTTTTACGCACTCGTGCGACTATATTGATGCTAAAATGCGACTCGCGCTTGTGCGACCGTATTGAGTCTCAATTGCGGACACACGATTGCTACTCTGTGCGCACAGTGCGGGCACAATGCGAGCATTTTGCTATCTGGGAAGAATAGTAATCAAAAAAAAAAAAATATTTTAAATAATACTCATTATTAATTTCGTCTCTTTAAAAATGTAATCTATATCATTTAGTTGGTCATGACTCACGACTATATTAAGATTTCTAAGAATTTAAGCCATGAATATCCTATATCCAACAAATAAATATCAAGAAGAATAAACAAGAAGAATCACATGACATTTATTGTATACCTCATTAAAAAATCCTAATCCTCATTAAAAAAAAAACACTAATCGTTAGTATTCTGCTTGTGCCAATATTTAGTCAATATTCTATATACAAAACATTTCAATAGGGATATTCGCGAATAGAAAAATTCGAGTATATTAAAAAAAAATTTAGCGTTCAAAAATTTCAATGGACATTACCCCTTCTTGGTTCTGTTCTTAAAGAAAAATTGTTTTAAATTTAGGGACTATGTGGAACATCCAATGATATACTGGCAGATTTATAAATTAACTTTATTAAAATTTTTAACTATTTTTCTAAAGTAAATTTATAAATTGAATTTAACTTCTACAATTTAAAGCCATGAGTAAAAAGAATACATTAATTTTTCAAATAATTGATGATAATATAATAATAGTTTGCCACTACAGTCCTATAAGAACTTCGGCCGAGCTCTCTCACCATTTTGAGCTGTGCGTGTTATATTTGTACTCAAAGTGGTGGAACCTACAGTTTATTGCCGAATCCGAACGGCGGGTAAGAGTTTTTCATAGGCAATGTTTTACTCTCGTAGGTTTGCCATTTACTGCCGAGAGGTAGCGCGGTATAGAAAAATGTATCTATGAAAAGATGTTGTTAGCCCCAGTCCAGGCTTGAACCGGGGACATTTCGGCTCGCAGTCCAACGCACTAACCACTGAGCTACCGCGGCTACTGATGATAGCCCAAAGAAAAAATGTTTGACGCGGTCGAGGCAGTTTAGAAACATTTTTTCGACATATTTCGCAGAGACAAAGGCGGAGTTTGTATCACAAGCCAAAAAATGCCGTGAATCTGCCATTAAAATTCTACAAAATTTTACAACCTCCCGAGACAAAATTTGTGGCATTTTTCAGGAATATTTCGGGCATATTTCCGGCAAACGTACAGATAAATGGAATATCTTGGGAAGTGTATATCAGGTTGTTAAATTTAATGGCATTTTAATGGCAGATTCATGCCATATTTTTGAAATGGGCAGAAAAAAACAGCTTTTGATACAAACTCCGCCCTTGTCTGTTTGAAATATGTCAAGGAAATGTTTCAGAACTGCCTCGAACCTGTCAAAAATTATGTCTGGGACTGCTATACACTTTTTTTTAATCAAAATTTATTTCATCAAAAAGTTCTGTTAAGACTTACTTTAGGCAAAAATGTCATGAAATTTTTAATATACTTTAAGACTGTTTTCCTACGTTCTACTCCTCAACCAAGGTTTTTAGCAAATACAAAATTGTCTGTGTCTCTCATTTCTTTGTAGCCAACGTATTTAGTTAATTGTTCGTAAAATGTATCGACCTATTGATCCATTACTAATTTATGCATGTGAACATCGGTCATTAAATTATGTGGTACTCACATAGTTACATGATCGCTTGATCTTTAAGAATTTAACTACCTTCACATGGACATGCACAAACATAAAAAAATGAACAAAATGACTTAACCCAGTGAACTCAATAATTTGTTGTCAACATGCTAGCTTCATTACAAAAACAAAATCGAAAAAACAACCTTTGTCAATACCAAAAAATACAACAAGAAAAAGAATCTCTTGGAGTTTGTCAAGTGATCTGTAATCTATGCGGTAACCTACACCCGCACAAGTTCTAAAAACTAGGTTAGCAAAATACCAAACAAAAACTTTTAAGTAATACCTTTCCTCTAGAATAAGGGCCAAGGAAGTTCACATAGCTACTTGACCGTATGTGAAAATTTTAAATCAATTCATGAAAAAATTACAAAAAACGAAAATCACGATTATGGCGCTGATCTGAGGACAAGAACGACAACGTTGTAAAGATGGCGATCGATTTTAGGCAAGCAAATCGTTTCTTGTCATCGTTGTTGTTTTAATTATTTATAATGTAGTTAAAAGTTTGGAGAATTTTATGTGCATGGGTATATTTGTTAATGAGTGTTGAAATTTAGCGAATTATTATAAATTTGGTGCTACTTATGGAGTTACTTAAGGCCACAAATAATATAAACCAGTTGGATCACATGGGAAATTTTAAAGTAGGTGTTAGTATGAGTTAGGATTATTAAAATTATAGTCGGTCTAAGCCGACTATAAATACCCTACACATATGTGTTGTTACCATTAAAAGTGGTATATAGGTCACCAGGGTATACGAATCCTAAAAAAAACTACAAACTTTCAATCGCTGAAGAATTTCCATTCATTTGATACCAATATTTACAAATGGGTAGATGTACCAAATTTCGATTTTTTTTTTTGGAACCACAAGTCGTTTCGCCGGAAACCATTATTTTCATGTATTTGACCATGAGTCAATATATATTTGACCAAAAAAAGTTGTCCTAAGCACGTATACAGTAAAATTGATCTACAGATATACATTTTATATGAGGTATTTAAACATAAGTGGTCGGTTCTCAGTTCACAATAGACCGATCATTCCAATTTTTATAAGTAATATAAATCTAAAGTTTCATTGCTTTAGCTCTTCTATTTTTTCTGTCATCGTGATTTCAACAAACAGACAGAGGGACAGTCAGACAGACAGTCAAACAGACGGACAGACAGACGGACAGACGGACGGACGGACATCGCTAAATCGACTCAGGAGGTCATGCTGATCAAGAATATATATACTTTTCCATGCCGGAGATGCTTCCTTATGGGTGTTACAAACGGCGTACCAAACTGAATAAACCCTTTCACTCTTAGTGTACATCAAAAATGTGCACAAGTCGAAAACAATTAAAAAAATCTCATGATTACTGATTAGGAGGTTGACATAACCGAATTAAGATATTATTGCAAATACGTTATCTGTTGTTGTCGCAACGGAATAATTTAGCGATTTCCGTCTGTCTGTCTGTTGAAATCACGATTACAGAAAAAGTAGAAGAGCTAGATCCATAAAACATCTAATTTAGATTACTTATATATCTAGGCTGCACCAACAAGAAATTGGAGCTTTGTGACTTGCGAACCGACCGTTTATGTTCAAATACCGCATATAAAATTTACATCTACAAAGGAATTTTACTGTGTACGGTATTAAGTCAACTTTCTTGGTCAAATATATATTAAATTTATGCTCAAATATTTAAAAATAATGCTTTCACGCGAACCGACGTGTGGTTAGTTTAAAAAAAAAATTCGGTATACCTACCCATTTGTACATATGTGTATCAAATGAAAGGTAATTCTTCAGCGATTGCAAGTGTTGATTTATTTTTAGGATTTCTATGCCCTCGTGACCTATGCACCACTTTTAATAGTACCCGCGCACATTATCATATATGTGTAGGGTATTTTTAGTTGGCTTAGACCGACTATAACTTTTAAAATTTTTACTAACTTCATCACACCAACTATCACAATGTCCCTACTTCAAATATCCCATGTGACCTAACCTTCCCAATTGGTTTTATTTCCATAACACCGTCCGACACTATTTTGCATACATGCAAAAATCAGTACGTGAAACTTAGTGTGAGATCAATACGTTTACGGCTTTTATTTGCATTTTAATTGCAAGTGCATATCACATTTTCATAATCACTTTTTTTGCGGAACATATTTTGTAACTGACATCTCTCTGAGTATGGATATAAAAACGGTTTTCCAATATCATTTCATTTAAAGGTTTTATTCCCATTCGAAATGGTACTATGAGGTATTATAAAAATCAATTAAAATTTATTAAATGCAAACAAAAGCTGAAAACGCATTGATATCGGATAATCATTTTCATATTTATACTCAGTGATGTCTGAACTATGAAGTACATCCAACTTTGTTTAAATATTCGACCGAAAATATGATATGCAGTTTCTTTTCAAATGCAAAGAAACCCATTTTACGAATTGAGTCAAAAAAACTGGCATAAACGTGTATTTTATTTTTTAGCATAGTTTAAGAATATATTGGATTTTCTCATGTGTGCAGCAAAAATTGATTTTGTCGTACGGTGTAATGGTTAGCAAGCATCTGGTAACTGAACTGCTGATAGACATGAGGTTGCCGTTTGTCACTTATTTTGTTGCTACAACAACGTACTTAGTTGCTGTAACAAATGCACACTAAGAAAACGAAAGATGGTTGAAAAGTATTAGAGCCTTAAACGTCATTGCAGTTACAATATTAATAGTTTTGCTACAAAAGCATTAATATCTGTAGAATATGTAGAATATTTGCAGAAATGCTACATATTTCTTTAGTAGTTGCAATGAATCTATCACAAATATGACATTTTTCGTGATGTTTATTAGAAACATCTCACAAATAATACAAAATATGTGATGTTTACAAATTATTTAAACTTTTACTGCAGATTTATTTGTTTTTCCTGCATATTGGAATTGTTAAAGCGAGTAGTATTTTAGTTGCAGCAACACTTTCATAAACATTCAATTTTCTTAATGCATGAAAGTCAATTTTGGGAGAATGAAAAATGCAATCATGAGGTTACGGCAACCGAATTTGCAGTTTCAGTTATACACACACAAAAAAAATATCGTTTCCTGTAAACACTTCCTCAAACAAGCACTAAAGTGTTTGCAAGGTCATTTGTAGGAAATAATCGATGTGTTTCTCACAAATGATCAGTAGTGTTTCCCACAAATAATTGTAGTGTTTCCCACAAATAATTGTATTGTTTCCCACAAACACGAAAAGTGTTACCTACAAATACGAAAAGTGTTTCCCACAAATATTTGAAGTGTTTCCCACAAACACGAAAAGTGTTTCCTACAAGCACGAAAAATGTTTCCTACAAGCACGAAAAGTGTTTCCCACAAATACGAAAAGTGTTTCCCACAAATATTTGAAGTGTTTCCCACAAACACGAAAAATGATAAGTAGTGTTTCCCACAAATAATCGTAGTGTTTCCCACAAACACGAAAAGTGTTACCTACAAATACGAAAAGTGTTTCCCACAAATACGAAAAGTGTTTCCCACAAATATTTGAAGTGTTTCCCACAAACACGAAAAGTGTTACCTACAAATACGAAAAGTGTTTCCCACAAATACGAAAAGTGTTTCGCACAAATATTTAAGTGTTTCCCACAAACACGAAAAGTGTTTCCTACAAGCACGAAAAGTGTTTCCCACAAATATTTCAAAATTTGGTAGTGTTTGCCAAAAATATTTGTAGTGTTCGCCAAATTCAGTCAAAGCAAAAAAATCATTTTATTTTATTGCGGCCGCCACTCATTTACGCGACATGTCGAATAATGCAGAATTGCAGGGTAGATTATACGACAAGTCGCGTAAACGAGCGACTGCCGAAAATACACCTTTTATTTCAACTGATATTTATGGACACTAAGGAAACACTTTAACACTATGAATGGGATAGGTGTCTCATACATTGGAAGCGTCTTAAGAAGTCGTCTAATGATTTGCACAGAATTGCGGTAGTGTTTCTACAGTCATCTGTTTTGGATGATGTAAAGACTGATTATGATGAATTATAATGAATATTCGACAAAAGAAGCTTATCCACGTTTATTTGTGCAAGTGTTGCATGACACGGATAAGTTCAATTGTTCAAGTGATGCATCGTTTGTGACAAGCTGTACGATTTTTGTGGCAAACACTTTCAATGTAGCATTTTTTCCTAGAAGCTATTAGTATTTAGGGCAAACACTTTTAAAATAGATTGCGTTCTGGGAAACACTAGCCCCTAAGAAATAACTTACTTATCTTAAACAATTTCATTTATTACTGGTAACAAATGTGTGTTTGGTACTAATTGAAGTGACTTTTATAAAGTGTTCTTGGGAAACATTTTAAATGTTTTTAAGAAATTAGATATTGTTTTGTTCAAACACTAGAATTGTGTAATTGTATTTCTGGCAGCAATTTATGTATTTGCCAGAAGTAACCGATAGCTTCCCACAAGTACTTTATAAACATTCCTTTTTTTAGAGTGTAGTAAAATAAGGTACGTTTGTTTGAGGTTCAACAAATCATGCCAACCTCATGTCAAAAAGGATTTTTCTGCATGACCGATTTGCGTAACTATGGGAACTATATTACAAAAAAAAAGACGGATTGTGACAAATATTAATAAATTTTATAATTAAACGTGACTTTTTTATATTTATTTAAAAAAATGCATCCAAAATAATCAAATTTTGAATGCATAATTTTAAAGTAAACACATTCAAATTAAATCTTATAAATATAAAAATTCCCATGAATTTGATAAATGGCATATAATGACTTTCGGAAATATTAATATAGATCAGTAATAAAAAGTAGAGCATGGTAAAGGGTTTTTCAATAAGAGCGCTACAAAAGTTTTTTTCAAGGGTTTTTCAACAGGGACGCTACAAAAGTAGAGCGACAGGGACAGCAAAACGACGCCATATTTCTTGCCGCTCTTTTGACATTTCTCTTCTGTAAGGTTTGCCATTTCATGATGGAAAGACATACGAGCCAACAACGGGTCGAAATTATTAAAATTTACTACCGAAATTCGAATTCGTATATCTTTCCATTATGAAATGGCAAACCTTACTGAAGAGAAATGTCAAAAGAGCAACTAGAAATATGGCGTCGTTTGCTGTCCCTATCGCTTTACTTTTGTAGCGTCTCTGTTGAAAAACCCTTTTAAAAAAGCAATAACCTTGCCGACATTTATTCTGTTAAGGTATGACCTGACCTGAATATGATATGGAAAAAAATTATAATTTCTACTACACCATTTCTAATTGAAATTAAAAGATTTTATGTGAAATTGGAAAAACTCCAAATAATATTGAGGTTTTCCATTTGAAGTTGAGAATATTCCAAATGAAAGTGATAGATTCCATTTGAAATTGGGAAATTCTAAATGAAATGGAGATTTTCGATGTCATATTGGGAAATTCCAAATGAAATTGAGATTTTTCATTTGATATTGAGTAAATTCCAAATAAAATCAGTGAATAAAATCATTTTGGAATATCGGTGTTACAATTTCCAATTGAAAAATCTCAATTTCAAATGGAAAAATTATCAATTTCATATGAAATATTCTCAATTTCAATTTTTAAATACCAATTTTATTTGGAATTTTCTCAATTTCTGTTAGAAATGGTGTAGTGAGTGCTTGGTTTTTCTAAGTATTCCTCAGTGTAACGTAACCGCCTCAGATCGAGACAGTGGCGGTTGTAATGCCACTTAAATAACTTTAGAACAACATGGATGACAAGGAAATGTTTTTATTTGTGCCGAAAACTCAGCGTTACAGCGTTGCCCGATAAAACTTCTCACGTTTTTACGATTTAGCCATTTGCGAGCAGCAAAAAGCGTGTTTGTTGTTTTTGGGAAAATAACAAGAACAAGAAAAAAAAACCCAATTTTAATAGTTGTTTTTGGCAGAAGTAGCTTAGCTTATCGACAATTGTCGCCATGTGGCGGTTGGTGGTAGCTGTGGCTGGCTGCAATGAGTAGCAGCAGCAACAGCAACAGCGGCCAATGAAATGTGTCAATAATTAATTGAATTTAATTAAAGAGACTTTAAAGAGGTGAAAATTTTCAACGCCATTGTAGGCATGATCATCTTCATCATCATTATTGCTGCTAATACAAAGTAGAAGAAGGAAAAAAAGTCGCCAATGCCAAGATCCTGATAATGGCAGCGCTTTAAGTGCAGAAACTTGTTAATGTTTGCAAATAACTTCCTGTTGAGCTCTACTTTGGGTCGAATCGTTGCTAATTAAGATGGATCCGTGTCATTATCGCGTTGCAGGCGAAACAGGCGAAACAGGCGAAACTAGTCAAAAGTTCAGGGGGCTGACGAGAAAGTTGCGCCGACTTAAAAGCTCTAACCCTAAAACTCATCTTCGTCTTCGTCTTGATCTTGCGGTCTACGGTTTGGTTCAGTTGGGTTCTTTGTCGTTGCCAATTGCAATCTTGATGCCATGACTGCATTAAATGTGGCCAATGCCATGGCCTAATCTCGATCTGAGCATCGTTTGTGGCAGCTGGCAGCAGCTGTTGGCCGTGGCAGGCAGTTGGAAAAACGTGGAAAATTTGTAAAATAATTGAACGCATGTAATGAGTTCTGCGAGGATTGCTGGAAAATTTGTAAATTTTTTCAGCAGCAATTTTTGCAATTCAATTTTTTTCGTATTTTTTTAGTTTTTTTTTGGTTATTTTTTCGTCCACCACGTTTTTGGGTAAAAGTGCAACTAAACAGCAATTAGCCCAATTCCCATGCACAGCGCTGCTGCTGGCTGATCTTATGTGTTGCATGTCGTTCAAAGTAGCAACTGTTGCCACCGTCGCCGCCGCCGTCAGCAACAACGCTGCATTGCATTGCATTGACTGCGATCGTCTTTCATTCTTCAGTCATTCATGTACTTTATTTATTTATCTATCTGTTTATTTGGTTTCTTTCGCATAAGAGTGAAATTTATTGCAATCTCAAGATTTATGTGACCAATGCGGCAGCGCTTCCCAAGCCATAGCGATTGTCTCTGCGTCTGTCCGTCTGTCCATTGTCAGCACAGTCGGACACTTGTGCCGCATGTGACTCTTATCTATAGTATATAATATAATAATAATAATATTAATTTAATTTTTTTCGGTTAGCATTTGTTGCCATCATGGCGCATTTTGTCCAGTAGTTGTTGGTTTTGTTTGGCATTTAATTTGCTCACGTTGCGCTGCTGCATAATGCATCACGTGAGTTTTCTATAATGCCGTTGAAAGTGACTACTTTCCTTTAGCTCCTTGGGAAAATCGGAAAGTGATTCTAATCGCATGCGCATAATGCGACTGTCAATGTGGTTGCTACTACTACTTCGAATGATGCGTGCGGGCGGTTTCTATAGCATCACATAAAAACTATCACTGGTCTTCATCATCATCATTATTATTATTATTATTATCGACAGCACATTGTGCTCAATTTTATGCAGATAATATGTGAAAATTATGTAGAAAATGATATTAAAAATAAAACTAGATTTCAAATTTATGCCTTTAAAGTCTCATATTTTGAATATTTTCTTTATGAACCCTGTCTGCCATGTTTCGGTGACTTCCGACGCCTTAAATTTCCAACGAATATAACTTTAAGAAAAAAGATTCTAATTTTTATAATTTCTCGTACATTCAAATTCATTGGAAAAATACAATATGAAGGGTTTTTCAACAGGGACGCTACAAAAGTAGAGCGACAGGGACAGCAAACGACGCCATATTTCTTGCCGCTTTTTTGACATTTCTCTTCAGTAAGGTTGGCCATTTCATGATGGAGAGATATACGAATTCGAATTTCGGTAGTAAATTTTAATAATTTCGACTCGTTGTTGACTCGTATATCTTTCCATCATGAAATGGCAAACCTTACTGAAGAGAAATGTTAAAAAAGCGGCAAGAAATATGGCGTCGTTTGCTGTCCCTGTCGCTCTACTTTTGTAGCGTCCCTGTTGAAAAACCCTTAAAAAAACTTTTGTAGCGCTCTTATTGAAAAACCCTTAATAAACATTTATCGCATCGATATCGTAATATTTTTCGAAGAAATATCGAACATTGATCTCTATTTTTTCCTCAATATCGTTCCTATATCAACAAATTTATCGTACCGAAAAAACTCCGACAAAAGTCATCGATATCTACCTACCATATAGGTCCAATTTGACGCTCGATATCGGTACGAAAAAGTGTCCGATATCTTGTGATTTCTCCTTTCTCTCGCATTGAACTCGTAACGAATGACATATTGGGAAGGGTGTGTGCGAATTCGACTAAATTTTGTGGTTAGTGCAGTGTTCGACTTTTCAATTTAGCAAATTTTCGAGCAGACTAAATTGAACGGAATTGGATGACAGCAAACAGATATATGATAGACGCTAGATTATGGACGATCGAATGAAAAGCCGTTCAATTTAATTTAGTTGAATTCGCACTCTAAGTAACAAAAAACCTTTTTAAATGTACTTCGTTCAGTCTAATTTCCCATGTACAACTTTCCCCCTAAAGAATTATTTCCCGGACCATTCTTCGCAGGACAATTCAATCCCAATATATATTTTCTTTCAGATGATACTTTTTGATATTGTATTTTTATTGTTTAATAACACAACGTAGCCGCGGTAGCTCAGTGGTTAGTGCGTTGGACTGCGAGCCGAAAGGTCCCCGGTTCAAGCCTGGACTGGGGCTAACAACATCTTTTCATAGAAACATTTTTCTATACCGCGCTACCTCTCGTCAGTAAATGGCAAACCTACGAGAGTAAAACCATTGCCTATGAAAAAGCTCTCACCCGCCGTTCGGATTCGGCAATAAACTGTAGGTCCCACCACTTTGAGTACAAATATAACACGCACAACTCAAATTGGTGAGAGAGCTCGGCCGAAGTTATATACAGGACTGTAGTGCCAAACTATTATTATATTATTATAACACAACGCAATACGATTTTTGACATGGACATCTCATAATTCAATCTGACTATATATATAAAACTCTTGGTCCGTCTGTCAGTCTGGGAAAGCATAGTAACCATTTTTTTTTTATATTAATAAAATTGCTCCGTATCCTTGCATTCACAAAATCTTTGCACGAGTCGTGCAAGGGTGCAGCTAGTATATATATAAAACTCTTGGTCCATCTGTCTGTCGGTCTGCCTGTTTGTTACAGCATCACATCTAAAACGATTTAACTGAAATTTTGCACCAGGATAGTATGGAGTCCGTAGGGTGACATAGAATATATTGATTAAAGGGATGTGGTACCTCTCAGACAAACTAAGAAGATAAAACAAAAAACTAAAAAAAAAAAATTACAAAATAAAAAGTCCAAAATCAAACAGAAAAAGAAAAGCAAAAGCACAAAATTAAAGCAATAACATAAAAACAACATCAGAATAAAAAACAAATCGAAAACAAAGGAAAAAATACAAAGAACAAAAGCAGAAACACAATATCAAAAGCAGAAACACAAACACGAAATAAAAAACACAAAAACGCAAACAACAAAACACAACATAAAAACACAACAACAAAAACCTACAAATAAAAACAAAAACAATAGAAATACGCAAAATCAAAAACAGAAAAGAAAAAGCAAAGCCACAAATAAAAGCAATAACAGAAGCAAACACACAAAATGAAAAACACATAAGTGAAAGCTAAAATACAAAAAAAAACAAAAACAAAAAAAAAAAAACACAAAAGCTACAGAAAAGGCCAAAACATAAAAGAAAAAGCAAAAATACAAAACCAACAACTCGAAATCACAATTATACAAAAATCAATAAAAAAAATCAAAAACAAAAGCAAATGTAAAAACTAAAACAAAATCAGAACAAAATCAAAAACACAAAAACAAAATCAAAAGAAAAACATGAAAATAAGAAACAAACACACCAAGTTAAAGTTAACAAAAACAAAATAAATAACAAACACATAATGAACAAAAACACTTAAGGCTCGAATACACGATAGAGAAATTTGCTAGAGATAGAGAAAAAAATCTACTGTAGAGCTCTCTACCGTGGAGCTCTATTTAGCAGGAATGATATTTGAAAATATTGTAACTTATCGTAAAAAAAAATTGTACTAAATGGAACCAAATTGTATTTTTTTTTTCTTAAATTTAAATATCTTTTTTTTTAAATACAAATATAAACCAGTTGGGAAGGTTAGATCACATGGGAAATTTTAAAGTAGGTGTTATTATGATAGTTAGGATTATCAAAATATACTACACATATGTGTAGTAAATACACTACACATATGTGTAGTTACCATTCAAAGTGGTATATAGTATACGAATCCTGAAAATAACTACAAACTTTCCATCCCTGCAGAATTTACTTTCATTTGATACCCATATTTACAAATGGGTAGGTGTACTGAATTTTTTTTTTTTTGGGAACCACAAGTCGTTTCGTGGGTATACATTATTTTCATGTATTTGAGCATAATGTCAATATATATTTGGCCAAAAAAGTTTACCTAAGCACGTATGCAGTAAAATTGATTTGTTGATGTAAATTTAATATGAGGTATTTGAACATAAGTGGTCGGTTCTCAGGTCACAATAGACCGATCATGCCAATTTTCTTGTTCAGACAGCTTAGATATATAAGTAATCTAAATATAAAGTTTCATTGCTCTAGCTCTAACTTTTTCTGTAATCGTGATTTCAACAGACAGACGGACAGACGGACGGACATCGCTAAATCGACTCAGGAGGTCATGCTGATCAAGAATATATACTTTTCCATACCGGAGATGCTTTTTTCAGGGTGTTACAAACGGCATACCAAACTGAATATACCCTTTCACTCTTAGTGTGGAGTATAAAAATATGCAATAAGAGCCTCTTTCTCTATTTCAAAAGAAAACAATGAAGTAACGATGTAAAAATGACGTCAGTATTATTTATATTTCATGCTTTTTGACTTTTTTACAAATTTTCCATACTTTATATAGGTGCCGATTTTTATATTTAGGAAGGGGATATTCATTTCCATGTTAACCCTTTTTTTTTTAATATACTGATATACCGGGACGAAAAGGCATATTTTTACGAAAAAATAATTATTTTTCTCCACAAGATCTAGGATCAATTACGTAAAAATTGGAATTATAATTTTAATAAAATATTAAATTAGAAAAATAAATAAACATTTTTTGACTAAAATGAAATTTTTGTACTTCTGATTTTAGTATAATGTTTCCCTGCGGTAAAAAAGTGTCAATTGCTCCATAATTTCCTATCACGTGACTGGTGTAAAAGAGACTTATCTGAACAGTTCTAGTTTAAAGGTATGTTCTGTGACCGGTACCATAGGTAGTGAATAAGGACAGAATCTTAAAGACCAGTTTTGTAATAGGTCTGAAGGTCTGTATGAGGTGGTTATTATCCCTAAAACAACGCCATGCCGGTTGGCCCAGAAGACATATTTTTGAATAGACGTTTCATTTATTTGTATAATATATATTCAGAGACAATTATACACTGGATAATTCTTCTTCAAATAATTTCAGCGTAATTTAGTTTTAGTTCTGGACATAATAAAAGTATTGTCTCGTTTAATCCGCGAAGATTTTCCTAGGAAGAATAGTCTCAGAGAAAAATTTTCCGATAAAATATTGTCTCTGGGGAACACTAAATTACGCTTAAAAGCATCAAAAATAATGTCTGCAAATTTGTTCTCTGTCTATTCTACTCTGAGAACTATCTTGCTCGGACTAATCTTACCCAGACAGTTCTTCTTCGTGACAAATAATTTACGAGATAATTCTTCTCAAAACTATTTTAATAAAAATTAATATTAATAGAAAATATTCCCCAGAGACAATTATGCGAAGTAAAATTATACTCTGTGGCTATTTCCCAGACAATTTATTAACGGAAGATCCTTCCACTGCTGATTAATTAATTCAGCACAATTTTGATTAATCATAAAAAAATTAATCATTAACTAATATTTTGTTTATACAAAAATCTTTATAAATTAATGAATCAATTTTGAATTTGAATGATTCAAATTATACTTTTCTCACAGCTCAAAGTAAAAAAGATATTTGTATTTATTGTTTTTTTTTTTTTTATAAATGGTGCTAATAATAAAGGGTTTTTCAATAAGAGCGCTACAAAAGTTTTTTTTAAATAAAACAAAAACGGTTTTGGATATCAATGAAATGGCCTGGCCACCACGGGCACGCTTCCAGAAGTCCAGACGCTGAACCCATTTTTCGACGGTTTTCAAGCATAAATCGGCCGATACTGCTGCAATTTCACGTTCGATATTCGTACGAAGTTCATCAAACGTCACTGGCTTGTTGGCATAGACCATAGACTTGACGTAGCCCCACAGGAAATAGTCTAACGGCGTCAAATCGCACGACCGAGGCGGCCAATCGACTGGACCATTTCGTGAGATAACACGTTCTCCAAACTTGGTTTCCAATAAATTGATTGTGGCATTCGCTGTGTGGCTTGTGGCGCCGTCCTGTTGGAACCACATGTCCTTCAAGTCCATATCATCCAATTGGGGCCAAAAATATTCGGTTATCATTGAACGGTAGCGATTCCCATTCACAGTAACGTGCCGGTCTTGATCATCACGGAAGAAGTACGGCCCAATGACGCCGCCGGCCCATAAACCGCACCAAACCGTAATTATTTCGGGATGCAATGATGGCTCATGGAGTTCGTGTGGATTGCTGTCTGACCAATAACGCATATTTTGTTTATTGACGAAGCCATTCAGCCAGAAATGAGCCTCATCGCTGAAGATGATTTTTCGATGAAAATCAGAATCATTTTCAAGTTGTTGCTCAGTCCAATTCACGAACATACGACGCTTCTGGTGGTCAAGCGGCTTCAGTTCTTGCGTCAATTTGATTTTGTAAGGATGTAGGCCAAGATCTTTTCGCAAAATTCGCAACAAGGACGTCACAGAGATGCCCAACGCTTGAGAACGACGTGTGAGAGACACATTTGGGCTTTCTTCAACTGAAGCCTCAGCGGTAGCAATATTCTCGACACTACGGGCACTTCTTTGTCTCACTGGCACGGGAACATTTTGTACTGTGCCTGTGGATTCAAATTTTTCCACTAGACGCTCAATTGTTGATCTGCTAGGACGATTATGACGACCATAAATTGGACGTAGCGCTCTTAACGTTGAGGCCACTGACTCCGAATTTCGGTAGTAAATTTTAATAATTTCGACTCGTTGTTGGCTCGTATATCTTTCCATCATGAAATGGCAACCTTACTGAAGAGAAATGTCAAAAGAGCGGCAGGAAATATGGCGTAGTTTGCTGTCCCTGTCGCTCTACTTTTGTAGCGTCCCATTTGAAAAACCCTGTATTGCAAACATATATCAGCTGAAATAACTGAAAAAAGATTGTTCCGTTTTTTGATGCTTCAGCTATCGAACCGACTTTAAGTAGAGGATAGATTGATGCGATCATTAACATGGTGCGATGGACATAATTTGAAAAGTTGAAAATTAAGGAAGCTTATTGATTACGTCAAGAACTTTCCATCGGTTCAATGACGCATCGATGATGTAACGTTGTAATTTAGAATAATTTAATGTTCGATATTCCATGAATTCTCCGACACCTCATTCTCATATAGCGATTTTAATTTATAGGAATTCTCTGGGGAAGTTTTTATAAATATTGAATTTAAATTGTTTTTTTTTAGGCATTTTTACACCATTTCTCACTGAACCAATTTGAACTTGATTGAATAAATTGCATCTTGGATTCGTCCCCAGAAGCCCAACATATAATAAGACTCAAAATTAGGCAAAACTCTGAATTCCACACGTCTGATTCGCGTCAATTCGAACATCAACACCTAGCTAATTGAATTCTCGAATTTCGAGTACACGAAAATAGCGCGATATACGTTCTACTCATTAAATTGATTAGCAACGTGTGTGCAATACGAACCTAGCAACAAATTGCGAATTGCATCATTAAAATTTATATAACTTTCCGCAGAAACATACAACATATCGTACAACAGACTCGACTCAACTCGTGTGGTTCAATGACCAAAATAAAAAACTGTTTTTTTTAAATTATTATTTTTTTTTGTACTATTTTGTTGTCTAATTTGCATGCAGCCAAGTGTGAAGCCTGCAGTTGCTGCTGAGTCAAATATTGTTGGCAACACAGGTTGGTTGGCAGGTTGGCAAAAGCCGCCGTCATTATAATAGGAAACATAATAAAAAAAAAGATGGAAAAAATTGATTTTCGACAGCTCCATTCAATCGGCAATCACTCAGAAACACTCACTCACTCAGATCAACTGCGCCCTCAGTATTCGGAGGCAGACCGACCGATCGACGAACCAAGGGAACCAACGTCTGTTGCTATTGTTTGCCGCTGTTGCTGCTGCTGCAGCTACTGCTGTTGTCAATCGCATCACCTTTAGATGGCGTTGTTCCTGACGTAACCCTAATTGGAAAAAAGTCAAAGTCAATGGCTTTGATGGCTGCTGGTTCACGGAGTTCAGCGCTAGTTGAATAGCTAAAAATTCATAGAGTTGCCTTGAAGAAAACACAAAAAAATAAAAGATAACATATTTCGTCAGGTGTTTGCTGTACAATTTCAATTAGCTCTGTCAAGTTACGGAATTTTCTATGACTGCCAATTTAAATAGTTTTGTCATATTTAACAATGTTTGCATCAGCAACACATTGTTAATAAATGTCCAGACGGCAGACAGAAATATATAAAATGGTTGCGGTGATCATTTTTGAAAAGCTACATAATTTAATAGGTATACAATGTATTCATAAAAGAAAATAAAATGTTTGTTTGTTATCTTTATACACAGCAAAAAAAAAATCATCAATATGATGTTTTTATTCATAAATATAATGAATTTTTTTTACACACTACCAGATTCATCATTTGTATGATTTCATTCATTGAATTGCAATTTAATGTTTTTAATCTTTGAAAAATAAAAATCAAAACATAATTTTGTGAAAAAAAAACAGTTTTTCAACAAAAAAATCCGAAAAAAAAAATCCGAATGAAATCATCAATGTGATGAATACTGGTTTTTGGTGAAATTTTTTGTTTGTGTGAAGTATGGCAAAAAATTAACGAAAAATAAATATGTTGATTGAAAATTGGTTTGATGAATAGCATTATTCAATATGATGTACATAATTGTTGAATTTTATGTATTTGTTCATTAATATGATGAAACGTATTCTTCACATACATTTCATCATATTGAAGAACCTTTTTTCGGTCATTCATCTATTGATAATGAATTCATAACATTGATGTTTAGTAGTTATCCATATTATGTAGCGATCTTCAATACAATGAATCATTCTTTGATGAACGGAATTCTTCAATATGATGTACATTTTTTTTGTGCTAGATAAGAATATGTTTATTGCTATGATACCATTCCTACATTATTAAATAATCCCCCATATTATTATTATGTTAATCATACATTATCATTATATAATTGTCATATTATCCAAAAATATCAAATATTGTCTACATCATCATATACTGATCTCAACACTATCACAATATGATCCCCACATTATCGTAACAAGATACCTCAATGAACAGAAAATGATTGGTTTATGATTCTAAAATGATCTCCATATTATCAAAATATAATTAATATTATGTAATTATTTCTTTATTAACATAAAATTATCCCCACATATGATTGGTAAAATCATCACTCCATTAAACAAAATGATTTCTACATAATAATCAAATCAATATAACTTACTATAACAATATGATTACTACACATGATCATGATATGATGCTCGCAATGATTCCATAATGATCGTAAGATAACTATATTATAATAATATGATTTCTAAAATATCTTTGTATAATAACAACATATAGATGAATTATAAATACTATATGATGATGAAAATATGTACCATATTAGTGATGAAATATAATATAGAATAATAATCAATAATTTCTAAATGACAAACAACTGTAATTGTGAGAAACACAGTGTATTTGCCTCGGTCATATCGCAATCATATATTTTCTCTGGGTGTGCACAGAACATCAAGTCCAAGAATTTTGGCCAGAAAATAAGCACCATGATGCATGTCATATGTTCGCTGCGCTGTTGATTGAAAGTAATGCATTGATCATAAAAGCAGGAAATGACGTTGCTTTTTTAAATTAAATGAAAAATTGAAAATAAATGTTAATGCTGCTCAGAATGGCGCGAATAACTTCAAAGTGTCTTGTAGATTTTTTTTTTTGCAAAGTATTTAATGCACCTTTTTAGATATTTGCGGCAAGTGTGTCATTTATCCAAATTTAACATTCTTTTCAAGGGTTTTTCAACAGGGACGCTACAAAAGTAGAGCGACAGGGACAGCAAATGACACCATATTTCTTGCCGCTATTTTGACATTTCTCTTCAGTAAGGTTTGCCATTTCATGATAGAAAGATATACGAGCCAAAAACGTGTCGAAATTATTAAAATTTACTACCGAAATTCGAATTCGCATATCTTTTCATCATGAAATGGCAAAACTTACTGAAGAGAAATGTCAAAAGAGCGGCAAGAAAGAAGAAATATGGCGTCGTTTGCTGTCCTTGTCGCTCTACTTTTGTAGCGTTCCTGTTGAAAAAACCTTTAAAGGGTTTTTCAATAAGAGCGCTACAAAAGTTTTTTTCAAGGGTTTTTCAACAGGGACGCTACAAAAGTAGAGCGACAGGGACCGCAAACGACGCCATATTTCTTGCCACTCTTTTGACACTTCTCTTCAGTCACGTTTGCCATTTTATGATAGAAAGATATACGAGCCAACAACGAGTCGAAAAATATTAAAATTTACTACCGAAATTCGAATTCGTATATCTTTCCATCATGAAATGGCAAAACTTACTGAAGAGAAATGTCAAAAGAGCGGCAAGAAATATGGCGTCATTTGCTGTCCCTGTCGCTCTACTCTTGTAGCGTCCCTGTTGAAAAACCCTTTAGTTAGAATCGAAAATCATACACGCTGCAAAAAAAGGACTCTACCAAACATATTTTTGCAGGCATTACATATATCTTTGGAGCTTTATGCAAACAAAAGTATTATTTCATTTTCAAACATTACTATAATAACAGCCAAACATATTTTTGTTTTCGTTCAAACATATTTTTGTTCAGAAAGAATAATTTTCGGCGTTATTGCAAACATATATATGTTTGAATGTGGAAAACATTTTATTTACATGTAAATTTATGTTTACATTTAATTTTAATGTAAAAATAATAAATTTAGTGCTAATATCTTCATTGCACAATATTCGTTTTTTCCCTTTTTTTCTAATTACATTTTTTTTTTATTTATATATTCTCTATTTATAAACTTTATCTCTATTTATAAACACCCAGTTACAATCACGAATAACCAAATACATATAATTCAAAGAACCTTTTATTGACGTTGGGTGTGTTAAATAGCAGAAATATCAAACATACATATATTAATATCTGATGAAAAATATATATTTCTACAGATACATTAATATAGTAAATTCATGTAAATCCGCGATTAACGTAATTTATGTTTAAATATCATTTAATAATATTTCAATCTGAACAAAATATTAATACAATTCAATTATAATGTAATTAGATATTACTCCCAATATTTATATGGTGATTTCGAATTACGTTATAATTACATTCGAGCATATTCAAACAAATCTTTTCTATCCGTGTAGTATTGAAGAATAGTTCATAATATTGATTACTACAAAACAGCAATATTATGAATTCATTATCAATTTGATGAGTTATTGAAACAGTACAAAATATATGTACATCATATTTAAGAATCCTGCTCATCAAACCAAATTGAAATCAAAATGTTTATTTTATTTCGTTCCTTTTTAGTCATATTTAGAGTACTCAAAATTACCTCCCATACAACCTAAACTTTTAAAACAATATAACTCGGCACTTACACCAGCGCCGAACATGGAACAAAAAACTCAAATACAAAAGTTAAAAAGTAAATTACAAAAGTTAAAACACAATCAAAAACAAAAATACAAACACAAAAGTAAAAGCACAAAACAAATGAACAGCAAAAACAACATCAAACCAGTAAAAAGAAACAAATGAATAAAAAACAAAATAAAGCAAAAAAAATCAAAATCACAAAAACAAAAAGAAAAACACAAATAAAAACACAAACACGATCAAAAGCAAAAGTAAAAGTAAAAAAATAAAAACAAAATCAAAAACATAAAAACAAAATAAAAACAAGCACCAAAAAATATCAAAATCAAAAAACAAAAGCACAAAATCAAAAACACAAATGCACAAAAACCAAAAATGCCGAAACAAAAGTAAAAACAAAAGAAAAACACAAAACCAAAAAAAAAGCAAAAAAAAAAAATTAAAAGCTAAGACTCAAAACAAAAGCAAAATCAAAACACACAAAAGAAAAAAAAAACGAAAAATGGAAGCAAAAATAAGAAAAAAAAACAAAAAAAACTGAAAAACACAAAATAAAAACAAAATCAAAACCAAAAACAAAAAAAGCAAGAACACAAAAGCAAAAATACAAAATCAAAAAATACATAAACTAAAAATATATCAAAATTACAAAAACGCACAAAACAAAATTGAAAACACAAAAGCAAAACAAAATTCCACAACAAACTAAAGCAAAAACAAAAAGTCAAAGAACAGCAAAAATAGAAAACCAGAAAAACAAAATAAAACGTATTTAATATTCTTATAAGAATTTTAAATACCCTAATATACAATTGGAGACAAATTTTATATTTTAAATTGAAATTGAGTATGAAGAACAAAAATACGATTATAATTTAATGGTAGATATTTTTCATATTTTGGAAATTCTAATTTCTAAAAAAATAAATTCATTACATTTATGTAAGATCAGCTAAAACTGGAGTTTAGAGCGTGAAGATTAAACGAATTGACTGTCCAGCCATGCAGCAACATTGTTTCGTTAAATTTGCAAAATTTCCATTATAGCATCAAAATTATATCGTGGTTTTCACATGAAATTAATTTACAATTTTTTCAACCACAATGCAATTCAGTAATTCAGTTGCAGATCAATTGTTGCAGCAACAGCAATTTCTCAGGCCAAGCAATACCACAAAATGTTCGCATACGAATTGTTGCTTGAATTTCATTTTAGTTTTTGTTTTATTTTTTTTTTTATAATGATTTATTATTGTTTTACTTATTGCTTTTTATTGGTGGCAACCAAAATTGCTGTTGGCAACATTAACTATGAACTAATTTCAGTGGTAAGATTTTGTCAAGAATTCGTTCAGTTCGAGTAATATGCTGTTGGTGTTACGAAGAACAGCGTTGACACTACATAGAGTTCTGTGGCATGCAACAACAAAGAAAATTCCACACTCAAAGCAACGTGGCAACAAGTGCAGTGGCACAACAGTAGCTAGTAGTAGCAGGCAGCAACAAAACAACAGGCATCGGAATGCATGACAAACAGGCAGCAACACATTTTTCGCACAGCGATGTGCAGCAACATTTGCAAATATTTGCTGCTACCACTGCTGTTGATGCCGCATTGATTGCCAACGTTGTATAGCGCACGACAAACACCGCACTCATTCATCAATTGAATGATTGCGGGTGTCTATGCTGTATCAATAGACAGACACATAAGTCAAACAGTAGCAGCAACCACAGTTGCAGCGGCAGCAGCAACAATGTCGTCGACGTCGTCAAGTGGAGTCAACAATTGTGTTGCTGCTACTACAACTATGTTGTTGCCATTTGAATATCGTCGCAGATACCATGAAATATTTATTATAATGAATATTTTTCGAGTTTCTTTATTTTATTTTTAATTCCAGGCATTTCTATGCGCGCATCGCTCTTTTAGATGCTAACTAGACTTAAGCGATTAATCGGCGTGCACTATAAAAATAAAATAACGATTCGTTTGTGATAACCGAATTTTCGTTTTTGTCATTTATGACTTGGCATTGCTTTAAAATGTAATTAATAAATGCCAAAATTCTTTATTTACCTCATTCTAATTTAAATCTATTTTAAATAATTTTATAAAACTAATCAAACTAATTTTTATTTGTTTTAAATATGAAGACAACTTTTTTAATTAAATTTAGTTGCAACAACCGAAAGTAAAAGTGATTGAATAAATGCTATAATAAAAACATAATACGTAGATAAATGTTGAATGTTGAATGCGTAGCTCATTTTATTTGAAGTAATAAATATTAGTTATGACAACTGAAATTAGTATTACTATGGTATGAAAACTATCAAGCGATTAATCTGCATGCACTATAAAAATAAAAAACGATTTGTTTGTGATAACCGAATTTTTGTTTTAGTCATTTATGACCTGGCATTGCTTTAAATGTATTAAATAAATGCGTAAATCTTATATTTATTTTATATAAAATTATATAATGTGATATAATGCGGTTGTATTAACCGAATACTCATTTATTCTAAGTGTACTGCAGAAAGTGCCACAGTATTAGACACCATCTCCGTTACATAGAAATTTATTCAACGGTAGCTGTCGTTGACCGTCGACCACGTCAATGCAAAACTTTCGACGTGTTGAGATGAGTTTTCAAGATCGTTGCTGACACCTGAAAAATGCATATGTGGCGCAGCAACAGCAACCATCAACAACTAACAAACAACAATCGTCAGTGGTAGTAGCAACAGCAACACTACCACCACCACCAACATATAGCATATTGACAACCAATTTAAATGAAGTTGATAACTCGTTGACTTTGTTAATTGAATGTTAGTTCTATGGTTTGAGGGTGCTGCGTGGGAGCGATCAAGTTTGACAAATTTATCAAGAATGTAATCAATAGTTAACGGAGTTGCTGTCATGGCGCATAAATGCGGAAATACTATGGATGCGGTTGGCTCCTGTATTCAGGAATGTTGTAGGCAAATATTTGCATACTATTCGACAACTCTTTGAGAGTGAAGCTTAGGCAATTTTATGTATAAAAGTTGCTACTGTGAAAGTACAGTAGAAGGTTTAGTCAGTCCTTTTTTTATCAAATACGTTTTGTTCGACGAGGTTTTTTATGTAGGATGTATAAAATAATTGCAAATTTAACTGAAACATTTAAAAATATTTGTTGTTCTTCGTAAAACCAGCAAATCCGTTTGGTAATATGAATATTTGTACGTCAATGTAGCAAATTAATTATTAGGCGCAATTTCAGCAATTATATTTGCTAAAACTGCGCCGACTAATTAATTTGCTGTATTGACGTACAAATATTTATATTAGCGAACGCAATTGCTTATAAAGTGTTTCAATAGGGACGCTACAAAAGTAGAACGACAGAGACAGCAAACGACGCCATATTTCTTGCCGCTCTTTTGACATTTCTCTTCAGTAAGGTTTGCCATTTTATGATGGAAAGATATACGAATTCAAATTTCGGTAGTAAATTTTAATAATTTCGACTCGTTGTTGGCTAGTATATCTTCCCATCATGATATGGCAAACCTTACTGAAGAGAAATGTCAAAAGTGCGGCAAGAAATGTGGCGTCGTTTGCTGTCTCTGTCGCTCTACTTTTGTAGCGTCCCTGTTGAGAAACCCTTTGAAAAAAACTTTTTTAGCGCTCTTATTGAAAAACCCTTTATAACGAAGAATAGCTAATGTTTTTATTCTGTGTAGACGTTCAACATTTTATTTAGGAATGAACGAAATATGTTTATCCATTTAACTCATTGACCAGTCAGTATATTCGGTTCAATGTACTGTTAAATCGGTTCTTATAACTAATTATAAATAGGTTGTAGTTTGGATTACAATAAATATAAAAGAGTTTTAGAAAAATTTGGTTGGTGTATATGATAATATTTTAAAGTGTCAATCGAATATGACAGACAGTTCCATCAACTAATTTTGTCAAATTTCGTTTGAACCGAAGAATGTTGGTTGTTAAAACTAAATTTTTTTTGGTATTCCGTTTGTAACACCTCGAAGGAAGCATATACGGTATAATCTTGAAATCATGATTATTGTAAAACTAGACAATCTAAATCAATGATAAACTCATGCGCAGTTTGTCTTTTTGTGTCAATCCATTGTGACCTGTGAACCGACTACTTATGTTCAAATACCTCATATAAAATTTACATCTAAAGATTAATTTTTCTTTATACGTGCTTAAGTGATTTTTTTTTTTTTTTTTTCCAAAAATCATGTTTTCCGGACTGGCTTGTAGATCACAAAACAAGAATAAAAAAAATCGAAATTCGGTACACTTACCCATTTCTACATATGGGTATCAAATGAAAGTAAATTCTTCAGTGATTGCAAGTTTGTAGTTATTTTCATGTTTCGTATACTCTGGTGTCCTATGTATCACTTTAAAAGGAACCACACACATTATCACATAAATATTTATAGTCAGATTAGACCGAATATAACTCTCATAATTCTTACTAACTTCATCATCCAACTATTACAATTTTCCTACTTCAAAATTCCCATTGGACCTAACCTTCCTGTACCATCCTTAATACATCCTTAAAGTAAAAAATCGCCTTATATCGATTTCTTAGATTCCATTTTTCACAGTTTGAGCTAATCTGCGATACAAACAAAATAATATAACTATTTACTACATCGACCCCATGCACAGTGCCTCCCCCACAATTTCAGAAACATCGTTTTTGGTTCGCTATGATTTGCATTTGTCAAGAGTAACTCAAGATCTAAAACCGTTTTTATTGTTCACTTAAAACGCATAAATTCCGCTTAATCTGTCATCTTAACCCTTGTGCAAATAACTCGACACCAACGGCATAAATGTCCTCAATTTGTTGCCAGCCAGTATTACTTCAATTGACACGCATTTCGCGCATATCTCGACGTGCCCGGCGAACTGCTTAAATTTGTTTGGCTCTCTCGCCTGCAAGTCGATGCAAATCGCAAATTTATTGCGTTGCCATTAGCGAGGACACGGACCATGGACCATGAATACAGCGCGAACGGACGACAATACAATTGGACCCCGCAGCAACATGGCAAAGAGCACACGACGCAAATCTAGACGCAGACGTAGTAGACGCATATTGCATTGCGTTGCGTTACGTTCCACACCGTACACGTAACAAAACTAACGAAATCTGTGATCGGCGTGCAGGCAACTCGTCGTGAATGTAACGATGCGTGAGCTACATTTGTACGGATTAAATGTGCGTGCGCAGGGTTTAGAAGAAGGTGACAGACAGACAGACAGACAATTGTAGGTCTTTTTAAATTGTATTCTATTGTGGCTATGTGTGGTGGGAGTATGCAGAAGACAATGGGAATGTCTTACCAATGTCTATGAATTGTCTGAGAAATGTCTAAAAAAATGTCTATGAATTGTGTAAGAATTGAAGACTTATATAAGAATTGTCTAAGAATTATCTAAAAATCCTTTAAGAATTTTAAAAATGTTTCCAAATTCAAATACTGTATGTGACTGGAAAACATTTATGCATTTTATGTTCTAAAGTTTCTTTGTAACAAGAATGTATAAATTCAACGTAATTATGACTAATAGGTGGTATTCAAAATGTCAATTTGTGGCAGTTTCATGTTCGAAGATTTCATAAATTTGTTGTTTTTGATAAATATTTATTCTAAAAAGGAACTTGGTTTAAGGAATACTATTTTCTTTGAAAAAACATGTTATTTAAATGGAATTTTCGTGAAACAAAATAATGCTGAATCGCGTAATTATTGAAATTAAAGATATCCGTGTTTCTAATCAAATGTCAAATGGAAAACTACCTATTTTTGATTTATCATCTAGATATTTTTAAATTGATATCATATAATTGAACGGAACCGCTATTTTAAAAATCTTAGAACCAGAACCGATATTCTGGTCAGGGACCTCAAAAAACCGGAACCGTTTCGATTTTTGGCGCCGGAATCTGAACAGTTATTAAAAAAATGTCTAGAACCGAAATCGGAATCTATATAATGTGTTTCTATTGAAACCGGAATTGAAACCGCTAGTGGATGAAATTTGTCATCGTCTATTGGTTCTCTTGAGCACCGAAGGAAGCCTGTTTTATAGGTATTACAATGGTAAGTGTTCGAGGGAAATACATGGTCTGATTTCACTGGGTCGTGTGTTCACTCGTTCTACTCGGGCGTCAAACCAAGCCCACCCCTTTGTAGTCACGGCTCTCTACAGAACCACGCATTATCGAGAGAATTCGTTCGAGAATTCGTCGCACGATACTTTTGTGTAAAAATCTCCCTGCGTCCGTTTTCCCCGACATTTTTGATATTGGCAAGTTCAAAAACAAACATTCACCGACACTACTCTATCTTTCCCCCTCATTTTAACCTATCAACCCTTCTTATGATCAACACTGTGTCTCCCAAAAATCTTTTTAAGATGCGTAAGAGTTTCCAAAAATCATTGGATGTGTCGACCCAGATTTAATTATATATAGGGAAACCTGTGGTAAAGTGAGACATGGGGTTATGTGGGAAATTGTAATTTTTGAACATGTTTTTGTACTTAGAAAATTAAAAACAATACACAAATTAATACGGCATCAACATTGGTTATTATCAAATATATACATTTTTATTGCATTTCGAGAACAAGAGAAAATAAAATGTTCTTGAAAGTTTTTTTGAGTGCTTTTGTTTGCTATCATAAATTGTGAATTTTTGTCGTTTTTAATTAGGAGGTATGTTTAAAATGATAGCATATTGTATATCTTTTGAAATACAAACGGGGTTTGCAAATAAATTAACATTGTTTAAATGGTGATAAGTTATTATCAAATAGCAATATTTCGGTAAAGTGGGAAAAACTCTCCGGGGTAAAGTGGGAAACGTAATTTAAGCAATGTGTGTTTCGGGATTCTTGCAGTATGGTATCTCAATTCCATATTAAAGGGTTTTTTAACAGGGACGCTACAAAAGTAGAGCAACAGGGACAGCAAATGACGCCATATTTCTTGCCGCTCTTTTGACATTTCTCTTCAGTAAGGTTTGCCATTTCATGATGGCAAGATATACGAATTCGAATTTCGGTAGTAAATTTAAATAATTTGGACTCGTTGTTTGCTCGTATATCTTTCTATCATGAAATGGCAAACCTTACTGAAGAGAAATGTCGAAAGAGTGGCAGGAAATATGGCGTCGTTTGCTGTCCCTGTCGCTCTACTTTTGTAGCGTTGAAAAACCATTGAAAAAAAACTTTTGTAGCGCTCTTATTGAAAAACCCTTTATTTGAAAGATTAAAAATAGGTTCTACTGATTTTTTAAATTATAAAATTTGCATTTTTCATATACTCAATACTAATAATTATCATGCACAAGTAACCTTCATGCTGCTCGTTCACTTCCGCGACTTAAATACATTGCACATCACACCAAGTCGTCACTTTTCAACATAGTACCTACATAGTTTGACTATAATTTAAATTGAGCAGTTAGTAAAGCAATTTTTATTGAGACAAACAACGTTTGCTGTTCAATATTTTTAATGCAGTTTTTTTTTTGTTGTACATTCTGCGAATTTGCGGTTTTAGCATCTATGGCAACATGCGTCAACGGGCGTGAACACGTGGGTGGGAGTGCCAAGCCGCGATCTATTGTTCCACGCCATTAGCCTAAATTATGCAGGAGCAGCTCCGGCAGCAGCAACCGTCGCAACCGCAGCAGCAATAGTAACAGTCGCAATAGCAACGAGCAACACCCAGAGTTCGCGCACGTGCTTGTTGCTCCAAATAACGCGTTGATCGATCTTGTTGCTGATGCCGTTGCCAATTGAATTGAAAAAGGTTTGTTGCAGATTGTGTGGTATTTTGTTAACACTTTGTTTAGGTTAGATGAAAGGTAGGCAGGCAGACAGGCAGGCAATAGACAGACTATGGCAATTTGGGCTAATTTGTGGGTAGCCAGCCAGAGGGCGTTGTTGTGTGGCAATTTGCGGATAAGTGATAAAGTTAAATTTCAATTCCAATGATTTTTCAATTTTGAATTGGAAAATAATTTTTAACTATTAATTACAGTTATTATGGCTCACTGAAGTAAATACATTTTAAAACGAACTACTGACGGTGTCCTTTAGTATAAAATCGGGATTTAATTATTTTAGAAATAATTGAAATTTATTTCTAAAATATTTCAGTAACATAAACCAATGTAATTTCACAAATTCAACCTACTAAAAAATAATAATTAAAACCATTACTAATAAAGGTTTTGATTAGAAGTTTTGTATTGAAGTTACACGCAACATGATTTCGGCAATTATGTTCTCTATAATCACAGATGTATTGTCACAGTCAAAATAAAGTATTTATGTTATGATTACGAAAAATATTGCCACGATCAATCACCTAAACTAATAGGGGTTTCGATTTTGGTGCCGGTTTTATGTTTTATGACAAAACGGTTTGTCGGTTTTAATTCAAGGTTTCGATTTTGATTTTTTATTAAGGTTAATTTTTGCCCATATTGTCATTGTAGTGTACAAACAAGAAAAGACAATTTTATTTTACTAACACAAGCATTAAAATATAATATTATAATTTATAAACAGATGACAACAAAATCTTCTTGTTGATGTACAACCCACGAGTTTTATTTGATGTACCAACAATTATTTCCACGAAAAACTAGATGACAGGCTAGAATGCTGTGTTGTTGGATACGCATATGTTTGCTGTTGCACTCATGTGTGGCAAGGGTAGTACATGGCCTGATTCCATCAGATCGCGTGTTCTCTCGTTCTACTCGGGCATCGAACCAAACCGAGCCCTTCGTAGTCGTATTCTGCTCTCCACAGAACTACGCATTATAGAAGGAATTCGTTCTGCAGTCACACGATACGTTTTAAACCGTCTCCCTGCTTCTGTTTTTCCCGACATTTTTAATATTGGCAAGTTTAAAACAAACACCAACCGACACTACTACATATTTTACTCCTCCTTATAACCTATCATCCCTTCTTATGAACAGCGTTGGTTAATTTGTAAAAAACAAACAAGACTGATGAATATCGTCGAATATTGGTCGAAGACTGATGAACCAAGACTTGACCGTCCAGATTTGCTTAGGAATTCATAGTTCCTATATGCGGATTTGTTTCTGTTCTGTTTTGAATATTTCAATAATATACGGATAGATTTGGAAAAATTTATTACTACTAAAACGTAAAAAAATATAAAATTCAAGGTGTAGCTAAGAGTTGATGAATAAATCCATGAAAAAAAAGTGTGTGGCAATATGAATTAACAACATAACTAGAGTTATTCTCAAAATGAGATATTAACACCACTGTTGTTCTTATTTTGTGTCAAATATTGTCCAATAGTTGCACAAAACATAGCATCTTTTATATAAAAAGGTCTCTCATGCTTTTATGTCATATTTACACTGAGGTGAACTCAGCGGAGAAGAAATGCGAAACGTATGCGTTTGTTGTTGTGCTCGACTTACTGATACACAAGTGATCTAAGGAAATAACACATGGAGGGAAAAAAACTTCGAAAATCCAGAAGGAATAAAGAAGTTTACAGAGTGAAACATAGTTAAACGGAAAAATTCATAATTTTAAGAAACAGATCTACTTAGTTGTCAAAAAAGTTACTAAGTGGAATTATTTTTATTATGCGCAAATTTATTTATTAGGTATTGAAAGAAATAACTTAGTGAAATTATTCTTTATATGTTGATGTTAATATCTAACTTAAAAATGTTTTTTATTCCACTATTTTTCATTGGAAACTAATTCTTCATGAGTTAGAGAAGTTTCTTTCGGAAAATTCTTATTTTTAAGAAACAGATCTACTTAGTTGTTAAAAATTCTACTAAATTCGAGTCGAATCCTTCTCGAGTTTTACTTCCAGAACCATAGCACATCGTTTTGCGATAAATTGTTTCTAATAAAATCACATTTGATAAAATCAGTAATAAAATCACATAATATGTTTTTATTTTGAGAACCGCACATTTAGATTACATTTAAACTTGTCTAGCAGAACAACTACATAAAAAATATTCTTCTAAGATTTGTCTGTTTGCTTTTTATACCTTTTTAATAACTCTAAAATATGTCTTTTGTATTTTGTATACCGAAAAAATTACTGCAGTAAATTGTATACAATTTATGTCTTTGTTTTGAAAAAATGTATGTCTACTACATTTTTTTTTTTTTTTTGGAATATCTACTAAGATCCACAGCACTCAGACAGACTATATCCATTGTACTGTGAAATATATTTTCCACGATTTTGTGGTTAATATCACCACGAGAACCCATTCCCAAGCAGGGATTCGAACCCGAGACCTTCAGAATGCAAGTCCAGCGCGCTACCTCTGGACTGCTGAGGCACTTTCTTAGTTTTTAAATACTTTTCTTGTTATTTAACTTAAATTTATTACACCATGTTTTGAAAATTTGTTCTCTACGTATTGCAGAAACTATATTATTGTTTTATTATTTGCTTTTATTTTTATTTTTTGAAATTCGCGTTGATACGACGAACGTATTGCGAAAGGTCGTTCTTTGACATATTGCAGTATTCTTCTACACGATCAGACACACGACGAACGACTCCAAAAGTGAGAAGTTATAAAATAATAAAAACCAAAGCAGCCCAAGCATTAGACCGAAACAAGAACTAGTGATGCCAACTAATTGAACCAACTGAATCTTTTTTTGTTTTAAAATTAATTTGAAGACATTCATATTTATTTTTAATGCAGTTTTTAATGTAGTATTTATTTTATTTGTAGATTAACATAACAGTGTAGTCCATATGTTATTTTATTATTAAAGTTAAATATTTCGAAATTCATTGTGCATCATATTGTTAGATTTACGGTCGTAAAAGGTTGAGCCTCGTTCCTATTACCTCCCTTCCGTGAAGGACTTATACAGCACATCATTAGGCCCGTTCGCCAGTATTGCGCCTAAACGTGATCTAAGTAGGAAGATCACACCAGTTGTATGTTGTGCTTTAATTGGCTAAAACAAAGCTAAAATGTAAAATGGACATAGGACAACTGTTGCTACTGTTGCGCAAATACCACCAACATAGTTGACAGATGTTGTTGCTGCCGCTGTTGCTGCTCTTACGGTTGCTCTTGGGCGTTGTTGAGCATTGTTGAGCTATTTAAAGATTCGTTAAAAATCGTTATGTGCCGTGCCTTAACAAGGCTGCAAAAGGGTGCCATAGCAAACAAGATAACTCTTTAACTAGACAAGTGATTACATTGGTTGGTTGGTGGTGACAATGCGAACAACATTGTTGCGCAGAACAGAACGCAGAAGAAGTAGAAGTGGAAGCGAAGTATTGGGTGTCATGCAACAGCGAATATCTGTAACTATTTAACAGCTTTCGTGAATTTTAGAATAAAACAAATAATAAGAAACTGCTTTGGAATGAGTCTAAAGAATGAAAAGCTAACGGTTGGTGTCAGGCAGCCGGCTGGCCAGTCGATCGCATTGATCGTGATCTAGGCTGCGAATGCAAATCGATGTGTTTGTCAAACTATGTAAAGAAAATGTCGCCTTTTTGAAAAATATGTAATCGATCGCAGTAGCTTACAGCAGGCAGCAACAGCAATAGCAACAACTGCAGCACAATATGCACATTTGGCCATGATCATCATGATCATCGTCGTAGGTGTAGCAGGCAAATGGCCCAAATCTGGTTGTTATATAAATGCCAACGGCAACGTCACAATTTATGTTGTACAACAACTAAAACAGTTAATGCTATTGTTGTACAAAAACAAAAGTTTCCAAAAAAAAAAAAACAAAAGACCAAAATAGCGAGAAAATCAAAAGAACTCCAACTAAAAATCATGGAGAAATCCTGACAAGATTTAAAAACTCGATAAGAAAGTCAGAGTCTGTTCAGCTTCGTTGTTTGTTACAATGCAGTGGCTGGCTGACTGGCTGCTGCTGCTGCTGCATAAATTGGAATAATTTTATTTGGGTTGTTTGTTGGCAGCCCTCTTTGGCACTATTTTCATGCACTATGGTGGTTACTTTTTGTTTTGAACCAGACCAAACTATTCTATCAAACCACTAAACTTGACTCGGAGTCTCAAAAGTATTCGGGAAGTAAAGCAAAGTGCTTTGGTTACCCCATGACTGTATGACCGGGCTGGGCCACATGCCAAGCAACATTTTGTTTTGGCCAAAATGTTAACAAACGGTTAGTTGTCCTTCGTCGTAATGGGCTTATCTAAGATATGAAATCCATGTTTTCGTTGTTGTTTTTAAAACAATTTCACGACAATGTCGACGACAGCAACATGCATTCAAATAGAATGAGCAGCAGCAGCAACAACAGTTGCTCCTCATCGTCATCATCATCCTGATATTCATACACAGCAACATTACCAACAGCACTGCAGAGCAGCGGCAAAGAGTGTTACCAAAAAGTGTTGTGGTTTATGTGAAATTTTTGGTTTATGTTATCGTTTTCACAAATTTTCTGGCACGACATAATTTTATTTTGTAACTAGGTTTGTTTTTTTTTTTTTTTGGGTTTATTTTTTATAAGAGTTGAAAGTTGATGTCATATTTGTTTAGATTTTAAACATTATTGGGAACATTATCGGCTACTTTTCGGTAGCCGAGGATTACACTGATGAAACGATCATAAAATCAGCTGACAATATTCGATGCAGCGAGAGGTTTTGGTGAATTTCACATGTCAGGTAAAGATAAGTTTTGAAAATACTATTATTCGATACACGTGGTATATATAATTACAGCAATCGTACCAACGATTCTATTAATTTGCGAGTGATCTGTCCTGTTTTAGTTTTACATAGAGTGAAATAATACTAAAGTCTGGACCTAGTATGTAACTCAAGTGTGACCCATTTCTGGTCAAACTTCGGAATGATAAAAAGTGGGGGAAATATTGAAAATGACAGGCTCTTATCTTGTTACCAATAACATCAATTTTAACAACCAGACCTGATCAGACTCCGTGTTTAAACAGTAAAGAAAGCACAATAATTATGATGTGTACGAACCTGGCCAATTACCGACCCATTGCAATATGCTCTGAGCTCTCCATGGTAATGAACAGAGTAATTAACTTCCAGCTTGTGAACTATCTGGAGCACACCGAATTACTCAGTGACCGGTAATATGGTTTCCGAAGGACCAGATCTACGGCCGACTTAATGGCGATCCTCTCAGAAAAGTGTAATAATTGTATTCACCTTTTCGGGAAAAGTAAGGTTATCACATCCAAAATTGTACGTCAATGCAGATCAATTGTGTTGGTAAATACAATACACTGAAACTGATTTGGGTGCCGGGCCATAAAGGAGTTTCGGGCAATGAAACATCTGACGAACTAGCACGTGCTAGATCTGAGGATAATCCATTTGGACCAGAACCTGTGCTTGGACTACCTGCATCTACGGGAAAATTCGTCATCAGCTCTTGGGTCGCCTCTGCACACAAGAGCAGATGGCTGAATGAGACGAAATGCAGATTGTCCAAGCTCATGACCCCGAAAAATAACCAAAAGATCGGCCTCGTTTCTACTTTCCTTAAGTAGAAAGGAGTGCAGAAAACTGACGGGACTTCTAACGGGACACAACGCATGTGAAAAACACATGAACGCAATCGGCCTGGCCGAAAGCGCCTTATGCTCTGCCTGCTACGAAGAAACTGGCACCACAGAGCACTATCTCTGTGACTGTCCAGCATTTTCTAGAATTAGAAGGCAGATCTTTGGCACAGACGTGATGAGAGAGGATCAGCTTCACTCTCTATCACTCAATAGCCTTCTTAGATTCAATAATGAATCTAAGAAGTATCATTAAAAACCAGGGAACTGGGTCACAGCACAATGGATATAACACTGTCAGAGTGCTGTGGCTCTATTTTTTATCCCACATTAAAAAAAAAAAGTTTGTAGCTCTTGATATTTCCAAGGCATTTGATCGAGTTTGGCAGAGTGCCTTACTTCAAAACTAATTCCATATAGTGTCCTTATTTCTTTTACTCGATGGATATCGATTTTTCTCTAGGGTCGTTTAGTAAGAGTTGCGTTGAACGGTGTTTTTCAGGACAACATTTCATTAATTCTGGAGTTCCGCAGGGTTCCGTCAAATCCCCGTCCCTATTTCTGTTATTTATCAATAACCTGCTGTCGTTGACCAAGAATCCAATTCATTACTTCGCAGATGACAGTAAGATTTGATATTCATATTCGTTCAACAAGCGTCAAAACTCTTTGGCGATCGAGAGTAAAAGACGCACTATGAATGGCATACTCAATAATGACATTCAATCATTCTCCGGGTGGGATTTTGCTAATAGAGTTGATTTTAATACAAGCAAGAGCCAATGTTGTCTGTTATCTCATAAAAGAAAAGATTCACCCCTCCCTCAACTCAATATCAGTGCTGTGGTTATTGCGCAGTCAGCTACTCAGGACGTTCTGGACATTGATCACCTCTGTTGGATTGATCACACATTTGATGTGTCGAAAAATGTGGCCAAGTGTCTTGGTTCTTTAAAACGGTGTAAAACATACTTCGCTCCTGCTGACTTATGTTTTGTCTACACTACCTATATACAGCCTAAAATCGAATACAATTTGCACATTTGGGTAGTGGCTTGAAAATCTTCCTTGGATTTTCTGGACCGAATTTAACGACGTGCGATATATTTAATAGATCTTGAAAATATTTCATCGCCTTTCAGTTTTCTGGAGCACCAAAGGAGCTTTGGGTGTGTAAGCCTATTTTATAGGTATAACAACGGTAAGTGTTCGAGGAAATACATGACCCAATTCCATCAGGTGGTGTGTTCTCTCGTTCTACTGAGGAATCAAACCAAGCCCACCTCTTCGTAGTCCATTCGGCACTCAACAGAACCACGCATTATAGAAAGAATTTGATCTTCAGTAGCACGATAGTCCATTTTTCCCTACTTTTTGATATTGGTAAGTTCAAAACAAACATCCATTGACTCTACTCCATCTTTCCCCCTTCATTTAACCTATAATCTCTTCATCCGATCAATAATGTGCATTGCATATATAGGGAACATCCCCTAAGCATTGGTTTATTGGCCGAATATTGGTCAAAGACAGATGACCCAACACTTGAACGCCAAGATATGGTCAGGAATTTGTCATGTTAACAAGCCTGGTAGTGAATTGTAGTGAAAATTGGGAATTTGAATTTTCTATGCGATTGTGTTTCTCTGCTGTTTTGAATATTTCAATAAAATTCGGTTAAATTTGACAAAATTTATTACCATTCAAACGAAAAATATAATAACTTCAAGGTGTACCGAAGAGTTGGTCAATAAGTCGCTGCATACAAAAACAGATGGCGTTGCCATCACAAATTCAAAGGTTTAACGATACTCTTGGAACAATAAACCACTGCTTTACTTAATTTCGATGCGATCGTAGAAGCACAAGTGACGACGAAGTTGCTTGTCGTTCAATGGAGATCACCACAGAAGAGATGGCTAATAAATTCACTGTATGATATAGGACAATCGACAAGGGAAGGTACACGAACTTGAAGAAGATACAGGCTTATCACATGGATCACTGACTTCAGTATTGCATAAATATTTGAATATGAAAAAGCTATTCGCAAGATGGTTGCCGCGTTTTCTTACAAACGCAATGCTTTGAAAACTTCAAAGGACTCTTTGGCGATGTTCATTAACAATCCAAACGAGTTGTTGCACCGTTTCGTTATCGTGGACGAAACATGGATTCATCAAAGGACAGTCAAAAAAGTAGACTTTTCCAGACGAATCGAAGGCGAAGAAGATCAAGGTGGATCCTTCGTCATTCAAGATAATATCGACAGTATTTTTAGAATTCGAGCGGTGTCATTTACATCGATTACCTCAAATAGGGTTGACAACTTCTAAGGAGTGTTTGGCGATGTTTAATAACAATACAAACGAGTTTGTGTCCCGTTTCGTGACCGTAGACAAAACCTGGATTCATCATAATACACCAGAGATCAAGGAACAGTCAAAAAAATGGACTTCTCCAGGCGAATCGGAGGCGAAGAAGACCAAGATGGATCTTCCATCATTCAATATAATATTGACAGTGATTTGGGGGTGCGAGCGGTGTCATTCACATCAATTACCTTAAAAAGGGTTGATAACTTCAAAGGAGTCTTTGACGATATTCATTGACAATCCACGGACGAAACTTGGGTTCCTCACAACACAGCAAAAATCAAGGAACAGTCAAAAAAAGTTGACTTTTCGAGACGAATCGAAGGCGAAGAAGACCAAGGTGGATCTTTCGTCATTCAATATAATATCGACAGTGTTTTGGGCATACGAGCGGTATCATTCACATCGATTACCTTAAAAAGGGTTGACAACTTCAAAGGAGTGTTTGGCGATGTTCAATGACAATCCAAACATTCCGTTTTGTGACCTGGATTCATCATAATACACCAGAGATCAAGGAACAGTCAAAACGGTGGAATCGAAGGCGAAAAAGACCGAAGTGAATCTTTCGTCATTCAATATAATATAGACACTATTTTGAGGATGCGAGCGGTGTCATTCACATCAATTACCTTGAAAAGGGTAAAAGGAACACCGGCGAATATTATGCATAGCTGTTGGATCGACTCGACGCTAATTTGAAGCAAAAACGAGCGCAAAAAGTTCTCTAGCGCAGTCGCAAGTTGCTAAATTGCATGAATTACGTTATGAACTGTTCCTCATCCAGCAGATTCTCCAGATTTAGCCCACTGCGATTATTTCCAGTTTCAAAACATGAAAACAATGGCTCGACATTAGAGATTTGTGTCGACTGAAGAGGTTATCCTTTTAAAATAAATGACAAATGGCTAGGGCAGAAATCGTATTATTTGGTGGGCTTCAGAAAATTAGAGAAACGTAGGACTGTAGTGTTTTGTATTTAAATTTTCAGAAACTTATTCACAGACCTCGTTTTATGGACGTCATAACATGGCATTCATAATTTATATAAAATTTTAATTTCAAATCTGTTTATTGAAAAAAAAAATAGACAACCTTTGTATTAATTATTGCAATTTAGAAAATAATTTGACCACAAATTAAAAAAATCCAAGTGTTCCCTATAATTGTGACCAAATCTGCATAGAGGTGCAATGAAAATAAGTCATGGCTTATGCTGTGCGTCATCCTTCTGTGGAATGTCATTAAAAAGTGGTTTTGAGAATGTATGTGGTCTGAGGTTTCATGCGGTTTAGAAGAGGGTTTGTGGAAATTCGAATACGAAAACACAAAAATACCGACAGACTGACAGAGAGACACCACAGGAGGGCTAAAAAAACACAACAGGAACAACAGCAACACTGAGCGCAGCAACAACAGCAGCAACATCAACAGTTACAGCACAGCAACAGCAACATTGGGTCTGATTAACTACTCAGGAGGCGACTGCAATTAGTGCAAGGAATAATGTTGCGCCATATTGGTTAGGTTGAGTATAAAAACGTGCTGAGTTGCAACGATTTTTGGCCATGATTTTTGAAAGATTTTTGCTTTAATGTGAGACACAAGTTGGCGTGATGTGCATTAAGCCGTTGGCACCGTTAAATTTGTAGTTTTTCTAAATTCTTTTTATTTTGTGAATTTTGTAAATATTTTAAATTCTTTGCAGGCGAACAAAAAAAAAAAAGAAACTTTATGTCAAAATAAACCAAACTGATTTGCACAGATATTTGGCGTTGCCACAGCATGAACTGTACTCAGCATATATTATTTGAAGTGTTGACCTATTTTTTGAAGAATTTATATTTGAGAAAAATTTAAAATTTTTTCCTTTATTTTTATTTTTTAATATTTATTATTTATTTTTGAGTTGATGTGGGAATAAATATTTTTTTAATATTAGTTTTCACACTTTGCCTGACCAAAGTCATAGCAACGCCATCTATACGCACACAAAGTCATACGTTGAGAGTGACATTAAGTGGCGCTCAAACGCACTTCAAATATCCCAGTGAACAAAAACAGCATTGTAGAATAATTCAGTTTTGTGTGGGCTCCCAGTCGAAAGATTATCTTAAACTGTAGGGGTTACACTATACGATATCTTCAAGGACATAGTAATATCTCTAAATCCATATTAGAACGTTCATAACTGCGACTAATCTTCTAATTTTTGAACAATATTCGACTGACTGCGACTTCGATTTTGTTTTCATGGAATTCAAAATATGTATTTCTTTTAAACCACATTCATATTTACAATGTCTCAACTATTCGTCTCCTCAGGCTTATCACATGGACCACAGATTTCAGTTTTGCATAAATATTTGATGTGAAATTCAAATTCTGTTTCGATTTCTTTAAACCCAAATTCCGGTTTACAAGTTCTCGACTATACTTCTCCTTATGAAAGTAGTATTTTCAGAATCTCGACTAATCTTCTAGTCGATGAACAAAGTACGAGAGACTGCGACTCTGGTTTCGTTTCTTTAGACTGCAATTCTAAACCACATACATATATTCATAATATCGCCTAATCGTCTGTATGTTGAACAAAGCTCGACTGATTCCAATTCTGATTTCGTTCCATCGTATTCAAAATTTGAATCTCTTTCAAAACATCATTTCGACTAATCATCCAGATGTTGAACAAAGTTCTTCTGATATCGATTCTGGTTTCGGTGCCATAAAACTCAAAATATTTATATTTACAAATTCACGACTAATTTTCTGGTCGTTGAGTGACTACGATTCCGGTTTCGTTTTCATAGTTTAATACATTGATCTCTTTTAAACTACAGACGTATTTTTATAAATTGGTCTAGTCATTGAAAAAAGCTCGACTGATTCAAATTTTGGTTTCGATAGAAATTTCAGTAGGCCATCTGTTTTTTGTAATTCCATCAAATTTGGCAATCTCCCGAGACCTAAACCATAATCTCAACTAATATTCCAGTCTTGGTATGACTTCGATTCTGGTTTCGGTGCCATGAAATTGAAAATATTATCTCTTTTAAACTACAGATGTATTTTTATAAATTTGTCTAATGGTTGAAAAAATCTCGACTGATTCAAATTCTAGTTTCGTTCGAAATTTCCGTAGGCCATCTGTTTTTTGTAATTCCATCAAATTTGGCAACCTCCCGAGACAAAAACCATAATCTCAACTAATATTCCAGTCGTTGGATAAAGTTTGTATTACTACAATTCTGGGATCGGTTCCATAACATTTAAAATACTGTTTTCTTTCAAACCACATACGAATTTAGAAATTCTCGACTAATTTTCTATTCGTTGAGTGAATGCGATTCTGGTTTCATTTCCATAGAGTTTAATATATTTATCTCATTTAAAATACAGACGTATTTTTATAAATTAGTCTAGTTGTTGAAAAAAGCTCGACTGTTTCAAATTCTGATTTCATTCGGAATTTCTGGAGGGCATCTGTTTTTCTAATTCCATCATATAATGTTACCTCCCGAGACCGAAATATCTGGCTTTTTTCAGGAATATGTCCGACTAATTTCCGCCAAGCACACAGATAAAAAGAAAAAGCGTACATCGGATTTTGTTTCAAAACCTGACTGATTTCTACTCGTTCCCAAAATATGCCGAGAATCCGGCTTTTAAATTCCAGCCAGGTTTTCTAGGTAACCATCTAATTCAAAATATTCATCTCTTTCAAAACATAATCTCGACAAGTCTTCTAATCGTTAAACAAAGTTTTACTGACTGCGATTTCGGTTTCGTTTCCATGGAATTCAAAATATTGAGCTTTACAAAATTACAATGCATCTTCAGAATTATCAGACGATTTCCCAGACATGAAAGTTAGACTATCTGTGATTCTAGATAAATTTCCATAGAATTCAAAATATTAATCTATTTAAAACCATTTAATTTTTATAATTATCTTCTGGGTGATAAAGAAAGTTATCTAATTGCGATTTTTGTTTCCTTAGTATTCATAACATATATCTTTTAGTATTCATAAAATATATCACTTTAAAACCACATAGGTATTTTTATAATCTCGTCTAATCTTCTAATTGACTACTGCCTAAGATTACGATTAAGTTTCCATAAAATTAAAACAATCCCATTTCGGTATTGATTACCCATAAATCAATTTATGTTTCAGTTCCTGTTCCTGTACCATAAATATTAAACATATATAGAGTCCAACTATTTCTATGTTGTCCATTTAAAGATTTGCTGGGTTATGTTGCCCACAACAGCGCCACACCGTTGAAAGAAAGTTTATTACCGACAGTCCAGTGATATGATAGTGCACATTATCCTGAAATAGTCATGTCATAAACTACACTTAAACTGTGTTGAGTGTAGTGTGTGGTGTGGAAAAGTTAAGCTATTGCTTTGAATTGCTCGAAACATTTCCAACAATGTCTGTGTGCTCGCATGTCTTACTGTCATTTCCATGGCAAAATGTTTGTAATGTTTTCCTCTATGTTCGTGGTTTTTTTTTTGCAACATAATTTAATTTTTTGATTTACTATGTTGTTGCGTCGGTCGACTTGAGATCAGACGAGAGCAACAATTAAACTCAAGTCTAGCGGCGGCGGACGCAGCATTCAAGTGGTCAGACGTCATTCCTGCAAAGCACCAACAAACGGTTTCAATTACTCACTTGTTCCTTGTTGCCACAATGAGTGAGAGTTCGGTATTTGTTTGATTCGTTTTGGGTTGTCTCCGGGTCTCAGACAAAACGCATGTTTGCCATAATGTAGCTGAATATTATTTCACTTTTTATTGCACATTACTTTTTTTTCGGTTTGAGTAAAATCGTTGTGTGATCGTGAGATTCGCTTTTATAGTTGAGGATTGAGGGAATATGGGTCAATGAAATTTTTTGCTTTTTGCAAAATATGGGATATGGGTATTAAAAATGGTTGTTTCGAAGTTTTTTTTTATAAGTTCCTTAAGATTTTATAATAATTTTCGAAGACGACTTTCCGAGGTTACCTAAAATGCCATAAATTTGTTGGAAGTTCCTAAAGATTTGAGAATAACTTTCGAATATGACTTTCCAAGGCTACCTAAAATGCTAGGTAACTTCTGAAACTAGGTAAATCCATGTAACATTTCGAATAAATTCGAATAATTTGAAGATCAAATCTCCAAAAGTAAAAACCATTTTTTAAAATGCCACACATTTGTTGTAAGATCCTAAAGATTTGAGAATAAATTTAGAATACGACTTTCCAAGGTTACCTAAAATGCTAGGTAACTCCATAAACTAGATAAATCTATCTAACACTTTGAATGAATTGGAGTAATTTGAAGATCAAGCTTACAAAACAAAAAATCATTTTTCAAAATCCAAAAGATTTGAGAATGACTTTCCAAGGTTACCTGAAATGCTAGATAACTTTTTAAATTAGGTAAATCCCTTTAACATTTCGAAGGAATTCGAATAATTTGAAGATGAAATCTTCTAAAGTAAATACCATTTTTTAAATACCATAAATTTGTTGTAAGATCCTAAAAATTTGATAATAAATTTCGAATACGACTTTCCAAAATTACCTAAAATGATAGGTAACTTCTTAAAATAGGTAATTCCATCCAACACTTCGAATGAATTGGACAAATTTGAAGATCAGATCCACAAAACTAAAAATTTGATAATAAATTTCGAATACGACTTTCATAGGTTACCTAAAATGCTAGGTAACTTCTTAAACTAGGTAAATCCATCTAACGAATAAATTGGAATAATTTGAAGATCAGATCTACAAAACTAAAAGCCATTCTTCAAAATACCATAAATTTGTTGCAAGATCCTAAAGATGTGAGAATAACTTCCGAATACGACTTTCCAAGGTTACCTAAAATGCTAGGTAACTTTTTAAACTAGGTAAATCCCTTTAACATTTCGAAGGAATTCGAATAATTTGAAGATGAAATCTTCTAAAGTAAATACCATTTTTTAAGTACCATATTTTTGTTGTAAGATCCTAAAAATTTGATAATAAATTTCGAATACGTCTTTCCAAGGTTACCTAAAATGCTAGGTAACTTCTTAAAATAGGTAATTCCATCCAACACTTCGAATGAATTCGAATAATTTGAAGATCAGGTCAACAAAACTAAAAACCATTCTTCAAAAAACCATAAATTTGTAGCAAGATCCTAAAAATTTGAGAATAACTTTCGAATATGACTTTCTAAGGTTATCTAAAATGCTAGGTAACTTCTTAAACTAGGTACATCCATCAAACATTTCCAATGAATACGAATAATTTGAAGATCAAGTCTACAAAACAAAGAATCATTTCTCAAAATACAATAGATTTGAAAATAACTTTCGAATACGACTTTCCAAGGTTACCTAAAAAGCTAGGTAACTTTTTAAACTAGGTAAATCCCTTTAACATTTCGAAGGAATTCGAATAATTTTAAGACGAAATCTCCTAAAGTAAATACCATTTTTTAAATACTATAAATTTATTGTAAGATTTGATAATAAATTTCGAATACGACTTTCCAAGGTTATCTAAAATGCTAGGTAACTTCTTAAATTAGGTAAATTCATCTAACACGAATGAATTGGAATAATTTTAAGATCAGGTCTACAAAACTAAAAACCATTCTTCAACATACCATAAATTTGTTGAAATATACTAAAGATTTGAGAATAAATGCCGAATACGACTTTCCGAGATTTTCTAAAATGCTAGGTAACTCCTTAAACTAGGTAAATCCATCAAACATTTCGAATGAATACGAATAATTTGAAGTTGAAGTCTAAAAGTATGGGGTATATTAACTTTGACCATTCGTTTGTAACACCCAGAAGGAAACGTGTCCGGTATGGAAAAGTCTATATATATTATCGATCATCCTGAATCGATCGTCCGTATGTCCGTCTTTGACTCTGTCGGTTTTTAGACGAATTCAGGAAAACAAGAACAGCTATTTAAATAAACCTCCGAAGTTATATTACTTATATAAAGGGTTTTTCAACAGGGATGCTACAAAAGTAGAGCGACAGGGACAGCAAACGACGCCATATTTCTTGCCGCTCTTTTGAAATTTCTCTTCAGTAAGGTTTGCCATTTCATGATGGAAAGATATACGAATACGAATTTCGGTAGTGAATTTTAATAATTTCGACTCGTTGTTGGCTCGTATATCTTTCCATCAAGAAATGGCTAACCTTACTGAAGAGAAATTTCAAAAGAGCGGCAAGAAATATGGCGTTCTTTGCTGTCCCTGTCGCTCTACTTTTGTAGCGTCCCTGTTGAAAAACCCTTAAAAAAACTTTTGTAGCGCTCTTATTGAAAAACCCTTTACGTTCGTTTGTCTGATTTTGAAAATGGGCGTGATCGACCGATTGTGACCTGCGTCCCGAGCACTTTTTGTTCAAATACCTCATTTAACCAACATCTAAGGTTGAAAACCGAATTTTGAAACTCCAGGTTGAGTTCATAACAAACCAAAATTAGTCATGAAAACAGAAATACAAAAGAATAAGCTGACATGAGAATATATCAGGTCTGATTAATTTCGATCTTAATCAGACCAATAATAATAGATTTATTTTTACATTTTAAGAGAACTGTTCGATAATCGAGACCGCATTTAAAAATTGATCTCACCAGTGCGTTCACAAAACGTCATATATATGGCGTAATGCGAAATAATAATTGACGGTTTTGCAACCTATATTTGACACATCTTTCGCGCGGACTGTCTACGCGCAGCTATTTACATAACAAAACCTGTGAGTAATGAATGCTAAAGAAAACTGTAAAAGAGCAGAAGAGGAGCACGATTTAATGCAGTCAATAACCATTTCCGGGCAATCTAAACGAAATGAGACCAAGAAGCAGAAAAAAGCCACAATTTAAACGTCGAAGCAATCAGCGAACGCAGTCAAAAACTGCTACTGACCCAAAGACCAAGTTATTAAATCACCCTCTACAACAATGCCCGAAGACTCGAATAGAGTTAAAGAACCCAAAATTAATAGGCAGTTGGATGGCTACAGCAACCCAGAGATGGTTGAACGGAGGCAACGGAGTAACCCACCAAACGTTTGTAGTGAAAACTAAGTCGCTGCTGATGAGACTCGAAATAATTGTCGACGATTGCCGTTTGTCGAAAAGATAACAGCATTTCGATGTCACATCATCATGCGCCCGCTCATTTGTAAGTCATTGAGTTAACTGTCAAATTTCAGAACATTCTTGGGCAATAAGAACATGGACTATTAATTATGTTGGCCAATTGTGCGCGCCCGTGAAGTCGAATCTGAAGAGACGACGAAGAAGAGCTCTCTGTTGTTGGCCTGGGGGTTAATTAAAAGCGCCAACGAAGTTTAGTAGTGGAACGAGCAACGAGCAACCAGAATCGCGTACGCTTGACGGCTGCGCTAAGTGAGGCGCAAAGTTTTTAAGCCACACAAAGAAGAAGAAGAAGAAAACGAAAAAGTCTACACAGTAGAAGAAATAAGTCAACTGTAGAGTTGACCATCTTCAGTTTCGTTCTGAGTTGAGTTACTTTAACGGCAACAAAGCGCCGAATGACAACAATCAAATGTAACAATGTTTTTATTATTGTTGTTGTTGCTGTTACTATTGTTGTTATCCGATTGATGTTGTTGACGATGATGCATGATGCTTGCTTGCTGGCTTGCTGCCGCCGCATAGCTAAACTGAGCAACCGCAGCAATAGCAATAGCTATTGTGGGTACGTCGATCTGTTGTCGGCACATCTATGAGTTGCCAATTGCCGGAAGAATGACATGTTCCAGTTGCAAAGACACTACTGGCACAGATAAATACTACGCGAAGTCACAGCAAAAACAAAAAAAAAACTAGCCAGCGACTCTTTGCAGCAGCAGCTAACTATTTTCGTTAAAGATTTCTGCGACATACCGCCGCATGCTGGGCCTGATGGACAAGATACTTACTACTGGTAGCTGTTTGATGTTTTCGGAGGCGGTTTTTGCTAAGCATGCCACGCTTTTGCATGCCAGCAGCAGCAACAGCAGCAGCATTGTTGCCAAAGAGCGACTTAATAAATCGTTCAGTTGCAGAGACACAAAAAGCCATCGTGGTCACAAAGAAACGTTGGATTTACATTGTAAAAAATGATATAGACAGGACGAGTTTATAAGGCTTAAGAATAATATCCAAAAAAAAACTATTCTATTTTTATACCAGAATATTTGTATCTACTATGCTGACTTGAATTTGAGTTCAGTTTTTCATTTAGATCAACTTACAAGTTGAAGAACTAAAAAGAGTACAACAAATTATAATCGGGGGTATTTGATATATAACTTTAAAATATGCATACTTTTTTAGTTTTATAAACCCATTAAAAATCCCAATTTAAATGTAGAGAGGAAAAGTATGTCAATTGAAAGGTTAAACAAGCAGTTTATGGCAAAATTCGGATTGTGGATCAATCCTGCTTAGTGTAAGAACAACATTAGAAGTCAAAAATATGCAATACAGGTAGAAGCAAAATTTTAGCACACATTTTTTCCAGACTCAAGGCAGGAATCATGCAATTACTATGTATAAGAAAGATGATGATTAAATTCCAATTCGTTAAATTCAAATGTCATTAAGTGGCCTTTTCCTCATTAGTACTTCAATCATGTACTCAAGTACTCCGATAATAAAAACGGTAACCTAAAGAGAAACATTATTTCGGTAAATTTTGAGCACACAAATGCGTAGTTTATATAAAATAATTCCTTTTTTCTGCCCGTTCCCCAAATATGCCGGAAATTCGCTTTTATAATTCTTCAAAATAAGACAACTTGCTATAAGCTTCCCAAAAACTTCAATTTATCTGTGTGTTTGCCGAAAATATGCCCGAAATATTCAGGAAAAGGCAATAGAGAAAAATAGTAGTACAAAGTAGAACAAAGGTAGGAATGGTAGACAATATGGGTTGATTCCATCAGGTAAAGGTAGGCAATACATGTAAAAGTCAGCAAATGTAATATAAATGTTAAAGTCAGCATAAAGTTTCGCAAACATGGGAATTTTTCACATTCCAACAGTAAAATGGGCATACAAAATATGCACAGATGGTCTAAATCTGGCTAGAAACACGTTCAGCATGGTATACGTTCAGCATGGTATACTGTTTGTCTGTAGAACATACCAAAGTCAATATATTTCAATGATTGTATTAAACTGCCTTTCAAATACGAAAATCTGGTATTTCTTAATAATGTTTTTGAATCACATTTCCTGCTATAAAGCTTCTTTTAAAAGAAATTATCACACATCATACAAAGACAGCTCATACGAAGATTCCTCATACCAATACACCTCATACTAATGAACATCTCATACCAACGGACTGCTCATACTTATACACTTTATACCAAAACATCTCATACTAATGGACACCTCAAACCAGACAACTTATACCAATCGACACCTCATACCAAGACATCTTATACCAATAGACACCTTATACCAAGATACTTCATACCAATACACTTCATACCAATGGACATCTCATACCAAGACAACTGATACCAATGGGTACCTCATACTAAAACACTTAATACGAAGACATCTTATACCAATAGAGACCTGATACCAAGATACCTCATACCAATACACTTCATACCAAGATTCCTCATACCAATACACCTCATACCAATGGACATCTCATACCAACGGACAGCTCATACTAATACACGTTATACCCAGACATCTCATACCAATAGAAATCTCATAACAAGACAACTCATACCAATGGACATCTTATACCAAGACACTTCATACCAAGACTTCTTATACCAATGGATATCTCATACCAATACACCTCATACCAATTAACATCTCATACCAATGGACATCTCATACCAAGACAACTTATACAAATGGACACCTCACACCAAGATTCCTCATACCAATACACCTCATATCAATGGACATCTCATACCAACGGACAGCTCATACTAATACACTTTATACCCAGACATCTCATACCAATTGAAATCTCATACCATAACAACTCATACCAATGAGCACCTCATACTATGACACTTCATAACAAAACTTCTTATTCCAATGAATATCTCATACCAATACACCTCATACTAATGAACATCTCATACCAACGGACATGTCATACCAATGGACACCTCATACCAAGACAACTTATACAAATGGACACTTCACACCAAGATTTCTCATACCAATACACCTCATATCAATGGACATCTCATACCAACGGACAGCTCATACTAATACACTTTATACCCAGACATCTCATTCCAATAGAAATCTCATACCATAACAACTCATACCAATGGGCACCTCATATTATGACACTTCATACCAAGACTTCTTACACCAATGGATATCTCATACCAATACACCTCATACTAATGAGCATCTCATACCAACGGACATCTCATACCAATGAACATCTCATACCAAGACAACTCATACCCATGGGTACCTCATACTAAGACACTTATTCCAATAGATATCTCAAACCAATACATCTCATTCTAATGGGCACTTCATACCAATACACCTCATACCAATGGAAATCTCATTACCCAGACATCTCATACCAATGGACACCTCATACCAAGACAACTTTTATAAATGGACACCTCACACCAAGATACCTCATATCAATACATCATACCAATGAACATCCCATACCAATGGGCACCTCATACTAAGACACTTCATGCCAAGACATATTATACCAAGGGCCATCTCATACCAATACATTTCATACCAATGGACACTTCATACCAAGATTCCTCATACCAATACACCTCATACCAACGGACATCTCATAACAATACACATTTTACCAGGCCATTTCAACAAGACATCTTAGTTGTCTTGGTAGTTCGAGAAAGCTTCGAGAAATTGCAGGTGTACGAGACATCAAACGATTTATATTCTGCAGATATGGCTTCTGAATGTTTCGAATTGTGATATTTTAAATATAAATACATTTGAATTGAAAGAAGGACTTTGACTTTAAAAAAGGACCTTAAATTTCAGAAAAATTTAGAATAATATTTATAAATACATCTATTAAAAATGTACTCACCATTTAGTCAAAACCGATTTGAAAGATATATCCTCAGAATATTGTTTAAATGTTGTTCATATCTGAAAGTATTAATTAATGTTATTTTAAAATTAAGATATTTTCAAAAATGTATACAAAGAGTTAAAAAAATTGATAAAAAACTAACTAAATAGATTCACGGAATATTTTTTATTCTTAAAACCCTTGAGAAACGATTTTAAAATTCTATTTTGCAACTAAGAAAAAGACAAATTTTAGGATAATTAAAATAACTCATAAATGTTTCCAGTGCATCATAGTCCCGTTTCTTGTAGTATTTGTATACGGCTTTTTTTGGAACACCGTAGTCTCGTGTTGGCCATGACCAACCACCTTCCACAGCCGCATTGTTCGGTCGCGCATTCACTCACTCCCTGCCGGTCTGACGGCTGTCATCGCCGATTCATTAGAACATCGCGTACACTTTGAATGCCAACAAGACTGACTGACCTACTGAACTGGTCCCCAGCAGGAGGATCGACTGTCTCATTGACTGGCTGACGGACGAATGTACATCAGACAGACAGATAGACAGACGGACAGACGGAAGGACGCAAAAACGTTTGTCTGGGTTTTCACATAAAATTATTTGACGTCTCTTTGGCAGTCGATAGCTTTATCAATGTTGATGTAGAGAAGAAGCCTCTTTGTTAGTCTCAGAGCATCGTCTTGCTGGTTCATCTTCTTCTTCTTCTTCGGCTGCTGCTGTTGCTGCCTGTCATTATCCTGATCACCGACATTTTGAGTTGCGGCAGCTGCTGTCTCTGCGTCTGAATCTGCATGCAAAATGTCGGTGTCTGCGTGGGAATTCGTGACCGACGCAACTACTACTTTTTTCACTACTCGCGCCGACGCCGCGCAGCCTTCTGCTTCTTTTTGGAATTTCGATGAAGTAATCTGTGAAATTTGAACCTTCAGGTTCTGTGTTCACGCCGCTTGCCAGGAAGGGCGGCATGCGGCAACACGATATTTGCATAACTCCAATAATGCAGAGAGAGAGAGGGAGAGAGACACGAAAGACCTACGACAGACGGCGCGCGGCACAAACTGTCACTCCAAGTGACGAGCGGCTGCTTCGTGCGTCCGACGCGGCGGCGGTCGTTCAACGTGCGCTGCACTCAAAGCAAAGTCGCGCAATCGCATAGATCGTGTTGATAGAAGTTTCTAGATTATTGACTAGATTATTTTTTTGTTTTTGCTGCAATTCTTGTAGCAACATTTTGCGCGCTACAAAAACCATAAATCTCAGCGTGGCAGACAGCGTTGCATGAACAAGAAGAAGAATCAGAAGACGACGACGACGAGCGCACAGCTGTTGACTGACTGGCTGACGGACGAGCTGTGTGAATGAGTGCAACGTGCGCATGTCTCCATGGCTGCATTTTATACTCGACTTACGTCGTTTTATGCAAATTTTTTTAATTTACTTTGAATTTAGTTTCAATTTACGCCTGGCCCAGACGTGGCAGTTCGTCTGTGAGTCTACTACGGTTAGGTTTAGTTATTACACAGGGTTAACAAGTTGTAAAATTATTATATAATAAATGTGATAATTTAATGTTTCGGTTATTAGTAGTCGGTTACAAGTTGTTTTTACAGAAATTATTTGTAATGAATTGAGTAGTGGAAATTTCTATATGTAGGTTGAAGACATTAGAGATATTAAAGTTGCAATATCGCATAGACTTATTTCTTTGCATTGGATAATTCATCCACGAGGCAATATTTCCCAAGGCAATTTTGCTTAGGAAACTCTTCCCGATGAAACTTTTCTTAAGACAATTTTTTCCCGTACACACAGAATAGAGATTTGTTGGGCCAACCAACTCTTTGCCCAGCCAACTTATTCGGTTCTCTCAACCGCTTAGTCGGTTGTTATTGTCAAAACTAAAGGAGTTGTAGTTTGGACTACAACTAATTTCGAACTGTTCTAAAGCAATTTATGACAGATTTAGAACCATTGGGAGTGTGTATAGGGTAATATTTCCAAATATGGCAGCGCCGCCAAGAAATTTGTAGACAATTCGATTTAACCGAATGAAGTTAGTTAGTACAACTAACATTTTCGTTCTTTCAAACTCATAACAAAAGAGAATTTTTCGTTGTGTAGTTATTGCAATATAGTTTTCATGGGATTTTACTCTGATGAAGTGAGAACTGGGAATTTGCATCTCTAATTAAGCGAGATATCAACCATGCAATTCCTTAAACTCTATAATAATAATTGTTTGACGCTACAGTCCTATAAGAACTTAGGCCGAGCTCTCTCACCATTCATTTAAATACCGAATCCGAACGGCGGATAAGAGTTTTTCATAGGCAATATTTTACTCTCGTTTTCTATAAAAACGATGTTGTTAGCCCCATGGGATCTTTCGGCTCGCAGTCAAACGTACGGACCTCTTAGCTACCGACACTACATCTCTATATTAAGAAAAAAATGAAAGATGTACTATTTATAACCGAGACAAGTCCTTTTAAGACAGTTATAATCCGAGACATTCTATCCAGAGACATTAATTCCATAAGCTATGTTCACTAAGACAATTATTACCCGGAGAAGTGTGTGTGTTTTTTGCTATATATTCAGGCAATAGAGATATCGAGCATGCTATATCTGAATCTATAGAGCCGGACTATATATCGCCGAGGACAATTATTATCCGAGACGAATGTCTCGGATAATTACTTCCCTAAACTACTTCCCTAAACTAATTTCACTAAGACAATTATCTACCGGAGAAGTGTGTTTTGTTTACTGTAAGTTCAGGCAATAGGGATATCGAACTTGCTATATCTGAATCTATAGATTATGAAAAAATAAGAGCCGGACTATATATCGCCGAGGACAATTATTATGCGAGACATTCTATCCTGAGACATTACTTCCCTAAAATAATTTCACTAAGCAAATTATCTACCGGAGAAGTGTGTTTTGTTTACTGTAAGTCCAGGCAATAGGGATATCGAACTTACTATATCTGAATCTATATATTTTGAAAAATAAGAGCCAGACAATTTACATTCGTGAAAATTCCCTTCGAGACAATTATTCTCCAAGGGAATTCCAAGACGCAATTTGCTCTACGACAGCTCTTCCCGATGCAATTTGTCTTAAGACAATTCTTTCCGTAGAGAAAAGTGTGAATTTAAATCTGTATGCAAGAGAAATATCAAGATTTCGATTATATATCTTCGGGACACTAGAACAACGTCCAGAAACCAATTTTCCCCAGGCAGTTCTTTCAAAGACAATTATTCTCAAAATTCTTATTAAGACATATCTTCCCCAATACACTGTCTATTTTTATTGGTTCATGTATATTTCCCCGAAAGCCATTACCACGAAAGAAATTTATCCGAAATAGACATTTTCCCGAATGGACATTACCACGAACGGCCACTTTCCCAAATAGATATTTCCCCGAAATGGACACTTCCCCGAAATGGTGTCTTTCCCGAGTGGACACTTTATCGAACGTCCATTCGGGGAAGTAGACTTTCGGGAAAATGTTCATTCGGGGAAATGTGTTTCGTAGAAATGTCTATTCGTGGAAGTGTTCATTTCGGAGAAATGTCCATTCGAGGAAGTGGCCGTTTGGGGAAATGTCTTTCGGGGCAATGTCCAATCAGTAAAGTGTTCATTTCGGGGAAGTCCATTTCGTGGAAATGGCAGTTCGGGGAAATGTCTATTCGGGAAAATATCCATTCGGGGAAATGTACATTTTAAGGAAATGTTCATTTCGGGGAAATGGCTTCGGGGAAATATCATTCGGGTAATGGCTTTCGGTGAAGTGTCCTGCTACGTTTTTTATTGACTTAATATGGACTCTCTGCTATGTCTAAAAGGTGAATTTTGCAGAAGAAGCCTTCAAAGGCTTCTTCTGAAAAATTCACCTTTGTATTTAACTTGGAAAATGTAATTTTGAATACCATTTTCATTTAAATGCTCATGTGAAAACTAACTAAGTGTATTAAGAGATTTCGAAAGAATCCAATTCTTTGAACAATTGTTGCACCATGTTACAGTTTAACGAACGTAACACACTGTTAACTCTATTTCTGCTGATCGTACATCTTGCCAAACGTCAGAATCTAGTGTCAGTCGTATGAGCGTCATCTCATTATCTCGCAATTCCAATCAAAGTTTTGTTTCCTTCAAGAAGTGGCCAAAGATGTGGTGAAGTAGCAGCAGCAGCCACTTTAAACAAGAAAGCAATAGAACATTGGTAAGTAGCTAATGATGGAGTCAGTGATTGCGCGCGCGCATCTTCTACGAGTTGCGAATTTAGAATTCGATTTTCGCACAGCTGCGTTATGTGGCGGTTTCCTCTACTGATTTGCACTTCATGAATGAGGTTCATGAGGTGGTTCTTTTTTGCTGCTGTTGTTATTGTTCTGATGGTTTTTGTTTTTTTGTAGGTATTACCAGTGAAAGAATCCCACTTCCTGGGTCGCCATCGTTGTGGCCAAAACAATTACAATGCAAAACACAATTTGCAGTCCAAGTTGCGGTGGTAGTTTTTCAGAACCACACATTTTGATTTTGTTATAATTTTTGGTGTTATTGCTGTAGTTCAACACCCGCTTTATGGTTATCGTGCATATGCTGGCCATGCCAACGCCACACCCACCGCCATTTAAAACGCCTCTTCATAGTTTTAAGTGTCTAAATTAGTAGGTTTATTTTTTTTTCTTGTATCGTTATTCTTTTGGCTCATAAATCGGCACTTGTTATGTTGACTGTTGTTGGTGTTGTTGTAGTATAACCTATGTTGTTGTAATTTAAATTATTCAATTTGCATTCTGTGGAATGCTTCATGATTTTTCTATCATTGCAAATTTTGTTACTGTTATCGCAGTTAGCAAAGGGTTTTGCTGCAACTGTTGTTACTGCTGCTGATCTCTGTTACCGTTTATTGCTTCCCGTTTCACCATTCTACACCATACCACTTCACGCAACACTACACCATATGAGATTACGGCAAGGTTGCACCTGTGCCTTTCGGGTGCAGGTTAAGGTTGTGCGGTGTGAGAAAATGCAAAGCACCGCAAGCCAGGATTTACCGTTTAGCGGACACAGTGCAAATTATTGAGTCAGAGGTTAGATGCTGCTGTTGCATGCTAGTCATCATCATTATCATCATCATAGACCTCAGTGGTCATCATCGAAATGTCTTCCTTGTTTGGCTGGTCAAGGTCAGTGCGTTTTTATTAAAATTATTACAAAATATTAAAAACAAATAAAAACAAATGTTTGTTCTAAAAAAAAAGTCTAACAATTTTTTGTTTTCGAAGTAACAAAAAAAAAAATGGTCACAGGTAACATGAACATTTTTGAAGTATGGATATTTTGATTAGAGTCGTAATGATAACTACAAGAATTGTTAAATTTATAGTCCGTCTAAGTTATAAATATACACCCTAAATGAAAATTATAGTGGCATTTGGTTTTGTTTTTCAAAACATTGAATGTCTTGAAAAAAATGTCTTGACACTACATGACACCAATGAAACAAATACTGCAGTGATGTGAAGTCGCTGCAGTGATACTGCCATTGCAAAAGCTCAACTCAATACAGTAGAGTGCAGTAGTGCATATTTAGCAGAGGAAATTTCAAATACATTTGTGCAGATGTGTATACAAATATTTTAACCTATGTTTCATTTATATAGATCTTCTTGTTGTCGAGTAAACGGAATTTCAACAGACACATAGAATTAAAAAGAGAAAGGATAGATGGAGTCATGGATGGAGTAGTATGAGTGTATGTTTGTTTTGAAATTAATGATATACAAATTTTTGGAAAACAGATTGTTCTACACATGTATTATGCGACTGAACAACGGATTTTCTCTGTAATGCATGGTTCTTCGAGACCTGATTTAACTACAAAGGGATGCAGTTGCTAGGATGACCGTGAGTTATGAAAAACACAATGTATACAACATAATGAATTCTATTTATATAATTAGTTAGATATACAAATTATTTAATAGTATAAATGATTTTCTTCCAGGTGTATAGACTAAAATATATACATATATAACATATACACCAACATATAGTTTTAGAGGCATAGCACAGTTTAACAGCCACGCACAGTTTTAAATTCCCTACACAGTATTAAAGGTACTGTTGTACCAATCTTATTTTACATTGGTTAATCGCAACTTGTGCTTGCATATTCGGTTCGTTGGATCGTTTTGCGGTACAGCGTGCGTATATCATGACTTTGATATTCTTTTCTATTATTTGTGTTTAACATTCATTATATTGTATATAGCTCTACTTGTGACGTGAACTTGGTTCAGACTTCGAAAAAAAATAAAGGGTTTTTTAACAGGGACGCTACAAAAGTAGAGCGACAGGGACAGCAAACGACGACATATTTCTTGCCGCTCTTTTGACATTTCTCTTCAGTAAGGTTTGCCATTTCATGATGGAATGATATACGAATTCGAATTTCGGTAGTAAATTTTAATAATTTCGACTCGTTGTTGGCTCGTATATCTTTCCATCATGAAATGGCAAACTTTACTGAATAGAAATATCAAAAGAGCGGCAAGAAATATGGCGTCGTTTGCTGTCCCTGTCGCTCTACTTTTGTAGCGTCCCTGTTGAAAAACCTTTGAAGAAAACTTTTGTAGCGCTCTTATTGAAAAACACTTTAGTAGTAAAAAAATAAATTTGATATAAAAAATATCAAATAAACAAAGTGAAATGAAATAAATAAAAATACAAATAAAATAAAATAATCGGGTTTATTGACTTCCTTTAATTTTTGTTCAATTAATTTATTAATTAATATAATTAAATATTTAATCAATTCAATTAAATGTCGTATCGGCGAAGAAGCAATTAAAAATTAATTGTAATGATAATTTTTTTTCTATATTGATACATACATTTACTGTGTGTAAGTCGTTCTAAAAACACAAATAATTTTATAGTAGGGTCTTTAAGACATATACTCTCAAAACAAAAGGAATTTAAAATCCACGGAATATTTTTCTTTACAAAAAGTATAGTAGAAATTATTTTCCTTCAATAAAGAAACCTTTTTGATTTTTTTTCTTTAAAGTGTAAACCTTTTAATAACATAAATTCTCAAAAGAAAGTTATAATACCGGATGTGGCGCTGGCATTTTTTGCCATATTTAAGTGCGCGGCAGTACTCATATTTTTAGAACCAGTCAGAGCCATCATTTGCAGTCACTCACTTCCTCACGATCCTCGAACAACGAACCACACAAAAGGTGTAAAAATGTCTTTGTGCCGGACGCCCTTCCATTGTTGGACATTGCCGACATTTTATCGTTACTTTGACTTTCGAACGCACTGACACAAATGTCACAATTTGTCACGTTCTCATTAAATAAATTTCCAGACAACGACCATGAGCGAAAGGATACTTGTGAGGGACAAAAAAGAACTGACTAACTGAATTTCAAGGTTTATTGAGGAAACCCAAGTGTGGAAACCCAAGCGTTTCGCAGACTTGGTTTGACAATAAATATTTTACGACAATTGCTGTAATTTTCAACAAAACTAAACTAGGAATTGAAAATTCTTTGCACAGTACGCGCAGAAACAAAAGAAAGCGTCCAGCAATCAATTGTCATGATCAGGTGGTTTTTCTGTGACTTGGACATAAATAAACTTGTTTTTTTTTTTCATCTCATCTCAGCTTCATCTTCAGATACAATAGACGTACCTGCAACACATTTGATTTATTGAAGTCAAAATTGAGAAGAACACTACGAAAAAATACAAAAAAAAAATTACAACACACACAACAGAATGTGGCTCATAATTTTCTTAACGGTTAGTGGAGTCATTCACCGCCAGTTGTAGTGAATGCCGCTGCTCGTGCTGCTCATATTGGAAAATTCAGTAAAAAATATTTATACTATAGGTGGTATGTAGTAAGTAAATTTATGCCCTGTCGACATTTTTTACCAATTGCCAATTATATGTGGTACTTCTTCAACTATTGCTTTGCGGTCTTTGCGGCCGACATCTGGAACTTCAAGTGCGTGATTTTTTTAGGTTTCTATTTTTTGTTTTTTTTTTGGGCTAAGAAAAACCAGCAACTTCGCCCATGGCCAGCGCCTTGTGCGGGGTCTATTATTACCATTTAGCATTTACTGTTGTTGCTGTGCTGTTGCGTGTTTGCTGACCGCCAATTACCGAATTCTAATCGCATCTGAATGAGCGAAAAATATGCTTTACCAACTTGAAATCGCTATTTGAATAGAGTGCCCAGTTTAAGCACGGCATAGCGCATAGCGCATAGAACCACGGACACGCCAATTCCCAGCATATTTATAATATTGATAAATTGCTGCACTGACAGCACATCAGGTTGAATATCATAATAGTATTTAAAATATTTTACTCAGAGTAGTTGAAATAATGACTATTGTAGGATAAAAATGGTATGAACAAATTACAAGATAATACATTTTGTATTTAAATAAATAAAATATGATTCACGAGTATTGGATTTATAGAATGACACTTAAAACTTTATTTAGTAGTAGAATTTGTGCCAAGGCCCTGTTCGGGAACTGAACAGTTGCATTTTGGACCTTAACAGTTATATGACAAATATTATTAAGACATGTATAGACACAAAAAAATATCACCAAAAATTTCACCAACTAGCAGTATTCATCATATTGATGATTGAACTAAAATCGTAGTTTTTCAATATTTTTCACTTTTAATATTTTTTATAAAATCACATTTAAAAAAAATTGTCTCCATTTCCACATTTATGTATTTATAATTCTTATAAGATTTATGATATTAAAATTAATTTGGTTTGATGCGCAAAATTCATCAATATGATGTACATTATTCATTAATATGATGAAATGGAGTCTTCGCATAATTAGCAATTAAATATTATATCTCGTATAAGAATTACAAATACAAAAATGGGTAAATAGAGACCAATTTGTCTTTGAAATTTGATGTTAAAAAAAATATTGAAAATGAAAAACATTTAAAAAATACGATTTTAGTTCAATGAATGAAATCATCAATATGATGAATACTGGTAGTTGGTGAAATTTTTGGTGATATTTTTTTTTGTGTGTAACAAATTTATACCACACAGAAAAAAAAGTGTGAATATAACAAAAAATGAATCAATACAATAATTTTTAGTTGTTTCATCACCGACACTACATTTAATTGTACTGATTAAATATTTAATTATATAAATTAGTTGAACAAAACTTAATGGACATTAACAAACCCGATGAATTTTTTTTTTTTTTTATTTTTGATATGGGCAAAAACAGAAATTATTTCGAAATGATTTCAATTTTGCACCAATATAAATTAAACATATACTAAACTGATCTCCCACATGTACCGAACACTTCTTTCTCAGCAAAAAAAAAACTAGAATATTTCAAAGCTTTTTTTTCAAATTTTCAACTTTAAATTACTATAACAAAAAGAGGTATAGATTTGTGGATCTAAACTTTGGAATCTTTCAACTTAAGGCATACTTGGTCTAAATATATTAATCATTATTTTTGAAAAACAAAGGATGTTAATGGTAAATTAAGGTCAGTTTCAATGATTTTAATATATATGTAATTATTTTATTTTTTATTTCTTTATTTTATTTCATTATATATTATTTATTTATATTTCATATTTATTTTATATTAATTTTATATTTATTTTACATTTATGTTATTTTATATTTAATAACTTTTTTGTGGAAGTTTGCACCACGTTCACGTCACCAGTAGACCATATCGTCACTATCATGCCAAAGGGGCGAATGTGTAATTTTTGACATTTGCGTTTTTTTTTACATTTTTGAATCTAATTTTTCTTCAAGTATACTGTGCCATAACCGTTTTGTTAGATATTTCTAGCCACAAAAAAATCAAAAGGGCGAATTTGAAAATGTTGTCATGCCCAAAGGGCGTATCTTTTGGTCTTTTTGCCATAACTTTTGATTGGTATAAGATTAAATAGTGGTGTAAAGGCATTAATGTTTTGTTTTAAAGCACCTATCGGTCATCATCATTATTTTAAAATATTTGTTATCATTTGCAAAAAAAAATGATTTTTAAATAATGATGTCAATCGATAGGTGCTTTGAAAATAAACAAAAAATGCCTTTACATCAGTATTTCATCTTGCACCAATAAAGAGTTATAGCCAAAAAATTAAAAGATTCGCCCCTTTGGCTGGATAAGATTTTCAATTTTTCAAATTTCTTCGTTTTTTTGCTATAACTCTTTATTGGTGCAAGATAAAATATTGGTGTAAAAACATTTATTGTTTGATTTCAAAGCACCTATCTATTGACATTATTTTTTAAAATGTATTTATTAAAAAACAAACAATAAATGCGTTTACATCACAATTTTATCTTGCACCAATAAAGAATTATAGCATGAAAAACAAAAATATTTGCGTTTTGGTCATGATATAGCCTTACAAATCCCTATTTATAATTTAATAAGTTGTCCAAACCCAAAGATATTTTATATACATTATAATAATTGATGAATAAACCAAAATAATAAAATAAATTAAAGAAAAAATAAATTTTACTAATTTTTAAAGCACTTCAAACTTTAATATGATTTTTAAAAATGCATATTCGCCCCTTTGGCATTACAGTGATGGTGTATATACACGGAAATGTTAAACACAAGTTAGAGAGGAGAATATCAAAGTCATGATGTATGCACAATGTACGAATCGAATAGGCAAGCACACGTTGCGATTAACCAATGTAAAATAAGATCGGTACAACAGTACCTGTAATACTGTGTAGTGAATTTAAAACTGTGTATGGCTATAAAACTGTGTAATGCCTCTAAAACTATCGGTTAGTGTATAGGTATATATAATAGCATATATACCAACCATTTAATGTTTTAATTTATGCTGTAGCCGCGGTAGCTCAGTGGTTAGTGCGTTGGACTGCGAGCCAAAACGTCCCCGGTTCAAGCCTGGACTGGGGCTAACAACATCTTTTCATAGAAACATTTTTCTATACCGCGCTACCTCTCGGCAGTAAATGGCAAACCTACGAGAGTAAAACATTGCCTATGAAAAGCTCTCACCCGCCGTTTGGATTCGGCAATAAACTGTAGGTCCCACCACTTTGAGTACAAATATAACACGCACAGCTGAAAATGGTGAGAGAACTCGGCCGAAGTTCTATACAGGACTGTAGCGCCAAACTATTATTATTAAATAATTTAATCGAATTAATTATTTTGTAGCCAATAATCTCAGTTGCTATATTAACGTTCAATATTTCTTTCTGTGCAGAGATTCGATCTAATATGTTACCGCAAAATACGATTACATTCTTTCTAAAGAACTTTAACTGATTAAATTCGTCTGATCATAGATTTTTTTTTTTTGATAAAGAGAGGTTTTTGTGGCTTATTTACAAAAGTGTGCATATTGAAGGTTACAATCAACGCCTCATGCCCATTTTCAATACCTTATCGCGTGGGCATACAGATAATCTAATTTATACGTTTCAATAATCTAGTTCTTATAATTTTCTGTAATCGTGATTTACGCAGGAGGCCAAAGAGAAAGACAGCCGGAGAAGCTGGAATAATATTCATGAATGTTTGTTTTGAATTTGCCAATATCTAAAATTATCGCAAATTTTACGTATTGAATATATATGAAATGCGTTTATTTTCTATTGAAAAATCGAAATCTCGAATTGAAAATTCTAATTCGATCAAACAGAAAGGTTTTGGATTAGATCCAAAATTTTGACATGTCGAATTAAATCGTTACTCTAAAATGCGAACACATTCTTTCTTATGTCATAATTATTCATAATATTACATATTCATAATATTACAGAATCACAATTAATTTGTTTATTTTAAATAGTTCCAAAAGTATATGAAACCAAACCACATAATTTTTGTTTTAATAGAACAACATATTTATAAAACCCCATGCATTTTTTCTTTGTTACTCATAAAAATGCACTTAATTAAATTAATGACTATTTCTGTTATCAAATTAAAATGTCAAACTATCTGCTCATATTTTGGAATGCCCATGAATGATGCCCCCACGTTTAATTAGCAGCAGTTCTTGCGGTGCGTAATTTTTATATATTTCACATACCATATTCTTGGCCACACATAAAACTTATTCATGTGATTATCAAATAATAGTTATTATTTCTTGGTTAACGGTGTTTTTTATTTGTAGTCTTTACGCACAGTTTATTCATTTAATTGACTCATTTTATACAAGAGCAGTCAAAGTAGAATCACATTGTGATTGAGCTATTATCATTTACTATGAACGCAATTTAATAATTGCATATTTGTGTTTGATGAGAAGTTCATAAATATTACATTATAATTTAATTATAATACATTTTTTTAATATAAATAAAAATGTTTGGTTGACAAAAACAACACTGTTCGAAAAAGAAAATAGTTAAAAAAAAAATTTGGTCATAAAAAAAACAACATGTTCCATCAAAAAAATGTACTCGACAAAAATAACAACGTCGAAAATTTTCGAAAAAAAAACGTTGTGTACGTCAGAAACAACGCAAAGATCGAAATATTCGTCAAAAACAACTATGTCCGAAAATTTTGGAACAAAAATATTGTCAAAACACATTTTTGGACGACAAAAACCACACAATGTTCAAAATGACCATTTTCAAAAAAAAAAAATGATGTTAAGAAAATCTTTTGGACGACAAAAACAACGCAATAGTCGAAATCACCATTTTCCAACTACAAAATTTTTATTTTTTCCAAGCAACAACAAAAAATTCCCTATAAATGGGACCAATAGAACATCTTAAAAATAAAACTTTTCATATAACTGTCAACCAAAGACCTTTATTTTTTTAAAATTAAAAGTAGCTCCCAACCAAAGACCTTTATATTTCTTGAAAAATAATACTTCTCAGTCAAAAACCAAATGAAAATTAAAGTTAATAGTTATTTTTGATCTCTTGATTTTCTGTAGTCTATAATTAATTCTCAATTATTGTTGTCATATAAAAAAAATATTTAAATAGCAAATAAGAAACTTTAAATTGGACTTTATCTCAAAAAACTATAACCGCAACTTTTACTGCACTTAATCCAAATTTAATTTTTTTTTAGTGTGTTCTAATTAGAATTTAAAGTAGTGAGGAAGGTCACATTTCATCGCTCTATACCGAGGACCATTGAGTAACGGTGTCTTCTTAATCATTTCGGACACCCTTTTATAATTAATAGTATTTCGTACCCGGGCTGACCAACGAGTTATTTTAACTAATTTTTTTGTTTTTTCCCGTTATTTGGTTTTGCTATTTTTTTTGATTTTCCTTTTTTTTATTTTTGTTTTTTTATTATTGTCTATTCTTTTGATTTTCCTTTTTTTATTATTTGGTTGCTTTTGAATTTGTTTTTGAAATTGACTTTTTGTTTTTGCTTAATTTTTATGTGGATTTATGTTTTTTTTTTTATTTTGTGTTTAAAAGTTTTGTTTTGTGCTTTTTTGTTTTTAGTATTTTTTTTATATTTTTTCCGTTTTGATTTTGCTTTTGAGTTTTTGCTTTTGCTTTTGTTTTTGTTTCTGATTTTGTTTTTGATTTTGATTTTGTTTTTGTTTTTTTTTTATTTTTATTTTGTTTTTGATTTTGTATTTTCTTATTTTGTTTTTGTATTTTTTTTTTATATTTGTGTGTTTTGATTTTGCTTTTTTATTTGGTTTTGTAATTTGTGTTTTGATTTTGTTTTGAGTCTTTGTAATTATTTTTGCTTTCGCTTTTGTTTTTTTTTTTGGTTTTGTGTTTTGACTTTGTTTTGGTGTTTTTGCTTTTGTTTTCTGATATTATTTTTTTTGTTTTTGAATTTTTGATTTGGTTTTTGTGTTTCTACTTTTGCTTTTGTTTTTATGTTTGTGAATTTGATTTTTTACTTTTTGTTTTTGTGATTTTGCTTTTGTGTATTTGTTTTTATTTTTGTGTTTTTGCTTTTGTTTTACTTTTTTTTATTAATGTGCTGTTTTTGTGCTTTTACTTATGTATTTGTGTTTTTTATTTTGTGTTTTTTCTTTTGTTTTTTTTTGTGTTTGAGTTTTTTGCTGATGTAAGTGCTCAGTTATGTCGTTTTGAAAGTTTAGGTTGTATGGGAGGTGCCACGGCCCTTAGTCCAATCTCGCCCACATATAGCATATGTAACCCTCCTGACTCCATAGTATCCTGATGCAAAGTTTCAGTCAAATCGGTTTAGAGCTTTAGCCGTGATGCTGGAACAAACAGACAGAAAGATGGATAGGCAGATATACAGACTGACCAAGAGTTTTATATATTTAGATAATTTTTAAAGTTAAGTTTGAGTCAGTTTTTTAAGAAAAGACAAGATTAACTTACTAGGAAATTTTAGAAGAATGTTTAAATAGACATGCACAAACTCTAATATCCTGGCGTGACATGAAAAAAAGAACAGCACGCGCTTACCTTAATAAAGACCTGAAAGTATCTCTCAATAAAAAAATGTCTGCAAATTCATATTTCAAGTTCATATTACTTAAGAAAATTATATATGATTTTTGATGCCTAAAACTCAATAAATTTTTTTGAATATGTAGTATTACTCAGACTTGAATCCTTAGTAGAAATTTGCCCAATGCGCCATCGGGAAATGATCGGGTTTTCGTTGGGTAAGCCCTATTAGAGAAAATATGATCATTGCCTTTGCATGCCCTTATCATGCTTACCATACCAGGGTTTACATTATCTAAATAGTCAATGGTCCCGATCATAGCTACATTATTTGTTCCTCATAACGAAATTAGCATCAGACAATGGTCGAGATTTAATGAGAGAAACCCTATTATGCTCGGGCTCTGACAAGGTAATTGTCGGGTAAATATTAAAATGGGGAATTGCCCGATCAGTACATGATCACGGTCTGAGGTCAATACATGATCAGGACACTGCGTTACAAGGACATTATGGGCCTCGCATATCCCGATCATCTCAAATAATGACATGATCACTTCATGACCATGGCCCTACCAAAATTTTTTCTAGGGATAGTCATGAAAACTGATTTTCATGTTGTGTTCAATACTGAGTAATTTGCTTTCTTTTTTTTTGCCATTTCAAATAATAAGTTTACCGACGAATTCTGTATACAGCATTTTGCCAATTTAAGAGAACAAAATCAAGATTTATTAATTTTTTTTATAAATAAATTTCAAAATTCCTAAAAGTTATAAACTCCAAAATATAGTATTTGAGTTACAAAATAAAAAAATATATATACGAAAAATGTGAAAAATATTAAAAAAAATAAAACACGATTAGTGCAATACTTAAAATGCCAAACAGCAGTCATTCATTCTTTCGTTCACTCATTCACCGCAAAGAATTTTTCATTGAATTCCTCCGCATTGATTTTCAAAGTTCGTTTGCTCATTTATTTATTTTTATTATTTGTTTGTTTTGTAGTTAGTTTTTATTTTTAGAATTTGTTGCGGTTGCTGCAAAATGCAAAACTCATTGAGCAGCAAATTTTTGCCAACAATTGGCAGGCAGCCAGACATGCAGACAGTTTGGACGGACGGACGAGCATTTGTTCGCCTTGTAGGGTGCAAATAACGGAAGTGTAGCGCGTTCACACGTTCCATTTAAGGAGGAGTTGGTGCTGGTGATGGTGCTAGTGACGGCACCTGTTGCACAATTGAAATGAAAAGCAGCAGTGGCAGCAACAGCAACAGCAACGGCTTGTAATTGCTGTGACATAAAGCAAAAGAAGTAGTTGTGGCAGCAGCAACAACACCAACAACTGTTCTTGTTTAGCTTGATGCGCTGCGTTGCGCTGTGGTTGGCAATGATTATGCGAAATTTTTATGTTGAATTTTTCATGCATTAATTCGCTCATTCAGTTGTTGCTGCTGCTGCTGCTGCAGCCGCCACAGTTGCAACAGCAACAGTCACTTAATTTTAATGACGATTTGTTGCGCCTTCAATTGAATTCCAACGAAATGACGCTGTTGCTGATGATGATGAGTGCAAAATTGTTTGATCCAATTTGTGGCCGTGCGGGGTTGCTGCACTTGCAATGCTTCCTGCTTGCTAACAACAACACAGCTGCTGCTGTTGCTGCTGCGGCTGCCAACTTTTGAATGAAATATTGCGCAACAGCTGACAGACACAAATCTCAACGCATACAAGCCAGCGACGCCCCGCATTTAAAAGAACAAAATACAACAGCTACACAACAAGAGCAACAACAACAATAACAACAACGACATGCAAACAACACAAAAAACTCAACGTTTTTTAACGCACCAAAATTGCGGGCAGAGGTTGCAACACGTGCGACCGACCAGTGTCAGCAACGTTTTTGCGTTTATCGCAAAACATTTTATCCTGCTTGCGCTGCGCATGCGCAATAAATCAGTCACCGCAGTCAACAGCAACAACAGCAGCAGCAACAGCAACATGCGAGTGCCGACTGGCAACAACAACAAGAAAAAAAAGTCACCGCGAGGCATGCAACTCATAAAACGCAATGTTGCTGCTGCTGCCTCTACTGCTGCTGCTGTTGTGTTAGTCTTATCGGTGTTGTTGCTCTTGTTGTTGCCGCGCTGTTGTTATGTCAGCAATCTCAGTCTCAGCAGCAACAGCAACAGATTAACACTTGAACCGGCAACACGCGTCGTTGTTCTTTTTGTTGTTCCTTTTGTTGCTCATGCTGTTGTTGTCGTTGTTGCTGTGGCATATTAATGTTGTTGCTGTTGATGTTGTCGTTGTTCTTTTTGTTGCTGTTGTTGTAGCTTATGATGGATTAGCATCCATCATAAGTCACATGACACCACAGTTTGAGCACCCTCCAGTCTAAGTTGAAGTTGACGTCTTTACAGACAGACAGACTGTCCGATAGACGGACTGTCGCTCGGCGGACGTTGTTCTTCAATGGCCAGCGACCACTGAAAACTTTGTTTTGGTGATTTTTTTTGTTCTTCTGATCGTGCGTGACTTGCAAAACTGTCTAAAGGTGTTTTGTTCGTATCCAATAAGTTATGAGTTGTTTATGTAAACTGTTGCTAAAGAGTAGCGAATTTTTAAATTACTCCTTTTTGATGCTTTATAAAAATGTCAGGAACACAAAAAATAAAATTCTTCAATATGATGATTTTATTCATAAATATTATGAATTTTTTCACCAACTATCAAATGCACCATATTGATGATTTATTTTATTAAATGCAACTTAATGTTTTTAATGTTCTATATGTTGAAACTTTTTTTTTTTTTTTACTTTTTTTTTCGGATCATATTTTTTTTTTAAATCATTTTTTCCAGCAACAGTTTTGAAGGACATTTTTTTTTCTAATTATTTTCTAAAAAAAAAATAATTTTTTTGATAAATTCTTAAAAAAATAAAATTTTAAATTATTCATAAATATTATGATTATATTCATCAATATGACGATTCACATTCATTGTATTGAATATTTTATTCTTCACTATGGTGTCCTATATTATGAATAGCTTCATATATATAATAAATGCATTCTTCAATATGTCATTTAATAAACGGTGATATCAATGATGAATATTGTATTTGGAGAAAATTCATAATATATATGAAAAAAATTCATCATATTGATGTTTTTTTTCTGTGTTAAATTATGCAGATTTATAAAATAGCATTGTGAAAAAAAAAAAAAATGTAGACAAAAATTGACTCTTTTTTTTATGAATTTTTCAAAAAAAAAAAATTTTACCTGAACAATTTTTTTTTTCAATAATTAAATTTTTTCCAGACGAATGTTTTCCAAAAAAAAAAAAACGTTTTCAAAAAATTTTTTTTTTTTAAATATATTTTTTATAAATGTAACTTATTATTAATAAAAAGTTGTAATTACAAATAACTATATTATAAAACATTTTACTAATTTATGCATGTCGAGCAATCATTATAGAGAGAAATAACATACAATAACTACTTGAGTACTGAAAAATACGGCAAAAAATTAACGAAAAAAAAATATTTTGATTGAAATTTGGTTTGATGAATAGCATTATTCAATATGATGTACACTTATGATGTATTTTATGTATTTGTTCATTAATATGATGAACCGTATTCTTCTTACAAACTTCATCAGATTATAGAACACATTTTCGGTTAGTCATCAAATCGATAATGAATTCATAACATTGATGTTTTGTGGTTATCAATATTATGAATCGTTCTTCAATATTCAAATGAATTCATAACATTAATATTGTTTTGTAGTTACAATATTATGATTCGATCTTTAATACAATAAATCATGGTTTCGTAAACGAAATTGATCAATTTTTTTTGTGAATACAACAAATAATACAAAATATATTTTATAAAAACAAATATTTAGAATTTTCATGACTGTTTAAGCTGTTGATGAAATTTCGTATAAAGTTTTCTATGAACGTTTTTGAATTCGAAATTACAAAAATTGTTTGTTTTGTAACGAATTCAAATCGTTCAAGTGTGATATATGGTTAAGTCAATACAAACGATTTGTATTTAATTACTATATTCTCATATAGAATATAAAAACGTTAGTTGAAGATATTTTTATGAAACTTTTATAGGTATTATAAATTTAGTACCCAAAAGAAAAAATAATTTTTCTCAAAGACAAAAACAACTTTTCTCAAAGACAATTCTTCCCCGTTGAATGTTTAATCGTAGAATACATTCTCGTACAATTCTTTCTCGTGGAATTCTTCCCAGTCGAAATTTTTCCCATAGAATTCTTCCTTGAAGACGTAGTATATATTTTTTTTGTAAGTTTTGTAATTTTATTATTGGTGAATTTCGATATGGTGAGTTTTGGTGTGGTAAGTTTTGGTGTGGTAAGTTTCGGTTTGGTGAATTTCGATGTGGTGAATTTCGATGTGGTGAATTTCGATAGCCGCGGTGATGGTAGCCGCGATAGCTCAGTGGTTAGTGCGTTGGACTGCGAGCCGAAAGGTCCCCGGTTCAAGTCTGGACTGGGGCTAACAACATCTTTTTATAGAAAAATTTTTTCTCTCTCGGCAGTAAATGGCATACCTACGAGAGTAAAACATTGCCTATGAAAACCTCTCACCTGCCGTTCGGATCCGGCAATAAACTGTAGGTCCCACCACTTTGAGTACAAATATAACACGCACAGCTCAAAATGGTGAGAGAGCTCGGCCGAAGTTCTATACAGGACTGCAGCGCCAAACCATTATTATTATTATTTAATTTCGAAGTGGTGAGTTTTAACAATTTGGGGTGGTTAACTACTTGTATAAAATATCTTGATTTCACTATAATAACTGTCGAAATACAGCATCTTCGTCGTAGAGGGATGAAAGTCTGTTCAATTTTTGTGAATTTTAAAATCGGTTTTAAAAAAATAAAATGTCTTAAATTTTTCATGGCTTCTAAACGGAGCGGCGTTTTATAGTGACTTCACTGCAAAATTCAATAAATTCGGTCCAGTGTTCCTGAAGAAATCGGCTGATGAGGAATGTTTTTTCTTAAAACCTTCATATCTTTCAAACGGGGCATCATAGAGGGGTCAAAGTAGGTGCATTTTATAGTGAAAATATTTAGTATTTATTTTATTTTGAATACCCATAAAAGAGTTTATTAGACACTCTTTTGTAATAACCTAAAAAAGAATATATTTTCTTGATTAGCGTCGCCTCCAGAATCTATTTATCGATATTCGTCTGTCGCTACACTATAAGTCGTTCATTCTGCCAAAAAAAAAAACTTTTTTCTATAATAAATTTTGAAAACCTTGCACATAAAACCCACTTCTACCCTATGCAAAAGTAGAATGCCTTCTGTTACACAGCACAAACTTTGACCAATTTGCGTAAAATATTGCATTTTGCTATTATTAAAGCAGCAGCAACAGGAAGAACAACAAAAACAGAAAATACAACACTTATTATATAACAGCAACTGTTGCTGCTGCTGCAGCTACTAAACAAACACCAAAAAATATTGCATGTGTTGGAAACGCTCGTTCGCCGCCGCCACCGCCACTCAAGTGCAATGCGAGATCAGCGCCGCAATCATGATCTTCATCAAGATCATCATTATTATTATTTTGTGCCTTTATTTATGCTGAAAAGGAGCAACAGCAACATTGGCAGTACCAGCAACAACAACAACAAGAGTAATAAGTATAACAAACAATAAATGCCAAAGTTGGAGAAAATTAAATTAACGAGCAACTGTGAATCGAACCACTTGCCGCAGTTTTTGTTGTTCTTGTTGTTGCTGGTGTTGCAATTGTTGTTGTTGTTGTTGTAAATGTTGTTGCAGCAAGCGTAGCCACAGCAATAAATTCTGAACCTGCTGCCACTTCCTTCTCTCATAATATTATGAAAGGCCAAGCAGCAATTGCTGCTGTCTGCTGGTAGCAACATAAGGCAACAACAGCGGCAGCAGCAAGCAGCAACAGCAGAAGTCAACTGACAACAGCAGGAAGGCAACTACCAAGCAGGCAACAACTTCAACGACAGCACCAGCAGCAACAACAAACGAGAGCCGGCAACATCAACTGTGCGGTCGACTTAGTCAAAAACAGTCAAAAGTCGCCTATTAATATGATAACAAATGATGCAAACAGCAACAACAACAACTGCAACTGCATCAGCAACAACATGAACGACGACAACATCCAGCAACAACATGTTGAACTACAGCAACAACAACAATAACTACAGAACAAATAAGAACAAGAACAGCGCTTGCGCGCGTGTCTACGTCGTCGTCCGGTCGTCGTTGTTGTCGTCGTCGTCGTCTGCGTCGTCGTTGCCGCCTCAGATCAGCATCATCGCTGGGCGAGAACCTCTTGCGACCACGTCCAGCGCCATCGTCGTCGCCTGCTGTTGCTAGTGCTGTTGCCGGTACTGTTGCTGGTTATGTTGCTGCTGTCCGTGTCCGTATATGCGATGATCTGCACTGGGAGTCGCACTGCGAAGTTGCAGTTGTTGTTGTCAAGTTCAAAAGGCGAACGATATAAGACGGACGGTCGAACAGACAGACACCAACTCTCACACAAATACATACATTGAATTAGCGCAGGTACCGCCTTAACTGCGGTGACTGCCGTTGTTCCTCTCAGCTGGAGTCAGCGATTAACCTGATATATGAGCTTTGATCGCTTAAAATGGTTCGCGTTTTAGTTATTGTTATAGTTGTGCGGAGTTTAAACGAATAACTGAAATTTATTTCAAAACATTTTGCCAATAAAACCAGCAACTACACTAGATGAAATAATAATTATAAAGTAATTTGAGTTTAAGCCTAGTAGAAATTTAATCTATATCACCATGGATCGAATAATATATTCCACGTAGAAATTTGTCTAGGGTCATAGTCAGGAACTGGACATTATCCGAACAGTTATAGAACCAACATGATAAATTTGTGATCATGTCTACTCTATTAGTGTAAATTTCTAATTGGGATATAACTGGTGTAGTACAGAAAAAAAGTCATCATCATATTGATGAATTACGTTCTTTAAACCACGATTCATTGTATTGAAAAACCATTCATGACCTTGATAACTACAAAACAGCAATGTTATGAATTCAGTATCAATTTGATGATTGACCGAAAAAGTGTTGTTCAATATGATGAACTGTATGTGAAAAATACGTTTCATCATATTAATGAACAAATACATAAAATACAACATATATGTACATCATATTGAATAATGCTGTTTACCAAATCAAATATCAATCAAAATATTATTATTCGGATTTTCTTTTCAGATGTTTTTCTTGTCGCATATTTTAATTTTTTTTCGATTTTTAATTTTTAGGAATTTTTTTTTAAATTTATTTTTGAAAAAAAAAAAAGTTTTTTTTGTTTTTAATTTGTAAAAAATCTTTCAATTAATTTATTTTGAAAGAAAATTATTTGTTTTTTTTTTTTAAGTAATATTTAAAAAATTAAATAACATTAAAAACATCATATTGAACATTAAAAACATCATAATGAACATTAAAGATATTCAATTACCATTCAATGAATAAAATCATGCATATGGTGAATCTTGTAGTTGGTGAAATAATTCATAATATTTATGAATAACATCAACATATTGAATAATTGTTTATTCTGTAAGTAGTGACGAGTTAGAAATACATTGATCTGCTTCCGATCACAATCTTCGTACAATTTCTATTAAAGAAGTAGAATTTAACAAAAATGTTTATTTTAATGTTGTCAAAATTAGAAAAGAGTTGGGCTAAAATCTATATATTTTTTTTTTAATTTTACAGAATTCTAGTAGAAGAGCATTTCTGGGAATTGATCATTTTATTTTTTCACTAATAATAACTCGATCAGTTACTAAATGAACAAAATTATAGAGTCGTTATGCTGAGCTCTAATCACGTATGACGATAAACCTCTAACGATATTGTTTAGGCGATAGTCTTACTTAAGCAAAAATGATAGCGTTTTGTGACGATCGTTTTTAAGCTACGTGATGAGAGCCCTGTATACCCTTAAAGGTTAAATTTCTACTAAGATACGATACAAACTCAAACATTTCAATTCAAAATAGACTGAGTTAAAGCGAACTTATTTTGTGATATTCCCTTAGAAATTGTTACAAATATTTCATTAATATAATATAATTCCAGATAATTCTATAAAATTTCAATTTCTAGATTCGGTGTAACTGTTCGAATGTTGTACTTATGGTTAATATGTCAAAAGAAGGGGCCATTTACTAGGTTTTTAATAAATAAAGTAATACATTCTGGCTCCGGTAGCACAGTGGTTAGTGCGTTGGATTGCGAGCCAAAAGGTCCCATGTTCAAATCTGTGCTGGGATGAGCAACATCTTTTCAATATCATCTTTGGGTTACTGCACCCAATAAAGCAACGTGCAATATTGAGTAGTTAACGGAAATATTTCATTCTCCAGCCTGTTATATAGGTATGCTACATCTGCACAAATGTATTTGAAGTTCTATAGTATTTGAACACTCTACAGTATTGGGTGCATTTTGCAATGACAGTGGACAGTATTATAGTGAAGTCTCTGCAGCGACTTCACATCACTGCAGTATTTGTTTTATTGATGTCAAGTAGTGTCAAGATATTTTTTTTCAAGACATTCAATGTTTTCACAAAACAAAACTATATGACACTACTGTCGCTGAAAATTCAACAAGTACAGTGAGTGCAGTCAGTGAGCGCAACGAGTAACGAGTGAGAAGATGAACATTCAATATTCAATTCAATAATTAATAAACTTAATATAAAATAGCGTCGGTAGCTCTGAGGTTAGTGCGTTGGACTGTAAGCCGAAAGATCCCAGGTTCAAGCCAGGACTGGGGCTAACAACTATTTTTCATAGAAAAACATTTTTCTATCCGACGCTACCTCTCGGCAGAGGATGGCAAACCTCCGAGAGTAAACACCGTCCATGAAAAAGCTCTCACCCCGTCGTTCGGATTCGGCAATAAACTGTAGGACCCACTACTTTGAATACAAATATAACACGCACAGCTCAAGTGGTGCGAGAGCTCGGCCTAAGTTCTTGTAGGACTGTAGCGCGAAACTATTATTATTATTATTAATATAAAATATAATATGTTTTTCTTTATTATCTAAATTTTTAATATATTTTTTTATTACCGAAAATTCCTAAGAGAAATAATGACAAAAAATGTAAAATGCACTGAGTTCTGAATGTCATAAGCACTTCAATTTAGTATTTGAATATTCATTGAACATCATTATAGACCTCTTCACTACAACTACGTCTTATATGTATTTTGTTTTGACACTACTTGGTGCTTTGTTGTTGTGAGCAACATATTCATTTGTATTTCATGCATAGAGTCGGCGACATTAAATGCTTTGAAATAAAATGAATGACTTGAACTTCGTTTCAAATGCATTTGTGCAGATGTCTATTAGATATTACCACAAAAATGAGAAAATTTAGTCTTCGGTCGCTTCGGATTCATTTGTGGAATAATTTTCTTGCCTCTAGTTTTTATCTATGGTTTTAATATTGCCAAATTCTAGACAATTATCCATTTACACCAACTTTTGCAAACGATCAACACTGTGTTTTGCATGAGAAGATGCAAATTATTGCTATGATCGCCCGTTCTGTGGTGTCAATTGAACCCAGTCTCCCCTAAAATGGGTGATCACTACAATTGTTTGTACTATTGTTGTTATTATTATTGTTGTTGTTGGTATTGTTGTTGTTTTATTGTGGAAGTTATTGACTAGACGACAGCTGAACCAAAATTATGAAATCGACTTGACATTGCCACACCATTGAACAGAAATAAAATTCAGCAGTTAAATATTGAATAAGAAAGGAAATCAGATTTATACGCGGGCATTTTACACGGCAAGGAATTGAGATACAAACTAAAGACTTTTGTTGTAATCGTAGAAAAAGTATTTATTACGAAATGGTCGAAAAATTCTTTAACATTTTTTTAACAAAAGAGTTTGATATCATTTGGGTATATTTTAAAATTTATTATTTAACTCGCATTTACCCAAATTCTATAAAAATCTCGAAAATCTTCACTTTTAAGCAATCCTACATTTTATGAGCCAACATTTTATTTTATTGCAACTTTTTCAAAGCAATTGTTCAGTCCAAGATTTTTATTAATACCTATCAATTTCAAATTTTATATTTTCAAACATTAGTAAATGCTTTTCAGCATAGCATGTTAAAGAGTCAAAAACTTTGAACCAAACTGATACAAAAAAAAAACCAAAACTACATTGTATTCGAACCCGTAAAATAATTAGTTTCGGTTTCCCCCGATTTTCTCTACAACTTCCATAGTGTAATTCCAATTATGGAAAACACGGTTTTCTTTCTATGTACGCTACCAGTGCCATTAACGAAAACTTATGCTATATTTGGGAGTTACCAACTGCTGCAACTATTATCATGAAAAACCATTAAAGTTATGCAATAGAATGTTAAAGTATAAATAACGTTTTACACTTGCTGGTTCGCCACCCGATTCACAGTTCTGGTGTATTCATGAAAAGCAATTTGCATTTTCAAAAAAAAAAAAAAAAAAATAGAAAAAACGTTGTGATCACGAAACCATATAATATAGTAATTTATGTATTACATAGTTCGCAGTTTAATTTTATAAAAGGAATTGTTTAAATTCTTTAATTTGATGTTCTATTTAAATGATGTGTGTGAATATTACTAATAACCATGGTTAATGTAGCATTAAACTTTATTGTTTACTTTGTAGAAGTATATAAAAACATTTATATAATTACAAAGTGCTTCAGTTTATCAAAAACATTACACCGAAAAAAAGACTATATTAAATTGTATTACATTTATGTGTTTGTTTGAAAAATTGGTGGGTCTACTACATTTTATTGGTTTTTAAATACATTTGTTTTTATTTGACTTCAATTGACTACACTATGTATTAGAAATTCGTGCCCTACATATTGCAGAAACTGCATTGTTGTTTTATTTTTTTGATTTTATTTGAAATTCCTGTGGACACAAGACTAACGTATTACGAATGCTCTTTCGTCCTGTAGGTATAAACTAATTCATTGACTACATATTTCAGAAACTGTTTTTTCACACAAACTTTCAGAGACACTACGGACGACTGCGAAAGTTAGAATATATAAAATAAAAACCCACGCAGCCCAAGCATGTGACCGAATCGAGAACTAGTGATGCCAACTAATTTAGTTTTGTAGGTTAAGCGTCCTCTTTAAATTGACTTTTATTTAATTTTTTTGTATTTATTACAATTACAATGTTTAATATGATCCTTCCTTTCCATTTTTGCTCTTAGTATGCAAAACAATAAACAATCACAATATACATCACTGGGCCAAATTTCATAGCTGTGACTATCTAAGGCACACAGTTATTTTGAATTTAAAGTCCAGTTATGTCACGCCCGTTTTTTTTCCTTGAGGGTGAATTTAAAAAAAATCCTTTTTTAGTGCACGCCTACATCGGGAGATGAACAACATGTCAAAATTTTATATTCCTAGGTCTATGGGTTTGGGCTGGGCGTTGAAATCAGTGAGTCAATCAGGACTTGTTCTTTTTATTTATATATAGGTATAATCCAGATAGAATTTCAAAGTCAATACTGTATTTTTACAAGAAAAAAAAATCATCATTATGATGATTTTATTCATTAATATTATGAATTTTTCCAACAACTACTAGCTTCATCATATAGATGATTTCATTCATTGAATTGCAATTTAATGTTTTTAATGTTCCATATGATGTTTTAATGTTCAATATGATGTATTTATAATTTCTAACAAGTTTATGTTATTTAATCGTTAAATACTGCTTGCTTGATTTATAAAATAGTATTTTGAAAAAAAAATATTTTTGTTTTCCAAAATAAAATAATTGATGGACATTTATTTACGAATTCTACGAAAAAAAATTTATTTGAAAAAACAAAAAATAAATTGTAGCAAAAAAAAATATTTTTTAAATTTTTTTTTATATTATTTTTGTAATTGTAAATATAAATAAATAGATTATACAACATTTTGCTAATTTTCGAGGAAGCATTATATAAGAAATATCATACAAGAATTACTTGAGCACTGAGAAGTATGCCAAAAAATGAACGAAAAGTATATATTTGGATTGAAATTTAGTTTGATGAACAGCATTCTTCAATATGATGTACATATATGTTGTATTTTATGTATTTGTTCATTAATATGATGAAACGTATTCTTCGCATACAGTTTCCTCATAGTAAAGAAAACTTTTTCGGTCATTCATCAAATTGATAATGAATTCATAAGATTAATGTTTTGTAGTTATCAATATTATGAATCGTTCTTCAATACAATGAATCATGATTTGAGAACGAAATTCATCAAAATAATGATGATTTGTTTTTCTGAGTATATAGACTTAATAATTTTTGAATGTTAATAAAAATGCTGAGCTAAATTTGGGAAAAATAGTGAAAAAACGATTTTCTATAGATTTAAAAAAAAATGAGGTTATTACAAAAAAAACTTTGAACGCTTCTACACAGAAAAAAAATGTACATCATATTGATGAATTTTGTTCTTCAAACCATGATTTATTGTATTGAAGAACCATTCATAATATTAATGACTAACGACATCAATGTTATGAATGCGATCATTAATATGATGAACGCTTGGTAACTGTCGAAAAAGTGTTCTTCAATATGATGAACTGTATGTGAAGAATACGTTTCATTATATTAATGAACCAAAATATAAAATACAACATATCTGTTCTTCATATTGAAGAACGCTGTTCATTAAACCAAATTTCTATCAAAATATTTTTATTTTCGTTCATATTTTGCCGTACTTCTCAGTTCTCAAGTAATTCTTGTGTGTTATTTGTTATATAATGCTTGCTCGACATGCATAAATTAGTAAAATGTTTTATAATATATTTATTATAAGTACAACTTTTTATTAATAAAAAGTTTTATTTATAAAAATATATTTTTGAAAAACAAAAAATTTTTTTTCGAAAAAAAATTTTTTTTTTTTTCGAAAAGAAATTTTCTTTTTCGAAAAAAAATTGTTTTATCGAAAAATTTTTTTTTTTCGAACAAATTTTTTTTTGTTTTTTTTACTGTTTTTTAAATAAAATTTTTGCAAAACTTTTTTTTCGAATTATTTTGTAAATTTTTTTTTTTTTTTTGAAAAAATATTATGAACAAATTCATCAATATGAATATTCAAATTCATTGTATTGAATATTTTGTTCATACATATAATGAATGCATTCATTAATATGTCATTTAATGAACAGTGGTATCAATATGATGAATATAGTAGTTGGTGAAAAAATTCATAATATTTATGAATAAATTCATCATATTGAAGATTTTTTTTTTCTGTGTACTACAAAATTCACTTTTTAGACATTTTTACGATATCAAATTGGAGGATCGATATGATATTGAGAACTAATTCTGAAAAATGTCTTTGTGTTTATTTGTATTAATTTTGTATTCAGTTTGTATATTAAGTTTGTATTCATTTATGAGAGCATTGTATGAAAAATACAACTTTAACTAAGATTTGGTCTTCTACGTTTTTTTCCTGTTCGTTTTATTACATTTCACGCAGTATTTAACCTCAATCTCCCAGATAAAATGGTTGTTAGGAAAAGGTTTTGTAGTAACAGTTTTTAGAAAAATCTTAGGAATGTGGTAGCAGGCATTTCAATGTTATGAAATTATATTTGGTAGATTTTTGCAGGACACTGGAATGTTCGAGCATTATTTTGTAAGTTGAGTTATGGATATTTTAAAACCATATTTATTGCAAGAAATCAAAATGAAAAGGCAGCCAGTCTCTAGCTGCGAAAAACATCATTTTGAAATTACTGTTCTCAAGTTTATAAAAGTAACTTTAAGTGGAAGTGTGAGGTTGGTTGCGTCCAGGAGGTTAACATTATAATTATTGTTCAATAAAATCCTTTGCCTACCTTTTTACTTCCAGCGTGTGTCTAATTTTTAGCTTTCTGCAGTATTTGTCTGCCACACTTAACTTTTGCCTTACTTTTCTATACCAATTTTACTCTCAAATTATAGTAGGAAATAGGTAGGTCTTCTCTAAAAGCTGCCTAAAAATGTGATTTCCATGTGTATAAACTGCTTCTTTTACGACCATTTTCCTGCCTCACAAAAACTCCAATTATTTTAAGTCAAACTAAACTTTATTCACAGCTCAGTCTCACTGAATTGGTAAAAATTGTTAATTAATTTGTTCGACATGCCGAATTTGGCAGAAGTTTAATAGAAATTACCAAGTGAAAACATGCTTCTGGTGCTGTTTGTTTTTAGTAGTTTTAATAGTAGGTAGTATTAGTAGGTACTAGTTGTTGCTGCTGATGTTGTTGGTGAGTTTCGGCACCAACCAAATATGTGCATTGCATTGACAGTTGTAGATAAATTTTGATAACATAGAAAATTGCTACTTTTATGGCCAACTAAAGATAGCTTTTGGCCAAAAACAAAAATGCAAACAAAACGCGAGAGATGCAAATCGCGGTAGACGCGAAGGTTTTCAGCAAATAATTCTTGCAGCAGAAACAACTGTAAAGCACAACAACAGCAACAATTACTACAACAATACCAATATTATTGTTGTTGTTGTTGTTGTTGGCAACTGCAGAACGTGGCAAAACGTTTTGTTTAAATTGCGAGGACGAAGCACGTCATTAGGCGTCGAATGGCACGAGTGCAACACAAAAGCAGTACAAAGAAAAGCAGTACCAACACAAATAGCAGTAACAACTATTTTAATTTTTTCACATTTTTTTCATTTTAATTTTTTTGTTGTCTTAACTATTTCGGTGCTAATCTCATATTCAATCTAGTGAGTGGAACCGCAAGCAAAGATTTAAGCCATGCCAAAGACGTGCCACAGATTCAAATTTCAACTTGAACATTTTGTAGAACAAAGTTAAGTAAAGCGTATAAAATGATGCTGCTGCTGATGATGTTGGTAATGATGACCGTGATGATGGCGATGAGGCGTTGGTGAAGCGGTGTGAGGCGTGAAATTAAGGTGTTTCGGTGGTGCTGGTGTTGATTTTGGTTTGGCGGTGGGCGCAGGCGTTACTTGGCGGCGCGATGCAAATCTTTTGGACATTTTTGTTTTAATTTGTATTTTTTACCGCCATGAGCTGCACTGCGAAATGCAATACAACGGTTTCAGCTACTTTTTAATAGTAGCAGCAAATAGTTGAAATTTTATTTTATTGTTTTTTTTTTTTTAATATGTAGAAAATTGTATTTAATACGCGCTCGAGCACTCGTCAGCAAATGATTTAGTGGCGCTGCGATTGTGCTGATTTAATTTATTGTGTATGGCTGTGTTTTGACTGCACTCAGACACACACTGAGATTACTTAGATTGCAATTCCGAGATTAGTCGGTCGGTCGGTCGGTTTGCGCCATGTGGTGGGAAGTTGCTGTTGGCAAGGTAAATTAATTACCGCAGGTCGGCATAAATTGCATGCTGCAGCAATAGAGCCGGAGGAGCAGTCGTCGGACGTAACAGTGTTGGGAACTGGCAAAAGAATGGCATAAATGGCGCAAGAACCCTTAACGGTATGCGTCGTAATTCCAGCGCGGCTCTTGTACTACAATGCAACGCACTAAAAGTCATTACGCGAACCAAAGCAACGATCTCACAGTTAAGTAGCTTAAAATTAAATACGCGATGCAGTATTTCCGATTAGATTAAGCAGGGTTTTTCTTTCGTTTACATGGTTGTATTATAAAAATATAGTTATTTGAGTTTACGAAAATAAGCTAATATTGTATATAATGATTTTTGGATGGACTTATGATGTTACTCAAGACTTCAGATTTTTTTGATATTGCTTAACAATTTAAAGTTATTATATAAAAATATTTTTTCTGTTTTTCTAACAAAAATTTAGCTTTTTACTTATTTGCGTGTTCTAACTGATTTGTATTTCATTGAAAATACTTCAGCTAAGACGTGCCATTTTGAAATATAGTCAAAAGGTCATTAGGTCGAATATGACCAAAGTTATTACAACTCAAATCCACAAATGTAAAATATAAGATGTACCTATAACTCTACTCAACAAAGTGAACATCTTCACTAAACATCTACACAAATCTGTTTGAAGTTCCCTCTACAAAATATGCACTTCTGCACTCTACAGTATGGAGTACATTTTGCAATGGCAGTCTGCAGTATTATAGTGAGTCCCTCCAGCGGTGTCAAGTATTGTTAAGACATTTTTTTCCAGACACTCAATGTTTTGAAAAAATAACCAAATGACACTACTGTCATGAAAAATGCAACAAGTACAGTGAGTGCAGTGAGTGAGCGCAATATATAACGTGTAGGAAGACGAACATTGAAAACAAGAACCGCTCAAAATTGTTAGGAAAAAAATTGTACGACAAAAACAATACTTTGGTCAAAAAGCAATACATAAAAAAAATTGCTTTGAAAAAATTTAATAATGAAATCAATATAAGTTCTATTGAAAGTTTTTAAAGAAACAACAACAAATTGAAAACACAACACAGACAATAATCATACGGACCGTTTCGGATACAGCCAAGATTCCTCATCAGTGATCTTTGTTCTATAACATGATATATGATTTTCATACACTTTTTGATGTTTTCTACATTTCAATATTAATAAAAATTTCTTCGAGTAAGAATGATAAAAAATGAAAAATGCACCGATTACTCAGGGTCATAAGCAGTACATTTCAGTATTTGAATTTTTTATTGCACATCATTATAGACTTCTTCACTACAACTACGTGTTGTTTGTGTTTTGTTTTGACACTATTTGTGCTTTGTTGCTGTGAGCAACACATTCATTTGATTTTTAAGCATAGACATAAATTGAATGTCTTGAAGTAAGTTTCAAATGCATTTGTGCATATGTATAATCCCTACATCAATTTTATATAACTTACGGTTGCTGATTTTGACTGCAAACTATGCTTTTATTCTGTATTCTGTATTTTAAACGTTTGTAACACACAGAAGGCATATTCGGTAATGAAAATAATATATATATTCTTGATCAGCATTTATGTGCCGTTTTGATCAGCATTTCAAACGAAACTCCTTATTTAGAAACTTACTTATTTAATACCTATGTTGTCGGAAAATAAGCCTCATCGGTTGATTGTACCGATACTCAAATGAAAGGAAATTCTTTCAAGATTAAAAGTTTGCCTTTATTTTTATGATTTTTAAACCATCAGGCACTTTGGACCACTTTAAAAGGTACCGGCACATTATCACATTTGTGTAGGGTATTTATAATTGGTTTAGTCTGAATATTTATACATTTATAATTCTTACCAATACAAACTAACAAAACTTCCCTACTACAAAAAATCGCATGTGACAACCTTACTGCACTGATAAAATATACATCATATTGATGAATTCCGTTCTTCAAAGCATGATTCATTGTATTGAAGAACCATTCATAATATTAATATAATATATATAATTTTTTCGATTTTTTTTTCGAGATTTTTTTTTATTTTGAAAAAAAAAAAAATAAAAATTTCAGATAATTTTTTTCTGTTATTTTTTAAATAAAATTTGTACAACAACACTTTTTTTCGAATTATTTTCTAACATTTTGTTTTTTTAATAGAATATTGTATAGAATATTTCGTTCTTCACTATGATGTTCGATAATACAAATAATTTCATATAGATAATGAATGTATTCATCAATATGTCATTTAATGAATGGTGGTATCAGTATGATGAATCTGGTAGTTGGTGAAAAAATCATAATATTTATGAATAAATCCATCATATTGATGAATTTTTTTGTTCTGTGTGATTTTCTATTAAGTAACGTTTAAAAAATAGCCGCGGTAGCTCAGTGGTTAGTGCGTTGGACTGCGAACCGAAAGGGCCCCGGTTCAAGCCTGGACTGGGGCTAACAACATCATAGAAACATTTTTCTATACCGCGCTACCTCTCGGCAGTAAATGGCAAACCTACGAGAGTAAAACATTGCCTATGAAAACCTCTCACCCGCCGTTCGGATTCGGCAATAAACTGTAGGTCCCACCACTTTGAGTACAAATATAACACGCACAGCTCAAAATGGTGAGAGAGCTCGGCCGAAGTTCTATACAGGACTGTAGCGCTAAACTATTATTATGATTAATTTTAATAGTAAACACAATATTAAATGTATGCTGTATTCACAAAGTGATTGATAATAATTTCTTTAAGAAATCGTAAGGAAAACAATTCCGTGAGTTCGTAGAATATTTGAAATACATACATTTTTCTTTTTTGTATATTTGTTTTCTTTCATTCGAGAATTTTGTAAAATATATACACTATAAAAAAAAAATAAATATTTTCATATCAACACAAAAACAATTAAATAATATTTAATAGTATTTTGTAGTATTTAATGGTTTTTACCCATTAACATATTAATTTATCGTATTGACTAATTTTAATAGCAAACAAACTATTGATTTTATAGTATATTTTTCTGAGTGTAGTATTTTCTGTATTCTTTGAATATGCAATTCACGTAGATATAGTGATTAAAACAAATTTTTCTAGAAAATTCCAAAATTAGTTCCTTTGCGAATAGTAGAGAATTTAGAACCCAACAGTGTTAAAATGATGTGTTAAAAATATACTTAAAAAAATTAAATATTATTGAACACATATTTAACTGCAGTGTAAAGTACTAAGCATTAAAAAAAAGATCAAACAAGAAAACTAATTAATAATTTGCCAATTTTGTCAAGTTCCACACATCTACAGATCCACACTACAATTAATAAAGTAATTTTTTATTATCAACTTTTTCAATCTGCGAATCAGGTGTTTCGCCTACCGATATTGCAATGCTACACTTAGCACCTTTCTCTAACAGCAGCAGCAGCAGCAAAGCCAACAGCAGCAACATGTTGTACCATTTAAATGCAAACAACTTTAATTAAGAGCCTGCAGCCGATACTATTCAAAGCATGTACGAGAACAGTTTTTCTACACCCCAACTGACAGTTTTCACGCGCCCCCCAGAAGGCAACAAACAAAATAAACGACCGAAGATGCGCCACTTGTGGCAACAGCAACAACTTCCTTGTTATTTGCTGCTGCTGTTGTTGCTTGCAGCATGTTGCTCTTAATTATTAACTCAAGGTCATTGATGTTGCTGTCAGTCAGATCTCCTCATGTGTTGTTGCTGCTGATGTTATTAGGATTGCATTTGCGATAGCAAAGCCACTCGACTCATTTTGCATAAATGAAAAACAGTTTTATATTAAACGAAACATGGACAGACAGACACAGAGACATCGACAGCAACACAAAGACTGTTGACCGCTGCAATTGCTGTTGCCCGTTGCCTGTTGCTGCCAGTCACTGGCAACTTTGATTAAGCAGCGATTTTGTTGTTTGGCGCCACGCCTTCGATTTGTGGTGACCAAAGAGGAGTGATGGCTGAATTGCTTTAGAACGCGCCATAGACTTTAGTCTGGCTTTATGTCTGTCTGTCTCTCTATCTGTCTAAATGAATGACTGACTGGCTACATTGCGAACTGCATTAGAGGGCGTTGTCCGCGGAATATATCGGTCAGACATGCAACATCGTGCGAGAGCCACCACCCAGAACCCAGCAGTGATCGTGTGATTGTTTTATGAAACACTGAATTATTTCCCTTGAACGGTCTTCTTCATCTTCTTCGTAGAATAATGTTAACTTGAATATTAAGTGTTCTATGTTCTGAGGAACTAAGGTCTATTTATTGCGATTTGTTGTTTGTAGATTTATGTTTTAATATTTAAATAGGATTTTCAGTAGTTTGATAAGTACACTTTTTAAAAAAGCATTCAAAAAAATCTTTATGAATAAAAAAAAATAATTTTCAAATTTCAAGGAAACATGCATCGAGTAAATTAATGTAGAAAATTTTAGTATTTTGTGTGGGTTTTAAGTAAACTGTTAAATAGACTGTTAACAAAACTGCTAAGTATAATGTTTAGTAGATTCTAAATTAAACTGTTAAGCAGTCTACTAACTACACTGTGAAGTAGACTAAGTATTTAGTATCATTAAGTAGACTTTTAAGTAGATTTTGAAGTTGACAGTTCAGCAAACTGTGAAGTATGCTGTTAACTAGACTTTTAAGTATACGATTAAGAAGACTGTTAAAGAAACTGTTAAGTAAACTGTTTAGTAAACGGTAAAGTAGACTATTAAACAGTAAACTCACATTTCTAGTAGGCAGTTAATTGGACAGCAAAGTCACTCTTAATTAAACTTTAACTAGACAGTTAACTAGACAGTTAAGTATACGGTTCAGTGGACTATTAAATAAACTTTTAAATAAACTGTTGAGTGAACTGCTAAGTAGACTCTTGAACTGTCAATTCTTATTTATAGTAGACTGTTAATTGGGCTGCTAAGTACACTGTTAATTAAACTGTTGAGTATACTGTTATATAGACTGTTAAATAGACTGTTAACTAGACGTTAATTAAACTGTTCAGTCTGGCAACTACACTGTGAAATAGAATATTTAGTATATTATTAAGTTGACTTTTAAGGTTTAGTTTTTTCTTGGAAGTTGAAACTTAGTTTAAAGTTGTCCACATTTTTAAAAGCTCTAAAATTCCTAATTAAATCGCCTGAATTTCAATAAATTTCTCCGACAGATAGAGAATTATAAATTAATATGATATTTTAAATATTTGTTTTAAGTATACTGTATACAAAATTACACGTAGTTTAAACTAAGTTTAATTTGTAAATGTGACTGAAAAACTGGATCTTAGTAGATTTTAAAGTAGACAGTTAAGCATACTGTGAAGTAAGCTGTTAAGTAAACTGTTAGGTAAAAGGTTAGGCAAACTATTAAAAAAAACTGTTAAGTAAACTGTTGAGTTAACTGTTAAGTAGACTCTTAAACAGTTTACTTATATTTCTAGTAAACGGATTATAAGACTGCTAAGTTGACTGTTAAGTAGTTTCTTAAATAGAAAATTCAATATACTTTTAAATATACTGTGAACTGGACTGCTAAGTATAATGTTTAGTTAACTCTTAATAGAACTGTAAGGTAGTCTGGTAACTACACTTTGAAAAGCATACTGTAAAGTATGCTGTTAAGTAGACAGTTAACCAGACTGTTAAGTAGACAGTTAACCAGACTGTTAAGTTAAGGTTAAGTATACTATTAAATAAACTGTTAAATAAATTGTTGAGTTAACTGAAAAGTAAACTGTTAAACAGTCTACTCATATTTATAGAAGACTTAACAGCATACTGTAAAGTATGCTGTTAAGTAGACAGTTAACCAGACTGTTAAGTATACGGTTAAGTATACTATTTAATCAAACTGTTAAATAAATTGTTGAGTTAACTGAAAAGTAAACTCTTAAACAGTCTACTCATATTTATAGAAGACTGTTATATGGACTTCTATGTTTACTGTTAATTAAACTGTTGAGTAGCAGTTAACTTGACTGTGAAGTTGACTATTAAGTAGACTTTAAGTATACTATAGAACACTTTTAAGTAAAAAGTATGGCATACCTATAGACTGTTAAAGAAAATATTTAAAATACATTAAGTCTTAAGCAGTCTACTTATATTTCTAGTAAACTGTTAATTGGACAGTTAAATAGGCTGTTAAGTAAACTTTTAAATATACTCTTATATAGAAGATTCAGTATACTGTTAAGTAGACAATTAAATGGACTCTTAAGACGACTGTCAAATAAACAGTTAATTGAAATATTAATTAGATTATACAGTAAGTTGTTAAATATACAGAAAAAATGTACATCATATTGATGAATTCCGTTTTTCAAACTATGATTGAAGAACCATTCATAATATTAATGAATAACGACATCAGTGTTATGAATGGTATCATAAATATGATGAAAGCTTGGTAACTGTCGAAAAGTGTTCTTCAATATGATGAACTGTATGTGAAGAATACGTTTCATCATATTAATGAACAAAAACATAAAATACAACATATATGTACTTCATGTTAAAAAATGCTGTTCATCAAACCAAATTTCAATCAAAATATTTTTTTTTCGTTAATTTTTTGCCGTATTTCTCAGTTCTCAAGTAGTTCTAGTATGTTATTTCTTATATAATGCTTGCGCGACATGTATAAATTAGTAAAATGTTTTATAATATATTTATTTATAATTACAACTTCTTATTAATAAAAATTTATATTTATAAAATAATATATAACACTTTTTTTCAACTTTTTTTATGAAAAAAAAATTGTTTAGTAAAATAAATTTTCGAAATAAATTTTTTTTTCGGAATTTTTTTTTTTGAAAAATATGTATTCTCGAAAAAGTCATTTTTCACAATATTTTTTTTTAATTTTTTAATAATTTTTTTTTTCAAGGATTTTTTTTCCAATTATATTCTAATTTTTAGTTTAATTCCGAAAAAAAATTATATTTATTTTCATCAATATATTTATTTTCATTAAAATTCATTGTGTTGAATATTTCGTTCATTACAATGATGTTCTATAGTATGAATAATTTCATATATATAATGAATAAATTCATCAACATATCATTTAATGAACGGTGGTATCAGTATAATGAATCTGATAGTTGATGGAAAAATTATTAATATTTATGAATAAATTGATCATATTCATAGTATTTATGAATACATTTTTCATATTCATAATATTTATGAGTAAATTCATCATATTGATGAATTTTTTTTCTGTGTATACTACGTGCAGGACTGTAAAGAGCTCTGTTAAGTAAAGTAAAAGACTATTAAATGCACCATTAAGAGGACATTCATGACGACTTCTAATTCCGCTGTTCGGCACAAAGCAAAGACCTCATTTGCCAATGATTGATGAGCAATAGATGCCAGTCATATTTCTGAATTTAACAACGATTAATAACTGCATCTCAAATATCACGCTAAAATGCTGGCTAATCACTCATGTTAACACTTGCAAATAACATGTTGTCAAAGTTGTTTCTGAGGCCTATAGAAACCGCAGCGATAAATGGCTGTCGTTTTCTTTTTTTTTCTATTTTTCACAGCAGCAATAACAACGGTTTATCATGCAAAGCAATCGATTGGAATTGAAGCTGCATCTTTCACAGTTGCAACTTATAATAGAGCCGCACACTAGCAACCAGAGCAACTAGCAGCAGCAACAACCAACAACAATTAAATATGCTGGAAAAGTGTTTGCAGCAGCAACAACAACAAAGCAACCAACCAACCAACCACTGATCAATCATTTCAATCAACGCATGTCTCAGAAATTGCGATCGATTGCATCACCTTCAGCTGGGCATCCGTCGCATCAGCAACTGAAATCAGATCATCTGAAATATGAGCCGCGTCGCAACGCGCTGCACCGAGTGTGGCCGTCGTGTAATTATGGCCAAGTTAAAGCTGATTGTTTGGAAAAACTGCTGCTGCTGCTTCTGCGGTGGAAACTCATACGTGGTCCGTCATTTTTTTTTAATATATGGCGAGTTATGCAGCGTTCGCAACGCAACAACAGCAAATATGATTGCAATAAAAATTAGCTACTGCTGCTGATATTTTATAGCCAAAGTCAAAGCCAAGGCCGTGTGGCGCACAACAACGACACAGGCAGCAACACTAACGTTTTGCATGCAACGTCATGTTGCATGCAACAAATATGTTGCTTGTTTGCTCCCTGCCTGCCTGGCCGTTGCCATCTACAAGAGACAGCAGAATTATAATTAAAATTTACCGATTCGATCATCAGCAGCGTAAAGCAAACGCCATAAAATATGGATTTATGTTTATAAAACACAGTATGAACAGCAATAGCAACAGCATCAGCAGCAGGAGCGGCACATGAGGAGGAGCAGCAGCAACATATTTTACAATTGAATTTGTGGCAACGTGCATTCGTTGCAACAGCTTAATAGACGTTTTCCTACAGCTTCTGGTCAATATTTCAATTTGCTTTTAGTCTTTATTGGCTGCTCGTTCTTCGTGTTTTGCTGTTGCCAGAGTTCGAGTGGGGTTATGCGATCGATTATTCATTAAACGAACTGGCGAAGAACTCTGTCTTTGATTATTTCGTGTAGAAAATATTTATTTATTCAATAAATAATAATTTAGTAATTTAATTACAGATAGCTCGAGACAATAATGATGACAATTCAGTTATATTAATTTTAAATATTTTAAATAGGGAAGTACTGCGTTATTTGTTCTGGTTTTCTTATGAAATTGGAAGATAAATATTTGTATTTACCACTGGTTAATGTGTTGGATCATTTCTTATTAAAAACTGCCAGTTTTCAGTTATTTATTTTTAAATTATGCAAACATTTTAATCTATATATATAAAACTCTTGGTCCATCTGTCAGTCTGTCGATCTGTCTGTCTGTTTGTTCTAGCATCACGTCTAAACCGCTGAACCGATTTAACTGAAATTTTGCACCAGGATACTATGGAGTACAGAGGGTGTCATAGGCTATATATGGGCGGGATTGGACAAAGGGGCGTTGTACCTCCCATACAACCTAAACATTCAAAACGATATAACTCAGCACATACACAATCTAAAAAGATGAAACAAAAAACTAAAATTAACCACACTAAAACTCACCACACTAAAACTCACCACAATAAAACTCACCACGCGAAAAATTCACCACACTAAAAATTCACCATACTAAAACTCACCACACCAAAATTCACCACACTAAAACTCACCACACTAAAACTCAACACAATATAGCTCACCACACTAAAAATTCACCACACTAAAACTCACCACACTAAAACTCACCATACTAAAAACTCACCATACCGAAACTCATCACACTAAAACTCACCACACTAAAACTCACCGCACTAAAATTCACCACAATAAAACTCACTATAAAAAAAATAAAACCAATAAAAACTTCCACTGCGAATCAAGGGCCCCTGATATAAAAAATAATAATAATGTTTTTTATAGTAATAAAATCGCTTTATATCTATGAATTCACAAAATCTTGGCACGAGTCGTGCACGGGTCCAGCTAGTCTTCTATAAATTTTAAAATGTTTTCTGAAGGAAACTGCTTTGATAGAGTATATTTTAAAAATTAGAACCGGTGGGAAAAATTTAGTAATATTGATCAATAGTTCGGACTACGCAAATAACCGGAATTGGAAGCGTTTTGATTTTTGGAATCGGAATCCATATAATTTTTAATACTGTGAGAGAGCGCAAAGACCGAAATCGGAACCCTTTCACTTTTTGGAACCGGAATATGGACCGTTATTAAAAAACAAATGTATGGAACTCCAATCAGAATTGGAACTCATATAATTTATTTGGTTGGAACCAGAGTCGGAACTGCTATTTTAAAAATCTTGGATCCAGGTACCTGAACTGATATTCCAATGGGGTTTTGGGGTTTAGTCTTGACAATTAAAAAAAATAGCGTTAAGTTTTTTTTTTGTTAACTAGTTTTGGAAATTTTTTTGAATTCTGAATAATGGGGCTAAAAGTTGAAAGAAATTTTCTGAAAAACGTTACGTAATAGGAAATAACTGAGTATGCAGTAAAAATAGCACCCATGAATTATATAGAATCGATGTATGGAATGTCCACAGGACTTGCCTTCTCAATTTCTGGAGTAGTACCCAGTTTGCCATTCGTTTCGATATCGTAACGAGATCAATGCGAGAATAAGGAGAATTCGCACGATATCGGACACTTTCTCGATATCAAGCGTGAAATTGGACCTACATGGTAGTTAGATATCAATGCGTTCCTTTAGAGTTTCCTCTGAATGAGAAATTTTTTGAGATCAAAACGACATCGAACAAAAATTATTGCGATTTCAATGTGATAAATATTTAAAAATTGTACGAGAAATGTATGTGATTAGAATCGATAAAGCAACGAGTTCGAACTTTTTTATCAAAGATATTCGGCAAATCTTCGAGGCATTGGAGGTCTCTGAGACATGGCATACTGGGTAGTATTGTTTGAATCGGTAAATACCATAACTTCTACAACACTACAGTCGTCATGTCTCGGCGGCTCTCGATGTCTCGAAGCTTTCTCGAACTTACTTCGATTTCAAAGTTCGAACTCGTAGCTAAATCGTTTCTAATTTTTCAAATTTCTCATACATTCAAAATTAAGGACAATATACGATATTTAAACATTTATCACAGCGATATTTTTCGAAGCAATCTCGAACTTTTATTATTTTTATCTCCGATTTCGAACAATTTCTCGTACCGAGAAAACTCTGATAGAACGCATCGATATCTACCTACAATGTAGGTCCAATTTGAGGCCTGATATCGTTGCGTGAACGGGTTAGATATCGTGTGATTTCACCATCTACTCGCATTGATTTCGTAACAATATTGAAACGAGTGTCATACTGGGACAGTAGTAAAATTCGGGCTTATAAACTATGCTAGCACTGACCTCTTCTGGAATAAATTTGCAGGACTTCCATATACCTTTCTCAAAGAACGTCTCTCATAGGGTCTCCCAAAATAGCAATCCAAATACTGCGCTGTAATTAAAAAAAATATTGAAAATAGTCACCAAATCAATTTTTGCTTAATTTTTAAAGGAAGCTAGATTTAAGAATGTGTATTGACGATAAATGTGATTTTTATCATTTTGAAATATACATGTGTTTCTGTTCTTAGCAAAAAAAAAAAAATGAGCTTTTTTTCGTGGAAAAAAATAAAAACTCAACTTTTTATGAATATAAAAAATTACTAAATTATATAAACAAATATATGACAATTCTACGTACTCTGAAATCGATATTTAAAAGCAAATATTAGAAAAAAAGTTAAAAATAATGAAATGCAAAACATCATCAACGCAACTTCACCTTCATAACATAGTTGCTATGCAGTGTTAGCAATGAACGAATATTTGCACCTTTTGCAGAAACATAAAAACAAAATAATATTAACAAAAAAAAAAGAAAGAAATCAGTAGCAGTCGCAACACCATGTGTCTGCCAAACAAGACGAGAAGAACGCAAAACCATCGTAGTTGCATTTGTGGTTTATTGCATGCTAATGGAATCATAACATATGATTACGATTCCAATTTAAGCGACTCGTTTGTATTCCCTTCACCGGTAATAGGCGCGCAATTCTCAACAGTGGCAGCTGCTGCTCTGATGTTGCTGTGATGCTGCTGGTGGGGTAAATATATTAACAGCATAAGTTTCCAGTGCAGGGAATTTTACTACTTGATGCATAGAAAATGAGGCACCAACTGTTGCTGTCGATGCTGATGACGACAATGATCGTTATGCTGTTGATGATGTTGCTGATGTTGCTGCTGGTGATGGTGATGGTGAGGGGCACGTGATTCGTCAATAAGATTTTTACGTTGCGGAAGTCATTGGCATCAGAGCAACAGACCAACAGTCATGGCTGCTGCAATGTTGCACTGGCAGCAATTTGCAGCAAAAGGTGTGGAAATACAGTTAGCCGTTGTAATTGATTTATGCACTCAATTGCATTCAATCGACAAACAACAGCAATTCAATTTGTTGCTGGTGGCTGACGTGCATTTGAAAAAAGAAATAAAATAGAAAATCAAAAACCGAAAAACATTTTAATGATAAGCAAAATGTTGCAAACATCATTTGCAATTAATTATGTTCATTTGCAATAAATCAGCATTTCAAATGGTAGAACATGTTGCCGGTTAAAAGAGCAGTAGCAACAGCTGCTGTCAAAGAGGTGGAAGCTACTGGCATCGCTATTGCAGGGCGCTCTAAAAAAGATTGGGAATAAATTGTTGCACAATACAAATGTGACAAAATCGTATTGAGTAGTGTAATCTTACGCTTGGGTCATATGTCAGTTTGTTTTAGCATCATGTCTAAACCGCATAACCGATTTTACTGAATACTGTCTAGTCTGAAGGGTGACATGGGCGAGATTGGACACATCCCGGTAAAGTAAAACGGTACCGGATGTGAAAAATTCATATTCAAATAAAAACGAGTTGGGAAAGTTAGGTCACATGGGTAAGTTCGGTCACATGGGGCGGATTTTTATAGTCGGTCGGGCCCGACTATGGAATACCCTACACCTTTGGTGGGGATATTAATGTGGGATATTTAATTGCATGCCTTAAACCCTCAGAATATTATTCACATATCAGAAATATACGTCTTATATCCCCATAATTTTAAAAATTGATATAAAGTATAAAAACTAATAAATTAGAAAAGTGTAATTGGGCGGACCACGCCTATATTTAAAATTTTGTAAGGCTAATATTTCATAGAATTGATTTTAATAATTAACGGATCAAATTTCCACTATGAAAAACCGGGAAATAATGAAAAAAAAAAGTGGGCGGATCACGCCCATTTTTGAACCACATATTTTTGTATGAATTATAAGAATACGTTTTAAATTTTATAACTATATCTTGAATACTTTTCGAGTTATTAGTTCCTAAAGAGTTATATAAAAGTGACTTGTATAGGAGGTGGGCGTGTCTGTTGACCGATTTGGCTCATTTTCAAACTCAGTTCCTAGTTTTGGCTAAAATATATTGAGACGAAATTTCATCGCATTCTGATCAGTATTTCTCAAGTTATTCTGTATTCGGACATCAAGACAGCAAGACGGACAGACAGACAGACAGACAGACAGACAGACAGACAGACAGACAGACAGACAGACAGACAGATTGACGGACATGGCTAAACGGACTCGGGTAGTGATGCTGATCAAGAATATATTTCCATACCGGACACGCCTCCTAAGGGGCGTTACAATATATGCACAAAGTTAATATACCCTGTACCTCATAGGTGTAGGGTATAAAAACAAAAGCACAAACAATAGAAAAGTACAAAAAAAAATAATATTGAAAGAAAAACAAAAATAAGAAAAAAATCTAAAGCAAAAAAGTAAAAAAAAAACATGCAAAAATAAAAGCAGAAACACAAAATTGAATGGAAAAACATAAACATTAAAACAAAAGCAAAAATATACTAAACTAAAATCAAATGAATGAGGAGGAAAGTCAAAAGAAAAAATCACAAAAATAAAAATCAAAGGAAACAAAACTCAAATCAAAAATAAAAGCAGAAACACCAAATAAAAGCAAAAATATAAACCATAAAGAAAAATCAAATAAAAAAACGCAAACACAATAAAACAACAATAAAAAAACAACAAAATCAAACATTAAAACCAAAAATTTAAAGGTAAAAAAAACAAAAGGAAAATACACAGAAGCTAAAGCAAACACAAAATTCAAATTAATGCAAAAACATGAACAACAGCAGAAATATAAACCAAAATCACAAATCAAAAGAATGCGGAAACACAAACTAAATAGAAAAATCCAGGAAAACAAAAATCAAAAGAAAAAAACTCAAATCAAAAATATAAGCAGAAACACACAATTAAAGCAAAAAAAAACCCAAAATCAAAAGAAAAAGAAACGCAAACACAATAAAAAAAATCATTAATATCAAACACAAAATGCTAAAATGTAGAGGCAAAAACAGCAAATAAAAAATTAAAATTAAAAATCAAAAGAGACAAAAAAACATAAAACAAGTCGAAACATAAACACAAAATAAAAAACAAAATAACAAATTCAAAAAACACACATAAAATGAAAAATAAAACTGAAAAACTAAATGATAATACACAAAAACATTATGCAAACAAATAAATAAAAGCAAAAATATAAACCAAAATCTAAAATAATCAGAATGAGGAAACACAAACACAAATGAAAAAACCACAAATCAAAGGAAAAACCAGTTGGGAAGGTTAGATCACATGGGAAATTTTAAAGTAGGTGTTATTATGATAGTTAGGATTATCAAAATTATAGTCGGTCTAAGCCGATTATAAATACCCTACCATTCAAATTGGTATATAGGTCACCAGGGTATACGAATCCTGAAAATAACTACAAACTTTCCATCGCTGAAGAATTTCCATGCATTTGATACCCATATTTACAAATGGGTAGGAGTACCGAATTTCGAAATTTTTTATGGGAACCACAACTCGTTTCGCAGGAAAACATTATTTTCATGTATTTCAGCATGATGTCAATATGTTCCACCAAAAAAGTTTACCTAAGCACGTATACAGTAAAATTGATCTGTAGATGTAAATTTTATATGAGGTATTTGAACATAAGTGGTCGGTTCTCAGGTCACAATAGATCGATTATGGTAATTTTATGGTTCAGACAGCTTAAATATATAAGTAATCTAAATCTAAAGTTTCATTGCTCTAGCTCTTTTACTTTTTCCGTTATCGTGATTTCAACAGACAGACAGACAGACGGACTGACGGACATCGCTAAATCGAACTTCAAACTCCGTTGTAGCAACCCTGGGAAAAAATATTAGTTTTTAGTATAATTTCACAATAATTTAAATAAATAATTTATTTAATTTTAAAACTTTTGTTTTACACTTGCACCACAGTATAATTCAGTATTTTACTGATATTATAATTCAGAGAGATGCTCGTAACAGCGCAATTTCTATTTAAATGAACAATTTTAATAACATTTAGCTTTCGATTTCCATAGCATTTTTAATGTTTATAATTATAAATTTGTAGGTTTAATCAAATCAATACAAAAATCAGCATAAAAACGTAGGCCTACAAAACACGATTAATGTTTAGCTGAGAAAATGTCAAAAAAGTAGCTATGCAAAAGCGAGAAACCAATAAATATTTAATAAACAACTTACATAAGCAGTTTCTAAGGCATACAAAGAAATACGTTTAATAGCACAAAAGACAGCAATTAAAATAATTACAAACATAAAAAAAAATGAAGCACACACTTAGAGAATTATTACAGATAATTTTAAATTAATTTTTTGTGTTTATAAATTACGTTCTCATGATATGAAAATTTAATGTGTACATATGAAGCTGTCATTTAAATATGTTGCTGTAAAAATGTTCGTGTGTACAATATATTTTTTGCAGTGTAAAAAGCTGATGTGACATTATCACCGTAGCAACGACAGCAATTAACACGTTCAATGTATTCGCACTACATTTGCTAGAAAGTAAAAGCGTTTGGCGGCAGCAGCAACAGCAACAGCAATATGCGGTAAATGCGATTATGACCAACAAAATGCAGTGCAACAAATTGAGCAGCAACAACAGTAGCAGCAGCAACATCAGCAGCCACAGCCACAGCAAGAGCAGAGGCCGTCTAGAGACATTGACACATTAATTGCGCTTTGCCACAATGAAACTCTATAAAAAAAAAACGTTTATAAAAAATGTTTTTAAAATTAGTACAAATAATTCGCTTTTATTTGTTTTTGTTGCTGTCCGAAACTATAGCAGTAGCAGCAGCAGCAGTTGGCGTTAAAACTTTCTTTGAGAAAATTATTTGACTTTTGCTGCCTCACATTTTATGAGTTTTATGTGTTGTACTTGGTCGCATTTTGATGTAGTTTTGTTGTGAATTTTGTTGCGCTTAATTTAGATAATTTTTATTATTTAATTATTTAAACATTTGTTGACGTTTGACAGTTGCATAACACTGTACATTCCAAAATTGTATGTATTATGTCAAGTGTCATTTTGCGCGGTTGTTTACTGTTTTAATGGTGCACATTTTTTTAATATTTATTACTTATATTAAATAAATTTTAATAAATAAAAAAATTAACACAATGAAAATCTCATACATCAATTATATATAATTCGCAAGTGTTGATTTTCACTGCTTACTCAGTTTTTACCTATTACGTAATGTTTTTGAGAAAATTGCAATCATATTTTGAAGCTGTTCTCACCCACTCTTAGAATAAAAAAATATATAATATTGTAGAAAAATAGTTTTACAAAAAAACTTAAACACAAAAATTTCACAAATTGTCAAGCCTAATTTTAATATAAAGGGGTTTTCAACAGGGACGCTACAAAAGTAGAGCGACAGGGACAGCAAACGACGCCATATTTCTTGCCGTTCTTTTGACATTTTTCTTCAGTAAGTGTTGCTGCGCTGTACTTTTTATTATTCTTTCGTACAACTAAATGTTCAGATTAAAAATTCTAAATACAATTACAATTTATTATAAAAATAGCCAAGTTTTTTCGCTTATTTCAATTTACCTTGGTCTCTCAGCCAATCTTATTTAAGCAAGAATTCAATGATGAGTGATTTAATGCAAAGCAAATGTCAAATGAATTTGCAATCGTACAGTGTTGCATTTTTCGCATTGTGGAGTAGATTTGTTTTAAGTAATTTAGGTAACAGTAAGGTTTGCCATTTCATGATGGAAAGATATACGAATTCGAATTTCGGTAATAAATTTTAATAACTTCGACTCATTGTTGGCTCATATATCTTTCCATCATGAAATGGTAAACCTTACTGAAGAGAAATGTTAAAAGAGCGGAAAGAAATATGGCGTCGTTTGCTGTCCCTGTCGCTCTACTTTTGTAGCGTCCCTGTTGAAAAACTTGTGTAGCGCTCTTATTGAAAACCCTTTATAACGTAAAATTCATCCGTAGGCGTTAGTGTTATATGAGGAATTTGAACATAAGTGCTAGGGTCAAAGATCAGACAGCATACTACGAAGTTTCATGGCTCTATCTCTTATAGTTTTTCTGTAATCGTTAACGGTTAAGGCTACTTCTGGATATTACCAAAGTAAATATATCCTTTCAGATTTAGTGTAAGGCATATTATATATTTTAGGGCTTTGAGAGTTGATTATATTTACAGAAATATACAAGGGAGTATTATGACTTCAAGTAAACGTCCAAATATATTTAAATTAATTCAAATTCGCTATAAAATAGCCGTAAGTTTTTATAGTTTATTACTAGTACTCGTTCCCCTAGTAGAAATTTGCCCGATGCGCCATCGGGAAATGATCGGGTTTTCGTTGGGTAAGCTCTATTGGAGAAAATATGATCATTACCTTTGCATGCCCTTATCATGCTTACCATAGCAGGGATTACATTATCTAAACAGTCAATGTTCCCGATCATAGCTACATTATTTATTCCTCATAACGAAATTAGCATCAGACAATGATCGAGATTTAATGAAAGAAACCCTATTATGCTCGGGCTTGGACAAGGCAATTGTCGGGTAAATAATAAAATGGGGAATTATCCGATCAGTACATGATCATGGCCTGAGGTCAGCACATGATCAGTACACTGCGTTACAAGGACATTATGGGCTTCGTCATACTCCGATAATCTCAAATAATGACCTGATCACTTCATGACCATGGCCCTAACAAAATTTCTAGTAGGGTCCCCACTTTTTATCCACTGCCACTTCGGTTAAACTTTTAACATACGTATCTCGAAAAAGATCTGTTTCAATTTGAATAAAAACGAAAAACATCTGAAATATAAATGCTTTCAGCATCCCTTTTCATTGCATTATAATCGTTGCTCATTAAGTGCATCAAACTTCAAACACTGTATAGCCACCAAATCTCCCGAATATAAAAATTATATATTATTAAAATTATAATTAGAAGATGCCGAAAGAAACGAAACCAACGAAATATTATAGAACACAAAGTATGTAGGTAAATAAAAGAACTATAACAAAGTCCAGAAATTGAAACTAATGGGGAAGAACTTTAAGAAATCTGATAACAGCTACTTAAGCAGGGAAGACAAATTGTAACAAAAGAAACTTCCTGTGCAGTAGCATGCTGTGTACTTAAAACGTGTTACAGTTAATAGATTTTTTTTCTTTGAAATGTGCATGAATTAAAAGTTCATTACAGCGGAAGAAGAAGAAGAAATGTAAAAAAATAAACAAAAAAATCAATTTAAAACACGCGTCTTATTGAAAACACACTTTAATATTTCAGTAATTTAGGCCAATAAAAAGTTACAAAAATCTTTTAATCTTTTATAAAACCGCTAATAGTTAATGAAATACCATGGATTCGGTACAATTTCATAACTTTTCGCCCCAGTATGTGACATCAAACATTATTTTACTTTTATAGTAAGTGAGAAATTGTGTCACCTAATTAGCATAAATGACACGAACATCAGCAGCGATGACCGCCGATGACAGGACGCAAATCGTGAGCGACACTTATATAAATAACCAACTGACAGACTGACTGAGCGACTGAGTGACTGAAAAAAATAAAGAGTATAGCACAAAATACTACAGTAACTACTGCTGTTTGCTCGCTTACTGTCATGTTATGCCTACAACTACAGAGACAACTACGTGTCGGATGGATAAATGATAAAAGACTTTCATACCAGACTTCTTTCTATACCTTTCATACAAAAGATTTTGTAACAGGAAAAATAAAAAAAATCACAAACTTTAGTTTAGAAAACATTGCAAGCAAGAACAAACTTTGGCAAAGCCAGCGAAGTCGGTCTGTCATGCAAATTGGGGTTAATTGAACGTGACTGTGGTATTACCGTGCTACGTTATTTTTTAGCATATAACATTTATTTGTTTAAATAGTATTAAATCGAATATTGGCATATCTTTTTATGAGGTATTTTGTTATATTTAAATAGATGTAAAGTTTTTATAACGTTTGTAATTTAAAGACATTTATCAGCTAAAAAGTCAACAGATGTCCATTGATATATGGGCCATTCCACACCAAATCGACCAGCGGTTGGAACTCACCTTCTTCGATTTCATTTTTGGCAACTGATAAAGGGTATCGAGACATGCACTATACAATTTTTTTTTATTTTTTCTGACCACTACTTCCAGAGATACAGTGGCTCAACGTTGGAAAAAAAGTGCCAAAAATCACTTTTGTACTGTTGTTCATGTTTAAATATCTCTTGAACTAGAAATGCTAGAAACTCTGTTAATGGCTCGTTTTAAAGCTAATAGAACAAGCTTTTAGAAAAATTAAGTTGTAATTTCCAAACGGTAACATGTGGCCCGTGGTCATTATCCTTGCACTTCAAAATTGATGTCATTAAAAAGGACCCTTTTTAAAATTCTGAAAAAAATCCTAAGTTTTCGTCAATTTATTATAAATTTTCATACAAAATTTCAAGATGGTATTTTGATGGCATCATATTTTAAAAAATTATTTTCTAAATTTTATCAATATTTTTTGTATTAATAAAAAAAAATATATTTTTTTCAAAAATAAAATTTGCAGTAGTTTTTCAATGTATTTGTAACTCTAATTTCGAAAATGGCGTCAGTTTCATCAAATTATCTCTAGTTTTTGAAATATATACCATTTTTCGAAAATTGTAAAAACTATATGCCAAAATCAATATCTCAAAAACTAGATTGAATATGATAAAACTGACTTCATTTTAGAAATCAGAGTTACATATATATTCAGGAATTAGTACAACTTTTAGTGTACAAAAAAAATTTTTTTTTGAAAATTATTTTTTAAAATATGATGCAATCAAAATACCATCTTGAAATTTTGCATGAACATTAACAATAAATTGTCAAAGATTGTTCTATTAGCTTTAAAACGAGCCATTAACAGAGTTTCTAGCATTTCTAGTTCAAGAGATATTTAAATATGAACAACAGTACAAAAGTGATTTTTGACACGTTTTTTCCAACTTTGAGCCACTGTATCTCTGGAAGTAGTGGTCGGAAAAAAAAATTGTTTAGTGCATGTCTCGATACCCTTTATCAGTTGCCAAAAGTTCATTAAGATCGAAAAGGTAAAATCTCAAATTTGACTTTTTTTGGTCGATTTGGTGTGGAATGGCCCATATACAACAGTTTTACTCTATAATATTAAAAAAAAAAATGTAAAAAAGAATTTTGAATCCTCCGTTTTTAAAGCAGAATTTCTTCGACATTTTCAAAAATGTAAACATAGATTTCACAAGTAATTCAAGAACATTTATAACAGCTAATGGAAATCTGTTACGTCCGGAACTTTAAGTACACAGAAAAAAAAATAGTCAACGTAAATATAGCAACCGATATTAATTGCATTAATTAATCAATCCAGCAATGAAATTCACTAGTTTAATGAAAACATTTTCTATTCTTCGTTAAACAGCAATTCCGTTCGCTGATATGAATATTTGCACGTCAATAATTTAGTCAGCGCACTTGTAGCAAATATAATTGCTGTATTTACGTCGTTTATATTTTTCTATGTACCAAAACTGTAAAAATATATAAATAAAAAATATTTTTTTCTTTCAAAAAAAAAAATTATTTCAAAAAGAAAAACAAATTCAATTCGGGCATCACTTTATATTGCGTAATAATTAATATTAATCCTGTCAGATAAAAATTATTTTTTGCAAAAAATTATAGTGCACATTTTTATACGAAACGTCCGGAATTATTATGTGATTTATTATGAAATAACTATAAACTTTAGGAACAAAGTATACATGTAGAAAATAAAGTAAATTATCTCAGCTGTAGCCGCGGTAGCTCAGTGGTTAATGCGTGGGACTGCGAGCCGAAAGGTTCCCGGTTCAATACTGGCCTGGGGCTAACAACATCTTTTCATAGAAACATTTTTCTATACCGCGCTACCTCTCGGCAGTAAATGGCAAACCTACGAGAGTAAAACATTGCCTATGAAAAAGCCCGCCGTTCGGATTCGGCAATAAACTGTAGGTCCCACCACTTTGAGTACAAATATAACACGCACAGCTCAAAATGGTGAGAGAGCTCGGCCTAAGTTCTTATAGGACTGTAGTGCCAAACTATTATTATTATTATCTCAGCTGTCTTTCTAAATAATAAAAAAATAATGTAAAAAAAAGTATTTTTAGAAAATCATAAAATATCTTGTCCCGTACGTAATTTTTCTGTGATTTATTATAAAAAAAGTATAAATTTTAGAAACAAAGTGTAAATTTACAAACAAAGCACATTATTAAGCTATTTTTTTTTAAATAATAAAAAAAAATGTATGCAAAATTCGTTGACTTTTTGGACTTTCCATATGAGCCTCGACATACACTTCCCTGTTTATTCTGTCCGTGTCGACTACTATTTAATTTATATCTTTTGACCTACCACACAGAATTCTCTAATTTTTTAGAGATAATTAGTTCTATTTAAATACTACTAGCAGAAAATATAAAATTTAATTAAATTAATTACACTACACAACAAAATGAAATGAAAAAAAAGTTTGCGCAGTAAATTCGATTATTTTTGTATTATTGGAATTGAGTCGCAGAATTTGAATATATGAATTAAAAAATTTTCTATGGATAGGTTTACGAGATTTCGGGCAATAACTTTTGTACTGAGCTTTCAAAAAGGTGGTCACATATATTTGTAAATATCTCGCGTTTAGTAAAACTCATATGCTCAATTGATATATAGAATGAAAAATAATTAAATATCCAATAAACATTTCTTACAACACTTTGGAATTGGTTGACTGGTTTAAGAGAACTCTATAGAAGAACTCGAAAAATGTAAATTTATTCGACAAAAATTTTATTCAAAAATGCATTTAAAAAATGGCGAAAAAAACGCAAGATGATGCACAGTTCGTAATATTCCAAAATTAGCCGGCCCATTTCTAAAGAAAATTACGTAAAAATAAAAGAAATCAGTGCATACATTTTGAGAAAAGAAAAAATCATGTGAAATCATTACAATTGAGTATTAACTAAAAAATCGCATTTTATATTTGGGTTAGAAGTTATAAAATGGATGTGAGGATATTTTAGCGCCTCTTAGTAGGCGTGACTGTTATGAAAAAGTATATATTTTCTTGATCAACATCGCTTTCCGGAGTCAATTTAGACATGACCGTCTGTCTGTCCGCCTATACACGATAACTTTAAATCTGCTATTCCGAATGATGTGAAATTAATGTTCAAAATATATTTTAGTAAAATTCTAATTCAAAGTTCGAAAATGAGTGGAATTAATCATTTTTTTTTTTTTAATAAAAAATGCTTTTTTCAAGTTCTCCTATCTAATTCGGAGTTCAAAAATGAATCGAATTAATGAATTTTTTTAATAAAAAATGTTTTTTCAAATTATTCTATCGAGTTCTCTTAAACTAATGCACCAATTTAAAAATATTCTGAGAAATATTTATTGGATATTCAATTACCTTTCATTCGATATAACACTTGATCATATGTGTTATTTAGAACGCGCGATATTTACAAATATGCTCACATAAATTTGTAAATATCGCGCGTTCTAAATAACACATATGATCAAGTATTATATGAAAGTGTTTTTCAAAGCTCGGTTCAAAAGTTATTGGTCCATATGTTGTAAACTTATATAAAGAAACATAATACAAAAAAAACCTTGACTGCTGCGCAGAATGGCTGTTTTGTAGTGTTATCCTTCGAGATATTTTAAACGTACGAATGTAACATCCGGAGCCCCAGGAAATAACCATATACACTCAGAAAATTTTGACTGATAAATTTTTAACACGGCTCGTGTTAAATATACATGATAAATTTTTCTACAGAAAACAAAAACAATTTTGAATATTAACAAGATATTTTTTACATGGTTCATATTGTTAAAGTAACACTGGGTGAATTCCGCATGATAACATGATCACAGTACTAAATTTACGCGTACAAGTGTAAAATTAATACGATATATTGTTATACGTATATCAATGACATTTAAAAATTTCAAATAAATATTTTATTGGTTGACCATTATTCAACAATTCTTTGGTAAGCATCATTAATTTAATTTAATTAATTTCATTTAATTTTACATTTATATACATATATTGATGATTTCAAATTGAATTTTCATCAAAATTCGAAGATGGGAAATGACCCCGCCTGGACATCATAGTTCACATCAAAATAGACAATTTCAAAATTTAAAGTCTTCCAAAGGCAATAAACTTCAAAAGTGGATAAAAATGCAGATAAAATGTGTATTATCTCCATTATTTACATCGAATACATCGTCATTTTGCAGCGAAATCATTCACTGTGCGCCTTTGACGTGTAAGGAGCAAAATTTCTGAGGACGATTTCCACTGAACACTGTAAGTTTGAAATCTAACATTTTACCACCATCCTGTATGGATTTCTCATAAATAATACCGGTAATAAGAAAATATTTGTCAGCAAAGAATTAAATTTCCCAAAAAGTACCATTTTATACTTCTGTATTATTTTTAATATTACAACCAATGAAAAGCAAACAATATTCAAAATGGTAAAATGTTACGCATTTTTGTGCCTGTATCTTGCCCATGTATCTTCGTTTAATGAAATGGTTAAAAAGTTATTAATCTTTATTAAAAACAACAATATTTTTGAAAATTTAAACAAGTCAAAATTTTTATTTTTTTCATATAACATTTTAAATAAAAAACATGGTGCTGCACAAAAATGCATAAACATTATTTTCACAAAGTAAAATATTTTGTATTAACAAAATGTGTTATTTTTTGTAAAGTTTCGATTTTATTTTACCTATATCTCGCCAAAAAAAACCCACATTTCGCATAAAATCAAATTTTATATTAATTCCAATACAGCTCACTTCGGCCAGTATAAAGTAAAATTCACACACAGATGTTTGTGTTATATGAGGTATTAACATAAGTAGAGGCGTCATAGGTCACAGTGCCGATCACGCATAAACTAGATCCAATATCAAAATACCGAATCAGCTCTATAATTTTAATCAAGATTTGCTATAATATTCACTGCATCAAAATTATTGTAAATATATTTCCACGAAGACTCAATTGAAAATTTATGTAAGGACTAATATTGGTTATTATTAGGCCTACACTTCAGAAACGGTACGTGTTCGGGAATTTTATTGTTTTTAGAGACGAATATTATCTCCAAAGATATTATGATAGATTTGACTTCTTCTACTTGTTATAACCTTTTTAATATGAGAAATCCATTAAAAATGATGGTAATATTTTATGATACAAACTCACAATATTCTCCCCACAATCACCTCTTAGACGTCAGAAATGCACAACGAACCACCCGCTATCCTTTGAATATTTTCGGACCTCATAGCGTGTAAACCAGGCGTGAAGGAGTTTATGTTTCTACTTCATTTTTGATCCACTGACCATGTAAATCATGTATTATCAACCCAAGTAAATTTTATTAATTGTTGTATAGATTATAATAATAAAAAATTAATTAATTACCATATTTCATTTCATTTAATATTTCTATATTGGGGTAAACAATGGGAACATGTTAATATAAGTATTAATGTTAATTTAACACGGTTTATAATGTAATTTTAACATCATGATACTATTAAATTAACACTACAAAAAGGTAAAACAAAGCGATGAATCATGTCAAATTAACATTTTGCAATTTTAATTTAACAAGATATCGAGTTATTCTAACAAGTTATCAAATGTAAATCTGACATTATAAAACTGTTACATTAAAAATATAGCATGGTGAATCAAACCGATAATTCATGTTCAGTTAACAGTTTGTACTGTTAATAATCAACATTATGAAATCATGTTAAATTCCAGTATCTAGTTAAAAATTAACACTATGAATCTGTTTGAAAAAAAAAACAACATGAAATCTGTTTAATTTCTGTTTAAATTTACATGATTTTTTCCCTGAGTGTATGTATTTATAAAACCTATAAGCTTGATTAATAAAATATAATTTAAAAAACACTACTTTTTTTAATAATTTAAATGACGGAAATAAACATTTTCAAAAAAAATAAAAAATGTTTTTCAAAAAAAATAAAATGTTCCTTCAAAAAAAATAAAAAAATATTTTACTGAACAAACATTTTTTTTTTCGAAAAAAAAATGTATAATTTTTATAAATATAACTTTTTATTAATAAAAATAATTTTATTAAATATATTTTTTTATATATATAACTTTTTATTTATAAAAATAATTATAAATATTGAAATTTGGTTTGATGAACAGCATTCTTCAATAAGATGTACATATTTTATGTTATTGTTCATTCATATAATGAAACGTATTCTTCACATACACTTCATCATATTGAAGAATACTTTTTCGGCCATTCATCAAATTAATAACAATTCATAACATTTATGTTTTGTATATATCAATATTATGAATCGTGGTTTATGGTTTAAAGAACGAAATTCATCAATATGAAGATGATCTTTTTACTGTGTATTTGTTTATTAATGTGATGATATTGAAAATCACTTTTTAAATCATTCATAATAGTGATGATGAACTCATTACATTTTTTGTATTAATCAATATTAATTATTGTTCTTCAATACATTAAATCATGGGTTTAGGAAATAAATTCGTTAATTTGAAGATGATTTTTTCTGTACACTTTTGTTTATATCGGTTTTGATATTTGTTAAAATTTAAAATTTGTATAACCGTTAATGAGTCGACTTATACATAAAATGGTATTAACCCTAGTAGAAATTTTGGTAGGGCCATGGTCATGAAGTGATCATGTCATTATTTGAGATGATCGGGATATGACGAGGCCCATAATGTCCTTGTAACGCAGTGTCCTGATCATGTATTGACCTCAGGCCGTGATCATGTACTGATCGGGCAATTCCCCATTTTAATATTTACCCGACAATTGCCTTGTCTGAGCCCGAGCATAATAGAGTTTCTCTCATTAATCTCGATCATTGACTGATGCTAATTTCGTTATGAGGAACAAGTAATGTAGCTATGATCGGGAACATTGACTGTTTAGATAATGTAAACCCTGCTATGGTAAGCAAAGCATACAAAGACAATGATCATATTTTTTCTAATAGGGCTTACCCAACGAAAACCCGATCATTTCCCGATGGCACATCGGGTAAATTTCTACTAGGGTATACGAATAACGGTTTCAGTTACAAATGTCATATATTTAATTTTTTTATTAAAGAAAAAAAAAAAAATCTTTAAATCAAGAAGAATTTCACTCGATCATAATTTCATATCCAACAAGCTCCAAATTTAAAATATAGGCTTTATATACTATAATGAAAAACTATCTTTTTTTTTGATATTAGAGAGGGTGCATTTTTAAAAAACTTCTTGACTAACAGAAGTTTATTTCACAACGAGTGAGAATTCTATGTGCAGCAATAATCAATAAAATATATTTATTTAATTTATAGCATATTGAAAATAATAAATTGTAATTTCAATAATATATGTTTCTTAAAAAAAAAAACAACCTGTGCTTTCAAAAATGATGAACATGAATAACCTTCAAAATGCAGTTTTCGCCACATTAACCAAAACAAAAACAAAAAAACTAAAAAACTATGAAATTAAGATCTGAAATATTCGCTGACCATATAAAGTAAATACAGCATAAAAAACAACTTTCTTTTCATGTTCCATAAGTGCGAGTGGGGCACGGATTATGTGCATTTTGGCATTAATACGAATGACACCTGATCTAGCAGCAGAAGTAGCAGCACTGACCATTACAACAAGAAAAAAAAAATACGAAAAAGACTGACAATTAAAGCAACAACATGTATAAAATAAAACAAAAGCCACACAAAAAAAAAACAAGAATCGTCGTCGTCGCATATAGCAGCCGTCATTCGAGTCTAGTGCAAGTTTAAGTCTGTCTGTACGCCGAACGACCGACCGACCAGTTCAGTTGTACGGCAATTAGAATCTTTGCCGATCTTTTTTTTGCATTTGAACAAAAACCAAAAAAAGACAAAGAGATATAGAAAATTATATGAAAAATATATGAAGTAAATCAAGAATTTTGTGTGTCTATGGCTTTTCATAGACCTCACTCAACTATGCGATTTCTATGACTTTTAACATGAGCACCGGGGGCCGAAGTTACTTGCTGTTGTCATTATTTGGATGGCTCCGATTTTTTTGTTGCTGTTTTGTGATAAACGACGACGACGACGACAGCAATAGTAGCAACAACATATTCTAGTAAGAACGCGTAATGTAAGCCATTTAAGCCGTTTATTAAGACCAGAATTTCTTGATGTTGACAACAACTTTCACCGCGCCGCGTACATAGAATGTGGTCGACGTTGATGGCGGCGGTTGCTGCTGCTGCTGCTACTTTTTCTAATGTCAACCATCAATGTTTTTGTAGCTGTTGCTGTTGTCGTTGCCGCTGTGCTGCTGATGGTCAATAACTAATGAAAAATTGCTATTGTGTGTAATGAATGCCCAAGAACAGCAGCGGCAGCGTCAGCAACATAAGCCGTAAGCCGTGTCTGCGATTCTTTAGAGGTTCTGATATTTATTTTTTGTGCCTTTGTCTCTCGAGTGTAACTTTTTTGTAACTTCTTTGAAGTATTCAGTAGTTTGCAATTTTTTTTTAGAATTTATTTTTTTTTTATATAAAGTTTCTTTTATTGTACAAAAATTATCTGCGGACATTTGTTTGTTTGTGAATTGAGAATTGTAGGGCGTTAACTGGGTTAAATATAGTCGAGTTAATTTTTTGCTATTTTTATTGTAGTCCAACGGAAAAACTGTCAAATATATACTGACAGCGAATCAGCGCAGACATGTTGAGTCTGTCGGAAAATGAGAGTGAATTGGTGATTAGAATGTTGGCATTAAAAAAAGGGCCTAGTTTACGACAACATTTGCTGCTAATGCGCACGGAAAAAGTAAATGTGCCTTAAATTATGACCCGAGGCATTATTTTGTTGCTTTTTATCTAAAATATTCTATAGCTAACATTACTGCTAAATATTTGCACATTTTGCAAAATAAGATCTGTTTTTTTCTGATACCATTTAACCCAATTTACTGCTTGTTTAAATTTTATCACGTACGCGAAATCGTCTAAATTCTATATTTCTCGTCATTATCCGCAATCTTTTGAACTTAAATCACATTAATTTGACATTTTTAGCTACTGTTTAAACATGGAACATATGCTGAAATAGCATTTTGTGAAACTATCGGTCATGATAGCTATCTTATTATTTATAGCTTTAATATTATATTGTGTGAAAATAAATTGTCATTAATCAGATATTGTCATTTAGCAGACACATCTGCTGTTTTAATTAGTATTATTCAGATCTATATCAAAATACCGCGAAGTCAATAATTTTGTGATTGAAATTTATGAAATTTTGCTGTGCTCATTCTGAAGAAATCCATTTCTCATACCATAATGCATACCCAGGGTTTCATTTCTCAAGACATATTTAATGTCTCGATACTTTCTCGATATAATTTCGATAGAAAAGTTCGAACTCCTAGCTTTACTGCTAATTCTAAAAACATTAAAATTTTATGATACAATATCTAAACATTTATCACATTGATATCGCACTACGTTTCGAAGCAATCTCGAACATTGCTTACACTAAAGTATATGATGGATTTTTTCTATCCGACAATATTTTTTGGTACTTCGATGAACTTGACGTTTCTAATATTTTTTGAATATATGCTTAAGTTTTTCTATATATTCAATAAATCGTCGTTGTAGAACTAAAAGTCACCAAATACATTTTTATGAAAATCTTAAATTTCAATTTTGTTCGTAATTATTACGAAAAGTAATTGATACATTTTTAATGTTGAAATACCTATTGATAGAATCACATTTTCTTATCATTTGGTACAAATATTGAGTTCATCGATCAAAAATTGAAAGATATATAAAGTTTTTTGTAAATGAACAATTGCCATTTTGAAAATGTAGTTGGTGACTTTTAGTTCTACAACAACGATATTAAATCGTCACTATCGTGCTAAAGGGACGAATGTATAATTTTTGAAATTTGCGTTTTTTTTTACATTTTTATATTTAGTTTTTCCTCAAATAAACTGTGCCAAAATCGTGTGGGGTTTTGTTCGATATATCAAGCCACAAAAGACAAAACCAAAAGGGCGAATTTAAAAAGGGCGAATCTTTTTGTTTTTTTGCCATAACTTTTCATGGGGACAAGAAAATATAATGGTGTAATGGCATTAATTGTTTCTTTTTAAAGCACCTAACGTTTGGCGTTATTATTTAAAAATGATGTTCCTAACATTTTTCTTGCAAATACCAAAAATTCGAACAATTCATGCCAATCGATAGGTGCTTTAAAAACAAACAATTAATGCTTTACACCACTATTTGATCTGGTACCAATAAAAAGTTATCGCTAGAAAACGATAAGATTCGCCTTTTTGTCATGACAAGATTTTCAAATTTCTTCGTTAAAGACATTAATTGTTTGTTTTTAAAACACGTTATTTACAGCATAACATTATATATTGCTTCAATCAAATTCGAATAAAGCACCCCACAAACATATAATTCATGCAATATTGAGATTTTCTTTGAAGAATTGTGTCTCTGAAACTTAAATATTAAGTTTGTTCGATAAATGTGGGCTTAATTTTTTTGTGCGATTTAGTTTCATAATTTTTGGTTCGATTTTGCTTTATTCGAAATTATTCACACCAAAAAAAATATAATTCTTTGCTAAATCAATATTTTAGTTGGAGAATTATGTCACTTTTACTCAATTTTCGATTTAGTTTGATACAACTGACTTATTTATTTTGTGCAAAATTTGTTCATATTTCGCAATCCGATTGAATTCGATGAAAAATCGATTTTTTTGTTGTTCGGGAATAAAGTCACTGACACCCAATCCTGAACGCAAAATTTGGCTTTATAATTTTTCGTGCGACTTAGCTACTAATTTTGATTCATATGAAATTATATTCATTAAAAATAAATATAATACGTTGAAAAATCGATATTTTTATTATGGGAATTATGTTGCTGGCACCCAACACTCGCGTTCGTTCAAAAACCTAACAATATATTTTTTTTGAACTTTGTGGAATTTGTTCTCTGCAGAAATATATTAATCGTTTCCAAAAAATAATCTTTTGCGAACAATTGTCGATTGTAAAATTTTCTCAGAACTCCATAATGATAATTTTATATTTGAGGAAACATTTCTTACATATAGAGCATTATATGTCAAACGGCCACCGGATTTAGTTCAAACTTTATTAGTGACCAGTACCTCTGAGTCTTATAATTTGTACAAAATATTAGACCTCTCGATGGTGCGGTTACCGAGTACTAAGTGTCAAAAAAATCTGACTATTTCAAGTGGTCTCAAAATTAGTATTACTAAACGTTAAATGAGGTGTTTTAGGGAATTTTTAAGGAAAATTGTCATTATTTTTTTCATACAAATCTATAAAACTCTTGGTCTGTCTGTCTGTCTGTTTCAGCATCACACTAAACTGCTGATTTATACTGAAAATTTGCACGAGGACACTATGGAGTCCGGAGGGTGACATAGGCTATAGGCCATTGGCGGGATTGGAGCAAGGGGCGTGACACCTCCCATACAACCTAAAGTTTTAAAACGATATAACTCAGCATTTAGGCCAGCTAAGAAGATGAAACAAAAAACTCAAATACAAAAGCCAAAACACAAACGCAAAAAATAAAACAAACACAAAAAAGAACAAAACAAAAACAACTAAAAAATAAAAAAAACACAAAAAAAGCAAGAACAAAAACAAAATCACAAAACACACAAAAACAAAGAGGCAAAAATATAAACACAAAAGCAAAAACACAAAAATAAAAAAAAAAGTTAAAAAAAAGCAAAAACACAAAACAAAAGAAAATAAGAAATAAACAGACAAATAACAAAAGTAAAGTAAAAAACAAAAAAGAAATGCAAACAACAAAAGCATAAAACAAAAAGAGAAAAAAACACAAAACAAAAAAAGTAAATTAAAGTAAAGTAAAAACAAAAAAACAACAAAAACAAACGTGAAACACACAAAAAAAAACAAAAAATCAAAAGCAAAAACACAAAAATAAAAACAAAAGCAAAAACAAAGAAACAAAAGCAAAAACACAAAACAAAAGAAAGCAAGAAAAACAAACAAATAGCAAAAGTAAAGTAAAAACAAAAAAAAAAAACAAAAAAGAAATGCTAACAACAAAAAACAAAAGCAAAAAACTAAACAAAAAAACTACAGTAAAAACAAAAACAACAAAATCCAAATGCAAAAAATCCAAAAGCAAAAAATCCAAAAGCAAAAACACAAAAATAAAAAAAAGTTAAAAAAAAGCAAAATCACAAAACAAAAGAAAATAAGAAAAAAACAGACAAATAACAAAAGTAAAGTAAAAAACAAAAAAGAAATGCAAACAACAAAAGCATAAAACAAAAAAAGAAAAAAACACAAAACTAAAGTAAAAACAAAAAAAAAATGCAAACAACAAATGCAAAAACACAAAAGCAAAAATAAGAAAAAAAACTACAAAAGTAAAGTAAAAACAAATGCAAACAACTAAAACAAACGTGAAAACTCAAAAAAAAAAAAAACAAAAACACAAAAGCAAAAACAAAAACATAAAAATAAAAACAAAAACAAAAACAAAAAAACAAAATGAAAAACACAAAATAAAAGAAAGCAAGAAAAACAAACAAATAGCAAAAGTAAAGTAAAAAAAAAAAAAAAAACAAAAGAGAAATGCAAACAACAAAAAACAAAAGCAAAAAACTAAACAAAAAAAGAAAAAAAAAAACTAAAGTAAAAACAATAACAACAAAATGCAAATGCAAACAACAAACGCAAAAAAAATAAGAAAAAAATAAAAAAGTAAAGTAAAAACAAAAAACAACAAAAACAAACGTGAAACACACAAAAAAAACAAAAAAACAAAAGCAAAAACACAAAAATAAAAACACAAAAATAAAAACAAAAGCAAAAACACAAAAACAAAAAAACAAAAGCAAAAACACAAAACAAAAGAAAGCAAGAAAAACAAACAAATAGCAAAAGTAAAATAAAAACACAAAAAAAAAAAAAAAAAAGAAATGCCAACAACAAAAAACAAAAGCAAAAAACTAAACAAAAAAACTACAGTAAAAACAAAAACAACAAAATCCAAATGCAAACAACAAAAGCAAAAAAAAAAAAGAAAAAATAAAAAAGTAAATTAAAGAAAAGTAAAAACAAAGGCAAACAAATAAAACAGAAGTGAAAAAACAAAAGCAAAAAAAAATAATAATTCAATATTTTTGAAAACTGTAGAAAATGTACCGATTTGATTAAAAAAATATTAAAAAAAGTAAAAAACACTAGTATTTATATATTTATTGTTTTTACATTTTTATATAAATATATTTTCAAACTTTCATATTATTCCTATTATTTTTTTATGAAATACGAAGATTTTGCTAAATTTTAATATTTGCAAAATATATAAATTGGTTCAAGAAATTTCTTGATTCATGCAAGAATATTTCACACAAAAACTGTTATCAATAACATATTTTTTTCTCGAATTAATAACAGTCATTTGTGTAATTACTTGTATATTAACGCACAATAATTGTAATAATATCTCTTTTAAAAATCGCAAATTGCTAAAATTTCTGAAAAATTGCCAAAAACTGCAAGCTGGCGGCGGTAATTCTTTCAAGTGTTCTCAACTACTTACTTAATATAAAATATCGTATTAAACACAATTCTCCACATTTGAAATGTGCCCTCTGCACATATGAGATTCGAACTTTCGACTACCTGCTGATAAAGGCACCCAAAATACAAAAATAAAACTGGGTCACCACGAAGCCAAAGACGGGCACAACACAACATATATTTCGCATTTTTTCGCAGGGTTCACTTCACATTTATTTGGTTATAAATTACAACAGCAAACCGCAAAAAGTAGTCCGCGCCCCAGCCCAAGTTGAGGACATTTACAAATTATAATGTTCAGCTATAATTTGCGGCTTTTAAGTAGTGATTTCCAAGACAGCAGCAGCAGCAGCAGTAACATAATTTTTTATATTTAATTTTTATGTTTTTATCAGAGATTAAAAGCGGCTGGACCCTTAAGAAATGGAAAACGCACCAATATCGGGTACCCTAAAGAGAAAGCCAAAGCAAAAAAGAATGATCAATTCGTTAAATTCGGCAAAGAGATTATTTTTAAAAGCAAATTGATTTTTGGCTTTAAAATGGCAGCTCGACATATATGTGAAAAGAATCTTCTGTTTGGTATTTACAAAATAAAATCCTTCGAGCCTAAAGATTGCAATGCAGATTATTTTAATGTCGAGGTGTTGCCGAGGCTGGACCCCAACCATTCGTAATGCGTGTGCGGCAGTTAAAAAACATTTTTGCGGAATTCTTTTTTAATTTAGAACATATCTGAGATAATGGCTGCATTGGCAACTTAAAAAAGGTTGGCTCAATGATTTATGAACTCAATATATTGACGTTGATGCTTGCAACTAAAGAAAGTGAGCAACAACAATGGCAAAGTTGAACAAATAAAGAAATAAACATTGATTAATCTGATATAAATGTGTGCCAAAAAGAATGTACGTCTGTCCATCCATTTGTACGTTCAAACAACGCGTGCCTTTTTGGTTAAATTGGCTTTTTTCGGGTTTCTTAGTTATGCCATTTAATTCTTGCTACATTTATTGACGGTTTAAATTTCTTTTCTAAATTCTTTGCTTAAAGTATGTTGCCAATTTTTCATGGCACTCAACACATTGCATTGTTTATTGAGTTTGAAGACGTTTTAGAAATGTTTATTTGGAGTATACAACAATTTCATGGTTATCGGAAGTTTTGCTATTTAGAACTTTATTTTATTGTGTATTGAAAATGACTTTGATCTCGACCGAAGCGTACAGCTCAATTCAAATTGATATTGAACACAACATTTTAGAGAACTCTCAAAGTACGTAAGTGTCAATCAAAAAGAATTTCTTTGAACATTTTTTTAAAAGACAGTTGCATCTTCTTTGCATTTAAAATATTCACTTCACTTTCATCATTATTATGATTACACTATCGACAATTAAAATGCCAAAAATTCTATGAAACAAACTCGTCGTACTTGGTATGTCCCATGACTTGTTTTTCCTGTTGACTTCATTCAAGTAGTCGGTTACCTACGGAAAAATTTCACTTTTCAAGTGGTGCTGTTGTCGTTGTTCTGATGGTTTTCTATACGCACTTCATACTTTGTAATCTTTTAATACCAAAACTCAACCGTCAAGTATTTCCTACTGTCCACACCAAACAAACAGCAAAACACAAAAACGAAGTGCATTATTCTACTCTATTGTAAGCCTATTGACTTAGCAGTCGTTTTTTCTTCTCCATATTTTTCATGAATAGGGCCACCATTTAGTTTTTTTTTGACAACCAATGGCACCTTTCATTTGGTTATTTATGTGAATTTAAATTTCTCGCCTAAATAAATATCTGCCATTCAACAGTATTAAATGATTTCGGAAGATGATAATGGCATCTCTACCGCGGAAGCAAAATATTTGTTTACGCCTGCATAGCTTCTAAGATGATTTTTATTTGTACGTACAGTTGGTATTTTCAAAAACCTTACAATAAATACTAATAGTTTTAGAAAGGTATATTGTTAAAAAGACTTTAGTATATATTATAATACTAATGTTTGTCGTATAGTTTAACAATTTTAGTTTTTGGTAAATGTGAGAATTGATCTACAACTTATCTCTCATATACATATTATTATTATTATTATTAATCCCAATAAAATCTCATTTGTTTGCCTACAACGGAGAAAGCATTTCGTATTTTAAGCAGCCACACAGTGGCAACTGTAAATCGTCGCATTGTAACGATTAATCGCACTAATGACTGTGGTTTTTTTCACTTCTTTTCTTCTTTTTTTATATTTTTATTATATATTATAACAGCTCAATGTTATACGTCCCATCACTGTTCCAATAATAATCAAATCAAATCAACCCAAATCAAATCAATCGTTGTTGGAAAAAAAGCAAAGAAATGAAAAGAAAAGTAAAATGTTAAAATTTGCATACAATTGCTGAGGTTGTGTGATTGGAAACGAAATTTGTTTGATTTTTATTTTATTTTTTTAGATTGTTTATTTAAAGCGCTTTGTCAATTTATTGTTGTTTGTATTGTTTACCGGAAATTCAATGTATCAATTGAAATGAAAATTTGCATTTCACTTTGACGCTTGAGATGACGACATTTCTTAGTTCATTATGTGAATTAGTTTTAAAATTTGTTATTTTTTTTGTAGGTTTATTGGTGAAATGTGTTGCAGAGCAAAAGACAAATTCCTGTCACTTTCTGTTTTGTGCTGGGAATTTGTTGAAGATTATTTAAATTTATTTCTGTAAATTGTAGATATTTTTAATATATAATTTATTTGATTTGGAAGAATCTGTTTAATGTAGATCAATTGATTTTTCCAACTTTTGACTTCAAGTTCATTGGAGTCACTTCCAATTATGTTTTAAATTTAGAATTTTATAATATATATATGGATGGATAAACAATATATCAGAATTTCAGCTATTTTCTAAAAAAAAAATCATTTTTCAGCAAAAATTCAACTTTATACCAAAAATTCCAATTTATACTAAAAATTAAATTTTGCACTAAAAATTCAATTTTGCACTAAAAATTGAACTTTATACCAGATAATCAAATGTATACAAAAAAATTCAATTTTGCACTAAAAATTCAACTTTAATACTAAAAATACAAAATACAAATTTTCAGCAAAAATTCAACTTTATACCAAAAATTCTAATTTATACTAAAAATTAAATTTTGCACTAAAAATTGAACTTTATACCAGAAAATCAAATACCAAAAATTCAATTTTGCACTAAAAATTCAACTTTAATACTAAAAATACAAAATACAAATTTTCAGCAAAAATTCAACTTTATACCAAAAATTCTAATTTATACTAAAAATTAAATTTTGCACTAAAAATTGAACTTTATACCAGAAAATCAAATGTATACAAAAAATTCAATTTTGCACTAAAAATTCAACTTAAATACTAAAAATACAAAATACAATTTTTCAGCAAAAATTCAACTTTATACCAAAAAATTCCAATTTATACCAAAAATTCCAATTTATACTAAAAATTAAATTTTGCACTAAAAATTGAATTTTATACCAGAAAATCAAATGTATAACAAAAAATTCAATTTTGCACTAAAAATTCAACTTTAATACTAAAAATACAAAATACAATTTTTTGCTAAAATTTCAGCTTATAACTGAAAACATAATTCGTAGATTACACGAAACATTTGTAATTTCTATTTTTTTTTTTACAAAAGGATTTTTCAATAAGAGCGCTACAATAGGATATCAATGAAATTCTGTATTCCTGTAAAAGTACGTTCGATGCCATTATGTATGGAACTCGATTTCTTTTGCATAGCCACCACGGGCACGCTTGCAGAAGTCCAGACGCTGAACCCAATTTTCGACGGTTTTCAAGCATAAATCGGCCGATACTGCTGCAATTTCACGTTCGATATTCGTACGAAGTTCATCAAACGTCGCTGGCCTGTTGGCATAGACCATAGACTTGACGTAGCCCCACATGAAATATTCTAACGGCGTCAAATCGCACGACCGAGGCGGCCAATCAACTGGACCATTTCGTGAGATAACACGTTCTCCAAACTTGGCTTCCAATAAATTGATTGTGGCATTCGCTGTGTGGCTTGTGGCGCCATCATGTTGGAACCACATGTCCTACAAGTCCATATCATCCAATTGGGGCCAAAAATATTCTTTTATCATTGAACGGTAGCGATTCCCATTCACAGTAACGTGCCGGTCTTGATCATCACGGAAGAAGTACGGCCCAATGACGCCGCCGGTCCATAAACAGCACCAAACCGTAATTTTTTCGGGATGCAATGATGACTGATGGAGTACGTGTGGATTGCTTTCTGACCAATAACGCATATTTTGTTTATTAACGAAGCCATTCAGCCAGAAATGAGCCTCATCGCTGAAGATGATTTTTCGATGAAAATCCGAATAATTTTCAAGTTGTTGCTCAGCCCAATTCACGAACATACGACGCTTCTGGTGGTCAAGCGGCTTCAGTTCTTGCGTCAATTTCATTTTGTAGGCCAAGATCTTTTCGCAAAATTTGCCACAAGGACGTCACAGAGATGCCCAGCGCTTGAGAACGACGTGTGAGAGACACATTTGGGCTTTCTTCAAGTGAAGCCTCAGCGGTAGCAATATTCTCGACACTAGGGCACTTCTTTGTCTCACTGGCACGGGAACATTTTGTACTGTGCCTGTAGATTAAAATTGTTCCACTACACGCTCAATTGTTGATCTGCTAGGACGATTATGACGACCATAAATTGGGCGTAGCGCTCTTAACGTTGAGGCCACTGACTCCGAATTTCGGTAGTAAATTTTAATAATTTCGACTCATTGTTGGATCGTATATCTTTCCATCATGAAATGGCAAACCTTACTGAAGAGAAATGTCAAAAGAGCGGCAAGAAATATGGCGTCGTTTGCTGTCCCCGTCGCTCTACTTTTGTAGCGTCCCATTTGAAAAACCCTTATTTTTTACGAACAATTAGTATATATTACGAATTAATATTCGTAAAATTAAAATAACAACAAAATTACAAATATTTACGAACGAGTTCGTGTATTTTAAGCAGATTTTATATTGAGTGAACATAACACTTAAAATACCTAAAAAAAATAAAAATTGTTTGGGATGGAAATATTATAAAATCACACAAAAAAAATGTCAACAAAAATTTCACCAACTACCTGGATTCATCATATTGATGAATTCATTCATTGAATTATAATCGTATTTTTTAAACGTTTTTCATTTTCAATATTTTTTTAACATCAAATATCAAACAGAAATTTGTCTCCATTTACAAATTTATTTATAATTCTTTAAGGATTTATAATATTTAATTGAAAAGTACTCGAAGACACCAATTTCATCATATTAATGAAAAAGTGAACATCATATTGATGAATTTTGTTTTTCAAACCATGTTAATTTAAATATCATAAATCCTATAAGAATTATAAATTATAAATACGTCAATGTGTAAATAAAGACCAATTTGTGTTTGAAATTGGATTATATAAAAAATATTAAAAATGAAAAACACTGAAAAATACGATTTTAGTTTAATGAATGAAATCATCAATATGATGAATACTGGTTGTTGGTGAAATTTGTTTTATGTGTGCATATCAAAAATATATATGAGCAAATCCAGAAAACAGTCAATAAAATTAATTTGTTAATTTTTTTTATTTTACATTTTAATTGATTGACAAATATTGACGACTACTTCAATAGACATTATGCAAATTCCAAAAAATAATTTAAATTGTCATATTTTAAATATTGTGTCCTACAGTCATAACTGTCGTCAGTAGGAAAATACAAAATATTAGAAAATATTTCTGTTTGACAATTATTTAAATTGGCTCAAATGTTGAATAGCAGCTAAATGACGACTTGAATATATTTCAAACAATTTTCTAATATGTTTGTGTTTATTTTTTTGTGTATCTACTTTTAGCAGTTTTTACTAGTATTGCAAATAAAAAATGCAAAAAAAACATTTCATCAACAGTAACATTAACATTCACAACTTATTCAACTCTTTTTATATTTTTTTTTTGTTATTTTTTTGTATATTTGGTTCGAACATCTTCGGCAAATGAGGCTGCATGTTGCGGTTTTTGACTCGTTTTGACACAATTTTTGTTTGTGGGGATAATAATCATCATCAGCAGTAGCAACAGCAGCAGCAGCAGAACCAACATCTGCAGCAACTGCTGCGCTAACAAGCTCACTTGACTTGGCCGCTTTTGCTACAGAGTTTTTTTTTTTTTTTGTTATTTTTAATTTCGTTAACAAGTCTTTTGTTTGCACATTATTTTTCAGCATATTTTATACAGTACCTTATTATGTATTGTATATACGTTGGATACGTATTTGGTTTTGTTCTTTCACACATTTGCTGGCATTAGCCATTTATTTCACATTGTCTCAGAATTGATTGGTTATGGCATATTTTGACACTTGGTTTCCGTTCGTCTCGTCTCACTGCAGTGTCGGAGGTTTTCGCCTATTAAATAATGATGATATGCTAATTAGGTTACTACCGTACCGTACCGACTGACTCAAGAACCAATTTATAATGGGGGGTTTCACTGTTCAGCTGTGTTTCATCATTTCACACTGCGTTAATGCGTAAGTCTTTTGTTTGATAGACATTGATTTTATTTCATTTCATTTTAATATTGTTTGTGCTACAATTAATTAACGTTTTTCGTTACACAACTATTCAAAAATATAGATGCCACTGTTTCGAATTTCAATACAAGAATTAAATTAATTTATGTTAATTCTGATAATTGACTGCATGCTTTTCTGTTAATAGTCGATGAGTGGTATAGACTAATAAGTGGCGTCTAGATTTCGGGCGATTTAAAAGTAGAACTAATGCTATTTAGGTTATTTATAGTCGTTTCATTAATACAAATGATAAATTGTAATTAAATTAAAATAATATGTATAGTATACATTGAGAAATTGTGTATTTTTAGTGTTTTTAAAGATTTTAATTTATTAAAAACTATGCATTTGTTAAAATTACAAGTTTGAATATATATAAAAGATGAATTATTTTTTTTTCAACACTTGAGCCATTTTAAATAAAAGTAATGTGATTTTCCTACAGGCGACTAATATGACTCGAGGGCAGTACGTTTAAAATTTGAAAATTTAAGCTGTAATTTGCATAAAGTCGGTAAAAATACTCGATAAAATATCAGCGGGATTGTTTTAGGCACGATTTAACAAACTACACTACACAACAAAATGAATATGTTCTTTTTTCTTATATATGCCATATGGTCATTTACAGAAAAATGTCCACGAACGAAAAATTCAAAATGCTCAAATCTTTGAAACAACGGTGGATTTGGAATCTGAAATATGTGAATCTAAATATCTGAAAAGAAATTTTTATTCTGTTAACCCTAGTAGAAATTTTGGTAGGGCCATGCTCATGAACTGATCATGTCATTATTTGAGATGATCGGGATGTGACGAGGCCCACGATGTCCTTATAACGCAGTGTCCTGATCATGTACTCACCTCAGGCAATGATTATGTACTGATCGGGTAATTCCCTATATCATTATTTATCTGACCATTGCCTTGTTAAAACATGAGCATACGAAAGCACTACAAATACCCGATGAAATAAAATATCATACCTCATTGAAACCTGATCATTGCCCGATGAAAATTTCTTTATGAGGAACAACTAATGTAGCATTGATCGGGACCATTGGCTGTTTAGATAATGTAAACCCTGCTATGGTGAGCATGATAAGGGCATGACAAGGCAATAATCATATTTGATCTAATAGGGGTTACCTGACGAAACCCCGATCATTTCCCGATGGCGCATCGGGCAAATTTCCACTAGGGAATGGTAACGTCCCTAGTAGAAATTTTGGTAGGGCCATGGTCATGAAGTGATCATGTCATTATTTGAGATGATCGGGATATGACGAGGCACATAATGTCCTTGTAACACAGTGTCCTGATCATGTATTGACCTCAGGCCATGATCATGTACTGATCGGGCAATTCCCCATTTTATTATTTACCCGACAATTGCCTTGTCTGAGCCCGAGTATAATAGGGTTTCTCTCATTAATCTCGATCATTGACTGATGCTAATTTCGTTATGAGGAACAAATAATGTAGCTATGATCGGGAACATTGACTGTTTAGATAATGTAAACCCTGCTATGGTAAGCATGATAAGGGCATGCAAAGGCAATGTTCATATTTTCACTATTAGGGCTTACCCAACGAAAACCCGATCATTTCTCGATGACGCATCGGATAAATTTCTACTAGGGGTATAAAAAAATACTCATAAAGTTACGTTACTATGAAATATGTAAATATACCAATTTTTCATGTATTTTGAGTAACCAAATGATATAATTTAAAAGACATACAAATACAAATTATTATTTCCTTTTTTTTCAAAAAACCTTAAATAATATTTCTAAAGTTCAAAAATAATCATTGAAAATTAAATAACGGTCAAATGTTGATTTTTATATAAGGTTATCCTATTGTTCTGTCCGAAACCAAAAACATACATTTATTAACATATTAAACTAACATTTAGCGTATTCACAATTTCATGGTTTTAGTACGACATTGTATGATTACGACAGTACTAAAATAGAACTGTGAGCACCACTTTTCTGCTTGTTAAAATATTTCGTAAAAACGATGCTTATAAAATTAGGATTTTTGAAATTATCATAAATATTCCTTGATTTAAAAAGAAATACAAATTAATTAACATTTTATGTACACTATTTGACATCGATTTCCTAGTAATTCTACAAAAATTTTGACAGCTAAACCATATTATGTAAAAGCACAGTATAAAAAATACCAAAAAAAAAAAAAAACTCAAAAATTCTAAAAAAAAAAATCTCGAGATTCGAATCGTACAACATTTTTAATTTCGTAATAATGATTATTAATATTATCAGACTTAAAATTATTTTTAAACAAAAAAGTTCTAGTACAAATAAAGGGTTTTTCAACAGGGACACTACAAAAGTAGAGTGACAGGGACAGCAAACGACGCCATATTTCTTGTCGCTCTTTTGACATTTCTCTTCAGTAAGGTTTGCCATTTCATGATGGAAAGATCTACGAATTCGAATTTCGGTAGTAAATTTTAATAATTTCGACTCGTTGTTATCTCGTATATCTTTCCATTATGAAATGGCAAACCTTACTGAAGAGAAATGTCAAAAGAGCGGCAAGAAATATGGCATCGTTTGTTGTCCCTGTCGTTCTACTTTTGTAGCGTCCCTGTTGAAAAACCCTTGAAAAAAACTTTTGTAGCGCTCTTATTGAAAAACAGTTTTTGTGCAAATCTACATGCGGAACGTTCGAAATTATTCTGTGATTTATTACGAAATAACTATAAACTTTACGATCAAAGTGTACATGGACAAAAATAAAGTACATTATTTCAGCTATGTTTCAATAGCTGCGTTTTTTTCATAATTTTTTGTTCCGGATCAAAGCAATTTTGAAAAAAAACGATGCGGCTTAAATTAAATAATACACAAACCTTTCTTCTGAATGAAATGTTGGTGTCTTTGGTATGAGACTTAACATTTTAATATTAAAAAAATAAAAATAAAAAGAAGCAGTGGTGATTATGATACAACGGGCACTTCACCAAGAGGTGGGAGTGATGGCCACAGGCATGTTTCATTGAAAATAGTTCTTGCAGCACCGCAAGAACCAACACACACTAAAAAATCACAAACACAGCACATTTTTTTTTGTGGGCGCTGGGGATACCACAGATTCTCTAACAGCAATGGTTCCAAGGTCTAAAAATCTCCGATATCATTTCTTTGAGTCATTGGAGTTGAGATTGTCGTCACCAAAAGAAATTTCAGCTAATTTTCAAAAAAATATTTTTTGTTTACTAAAATTTTTGAAGTTTATATTCTGTCAATTTTTGTCAGCAACATTCAGCAATCTTCGCCGCATACGTTTTAGTCAGTACACATTTTCAATAAGTTGAGCCGGATAGCTACTCCAGAAATTTATCTGGTTCAAATGTTGTTTTTGTTTTGCGTATAAAATTTGTTCCAGCTCAAATTTAAATTATGAAAAAAACGCAGCTAATATAATTAAAAAATAAAAAAATTTACGCAAAAGGTATTTTTAGATAAAATTCGTAGTGATAATTTCTATACGGAACTTTTTGGCACGTCCGGAACGCTTTGTGAGATTTATTATATAAAAATTACATACTTTAGGAACAAAGTGTAAATATACTAAGAAAGCACTTGATTTCAGCTATTTTCTAAAATAATACAAAAAAATAATTTATTTGCAAAATTTTCTGACTTTTTGGAATTTCAATATGAACCACCCATGCACTTCTGTTTTTATACCGTCCGGATCGACCACTTTTTAATTTATGTCTTTTGATCTACCGTATAGAATTATTTCTTTTGCAGTTGTTTAGTCCTATTAAAATACTACACTCTGCAAAAAAAAGTGCTCTCACAAACATAATTTTGTGGGCATTACATATACATATGTTTGGAGCTTTATGCAAACAAAAGTATTATTTCATTGCCAAACATTATTAAAGTAACAACCAAACATATTTTTGTTTTCGTTCAAAGATATTTATGTTCAGATTGAATAATTTTCGGCATTCTTGCAAACATATATATGTTTGAATGTGAAAAACATTTTACTTACATGTAAACATATTTATGCTTACATTTAATTTTAATGTAAAAAAAGTTAATTTAGTTCCTTTTTTTCACATTTTGTACTTAATTTTTTTTTTTATTTATATTATATAATTATAAACTTAAACTTTAATGTTTTTATATTGCTGACAAATGACAGAAATTTTATCTCAGGTTGTAGTGAAAAATAAAAATGTTTGCCACAATGTTTCTCAAAAAGTAACGAGATATGAATAAACTGAGTATGCAACAAGAAAATGAAGTTCGATTTAAATTATATGCATAATTATTTTTTTGAAATTAGTTTTACATAAAAGAGGACCGCAATTATGCTCATAGGACATATTTTCAAAAATAGAAGAGTTAGTAGTGATCGTAGATACCATGAACTATGTTCTCAAGGTACAAAAATATTATATTTTGGCTTATTTTTAGATAATAAATATAAAAAATAATAAAAATAAATAGTCTAATATTTTTTTTTCTGATTTTAGAACCAAATATCTTAAAAACGTACAGGAATACTAACATTTATTAGTATACTTAAATTACTCTTGACAATTGGATCAGAAATTGCGTTTAAAGTTTTTCGGAAAACATGTTCTAAACAGTACTTTATTTTTTTTTTTCAAATGAAGTCATTGAAAAGTGCCTCAAATTTCTATTGCGTTGCTGTACGTCTACTCGTAGTAAAAACTCAAGTTGAATAGTGTACTTAATCAATTGCTTAGATTTACGCTATATTGCTCTCATTGTTGCTACTCATGTTGCTACCAACATCACCAAAACAAGCCACCTTTTGTTAATGCATAGCATACTTTATGGCGCCGCACACCTTTCGAATCACATCGTTTATCTAAATGTGGCCACCTGGCTTTTGGCCAACTGCCAGCCGGCCAAAGTATGCATCGCACCGCACACAACGAAGGCATGAAGGCATTTGCAGCTAACCAACCGCTGTGTGTTTTTCCATGGCCCAGGCCCCTCCGTCCGTCCGTCCGTTACACTGCGCGGATTTTTTCCATGATTATGAATGTGGTTTTAAACGCTGCTCTGTAATAAAAACTTAGCTTATCCCGGCAAATGAATTAATGGCAGTTGGTAATGCAACCAACGGTGGCAGCAGCACAGCACAGCGCAGATTGTAAACAATTCAATTTAGTTTGTGCGAGAGGGTGTTGCAAATGTTTATATATTTGGCTGATAGTGATTAAATCATTTGCTAAATGCTAGAAGGATGCGCACCACAGCTGGCTTTATTAATGGTTGCAAATGTTATAGGTAGTTCAAAATATTTCAGTAATGGTACTTAAATCATATATTCAGAAATTAGTTAATGAGCTATGTATTTGACGTAAATCTGCAACAAATATATTTAAAAAAATACTAGCCATCTCATGTCTCATTAAGTATTAATAGTACGAGCATTGATTGTTTTTTTTATATTAATTCAAATGTTTTCTAATGATTTTAATAGTATTTGAAAAATTCAGTACCATTAATTTAATAATTTTAATATTATTGAATATAATGGTATAAATACTATTGTTTTAAATTTCTCCTATATTTATAAATCTCTCAATATGTGGCATATAAAAACTTAAACATAAATTGAAACACTGTCGTTGTGTGCGTCATTCTGCATTTTTTCACATTGATCGTTTATTGATCTTTGTGTGATTTTTCAGCTCAATTCGAACTCGTTGAAAAATGTAGGAGTAATAAGCACCCAGAAAAAAATATCCCTCAAATACCATTAAAATTTGTCAATAGGACAATTATTGATTTAATAGTATACAAAAAATTAATCTTTTCATATAAATTCAATGGCAATGTCATGGTATTTTCTAGTATTTAATGGTATTTTCCGATTAAAATAATAATTTATCCTATTGAATATTTTTAATAGTAAAAAACTATTATTTATATAGTATTTCTTTCTCTTCATGTTTTCTTTGTTTCAAAACAAAGTTTTTTAAGTATAAAAATAATTATAATACGTTAATAAAAAAGAATGATAATGCAAAAAAAAAATAAGAAGAAGAAAAATTTTAATTCATAAAAATCTCAGTAGTTATGTTAAGAAAATTCGACAAAAATATGGTGCATTTACTCCTAGTCTGGAATATTCTGAGTGGAAATGGACACAGGGTACACCCAGAAAAAAATACTATATAAATAATAGTATTTTACTATTAAAAATAGTCAATAGGATAAATTATTATTTTAATCGGAAAATACCATTAAATACTAGAAAATACCATGACATTGCCATTGATTTTATATGAAAAGATATATTTTTTGTATACTATTAAATCAATAATTTTCCTATTGACCAATTTTAATGGGATTTGAGGGAATTTTTATCTGGGTGTAGTTGCTGCTAATCATGTTCGCACATTTCAAGTATACAGACCGTTTGCAGATATTGCAATTCACTTAAATTTAATTTCATTTTATTCACCAAAATTGTAGAAAATTGTTCTTTTTCTGATGAAAATGAAGAATATTAACCGATGTTTATTTTTGATTTATTCTGCAATTTAGATCAAGTTAAGTCAAAATGTTGGTTTTCATTGAATTGAAGTTTTTTCTTGGCTAAACAATTAAATAATTCATATTACAAAATATTTACACTAAAACTATAAGAAACATTGCTTAAATTACGTTTCCCACTTTACGCAAGAAACTATTTCCTGCTTTACCCCTATATCGCAATTTGAATATAGCACACAGAAAAAAAATGTACATCATATTGATGAATTCCGTTCTTCAAACCATGATTCATTGTATTGAAGAATCATTCATAATATTAATGACTAAAGCCATCAATAATATGAATGCTATCATAAATAAGAAGAACACTTGGTAATATATGATGAATTATATTTGAAGAATACGTTTTATCATATTAATGAACCCAAATATAAAATACAACATATATGTTCATCATATTGAAGAACGCTGTTCATTAAACCAAATTTCTATCGAAATATTTTTTTTTTCGTTAATTTTTTGCCGTACTTCTCAGTTCTCAAGTAGTTTCTGTGTGGTATTTCTTATATAATGCTTGCTCGACATGCATAAATTAGTAAAATGTTTTATAATATATATTTATTATAATTACAACTTTTTTATTAATAAAAAGTTATATTTATAAAAAATATATTTCAGAGAAAAAAAATGTTTTTCCAAAAAAAATATAATTTGAAAACATTTTTTTTCAAAACTACATTTTTTTAATTGATCCACTTTCTAAAATATGCCGTGAGACCTAATGCCCATAATCTGAAAATATCATTAAATACTTAGTACACAGAAAAAAATGTACATCATATTGATGAATTCTGTTCTTCAAACCATGTTTTATTGTATTGAAGAACCATTCATAATATTAATGACTACCAACATCAATGTTATGAATGCGATCATTAATATGATGAACGCTTGGTAACTGTCGAAAAAATGTTCTTCAATATGATGAACTGTATGTGAAGAATACGTTTCGTCATATTAATGAACAAAAACATAAAATACAACATATATGTACTTCATGTTGAAAAATGCTGTTCATCAAACCAAATTTCAATCAAAATATTTTTATTTTCGTTCATTTTTTGCCGTACTTATCAGTTCTAAAGTAGTTCTTGTATGTTATTTCTTATATAATGCTTGCTCGACATGCATAAATTAGTAAAATGTTTTATAATATATTTATTATAATTACAACATTTTATTAATAAAAAGTTTTATTTATAAAAAATATATTTTTAAAAATCAAAATTTTTGTTTTTGAAAAAAACAATTTTTGAACAAATTTTTTTTCTAAACATTTATTTTTTTTTTTAACACATTTTTTTTTCAAACAAATTTTTTTTTTCGAACAAATTATTTTTGAAATTTTTTTTTTTTCGAACAAATTTTTTTTTCAAAAATAATTTTTTTTTTGAACTATTATTTTTCTAAATTTTTTTTTTCGGATTATTTTGTTTTTCTCTAAAATTTCTTTTTTGGGATAATTTTTATTTTAAATTTTTTAAATTGTTGTTTTTAAATAAAATTTTTACAAAACTTTATGAAAATATTATTATGAACAAATTCATCAATATGACAATTCAAATTCATTGTATTGAATATTTTGTTCATATATATAATGAATGCATTCATTAATATGTCATTTAATGAACGGTGGTATCAATATGATGAATCTGGTAGTTGGTGAAAAAATTCATAATATTTATGAATAAATTCATCATATTGAAGAATTTTTTTACTGTGTATATAAAGTATGTTTATTCTTATTGCATACTCAGTTTTTCGTATTAGGTAGCGTTTTTGATAAAAAATTCGTTTAAAAAAGCTATTTTTCAATATTTTGTATGTAAGCATTTTAAAATTAAACAGTTTTAAACGGAATCTTTGTTGATAGGGCATATTTTCAAAATGAGAACCGATACAAAAAAGTTAGTAATTTTTATCGTTAGCTTAAACTATGTACTACATAACAATAAATCATTTTCTTATTTATCATTAGATCAAAAATGCTAAAAAAACGTCGAAAATTAGTCTAAAAAAATCAATAATTTCCGAGTTTAGATTCAAATATCTTAAAAACCTATCGGAATAATAGTATTTGTCGGTATATTGAAATTAGACTTGACAATTGAAAGTAAAATTGCGTTTACAGTTTTTTTGGAAATTTGTATAAGGGACTGTATTTTTTTTAAATCTAAAAAGTGGCTGAAAAGGGCCTAATATTTCGAAAGAAATTTTCTTAAAAACGTCACTTAATAGAAAAAAAAAACTGAGTATGCAGTCAAAATCAGCAACCGCGAATTATATAGTATTGAGGTATGGGAAGTTCATGGGAACATTTATCTCGTTTTGTTGAGAAGTGAAATTAGTCTTGAAAATTTAAAGAAAAATTGCGTTTAAACTTTTTTAGAAAACTAGTTTTGTAAGGAACTGTATTTTTTTATTCTAGTATTATAGAATTATATTCTATTTTTTTATTATGATTTTTTTTTTGCATTTTATATTTTCAAATTTAATATTTTGAATTTTAAAATTTAATGACTTTTTTTTAGTTTTAATAAAATTGAATATACAGTGAAATTTTAATTTTTAGTAAATTATAATATATATTTTTTTGTTTATTAAACATGATTATACGTCGCATTATGAAATTTTTTCCTAAAACTATAAGATTAGTATTTTTACTGAAATTTGTAATTTTACAGAATATCATAGAAATATTTATGGCAAATTGAATTTTTTTTTTACAGCAAAAAATCATGCGGAAATCGTTATTATAAAAGCATTTTATAAAATAAATAAATTTACTGTGTGCAATTTTTTTTTTTCTTATCAGCGATTGTGAGTGCGCAAAGCTGTACAAAATTGTTTAAAAATTGCGTAGATGACAAATTATGATAAAACTGCGATCAAATATAATTAAATTAAACAACACACGAACAAGAATAAGAACAATTACGCAATTACCAACTGACAGACAGACAGACGGCGAACGAATCACACAATTCTCACGTCTACTTTAAACTATGGAGAAGAAAAAAAAAATGAAAAATCAAAAATGAACTACCAAGGAAGCTAGCTGTACAATTTGAACTGTTTCCGTCATTATAACAAAAGAATCATTTGTTGAAAACAAATATAGATTTTATCGATATGTTATAATTTAATACGTACAATTTTTATTTTTTTATATAATTAAAAAATAAATGTAATTGTTAAAATTTAGAGAAAGAAAAAGAAGAGTATTTTTTCAAGTCTTGCTACAGTTTTGTGAAATTAACCAACTTATTTAATTTGTCTGGGTATCATTTGACGCGGTACAAAATGATGCAATTGCATAAGCCGTTGCACGCGCATCTCTTAAACTTTCTATTTTTATGATAAAATGTATTTAAAATATAAAATTAACAGACAAATATTAACAATGAAAACATTTTCGCAAAATATATATTTTACTTTTCTTTTAAAATCTTAAATGCAAGGTAAATTTAATTTTGTTTGAATTATGGCATCTATGTGAAATCAATAACAGCTGTACCGAAATAGGGTTGTGCCCAAAACTATGTTATAAACAAAAAAAACATAACACAACACAACAAAAACTGCGTCAAATATTTGAAGTACCCTTTTCTCATCCGGCGATGACATTTCTAGGTCTTGCCGCAGTAAGACCTATAATTAACGCAACTTCTTAAGAATTTCCAACTCCAGCTGAAAAGCAAATTTACAAAATATTCTACTAAATAAATGAACAAAAAAAAAAAAATTAAAGAAGAAGAAGAACTAAAATACTAACAACTATGCGTGCTGTCATGCAATCGATTTTAGGGCGATTCATTTAAATTTCGGAACCGCACCGCCGCGCCGCATCGTGCCGCCGCTTGGAATGCGTTAATCAAAGCGTAAAATTGAACCAAACCAAAACTGTGTGAATGCAATAACAGCAACAACAGTGAAAAAAACAAAAAAAAAAAAACTCACTACAGTGACCAGCGCGCTACAAAACTACACAAAAATTTAAATACGTTCGCAGTCAGTGCAGGTGTTTGAGCCAACCACGAACGCACTCAAAACTCACTCAAGCGCCACTTTCTTTTGAGTGGCGCTTTTTCGTATACAAAATTTCTCTCTGAACCAAACTTTGTGACTTTCTTTCAAACGTGATTCTTGCGTTTGTTTGTTGCCTCTCCTCTCTGAAAATTGAGCTCGAATTGGTTTGCCGGTTTTTTGCACGAGACACCAAGAAATGTTGCTTTGAATACCTTGACTTTTAACCCAAGATTAGGACAAACACAAAATTGCTGAATTCTGACAATGTTGTTTGTGTTAAATACCTCTATTGCGTTGATTTCGGTGTCTTTCGGCACAGATTATGAGGGAATATTGTTGTAATAATTTGTTTTTCAAAAAATTGTTTTTCAAGATTCAATTAAAAATTCCCTAAGGCAGTTGGAAAATAATTACCGAAACGTAAGAGAAAACTATGAAATAAGTTTTTTTTATTTGCATTTAAAACCCTCGACCAAAAAACCCTTCAAATCTAAAAATTAGTTTTTATATTATTCTGTAAAATTTTGTATATATTCTATAATATGAAGAAACTTATTTTTATAATTTTCTATTAATATAAACAATAAATCTATATAGTCATTGAGAACCAATTATTAAAGCAGAAATAATTGTGAAAATATTAAAGTTGAAATGTTAAGGGTTTTTCAATAAGTGCGCTACAAAGTTTTTTTCAAGGGTTTTTCAACAGGGACGCTACAAAAGTAGAGCGACAGGGCAGCAAACGACGCCATATTTCTTGCCGCTCTTTTGGAATTTCTCTTCAGTAAGGTTTGCCATTTTATGATGGAAAGATATACGAGCCAACAACGAGTCGAAATTATAAAAATTTACTACCGAAATTCGAATTCGTATATCTTTCCATCATGAAATGGCAAACCTTACTGAAGAGAAATGTCAAAAGAGCGGCAAGAAATATGGCGTCGTTTGCTGTCCCTGTCGCTCTACTTTTGTAGCGTCCCTGTTGAAAAACCCTTTAGAATATAAAAAGTTGTCTATTATTATAAATTCATTGTTATCAAGAAACTTATTTTTTAATGTTTTAGTATTAAAGAACCGAAACTATAAATTCGTTGAATTCCAATAATTAAGGAAGAAGAGATTGATTCGTTATTAAAATTGAAATGTCATTCGAGAGATTGGCATGTTCTCAGCAATTGATACAATGGATATGTCAATTAATATTTGATTTTTGTTTATAATCGCTATGGTAAAAGTGCTAAAATTAAATAAATTTTATTTAAATTTGATTTAAATAATTCTGTAACAAAAAGGGTAATACTCCATATAAAAATGTTTACGCGCGTATTTAATTTTTAAATTAAATAAAAAGGATTTAATTTTATTACGTAATCATTTAAATACATAATTACAAAGAAAAATTATAGTAGAAATATTTTGAACAATATTTAAGTATGTTTTTTTTGAAAGTAATCACTGCAATAGTATATAATATGTGGCCATGTGTCCAACCTATAGAACCAGCGTGAGTGTGAAAAACTAAAAATGTAATTTTATCTGTTCCTAATATTCTTTATATGAAATAAAAAGTTTTAAAAACCATTGGTGTGTACTTATGATGTGATTAAATTAAAATATTATTATCTTAATAAAAGTAATAAAAAGTATTTACTTCAAATTTTATTACGTACGTAGTAACTTAGAAAAAAATATTTACTTCAAGTTGAAATCAAAAGTATTGAAAATAAATAAAAAAATACTACGGGTGAAAAACGTGTCGAAAAGTTTTTAAATTTAGTACTTTTTTATTTAATTTTATTACTTTTTTCCCTCAGTGCAACATGTTTTTAGAATTAAAAAAATTGTATTTTGGTTATTTTAAATAAACTTTTATATAATAAACTTTTAAGTTAAAATAAAATATAATTTAATATTGATATTTATTATTTAATTTAACTAAATTATTTCTAAAGTGCGGTAAATTGTGTTTAAACCACGTTTTTTGTCATTCAGATTTGCAACGACATTTTAAGAAAAATACGAAAAAACTATACGACCAAACTATAATAATAATAGTTTGGCGCTACAATTCTATAAGAACTTAGGCCGAGCTTTCTCACCACTTTAAGTTGTGCGTGTTATATTTTTACTCAAAGTGGTGGGACCTACAATTTATTGCCGAATCCGAACGGCGGGTGAGAGCTTTTCATAGGCAATGTTTTATTCTCGTAGGTTTGCCATTTACTGCCTAGAGGTAGCGCGGTATAGAAAAATGTTTCTATGAAAAGATGTTGGTAGCCCCAGAGTTCGGATTTGCACGCACGCCCGCGCCCGCGCCCTTAAGTAAATGAGAAGCAAATTTGTTTACGCATACTCTGCACTCGGGCACCACATTTTTTTTACAACACATCCCGTCGCAACGAGTGATGCTTTGCACTATTCTCGGTACCTGCCCTCGTGCGGGCTACGAAACTAAAAACTGCAGCCCGCGCAGACGTGAAATGAGAAAATAGAGAAACATATCGCGCAAGTGCTATGGTATTTATTTCGCGGGGCAACTCCGTGCAACAGCGAAAACCGACTGCCCCGGGCAGCACGCGGGGCAGTTTTTCACAGCCAGTTAATTTTTTCTTGTATGACATTCTTTTGTGGCGCATGAGTACGGCACTGTTATAATATACTGCGCAATGTTTTAATAATTTTTAAATAAAACTATCGTTAATACAGAAAAGTTTGGCAATTCTCAAATACACTTTTAATCGAAGTTTTAATTGTATAATTTAGTACAAGTTGTTCAGTGCAAGTTTAAACTTAGTGTACATTTTTACAAATGAGGATATACATTATTTTTCGAAGCCTATCAAGTAGCTTTCTTATTAAAATAGATTTTTGCACATAATAATTTTTGTATTTGAATAAAAATGTTGATTAAGATTTCATGTTAAATTTATTTTTCTGTTCAACGAACAATTAAAAGATACAATTTTTATAAACCAAAATAAAACTGCGATTAAAAGTGTATTGGAGTATTGCCAAACTTGTCTGTATTATCAATAGTTTTATATAAAAATTATTAAAACATTGCGCAGTCTAGTAAAACAGTGCCAATAAAATTTACTGGCTGTGAAAAATGCGCGTGCTGCCAGGGGCAGTCTGTTTTCGCTGTTGCACGGAGTTGCCCCGCGAAATAAATACCATAGCACTTGCGCTATATGCTTCTCTATTTTCTCATTCCACGTCTGCGCGGGCTGCAGTTTTTAGTTTCGTAGCACGCACGAGGGCAGGTACCGAGAATAATGCAAAGCATCACTCGTTGCGACGGGCTGTGTTGTAAAAAAAATTTGATGCCCGAGTGCAGTGTCTGCGTAAAACAAATTTGCTCGTCAGTGTATGAAGAAAGGGGCATGTGCGGGCGCACGCACACGGGCATTTCCGATCTCTGGGTAGCCCCAATTATATTTGCTAAAATTTCGCCGTTTAAATATTTTGCTGCATTGACGTAAACATATTAGCAAATACAATTGCTGATTTAACAACGAATAACTAATGTTATCTAAATATTTTTTGTAAATTTACTGCTTGCTTCGAACAAAATTTTATATACTATATTTAATTTTTCCCTATTCATTATGATTTTAAGAAAATTGTATTCTGCATTATTCACTGCATTTTATACACACAAAGACTGGAAGGTTATTGAATAAAAACTAAAACTGTGATTGCATGTGAATAAAATAAGGAATATTTTTAGCATTTAAAAATGATATATTGTAACCTCACGCAGTTTTAGCATCAAATCAAAGTCAACTGCTTTGAGAATTTGTATATAATCTGTTTTTAATTAAAAAATGTTTTATTATTTTATCTTTGAAGTACTCTTTTTTTACTATAATATTTATAACTCGAAGTAACGAAATACACACAGAAAAAATTCCCTCAAATCCCATTAAAATTGGTCAATAGGACAATTATTGATTTAATAGTATACAAAAAATAAATCTTTTCATATAAATTCAATGGCAATGTCATGGTATTTTCTAGTATTTAATGGTATTTTCCGATTAAAATAATAATTTATCCTATTGAATATTTTTAATAGTAAAAAACTATTATTTATATAGTATTTTTTTCTGGGTGTATATACTTTATTATTTTATTATTACTTTATTTTTCATTTTGTTATCATTTTTATTTTTTAATTTTTTTTATTTTTTTAATTTTAATTTTTTTTTTTTATTTTTTTTTTTTTTATTTTTTTTTTTTGTTTAATTTAACCGGAACATAAAATTATTAGAAAAATCACTGTTTTCTTGAACATAATTTGTTTACGAATTAATTGAACTTCAAAAAAATATATTTGCAATTGTTTGATGTATTGGCATTTTTGAGTAGTGAATTAATTTAGTAAGTAGTTAAATAATTTAGTAGTTTAAATTGTTGAAACTACAAATAACATTAAAAAATGATAATAAAAAATTAAATTATAATTTTAATGGCAATATTATTTTTTTTTTATATTTAAATAGAAGATTATGTTTTAATATGAAAAACGTATTAGTAAAACGTAAACTACATAAATTAAATTCGAGCGCATTACTTCCGATAGTCATGCAACGGAAAGAACTAATATCATCATGATTTCCGCGCATACTTTGAGCTAAAAAAAGAAAAATACCCAAACATCAAAAATGCTCGCAAACACGAGCAAACATCAAAGCAACAGCAAAAGCGGCCAACAAGCAAATGAATCAAATGCAAAATTCTCTCGTCAACTAAAGCAAAAACAACATGGTATAAGCAGCAGCAGCAATAACAACAACAGAGAACAAGCAGCAGCAACAACAACCAGCAACATAGAACAACAAACAAACGCGCGCGACCACCGCGAGCCGCAGCGCGCGATTGAATTAAGCGCTGCGAGCAGCTTCAAAGCGCAGCCGCACCGACTCGTGTGCTTGGCGCGCAGATATTTCACTCGATGTTGCTGCAGAGTTGGCCAAAGAAAAGCAAAGAAAAGTCAGAGCAACAAAGAGTGGTAACAACCAAAAAAAAAAAGAAGAGCAAAGAGTACAAGAGCGAGTCAAATACAAAAAGAAGAAGCAGCGCACATTTTGCCGGTTGTTTGAGTGTTTTTTCATTCATTCATGCATTGCTTACTGGCTTGCTTAGCTTTCGAGCTGAACTTGAGCGCACAACTTGAGCGCTTTGCGAAGCACGCTCTGCACGGCGGCAACAATTGCTACAACAACTTCTTACTTCATTTCGTTCTATTGAAGAAGGCAACAGCGACCGCAGCAGCATTCATAAGCATTGCCATTGCCAAGGCGATAACACACAGCGAAGAGTAGCAATAGCCGCAGCCGCAGCAACAGCAACAACAGCAGCAACAATTGTGTGTGTTGCGCACGACGTTATTCATCTCAACGCGTTGGTACGTTCGTCGTTGTTGTCTTCAGCATTATTGGCAGACGCTGCAACAGTCTCTGCATTTACAGCAGCAGTAGAAGAAGCAGCAGCAGCAGCAGTGGCAGCAGCAACAGCAACAGTAAAAGAAAAGCCTTCGAACTTATATAACTACTTATTAGCTCGGTGTAAGCTTTAGTTACTCGGTCACCTTTCAACGGTCAAGTTCGCTTACCTTTGCTCAAATATCAAAACTCAGTTTTTCAAACCGAAAACAATTTTCGGTATTTCGAACTGACAAGGAGCCGTGACAAACCAACAAAAATTTAAATTAAAAAAAACTTTCAACAAAAAAAAAGCAAAGGATTATATGCTAAAAAAATACCAGAAACATTTGTGTGTATCATACAAAAAAATTCAAAAATATTTTTGGTGAATTTTTCTAAAAAAAAAAAATCAAGTGACTTAAAAGTGCGCATTCAATTGCAGACATTTCAAATTTTAATTGTGCGGAATTATAACAAATAAGCTGTACGTATTGTGTTTGCAGTTTTCAATACAAAAAGTGAGTTTTTAAATTTAATATTTTGAAATTAAACAAAATTACACAAAATATAGAACAAATAATACAAAAGACTTAAGGCGCAAACTTGCTCTGAGGCATTGCAATACAAGGAATTAAAAGAAGTTTTAAGTTATAAAGAAAATTATTAGATTTATACAAGATCAAAAATTAAGTGTGTTTTAAAATGGAGTAATTTTGATTTTTTTTTTTTTAGTGAACAAATATTTATCGTTTACCAAATATTAAAATTTTCAATTTTATTTTTTTTTGGTTAAATTTTTTTTTTTTAGAAAATATTTTAAAATTTTGTTTAAAATATTTAGAAGTACTTCAATTTTGATTTTTTTTTTAAAGTGAACAAATATTAAAATTTTCAATTTTATTTTTTTTGGTTAAAATTTTGTTTAAAATATTTAGAAGTACTTCAATTTTGATTTTTTTTTTAAGTGAACAAATATTTTTCGTTTATCAAATATAAAATTTTTCAATTTTAGAAAATATTTTGAAATTATATTAAAAATATTTTCAAATACTTCTAATTCAAAACTCAATCGAGAAACATTTAAATGAACATGCCAAATTGCTCACGTTTAATTTATAAATATTTTATATTATTTAAAATAAAATATTATAGAAAATAGAAAAAAAAGTTGCTATTTACTGAAAAAAATCTGTATCGAACAACTAATACTTTATATTTGATGTTTTATCTTTAACTATATTCGGATTTGCACAAAAGCGAAGTCTACAATTCTTCGTATTTCATTTTTAAATATTTTATTTAACACATTTGAATATTACCATATTTAAAAAACTTTAAATAAAATTATTTACTAAAATAAATAGAGTTCAAGGTCCAATATTTTCGATATAATACAATATCTGAAATAAATAAAAATGTTTATGTAGCTTTAGATACAAATAAAAATGAATCCTTAAACTTAGCTTTACATTAGTATATTTAATTTATTCTAATAAGAAAATATTTCTTTTAATTTTTTGTTTGTGTTATATTCATTTCAATATTTGTTTCAAATAATTTAGCTCGAAGGACCATACATTTTTATAAGATAATTAAAATTCCATAAATACTTTCAAATCAGAATAATCCAAATTTTTCAAAATGAACAAACATTAAATAATTAAAATTCCAAAACTGGCTATTAAAAAACATTGGATGCTGAATCTATTATAAGGAATAGTAGACATTTTTTAATTTTTCTAATATTCACTTCAAATGATCTGGCTCGAAGGACCCATAAATTTATATTTTTATATTTTTATATTTTATTTTTGTTTTATCTACATGATTTGAATTCAATACATGTTATAAATTTTAATCATTATTCTTAGCTTCACATAATTAAATATTTTATATCAGTTAGAACTTTTACAAATATTTTGAAAATATTTAAATTTCAGTATAAATCTAGCTCGAAGGACCATACTACCATTTTATCAAATAATTAAAATTACAAAATTATTTTAAAATCTTTATGTCTTTAAAAACATTACGCGATCTTAAAAATAGATTTTGACTGATATTATTAGAAAAAGCTAGGAAAATTTAATTATTTTCATAAATGCACTTCAAAAAATCTGACTCGAAGAACCAATAAATGTTTCTTTACCTTATGAATTTGAGGCAAGCTGTAATTTATAATCAAAAATATAAAATTTTACATTATAAAATAGTTTTATGTCATAAAGAATTTTTGAATATATTCGAAAAATATTTAAATTTCAGTGTGAATCTGGCTCGAAGGACCAACATTTTTTAAATTATAAAAATTCTTTAATTTGTTTATATCATTAAAAACAGAACTTTCCAAGCCCTTTAAAATCAAATATATAATTAAATTTAAAATTGTTAAATTTTAGAAATTTATATTGATTAAGTAAAATTAAAAATTTATTCAAAATTTGACAACCTTCTGCTAATTCTCACTGCAAAACAGAGAGAATTATATATATATTTGCTCTATATTTGTCATACTTTTAATGAAAAGTTTTCATTGAATCTAATTGTCGCTTCAAAAAATACATTTGCAGCAAGCAATTAACATTTTTTCGAAACAGCAACAATGCAATGAATTGCTTTAGAATTTGACAAACAATATGACAAGTTCACGCCAAACTTTCTACTCATTGACAATGCGGAAGGGATGCTGCAGGTGTTGAACAGCAGCAACACAAAGACAAGAAAGAACCAGAACAATTTCTGACTTGCATAATTGCTGCATGTTGCACTTAAAAATACTGTTAGCAACAGCAGCAGCATCAGTCGGTTGGAAAAACATGTAATCATGCCACACAAATGTTTAAAACATTGTCATCTGCATATAAAGCAGATTCTAATCTGCGTTGAGTGCAACATGTTGTACCTATTGCTGTTGCTGCTAAAATAGATAAGATTCAATCAGTTGCAGTGATTCTCAAATTTATGTAGTTATATTTTAATTCGATCAAATAATGAGATACTTTTCTATAAGAAATATAAAATTTAGTTGTGGCAACCGACATCAATCGGTTAAAATGTTGTTGATGAAATTTTTTAATGCGATTGGCCATTTAAATTATGTCAAGTCACGCATTTTTTGTTCATTGTCACAGAAACATTTTCTTCAGCATTAGGTTGGAAAAACAAAAAAGTAAGTTGTGACAACCGATTTTATGCGGAAAAATTACATTTTTACAAATTTATTGATGGACCTTTATATATTCCGAACTTTTGATAAAATACCTACAACAAATTATTACAAAAAACTTTTATACATTTTTTTGAAGTTCAAACATAAATATAGTCAAAAGTGACATAACAGTTGAGCCAACCGTATAAGTCTTCTGTATGCACAATTTTTAGCAGTATACTTTCAAAAAATTCATAAAATGTAGTATAAACTAAAATTTTTGAATAGGCTGATTTGATAAACGACAAATGTTTGTGCAACACTGCAATTGCAGCCTTGCCGTTGTCGGTTAGAACAACAACCTTGCCTGCAGCATACAATTTTGTCCAACCCTCAACATTTAACTCTTACACACACACATAGCACATTTTTATATCACAATTTAATTTGTTTGTGATGTGTTGCAGACAACTTTAACTACTGTTTTGATGTAGCAACATAGTTGCCCTTCTTCTTGTTCTAACCAACTTGTGTCTCTAAACATGTTTCCAATGGTTTTGCACTAATGCTGTTGCCACAATACATGCGTTGTGGCCAGCAACTAATTACAGCAACAGATACAGCAGCATAACAAATTGTTGCCAATCACAGCCAAACTGGCAACTGTGCACTTGCAACTGTCAAACAGCAATTATGAACATGTCCGCAAATTAAACTGACAAACAACGTGTGGCAGCGTTTTGTCAACACTGTAAAAAGAAATATCTTTTAGCGGAGGATTTTTTCTAAAAACACATAGAAGAATAAAAATAAAGTTAGTTGAAACAACCAACTTTTTTTAGTTTTAAGGCAATTTCTACAAATTGTTTGTTGGAACAACCATATTCGGTTGTCAGTTTTAATATTATCTTGTACATTGCTCTTAAACTGCTCTATATGGGTTGTAGTACAGACTACAACCTTTTTGGTTTTAGTTACAAAAACCGATTTAACAGTTCGTAGAATCAAATAAGTTGGTCATAACAACTTATTCGGTAACATGTGGCAACGTTTTGTCAACACCATAAAATGAAATATTTTTTAGCTGAGGTTTTTTTTTTATATAAACACACAGAATTAAAAAGAATTAAAAAAGTTAGTTGAAAAAACCAACTTTATTTAGTTTTAAGGCAATTTCTACAAATTGTTTGCTGGAACAACCATATTCGGTTGTCAGTTTTAATATTATCATGTACATTGTTCTTAAACTGCTCTATATGGGTTGTAGTACAGACTACAACCTTTTTGGTTTTATTTACTAGAACCGATTTAACAGTTCGTAGAATCAAATAAGTTAATCATAACAACTTATTTGGTAACATGTTCGCAAATTAAACTGACAAGAAACGTGTGGCAACGTTTTGTCAACACTGTAAAATGAAATATTTTTTAGCTGAGGTTTTTTTTTTTATATAAACACACAGAATTAAAAAGATTTAAAAAAGTTAGTTGAAAAAACCAAATTTATTTAGTTTTAACGCAATTTCTAAAAATTGTTTTTTGGATCAACCATATTCGGTTGTCACTTTTAATATTATCATGGACACACACCAAATTGTGCTAAAAGTGTTCAATATTGCTTGTAGCACAGACTGCAACCTTTTTGTTTTTAGTTACAAGAAGCGATTTAACAGTTGGTAGAATCGATTTAACAGTTGGTAGAACCGAATAAGTTGGTCGTAGGAACAATATTTTTCTCTTTTTTCTTTTTACTTATTAACATTTTGTTATTTAATTTGTAAGTCTTTTCATTATATATTTTCAAGTGCAAAATTAATCGCTCAAATGCATCGATCATAATTTGCGCACAAAAGAATTCATCTTGTTTGTCTAGCTGCCACTTGATGAAAGCGCGCAATTTATGATTGACCAGCGATTAATGTTGCGGCAACAATTGTTGACCACAACAACAACAAACAAACAATACATCCTATCACTCATTCAACGAATCACAACATCATCAACAGTCTACAAAATGTTACAAAGTATGTGTGCTGCTTTAGTTGATGATCAATTGTATTTTTTTATCATTGATTCAGTCTTTTATTAAGTTTATTAAACAGGTTTTCATTCATTACTTGCTTTAGATTTTTTATGCAGTATTTAGTTTACTTTTATACAGTCTTCTATTTTTTATTTAATACTTTATTCATACGTTTCTTGAGTCTTTTATTTAGTGTTTATACAGTCTTCTATATAGCCGTTAATTCAATTTTTCATTTAGTATTTCATCCATTTCGAAGCAAGTCCCATATTTATTTCTCGAAACAAATTGTACACTAACCGCACCACATTGTTTCCTGCGCCTCAAGTGTTGTACCCGACACGTGTGTTTTTTTTTTTTATCAACGAGCACCATCGATTTTCACTTTTGTCATTTTCAACTAGATCATTTTTACCATTTCATTCTCAGCTTTTTGTTGCATTCTTCATAATAGGAAGTCAATTATAACGATTTCAAATTGTTTTGTTATTTTTTTTTTCTTCCATTCTATAATCTTTTTACACTTTAAACAACGTAAATTTAACAATTTTTAACCACTTCCGCTATAAACTACCGTAGCATAAATTGCTTCATATCTTGGCATACAACAAAATTCATATCTGGGGATGCTTTCTATACGGTTAGCATGCATCCTGCTATATTCCATGAATTTGTTTTAGCAATTGCCGCAAAATCATTTAGCCATTTGTAAACTGCTTTTTTGTAAAACAGTTTTTTTATTACGGTAAATGTTTTAAAAGTAAATATAGAAAAAATAAAATAAACGCAAAATTCGCTGAATTCTCTTAGAACAAATATAGACAAGTAACCTCCAAAAAAAAAAATTCTTCACAAGCATAAAAAATAATTATGCCGTAAGCCATTTAAAAAAACAAAAAAATTTTATAATTTAGCTAAACAAACAACGATAAGATTTTTTTCTTTTCTTGAAGATATTCAAGATAAGCAGCATAGAACGTGAATTTTGTCAAAACGTCGAGGGAAATAAGGGTCAACCGCGAGCAATTATATGAAAATTATAGCAAGAATTTTAGAAATAGAAATAAAATATAATTGAACCAAACGTTTAAACTAGTTAGTAACTGTTTTTTTTTTTTGGTTTCTTTTTGGTTTGTTTTTCAAATTGTCAAAAAGAAAGTAGCAGGCTAATTATTTTGGAATTTGTTTAATTGGCGATGAGTTTAATTTTTTAATAGTTTTAGAAACTCAAAATTGAAAATTTAATATTTTAGTTAATATATAAATATTGTGAGAGTATTTAAATTTATTAAAAATACTAATTATGTATTTAATATAAAGCATTAGCACAAAAAGCAGTACAAAAAGCAGTACAATCATCATTTAAGGCAGCATATTTCATTCAAACGAATAGTGAGAGTTGCTACATTTTGAGGCATATATATTCTTAAAAAAATACATTCAATAAATACATAAACTACATTTTAATTTTAACACGTTCAGTTTGATAAACATCACAACATTTTATGACAATATAAAAAAAACAGTTTGTTATATTTTACCGAACGCAAACGATTTATGTTTTATATGTGTTTGTTTTCTTATTTATTTTTAATTTATGTTTGTTTCTCTAAAATACTTTGGTATTTTAGCGTAATAATATTGCGTTTAATTAATGAATGAATGAGTGAACGAGTGCCGCATGTGTGCCTCAAGTGTGCCGTGCGATGACTTTGCGCGCTCGCTCAAGATCACAACGCCGATAAGGCAACAAAAACGGATGCTGACTTCTTTCTGTGCAACTGTCATGATGTCTGTCTGTTTGTCAGTAAGACTGTCTATCAGTCAGCCTATTCAACACTCTTTTTTATGACTAACTTTCTGTGCGTTCAATGAGTTTGTGATTTTAACGATTGTTTTCAAACAAATTAACTGCTTAGTGTATAACCATGTTTTCTTTTAGAGTTTTACTTAGAGTATATATTTGGCTACACGTCAAAGAGGCGTTTCCATGCCAACATACAACTATATGTGGCCTATAAACAATATTTGTTTTAAACGTGGTTAACAGCAAAATGTGTGTGTTAACAAATTAGTCGGCATTTTAGTAGATGTTGCCTCATAACACAAACTGTTAACACGTGCAGAGTGTGAACACATTACCACAGGCAAAAACAAAGACAGTAATACAAGAAATACAATTTGTATTATATGCATAATTGCCGCAAGTTGAAACATATCGTAGATAATTTCCTGATAATTACTTATGTTACAATTAATTTGATCAATGTTTTAGTAAAATGATTGTTTAAATGTTATGATTAATGAAAAATGAACAAGAAAGCAAATAAAGTTGAGTAATATGTTTACTATAAATATATATGTACCGCAAATAAATATTTTTACAAATAACACATAATCCATATAGTACAATATTATATATATATATAAAATATTTTGTATACAAAATAAATAATTCATTATTTAGTATAAATATATAATGCAGTAATAATTCCAGTAATAAATATATGTTTGCAATAAACATATTACATTTAACTGTCATGATAATTTATTATAAATATTCTCAAATATTAAACATATATGTTTGAAGTATAGTAAACATATATGTTTGAAGTATTGTAAACATATATGTTATCTATAGTAAACGTATATGTTTATAGTTAACATATGTTTACTCCAAAGTTATATGACGCTGAATTAATTGTTTTCTTAAGTTTTCGCATATTTAAAATAATATTATTTTAAATATATTATTTTAATATTATATTATTTTAAATATGCAAAAACTTAAGAAAACAATTAATTCAGCGTCATAGAACTTTGGAGTAAACATATGTTTACTATAAACATATATGTTTACTATAAACATATATCTTTACTATAGATAACATATATTTTTACTATACTTCAAACATATATGTTTACTATACTTCAAACATATATGTTTAATACAAATGTATATGCTTATAACAAACATTTATGATTACAACAAACTTATATATTTACTACAAACAAATATGTTTACTACAAACATATATTTTTAATATAAACATAATTCTTTACTACAAACATATATATTGTGCAATTACGTATTATGTATTGTTCGGTTGTATCACGTATTGTCAAATGTTCAAAGTAATTATCGTCTCTTTTTAAATGGTTGCAGTAATTAATATAATTTATACACAGTAATTGTATTAAGTATTGTTAAGTAGTATCACATATTGTCGATTGTTCAAAGTCATCTTTTGCTCCTTTTAAATGATTGCAGCAATTAATATAATTTATGTAAAGTAATTAAATTAAATAAAAACTAGAAATTATTGTGACAATCATATTGTAATAAATCAAAGAAATTGTATTTTATTAATAATTTTATAATTGAAAAATATTTAAGCAAATATGTTTTATTAAATTTTAAAATATTTAAAGTAATCTTTTTGTAAAGGATTAGTTACAACAATTATAAAGAATTTTTAAAATATTTGTACTTTATTAAACTCGATTTACTTTATTTAGTTTTTGTCTTAAACAAGAAGAAACGACTAAATTTTGGAAATAATAATTAAAAAGATTGCACAGGACCAGCAATTTTTGCAAATATTCCTTGAAATTTTGTGCTTCTTCTTCTCCTTCTTCGACAAGAACTAAGAACCAATGCCTTTCGCTACAGCAACAGCGCCGTTAAAAGGCACGGCACAAATCCTACCATGTGCGGCACAAAAACATTTAATTTCACATTTAAGCATGAAATTAAACACCTTTTTTTTACAATTTTCACAACGAGTTACAACCCATTCGAATATATATTTCTTAAGATTTTCAATGCATTTAGCACACATTTTAATTTATAACTTTTAAGTAAAGACGAAAGTTTTTTTTGTTGTTTGTTTGATTTTGGCCTAAAGCCTAAAGCCGCGGGAGCGGAAATAAATCGAAAACGAAAGAAACCTAAAAATAAATAAATAAAATAGCATGTGATTTTATGCATTTTACAGCGAATTAAATTAAAATCACAAAAGCGAAACTTTTTGCCAACCTGCTGCTGTCTAACTGTCTGCCACAATGTCTGTATTTTGCTACAGTCTGTCTTGTCTCCCAGCTAGACTGCTAGAAATAAAATCGAAAATCCAAAAAAAAATATGCAACTGTTATAGTTTTCTACATTGGAAAAAGTATAAATTTTATTATAAATTTTATTTATTTTCAATGCTGCAGGTCAACAGTGCGAGTTGTAGCTGTCTGCTTTTTGCTGCCACATACTACTATATATTGCATGTTGCCTGTCTGCCTGCCGCAGAATGTGCAAATTGTTTGACCCAAAAAATGCAACAAACTCTGGCAGCCTTCATGCTGTTCGTGTTTTGCTGCAAATGAACTGTGTGTGTCTAATTAATTGTGTAGCAATCACTCAGATATGTGTTACTGTGGCACATTGTAGGCCTGCGCAGTGTCAGACAAACCGGCAAAAATTTATTGCCACTTTAAGGCTACAACTAAAGTGTGCCAAAACATTTGGTAAAAAGTATTCTTTAGCATTTTTTTTTGCAACTTATTTGTCACTAACAGCGAATGACATGCAGAGAACTGTCTGTCAAAAGCAGTACTACTGCCAGCCAGCAACATACATAATATGTCATGTCCAATGCACTGATGATATCTTTATAAAGCACGCAGCATTCGTTCGATTTGTTGTCAAATAAATACATACATTATGGCCAAATCTGCTGCAATGACCATGTACATAAATTTGTTTTGTTGTTGTGGGTCATGCGCATATATTGGCATATGTTTGGCATACATTTGGCATACAGTTGGCATGAGATTGCATGTTGCACGTGCGTCGCATTGCTGTATTTGTGAAGGCAAATTGTTTGTGACAAAGTCGTAGTGGCCATAAGTTAAGTGGTACGCGGAAAAGTGGTTGCTATTGGCGGTTATTTCGCTTTCATTGGTGGAGTCGAAAAAACCCGCTTTTTTTCAACTAAACATGTTTTTTGCAGTAATCTTTTTTTATAGTTTTTTCTATTATTTAAGAAATATTAATAAATTAATTTTTGTCAATTGTTTGCAAAGCCTTAACTGGCAATATTCGCCAGGATGCCGCAGCCCTTTGAAGCAGAAAATTAATGTTGCTGCTAAACATTTCTTTTGCTGTGCCACTGCTTAAACTCAATGCACAGTAAGATTTTCTGCTTGAACGCAACAGTTGCAAGAAATTTGAAAAATTGCAACACACAAAAAAAAACAATAAAAGCAGACTTTTGCCATTTGCAACGTCTGCTGCTGGCAACAGCTGCAGCAATGAAATTAAAACCAATTTGCATATGTTGCTGTTAAAAGCAAAATAAAATCAACAATCAACTTGAAATGAACAAAAAACTAAAAAAAAGCAATGAAAATGAAATTGAAAAAAAAAAAAACAATCGAAAACAACCAAAAATTAAATGTGGAAATCATCGTTAGTTGGTGGGTCTCAACATAGTTGTTTGAAATGTTGCCTGCCTCCTGTTGGCGGTCACAGTGAAATTGCGCGGCTGTTTGCTACATCAACAATATGTTGTTCGCTGTTTTATTTTTTGCATTTCGTTCACTATTTTATTGGCCACCATTTAAATTATAAATATTATGGTTACGTGGTAAAAATTTGTACTTGTTGTGCGTGTTGTTTTCAATGTTCTTTTGCACTCATTGAGGTCAGACAAGCAACAGCAATTATAGTATGTTGCTGCTGCAATTTTGTTAGCTTTTAGTAGGTTTTGTGTTGAGTGTCGCGCTGAAGCTGTTTGACATTTTACGTAGCTGAATGTTGCCGCTAAAAACTAAATGCTGCGACAATTTTATTGATTTAACTACAAAATAAATTTAAAATTTATTTTTTAATTGTTCAAAATATTTTTTTAAATATTATAATAAAGAAAATGAATAAAAAAAAAAAATTGCAAAAGAAACATTTTAAATAATTTTTAAAAATTCCAACACCACATCATCTGCCCGCCTTTTCACTTTCTCACGGCGCACAACTTTTGCATATTTATTGGTTTTAGCAGCACATTTAATATAAGCTTTTATCTCGTGCCAACGGATCGCTGCAGCAGCAGCTGTCAAAGCGCTTCCTGTGGAACTGCATCGCATGCCACAGCCACAGCATTCAATTTCACTCTCATTTCATATGAGCTGCCAAAAACAACGACGACGCAAAACAAACAACTTTCTTCTGTTGCTGTTGATGATGCTGCTGCTGCCACACCATCTAACCTGCAGATAAAATTCTACAACCTTCGATGATGGCAACAGCAAAAGTAGAAGCAGCAGCAACATCAACTGCAGCCACAGCAAACTGATCCTCTAGACTGCAACGACGGACGACATTTGCTGGCTCAGAAAACCAACGAAAATAAAAAATAAACTCAACTCAAAAAGTCAAAGTCAAGGAGCGCATCATGTGAACTGCACAGCGGCATCACCACATATTGGCTAGCTTTTCACTTTTGAGCCAATGAGCAACAATTTAATAGAAAAAAATAAATGTTATATGAAAACAAAAAAAAATTGGAATATCAATGAAGCCAACAAGTAGTTAGTTGCAGGCAGATTCGCTGCCGTTTACAATGCTGCAATTTTTGTGTAATTTTTGGCAGCCCAAATTGCAGGCAATTGTACACAAACAAACACATCAGACGGCATGGACTTTCCCCCAATAAATCGAAATGAAGCGCACAGGAATTGCCACGAAATCAGCTTGTTGTTGTGGGTAATATGTTGTTGCTGCTGTCCGCACTTGATTAAATGCAGCTACATTTAAAGGCAGTTTTAATATTAATAATATTTATAAAGAAATATTGTTTACAACATGGAAAACATGCATTAAATGCAAAAAGCGTTTGTAGCAAACGACAATTTATAAAGGTTTTATTAAAAAATATATATTTCTTGACAGTATTATACATAAATAAATGTGTTTATAGATAGAAAGAATAGCATAGCTTTAATGTGCTTGCGAAATATTTTGTTTGCACTGCAGACTGCTTAATTGTTAGTAAATTCAGTTGCAACAACCGAAAATAACTCATTTTTATAATACGTTACAAAATAAATCTTTGTAGTAATGCATAACTTTTCAGAAAGTGGCATATTTTGTAATAAAAAAGTATTTTTGTTTTTATAGTGGAATTTGGTATAACAAAACACAACGAGAGCACTTGCAAAAACGTTTGTAAGAAACGAATATATTTTAATCATTTTGTAGACTAAAGAAGTACACAAAAAGAAGCACTAATATTACTAATTACAGATTGTATGCTACTATTTTAAACATTATTTAGGTCTGTTAAAATATAGTCGAAAGTATTGACTAAAGTGGGCAACATACTAATGTTGCTGCTATTCGTAAATATTACAGCTAAATATTTGTTTTGAATCTAAAAATTTACATAGCATTTATAACAACAACATATATAGTATTTATAACTACAATAGTTATAAATTTTAATTTTAACAGAAGAAAAACCACATCTTTAATACAAAAATAGTTGCAGCAACCGAATATAAAATAATACGTTTTTATATATGCTGAGAAACATTAAAAAAATATTTGTATAAACTTATTTATGCATATAAATAGAGAAAAAGATTTTAAAAATATAAAATTAATATTATATAGCTATTGTCTGACGATGAAAACTATGCAGATTCGGTTGTAGCAACTTAAAAATAATTAAATTATTTAAATGCTTCAAAACTATGCATTTACAGTTAGAAATAACAATTGAAAAAAAAAATAAAAAATAGTTTAAAATAATTATTTAACAAATTAGCGTACAAAAATTTAATAAAAACACTGAAAGAAATTATACAAAATCGGTTGTACCTACTAAAGTTTAACCAATAAAGCATTTTGTTGACTAAAAAAAATCAAAGAAAAATGTAAATAATTTTGTGCACTTATTACAGACACATTTCAAATGTTGTTGTACATTTTTCTGTATGCAAAAACGTAATAAGTTCTAAAATAAATGCAGAGCTTCCATCATGATTTTTAGGAAAACTTGTTACGCGATGCGTTCGAAATTTGCGACAGCATAAAGTATTAAATTGATGCCACGGACGCAATTGCAAAACTATCTATGCCACAGATACGTATAGTGTGATAGTTGCAGCAACTGTTGCTGCTGCTGCTTCGGTTGTTGCTGCTTCGATTGTTGCTGCGGCTGCTGTTTTTGTACTGCAGTGACTAGACATTGCAGCAATAAGTGATTGGCATGAATGCTCATCTACGAAACTTCAATGCGTCGCTCAAATTGATGATGACAGCAGCAGCAACCACAGAAGAAAAAATTGTCCACTGCAATAGCAACAGCAACTAACATTCCACAACAACAACAGCAAACTAAAATTGTCAATAGTTTTAGAAAAACGTTGGCATTAAATTAAAAAGAAAAAAGGAAGATTCTTATTAGAAAATGTTACTCTGTTGAACTGACGGACTGTCAGTCAGTCTGTCTGTCTGTCTTTACGCCAACAACTTGTGGATTTCTGTCAACTGTCAGCAATGCTGTTGCTAATATATAGCAACTGCTTAGCCACAATGCACAGGCATTTGACCAACATTAGTGCAACAGCAAAAACTCAAAAGCAGCAGCAACATTTTTGTGTTATTTTTTTTTTTGTTTAGTTTTCGTTTACAGCATAAATACTGCTGCTATTTATTTGTGGTCATTCATTGTTAACTTGGTTAATTTGGTGATTTAGTTGTTTCAACTTTTGCTACGGCATTTCTCAACTTCTTTCATTGCTTTTTCTGCTTTTTATACGTTTACGCGCGCGCGGCATTTGTTTGTTGTCGCTATTGCTGTTGACTTTTGTGGCGCATCTGCTGCTGCTGCTGTTAGTTTTATTGCTGCCGTCTGTGTGTTTTTAGTTGATGTTCCAGCGCCAATATGATTAGGGAAATGGCTACAAATTAACCTTAATTGATTAGTTTGTTTTGTTGTTTTTACTGTTGTTAGCAGCTGTCCATATATTGAGATTTTAAGCTTATTGCTGCTGTTGTTGTTGTCACGTTAACCCATTGAACTATTTTGTGATTTGGTACGTTTTCAGTTTCGTTAAAACGAACGGCAATCTGTTGTAACTGTAATTGTTGGACAGACGTTATACAAGACAGTGAAAAGTCTAAATGAAAAAGTTAAAATAATCTTCCGTGTTTTTTGAGAAAATATCATTAGCTTGAATTTTTGTTTTTTCAATGATGATGATGGTCGAAATCTTAACGGGGCATTTGTTTAGAAAGTGAATGAGATTTTATACAACAAATTAATGTTGATTGTAAAAATTTGTGCATTTTAATATTTATTATAGTGGGTGCAGTAGTTGTAAAGTTAATGAAACACAACATGCAACATGTTGCCAAAAGTCAAATAATATTTTAATTTTAATTTTTTTTTATTTTATTTAATTTTGAATTAACAATGATAATTTGAAAATTATGTAATGATCAACATTTTTATTTGTTGCAAAAGAGTTTTAATAATGTAATTTTTTTTTTATTTAATTTTGATTTCTGTTTCCAACTGACAATTTGCAAAGTATGTTATGTGCAAACTCTTTTTAGTAAAATGGGTTGCAGTAAGGTTGCACAAGAGTTTTAACAATATTTCTATTATGTATTTTTTATTTAAAAATTTTAAGAACAATTAAAAGTTACATACACAATATTTTGCTAATGCTACAACCAGCATTAAGGTTGCATAAGAGATTTATTAAAACGGTTGCATAAGAGTTTTAATAAAAAAAATGAATTTTTTTATATATTTTTAATTTTATTTTAATTATTAAGGACATATAAAAGTTTAAACCAATTGCAAAATATTGCATGCGATTCTAATTCGAGTTGCAGTAAGGTTGCATAAGAGTTTTAACAATAAATTTAATTTTTAATACATTTCTTTTAATAATTTTAATTATTAAGGACAAGTTAAAGTTAAACACATTGCAAAATATCAAAGTTATGTTGTTAATGCTGGTTGTAGTAAGGTTGCATAAGAGTTTTAATATAAAAAGCGTATTTTTAATATATTTTTAATTTTATTTGAATTATTAAGAGAAGGTAAAAGTTAAACACATTGCTAAATATTAAATGCGCAAAATTTGAAATCGGGTTGCAGTAGGGTTGCTCTAGAGTTTTATTAATAAATTCAATTTTTAATAAATTTCTTTTAATAATTTTAATTATTAAGGAGAAACCAAAGTTAAACAGAAGGCAAAATATAAATTTTATGTTGTTAGTGAAGGTTATAGTAAAGTTGCATTAAAGTTGCAATAACGCCGGTTGCACTAGGGTTGCATAAGAGTTTTAACAATAAATTTAATTTTTAATATTTTTATAAATTTTAATTACTAAGGAGAAGTTAAACAGAAGTTAAACACATTGAAAAAAATCAAATTTATGTTGTTATTGATGGTAGTAGTAGAGTTGCATTAAAGTTGCAATAAAGTTTGAATAATATTTACAGTTTTTATTTATTTTTGATTTTTTTAATGAACAAATTGCACAATTTGCAACTTGTGGAATGAACAACATTTGTATTGTTAATGTGGTTGACAGTCAGCGTTGCGGATATCATAAGTTGCATAAAGGTTGCAAAGTATAATGTTCAACTATTTTGTTATTTACAACATCATTTTGTGTAACATTTAAAAAAAAATTTTGAAAGATGCATTTAGTTTATTGGGCACATTCGTTTTAAGCTCAATAGTGGCAAAACGGTTGCGAAACAGTTGCAATCTAGTTACAATATAGTTACAGCATAGTGTAAGAGTTTGGCAAATTAATTTTTTGATTTGTTTTCAATAAATTATACATTATAGTTGGTGTTAAAAATATTTTTTTAAGACAACTATGTTGCATAATAGTTGCAAAGCTGTTTTATTATTTTTAAAAATCATAAAAAAAACGTACAATATTGCATATTAGTTTCATATAAGTTTTTAGCAATATTTAAACATGTTGCCGTAATAAGTTTCTTGCAATTTGTGCTTGTCTGCATTATTAATTACACAATCTAATGTGCATCAGGAACACGAAAAATTTCTCTTTTTAAATGATTTTTTTTTTTGTTGTTGTTTTTGGTGCAACTCCATCAACACATTTTTTGCTGCAACCCAGCCTTTTGCCCTCCAAAAATCGGTTAGCACTTTAATTACAATAATCCAATCATGTTGCAGACAACGGCAGCAACATGCGCGCACACATTGCTGAGTCGTGACAATAACAGAAATTGTCTGTCCGTCTATCTGCATTGCAATGTAGTGAAATTGATGACCCTTGAAAAATTATGAACGGCCTAAAGGCGAGCATTTATAATAAAATCGATTGAACGACGACGAAAGTAATATTTACAAAATATAAAAATAAAAAACTTTCGATCATCTTCACATTTGGTTTCCGCTGTTCAACGTTACCAAGAAAAAAAATCGAACAAGTGTTGCTGATGACAAAAACGAAAAAATATTAATAGAATTCGACACAAGTTTATGGCGCTAAAAGTATTATGGAATTTCGATTTCAATTCAGTATTTTTTATATTATATTTTTGTGTGTGTCATGCCATTGAGCCCCTCAGCCTTCGATACAATGGAAAGTGTTACAGTTCAATGTCTGCCAGCAACATGCTGTTGACTTTTTCCATTTGCAATGACTTTTGTTTTGTTTGTCTGTTTATCAAGCATCTTTGAGGGCATGTAAACTAGCAGCAATATATGTTTGTTTGTTTTTATTGTCAACAACATAAAAATACAAATTGTTGGCAACAATGTTGTTGCCGTTAAATTATTTATGTGTGACCATTTCTTAGAATCTAAACGCACCCTCATGAAAAAAAGAATGCCAACTAACCTATATTTTAGAGCAGCAACAGAGACAAAAAACTAAAAAAATGTTCACCTACATCTGCATTGCTTATCGCTGGCTGATATGCATCGCTGTTGCTGCCTGTTTGTTTTGCGCTTAGTGTGTGACAACATATCACAGCAATAGTAGCAGCAACAAAAATATATTTATATTAACAACAGGTTGTTAGCAGACTTGAAGGTGCCACACTGATGTGAAAGATTGCTGCTCCGTTTTTGCCCCACAAGAGCAGTAGCAGTAGCAGCAGCAACAGCAGCAATAGTTGCCATTGTCCCGTTTAGTTTAAATTCTTCACATCAGTTGGGTTATTTTTTTATTGCTATCGCAAAATCTCATTGCATTGCATCGCATCACATCAGAATTGCTGCAGGTGACATTGGAATAATTTAATTTTTTTGTTGTCTGTTTGTTTTTCTATTAACAGCAACAGCAGCAGCAACATCAACACCAACATCAGCGGCAGCAAAAGCAGCAGCAATTTATTTGCCTATATTTACTGTACCTGTCGCCATTGTCTAGGTTGTCGCTGATGTTGCTGCCTCCTCTACAGTTGCTGTTGGTGTCTGTGTCACATTTTGCTGAAATTGCTATTTAAGTGGCATGCATTTATTAGGTCTTCCATTTAGCCATTTTTTGTTTTTGGTGTTTTGCTGGCTGCGGTTGCATTCTGTGCTAGCGAAAGTTGACCTAGTCATCAGTGCGCCTTTAGTGGGGGTCTTGGTTTAAGCTAATTTCATAGAATTAGACAGGGTATCAAGCAATTTGCATACAAAAAAACATGAAACATGAAAATATGAACAAATAGCAATTTTATTTGTGTAAATTTCAAAGTTTATTATTTAATAATAATGCAGAGTAATTTGTAAAATTAAATTTGCAAAAAATCATTAATTGAAAAATATATTTTTTAATTCTTTGTAATGCCAACATATTATTTAATTGTTCATTATTACTTAATTTATATTATTAAAAATATCCATTATGTGGTTGTTTAATTTCATATTTTGTTCAATATTAATATAAAGCGAAACTAGTATTCTGTTCATATTATTCAAAAAGTACATTTCAAAGAAGTTTTATTAATTTTTATACATCATTTTGATGAATTTTTTCATCGGATGTATGTAGTTTATTCATCTTAATAATTAAAATTTGACAAGAAACGTTATATTAATGAATGTTACGTTAATGAGGAATTTATTCATATTTTTGAATATTCAACATATTGATGAATATTTTCATAATATTCTCGATTTTAAACATCAATATTATTAAACATATTTTATACTTTCCTACTTTTTTTTATTCAAAGATTTGAATTTACTTTTAGATATGTCGTATATAATATTTTATAACTATATACTCAGCATATTAATGAGTATTTTCGGAGTATACATCAAATTTAATAAAATACATCAATTTTATGTTTAGTTGCATTAATCCTTGATGCATATTTTCATAATATATTTCATAGTATGTACTTGTATAAGTATGTATATTATTAATTGAGTTTATTCTATTTTGATTTATGTATTGAAAAATTAAAAAATAACATAATAAATAATGTATGACATATTTCATAATTTCAATATATGTGCATCAGAATAAAGTATATTTTCTGAGTATACATCAAGTTTAACCATCACTTTATTATATTTTGGAATGTTTTGTTTATATATAATAGACAAACTTAAGTAGTACATCATATTAATGCACATTTTTCATAGTATCAATTATTTTAATCATCAATATTATGAATTATTTTTTTGTTTTTTCATTAAATATTTTATGATGAAAATGTCAATGATGTATAGTATATCAAAGTATATATTTAACATCAATAAACTTATTCTAAATCAAAAGTGCTCATAGTGAATAAGAATTGCAGAGAAAAGATTATTTTAAATATAAATTATATTGTCATCGTTCACATTTACCACTTTCTTTAAAAAAAACCAAAAATATAATTCCCATTTCTGCAAACATTAAAAACTGCCAACCACAGTTGCAGTTATGGTCAATGTTGTTCATTTTTTTTTTGTTTGCTATTTTCGCCGACTCCATTTGACAACTTGACTTAATACAAGATGCCATCAATTCGCATTCAATGCGCACACTACAACCTCCAGAAAACGACCAACTTCCAATGACTTTACTGAACTTTCGTTTGTATATTAAATGTTTAACATTATTATTTGTTTTTTTTTTTTTTTTTTGTGAGTATATTTTACCTTTAAATTTTTGTGCAATTCCAGCGCAAAGAAAGTTTGATCACAATTTATGCAAATCAATGCGTTTACATTCAGTTGCTAGAATTTATTGTTTATTGCCATAAAAAAAGACCAAACGACTCTTAGTAATTTTCGTGCATTAATTCAATGCATGACTAACTTTTACTTGGCGCAAGTAGTTGCCAGCAAAATGCGCATTAATTTGTCGTTTGTAAAATGAAATGAAATTCCTTTGAAGTCAATACAAATTAACATAAAATAATATTTGTCAAAATTCTCACAAACATTTATTGTTTTTCTGTTTCTAATAAATTTAAAAATTCTTAATGCATTTTAAACTAATTTTTTATTTTTATTTTTTTTTCTATTTTTTTTTAGACTACTGCCCATACACAAAGACAGCACATATACTCACGTCCCAAACGGTAAGTGTCTCAATTTCATTTTCTTTAAATGGTTTTTTAAATCACACACAAAATATTGCTCCAGTTCAATTGCTTGTCATAAATCAGTCTACGTGTAAAGCACGTCATCATGATCATCAACTACTTGTTCATTATTATTAATATTACTGTTCAATATGCTGCGCACGCGCACGAATACTGTCGCCTTGGCCACAGTTACAACCGGGCGTGTTGCCTGTACTGCGCGCATATTTAGTGGAGCAGAACTTTTACCGCACGATTTAATTGTGATACCGCTGCGTTTGTTGGCTCGCAAAGAATTTCTTTTTTTCCCCTACAATGGAGGATTGTTTTTATTTTTCTTTTTTCTATTTTTTTGCAAAAACAATAAATAATCTGAGCACGCATTTTGCTACATGTGCTGCGTACGTGTAGAGATAGAAAAAAAATGAATTTTATTATAGAGAATGGCTGACTGCTTTTCTGTTTAGTTGGTCAAGGTATTGATGACATGTCGTCTATCATTTTTTTAATATTTCTTTTAATGTTTTTTCTGCTGCATTTAAAGCATTTTTCTATAGAAATTTCATTAATGTTGACGTGCTTTATTGACTGCGAATTGAGAATAACTGTTTAGAGGCACATTTTGATTTTCATCACTGGTGATATTTTTTATAACATTACTAACGATTATTAATAATGTTAAAGAATTATCAAAGAATATGTTATTTATCGCTTGTGACTTTTTTGTAATAGTTCACCACTGTTATAATATACGTATTACAATTCATCACTGGTGATATTTTGTATATCATTGCTAAATATTCTTATCGAACCCCTAATGTTAATGAATTATGAATATTAATCTATATTATAACTTAATTCACGTTTGTAATAGATAATCATTATTTAAATGTAAATTTTACAATTTATCACTAGGGATATTTTGAATATCATTACCTACGATTGTCCACTATCATATAATGCTATCCATATAAAGCTAAATCATAAACGAAAATATAAATTATCACTTGTTTCCTATGTAATCAATGATAATTTAATGTATATTGTACAATTTATAACATGTGATATTTTAAATATCATTGAAAATAATAGGTATGTATTGTTTGCTTCAATGTACATTTTGCAATTCATCATTGGTGATAATTTTTTATAACATTACATACGATTGCTAACAATTACGAATTGTAAAAAAAACTCCAACGATAATATATATTACAATTTGTCACTGGTGATATTTTAAATATCATAACTTGCAATATTTAAATATCGTAAAAATGTTAAAAATTACAAACGATTATCAATTATCTCATTTTTTGTAAAAGTTCCAACATTATTTAATCTATATTTTGAAATATAATACTGTTGATATTTTGTATATCAGCACTAAAGATTATTAACTATCGTCTAATGATAAAGACTAAAGAAGATATTATCACCTAATCTCATTTGTAAGTTTTTGTCATTGCTTCAATTTTGTCATTGCAATTCATCACTGGTGATAATTTTTATATCATTACATACGTTTGTTAACAATCACCAATTGTTTAAGAAACTCCTCCGATAATATATATTATCATTTACGTATTTTCTTTAATTGTTTATCATTGTTTTAATGTACATTTTACAATTCATCACTGGTGATATTTTATATATCATAACTTGCAATTGTTAACTATCATTAAATTATGAAAATCGATGAAAACGATTATCACTTACATAATTGTAATCTATATTTTGAAATTAATTACTGGTGATATTTTGTATATCAGTACTAAAAATTGTAAACAAACGTCTAATAATAAAAAAAATGATTGTTGAAAAATAATTTCTTGTAATATCTTATCATTAATACCTTTGTACCAAAATGTTGCAGAAAATGTAGCTGCTAAATTCTAACAGTATAGTGATAACACATATTTCATATTATCACTTTTATGGTTTTACATAACACTGAAGAGTATTGAAATATTTGATAAATCTATACAAAACAAATCTTTGAATGGCTATCACACTAAATTTTACTACACTGCTTGCTTATATCACTGTCAAAAAGACAAGTGATACCTTTGTTTGTAATCGAATTCAACTAATAAACTCTGACAATCTATATTATTCATACAATTGTGTCTATTAGTTAATTACTGCATATAATAGGTCATTTTAAAATTATGATTTATTTTTACTATAACTAAGTTATCACAATTAGTAATTTGAAATATAATTATTGGTGATTTTTAAAAATAATATCATGAAGTTCGATTATATATCATTGGAAGTTTAATCATTGGCAGTTTAACAAGTTACAGCAAACTTGTCACTGCTCAAAACTGCCTATCATTGCTAGTATTTTATTAATGTTCATGTTTGACTATCAATCAATGCTAGCAATATTAATTACTGTGAGTATTTATGAAAAACTGCATATCACAGATAATTTTTCAAATATTATAATTAACTAACAATCATTTATCATTGACATATTGATTGTAATGCAAAACTTTGACCAGCAATATCAATTACTTAACTGTGACTATTAATTAATGAATGCACATCACAGATATCATTTTAATTGTCACTTAATACACATCACCGTCTTTTGAGCAGTCATCACTGAATTAACAACACCTAATATTTTGTTCAACTACTAAAGATTAAAAACCATTAACTATCAATATCACTTGTTACAACTAATACAGACATCGTTAATTTATCACACATACCACATTTTCGCTCCCCAATTGCTATACCTTATTTTAAAGATATCACATACAAGTTATTTAACTACAAAATTGCACAAACTTTACTGTGCCTTAATAACACAACTTCTGTCTCATCATCGGTGGTCGAATTTTGAAGGCATCAACATAAATCACCTCTTATCACAACGTATCATAGACAAATGTTGACTTTTATTCTCGCCATTAGAATGTGTGCAATGACATCGCATATTTCAAGACCGTATCATATACATGCTGTGCAACAGAAACGGTTATTCATGATACCGACAATCGATACATGTTGTCCACAACTAGATCGTTATGTCCACTGCCAACATTTTAGCAAATGCAACGAATAACTTGCAATGACGGGCACTCGTTAGTAAATTATTGCAATTCCATTGTTACTTATGTAATATGTGTATGTGCACTAAAGCGTATTCGCCCCATTAAACAATAAAACACAGAACAATCAGACATTGCATCGACTGCTTTGCTGTGTTAAAAAAACAGCATGTTCTGTGCCACAATCTACAGAGTGTTGCTGTTTGCTGCTACTGCCTGTGAACAGCAAATAAATTATACGACCAAAAGTAGAGCAGGTGCCCAACAGCGCAAAGGTACTTTGGCTAGATTTCTCAATGAGTTGTGGCGCAATTATTAGTTCCCATATAAGCGCACTTGTTGCGCGAGCTACTGTTGTTGAAGCAGCAGCAACAGCAGATGATGATGATTTTATTTAATTGCAATAACTTGTAATGGCTTTAAAGCGATGGCTATTTTTTGTGATTTTTTATACTACTTACTTAGTTGTTGATGTAGACAACATCATTAGTTGCAGTGTAGAGTACTCTAAAAAAATGTCTATCAGCACTAAAGTCAAAGAGAAAATATTATAAATAATTTGAAAGACTAAACTAACTGTCTATGCAAATGAAGCAGCTATTAATAATAGCAATAAATATTTAACAACAACAACAAAAACAGCATTATAATTATTACTTTGAAATAAACTGCAACAAAAGACTTAAGCAACAAACGCGCGCAACGAACGAACGATTGATTGAACTCTGCGCGCGCGCGCGTTCGTGGCTTAAGTCTTTTGTTGTGCACTTGTTATTTTTCTCTATAGCTTTTCAATTAACACATTATGAAAATAATAATAATAATGAAAATAAAAATAATAAAAAAATATTTACTTTGCAGTACACAACATTCCGCAGCATTTATGCAGCTAGCAACGACATGCAAATCGATTTGCGTTGGGGCCGCAGCAGTCACTTGTTCGGCGGTTGTAGTTGCTGTTGTTGCTGCCGCTGTCGAGGATGTTGCTGTTGTTTATGACCGTGATTTACTTAACCGAATTCCGTACGCAACCACACAACATAAGCTACATGCAATTCATAACTTTTGTTGCGAATTTTGTGTTGTACGTTTTATGTTGCTGTCTGCGAACGAACGATCCATCGATAGTTTGATCTATCGATTCAACGATCTATTGAAAGAACATTATTGCAAGAATATTACAGCACAGCAGCAGCAGCATTCTTTTGATTTATGATGCTTGAGCAAATTTTAAACGCAGCCAATCGCAAAAATATTCAACACAGAAAAAATAAATTAAATAATTTTTTTTTTTAAACAACAACAACGGAAATTGGGTCGAGGATTTGCATGGCTGCATTTTTGTGTTATTTTATTAGAGCACAAGAAAATGGAATTTAAAAGAATTTGTTTGTCGTACATTTTGTGCAACTTGAGAACAATATTATGTGGTAGGCGCTGGACAATGTGAAAATATATTTAGAAAAAAACAAAAACATCTTTTTATATTAGAGAATTCAATTTTTCTAAACTACTAAATTTTGTACACCAAACAAAATAATTTATATTAATTATCACACGCCACAAACTATGCTGCATTTAGGGTTCACGTTAACCTCAGCTAGTTTTTGTCATTTACACGTCGCCCATGCCTGTGACATTAGGACACGATTTTCGTTTATTAACCAGCTAAATATTGCTGCCGCTACAAATTCATTCAATCATTGACCTTTTAACTTACCGTTTACTTTGAACTCTGCACCGCAAAACAGCGCACCAAAACCATGTTAACAAGAGTATCAAATTCCTAGGGAAACGGCAGAGTTGGCTGGCAATTGCCAAAAAAGAAAAACCAGCGAAAGCAAAAAACATGATTATCAAATTGCTAACAAAATAAACGCTATTTACTGCTGCTAATAACAGCAAGAGACGGGAGCAGCACTCAGCACCAACAACAAAAACAACCAGAACCAACACAAATTAGCCAAAAAAAAAAACATTGGCGAATTTTTATTAACTGCCGACAAGAAACTGTTATAATTTGTTGAGCCTTGAATGCTGTTTTTGTTGCTATTGCTATTGCTGCTGCTGTAACTGCTGTTCTGATTGTAGCTGCTGTTAGCTGTTCGCAGGCAACTAAATCGTTTTTTAATGTCCTCGTAAAATAAAATTTTACAAGCATTTCGTGCGCGTGGGTGGCAACAATAAAACCAACAAAACAGCAACAACAAATTTGGAAACAAAAAATGAGCTAAGCATCTATTTGGCTTTGTTGCTAGCTGTTACCCACAGAGGGCGTTTGCAATCAACCACCAATTGTTGCTAAAACTATGTTTAAAATAATAAAAAAGTGTGAAATTTGTGTAGCATAAAAATAAATTAAATCAAATTATACTAATTTAATAAGACAGAGAGAGAGTTGAGAATTTTTGAGAAATTTTAATTTTGCAATTCCAGAAATACGTTTGCTAGGGATTTTTACAAAAATAAACCGCATAATAGTGCATTAAATAGTAATGTCTAATTTGGTAGGAGTAGAGAGTTTCGAATTTAAAGAAAATTTCAAATTTGCTATTCCAGAAATACATTTACTAGAGACTTTTTCAAAAATAAAACGCTTTATATTGAATTAAACAGTAATGTCTCATTTAGAAAGAATAAACAGTTCAAAATAGATACAAAATTTTCAATTTACAATTCCAGACAAACATTTACTAAAGAGTTTTTATGTAAAAAGACGCTCGATGTAGTATTAAACAATAAAATCGTATTTATTAAGAGTAGAGAGTTCAGAATTTTAGCGAAATTTTAAATTTGAAATTCCAGAAATACATTTGCTAGGGACTTTTTTTATAGAAAAAGTTGCTAAATTTTGAATTAAACTGTAATGTCTAATTTGGTAGGAGCAGACAGTTCAGAATTTAAAGGAAATTTCAAATTTGCAATTCCAGAAGTACATTTACGAGGGACTTTTCTAAAAAAAAAAACACTTAATATTAATTTACACAGTAATGTCTAATTTAGAATGAATGGAGTGTTCAAAATTGATACAAAGTTTAAAATTTACAATTCCAGAAAAACATTTACTAAAGACTGTTTATGCAAAAAGACGCTCAATGTTGTTTTAAACAATAAAATCGCGTTAATTAGTGAAGTTCAGAATTTTAGCGAAATTTAAAATTTGCACTTCCAGAAATACATTTGCTAGGGACTCTTTCAGAAAAATATGTTCAATATTGTACCAAACAGTAATGTCTTATTTGGCAAGAGTAGAGAGTTTAGAATTTTAGTGAAATTTTCAATTTACAATTCAAGAAAAAAAACTACAAAAAAACAAAAAACTACAAAAAAACATCACTAAATATTAAATTAAACAATGTTGCAAATTTCATTCATAATTAAAGTCACTTTAGCATAATTGCTGCATAAATTAACTTCTTTCTTTTGTATACATTTAATAACAATTAGTGTTTAAAAAACGTTTCACATCCTTTTTGCTTCGAACCGCATCAACACAATTAACTAATAGTCCATGATTAAGTTAAATACGAGTGCAGCAACGGATACAGGCAACACATGTTAAGCGATTGCTGATTGATCTGTAATAATTTCTAATTATTGTCTTATTGCTGCTATTTAATTGTAGCAACAGCTCGACTAATAACATGATGACGATGTCCGCAATTATCTGAAAGATTCGTAGCAACGTTAAATCTACAACAAATGTTTATGTTGTACATGCTGCTGCGCGTTTGATACTGAAATATTTGCGTTTGTTGCATTGCGACAGCAAATTCAAAATGTTGTTAAATGCTCTAAGCCTTTAATAGTTGCAACATCTGCCGATTTGTTTATTATTTTATTAGTTAATTTTATGCAATTTTGTCTATAGGTCAGAAATAGAAAAATGTGATAGTTTCGAATTTATTTTTTAATGTACGATAAATTAACAATGCAACTGATAAAGAATATTTGACAAAATTGACCTGATAGATTAATTTTCAACAAAACTATATTTTTGTTTTTAATTTTTCAGTTTTTTAGTTTTATAATTCTTTTGTTCTCTGTGTTTAGAATAAAAAAAAAAATAAAATAAACTTAATTATTTTAATTGATTTTTGCCGTAGGTTATAATATATAATAACTTTTACGATGTTATTTATTTGTATTTGTAAATTTGTTAAAAAAATTAAATAATAAAAATTAATTGATGATTGCAAATAGCATGTTTTCAAAGTGTGTTTTTGATTTAACATACATATGTTTGCGGTCAATATTTTATAATACTCAAACATTACTTTAATCAATAAGTAATGAATATATATTTCTTACAATCATTAAATAAATTAATTATAAAACTATGTCAGGTTAGAATATTATAATAATTGTTGCTGCAAATAAAACTTTCGATAATGTTTTTATATCAGTAATATCAGCACATATTTGCTACAAACATATTTTCAATGCGAGGTTGTTATAGACAATTTGACAACCAGCATTGAATAAATACTTTCTTACAAACATTAAATGTCTTTATCATAAAACTCATTCAATTTAGAAATATTCATAACGTTATTGCTGCAAATACTTCTTCGATATTTGTCAAAACAGCAACTTGATTCCTGCAACTATGTTTTCAGTGCGAGTTCTTTACAGCAATCATTATATTAAGTATTTGTAAAATGCAGAATTAGTACTATGTCACAGACATTAAATTTATCATAACAATCAGTAAAGTAATAAATTTCATTACATGATAGCTGCAAATATCACGTTGAATTGACTACGTTTTATGTTTCAGCATATGTTTCTTGCAAACATATTTTCAATGAAAAGTTGTTTTAGAAAATTTGACTACCAGTAATGAATAAATTCTTTGTCACACTCAAAGACAAAGTAAATAACTTTTCAATGCGAGATTATTTAAAAATTGGACTGACAATCATAATCTTATTTGTGAATTAATATTTGGTCACAAACATTAAATTAAATCAAGTTCATTGTTTGTTTGCTACACAAATGTGCCGTATTTGTTAATCATCAAGCACAACATTACTTGCGATATAAATAAATACTTTATTACATTAACTAAATACGTTAAACATAAAACTCAATCAGGTAATAAATATCATTATTAGTTGCTGCAAACATGTTTCTTTTAGATATGTATACAAAAAACAATTTGTTGCCTTATAATGTATTAAAACATTACTACAATCAATAAATAATTAAATTAATCAGAAAATTCAATATCAATATCTATTTATGTGCTGCAAGCATATATTCAATTGTGTTTTGTTCCAGAAAAGTTTCTGGCAACCTTAACATTAAATTTTGAAAAATAAATTAATAATTTAAAATTATTAAAAATGATTCTAACAATCATTAAATAGTTGAATAAAAAAAAAAATCTATCAAATTATAAATTAAAACTTTACTACAATAAATAAATAATTAAATTTCCAAAAAAATCAATATCAATATCTATGTGCTGTAAATTTAAATTGAGTTTTGTTTCAGAAATGTTTCTAACAATCATAAAATAAGTTTTGGAAAAATTATTAATAAAATGAAATTCTAATAAATGATTCTTACTATCATTAATTGGGTGAATCATAAAAGTCAAGCGAATTATACAATTTTTTTGCTCATAAATATTTGTTTTAGATATTAAGTATTGTTTACAATCATTAAATACTTTAAACATAAAATTCCATCAATCAAAATATTTTAAAAAATATTATTATGAAAAAGAATATTTAATATATTGTAAATTTTTTCTAAATTCAATTATAATCCTAGTAAACATTTTATTATTGATTCAATCAATATTAATTTTTTATTTATTATAATTCAAACAATAAAAATATCATGCAATCATTATTAAAAATAATTAATTCAAAATAGTAAATTTTTGCCAAATTCAATTATAATCCTAATAATCATTTTGTAATTGATTCAAGCAATGTTAATTTATTAATTGTTTTTTTTTTTATTATTGATTTCTTTTATGGCATAATTATGTCATGTCTTGTATTGTACTGAATGGAATTCCAAACATAACCAATAAACAAAAAAACCGCCATAAAACCATTAAGTGCGACATGAACAGTGTTGCCAACACTCGCACAATGCAACGCCGAACGTGTGCCATTTTTGCATTCTCTTTACAATGAGTATGATCGGTCGAATATATTATATATGACCAACAAAAACTAACTAAATAACAACAAAAAAAAAATGCTAAAAAAAATAAATACCTTGCAGTGTTAGTTGCCACATTCTATGCACTACCATTTCATTATTATTTATGCTACACCACACACAACAGTTGCATTTGTGCTCCATATTTCTAACCACGCTATACGGCACGGCACTGGAGGCTTTATTCTTTGTTTTCCTATTTTTCTTTTTTTTTTTTTTTGTTGTACGATACATTGAGCTGTACAGAATTTTAGTATTTTATGCGATATACGATCGATCGATGAATTGTTGAACTAACGAACGAACGAACGAACAAACGTATGGACGGACGCACGATAGTGCAATTTCTGGTTACTATATAGTTTTATTTAATGCTACAAATACATATAATTTGTGCGCAAAATGGTGGGCGAAATTTTAGCTGCTAACAGCATTTTTTTTTTTTTTTTTTTGGTATATATGCCTTCATCTACTAAATGCTACCACAGCGGGATGCGTTGATCCGACATAGATCAGTTTATGACATAACTGCAACTTAATGCGGTAAGCACACAGATTCGAAAACCGCGCTGATTTCCTTGTATTGTTGGCAGCACTTAACGGTGCACTAAACTTTGCTGTGGCTGCTGATAGTTTGAGAGTGCGCTATATTTATGTGGATTTTTCTAAATTTGAAATTGTGCAAATTTAATTTTATAGCTTAATCAAGGCAGCCAGTCTGTTAATCTAAAGAGTAATTGTAAGCAGGGATTGAAAACCAAAGGTTTACATTTTGTTTTTGGTTTTACGTAAATAAATATCGTCAATTTTAAGTTTTATATCTATTTCGGTGTAACGGTTCCAAGTATCGATATAAGTTTATTTATTGATGATTGTTTATTTTTTACATATTTGCTATATATCGAATACCAAAAATTTGTGTTTACAATTTTAATAAAAAAAAAGAAAAATAGACAAATAAATCTAATAGTTTTCACTAAATATTTTTTTTTATTTTTTGTTATATTTTTTTTATATTTATTTTCATTTTGAAAAAGTTCATATTTAAAAAAAACGTTAAAAAGCCATTTTAAAACCGTTGTAAAACCGAACAAATTTAATTATAAATTTAATAATTTAGTTAAAATTAACAAACAATTACTTTGATTAAAACTAAATTTTATCAATTTAGTTTTCATAGTTTTTAAAACCATTATAAAACCAAAAAGTTTTATAAAGCTTTGTTTCTAATTTTTCAATAGCAATTTTTTATTACAATTTTAATAATAAAATTAAAACTGACAATTAATTATTTTGACAAAATTATATTAACTAAAACAAAATTTTATCAATTTAAATTTCAAACTTTTTTAAAAGCCGTTTTAAAGCAGTTTTAAAACCGCTACAAATCCAAAATGATTTATATTAGTTTATTTCTAATTTTTGTATAGAAACGTTTAATAAACATTAATATAAATTTAATTGACCAATTGTTTTTTTTTTACTATATTCTCTGATTTCTCTAAAACCAGTTTTAAAGCCATTTTAAAACCGTTCTACAACCATAAAAAAGTTTTATAATGGTTTATTTTTAATTTTGCCACATAAATTGAAATGATTATCGGTTTCCATTCCTGCTGAAATTCTAAAGTTATTGCTTAATCTTAATTTTTTTTTTTATAAATATTTTTTATCGCAGCGTCCCTTTATAACAAATTTCTTGTTTAACATTTAGCATTACAGACAATGCACATAAATTGTGCCGCATTTTTAACCAATATTTTTTTTTTTTGGGTTAATAAAAATAAAAATAATACAAAACAGCAATGTTTGCAATTAAAATCATTAAATAAATTAGAGCCATTCAACGGCAAAGCAAAATTAGGTCAGTAGCGTTTTAAAATGGTTTGCGCTGTATTTAAATGTAGCAGTTGCAGTGGCTGTAAATTGTATTTAATTAAAATTATAATAAAAAAAAGAAATATATTTTGCGCTGCAAAAAACAATGGCCTATTAAATCGCAAAAACATATTCATAAAATCGCGCTTATCCTAAAGACCTCGTTTACTAAACTCTGTACAGTTATATGCTATACATAAATGTGGCAAGTTAAAAAAAAAAGTCATCTTTGTACTGACTTTATTCCCACATCGCAGTTTAATTCACACAACTCAAAATGCACACTTCACACTTAAGACATGTTATGTTTTCAGTGGTACTTTTTTTTTTTTTTTTGCAACATGTAGCATCGACACTCTACCCCAAGTGCACTTAACTGAAATCCACTTCACTCTACACCAAACACTTTACTACAAGCAACTCACAACAAACACCTTAACCAACACCTCTCTGCCACCACTCTACCACCTCTCTGCCACCTCTCAGCCACCACTCTACCACCGCTCTAGCACCAGCGCATCAACTAATTGAAAGCATCGTCAGTTGGCAGTCAACAGGAGTGCGTCTCCGATATCCACTTAGTTATCTCGTTATAATTGACTCACATTTGTGCGGCTTTTATATTTATTGCATATTTTATTTATTTTTTGTTTTACCAGACGGACAGACAAACATACTGAGAGACAGACCGAGCAAGTTCAGTTCAGTGGTGATCACTTGTCACACACAATGTTATTTATTTCAGTTTTCGCGCTCATTGTGCTCATACCTTAATGTTGCTCCATTAACCTATTTTGTGATTGCATGTTGTCTGTGGCTCTGCTGTGTTTCTGTGAAAAAATTCCAAACAGTAGCAGGTTGCAATGTTTTCTATTAATATTTAAAAGGCTTAATAAATGTCAAACATATGCATATATTTTATGCAGTTAATAAATTTTAAATATGAGACACAACTGTTAAATCATTTTAATTTAGTTTACTGCTCGGTACATTTAGCTAAACAAATCATTTTGAAATATAGCACAAAATTTGAGATTTCTTTAATATGTTTTTTGTTTCAATAGCAGATGGGTCATCGGATATTACTGAAATAATATAGAAAACCACGTTTTTTTTAGAGAAATGGAACCATTTTTAAATTTTTATATACGATTTTTGTTCCTATTTGGAAATTAGTTTCTCTTAGTTTTATAAAAAAGACGTTCGGATTTACTAAACTAAAATTAAACGTCATATTTTAAGAACTAACCGCTTAAATACCCTATTAAAAATATACCTTACAAGGAAAACATGACCATTTTCAGATCATGTAATACTCGAAAAAAGTACTATAGAATCAATAGTTTTTTTAGCTATTAAAAATAGTCATTAGGATAAACTATTATTTTAATAGTTAAATACCATTAAATACCAGAAAATACTATTAAATTCTATTAAACACTATTAAACACTATTAAATACTATTAAATACTATTAAATACTATTAAATACTATTACATACTTTTAAATACTATAAAAAACTATTAAATACTATTAAATACTATTAAATACTATTAAATACTATTAAATACTATTAAATACTATTAAATACTATTAAATGCTATTAAATACTATTAAATACTATTAAATACTATTAAATACTATTAAATACTATTACATACTATTAAATACTATTCAATACTATTAAATACTATTAAATACTATTAAATACTATTAAATAATATTAAATACTATTAAATACTATTAAATACTACTAAATACTATTAAATACTATTCAATACTATTAAATTATTTTTGAGTTTATATGAAAATGTTTACTTTTTGTATACTATTGAATCAATAACTGTCCTATTGACTAATTTGTATAGATTTTTTTTTTAGTTTAGTAATATAACTGACCAGGTTATGGTAATAGGATTTTGTAGTATTTAATGTAGTTTACAAATAAAATTAATAATTTATACAACAAAATAATTCTAATAGTATAAAACTATTAATTATATGATATTTAATCAGAGTATACCCATAATAAAAAAAATACTTCATGCCATCATTAAGAATAACTTTCATTTGAATTATGATAATAATTTGAATTAAAAAAGTTAAGCACATCAAATAAACTATATAAAAAAAACAAATTTCGATGACACGTGCTGATTTGCTCAGTCTATTTCATTGCTATAAATATATTTAATCTGTTTATAGAAATAATGACTTTTGTATAGTAAACTCTCTCGCAACATCAAATACCAAATGTATTGAATTTTAATTGTAACATATTAAAAACTAAAGCTGGCATTAATGTCATGCATGGTCACAAAGTAGAAAGAAAGCGCCGGCAAATGAAATACCGACTCTCACATCACTTCAGAATTGGTGGATGACACATGTTTCATTTGTGTAGCACGTACATTTTTGAGCGCATTAACTTTCTTCAGAATCATGACTCTGACTGACTCTACCCAAAAAGTAATAGAAATTGTAATAATTCTTGTTTTTTTTTTTTGTATTTCCGTATTTTACGTTTTACGCACGCCAAGCTTAACATTAATTCATAATAATAATGAAATTAAAACTAGAAATGAGACATGATTCAAGTGTAGCAAATGTGGTGATTTTGGCACATTTCTGTTCTCGTTTTCATGTTTTGTATTGTACATGTTCATTTTTTTGTTTTTTTTGGGTTCAGACTTTTATGATTATTGTTCTTTTAAGTGTCGCACAGTAGAAATGGAAATTAAAATTCCAGTTTGTTAAAAGTGAAATGTGATATGTTATGGTCAAGTGTTAATTTGTTACACCCAGAACTAGATTCAAATGAAAGTCAATCTTAATGAAGGCATGCAGTATTTTTTATTATGGGTATAGTTAGGAAAAAAAATTATATAATTAATAGTTTTATACTATTAAAATTACTCAAAAGTATATATTATTAAATAAATCGGGAAATACTATTAAATAATATTAAATACTACAAAATACTAATATTATTTTTCAATTTAAATGAACATAATTATTATTGTGTATACAATAAAATCTTTCAGTGTACTCTATTTTTATACGAAGTGCATACTATTTTTCCCCAAGTGTACAATAGCTAAAAATGCATTTTTAAATATACAGTTTTAGACATAAATCAATTAATTAATTTATTTTTGTGTATACTATTAAATGTCTTAACCAAGTGTACACTATTTTTGTTCGCAAGTGCACTCTATTATATACGAAGTGCACACTTTTTATCGCAAGTGTATAATATGCGAAAAAATATATATTATTTTTAAATACAATTTTTGACATTAATCAATTAATCGATTAATTAATTTTGTTTATACTATTAAATATCTTATCCAGTGTACACTATTTTTGTCCGCAAGTGCACACTATTATATATACCAAGTGCACACTACACACATCGCAAGTGTATACTATGCAAAAGAAAAACATTTTTTCAAATACATTTTTAAACATTTATCAATTAATGCTAGCTATTTAAATGAGTTATAAAATAAATTAAAAATAGTAATAAATAATTATTAAAAATGGAAAATTAATATAAATACCAAAATAATTTTAATATTTAATTCAAGTGTAAAATTATAAATTATTTAAAACAATTACCATGTTTCCCAACTAGTTGCTGCGTTAAAAATCGAAAGTCAATTGTGTGTCTTTATAAACAGTTTTCAAATGATTTACGATTTCCATACGAACATATTACAACACTTTTTTTACTTTCACAGTCCATATGCTCTACTCCAAACACTACCAGTAGCTTTAAATGTTCATCATTTATTATCTTTGATCGAAATCAAATTTTCTATAGAACTCACAAAAACAAAAAAGGTACAAATATCTATTCAAACACAGTCGCACAAGACACACAAGTAGTTGTTGCCTCGTAGCACATACGATATATCCGAATTGCTTGGTGTGAGGCCCTCAAAATAACAATAAAGATTAATGAACTTTAAATGTTTTTTATTCGTTTCTTTAAATAAACGCCTTAACAAATTGTTTTGACTTTTACTTTTATTTTCACGCTTCACATGTCTTTTGTAATGCTGTCGATTTGATTTCAATTAGAGCTCATCTTGAGGTTTAACTGAAAGGAGCTATAATTGTGTGAAGATTTTTAAGATTTTTAAGAAATTGTTTAATTTTAATTTTGCAATTTTGTATAATTTTTGATATTTGCGTATTTATCAAGTTGTCAAAGTTTTTAGCATTATTAAAATGTGATTAAAGTGTTTGCAAAATCAAATTTCTTTATTTAATTTGTTCTAACTTGTGGTAAATTGAAAAAAGTAAAAAGAAATGTCTAAAACAGTTAAATTTTTGATTAGTTGTTTCTTTTGAAATTTATGACAATTTTGTAATATTAAATTGTTTAAAAACGCAATATCTTGGTTTAATTCGTTGAAAATTGGTGAAAGTACAGGTTCGGCGAAATAAAAAAAACCATTACATATCGTTTTTATAAAGTTCAACTATTTTTTTTACGCTTCAAACAGAGCGTTTCCAAAATGATCCGTGAATCTGCCATTTAAATTTCTCAAAATTTTACAAACTGCTTCCTAATACTTCCCAAAATAATCCATTTATCTAGTGTTTGACGGAAATATGACGCGAATATTTCTGATAAATGACAAACATTTTACCTCGGATAGGCGAAAATTTTGTGTTCACTTTTATTTTAAAAATTAATCGCAATTTTAAAATTTAAAAAAATTATTTTCCTTAATGTTTGAAACTAATATAAATGCGAAATGTGACAAAATAAAACATTCGGATTGAATTGTTTCAAAATTGTCGAAAAGTAAAATTTTAACGAATTGTCTGATACATGAAATATCATTTTTATAATGGTAACTTCTGGTAAATATATTCCTTATAGAATTATGCGTATATTCAGCTATGATTTTATGACAACGCCATACACTCTGAAAAAAGGCTATTCAAATTGGTCAATTGGACAGTTATTTATTCAGTAGTTTAATAAAGGACATATTTTTATGTAAACACAATTACAATTTAATAGTATTTTATAGTATTTAATGGTATTTGCCCTTTAAAATAATAATTTATAAACTATTGATTTTATAGTATTTAATAATATGTCAATTGGACAGTTATTGATTCAGTAGTATAATAAAGGAAATATTTTTATGTAAACACAATTTCAGTTTAATAGTATTTTATAGTATTTAATGATATTTGCCCATTAAAATAATAATATATAAACTATTGATTTTATAGTATTTAATAATATGTATTATAATATGTTTTCTAAAGTATATCTGGCATTAAATCAAATTGAAGGTATAAATAAAACAAATTTGCTTTTTTGCTGTTCCAGAAATCGAATTTTTAAATTATAAATAATAATTTCAATCGAATTTAAACGGTTTAAGTTTCTGTGGCACAAATTCAATAGGATTTTTATGTTTAAATGTTTGAATAATAATCAAAATATGATATATAGTTGTAGAAAAGGTGTAGAATGAGGTTACAGGAAAGAAAAGATAGTTGTAATCACCAACTCTTTTCGGTTAAATCGAAATTTTAACAAGTTATTTATGGAACTGACTGAATTTCGATTGCCAATAACAATATTATCATATATAAACACACAAATTTATGCAAAAATATTTCTAAATTGTTTTCAAATAAACTATAATCCTTTTAGTTTTGAATATAAGTACCGACTTAACGGTTGAGAGAACCGAATAATTTGATTGGGCGTTAAGTTGGTTGGCACAACAAATTTATATTATATCTGGTCTTTGGTTGAAATCAAATTAAAAGTTTAACTGGATCAAATTAATATTTTTTTAATTAATAAATATTCACATTTAATCGGTTTAAGTTTCTGTGGAACGAATTTAATTGGATTTGTATACTTAATTGAATAATTTAATTGAATAATGATGAAAATGGGACATATGGTTACAAAAGGTGTGGAATTAGTTTGTTGAAAAGTAAAGTTAGTTGTAATAACCAACTCTTTATGATAAATCGAAATTCCAACAAATTATTTTATGAAACTGACCGATTTTCGGTTGTCAAATTTCAATATTATCATATACAAACGCCAAATTTGTCTAAAAGGTTCTAAGTTGCTTTTAAATAAATTATAACCCTATTAGTTTTGAATACAACTACCGACTTAACTGTGGAGAGAACCGAAAAATTTGATAGTGCAAAAATAGTTGGCGCAACAAAATTCTATTATATTTGAACCTGTCTGATTATGTTTTATATTATTTTTTTTTAATTAATCACTAGCTATTTAAATTTGTCATCTTCTATTACTTCAATTGCTTTCAACATTTATTCTAATTCCAATAATTTTGTAATTCTTTTATTTCATTTTAATCCACTTTTATGCAACTTCAAAACCACATAAATTCATTGGCAAAACTAATTTACAACTGACTGAGCAACGCGTTCGCGTATTTCCTATTTATGTTGGCAATTTTCATAATGATTTTTATGTATTTCCGCCGCTTGTGTAGCAACAGTTGCAGCAACACTTGCGGCGAACAACAGCATCAGCAACAGCAACTATGCGACAACCGCACCCATGCATGCCTGGCCATTTGGTGCAACAGCAACAAGTGCAGTCGGCAATTTTCCATTTGATTGAAGTTCACATTTCGTTGCACTGGTTGTTCTTGCTATAGCTGTTATTGTTTTACTCTTGACGCAATTGGCCAAGTTTATCATAAACTAAATTTAGCATCCTATAAATTTCACTTGTAACCGACCGACCGACCGACATTGTTGACCAAAATGCATGAGCGCCAACGTGTTGGAGGAAACTGCAGCAGCAGCAACAGCAACAATAACCGTTTTTCTTCGCGGCGGTCTTTGCCACTCAGTGAGGCAGTCATGCAGTCAGTTAGCCAGTCAGACAGACAGTTTTTCAGTTGTCAGTCAGTCATTCAGTCAGTTATGCAGTCAGTTGTTAATAAATTAGCACTCATGGTCTGCCATTAAACGCGAAATTCACGATATTATTTTGCGTTTTTGCTGTTTGGCTTAAAAAGCAAAAATGTGTAAAAATTATTACATTTCAACGATTTGTGTGGTTACTTAATTTGCTCTGAATCACGCTGTATTGCAGCATTGCAAGTATTTGGCCTAAAGCAGAGTTTTATGGGCGGATGCAGCAGCTGTTTTGCTGCAGACAATGATATGAGGTAGTGATATTTTTCAATTAAATTTTTAAAAATATGAAATTGAATAGGTTTTTGCTAAATTTTATCTAAATATTCATAGATTATACATACACATAAAAAAATGCTCTTTTGAATCAAAAATTTAGTTGTGCCAACTAACTTCATTCAGTTTAATCGATTTGTCTACAAATTTGTTGGCGGAACTGCCATATTAGCCTCCTAATGGTTCTAAATATGTACTAAATTGTTCTAAAATCGTTCAAATTTGGTTGCAGTACAAACTACAACTCTTTTAGTTTTGACAATAACCGACTAAGCGCTTGAGAGAACCGAATAAGTTGGTTGGCGCAACAAATCTCTATTCTGTGTGTAGTTTTTGCATGTTTTTTGGGATTTCCTTGAATTATTTAAAAAAACCAAACAAATATATATTTTATACACTCAATACGTATATTTTGAAATGCCTAAATCGTGATTTTCCAGAAAAATTGGGTCATATAATATATAATTTCAATGGAAAATATTTCAAAATGATATTGTCCCATAACAAAATAGAAAAAAATAAATATATATTATGCAATTTATCATGCACTGCGGTGGTTTGCCTAACTGTCTGGCGGAAAATTCAGTGTTATGGTCAATGACAATTCGCACATAAAATAGGCGAACAGTCATACCGGACAAATATGCAAAATGGTTTTGCAAATTGAACGTTGCTTAGATAGTTCGAGCAAACGCCTTTTACAACTAACAGACTGACTGTTGACTAAAGAATGAATAAACAAAAAGACAAAGTGTCAGATAGACAAAGTGACAGATCGACAGACAGACAGTCAGTCAGTCAGACCAGCTAGTTAGTTAGGAGACATACGCTCAATTGTTATGTTAACCATGCAAATTCAGTTATGGCGACATGCAGCAGGTTCTACAAATTATTTTCAAGTTTTATACTTTGTTATATTTTTTCTTCTTCTTCTATATATTTGTTGCATTTTACAGGTTATGTTACGGTTAATGCTCTGTTTTTAACAGCTGTTGCTAAATTAAGTCCAGTTACAAATTGTGCATAATAAAAAATAATTATAGAATTATTAGCCACTTATATAGTTTGTTTATTTAATTATAAAGCGTGCCAATGTTGTTTTTTCTACATCATCATCATAGTTTGTGATAAGGAATGCGTTGTAATTCTTAGTCATACCGTTTGAATAATTTAGATTGTTTATGAAATACGATAATGCTTTAGAATTATGCAAAATATATAAAAGTAGGTAGTTGTTGTTAATTAAAATAATGTTAATACTATTTGCAAGATTTACATATTGTCATTAATTGATAAACACAGAAAAACTAATCTTCGTATGTATAGCAACCGATATTAATTGCATTTATTAATCAATCGAGCAATGAAATTTATAAATTTAAAGAAAATAAATTTCGTTTGCTAATATAAATATGTGTACGTCAATGCAGCAAATAATTTAGACAGCGCAGTTTTAGCAAATATAATTGCTGAAATTGCGCCGACTAATTAATTTGCTGCATTGACGTGCACATATTCCTATTAGCAAAGGTAATTGCTGATTTAACGAAGAATAGCAAATGTTTTTATTAAATTAGTGAATGTAATTGCTGCATTGATTAATGAATGCAATCAATATCGTTTGCTATATTTACGTCGACTATGTTTTCTTCGATGATATTTATTTGCTGCATTGATTAATGAATGCAATTAATATAGTTTGCTATATTAACGTCTACTATGTTTTCTTCGATGATATTTAATTGCTGCATTGATTAATGAATGCAATTAATATCGTTTGCTATATTTACGTCGACTATGTTTTCTTCGATGATATTGGGGGCTCATTGATAGAAAATTGTCAGTTATAAGACGATTTCTGTAAAGCATTTAACTTAACGAGTACATTTCAAGGAAACTTTTTAGATTATGGTCGACTAGTAATATATCTAAAATGGTTTTATTTAGCATTTTTTATAATTTGAAAACTTAATTCGTTACGGTGTAAGAAACAACATAATTCTTCAGTGACATTCTTAATTTTTTCGAGTGAAGAGTTCAATAAACTACGTTACTAATTAAATTTCTTTGGTTTTTATTATAGCAATGAAGTTTTTATGCAGCAGCAATTAATAAAAGTTCTGATAAGAACTCAAAAAAGACCCTCCCATATTAAAAACACCCTCAAAAAATTGTAAACCACAATGATTATCAGGTGCATCCAAATAGAACAAAAATGTTTAGCATAATTTGTATATATGACATGCGTGAATGCAACTATTTTAAATTTAGACAATTTTTTATTTTTTATTTTATATTTTTCATAAATTAATTTTTCACAACAAGTGGCTACTTCTAGAAAATTACACGCCAATTAAACAGCTGAGCGCCACTGCAACGACTAATTAAAACAATGCTGCAAACATTTTTCAATTTTTATTATTTTCCTTTTTTTTTTTAAATTTTAATTTTTGTATTTAGAATAAACTCAAGTTAAAAAAATAGATTTGCATGCATGATGTTCGCAACTGGTGCAATTTATTTGAGACTTGAAAGCTGGATGCTAAGTCTTTTAAGTGTTTTTTTTTCGTGAAACGTGCAAATGCTTCATTACTTTTGTGGGTTAAGAGGTGAACTTTGAAGGCGCGAATGGACGGACGCACAGACAGATAGGCGGCCAAAATGCGGTCGTCTCATTGCCAGCAGTGTGTGGGCGCAATTGCAATTAATGTTGCTTTTTTTATTTAAATAGTTTTTAGATTTGTTTATTAAAATTCTATAGTAAAAAATGAATTTCAAAATTAGTTTAAAATAGATTGCGTGCTGGTCAAAGAGAAGACGTCGTCGACGAGGCGCTCAATGTTGGTGGTAGTTTTTATGTGCGAGAGACGGTGGTGCTTCAAAATGCGATTCATTAATTTTAACCGTTTGAAGTGCACTTTTTTTTATTTATACATTTTTTTTTTAATTTTTACCACGCTGTGAATTTTTCTTTCTAATGTTGTTGCGGCGGAAGTTAACGCGGCTCCAGTAATTAAGTTGGTTACTATGGCAGTTACTCTGCGGCTATGTCATGCTTAAGCTGCTTAATTAATTACATAACTTTAGGCTGTTGCACAGACAGACAAACAAAAAAAAAAAAAAGACAGACAGTTTTAATATAGCAGCGCGCTGTACAGACGCATAGACCTGTCTTTTATTCTAATTCAGTTTCTAATTAAATGCCTAGCGATGCGAATTTTATATTACAGCACCTACTCATTTTTATTATTTATTACAGTGTCTTGTTTTATAGGTCTGCAATTAAGATTTCATGTTAATGAATGCAGTTCATTATTAACATTTTTACTACTTTTTTTTTTTTTTTTTTTGAAGATTTTTCTATATTTAATTCATATAATAATTATGATTTCATTTTATGTTCCACTTTATCATTATAAGAAATAAATTAAAAATTGTGTTTTCATAAATTGATACATTAAAGAATTAAAATGTTTACGCGATAAAAATGTTAACAACTTAAACATTATTTCATTTTAGATTATTAGATTTCATTTAGACGCACGAAATTCTTTTTTTTTTTTTCTAAACATAACTTTAAACTTTACTTTAAACTTCACCTTAAATTTTACTTGAAACTTAACTTAAACTTTATATTTAACTTTACACTGAACTTGAAATATTAGTTTAAACTATACCTTAAGCTTTAATGTAAATTTCTTTATTTTTTACCTTAAATTTTAAACTTTAAACTTTACCTTAAATTTCACAATAAACTTGACTTAAACTTTACATGGAAATTTAGTTAAACTTTACGTTAAACTGTACATTTAGCCGTACTTGAATCATTTCTTTAAACTTAACTTGAAACAGTATTTAAAACATTAACTTAATCTTTACTTGAAACTTTACTTTAAACATTAGCTTAAACTTCACTTGGAACATTACTTTAGCCTTTACCTTAAACGATATTTGAAAGATTTCTTTAAACGTTACTTTAAACTTTACTTAAAATATTACTTTAGACATTACCTTCAATTTGAATATAAACTTAACTGAATCTTTTGAACATTTATATACATTTTATATTAAACTTTCAGTACTTTAAACTTTACTTAAACATAATTTGAAACATTACTTTAAACTATACCTTAAACTTTACATTAAACTTTACAATAAACTTTACTTTAAACAGTTCTTGAAACATTACTTTAAACTTTACTTTACATTTACAATAAAAGTTATGTAATTTTTAATGCATTTAAATATTACGTTAAACTGTACTTTAAACTTTACTTGTAACATACTTTAAACCTGACCTTAAACTTTATGTAAACCATTACTTTAAACTTTAGCTTAAACTTTACTTGAAACTATACTTGAAACATAACTTTACATTTCACTATAAACTTAGCTTAAACTTTACTTAAAAATTCATTTAAATTTTACATTAAACAGTGCTTTAAAGTTTAAAGTAATGGACTTTAAACTTGAGTTTAAACTTTACTTGAAACTGTCCATGAAACTGTACATGAAATATTACTTTACACTTTATTTTATATTTCACTATAAACTTAGCTCAAACTTTACCTGAAAACGTATTTAAATTTTACGTTAAACTGTAAAATTTAAACTTTACTTGAAGCATTACTTTAAACTATACCTTAAACTTTACATTAAACTTTACAATAAACATTACTTTAAACAGTTCTTGAAACATTACTTTAAACTTTACTTTACATTTACAATAAACTCATGTTAAATTTGAATGCATTTAAATATTACGTTAAATTGTACTTTAAACTGCACTTGTAACATACTTTAAACTTTACCTTAAACTTAATTTAAACCATTACTTTAAACTTTAGCTTAAACTTTACTTGAAACTATACTTGAAACATTACTTTACATTTCGCTATAAACTTAGCTCAAACTTTACTTGAAAACGTTTTTAAATTTTACGTTAAACTGTAAAATTTAAATTTTACTTGAAGCATTTCTTTAAACTTTACTTAAATTATAAGTTAAATAATTAATTGTTTATTATTTTTTTATTTCAGATTTTTAACTATTGAACGTTGCAACAAAATCTAAAAATGTTTTTGCGTAAATGCACATTTTATCTGATGCTCTTCCTGGTGCTGAGCTCGGCAGCGGCCGCACGCAAAACCAAGCGTCCTGTAAAGCCGGCGAAAACTTTTCCGCGCACAAATGTGACGCCAGCACCACAAGCAGCGGCAGCCAGCAGTACTAGCACTAGCACCACCTCGACCACCGTCAAGTATGAGAACGCAAGCGTAGAGGAAGCTATTTTACCGGCGGCAGCGTCTGTCAGTAGCAACGACGGCGAGTTGCCAAAACCATTGAGCACACTTGCCGCCGATATTGGCACCGGCATGGACAGCGACGCTGAGACGGAAGCGGAAATGAAGACGGATAGACCTGAGTCAGGCAGCACAGCGGCGGCTTCGACAGGCATGATCGAGGAGGACTGTGATCCGGATATGATTGGTTTTGAGATAATTACAGGGTGAGTTTAAAAAATATATATTTTAAAATTGAAAAAAAAAATAAAAAAATATTTTAAAAAATATTTAAAAAATGTTAAAAAATTTAAGAATTATTTTATAGTTATAGTACCATCTAGTATATTATAAAAATGACATAATTTAAGTAGTTTTTAACATAAAAGCACAAAAAATTTCAAGTTCGTCGCCACAGTCTTTTGTTGAGTGCTTGCCTAGTAATCAAGTTCGTTGTCCAAGTCTTTCGTTTTGGGCGCCTATTACGAAATTTTATAAAATATTTTTTAAAATAACAAATAACTCATTAATGAATGTGTTTACAACAACAACAAAAAAAAACAAAAACTTTCGTTTTCATTATCTTTTTTTTAGAAATGAAATTCTTTATCTAATTTTAGCATTCTCCAGAGTGATTTATTTCATTAACAAAAGAATATTTAATGCAAACATTTAAATATTTCAACAATATTAAAATAAAGCATTTCATTAAAATGACATTTTATTCAAATTTTGTCTAACGGTTGTTAAACTTTTACATTAAGTAAAATCAAAAAAAAAAACACACAAAAAATAAAAACGAAAAATATTTAAGCCATTGAACTCAACGTTGAAAAATTTTAATGTAAGCCATAACTTCACGAACACAGACAGACAGATCGGAGTAACAGCTAAAGTTCGAAATTTCAATCTATTTCGTAAAATGATACGTGCTGCGGGTTTTACTTTTTTTTTTGGTTCTTTTTTTTTTTTTTTTTGCTGTATGCTGGAGCTTTCAGTTTCGTTTGCGGCATTTCGGTAGCAAACACGTATGTTTTATTGTTTTTATTTGTTTACTAGGTTTTGAGTCATATTAGTCTCATAATAAAAGCATTAAACCACCGTTATTTGTGCGCTGTTTATGATCTTATAAAGGCGTCATAAAAATGCTGGGAGTTTTTTTTTTCATTTTATATTTTTAGTTACCTTACTTTCGTTTTCTGCGTATTTTTTTTATGACTAAATTTTATTTTTATTACTCATTGCATAGTGCTATAAAACGGTAAAGTGTTTCTATTTTGTAGTTTTTATTTTTTGTCTAAGCTATAACAATTTGTCAAGCTGTTTATTATAGCGTTCGCAGACTTTATGAGACTGTAAAATGCTTGATTATGATGTTCACAATAAAAATTATATTAATGCGCGAAATTTTTTTTTAGCTTTTGTATTCGATGTCTATTTTTTGCAGTATTAGTGAGAATAAAATTTGAACAAAATTTACATATTTTTATGATTTACCAAATGTTTGTTTTTAATTAAGAGTTTTTATTATTTCGAATATTTGAACTGTGAATATGTTAAAAAATCAATAACTCATTGAAGATATTTTGGTGAGTATTTCGAACTTATCTAAGGGCCTCTTTCTGTATTGTGAACGAATAAATGACTGCAATAGTATTTGAATTAAATGATTTTTAACTGTACAAAATTCACAATAGTTAAAAATGACTTCACTTTCGTATAATAGTTTTTCGTGTCGAAATACAAAAAGTGGGCAAAGACAGTTTCTATAACACTAATATACTTAATTTGAGCGTATGATTTCCAAATTTTCCATTTTTCTTTAATTTAGAAATATTTTATTTCAAATCCTTCGATACGTGAAAACTCAAATGCGATTAAAAAGTTTGAAAAATTTTAAATTATTATTTGTATATCTGATATTTAAATTCAAAATAAAGTTTCTGTTGTGTGCGACGGAAAGGTTTTCAGGTATATGACTTTAATAGTATGAAACTATATTGTACCTCAGTCTCAAGCAAATCTCAAACCATTCAAATGAATCTCAATACTATATAAATAATACTCTGTTCATTTTATTTACAAAAATGTTCCAATTAATTACTATAATTAACAAATATTAATTTGAAATTTAGTTACGCACATTTTAAGTCAATCATTGGGCGATCTAAAGTCATTATCAATTCATTCTTAAGGTAATCTCTAGCCAATTTCAAGTCAATCTCTAACTAAAGTCTGGTCAATTTTAAGTAATTCACAAGTCAGTTAAGAGATATTTTTAAAGGTCTCAACCAATCCATTCATTCAATTCCATTACATCAATACACAATTCAATCTCAAGTCTTTCAAAAGGCATTCTCAAGTCAGTAAAAGTCAATCTCTAGCCAATCTCATGCCAACTTAAGCAAACTTCTAGATAATCTCTGTTCATTCTGAAATCAATCTCAATTTGAAGTAGTTCTTAAGTCTGTTAATCCACTAAAATGACCTAACCAAACAAGAGTCAATTTCAAGTCTTCTAAAGTCATTCTCAAACCAATCTTCAGTCATCATCAAGTCAAGTGCTAGCCAATCTCAAGGCTGCACAAACCATCAAACCATCTAACTCTGCACATTCTCAAATCTATCTCATGCCAAAGTAAATTTCAAATTCAATTTAAGTTCATTTTAACTGTGTTCCTTAAATCACCCATTCAAGTTGTTCATAAAATATAACATTCATTTCAAAAAACATAAATTTTATTTCAGAATAATTAATAAATATACTACCGCACAGAAAAAATATTGAACGTAAATATAGCAACTGAGATTAATTGATACAAAATAATAAATTCTATTAGTATAATTAATTGAATGTACGAATTATTTAATAGTATAAATTAAATCTTTTTTGGGTTTGCGTAAATGCTAAAATATATGCATATATAGAATATACACCAACCGTAAGTTTAAGAGGAACTACACAGTTTTAAAATCACTACAGTTTTAAATGCACTACGCAGTATTACAGGTACTGTTGTACCGATTTTATTTCTTCAGTTCGTTTTTCCGTACATCGTACGTATATCATGACTTTGATATTCTTCGCCCTTATTTGTGTTTAATATTTCCCTTTCATTATATATAGCTCTATTGGTGATGTGAACTTGGTTCAAACTTCGAACATCAAATAGTAAAAAAAAATATAAAATAAATATAAAATAAATAAAACATTTTTTTCATCATGTGTGTTAATTTCCTTAATTTTTTTTTTCAAAATAATTTATTAATCAATTTAATAAAATATTTAATCAATACAATTAAATGTCGTATTGGCGATTAAAACAAATAAAAATATGTTTTTTCTCTGCAAATAGTGATTTGATATTCAGAAAACTTCAACTAAATTGGAAATTGTAAATTGTATTTTAGAGATTGTCAATTGTATTTCAGAATAGTAAAATGTATTTCAGAATAGTAAGGTGTAATTCAAAATTCGTTGAGTGTATTTCAGAATAGTCAATTGTAGTTCAGATATCATGAAATGTATTTCAGATATTTAAATTCTATTTTAGATAAAACCAACCAAATAAATTTAAAAAATATGAAAGGAAACATTCTGCAAAATGTAATACTTTTGAATATTTCCAAAGAATAGTCTAAGTTTTAGTGTCAATTGAAAAGTAATTTCATAATGCATCAAATGATATTTAAAATTTGAAAATACTATTAATACTTTTTACAGCATAGAGTCATAACCATGAAATGTGTTTATCGTATATATTAAAATGATTTAATATTACTTATACGATAACGTTCCGACTTGCATAATTTGTATACGCCATTGAAAAGATATTTGACATTTCCTGCTTAGGGTAAGCAACAGAAAGAAGTTTGTTGCAATAATCTTTACTGTCAATGGTAGAGCGACATAGAATTTATCAGTGCTGGTCCACATTACAAAGGCCTATGCAACTCCAAAGCAGTATTAACTGCACCATTTGCAAAATGTGAATTTATTATTAATGTTTTCTGGTATTTTAATATTTTTGCAGTTATGTTCTATCGGCACCATCGAAAATGTTGAACACATTGCCCGGTACGCTTATGTTGACCGATTGTCTGGAGGCCTGTCAGAATAACGAATCATGCAGCGCGGTTAACTATGAAACAGGACTCTGTGTGTTGTTCAAGACGACAGCGGATAAATTGCCAGGTGAGTGAACACTGCGTTCGATCGATCGATCGCTCGCTCGACTGATCCGGCAGGCAGCCCCACACATATAATTAATATTAATACGAACGCAGTGGCTCAAAATTCAATTATGACACAGTGTGAAGAAGGAAGGTGCTAAAAATAACACTGAACGCTATAGAGCACATTGTAAACACTGAGAAAAACATAAAGAAAAACTACAGAAACAAGTTTGAGTCGTGCCTAAAACTAGATTCAAGCCATAGGCGCAGGTTTTGCGCCTATTGCCGCCAATAACAACGACGACGACAAACGACGACAACAAGTACCTGGACCAAACTAGATTTGTACGCAACGGCGTCACACATTTTTATTCACTGCAAAATCTTTTTGATACTCGCGCGCGCTCCGTTCATTTCTTCACGCCTGTTAGGGGCGGCGTGCGTGTACGCATTTTTTGCACTAGCCGTTGCTGCACCACAACACGCATTTTACGCCATGCACAGTTTTAACAGCTTTTTGAATTTTTATTTTGTTTTTTTTTTTTTTGCAGGCTCACTTTCGCGTTCGCAGTTTCCAGTTTTTACTATTTACGCACAAAAATCCTGTTTGGGCGTGCGTCCTTGCTCGAAGGCCTGGTGCGTTGATCGCGTTCAAGGTTATCGTCTAGTGGATCATGTCAAATCCAGTCAGACGGTCTATTCGCGCCGCGACTGCTTGGAGCTGTGTCTGGGCGAGACGGAATTCACCTGCAGGTAGGTGTTAGTCGCAGTAAATCTGCGTGTGTGTGTGCGTTGGTGTTGTTTTAACAAAGGGGGGCCTGGCCTTGGCATAAAAAGGGCATATTTTAGATCATGGATTGAAAGCCAAACGAATTTCTATTTCATTCTATTTCGTTATAAATTTTTCTGTTTAATAATGAAATTCGAATATCAAGATTTGTACGCTATATAGAAAGTCAAATCAGATTATGTAAATTGCCCTATTAGGGTATTTGTAATTTTATTTACACGATATAACATATAACATCTGCATCTCTTTTACACTAATGAGCAGCGCATAGCCCGATTCTAGAATGTTTAACGAATTTCTCAATTTATGTTACACTATTTACACTAATGAGTGATATAGAAGTTTTCACAAATTTCTAAACTTACCGAATTTCTCCATGAAACTACTTTCTTTTACACTACTAGCGCATAGCCCAATTCTAGAAGTTTCCAGAAACTTCCACACTTAACGTGCATCAGTGATGGGTTCTGATTTCAGTTTCAGTTATGGTTCTTTGCCCGAAACAAAAAATTCTAACACACAGATAAATGGAGCTTTGTTGCAAATGAATAATAAAAAATGTTATGGAATTTTTAAGTCATATTTCTGAAATATTTTGGGAACGGACAGAAAACAGACTCCAAACTCCGCCTTTGACTGCACACAAAAAATAAATTAAATATTCTATTAATTTATTAATTAATATGATTAAATATTTAATCAATTCAATTAAATGTCAAATCGGTGATGAAATAGTAAAAAATAAATTGTATTGATTAAATTTATTGTTATATTTACACATATATTTTTTTCTGTGCTTGAAATATTTCGAAAAAATGTTTCTAAACTGCCAAAAATTGTGTCTTCTCTTGGTGGTTTAGATGAAAAACCATGTTCGTTTTTAGCCAAATTATTTAATATGATTTGACAATTAGACTAAGACGAATAATTTACATAAGTAAAAATCTTAAAATCATTCCAAAACAATGCCATATACACAATTTTTGTATTAAATCTAAAATAATACTTCTTAAAAACTCAATAAATTTCTTAATAATTTTACATCTTCTTTTGCTATAAATTAAATAATTCATTTTTATAACTCATTCTACTCCTCAATAAATATTTCCTTTCTAATTATTTAAAAACTTGAATTTCTCAATAAAAAAAAAACTATCCTCACTCTTCGAAACTTTTTCTATTTCTACTTTTCCTACACCTAATTTGATTGCATGATCAAACACCCCACCGCCCCACCAAAACAGATCCGCCAACTACTATCGCCACTCGGGACTCTGTGAACTCTCTGAAATGGATCGTATTACACTGACCGGTACCAATAATGTTGAGCCCTACGATGGTGCTGATTACTTGGAAAATAGCTGCGCCGAAGAACCCAGTAAATTCTGTGAATTCAAACGTATTTCTGGCAAAATCTTAAAGACCGTCGACTCCGTCTATCAGGACATAAACAGCATTGAGGAGTGCCGTGAATTATGCTTGAACTCTCCCTATAGGTGAGCGCTAGATTAGAAATTTCTTCATTCGGACAACATTTAGTATAACTTTCTGTTGACATTTCAGATGCCACTCGTACGACTACAACGATACCGGTGACATGGTCTGCCGTCTTTCGCATCACAGTCGTGCCACTCTCACCGACGTGCTCGACCCCTATCTGGATGTGCCAGAGGCTGCCACCTATGAATTATCCTCCTGCTACAATGTCTCCATCGAGTGCCGCTCCGGCGAAATGATCACCAAGATACGCACCTCGAAACTGTTCGACGGCAAGGTCTACGCCAAGGGTGCACCCAAATCCTGCTCGGTAAATGTGAACAACTCGCTCGAATTCGACTTCCAGATGGGCTACAATGATCTCGAGTGCAATGTGCGTCAGAGCGCCTATGGCCGTTACATGAACGACATCGTTATTCAGCATCACGACATGATTGTCACCTCCTCCGATTTGGGTCTGGCCGTCTCCTGCCAATACGATCTGACCAATAAGACGGTCTCCATTGATAATGATCTCGGTGTTACCGGCGAAATCGAATCATCGTTGAGCGAAGAAATCATCATTGACTCACCGAATGTCATCATGAAGATTACATCACGCGACGGCAGCGACATGAAACGTATTGCCGAAGTTGGTGATCCCCTGGCGCTCCGTTTCGAAATTGTCGAGCAGAACAGTCCCTATGAGATCTTTGTGCGCGAACTGGTTGCCATGGATGGCACCGATAATGCCGAAATTACACTCATCGATGCGAATGGCTGCCCCACCGATCAGTACATTATGGGTTCCATACAGAAGTTGTCGCACAATCGCAAGGTGTTGCTGTCACAGTTCGACGCCTTCAAGTTTCCCTCGTCCGAGGTGGTGCAATTCCGTGCACTGGTGACGCCCTGCATACCGCGCTGCGAGCCTGTGATCTGCGACAATGAGGACAGCATGGGCAGTGGCGAACAAAAGTCGCTGGTGTCCTATGGCCGCAGACGTCGTTCGGTGGTGAACGGAACCGATGGCGGTAAGTGCAAGAAAACCGGCTGCTATTCTGGGTCATCGGTACTCGCGATGCATGCAACAATTTAATTTTTATTTTTATTTCTTTCTGTTTCTCATTTATATGTTTATTTTTTTTTTATTTTTCTGTGCCGTTTGCAGCTGAATTCCTGCTGAGCACACAGCGTTCGAAGCGCGATGTGAGCCACAAACCGGCCGACGATAATATTCTGCTGGTGCAATCGATCCAAATCACGGACAAGTTTGGGTTCAACCAGGAAGATGCCGATGCGTTAGGTGCCGACAGTCGCGAGAAGATTTACGCTGGTGTTGGCGACGACACGCTCACCTGCTTAAATGGTTACGGTGAGTGGAATGAATTTTAATAAACTACCATATTTTCCTCCTACCGATAGGAGTATTCGGTGGGATGAGGCTTCATTAATGCGAAGAAGACTACAAAAATGAAATGCGATTCAGTGCGAAACGAGTTTCGGTTAATTGGGCGCAGTTTTTGGGTATTTCTTTGGGATTTCGAAAAATAAAATGCAAATACAATACGTACACTGCACAAATGAATATTAGCCGCAAATTATTTTAAATTTAAAATAGATTTTAATAAAAATACTTGGTGCAAATGTTTTTATACTTGCGACAAATAATATAATACTTGTGACAAATAAATAAAATATTTATGGAGCATATTGAATCGTTGATTAATTTACAAAAAAAAAAAATATAAAAAATGTAGTTCTCACACAAATATGTTCACCTGCTGCAAATATTTACTTATTTAAAAAATTTTTAATTTTTTGCTGTCTTAGATATTTCTACAATTTTCTATTTTTGGCATATTTGTCTCAACTGATTTCTGATTTAAAAAATACTTCAATAAAAAAATCCTTTTTGCAAATGTTTTTATACTTGCCACAAATAGTTGCATACATTGTAACATTTGTCATTGTAACATATATACAATTTATTCTATATTAAAATATATTTCAAATTATTTCCAAAAAAAAAAAATATCGTAGCTTCCATAAACACTTTTATGCTCACATGAAATATTTGAAATATTTATATTAATTTCTCTATTGTTTATTTTAGCAAATGTTTGTGACAATAGATATTCACATCCAAGTAGAATAAATAAAAAGCACTTTCTGTAAATGTTTTTATACTTGCCAAAAATTGTCGCATAGTTCCAACATTTTTCATATTTACAAAATTTGGTAATTTAATTAAAAAAAAAAACATTTCATCAATATATTTATACTTGCCGCAAATATTTGAATTATAATTTTTCTGATTTAAAAATAATTGGGATAAACATCAAACATTACTTTCATACTGAGAATACTTTCATACTGAGAAAATTTTAATATATTAACCCTTGTTACAAATGTGTTTATACTTGGCATCAAAATTGCTTTAATAGATTTTTTTAATATTTAACAAATATAATCAATATAATCAATTCAATCCAAGTATTAATTATATATTAAACAATTGTTTACCATAAGTAGATTTGTCGCAAATATTTTCATAATTAAACAATTTTTTATCAACAAAGTTTTCATTTGAAATATACATTTCCACAACTTTTCTATTCAGAATATTTGTCGCAAATGATTTCAAAATATTGAAGTAAAAACAATACTTGTATGCAATGTTTTTATGCTTGTCATAATAATTTAAGTTAAAGGATTAATTACCAAATCGAATATAATCAATTCAAATCAAGAATATTTTTATATTTAAACAATTTTTTACAAAAAGCACATTTTTCGCAAATATTTTAATATTCCAACTATTATTTATCATATTAAAATAATTGCTGCAAATATTAATTTAATTAAAAAATTATTTTTTAAAGTTTCACAAATGTCTGTTAAACCAAAAATTGTTTATATTTAAAAACATATTAGATTTTTTTTGAGCAGTGTGTGGACTATTGATACTGCTGCTGTTGTTGCTGCTGCCACTGCAATTGTTTACTGTTGCTGCTGCAGAGGTCATGAGCAATTTTTCGGCGCATTTGCTTTGATATGCCGACAAATGCGCCGGCATATCAAGATATGTGTATATCTCATCCTACTCGTTGCCTCAGCCACAGACTAATGAATCAATTTAATATTTTTCCACTGTATGTCGATTGCAAAACAACGATTTGTTGCCGCCGCTGCTACGATAATACATGACAATTGAATTATGAGTTTTTGATTGGATCGCAGCAGCAACGTCGCATGTGCGCTGCAAGCAATCAGCTGTGCTGCGGCAACATGTAAATAATATGTTTCGCATGCAACATCAGTGCCAAAAAGAGCCGCTAAGTAGCGAATTCTTGTTGGTTGCTGTCAAACAGCGACAACTGCAGCAATAACAACATTCGTAGCAGCAGCAACAGCCTGCTCGTAGATCACGACCAGGTCAGTAGTTCAATGTGATACTGCTGCGCATCACAACGTTGCAACCAATGCCAGCAACATTATAGGCATCTGCAACAACAGCAGAGCAACAACTTCTGGTCTGGTTTCGTTCGATTCTGGCGCATCTGCACGCTTGATTGTCGTGCAAACGTGAGCGCAACAAATGCTATGCAGCAACAACTGTTGCTGTAGTATTTGCTGCTATTCCTATTGTTGCTGCTAATGTTGCCGCTGTTGGTTGTAGGTGTACCACCTGTCGTTCAACTGCTTTTTCAAGTGCTGTTATTTTATGTGATTGTTAATGTTATTGTTGTTCTTGTTTAAAAACATGTTGCTGCTGTTGATATTGTTGGTTTAGATGTTGTTGCTGCTTTTGAGGTTGTTGCTCAATTTGCATATTGATTTGAAATTATTGATAGTTGTACTTGACACCTAGTGTGATCATTTTTAGGTTGTTGTGATTATTTTCAATGGTGACAAAGCTTTTGCTGCTGTTACTGTGACAACATTTTTCAAGTACATATTTTAAATTTATATATTTTATTATATGTTTTTTTTGTTTTGTTGATTTTTATACATTTTTATTGGTTAAATTCAATTTATGCCCTTTTGACTAGTTTTTAACATTTTGATCTTCTCTTTTGCAATGTAAAAAGTTTTAAAGTTCTGAAAACATTTACAAAGCAGTACATAGAGCTTCCTCTTTTTACTAGTTTTTATATACTAATATCATTATTCAATAAAATTTGTAAACACTTTTCAAAATCTTCTGATTTGCAAGCTCTTTTTTTCTCACTTTATTCTATTTAATCTTCTCTTCTTTATCCTTTTTTTCTTCTTCATCGTTTATTTTTATTTTTTTAACTTCTTCTCCTTCATTTTCTGCTTCTTCTGACACACTCTGCACATTGCCAAGAATTTCGCTCCACGCACTAAATCGCATACTTTAAACCGTCAGTCAGTCAGGCGCAGCACTTTCACCACTTGGACAGCAAAATTGGAATACGTCGGGGCGGTCAGTTTAGAATTTTATTGTTGTTGTGATTTCAACGCTTTTGGCATGCAGCAACATTCTGCAGTTAAAAATTGCAACTCATGCAAGTCTTCGCAGCAATTTATGTGCGGACAGACTTTAGTCTTTTGGTTTCGTTTCACAGGTTACAACAACTTCAAGGGCGTCCCACATTTTTTTTTTAAATGTTTTGAGTTTTTTTTTTTTTTATTTTTTATTTATTTTTTGTGTTTATTGAGCACAAGTGCTTCCCAATGAGTGTCCAAAGTGAAATTAAGGGCGCCGTCGCACAGCAATGATACCCATGTCAGACAAATCTTTGGCATGTTAATATAAAAGAAAAATTACTGAGTTTAGTAACAAAGTGGGTTGCAGCAAGCTAGCTTTGAACAGGTTTTTAAAATTGTACAATGGATTTTAAATAAAAAAAAATTAAATGCAAATATATGCTAATATTTATATATTATGTTAAAACTTATTCAAATTTAATGAAACCTTAAGTGGCACCTGTTTAAAACTATATTGAAACTTTATAGAACCTAATAAACAAAAAAAACTTTTATGAAATCATATAAAACATCCCATTGTAGTATTACAGTATTGTTCTTGAAAGTTTATTGAAATCTTAGTGGAACGTTATTGAAACCTTTAATGAAACCTTAAGTGGAACCTGTTTAAAATTATATTGAAACTTTATAGAACCTAATAAAAAAAACGTTGATCAAATCATATAAAACATCCCATTGAATTATTACAGTATTGTTCTTGTAAGTTTATTGAAATCTTAGTGGAACGTTATTGAAACCTTACTGTAACCTTATTAAAACCTTTTTGAAACGTATTTTTTTTATTTATTAAAACATTATTAAATGTTATTTATTTTATTTTTTTGATTTCTTATGGAAACAATATTAAAACTTAATAAAAACCTTATTGAATTCTAATTAAAAGTTGTTTGAAACTTAAATGAAACATTATTGAAATCTTTTTGCATTTAATCTATTGAAAAGACCTCTAACTGAAAACTTATTGAAACTTTTTTTTGAACATTTTAGAGACCTTAATGAACACAGAAAAAAATTCATCAATTTGATGAATTTATTCATAAATATAATGAATTTTGTCAACTACCAAATTCATCATATTGATATCACCGTTCATTAAATGACATATTGATGAATGCATTCATTATATAAATATGTACTTATTCATACTATCGAACCTCATAGTAATGAAGGAAATATTCATAACAATGAATTTAAATCATCATTTTGATGAATATGAACATAATATCTATGAATATATATATTTTTTTTTTTGTAAATTGTTCATAATATTTATGAATATAATATTCAATATGATGAATATAAACATAATATTTATGAACATAATTTCAATATGATGAATATTTTTGAATTAATAATAATAAATATTCTTAATTAGAATTTAAAGAATAGTTTTTTGTATTAAAGTATCTAAAGTATTCTAAACACAAATCAGCGATACTAAACTAGAAAATCTAATAGGTTCTAGAGTATTCTATGTTGTTCTAGAAGGACGTATTTTTTGTAACCCTTAGTTGTTTAATGGAATTTTATGTTATATTTTTATATTTCTGCCAAATACAATTAATAATGTTTGCAAATTCTTCCTTTGCAGGTCTGATTATCGCCGGTGCGCTCTTCCTGCTCGCCCAACTCACCGTCCTCGTCATCTGGAAGACCGTGCAGAAACGCAACAAGAAGGAACGTTATCTGTACCAGCACGAACAGCAGGCACCACCGACTGCGGTGAATTATGGCGCACCCAATATGGTCTATGCTCAACCGCACGGTGCCGCCGCTAGCGCCGCTGATACGCTGGGCAAACTCTACGATAGCGGCATGACGGGACGTTATGGCAAACAATTTTAGAGGCATTTTGAGGAAAATACAGAAAACTAAAAAACTCTAAAAATGAACGCAACAAAAAGAAATCAAACAAAATATTAAGGCTAGCGTAAGCGTTTAGTATGAAGTGCAGCGAAACACTCAGCAACAGCAAAATTATTTAATTAAAAAAAAAGCGAAAAAAAAACAATTAGATGAAAATTATTAGAACAAAATAATTGCATGAAAATTATTAGAGAAAAATAATTAGATGAAAATTATTTGCGAAAAAATAATTAAATGAAAATAATTAGATGGAAATTATTAGTTGAAAATTATTAGTTGAAAATTATTAGTAGAAATTTCAAGTGGTTTATTATAAGCAGAAAATAATTCAATTGAAATTATTAGCTGAAAATATTTTTAATCAAATTTGATTTTTTTATAAAAGCGCTCAGAACTTTTATTATTTTTATTTTTTTATTATTTAAAAATACAAAAGAAGAGACTTTTATTTAAATATAATTAATACATAATATATTTAAAAAAAAAAAACAAGCAATAATGTTAACAATTAAACTGTAGCCTTCTAATAGTAACGAAGTAGTTTCGTAGTAGATTTAATTAATTTTATTAATGCGTTGCAGAGACGTGAGACGGACGCACTGTAGGGTCGCACTTTGAATACTAAACTAAACACACATTAAATTAAAAATATTAATTTATACAATGCTCTTCTTTAAACGTGATTTCGACAAAAAATACTTCTGTCAAAAATTGTCCCAATTTTAAAAGTTTTTGACTTCTAAAAAACTAAAAAATCATAAAAAATAATTACGAATTAAAACTGAGCATTGAAACGCGTATTACTAACAATTTAAAATAATTTAATTAAAATTAAAACTAGCGTAGAAATATAGTAAATGTAAGCCAGGCGCTTCAAGAAAGCTTTACTTATTCACACACACACAAAAAAAAACACCCTACGTACAGCAATATTTAAAACTATAATTGTTTGGAAAAAGAAAAACATCTAAATCAAGATTTCAAAATTTTAAAAATCTTCTAATTTTTTTCGTCATGCTGACAACAAATCTATGCTGCCACTTTATTTAATTTACTATGTACTTTTTTTATATATTTATTATATTTTGTTAAAAATTTCTAAAATAGTTTTGTATCAAAATGTTTTAGAAATCGATATCACAAAATTTAGCAATTCTAAAACTTTTTTTTAAATTATTTATTTTATTTATATAAAATTTTTCTATGCTTAAATCTTAGCCTTACTATTTATTTATTTAATAATCTATCTATTTACTATAATTAATTGCATTTTTTAAGGCAATTGGTTTGCTCTATGACAAACTGTTTTAATTTTAGCCGCTATTTGCTATTTTGATTTATTCGTAATGACCGAATGTAAGGTGCTTTTTAAGTATGCTGCAATTGCGTAAAGTAGACATAGTGAAAATTTTTATATTAAATGCATTTATTATAAAATTATTTTCTACTATATTTAGTGTTAGTAACTTTTTTTTATACGAAATGTACTGATTAAGTAAATAATAAATAAAATAAAATATAATGATCAAATATTTCAGTGTTTTATTTTCAATATTTTTATTAGGTTAAAATAATGGGGTCAAAACAAAACAATCAAATTTTTCTTTTCTCATTTTAGTACATATGGTGTAATGACAAAACGATAAATTGATCAGAGTTAACAAACTAGAATTTTAGTAAAAATTAAAATTGTTAGTGATTATTTTTTTATTTTAAACGAACATATGAATTTTAGTGAAAAGTTGAATTATTTGTGAAAAATATGAATTTTTAGTGAACATTTAAATTTTAGTGAAAATTTGAATTTGTATTTAAAATTTTATTTTTAGTAAAAATTTTATTTTTTAGTAAACATTTTATTTTTTTGTGAACATTTGAATTTTTAATACAAATATGAATTTTAGTGAACATTTTAATTTTTAATGAACATTTGAATTTTTACTGAACATTTGAATTTTTAGAGAACATTGGAATTTTTAGTAAGCAATTGAATTTTTACTGAAAATTTGTTTTTTTTAGAGAATATTTAAACTTTTAGTGAACATTTGAATTTTTAGTGAACATTTGAATTTTTAGTAAACATTTGAATTTTTGATGAACATTTCAATTTTTAGAGAACATTGGAATTTTTAGTAAGCAATTGAATTTTTACTAAAAATTTGTATTTTTTTGAGAATATTTAAACTTTTAGTGAACATTTGAATTTTTAGTGAACATTTGAATTTTTGGTGAACATTTACATTTTTAGTGAACATTTAAATTTTTAGTGAGCATTTAAATTTTTAGTGAATATTTGAATTTTTAGTGAACATTTGAATTTTTACTGAACATTTGAATTTTTACTGAACATTTGAATTTTTGATGAACATTTGAATTTTTAGAGAACATTGGAATTTTTAGTAAGCAATTGAATTTTTACTGAAAGTTTGTATTTGTTAGAGAACATTTTAACTTTTAGTGAACATTTGAATATTTAGTGAAAATTTGAATTGTTAGTGAACATTTTAGATCAAAATTTAATGTTTAATAAAAATTGTAGGTCATAATTTAATTTTTAGTGAAAATTTAAATGTTTAGTGTATATCAAGTAAAGGATTTTTTTAACAGGGACGCTACAAAAGTAGAGCGACAGGGACAGCAAACGACGCCATATTTCTTGCCGCTCTTTGGCATTTCTCTTCAGTAAGGTTTGCCATTTCCTGATGGAAAGATATACGAATTCGAAATTCGGTAGTAAATTTTAATAATTCATGATGGAAAGATATACGAATTCGAATTTCGGTAGTAAATTTTAATAATTTCGACTCGTTGTTGGCTCGTATATCTTTCCATCATGAAATGGCAAACCTTACCTTGAAGAGAAATGTCAAAAGAGCAGCAAGAAATATGGCGTCGTTTACTGTCCCTGTCGCTCTACTTTTGTGGCGTCCCTGTTGAAAAACCCTTGAAAAAAACTTTTGTAGCGCTCTTATTGAAAAACCCTTTGTTTAAGTTCAAAATTTAAATTTTAATTCTAAATATGGATTTACTACTTTGTTGACTTATCACCGGTCTTCTATACTATCTTTTAATTCAATCTTTTCAATAAGCAAAGATAATCTCGGCAATATTATTTATAAATATCGAATGTCTTTCTCATTTATAACACCATAAAAAATTCTTAAAGTGGATCAATTCCTTAATTTATTTTCATTTTAAAAACAATATCAAATTTTTGTTCGAAAATTTGAATAATTTTGGATGTACTTCATAACTGAAAAATCACTGAGGATGAATATAAAAATGGTTGCCCAATATCAATTAGTTTACAGCTGTTTTTAATAAATTTAAATTTATTTTGAAAATACCATATAGTACTCTTTGAAATGGGAAATAAAACCTTTAAATGAATTGATATTGGAAAATCATTTTCATATCCATACTAAGAGAGAAATCATAGCATAGACACAAACCAAATTATTGTTAGTTCTTATCGGCACCTCTCACTAAATTTATTTACGAAATTGGTTTACGTATAATGGAGCGTAACTATGATGTCAGTTACTCGAAGAATATAAATGTTTATGAGAGTGTTGCTGCAATTAGTTCTTAATAAAAAAAAATACTTGTTACATCAATTCCAATATGCAGTAAATACAAAAAAAAAAGGCAGCAAAAGTGTTAGTAATTTGTAAATATCACATAATTATCAAATATGAATAATTTAAATATTAATAATTTGCATTGCAGTTGTAAATTATTAGTATGCAAATTATTCATGTGTTTAAGGTATTTAAGACTCTAATACTATTCAACCATCTTATTTTTCTCCACCAACCATTATTTTATTTCAACCAAAATAGAAACACATTTATATTTGCCTACGATGAAAAGAACTACGAACTTCATTAATAAGAACCTTCCCCCAACTAAAAACAAAATTAGCACTGAAATAATGGCCACTACATCTGAAATATTGCAAAAAATTATGAAAAATGTATTGTCAAGAACACGAATGTGTGAAGTAGCAAATTGCTACAACTTAAAAAATATAATTTCAGTAATTAAACCCGACATATACCCCTTACAATATTCTTTATTAAAAAAAATAAAATATTATATTAATTTTAATTTTCCAAAAAAAAAACTAACGCATCGTCATATAATGGTACTGCGAAAAGAGGACGAATTTTAAAATTTGTTTGCTGCCTTTTTTCTGGCAATATGGTTATTTTGCATGAATTAATGTACATATATGTATCAAATTTAATTAGGACTTTTGATTTTAATTGAAGGTAATATTTTTTAATAATTCGTTATATATATATTAATTTTTTAATTTTATATTTTTTTATGAATCATGATTTTTCGTGAAACGCAACTTTTGCTTACCATATAATACTGGCAAAAAATGTCAATACGTAGTATATTTGAACTGTCCTGTAATGGAATCAATAAAAACATTCTGCTCTAATTTGCCCTTGCAGAAGAACTAACTTTAAATTACATCATGACCTCTGTAATCATACGGAACAGTTGTTCGATTTAGGGGAGGCAGCACTGAATATACAGGGCACCAGTTGTTTGATTTATGAGTAGCAGTAAAATGATATAGTTTTAAAAAATCCCTCAATTAATATTAATGATTCCGATTCTGATTGTTATTCTGATAAATTGTAAAAATATATTTTTTTTTCATGGGATTAAAATTTATTATAGGGCAAAAAAATTTATTATGTAGCCGCGGTAGCTCAGTGGTTAGTGCGTTGGACTGCGAGCCGAAAGGTCCCCGGTTCAAGACTGGACTGGGGCTAACAACATCTTTTCATAGAAACATTTTTCTATATCGCGCTACCTCTCGTCAGTAAATGGCAAACCTACGAGAGTAAAACCATTGCCTATGAAAAGTTCTCACCCGCCGTCGGATTCGGCAATAAACTGTAGGTCCCACCACTTTGAGTACAAATATAACACGCACAGCTCAAAATGGTGAGAGAGCTCGGCCGAAGTTCTATACAGGACTGTAGCGCCAAACTAATATTATTATTATTATAGGGCAGACTGGGGCTAAGTCGACACTTTTTTTTCAATGCTAATTTTGACCACCATATCAATGACATAGGACAAAAATAATAATACAGTTGGATAGATTAATTCATTAGCTAAAAATGTTTCATAAGCTGTAAAGAACTAGAATATTTATTTTCCATGAAACAAATGCAAATGCGACACAACCTCAAACCTGCTTCTGAAAATAGGCTGGGGTAAAGTCAACATTACCCACTTTTCCCGCGAATGCACATTTTTGCTGATATCTTTCAATTTGATGAATTATATATTCCAAGATAAAACTATAAATGCTGCTTTATTCCGGTCCCGCGAAATTGTTTGACCATTATTCATATTATTCGCATTTTATTTATTTTTTGCAATAACTACTTAAATCATGGTCAACTGATTGACAAGTCTCATTATATTGTAAGAATGGACTATTTTGTAAAACTCATAGAACAAAAAGTTTTATAGATTGTATTTTCGCGGAATCTACTTTGACCAAATGCTTATGTGTCGACTTTAACCCACGAGAGTTAGTCTAATATTATTGGCATAATAATGCGAAATTAATGGAAAAATAAAATAAAAATCAACACGACATGATAAGTGAACTCCTTACTACATAAAACTCACAACAAAATATATAAATAATCAAAACTTTAATGGCGGCAAGTACAAGTTTACTGCGTTATCAATATGGAACTTTTGAAGTCAAAAAACACATTTTATTACATAAAAACTGAAGTTCCAGCACAAAATGGAGTTCTCTACTTTGGTAACAGTGGCATCTAATGTTACGTGTACAGTATCAATTTGAAGTTGATTTGACATTCCATTCATGTTTTAAAGCAAATATTGACTTTTCCCCGGTCTACCCTATATTTGGTTAATTCTACAACAAATCGGCATGGGTTTAAATTGTTTTTCTTCGATTTTCGTGAAATTTAGTTTATGCATTGGAATATAAAAATAAAAAATACAAGTTGATTTTTTTTTTCGAAATTTGAAAATTTCACAAAATTATGAAATTATGAAAAAACTATTTTTTTTTATATTCGAAAACCGGTATCTAGATCAATAATGTTGCAAAATGGTTATTTTTGGTGTCTATTATGCTAAGAAATGAATGTAGTTTCTTATTCTGGTTTACATTACATTTTATAATTCGGTTTATAATTATAAAATTATTTGTAAAATTTCGAACTCGAATTTCGACTAAAACAGCTAAAGGGTTTTTCAATAAGAGCGCTATAAAAGTTTTTTTCAAGGGTTTTTCAACAGGGACGCTACAAAAGTAGAGCGACAGGGACAGCAAACGACGGCATATTTCTTGCTGCTCCTTTGACATTTTTCTTTAGTAAGGTTTGCCATTTCATGATGGAAAGATATACGTGCCATCAACGTGCCAAAATACTAAAATTTACTACAGAAATTCGAATTGGTATATCTTTCCATCATGAAAGTCGAAATTATTAAAATTTACTACCGTCTCAAAAGAGTTCTCTTTGAGTATTAGAATTTTATAAAACACACCTAATAAGCAACAGTAACGTTGATATATGATGGCTGTTAGTAAAATAGATTAGTGGCTTTAGAAAGTTCGCATGACATTTCAAATGAAAACAAGTGATAAAGGGCTTTTCAACAGGGACGCTACAAAAGTAGAGCGACAGGGACAGCAAACGACGGCATATTTCTTGCCGCTCTTTTGACATTTCTCTTCAGTAAGGTTTGCCATTTCATGATGGAAAGATATACGATCCAACAACGAGTCAAAATTATTAAAATATACTACCGAAATTCGAATTCGTATATCTTTCCATCATGAAATGGCAAACCTTACTAAAGAGAAATGTCAAAAGAACGGCAAGAAATATGGCGTCGTTCGCTGTCCCTGTCGCTCTACTTTTGTAGCGTCCCTGTTGAAAACCCTTTATTTTGATTTGGATTAATTTAATAAATAGTTCAACTATTTATAAATAATAATGTCTAAAATTTGAAGAGGTGTTTTTCGTTATAAGGGAGAAATATTTTGTGTGTATAAAATTTTTTATCAATGACAACATTTTGTAAACGTGCACTACACATACAGACTTTTTGTGAGCTCATTAAAACTTTATCAAAATTATGCATGACCTTTTCTAATAGATATCTGTAATAGATTTTAAAAATTAGCAATTCCAAATGACGCACTCAATGAAAATTCATAAAAAGAGAATTAAAATAAGTCGGCAATGGTCCGTTGGATTTTCAAATGCAAGGCTTTTTTTGATTAAAAAAAAATTACAAAATGATGGGGCCAGTTCAAAATTATGCATTCAATTAATTTCATTTTTCGTAAGACAACACAACAATCTTTTACTTACGAATATAAGACAAGTATTTAATATTTACGAGATCCAATTAGTTGACGCCACCAATTTGTTTTTTGTCTGCGTGTTTTAGTGCAAAACCAGCATTCTGTGTCTGCCTTCGATTATTTAAATTAGTTTTAAACAAATTCAGCACTTTAGAATCTACTCATTAGATCTAGTTTTATTATAGAAATTTTCTTTCAATTAATTAAATACAAACTAATTTATCTAAATTAGCCAAAGCCTACTTTTAATAAATTTTAATTGCTTACAAAGTAGGTACATGGCCAGTAGAACAAAAAGCATTAAATGTTAACAAAATTAAAAAGGTTTTTCATTTGCGCAAATATGCCAAAGCGCACAAAGCGGAACTCATGCTAATGGCAACGCATCAACTGCTAGCTGAGGTGTTAATTAAATGAATAGCAACAACAACAAAAACAAAAACAATAAAAGCCTCATTATACGCCTATTTAACGCCTCAGTTACGCACGTTATTTTTATTATGACGTTGCTATTATTATTATTTTTCATCTCGTTAAAGACAAAACCAGTAGCAAACAAATAAAAATAATTCATAAAGAATTAGTTAAAAAAACACACACATAATTAATCATTCCATTAAATTAGCAGTGGCAGCAAAGCAGCGAAAAATGATAAATTGGCGCAAGTAATTAATGCGAAAGTAGCCGCGCGAACGAACGCAACTTAATGAAGACATCAACACCTAATAAAAAATAAATTTAATTCAATCTCCAACAGCTGGCGTACATAAAACGCCCATATAAAAATAAAACCAACAACAACAAAGAGTTCCTCTATCAGGTGACATCTTTATGGCAACATGGAGTACGTGTGACAGCAGCCATGCAACAGTTGCTGCTGATGTTGCTGCTGCGCATGCGCAACATGACGACAACGCATCGTGCGTGCATGCGTGCATGCGTCAAAGCAATGCACGACATGCCGCGCCGTGCCGCGTAGGATGCATGCGGCAAGGATGTCACGTTGAGCATAAAATTTGAATATAAAATAGAGGATCACAGTGGTGACTGGTTCGCCAACGTCTGACAGCTTCAAATTAAAAAGTTATTTAGTACCGTTTGATGGCGTTTGAAAGCGCGGCAATGCGGCGCAATTTGTGGCTAAATGATGGCGCATGCAATTTGTGTTCATTGACGGGGTGGTCAACAACAATTTGTGTTCTCGAGAGCCTCTAATCATCAACATGTTTAGCGAGCAAATGATAATGACTTGTAGCATGTTGTTAGATGGGTATTCAATTAATTGCATTTTGATAATGTTGTAATGGTAAAGAGTAATAGCAGTTCATTACAACATATAAAAGCATTTAAAGTTAATTTTTAAAATTTATGGAGTAGTGACAGCTTATTTAATTGTATAAAATTGTGAATTAAATTTTATCTGGGTTGTAGTATATGCTAAAATATATACCATATACACCAACCGACAGTTTAATAGGCAATGCAGAGTTTTACAGTCATTGCACAGTTTTTAATTCACTGCACAGTATTACAGGTACTGTTGTACCGATATTATTTTACATTGATTCATCGCAACGCGTGTTTGCCTTTTCGGTTCGTCGGGTCGTTTTTAGTACATCGTGCGTTTATCAGACTTTGATATCCTTTTCCTTCTTTGACATTTCCCTTTCATTATATATAGCTTTATTAGTCATGTGAACATGGTTGAAACTTTGAGGCACAAGTAGTAAGTAAAAATTAAATAAATAAAAAAAACTATAAAATAAAAATATAAACAAATAATTTAAAAAATAAAAATATTAAATAAAATATAAAAAAAAATGTCATAGGGTGTATTAATTTGCTTTAATTTTTTAAAAATTTATTAATAAATATAATTAAATATTTCATCAATACAATTAAATATCGTATCGGCGTGAAACAATCAACAATAATTTGCAAATATTTTTTTCTGTGTAGAAAACTTGTTTTTGTTAATCTTCAGTTATAACAACAACAAAAAATTATTATATTGACGAATTACGATCTTCACAGAAAATATATAAGTGTAAATATTGCAAAACAATTAATCAATACAGTTCTTTTTTTAATTAAAACTTTTAATTGTACTGATTAAATATTTAATAATATTCATTAAAAAATTTATTGAACAAACATTTAAGGAAATTGTCACAACTGATGAACAATTTTTTTTTTATTTGTTACTCTTATTTATTTATTTATTTATTTATTATATAATTTATTTTTATTTATTTTACTACCTTGTTGTTCGAAGTTTGAATATACATATATAGATTCAATCGAAGTTTGAAGCTATATATAATGAAAGGAAAATGTTAAACTTAAATAAGCAGAGGAATATCAAAATCTTGTTATACGCACGATGTACGGAACAACGACCCGACGAACCGAAAAGTCGAGCACGCGTTGCGATGAACCAATGTAAAGTAAGATTATTATAACGGTACCTGTAAGACTGTCTAGTGAATTTAAAACTGTTTAATGGCTATAAAACTGTGTATTGTCTGTAAAACTGTCGGTTGGTGTATATGGTATATATTTTAGCATATACACCAAACCAGATAGGATTTTATTTATACTATTAAATAATTAGTATATCTAATTAATTATATTAAGAAAATCAATTACTTTGTATCAATTAATGTCAGTTGCTATATTTACGATCAATATTTTTTTTAATGTTTAAACCGAATTATCGTTTTCCTCAAGTCATACTGAAGAATATGTTATAATACAAAACTTCAGAGTCATAAAATTATCATCAATTTGATGCATGACTGAAAAAATGTTCTTTAATTAGACAAAGTGTATATGAAGACTACGCTTCATCATATTAGAAAACAAATAAATTAAAGACACATACAAAATATGTCCATCAAATTGAAGAACTATGTTCTTCAAACCATGTGATAATATTTCTATAAACAAACATACACTTTTTATGCCATTTCTCATATATTTAGAGTGCCTACTAGGAGTTTCAAAGCCGAAGTATTTTGACAATCCCGTGACATTTACGATTATAAATAGAAATCCCGGCAATTTCATTTTCTTTGCATTCGCCTTAACACCACTATGCAGGAATTTTGAGAAAACAAAACAGTTTTGCTGTTTTCCGAAATGTTTGTACCTTTAATGCGCTTCATTGATCAAAAATACAGACAAATCTACAAATTCCAAGAGACAGTCAGACAAAAGGACAGACAGTGAGACATCTATTCAACAATATACGGACATATAAAAAAACATACAGCAAATATGTAGGCACTTTCCAAACAAGTGCATAACTGGGACACACAGCGCCAAATGCGCTGAGAATGTTGCACTGTCACCCAAAAGCCAAACATCGATGGGGGATATACAAAAAAAATAAAATCAGACAAACAGCAGGCATACCGTACCAAAAGGCCGCCTGACGTTTAAACTGACGCATTGTAACGCGTGTCAATACTTTTTGATTTTTTTTTGTATTTTTTGCATTTTTTTCAACCATAACTCACTGAATTTCCTTTCGTTTCTTGTTTACACTGTAGCTAGTCACGACCATATCGATTACAAGCAGTTTTGTCTGAAATATCTCGAATTGAATGAGAAGGTTGTGCAGACAATCCTGAGAAGGCGAAAAAATTAAGTGAAAATCAAAAATTTTACACTTCAACGAATACACTTTTTAATTGAAAGTCAATTGAGTGATCAATTGAAATTGATTTTTTTTTTTATTTAATTAATGAAAAGAAGCAACAAGAAACTGTTGCTTGTACGTTTAATTAGTTGTTGTCAGGCGATCAATAAAATGAAAATGAAAAAAAAGGGAATAATTAAACATTTGTCGCAGTCTTTTGCACAACCCACACGATATTCATTTACTCCAACGCACTGAGCCACTGAATTGAAGGCGAAGGTGTTTTAATTAAAAATAAAATAAAACTTTCACCTTATTGCAAAACGCTGATATGCTAATTTTCAGTATAGAGTATTCTAAAAGTGGATTTTAAGGGGTGTAGCTGTACAGAAAATGTAAAAATGTAGCATTTCAAATGTTTTTTTTTTTAAATTTTAAATTATAAGGCGAACAATTTTCCCTATATTAATATCCCTATATTATGTATAATTTAATATACTATCTTAGTAGATATTATGCAAAGAAAAAAATAAACGACGTAAATATAGCAACCGATATTAATTGCATTCATTAAACAATCTAGCAATTAAATTCACTAATTTGAATTGCTGATTTAACGAAGAATAGCTAATTTGTTCATTAAAATAAGGATAAAGTTCTACTAAGATTGAGCTTAATACTCAAATTGTAGTAGATGATGCTTGGGATCTGATCAGTGAATTTCTTCCTTGAAATAACCTGATAAATTACATGACGAACATGATCTGATCGATGGTCATGTCCAATAGGGTAAATGTCTAACTAGTAAAGGGGAATTTTAAATCCCATAATATATTTAATAAATATCACGCAAACCACATTATACATATTTGATAAATATTCATAAGATGATGGTCATATAAATGGTCGGGACATGGCAAGGTAAATATACAATTATCATATTCCTGTCATGCCCCTTGCACTATTTCTAAGCCTATCCACTTAAGTATAAATTGGGGAAGACATGATCATGAACAGCACTAATGAAAATTGTACTAGGATCATGATCAGAACTAATTATTGTATTTTTACCTTATCAGTGCCAGACCAGTTAATGATAATGTCTTCAAGAATATACTAAATTTCGACTAGAGCGATCGTATTTGTCATGTAACTGGTCGAATAAAAATAACAAGATCAGTTTAGCCTCAAGAATACACAGTTTGTGGTTACACTACGGGTAAATATAATGAATCGGTCATAGTTCTGTTCTTTTTATATAAAACCAACCAGTGACTTTAACATGGCGATGTCACAGGAAGAGGTAAATTAACACCTCAAATATTAGATGAAAATATATTAATTTTTTAAAAATTAAAAATATTATTTTAAAATATATATTTTAAATTACTAAATTTTATAAAATTAAATAATAAATAAATAATAAACTAATATTTATTAAATTTTTGTATACCCCCTTAAAAAATATTCTACAATTTCATTGGAATATTTTTCAGTCTCCAACAAATGCATTGTGTACTTTCAGTTACCGTGGGTGCTGAAGATGCACTGTTCTAATTTGAAATGCAAAACAGCAAATTCCGTAAACATTTCCTGAAGATTTGCTGCACATGCGCAATTTAAATTAATGAGTGGTAGGTAACACGTTCGAACAGAAATTTGGCAAATGTGACTTTGGTTGTTTGACTTTTGTGGATTTAGTAGTAGCTGACATGGATTTATCGTAATGAAGAAATGCATATTTAGTATTTAATTCTAGCTTAATTTTGCCAAATTTCGGAAAACAATGAAATGTCGTAATCATTATAAAAATAACTAAAAAAACTAAAAGAACTAAAAAAACTAAAAGAACTAAAAAAAATAAGAACTAAAAAAACAAGAAGAACTAAAAGAGATAAAATAACTAAAAGAACAAAAATATCTAAAAGAACAAAAAGAACAAAAAGAACAAAAAGAACAAAAAGAACAAAAAGAACAAAAAGAACAAAAAGAACAAAAAGAACAAAAAGAACAAAAAGAACAAAAAGAACAAAAATAACAAAAAGAACAAAAAGAACAAAAAGAACAAAAAGAACAAAAAGAACAAAAAGAACAAAAAGAACAAAAAGAACAAAAAGAACAAAAAGAACAAAAAGAACAAAAAGAACAAAATGAAGAAAAAGAACAAAAAGAACAAAAAGAACAAAAAGAACAAAAAGAACAAAAAGAACAAAAAGAACAAAAAGAACAAAAAGAACAAAAAGAACAATAAGAACAAATAGAACAAAAAGAACAAAAAGAACAAAAAGAACAAAAAGAAGAAAAAGAACAAAAAGAACAAAAAGAACAAAAAGAACAAAAAGAACAAAAAGAACAAAAAGAACAAAAAGAACAAAAAGAACAAAAAGAACAAAAAGAACAAAAAGAACAAAAAGAACAAAAAGAACAAAAAGAACAAATAGAACAAAAAGAACAAAAAGAACAAAAAGAACAAAAAGAACAAAAAGAACAAAATGAACAAAAAGAACAAAAAGAACAAAAAGAACAAAAAGAACAAAAAGAACAAAAAGAACAAAAAGAACAAAAAGAACAAAAAGAACAAAAAGAACAAAAAGAACAAAAAGAACAAAAAGAACAAAAAGAACAAAAAGAACAAAAAGAACAAAAAGAACAAAAAGAACAAAAAGAACAAAAAGAACAAAAAGAACAAAAAGAACAAAAAGAACAAAAAGAACAAAAAGAACAAAAAGAACAAAAAGAACAAAAAGAACAAAAAGAACAAAAAGAACAAAAAGAACAAAAAGAACAAAAAGAACAAAAAGAACAAAAAGAACAAATAGAACAAAAAGAACAAAAAGAACAAAAAGAACAAAAAGAACAAAAAGAACAAAATGAACAAAAAGAACAAAAAGAACAAAAAGAACAAAAAGAACAAAAAGAACAAAAAGAACAAAAAGAACAAAAAGAACAAAAAGAACAAAAAGAACAAAAAGAACAAAAAGAACAAAAAGAACAAAAAGAACAAAAAGAACAAACAAAATAACAAAATCAACAAAAAGAATCAAAAAACAAATGAAAATTAAAAAGGCAAAAAAATGTAGAAAAAATTGAACTTTATAAGAATAGGAAAATGTACTAAATTTCCTAAAATAAGTAATATTTCTAATAGTAGTAAATGTACTAAAAGTATCTACTAAAAATACTAAAAGTACTAAGAGTATTAAAGTACTAAAATACGAAATATATTAAATTCACTCTTTTCGCCAATGCAAATGGTGTAGATTTGGAAATTGTGGGGAGTAGAAATTAGTAAAAAGGATTAGAATTGAAAATATTGCGAAATGGAGTAGATTTGATCTAAAAGGAGTAAAAAATTAAAAGAAGAAGTATATTTGATGAAAAGAGATGTTATTTGCCCCATAGTGCAAGCAATCAACAATAATAAATGAGACGCAAGATAATTCAGCGCACTAAGCAATGTGTTAGAAAGAGACGGAAGATCAGCGCATAAAACACATGAGTGCGAATGAGATGTCAATAGCATGCGTCATTCACGAAACGAGTAGAAGGTTCTCGAAACAAGTCGAAGCTTGTCGAAACGTGTCGAACTGATGCATGCATTATATAAGGGAGCCGCATCTGAGGCACAGCACTTCATTATAATTAGTAAAGTTGTTTATTAAAGTGAATTAATAAATTGATTAATAAAGTGAATTAAATAAGTAGCCGCGGTAGCTCAGTGGTTAGTGCGTTGGACTGCGAGTCGAAAGGTCCCCGGTTCAAGCCTGGACCGGGGCTAACAACATCTTTTCATAGAAACATTTTTCTATACCGCGCTACCTCTCGGCAGTAAATGGCAAACCTACGAGAGTAAATCATTGCCTATGAAAAAGCTCTCACCAGCCGTTCGGATTCGGCACTTTGAGTACAAATATAACACGCACAGCACAAATGGTGAGAGAGCTCGGCCGAAGATCTATACAGAACTGTAGCGCCAAACTATTATTATTATTATAAAGTTATTTGTTATAATTTAAACCAAACATAAGCGTGTTTTTATTTTGTACACAATCCAGAGATACGAACTTGTAGAACACTTTTCCGTAGACTGAATTTTCGTAACAACACGCAGAAAACTGATTTGTTGCGGCAACCAACTTAATTGCCCTACCGAATTATTCGGTTGCGGAAACTTGCTGATTAGGAGGTTGTACCAACCTCGTAGTCAGCAAGAATGAGATTGTGCTAACCTCCTATTTAGCAAGCATGAGGTTGTGCTAACCTCCTATTCTTGCTGATTAGGAGGTTGTACCAACCTCGTAGTCAGCAAGAATGAGATTGTGCTAACCTCCTATTTAGCAAGCATGAGATTGTGCTAACCTCCTATACAGCAAGCATGAGGTTGTTTAAACCTCCAAGTCAGCAAGCATGCCGAAACCACCAATTGAAAATTTATTTTAAGATTTTTTTTTTGTATATATACTTCTTTATGTACAATTTATGTACAATTTTCTATATGTATTTTTGATGCGTAAATATGTCACGCACACAATTTCAAAAAATATATATCTGTTCCTGTTCCCTGAAAAATATAAACAGTATGAAGACACATTCAATATTTTATTTTATAATAATTAAGAAAAATAAAAAAACTATTTATAATGCCACATATGGTCACATATTTTTATATTTTTATTATATTTCACTAGCTAAACAGCAATTTGTATTGAATTCAAACTAATGAATTTCCTATTGTTTGCCACTTGTGAAAATTTTTGACGTTTATTTTTTTCTGCATGTATCCATAATTTTTGTCAAGAAACTGGCAACCGAACTGCTGATAGACATGAGGTTGCCGTTTGTCATTTATTTTAATGATACAATAACGTAGTCAGTCGCCGAAACAAATGCACAAACGTCAAATTTTGGCAGAATGCAAAATGCAATCATGAGGTTACGACAACCGAACGTGCAGTTGCGCGGACTAACATTTCAGTTAGAGTAAAAAAATGGTACGTTCATTTTGATGACATGAGGTTACAACAAATGTATTTCGGTTGTAACAGTGAAACGTTAGTTCAACTAACCTCATGCCAAAAGAGGATTTTTCTGTGTGAATGTATTTTCTTAACATTTGTTTTAATTTCCGATTATATGATTTTCTATAATACTAATGTTTACAGGGTGATCCGTTCTAGAGTTGCGGTGTATATGGAACACCCAATGAAATAGATGGTGTTTTAAAATTACCTTATTAAAGTTAATACAAACATATTAGCATTATACTTTTACAATTTAACGACCAGAGCAAACAGATAATATTCATTTTACAGATAATCGTTCATAACTATTAGGGAGATTATAATAATGAAAGTTCTATGAAAGGCTCTATAAAAATTTTATCCTCAAATTAAAAATGTTTACAAAGGGATTAGATTTCAGATTAGATTTCAGAGCAGAAAATTATGAGAAAGGAGTAGAAAATGCAACTACCGGAGTAGAGAAGTAGATTTTAAAAATACAAATGAAATGGGGTAGATCTACTTCGATCGGAATAAGAATACTGGCACCTAATCGTTCTAAAAGTACAAAAAATACCAATTGCACTAAAAGTACGAACAAAAAACCTAAAGAAGCTGCTCGTTTCAGCATCAACGCACTATGTTGCTCACGCTGTTGACCAACAACCGACTCAACAATATGTTGCAGAAACAATAAGCCATGTGCCGAAGGTGTCTCTAATTGCATTGCGAAATGCAGACAAAAAATACAGCGACAGCAGCACGATGACAATCAAAAGCAAACCAAAGCAATTCGAGTTCGTGTGCTAGCAATAACTTTTGGCAGAGCAGCAGTAACAGCAACAACAAATTGGAACAATTTTCCGCAAACAGCGACAACATTCCAAAGAGTCCAAAGGGTCCCCAGTGCTCAAGCAGATTGTGATAACATCTGCTGGTTACGCAAAAGAGCACGGCGCACAGGACACTGACTTCGAGACGACTAGAGACTGCCGATTGCACAGTACTTCCGCTTGTTCTGGCAGCAGATGGTGCGCGCATGCGTGCAGCAGAATTTGCTTTCGAGTTGCGTTTTTCAATTTCCCGCAAAAGGGCGTGCGTGAAATTTGCACGAAAGGCAGTCAGTCGTCGTCGTCGTCGTCGACGTTGGGAGGCAGCCAGGCAACAACGCTACAACAAAGGACATTTGTGGCCGATGAGAAAAAGGCGGAGGCCGGCCGCGGTCAAAGTCACTTAAAACGTGGCTTTCGCTTTCGCGTGCGCATGCGCATTCGCAGCTGTGTGGGTTTTGTATTTTACTTGTGATGGGAAAGTACGCAATGCAAGTTTAGGGCGCTTATCAGCGCAGCAGAATCGCGCATGAATGGCGCTGCACCGGCGCAGGCAGATGGGTTTTGTGTGCAAGAAATAAAAAAAAAAACAATAAAAAAAACAATGCAAAAGAACAATAAAAACAAAGAGCAATAATTTATTTCATTGCATTGACCAGAAATTCATTTCACTTCCTGGTGCTTTTAAAACGCGATAAAGAGCAACGTTGTCCGCCCCAGGCCAAATGCCGTCCCAGGCACTGCCAATAAAAACTGCGCCGCGCATAAATTTAATGCGATTTGCGAGAGGTTTTGCATTTGCGCCACTAACAAGCTATTTAAGCGCATCATTTCGAATGGTTAACTATTTAATTTTCGACTCTTTGCTCTTATGTTTATTTAACTAACGGATGTAGTGACTGACTGACTGACGGACTGTCTGACTTTTTTCAGCTACTTCATTGCAATGTGTTAATTTCCGACCGACTGATTATCCAACGCCGACTCGCTTAATTTCACTTCATTTGGTTGTATTTTTGGAAAACACCCTGACTGCAGAAGCGCCAAAAATCAGAAAACAGTAAAACAAAATTTGGAACTTCTTTGCTGCCTTGCATTTGACAAAAAAGTGAAACTATAGTTGGTCTAATCCGAAACACATACAGAATAAAAATTTGTTGTAAAATATTGTCCTGTTAACTTATTCGGTTCTTTCAACTACTAAGTCGGTTATTATTATCAACACTAATAGTGCTGTTGTTTGGACAAAACAGGGACGCTACAAAAGTAGAGCAACAGGAACAGCAAACGTCGCCATATTTCTTGCCGCTCTTTTGACATTTCTCTTCAGTAAGTTTTGCCATTTCATGATGGAAAGATATACGGGCCAACAACGAGTCGAAATTATTAAAATTTACTACCGAAATTCGGAGTCAGTGGCCTCAACGTTAAGAGCGCTACGTCCAATTTATGGTCGTCATAATCGTCAAAGCAGATCAACAATTGAGCGTCTAGTGGAAAAATTTGAATCCACAGGCACAGCACAGAATGTTCCCGTGCCCGTAGTGTCGAGAATATTGCTGCCGCTGAGGCTTCAGTTGAAGAAAGCCCAAATGTGTCTCTCATACGTCGTTCTCAAGCGTTGGGCATCTCTGTGACGTCCTTGTGGCGAATTTTGCGAAAAGATCTTGGCCTACATCCTTACAAAATCAAATTGACGCAAGAACTGAAGCCGCTTGACCACCAGAAGCGTCGTATGTTCGTGAATTGGGCTGAGCAACAACTTGAAAATGATTCGGATTTTTATCGAAAAATCATCTTCAGCAATGAGGCTCATTTCTGGCTTAATGGCTTCGTCAATATGCGTTATTGGTCAGACAGCAATCTACACGTACTCCATGAGTCATCATTGTATCCCGAAAAAATTACGGTTTATGGACGGCGGCGTCATTGGGCCGTACTTCTTCCGTGATGATCAAGACCGGCACGTTACTGTGAATGGGAATCGCTACCGTTCAATGGTAACCGAATATTTTTGGCCCCAATTGTATGATATGGACTTGGAGGACATGTGGTTCTAACAGAACAAGTGGTACCAACAGGACGGCGCCACAAGCCATTGGAAACCAAGTTTGGAGAACGTGTTATCTCACAAAATGGTCCAGTCGTTTGGCCGCCTCGGTCGTGCGATTTGACGCCGTTAGACTATTTCCTGTGGGGCTACGTCAAGTCTATGGTCTATGCCAACGATTGATGAACTTCGTACGAATATCGTACGTGAAATTGCAGCAGTATCGGCCGATTTATGCTTGAAAACCGTCGAAAATTGGGTTCAGCGTCTGGACTTCAGCAGGCGTGCCCGTGGTGGCCATGCAAAAGAAATCGAATTCCACACATAATGGCATCGAACGTACTTTTACAGGAATAAGGAATTTCATTGATATCCAAAACCGTTTTTGTTTTATTTAAAAAAAACTGTAGCGCTATTATTGAAAAACCCTTTATTTAGAACAGTTTTATAACAATTTGTTGTATACGTATATTTCAAATGACACAGTGTATAAGTTTTCCATTAAACAAACTTTTGATACCTAAGAAATTAATCTCTTCATATCAAGAAAATTCCACTTATTTACCTTTTAATATCCTTTTAATAATAATAAATTCTGCATTACAAGAATAATTCCACTTAGTTTTTGACAACTAAGTAGATCTGTTCTTAATATTTATAATTTTTCGTTTAGTTGTATATCACACAGTATACTTCTTGATTCCTTCTGGATTTTAGAAGCTTTTGCCCTCAGTGCAGCGTTTCACGAAAGGATTTCAAACTGATGTTATATGTACGGATTTCTGCAATGCAATTGATATTGTAAATTATGGAACCTTAGAACACCTTGAAATTATTATTAAACTTCCTTCGTATGAGTAGCATGCCTTTAATTACACTACTCAACAAAACGAGAAAAAATGTTACCTTGAACATATATATAGTTTGGCACAACAGTCCTATAAGAACTTAGGCCGAGCTCTCTCACCATTTTGAGCTGTGCGTGTTATATTTGTACTTAAAGTGGTGGGACCTACAGTTTATTGCAGAATCCGAACGGCGGGTAAGAGTTTTTCATAGACAATGTTTTACTCTCGTAGGTTTGCTATTTACTGCCTAGAGGTAGCGCGGTATAGAAAAATGTTTCTATGAAAAGATGTTGTTAGCCCCAGCCCAGGCTTGAACCGGGGACCTTTCGGCTCGCAGTCCAACGCACTAACTACTGAGCTACCGCGGCTACATACTACACATCAATTCTATGTAGCTCGTAGTTACGTACTCAGTTTTTTCTAATACTTAACGTTTCTAAGAAAATCGCTATTGGTTTCAAGACCATTTCAGCAACTTTTTGGAATAAAAAAATACAATCCCTTATATAAGTAGTTATTCAAAAAACTGTAAACACAATTTTTCGGTCAATTATCAAAACTAATTTCAATATACCAAAAAATATTAATATTTAAATATTTTTAGGATATTTGAAACTAAACTCGAAAATTTTTGATTTGTTTACACTATTTTTTGATGACTTTTTAGCATTTCGAATCTAACGATAAAAAGAAACTGATTGTTCTCACTAACGAACAAAATTTGTATTGTTTTTTGAAACCCTGGAGTTTTTCCAGTCGATTAAAAAAATAATTTCGATAGAGTCTCCCATAGTTTCTGAACTATCAAGTTTTAAAGTTCAATTGCAGATTTTTCTACGGCACGTTCGAAATTATTCTGTGATTTATTACAAAATAACTATAAACTTTAGGAAAAAAGTGTGCATATACAAAAATAAAGTAAATTATCTCAGCTACCTTTCTAAATAATTCAAAAAATAATTTGCATACAAAATTTAAAAGTATTTTTAGTAAAAAAAAATTGTCCATTCCTGAATGTCCTGTCAAAATTTGTCTGTGATTTATTATGAAAAAAGTATACAGTTTAGAAACAAAGTGTAAATTTAGAAACAAAGCACGTTAGTTCAGATATTTTTTAAAATAATTCAAAAAATAATTTGTTTTTTCTCCCGTTCGGATCGAACACTATTTAATTTATATATTTTGATCTCAGATTTTTTACATCTTGAAACTGGAACATTTCATAGTATTAATGAACATTTCATAATATTAATGAAAGTTTAAAATTTTTAATGATAATAAAATGATTGTATATAAAATGATTAATTGAATTCTAACGGTGCAATTCATATATTTTATTAATTCTTATTTTTTTTTAGTTTTTTATTCAATGCTACGCTACAGATTTCAACAAAACAAAGACCCATATTTAATACTTTGTGTGTAGGGTGCAAATAAAGAAACGCATATCGCAAAACGTGCATCTGCCCAGTCTAATTTTTGTCTTAGTTTATTTGCGCCCATTAAACATTGCTGTTGCTGCTGCCTCTTCTTCTGCGAATGTTGCTGCCGTAGCTGTTGCTGCTGATGATGTTGATGTTGATGCTGCAGCAACTTAATGTTGCGTTGACTATTTTAACGCTTGTTACTAGCCGAAAAAATCGCGCAAATGTCCAACTAACGAACTCATGGCCACAAAACGTTAGCCAGCCAACTAACGTGTTAGATTAGAAACATTTCGGTGGTGGTTGAAGGACCATTTCGAGTGGTTGCTTTGTTGCTTTGTTGGAGTTTTTTTATGTTGCTGCTGCTCTGTTGCCGTTGCTGTTGCCGCAGAGAACAATGCAATAAACGTTCATTTAAATGGTTGCAAGAGGTGCAATACGTACGCTTATCTCTGCTGCATTTATTTGTTTTTTTGTTTGTTTGTTGTGGCTGGCTGGCTGGCCATTTCTATGTTTGTTAAGCCAAACAAAAAAGCATCATATTGTTGTTGTTGTGATTTGGGTGTGTGTTTTTGTTGTTGTATGTATTTTTTATATTGTGGCTGCTTTTCATGTCTGGCCATATTTAGTTTGGCGTTTGTAGATGCCCAGAACGCTTTGCTGATAGTGGGAGTGGACACTGGACAATGGGCAGTGGACATACCGAAGAGGGACTGACTGCAGTCCAAGCCTCAAAGTTGATGAGATGCGCAAATTGAAAAACAAGATCAATATTTATAATAATGCAAATTTTAGTCAGTTGAGCCGACGATCAATTTTTTTTTTTAATTTGGCATATGTTGCTTCAAAGCCTCATCAATCTCTTGATGGAATAAATAATTTGGAAGAACAATATAATTCGCAGTTTATGCAATGAAATATTTAGGAATATAATAGGTTTATTTTGAATTTGGAAGTTTTACAGGAACCAACCGTTCAGTTTAAAGTTTATTTGAATATACAAATGAAATAAGTACAACAATTTGAATTGATGAGCAAATGAAAGTAATATAGTATTCAAGTATATAAATGAAAAAATAATAGCATCGATATTGTCATCGATATTACCAGCAAAGTTTGATTATAACATTTTGTATTTGAATGATGGGGAAAATGTGTTAAAATCAGAGTCCAGATGTAAACGTAATCTTTTCGCAGGTTCCTGAATAACTCTCACTAAATAATATCTTTTTTGATAAAATAAGCGTTAGAATTCAGCACACACAACATTATAAAAATATATATTATATAAATTATATTTTTTGATCCTTTTTTCAAAGTCATATGTCATAATTTTCAAAAATGTGTCAATTTTGTGCGTTTTTCACGATAATTCAAGAACGGTATTTTGAACAGACAAACCGATTACACAACAAGATTCAGCAATATTTCAGGATTAAAATGTGAAAATATCGAGTTCTTGCTGATTCAGGAAGGACCTTATTTCATCGTTTTTTCAAAGTCATATGTCAGAATTTTCAAAAATGTGTCAATTTTGTGCGTTTTTCCCGATAATTGAAGAACGGTATTTTGTACAGACAAACCTATTACACAACAAGATTCAGCAACATTTCAGGATTAAGATGTGAAAATATCGACTCCTTGCTAATTCAGGAAGTGCCTTTTTGGTCCTTTTTTCAAAGTCATATGTCAGAATTTTCAAAAATGTTTATTTTATCTCAAATCAAATATCAATCTCACTAAATAAAGCAGTGAGAAACCAAGAATTAAAGAAACCAAAAAAAAAAAAGGTTTTGGTCTGAGAAAACCATTTATTTTTGAAAAAATTCGGTTTCGGTCTGAGAAAAATTGTGATAACAATTTTTATGGGGCGACAAAAACAAGGCCATGTTCGAATTCATCATTTTCCAAAAAAAAAAATATTCGACAAATTTCGAAAAAAAAAAATCGAAATCACCAATTTCCAAAAAAAAATTATTTGACAAAAACAACAATGTTGAAAAATTGTCTACAAACAAAATTTCCTTAAACAAATTTTTTGGATGACAAAAACAACCAATGTTCGAAATCACTATTTAAAAAAAATATATATTCGATAAACACAACAATGTTCGAAAAAAAAAAATTGGGTAAACAAAATATTTGGGCGACAAAACAACGCAATGTCGAAATCACCGTTTTCCAAAAAAAAGAAAATCGACAAAAACAGCACCATTTTGCAAAAAAAAAATAATTATAGGATTTAAAATGCGTTATACCTTATATGTATATTGGACGCTCTTGGGTCTTCTGTAATCCAACTGGAACAGATTTAATTGTTAGTTTTTAGTTTTGAAATAAACCTAATTCTGTACATCTCTTCTCTACACGTCCAATAATCACGCCTGGATGCCGAAAATCCATATTTGTCTGTTCTGCTATCATTTTCTATTAATTCCTTTTAAATGAGACCAATTAAATTTTCGGTTGCTCAGCCCAATTCACGAACTTACGACGCTTCTGGTGGTCAAGCGGCTTCAGTTCTTGCGTCTATTTGATTTTGTAAGGATGTAGGCCAAGATCTTTTCGCACACAAGGACGTCACAGAGATGCCCAACGCTTGAGAACGACGTGTGAGAGACACATTTGAGCTTTCTTCAACTGATGTCTTAGCGGCAGCAATATTCTCGACACTACGGGCACTTCTTTGTCTCACTGGCACGGGAACATTTTGTACTGTGCCTGTGGATTCAAATTTTTCCACTAGACGCTGAATTGTTGATCTGCTAGAACGATTATGCCGACCATAAATTGGACGTAGCGCTCTTAACGTTGAGGCCACTGACTCCGAATATCGGTAATAAATTTTAATAATTTCGACTCGTTGTTGGCTCGTATATCTTTCCATTATGAAATGCCAAACCTTACTGAAGAGAAATGTCAAAAGAGCGGCAAGAAATATGGCGTCGTTTGCTATTCCTGTCGCTCTACTTTTGTAGCGTCCCTGTTGACAAACCCTGTTTTCATTTGAAATGTCGCGCGAACTTTCTAAAGCCACTAATCTATTTTACTAACAGCCATCATATATCAACGTTACTGTTGCTTATTAGGTGTGTTTTATAAAATTCTAATTCTCTAAGAGAACTCTTTTGAGACGAGTTCGTAAAAAGAGTCTGTTTATTGAATATTTAACGATTATTGAAATAGAAATGCTATATGAAACATTTCAATGTTTGCATTAATTATGACCTAATTATACTTTTTTTATTGTTTGATATACTATTACAGACAAAGTATTTGGAAGGCTCAGTCAAGAGCAGAGTAAAACATAATTTCCAAAAATTTGAAGCAGACAAAGTCCGAATTTTGATCAAAAGCTGTCAGTTTTCTGTCAGTTTCCAAATACACCGGGAACATGGATTTAAAATTTCATAAAATTTTATAATTTGATATATGGTCATTTCCTGGGACAACAAGGTTTTTAAGTTTTTAAGTTCAAGTTTTTTTTAAAAATACCTTTACAGTTCAAATTATTTATTTATTATTTTTTCAAATTATTTCAAAACCTAACTGAGATAATGTACTTTATTTGTATATGCACACTTTATTTTCTAAAGTTTATAGTTAATTCGTAATAAATCACAGAATAATGCTGTTGGGCTTTGGGTTTATATGAAAATATTTATTTTCAGTATTCTATTGATTAAATAGCTGTCCTATTAATCAATTTTTATAGGATATTTTTCTGAGTGTACTAGGGTTGAATTATGTTATTTTATTTTCATAAAATGTCATAAAATCCATAAATGTCATAAAATCCATACATTTCAAAAAATCCAATTTGATATAAAATTTGGAGGTTTCAAAATACTAAACTCGCTTTTGACCTAACAAACAAAAAATAAGTAATATGAAAACAATACTTAATAAAAAAAAAGAACAATTTCGGTGTTGATTTGAGTGCATTCTCAATTTTTTTTTCTATTACGTAAAGTTATTCAGTAAATTATAACCAATGGGGATCTTTTTAGCCACTTCATAGAATTTCTGTATTAATACGCTACACTAAAAGTGAAAGGGTATATTCTGTTTGGTACGTGGTTTGAAACACCCAAAAGGAAGCATCTCCGGTATGGAAAAGTATATATATTCTTGATCAGCATGACCACCTGTCCGTCTGTCTGTCTTTTGACATCCCTATTACTTAAACAATTAAAGAGTTAAATGAATGAAACTCATAATTTAGTTACTTATAAACCAACGCTGTATTGGCGAGATCGGTCCATTGTGACCTGTGATCTGACCATTTATATTCAAAAATACCTCATATAAAATTTACATCTACAGATCAATTTTACTGTATACGTGCTTCGGTAAACTTTTTTGGGTCAAATATATATTGAAATCATGCACAAATACATGAAAATAATGTTTTCCGCCGAAACGACTTGTGCTACTCAAAAAAAAAAAATCGAAATTCGGTACACCTACACACCCTAGTAGAAATTTTGGTAGTGCCATGATCATGAAGTGATCATGTCATTATTTGTGATGATCGGGATATGACGAGGCCCATAATGTCCTTGTAACGCAGTGTTCTGATCATGTACTGACCTCAGGCCATGGTCATGTACTGATCGGGCAATTCCCAATTTTATTATTTACCTGACAATTGCCTTGTCAAAGCCCAGTTTCTCTCATTAAATCTCGATCATTCCCTGATGCTAATTTCATTATGAGTAACAAATAATGTACCCATGATCGGGAACATTGATAATGTATACCCTTGTAAGGTAAGGATGATATGGGCATTCTAAGGCAATGATCATATTTTTTCTAATAGGGCTTACTCAGCGAAAACCCGATCATTTCCCGATGGCTCATCGGTCAAATTTCTACTATTGCATTTGTAAATATGGGTATCAAATGAATGGAAATTCTTCAGCGATTGAAAGTTTGTAATTATTTTCAGTATTCGAATACCCTGCTGACAAATATACCACTTTGAATGGTAACCACTCATATGTGTAGGGTATTTATAGTCGGCTTAGACCGATTATAATTTTGATAATCATAATAACACCTACTTTAAAATTTCCCATGTGATCTAACCTTCCCAACTGGTTTTTTTAATGTTTTCCAAAAAAAAAAAAAATTAAACCAAACATTTAACCCAATTTTGTTTTTAATAGTCAAGATTAATTTATTATACTAATAAATGTTACCTTTTTTATATTTATTTAGTTTTATCTTAAATCGGGAATTTTTTGATTTTTTAGATTATTTCTTTTATTATAAAGGGTTTTTCAACAGCGACGCTACAAAAGTAGAGCGACAGGGACAGCAAACGACGCCATATTTCTTGCCGCTCTTTTGACATTTTTTCTTCTGTAAGGTTTGCCATTTCATGATGGGAAGATATACGAATTCGAATTTCGGTAGTAAATTTTAATAATTTCGACTCGTTGTTGGCTCGTATATCTTTCCATCATGAAATGGCAAACCTTACTAAAGAGAAATGTCAAAAGAGCGGCAAGAAATATGCCGTCGTTTGCTATCCCTGTCGCTCTACTTTTGTAGTTTCCCGTGCTAAAAACCCATGATAAAAAAACTATTGTAGCGTTCTTATTGAAAAACCCTTTATTTTTAAGATCTACATAAATATAAAAAAGTTATAGTCAAAACTAACGATACAAATTAATTTATGTTCTACTTTTTAAAATATTCCCTTATCACATAGTTTTGAACCTCTCCTTTAATAATGGCAAATATGGTAACATTTTTAATTTTTAGGGATTCAGTTCTAGTATTTTAGTATCGAATAATCAATAAGAAAATGATTTTTAATTTACTAAAACATAATTCAAGGTAACGATCAAAATAACAACATTTTTTTTCATTTGTTCTACTTTTCAAAATGAGATTGCGCAATAGCGCAAAAGAACATATGCCAGACCACTTACACCATTTGAGCTCTACGTGAAAGGTGAAATCTACAGTTGAATGCCGAATACGAAAGGTGGGGTGCGAGATACTTTTTCAAGCCAATATTTTACTATCAGAGAGACCTGCACATTGTTTTCAGACATGTAACGTTGTACAGAAAAACATATTCATTTTGCGGTGGATAGAACCCACGACCTGACGGCACGTAGTCCAACGCACTAACTGATCTAACGACGCTATAAAATAAACAAACCGTAATTTTACTAGATTTATATGTACGTACTACTAATATTAATTATTGATAGTAATTATATCAAAATTCAGCTGTTTTTTTTTCTTAAATTGGTAGTAAATATTTGTGAAATGTTTCTATTAAACAAGTGATCAGCAGACGTAGAAGAAGAAGCGCTTGTTCACATCATTTACGTTGCATATCGACGACATGCAGAAGACAAACGTTTGGTCATCAACAACAGCAGCGATGCCTTAAAAAGGCATTAACTACGGACGCCATCAATGCCGTTCGAGGTGCTCAAACGTTGAAGCAGGAGGCGTCGATCGCAATCGCATGCGATTCAAAAATAACTGCACATGGGAAGCATTGCGCCGTCACTTTTCAGCTAGAGCTACCAAAAATTTCGCAAGTGTCGGTGTTTATTGAGGGTGGCAGGTGAAGGAGACGGCAGTGGTTGGTTGGGAGCAGCATTCTGCGATGCTGTTGCTGCTGCCGCTGATGTTGATGATGCTTTTGACAGCTCTTGAATTTAATACAACCGCACTTTGACCATTTTTGGCATTGCATACATGCATGCTGGCGCTTATCGCTTGGCCATAAACTGTAGATGGCGTTGCCATGCAAACGTTGGCCAAAAGTTAGCGCGGGCCAACACCAAGGTCTGGTCATAATTAACACATGCACGTCAGCGAAGCGTTTGTGGAAGCGCGTTGGAATTTCAAGCTATCGTCGAGGACATCATTTAAATCATTGATATGAGACAAGTGAAATGTTTAAAGGTGGAACATTTTATTTTAGTAGGTATATTAAACTTGTTATTTTTATTCTAATATTAAAACAGAATTAAATATTACCAAAAAATATCTATATGTTAAAAAACTTGCATTAGAAATATATACAAAATTTGAGGCGAAGAATAAAATTATAAAAATAAAACCTAAAAATATATTTTTTTTCTTTAATATAAAAAAAAAAACAAAAAATCAACAATATTTCCTTCTACTGTAATTTTTATGTTCACACAAAATTACATTGCATGCTTTTAGGCATTACTCAAAAAGCCACCTGCAGATGATGAATCACTGGCAAAACACACAAGACACAGTTTAGGAATGGAAATATATGAAAATATAAATGCTTTATTTAAACTAAATTTTATTAAAACGAATATGTGGTTTAATTTATTGTAGGGGAGCTTGGGGTAAAGTAGGATTAATTTTTCTCCAAAAAAAATGTACAATTGAATAAATTTCAAATTCTTTTAAGGGTCTATTCGATAGACTGGTTCATTATCTAACTTTTTTAATTAAAAAAATACCATTTATAATGTCTTTTAATTGATTTTTGAACGATTTTCCAAAACAGCTGAATTTCGGACTTGTGTAAAAATGTTGGGGTAAAGTGGGAAACTTCAACATTTTTAATAAAATGATATTTTGGTTTTTTCTGTTTCATGATTTGTTTTTTTTTTATAGCAAAGTCAAATGTATTATGGAAAAAAATTATAATAAAGTAATAAAAAAGAAAGATAATACTGTGCGCACATTTGACAAAATTTTCGACACCAGAAATAAAAGTTACATATTCTTATGGATTTGGACATTCTGGCGTTTTCAGTTTTTTCCCCACACGTCCAGTTTGACAAAAAGGAAAAACCTCGTCTTTGAGGATTCTATTGGTTGGTAAGTGTTGATTATAATGTCAGACTTATTTTTATTTTATTCAAAACATGCATAACAGAACACTAATTATATGTACATATCAATTTTTAAAATTCCTCTAAAAGGAACTGAGATATGAAGCAAAAAGGACTCATATTTAGGCTAAACATAGACCTATTTTGGAGCATTTGTTTCTCAATACCCAGTTATGCACCATTCTTGTTCTTTGCATTTTTATTTAAAAAAACTGTTTTATTTAAAAAAATCGTAAACATCAAAATTGGGCATACGATTAAAAAAAAGTGAAAAGTTTTAGAAAATAAAATAAAAACCAGTTGGGAAGGTTAGATCACATGCGAAATTTAAAAGTAGGTGTTATGATGTTATAGGTGTTATGATGTTATGATAGTTAAGATTATCAAAATTATAGTCGGTCTAAGCCGACTATAAATACCCTACACATATGTGTGGTTACCATTCAAAGTGGTATATAGGTCACCACGGTATACGAATCCTAAAAATAACTACAAACTTTCCATCGCTGAAGAATTTCCATTCATTTGATACCCATATTTACAAATGCAATAGTAGAAATTTGCCCGGTGAGCCATCGGGAAATGATCGGGTTTTCGCTGGGTAAGCACTATTAGAAAAAATATGATCATTGCCTTTGAATGCCCATATCATGCTTACCATACCAGGGTTTACATTATCTAAATAGTCAATGTTACCGATCATGGATACATTATTTGTTACTCATAACGTAATTAGCATCAGGTAATGATCAAGATTTAATGAGAGAAACCCTATTATGCTTGGGCTTTGACAAGGCAATTGTCGGGTAAATAATAAAATTGGGAATTGCCCGATCAGTACATGATCATGGCCGGAGGTCAGTACATGATCAGGACACTGCATTACAAGAACATTATGGGCCTCGTCATATCCCGATCATCACAAATAATGACATGATCACTTCATGATCAAGGCACTACCAAAATTTCTACTAGGGTGGGTAGGTGTACCGAATTTCGATTTTTTTTTTTTGGGTACCACAAGTCGTTTCGGCGGAAAACATTATTTTCATGTATTTGTGCATGATTTCAATATATATTTGACCAAAAAGTTTACCGACGCACGTATACAGTAAAATTAATCTGTATATGTAAATTTTATATGTGGTATTTGAATATAAATGGTCAGATCACAGGTCACAATGGACCGATCTCGCCAATACAGCGTAGGTTTATAAGTAATCTAAATTATGAGTTTCATTCATCTAACTCTTCAATTTTTTAAGTAGTAGGGATTTCAACAGACGGACAGACAGACGGACAGACAGACAGACGGACAGACGGACAGACAAACAGACAGACAGACAGACAGACAGACAGACAGACAGACAGACAGACGGACATCGCTAAATCGACTCAGGAGGTCATGCTGATCAAGAATATACATACTTTTCCATACCGGAGATGATTCCTTCTGGGTGTTACAAACGGCGTACCAAACTGAATATACCCTTTCACTCTTAGTGTTGGGTATAATTACTAAGCATAATAAATTCGTAGAAATATTATACATTCGTATTTTTTTTTTTTACAATATAATTGTGGTAAGGGAAATAGTTGAGTCAAATTTATCAATTGCTATCTTATCTCGCCTTCTTTTTGATGTGCAACGTTCACTTAAGCATTAACAATAATAATATGTAAAATGTTGTGTACTTACCGTATATTGGTTTATGAAGAAATTTGATTACAGTCGCAACAATTTTCAAATACGCTTAGACATATGAAATTTAAAATGGCTCTGAAAATACAAAAAATGTATACAAAATTATAAATATTAATAATAATAACAGTAGATCAACGCATAGATTAAAAAGTATTAAGTTTGAATTTTTGACTGAACATTTTTTAGCATATAGCTGAATGAATTCCCTTTCAGTCAATACCCAAACATAATCCAAACGGTTGATTTGTATACCCTACATCTATGAGGTACAGGGTATATTAATTTTGTGTATATATTGTAACGCCCCTTAGGAGGTGTGGCCGATATAGAAAAGTACATATATATTCCTGATCAGCATCACTACCCGAGTCCGTTTAGCCATGTTCGTCTGTGTGTCTTGCGGTCCGAATACACACAAATTTGAGAAATACCGATCAAAATGCGATGAAATTTCGCCTCAATATATTTTAACCAAGTCCACCTCCTATACAAGTCACTTTTATATAACTCTTTAAGAGCTAATAACTCAAAAAGTATTCAATATATAGTTATAAAACTTAAAAAGCATTGTTAAAATTCACCTGAAAATACACCAAGATAAATAGTGCACTTTAAATATTAAATTTCACGCTATCAATTTAAAGATTTGACGAATTTAAAGTGCAACACTTTAATTTGAAATTTATCACATTAAAATTCAATGTATATCATTTAACACAACTTATCTTAATTCCAGTAGAACATAGTTCATAAGCACAATTAGAAGAACTATACTAATAAAAGGGATGTCGGAATGGCTAAGAATTACAACAAAGATCAATAATGAGAAAGAGAGGTAACGCAGGCAATTGCCATAAGATCTGACGCTCATTGAGAGAACTTTTTGTACTCTTACAACTTTAAAAATTAAGGTGTCTCATTAAAATATAAAATTTATTTATAGTTCCATAGTTTCAAAAGTCCGTCCCATGTGACCGAACTTATCTATGTGAGCCAACTTTCCTAACTCGTTTTTATCTAATAAAATCCACAGCCATATATCTGAATATATAGTATGCTATGAGTAGCCGCGGTAGCTCAGTGGCCGCGGAAGCTCAGTGATTAGTGCGTTGGACTGCGAGCCGAAAGGTCCCCGGTTCAAGCCTGGACTGGGGCTAACAACATCTTTTCATAGAAACATTTTCTATACCGCGCTACCTCTCGTCAGTAAATGGCAAACCTACGAGAGTAAAACCATTGCCTATGAAAAAGCTCTCACCCGCCGTTCGGATTCGGCAATAAACTGTAGGTCCCACCACTTTGAGTACAAATATAACACGCACACCTCAAAATGGTGAGAGAGCTCGGCCGAAGTTCTATACAGGACTGTAGCGCCAAACTATTATGTATTATTATATGAGTTGTGAATGTTCTGATGAGTGCATATACCCAATCCGGGATTCGAACTCGACTCATTTAGAATGCAAATTCAGTGCGCATACCTCTGGAATGTTGAGGTCGGCTGACAGTGGTTCAGAAACGTTTTTCATCGGTCAATACTCTGTATTTTTGATATAGTGAATAACTTTAAATATGGTTTTTTTGTATGATTGGAAATAGATGAAATTATTTGTTTAAGATTTTTTTTTATAAAAAATTCGTCTTATTACACGCTGCAAAAAAAAGGCTTTCCCAAACATAATTGCAGGTCTTAATATGTATGTTTGGAATTTTATGAAAACATAATATATATCTGCCTGATAAATCATTTGTAAACAGGTTTGTCTTGATACTTGAATAGTGTTGTAATGAGCTCGGATTTATATTATGATAACACGGAAACATTTTGATGTTGCGCCTTAAAATGGTGTATGTTCTAATGTAAACATAATAATTACTACATTCAAACAAAATAAATATTTGAACCGAAACATAAATATGTTCAAATTACAATATGATTTTGAACGACCTGAATATAAATATATTTCCAGTGAAACATATCAGTTGTTTCAGTTCAAAAAGTAGTATGTTTGCATAAAAACATATCTAAATAGTTTGGAAAGAAATCCAGAAAATAAAATTAAATATTGTTTTTTTTTATTAATTTTTATTATAAATCTTTAAACGTGCACAGTGGGAATTTATAATATTTGAATCCATATACATAAATAAATAATTGGTTTAAATACAAGTGACAACATCAATCTCTCCAGCATTCCTCAACCAGTCGATCCAGGCTAGATTTGTGTTTGGAGCAGTTACATTACAACTTCAGTACAGCACATAGCGTAGGCAAAGAATTCTCGGAGGCTGTTGTAAAAAAAATGCCTAATTCTGTTTCAAAAGAGAAGCACTGATTTTTCAATTGTGGTTTTTTGATGAAAAATCCGTGTCGGCTTTTCACAAATATCTTTAGAAAAACATTCAGGAACATTTAAACTATATACTGCATTATTACATTATATTATTATTATTACAAATAGTTACAGTACTTTGTAACACAATTTGTATATTTTTTAATTTGCAAATGACAAAATTATTACCGATACGAACACGTTTTCTCAACGAACAACAAAAGACACATAGGTAGAAAATGGCGGTCACCGAGCGTCAACTCCGTAGAAGAAGAATGCTGAAAGAATACTTGTATTTACATCTAATTTAATTTTTTTTGTTTGTTTTCAAACATCAGTATGTTTAAAACGATCAATACATACTTCAAACGATGACAAAAGAGACATAGGCAAAAAATTCTGGAAAATGTTGGAAGAATACATTTATTTAAATCCTATTTCTTTTTTGTTTGTTTTTAAACATCAATATGTTCAAACGATGGCAAAAGATGGCGTAGGTAGAAAATGCTACGCAACGTTGCCAACTTAGTCTGTCGATAACTAATCGAATGAAGACGAGCGTTGCAAACATACGTTATAATTCAATTTTAATAGCTTTCTGTTTGTTTTGAAACATAGTTATAACCAAGTAAACTGTCAAGAAATAGTATATTCAAATGCAATTAAAATTTTATGTTTGTATTGTAACATATTTATGGTAAATTTGACAGATTCTGCTGGACAATATAATAATGTTTACACGTGAACAAAAATAAATTCAATTTCGATTATAATTAAATTACACTTCATTCGTAATACATGTCTGGTAAGTTCGTATTATTTTTTAATTACATTCAAACATATTCAAACAAATCTTTTCTATCCGTGTAGATTCCGCTGTATAGTAAGCCATGGTTCATTTTTTTTTTTGTTTTCCAATTTTATTTTTTACAAAATATATTTTTTTTATTACTGTTTTGCATGGTTGAGAATATTAGATATGCAAAAAAATTTTTTTTTTTGGTTTGATATTTTGAAGATCTGGAAATTTTTAAAAAATAAAAATTGTGAATTGGTTTTCACATGAGTACTAATACCTCCGTGAGTTTAAAAGATATTGCGTTCAGGTCACATTATTATAAATCCGTATATGTTATCTATATTTCTCAAAAAGAAACGACTGTCATACTTTTTATACCCTACACTAACAGTGAAAGGGTATATTCAGTTTGGTACGCCGTTTGTAACACCCAGAAGGAAGCATCTCCGGTATGGAAAAGTATATATATTCTTGATCAGCATGACCCCCTGAGTTCATTTAGCGATGTGCGTCTGTCCGTCTGCCTGTCTGTCTGTCTGTCTGTCCGTCTGTCCTTCTGTCTGTTTGTTGAAATCACGATTACAGAAAAAGTTGAAAAGCTAGAGCAATGAAACTTTAGATTTAGATTACTTATATATCTAAGCTGTCTGAACAAGAAAATTATCATGATCGGTCTATTGTGACCTGAGAACTGACCATTTATGTTCAAATACCTCATATAAAATTTACATCTGCAAATCAATTTTACTGTACACGTGCTTAGGTAAACTTTTTTGGTCAAATATATATTGACATTATGCTCAAATACATGAAAATAATGTTTTCCCACGAAACGACTTGTGGTTCCCACAAAAAAAATTAAAATTCAGTACACCTACCCATTTGTAAATATGGGTATCAAATGAAATAAAATTCTTCAGGGATGGCAAGTTTGTAGTTATTTTCAGGATTCGTATACCCTGTTGACCTATATACCACTTTGAATGGTAACCACACATATGTGTAGGGTATTTATAGTCGGCTTAGACCGATTATAATTTTGAAAATACTAACTATCATAATAACACCTACTTTAAAATTTCCCATGTGATTTAACCTTCCCAACTGGTTTATTTTGTGTGCTATGAATGATATAAGAAAAGTAAATTTTTTACAAAAATTCGATTTTGAAGGTTCATAACTTCTGCCAGTTAAAAACAGTTAATCTAAAATTTATTTTAAGTTATAGCTGAATGAATACCCTTTCACCACATACTCACTCTTACTGCCGGGACGTTCCGACCCTGGCCGCTTTATAGCTGAATTAAGTCTAAAAGTTTGGTTTTTCTGTCGTTTTTAAAATTGTTTAGAAACATTCCTAGTCCAGAAACATTCCTAGCAATAAATTTACTGTATACATTGTAGACTTGATACATTTAAAATGTTTTAAATTATTTTAAGATATGTATTGTTATTTAAGAAGTACATTTTACAGTCCATATCAAAGTGTTTGAAGATCCGGACAAGTAAAATCCGATTTCTTAGCTACATTATCACAAGAATTAAACCGGCCTTTTTTTGTATATTATCATATTGCTGTTGTTCCCCATGGCCAGTCCAAATAGTAAACTTAATCCCAACATATTGTTGAATACACTTTTCGTCTGTTCTTTTTTTTATCTATGGCATATAGTTTGCCGTTGAGTGTTCCAAATAACATTCCATGGCGTGTGTGTGTGATTCAAAATCTGGAGAATGTCAAAAATTCCAATGATTTATGCAGCATCATAAACAGATGTCTTCATTGGGATGACTTTGTGGCTAAAAGAACAGAGACATTTCTGTCTATTTATCTGGGTTACGACGCAGATGCATCCATTCTTTGTATTCTTTACAACCCAAAACATAGCGGTGCATATTGAACTCGAGTGTCGGCGCATATTTATTTGTATATTATATGCGTCTCGAATCGGTTGTATTTAAATTTAATATTTATTAGCAAATTTTTAATTATTACAGTTGAATTATATATTTTTTAATTAGTATACAGGACCAACATGCATAAAATGTATTTAATTAAATGCTTTATTAAACTATGCAGTTACAAAAGAGCTTAATGCAAGTAGATTTAAGAGAAACACATTGTATTGCGTTCTCTTTATGTAGCTCTGTCTTTGCACATGCATGCCGGCCAAGAGAGAGAGCAGTAATCGTTGTGTGAACATTTTTAGACTCAGGCATAACTTGTTAGTAGCACAACGTAATACTGGGTAACACGAAAGCTCTTCTCTCGATTATCTTGATACTCATGCGAGACTGCAGAGAATTCAAAGTATCACAAAAGCTCACGAGTGGTTTATGTTATAAGCTTCAAGATTTTCGAAGAGTCAATGGCCAAATCGAGGTTTAGTTTAAACTAAATGAAAATATCTTTGTCTTTATATATTTTCATTTTATTTAAACTAAACCTCGATTTGGCCGCTGACTCTTCTCAAAGTCTTGAAAAATGGGATTGGGATTCGAACCCGCATTTTCTGCGTACAAGATCTGAGTGCTACTCGCTCCGCTATCAATCACACTTGTTTCAGAGCATTTATTCAAAATTGATAGAGCTGAATTAAGTTTAATTTGTAGCGATTTTGTGAGATTTTTAGTTTTAAAAAAATTTCCAAAGTCAAAAATTTATATTTTTAGCTCTAAAGCTTCAGCGACTAAATTTGGAACTATTTGGCAGTAAAAGTGGGTACACGGAGGCAAAAAAGTTCTAAAATCCAGAAGGAATCAAGAAGAATACGGAGTGATATACAGCTAAACCGAAAAATTCTTAATTTGAAGAAATGAATTTTCTTAGTTGTCAACAAAGTAACTAAGTAGATTTTTTCTTAGATTCAGTTATTAATTTCTAGGGTATCAAAAAAGTAACTGAGTAAGTGACTTTTTAAGACTTTGGAAAAAAATGTCCATGAAAATGTTTGGGGCCAATTCAAAAATATGCATTCAGTGAAATATTGTTAAACTCGGATTCAAATAAGACGGTAATGGCACGGTGGATTTTAAAAATCCAAGGCTCTTTTAAGAGGCTAAACAAATCTCCTTAATGACTTTTTTGCAAATAACGTTTTATGAAATTTCACATAATGCGTAATTTTGAATTGGCACCAAAATGTTTCAAGGTCATTTTTTTGAAATATCAAAAAAGTCATCAAGAAGATTATTTCAGTCTCTTAGAAGAGACTTTGATTTTTAAAATCTACCGGGCCGACGCCATATTATTTGAATCCGCGTTTTACGAAATTCCACTGAATGTATATTTTTGAATTGGCCCAAACTGTTTCAAGGTAATTTTTTTGAAAAATCCAAAAAAGTCATCAAGGAGAATATTTCAGCCTCTTAGAAGTGCCGGTTACCGACTTATTTAAATCCGCGTTTTGGCTTTGTTTAGTAATTAAATTTTTCTAAAATTTTGTATTTTTGTTCCTATACATAAATAGTATCCGGAACCAGAATATCATAACAATTGGCGAGATTACCTTGCAAGCCGAATTTTTCTATTTGACAAAAAAATCACCCATATAAAGTGTGTCATCTATTTAACACATCCAATATCACAAAAAGGTTATATGAATTATATGTATTTGTTTAATCGTGACTGTTACTAGGTGATAACGAATTTAAAAATAAATAGAATTACTGTGATATCGTTGCCTACTTCTAGGGGCACTCAATAACATCCACAATTTTATATGGCAGCATTCAAAAACAGTCACAATAATGATTTCATCATATAATGAATAGGTTCTTTTTTTGGCGAATGAATGTTTTAAGTACCGCCCTTCACAGTTAATACACAGTTAATCAGTAAAAAATCCAAAATATGTAGAAACACATCAGAATTTCTATATATTTGTTTTATGTTATAGCTATTTTATGTATAAACTTGAGGCAATATGAAAAAACTGAGTATGAGGTCTAAGAATCTAAAGAGTCCATCGGAAAATCATACTTAGATTTCGTATATTTGTTGTTGTGCTGTGTTATTAACACAAAATTATTTACCTGAAATGTAAATCTGATTTTGTAAATTTTGAAAATTTAACATGTAAAAAAAATATAGCCTTTATTTAATCTTGTAGTTACAACTTTTTATCCAATATTCTTATATATGATCTTAAATAGGTTTTTAAAGGGGTTACATGGCTCTACATAATAAATCATCAAAACCATTTTGAACATTTCTGTCCACTACCCAGCAGGAAATGGCCTCATTGACGACAAGGTCATCAATGATGAATCGAGGACATTAGAAAATTTGTCACTGATGACTATGTCTTTAACGATTTCATAAATGACACTGCATTAAAGACGTCATACACCATATGTCATATATACATATATTAATGACATTGTGAAAACTTTCATTGATGAAATGTTATTAATGACGTCATTGATGAAAATTATCATTCACGTCACATGCCCTCAAAGGTATGCAGCATTTACGTTGTGAAATGCAATGTGAAATGCATACAGCATACGTTCAGGGGCAGCATTTACGCGTAAAACTGAAAATTTGTGTGCGATGACACCCATAATTCATAGGCACAAATTGAGGGACTAATTTGTATAAAAGCAAGATAATAAGTAGTAGTAATTATGATAGATGATGGGCGTTAGTGAAGTACGTTATTGACATTAGCAAGTACACATACCATTCCAACCGAGAATAGAAGAAAATAATAAAATTGAAATAAGAAATAAAATGAGATAAATAAAAAATATATAAATTAAATAATATAAAATAAAAAATATAAATTAAAAAACAAATAAAATGATGAAAATCATCTGTATGATAATCATCTGTGACTTCATTGATGAATGACGTGCATGATATCGTTAATGCTATATCACGCAGAAATCAGTGGACATTTGTATGAAAATGTCATCAATGCTTTGCAGTGCGAAAATGCTATCGGTCATCGATGTTTCTGACCTGACAGGGGAATCGTTGAGGAATCATTGGGGACATTTCCTGCTGGGTATGTAATAACGTATTTTGTTCCCATCATTTTTTGTTTTTTGAAAAAATTTTAATTTATTTTAGATATATCTCGCAAATCACATTTTTCACGTATAAAAATTAATTGTAGTATTATAGCGCGATGCTTTCTGTATCTAATATTGAAAAAATAAATTCATTCCTTTCCTTTGTTGGAATTTTAAAAATAAAATTACTGCAAAAAATTGAAAAATGGGCTATATCTAGAAAACTAGAGCCAATTGGACCCATATTGCCTTTAAAAATAAAAATGCACGATATTCTATTTTTTTGAAATCCTATAATAAAAGTTTTTAAAATGTACACCCAGAAAAAAATACTATATAAATAATAGTTTTTTACTATTAATAATAGTCAATAGCATAAATTATTATTTTAATCGGAAAATACCATTAAAAACTAGAAAATACGATGACATTGCCATTGAGTTTAAAATTTATTTTTTGTATACTATTAAATCAATAATTGTCCCATTGACCAATTTTAATGGTATTTTAGCGATTTTTTTTCTGGGTGTAGTTAAAGATATATTTGGCTTCATTGTAATATAAAATTTAACATCTTCTCTTATTTATACACAAAAAAAGGATTGTTTACGAATTATTTGCCGTAAACAATCAAATGTTTGTAGTGAGAACTTATTGTTTCCACTTAAGACTTATAATTTTATAAAATTTGCCAAAAATAATGATTGTTTTCTGCAAATACTTCAAATTATTAGTATTTGTAACATATAGTAATTTATTTGTCGTAAACGCTTTAATTGTTTATATTAAACACTTTATAAGTGTTTAATTAAGTATTCCTACTAAACACATTCATTACTTCTGTTAACTACTGCATTTATTTGTCTGAGATGGTAAATTTTAATTAGTGTTTGGAACAAACACTTATCAATTGCCTCAAGTAATAATTATTTAAATGTTTGCTCGAAACACTTGTTTGAGAAGACTTCAAGTATTTGTTTGCATTAGTGTTTGCATCAAACAAGATATTTTTGTGTGTACCTTTCACAAACTTTACTATTAAACTATTCCAGTCCAAACTAGTTTATCTAAATGTATCGAGAGAGCTTTGTGATAACTCACTCACACTTTTTGCACATACAACAAATATAAATATGTTTAAAGCCCATCATTTGTCCTAATAATTACAATAATTCCATAAAAATCTATAAAAATTACAGCACTTATGGTTGGAGAATATTTAAAACTTAGTCTCTAACGGCAACAACAGACGACAGCTGTTCGTGGCCATTATTCTGTGCATCGGCATTAATTCGAAACAAGAACTAGTTTCGATTACAACGGCGTAAAATGACCGCCTGATTCGTGATTGAATTACATATACTTCTAACGCCGCGTGTAGAGCAGCAAGGCTGACTCCTTACCGCATACGATTAGATAAAAAATTTAATTAATTATATAAATAACAAATTTTTATTAGAGAAATTTGATCAAACGTCGATGATAGATTATGCACACGTCGGGTGTAAATTAATTATAGACATGAAGAAAGAGAAGAAACAAAAAAGAAAAACTCATATTTTGTATCTTGCGACATTAGAAGATGGTCGAACCGTACTTATAGCTATGGCTACTGGAATTTAAGATCATTAAATCGGAAAGAAATGCACTGGCAAAAAGTGACAAAACGTGTTCACAATTGCTATGATCGATGGCCACACCGAACAGGGCCTAAAGTGTTGCCGTGTGCCAAGAGGAGTAAAAACAAAAAAAAAAAAAAATTTCAGGAAGTTGCAGTAGGAATATATAAATCTATGCATACAGATAAAATCACTGCGATAATAATGATGACGAGGATGACGGACGCAGTTGGTGTTGTTGCTGCTCATAGCACTTGGTATCTGCTAGAAGGGTTTTTCTATATAGACATCTATTTTTAAATGTATTTTTAAATTTCTACTACTACTACTACAGCACTTTTATTCTGTTCAGCACTAATTGTGTAACATGCAAAATTCAAATTATTTTTTTGTAAATCAATTATTTTCGCACTTCAAATTAATTGTTCGCATAAGTAAAACATCCATTACACTGTGTAACATCATAGCGATTACCGTTTTAAGTGGTCCATAGTTCACTAGGGTTTACGAATCCTGAAAAAATATATTAATTTTTAAGAGAGAGAGTTCCATAAAATACATCCGCGCATACAAATTAATTCTTTTTCATTTTTATTCATTGGGATTATGTATCATTTATTTATTTTGGAAAACATGAAAAAAATCAAAATCCTGATTTACGATTTTGTAAAAAAATTTATGGAAGCAGGAACCGCAATTAACCAGAATCAGAATCGAAATTGGAATAGTTTCAAGTTTGAAATCAAAATCGGAACCGAAACTACTATTTTATAAATCTTGGAAACAGATCCGGAACTGATAATCCAAAGGGTTTTAGACTCTGGATAGAAAAATATTTTTTGATATAGTTTTTATGTCGAAATTAACGTTTTTATATTTTATTCCTAAAAATATAAATTTAAAAAAAAAGTCCAATGATAGTTAGACAATTTCTAAAGGAAGAAATCAGATATATAAGATGCAGGTAATGTTTGGAATTTTAAATCGAATTTTATTAACAAGAACTTTAAATCTAATTTTTATAATTAAGTATAGCCCAGCAGGAAATGTCACCCTATGTCAGGTCAGAAACATCGATGACTGATAGCATTTTCGCCAAAGCATTGATGACATTTTCATACAAATGTTCACTGATTCATGCATGATGTAGCATTAACGATGTCATGCCCGCCATTCATCAATGAAGTCACAAATGATTGTCATACAAATTTATTTTTTTTTTATAAAAAAAAATATTTTTTTTTTATTTATATTTTTTTTTTCAAATTTTTTTTATCTTATTTTTATTTATTATTTCAATTTTATTATTTTCTTCTGTTCTCGGTTTGGAATGGTATGTGTACTTGCTAATGTCAATAACATACTTCACTACTCATCTATCATCATTACTTCTGCTTATTATTTCTCTTTTATAAATATTGGTCCCTCAATTTGTGCCTATGAATTATATGACAGGTTGTCATCGAACACAAATTTTCAGTTTTACGCGTAAATGCGTAACGTATGCTGTATGCATTTCACATTGCATATCACAAAGTAAATGCTGCATACCTTTAGGGTCATGTGACGTGAATGTTAATTTTCATAAATGACGTCATCAACAACATTTCATCAATGACAGATTTTCACAATGTCATTAATATATGTATATATGACATATGGTGTCTGACGTCTTTAATGCAATGTCATTTATGAAATTGTTGTAGCCATATTCATCAATGACAAATTTTTTAATGTCCTCAATTCAGACCATTTCCTGCTGGGAGAGAATATTAAAAATTACAAAATTTCACTACTGAAAAAAAAAATTAAAAACCTCTAATCACAAGACCCGCCACTATTTAATTAATTCTGCAGCATTTCCTACCAGTTTAATTCACTGCGATTGGTAAGAAAATACTAGTGATGACTGGTCTATCATTATAAATTTTAAAAAATAGGGTGATCAGTAACGATATTTTAAGAAAATCAATGACACAGTCAAAAGTTGTATATTTATAAATTTAAAACTTATGTACATTTAAAAAAAATGAAGCAATCATGGTGTTCGAAGAAGTGATAAACCATTGGTAAGGTAATTTAATTGTCTAAAACAAGAGTAAAACATTTATAAGCATTTATCAAGAGATTATGCTTCATAACTAATTTTATTGATTAGGTTATGTCAGTCATATGCATTTCTTAAACACACAGTTTTTATTTTACATGTTCTTATTTTTTTGAGTCATAGTATGACCCCATGAATTACTGAGATCAATGAACGAAACATCTTGTATATGTAAGCTCGGACCTGGTATTCCATTTTCATCCAATCGAATTAAAAATTATGAAAGCGTGAAATAATTCAAAATTCGAACTTCTTAGTCTTTGAATTTTCAATTTTAGGGGAGTACGTATTAGTTTTGGGGCTAGGAAAGATATACGGGCATGATTCAGCCTAATAGCCGTATTCTGGCATTTGCATGACAAAGTCTAGTCATTGAAATGTTGTCATTGACCGTGTCATGCCTTTTTTATAAATAATTATTACTGTATTCTACGTTAAACGTGACAAATTGAAACTCAACCCAGTGGTGAAAAGATTTTTTCAATATTAACTGTCAAAAAATTAAAATTCAAATGTAAACAATTTTTAAATTTAAATATTTGAACATGTCTCACGTGATAATCCGCACTATTTGCAAACAAAAGTGATTTACGCGACGTGCATTATGTTAATAGTGAGTTTCGGTCGTTTCTGCAAGTCGCAAATATAATTAAAATTGGGTAAAACCAATTTGAATTCCAAAGTTTTCCATCTGAAAATCGCAAAAAATCGAACCGCGTCAAATATCCATTGATATATTTGCATCTTCCCAGTCTGCCACATCTCGGAGACCTTCGATACCTCGAAGCTTTCTCGAATAACTTCGACAAAAAGTTCGACATCGTTGCTTTCTCGATTCTAATTTTTAAAAATGTTCTTTAACAAGATACGATATTTAAACATTTATCAAATCGATATCGCAATATTTTTCGCAGCAATCTCGAACTTTTATTGTTTTTTTCTTCGATATCGTTCCGATCTCGAACATTTTTTCGTATCGAAAAAACTCCGACAGAACGTTCCGATATCTACCTTCCATCTAGGTCCAATTTGACACTCGATATCGTTACAAGAACGGGTCCGATATCGTGTGATTTCTCCATCTACTCGCAATGATCTCGTAACGATATCGATACGAATGGCATACTGGGTTCTTGTCATCTCCTCTTTAGGTAGTGACAAATTTCATAACAATTGTCATTGTTTTTATTGTCACTTTGCTTTGGAATACCATTTCGTGACAATTGTCACTCACCTCATTTTAGTCATTGCTTTGTCATTGTCATTGCTCGTTAGAATAGAGCTATAAGTTTCAAATTCGGATCGAATTTCATTCGAACATTTTTAGAATTTTTTAGAATTCGATGTCTCAATACAAAAATTCGATTTTCAAGTGATTTAATTTTTCTTGCTTAACTCGAAGGATTGAAATTCGTTTGGAAAACAATTTTTTATATAAATACATCAAATGCAAGGTATTTTTTTTACAAAACTGGAATATGTACGATATAAATATGTATGAAGTTGGCTGCATTTGATTTTCCGGTCTCAATCATGCCTGACATCAGCATGTCCTGCCTGCGTCTGCAGAAACTGTGCCGCAGGATCAGCAATGGAATTAAAAGCGAATGAATCACATTGCTGAATTAGAGATGTAGCAGAAAAAACACAAGAAAAAAACATAAAAACAGCCATTAAAAATTATTAATTCTCGAGGGTCACAGCACGGCACAGAGTGGGCCCAACATAGCATGGCAGGAGGCAGGCAGCAGGCAACATGTCCCAAGGCTCCGCACTGGTCGGCATGTTGCGGAGGACGGATGTCTTTGTTGCGCTCAAAGCCCGTAATTAAGATTCAATTACACGTAATCATTTTTTGCGCTTCATTCTCTAAATGTGTGATGACGTGTTGCATACGATGGCTAGCGACAGCCAACAGAAGCAGCAACACTGGTGCAGCCCTTGTGCCAGCAACGCAGTACGTGCAACAAGTGATGCCCAAGAATAACACCATGGAAAATATAGCAAAAAGCAACACAACGCACTGCTGCAATTACAGATGCACAAACTGACACCGACAACGAGACCGATGTTGCTGCTGTTGCGACTGTTGCTGCTGGTTCATTAGAGCGGACACAGTTCACAGGATTTATTTTGTAATTAGCACTAAAAGAGCGACTGCTGAACAGCAGCAGCATACAACTTGTTGGTGTCTCGTTTTTCTCTGTTGCTGCTGCTGTAGTTGAAGAAATTGTTGCTGATGCTACATGTCATGCAAACGCCAGCAACAGCAGCAAGGACGACTAATGGGCCGAGCTTCGGTATTGATTGCAAAGGGGCAACATGATGTAGCGCGTACAACGTCAATCGTTGTGAACGTGTGAAAATTAGTTAAGTTTTTAATAATCCCTTCTGACGAGGCAGCAGACAACAAGGATGTTGCATTGTTACCTTTTTTTGTTTTTATTTTATGTTGTTCTTAAGGATCAACGATCGTTGATGTTGACATGTAAAGAGATTTCATTGGCAACACAAAACAGCTATTGTGTGTGGTACTCCCTCTAGAACGTTCCATTTAGAAGATACGAAAGATTTAAAATTTTTTATTTTAAGAAATCAATTTTATAATTCCCAAAATTTGCGCATATTTTGACCCTTCTCGACACTTCGATTTTAAAATTCCCAAAAATAGTGCAGAATTTAATCGCTCTACGACGCTCCGTTTAGAAGATATGAACGTTTTAAGAAAACCTTGACTCATCAGTCGATTTCTACAGGACCACTGGTCCGAATTTTGCATATCAAAAGCTACTATGAAATCACAATAAAATTTTGACCCGTCGTAAAGCGCTCCGTTTAGAAGATTTGAAAGATTTAAGAAATTTTTATTTTCAAAAATCTATTTAAATTCTCAAAAATAGTGCAGACTTTTACCCCTCGCTCCGTTTAGAAGATACGAAAGTTTTAAGAAAATCTCCGATTTCTGCCGATTTCTCGAGGAACACTGACCGAACTTATTAAATTTTGCAGTAAATAATTTTTACCCCTCTACGACGTTCCGTTTAGAAGATATGAAAGATTTTAGAAAATTTTATTTTCAAATATCGATTTTAAAATTCCCAAAAATAGTGCAGATTTTCACCCTCTACGATGCTCCGTTTGGAAGATTTGAAGGTTTTAAGAAAATCCTGACTAATCAGTCGATTTCTCCAGGATCACTGGTCCAAATTGAATGAATTTTGCAGCAAATAATATACTTTAAAATCACTATAAAATGCTATAAAAAGATATGAAAGATTTAAGATATTTTATTTTTTAAATCGATTTTAAAACTTCTAAAAAAAGTGCAGACTTTGACCCCTCTACGACGCACCGTTTAAAAGATAGCAAGGTTTTAAGAAAACCGTTACTTATCAACAGATTTCTCCAGGACCAGTGGTCCGAATCTTGCATATCATAATCTACTTTGAAATCATAATAAAACTTTGACCCCTTTACGACGATCCGTTTAGAAGATATGAAAAATTTAACAAATTTTTATTTTCAAAAAACGATTTTAAAATTACCAAAAATAGTGCAGACTTTAACCCATCTACGACACTCTGTTTAGAAGATATGAAGTTTTTAAGAAAACCTTGACTCATTAGCAGTAAATAGCTTTTACCCCTTTACGACGCTCCGTTTAGAGGATACGAAGGTTTCAAGAAAATCTCCAATTCTGCTGATTTCTCCAGGACCACTGGACCTCTATGATGCTCCGTTTCGAAGATATGAAGGTTTAAAAAAAAACTGACTAATCAGTCGATTTCTCTAGGATCAGTAGTCCGAATTTAATGAATTTTGCATACCATGAAATCACAATAAAACTTTGACCCCTTTCCGACGCTTCGTTTAGGAGAAATAAAAGATTTAAAAAAGTCGTTTTTAATATTCACAAAAATTGTGAAAACTTTGATCCGTCTAAGACGTTTCGTTTAGAAGTTATGAAGGTCACAATACTGAACAAAATCAGTTAGAGATAGAAATATGATAGAAATATGATTGAGCGCATCGTTTTACATAATTGCCACAATAATCTAAATAATTCTTTTTATACAAACTACTATGTTTTATTTTTCTGTGTACGAATTTAACTGCGAAAATCAAACAAAAAAAATAATTAAATTATTTAAATATTAAAAATGCATAGATGTGTTAACAAAAGTTGTCGTAATTGCAGCAAATGCTTTATATGCTCAGCACTTAATTCTATCGTATTATTAGTGTAATCTAGTGACTGGTTCGAAACTGACAAAAATATATATATATACCGTAAATCGTATTAAGCTCATTTCCAATTACTTTATAGTGGCCAAGACTGCATTTGCATGCCACAGCAACGACAACAAGAAGCAGCAATGGCAACGGCAACAGCAACAGCAATGAAATGCTGCCAACATGGCAGATGGAGGCAACATTTAAAACATTAGAAATATGACAGATGGCGCTCGAAACAAAAATGCGCACAATCGCCAGTTGCCGTGCCGTCATCAGTGGCTTTAAAAGGCTAGCAACTGCTGCTGTTGCTGTTTTTGTTGCTGCCGCATTTCAGACACATTATGGCATTTGAATTGCTGCGCTTGCGCATATACAGTACGGATGCAATTGATGTTGCTGCCGCATCTTAGTTGCTGTATTTATCGATTTCAAAGGCAACCGCCGTCGCCGCTATACGCACAGGCAGCAGCAGCAATCTTCCTGCTGCTGTTGATTTGCTTAAAATGTTTGAATATTTATGTAGAATCTAATTAGAATTGTGCATTAGACATTCCAGTGATGTAGCAGTAACAGCAACAGCGACAGCAGCAGCAACAGCAGCAGTAGTAGTAGCAGCAACATCAACAAAAACAACAGTAACAGCAGCAACAGAGACCATAAAAAAGTGAAATGCTAAGGATATGATTACGTCAAAGTACTTGGCATGCATAAAATGCGCCGGCGCATCAGTCAACATTTTCTGTCTTAATTTAGATACATGCGGTGCAGTTTTGTGGGAGCAATTTTTCATATACCGAGAAAATTAATGTAGTAAAATTTACTAGATATATTAGTTTTGAACCAAAAAAAAAAAAGTTCTAATACATTTTTTAGTTTTTAATACATTTGTATTTATTTCAGTTATTATAACTACATAATGTATTAGAAATTTGATTTTTACATATTACAGAACTGTAGCATGTATGTCTTTTATGCGCTTTTTAATTCATTTACTTAGTGTTACTACATAATATATTAGAAATTCGATTTCTACATATTGCGTAGAATTAATGACTTATGACAATGTATTAGAAATTAGATTTCTACATTTGAAAAAACTGTAACATGTATTTGTTTTCTTTTTTATTTATTTTAAATTCCTGATAACACACGACGGTTGTTAGTACTTTTTACATTTTTCCTTAATGTTGAATAAATGCAAAGTTTAGTAAAAACAAATTGCATTTCAACGACGAAATATTCTACGGGGTACAATTCCAAGCACAGTCTGAGAAAGAATTGTCTTTGGGAAAAGTTATAAAAAGTCCCTGATATAAATAATAAAAATGTTTTTATAAATCTAAAAATAAATACTAAATGTAGTAATTTTAAATGCTAATTTAGCAAAACTTTCTATAGATAAGGACTGCGTCGAATAAAATTGTCCGTTACATATCTTCCCATAATGTGCTATTGCAAGATTCAAATTAAAAAAATTTGATCATAGTAGCTCTGAATTAAATGGCAGAAAATAATTTGTGCCAGTTATAGTCAATACAACATTTATTTAACGCGAAAATGGCAAACGAAGTGGAAGTTCGAGAAAATATAATTAAAATTCTTCTTTTAAAAAAATAAGGTCCACATGATCGTGAAAAGTCGAAGAAGGTTGTGAATATTTTAAAGAAAGATCCAAGCATATCCGGAAGGAAATTGGCGAGAAAGGCGGATTGTTCAGAATCTTTCGTGCGCAGGACTAAGAAAGAAGCTGGGCTGAAGACGTACAAGGTCCAAAAAGTTCCGGATAGAAATGTCGTCAAGAATGAAACCGCAAAACAACGAGTTAAAAAGCTGAACCAAGATTTTTTTAAAAAATTCGATTGCTGCATAATGGACGACGAAACTTATGTTTTAGCGGACTTTTCTCAGCTACCTGGGCAGGAATTTTATACAGCCGATTCTCGAGGAAATGTCGCTGAAAAATTCAAATCAAAAAAAAGCACAAAATTACCAAAGAAATTCCTGTTTGGCAGGCAATTTGCAGTTGTGGAAAAAGGAGCAGCTCATTCGTGACATCGGGAACAATTAATAGCGAAATATATGTGAAGGAATGCTTGCAAAAGAGATTGCTTCCATTTTTACGCCAACATGAAGTGTACACATTTTTTTGGCCTGACCTCGCTTCATGTCACTACAGCAAAACGGCCTTAGAGTGGATCCAACAAAATGAAGTGATTTTGGTGCCTAGAGAAGCCAATCCACCAAACTGTCCAGAACTCAGGCCGATTGAGAGATACTGGGCTTTAGTAAAAAGGGAAATGAAGACAACAAAAAAAGTGGCCAAAGACCTTCAAGACCTCAAAAGAAAGTGGTCTTCAGCAGCTGTGAGGGTGTCGGACACTACCATTACAACATTAATGGAAGGGGTTCCGGAAAAATTAAACCTTTTATTAAAAAATATTAATTTCTGGTTTTTTATATTTTTTTTTTAAATCTAAAAATAATTTGCAAAATAAAATATTTTATTCTATAAAAATTCGATTACTAGATTTCTAGATTTTTTCATTTTTGTAGCGGACAATTTTATTCGACACAGTCCTTAAATAGTAAATTTTTGTAGTTATAAATATAAATATAAATAAATATTTATATTTAAACCATTATTTTCTTTTTAATACAGTATTGTTTTTGATGAAAATGCTCCTTGTAATGAGTATATAAAATTAGCATTAAATTGCTTTAGCAGTTGCATTGGTGAAGAGTGTCATTCTTAACACTTTTATTTCGATCGAAATGGCCTCTTAAGAGCCACTGTTTTTTATAGATTTCTATTGCATTTGTTTTGTTTTTCTTTTTGTTCTAAATTAACATTTTGCCACAAATTTGGTTGTGAATGTTGTTGGCGATTTTCCAGTTCGGTACGTACGGTTAGTTGTTAAGTTGTTTTGCCGCGCAATGTGGTTTCTTGCATATTTCCATACAAATCACAGCGGCGTACTACGCTGTCCACTCTACCTACCACTCAGATCATTGTATTTAAATGACTACAAATTGTGTTTTTTCATTAATAAATTGGTAATTGCTTGGCAATAAATTTATGCTATTGTTTAATGCGATTGCGGAATGTTTAACCCACATTCTAAGCGGCATCCAGTAGTAGCAGCAACAGTAGAACTAAATTGTCCAGCAGTCACTTGGCACATAGATTATCGGAGGATGTGGCTACATTAACTAATAAATTGCACAACGTGTTGGTTAAAGACATTTTATTCGAATTCGAACAGCGACCGACAACTTTTTAGTGGATTGAATTGTGGTTGGGATAACATATATTTTACTATACTATGGTATTGTAGAGGCAAAAACTGAATATATAAAATATGTGTTTTCTAAAGGAACAATTTGTAAATTAAAAATTAGAAATCATTAATTATCTTTCTATTCATGTACTGCATCAAAAAGAAATAAAAATGTATTTCAAATAAATACATACACTGAAAAAAAAAACATTATTTAAAATTAAAAACAAATTTTTAAAATTGAAATTAAATATGTTTTAAAATTAAACGAAATTGTTTTCAATTTAATCACAAGGGCGCATAAGTCATCTTTAAATTTAAAATCAGCTTTTTGCCTATTTGTTCCATACAAAACTTGTCAAAAAAGTCGAATTTATTTTTAAAGTCGACTATCAATTCTTTATAATTATGCGCCATTGGTTTCAAAATCGAGATTTCGTGACATGCCCCTAAATGTATGCAGCATTTACGGTGTGAAATGCATACAACATACATCTAGGGGCAGCACTAACACATTAAACTAATTGTGTTCGATGGATGTCACCCTGCTATATTATTCATAGCCCGTTTTTGGAGGGGTCAAATTTTATAAAACAGGCATAAAAAGTAGTACAGTAAAGTTCATAGATGATCGCCGTTAGTGAAATAGTTTATTGGCTTAACGAACGAGAACAGATGAAAATAAAATTGAAATAAATATATAAATACAAAAAAATAAAAAAAATCAAAAAATAAATCAATTAAAAAATAAATAATACAAAAAATATATATTTTTATATATTTTCTAAAAAAAAAAAGAAAGAATAACAATTGTTTTAAATTTTATGTAAATTGTTTTTATTATTTTATTAAAAACAATGGCGCATATAATCGACGCAAATACAGCAACCATAAAGAATTGTGTACCATTAACTGGCCTAGCAACGAGTTCTAATGTATTTAGCAAACACATTCGCTAAAAATGTACATCATATTGATGAATTCCGTTCTTCAAACCAGGATTCATTGTATTGAAGAGCCATTCATAATATTAATGACTAACGCCATCAATGTTATGAACGCGTTCATAAAAATGAAGAACGCTTGGTAACTGTCGAAAAAGTGTTCTTCAATATGATGAACTGTTTATGAAGAATACGTTTCATCATATTAATGAACCAAAATATAAAATACAACATATATTTCTATCAAAATATTTTTTTATCGTTCATGTTTTGCCGTACTTCTCAATTCTCAAGTAGTTCTTGTGTGTTATTTCTTATATAATGCTTGCTCGACATGCATAAATTAGTTCATTCGAACATTTTTTTTTTCGATAATTTTTGTTTTTTGAATTTTTTTTTTTTTATATTTTTTTTTGGAACAATTTTTTTTGTCCAACATTTTTTTTGGAATAATTTATTTGTAAATTTTTTTACTGTTATTTTTTAAATAATATTTTTACACTTTTTTTCGAATTATTTTATAATTTTTTTTTTTTTAAATATTATGAACAAATTCATCAATATGACAATTCAAATTCATAGTATTGAATATTTTGTTCATATATATAATGAATACATTCATTAATATGTCATTTAATGAACGGTGGTATCAATATGATGAATCTGGTAGTTGGTGAAAAAATTCATAATATTTATTAATAAATTCATCATATTGAAGATTTTTTTTTTGATGTATATATAAGTGTATATCTTGGCAAATACCAAATGGGAATAATATGCGCGCAACTAAAAGCGTAAACAAAAATTTCATCGTTTGCTTGTTTGTCGGCGTTCATTCGCTGCAAGCTCGCATCGTGACGCCGCGTCCTGTTCTCAGCAACGGCGATTGTTAATGCAATTAATTCAGTAGTCAATTTAGCAAATTATTTAATTGTATTGATGTAACTTTTTGCATTTTTTGTTAATTTATTCATTAAGATAATTAAATATTTAATCAATACAATTATTCCATAGTCGTTTCAACAAATTATTTAATTGTATCGATGTAACTTTTTGTTTCTTTTCTGTTAATTTATTAATTAAGATAATTAAATATTTAATCAATTCAATTAAAGGTCATATCGGCGATGAATCAATTAAACATTAATTGTATTGAGCAAAATTTTCGCTATATTTACACATATATTTTTTTCGATGTAGTCGAATTTAAAATTAAAATCAGCTTTTTTAATTTTTTTTCTATGTGAAATTTGTCAATATAGCTAAAATAGTTGAATATTAATTGAAATTGTGTTAAAATTAAACACGAACGACATTAAAAAAACATTTTAAAACATTATGCGCCAATTGTTAAAAATTTAAATGAAATCAAAAACAATTGACGCATATTCATAGACAATTTAAAGTCGACTTTAAAATTTAAATCAGCATTTTTACATTTTTTTCAATGAGAAATTGTTGCCAATTGATTTTAATTTCATTTAAATTTAAAACAATTGGCGCATAATGGTTTAAGATATTTTTTTATTGTCGTTTTTGTGTAATTTCATTTAATATTAACACATTCTTCCCTCAGTGTAGCAATAGTGTATTTTATGTCAATTTATGATGTAAATTTGCAAATGTATTTGTTTTTTCTACATTGATGCATATAGTAATATTGTGGAAAATAACTACATAAATTTACTCAATATACAAAATCTTGAAATAACAACAATTTGTATTTTTTTATTAATAGGCGTGTCACTTTCCATACAAGATACATTTGCATGATGCTACATGTCGACAGTTATTCATCATATGAATTTGTTCATAAATTTTATAAATTTGTCATTGCGACTTAACCAATCAAAAAATTCATTCCATTTATGAATCGTTTATAAAATCTAATGAAAAAATTCTAATATTGATGAACGCATTCATAATATTTATGAATAAATTCATATGATATATGAACTTTTAAATTATTAAAAAATATTACTACATATATTACTTTTTTTTTTTTTTTTAACTATTTACATTTTATATTTTATATTTACTTTTTCTGTTGCTGCATATTACTCTTTGAGAAAAGTTGTTTTAGGGCAGAATTATTTTTATTTTGGTTACTACATTTATAACACCAGCGAGGCAAGAGTTCCTGCTTAGTTGGTTATAAAACTCTGTATTCATTCTTAAATCGGTGAGTAATTACGAAGTTCATATTGCTTAGCCCAGTTCAGTGAATCATAGAAAAACTGGAAATCTAACATCTTCAAATTCAGATATCGCACAGTGTTATTATTGAAGAAAATGTGTTAAAATTGAACACTGCATTCCAATGTTTCTAAAAATCATCTATACTTGCACATCTATGTCATCCTTTTATTTATTTAAAGCGCCTTTTTAATGCTCAAGAGTTGTAGCAAATCCCACATATATCACACAGTAAAGTGTCTACAAATATGCCGTTGGAACTTGGCAGTTGACACCTACGAACGACACCAAGACCTTCTACAGCATTAGACGCACATTCGAATTTACACAGATTGTGTGGTAAAATTTGTCAACTGATGTAAGCCAGCAGATAACTCTAGGCTCTGGCTCTGGCTCTGCACCTCCCCCAACGACACGCACTCACAATAATATATTGATGTTGTCAATTGTTTTCATGTAGTTTTAGTCATGAGTATATGGATATTTATGACAAATAAGATTAAAGCCATAACTCAGAATTGCAAACAACAGCAGTGCACAGCATTTCGACGATTGTGATGGTGAATAGTACGATGTAAGTCGTCAGTGCGTAGAAGACACACACAGTCCGTGTAAATGTTATGAAAAATATTCTCTATTCATGGGCGCGATAGTGTAAATCGCCATTTAAAATCATGCGAAATGCTAAACATGGCACTAGAGGCGCTTGTTGCGCTTACTTATAACTGTGACTGTCTGGCGCAGTCATGAAAGTGTCAGGTATAAGTGTCAACATGTCACAGGCGCGCAGGCAAAAGTGTGGCTTAAAACAGCCGTTAAAACAGCGGAGATACAAAATTGTTGGCATTAATGGTATTAAAGCGAAAAGAAGTGAATTTAGTATTTAAATATTTCGGTTTGAATTTAAAGTGCTAACTAAATAATCATACTAAATTCACAAAAAATTTAAAATGATTTAAACATTTTTTTGTGAATTTGGTATGATTATTTAGTTAGCACTTTAAATTCAAACCGAAATATTTAAATACTAAATTCACTTCTTTTCGCTTTAATACCATTAATTGGATGAATTTGTTGATTGGTTCAGTCGCAATGACAAATTTATAAAATTTATGAACAAATTCATATGATGAATAACTGTCGACATGTAGCATCATGCAAATGTATCTTGTATGGAAAGGGCGTGTCACTTTCCATACAAGATACATTTGCATGATGCTATTAATAAATAAATACAAATTGTTGTTATTTCAAGATTTTGTATATTCAGTAAATTTATGTAGTTATTTTCCACAATATTACTATATGCATCAATGTAGAAAAAACAAATATGTGTTAATATTAAATGAAATTAAACAAAAACGACAATAAAAAAAATATCTTAAACCATTATGCGCCAATTTTTTGAAATTTAAATGAAATTAAAAACAATTCGCAACAATTTCTCATTGAAAAAAAATGTAAAAATGCTGATTTAAATTTTAAAGTCGACTTTAAATTATCTATGAATATCCGTCAATTGTTTTTGATTTCATTTAAATTTTTAACAATGGGCGCATAATGTTTTAAGATGTTTTTTTAATGTCGTTTGTGTTTAATTTTAACACAATTTCAATTAATATTCAACTATTTAAGCTATATTGACAAATTTCACATAGAATAAAAATTAAAAAAGCTGATTTTAATTTTAAATTCGACTTTAAATTGTCTACACAGAAAATAATATATGTGTAAAATTTTGATCAATACAATTAATGTTTAATTGATTCATCGCCGATACGTCCTTTAATTGAAGTGATTAAATATTTAATCATATTGATTAATAAATAAACAGAAAATAAACAAAAAGTTACATCAATCCAATTAAATAATTTGTTAAAACGACTATAGAATAATTGTACTGATTAAATATTAAATTATCTTAATTAATAAATTAACAGAAAAATGCAAAAAGTTACATCAATACAATTAAATAATTTGCTAAAACGACTACTGAATTAATTGCATTAACATTCGCCGTTGCTGAGAACAGGACGCGGCGTCACGATGCGAGCTGGCAGCGAATGAACGCCGACAAACAAGCAAACGATGAAATTTTTGTTTACGCGTTTAGTTGCGCGCATATTATTCCCATTTGGTATTTGCCAAGATATACACTTATAGAGCTTGATCATCCTCTATGTGTGTCGTCAGAAATGGTGATGATGGCAATGGTTGCATATTAAATTATGCTTCAACTTCATCATCAGAAAAGTTTATGTCATGTATTTTTACAAGAATTTATAACATTGTTTTTTAATTAACTGAATGAGAATTATAAAGACTGTGAAATTCAGAGAGAATATTGATTTTTAGAATAATAAAATAGTTTGGCACTACAGATCTGAAGAAACTAGGACAGTTATTTGGATTTTTATAAATGGAGAGAAGAACTTATAAAATCCAGCGAGAATCAAGAAATATACGGAGTAATACGGAAACATTCGTTATTTTAGAAACAGAACCACTTAGTTTTCAAAAAAGTAACTAAGAGCAATTATTCTTGATAATGCAGAGGTTAATGTCGTAGCTATCAAAAATGGTGTTGCTGTTTTTGTTCCCAAAATTGAAAGAACAGGTGTTTGTATCACTGTTGTTTTTTCGTTCCTGCTTTGACTTTAATATTCGCTATTGTGCTTTGTTTTGTGCTGTCCCTATATAACATCAGCATATGTTTGTTAGTGGTTCTGTCTGTCTGTATTATTTTTTTTAGGTTAGCTTCTAAATTAACCCTTGCATATTAAGAACAGTTGCTCTTTGTAACTGTTTTTAATACCTCAGAACATAAAATCTGAATATCAAGAAAATTTATCTTACAGCCCAATTTATCTTACAGCCCTATTCTAGCGAGCAGTGAGAATTGTTATCAATAACAATTGCTACAAATGACAATTGATTCAGACTTTTACGTCAATATACATAGAAAATAAAATTGACAGACTACGAAATTGTGACAATTGAGAGGAAACGCACTATTGTGACCGATTTTAATTTGTGACTCGTGCCAGAATATCGCTCTTAGTTACTTACAACATATCGATAGACAGGCACCTTCACAAACAGAAGTCGTGAGCAGATGGACATCTCAAAACAAATGAGCGAATACAACACACAACGCAAGATCGATGAAAACAACAACAGATACAAGAAGACGTTTTCGTTTGCACAACAATTAATAGAGTAACAATTAATTTCTCAAACTCCAGAAGAATAAATCTTGTTTACTTTTTTTGATAACTAAGTAATTGGCTTTCTTAATGTTTAGATGGTGAATTCTAGAATTTTAGTAGCAATTTATTTTATAATTGAAATCCAGCTGAATTCTTCTCTAGTTTTAGAAGTTTATTGACCTCCGTGTACCATACACTAAAAGTGAAAAGGTTTATTCACGTTGGTCACTCGTCGTTTCTAATACCCAGAAGAAGACGGAGAAGGAGACGTTTCAAGTATAAAATCAGTTTGACCTATTTGTCGTTGTTTTCATTGATCTTTCTTTGTATGTAATGCCTTGTTTTGCGAGGTCGCCATCTATTTGCTAGTGTGAATGTAGGTCTTTCTATTTAAAGTAATTGATCCAATTATTTCTAGATATTAAGACATTGTATTCTTAGGTATCAGAAAAGCAACTAAATACAATTTTTCTTGATATGCACTATTTTTTTCTTTGCATAAATACCAATTTTTTTTTTTTTACAAGTTAACCAACGATCAGGGGATGCCCCCTATTCATGCAATGCATAGTGTTGATCGTAAGAAAGGATTATAGGTAAGAGGAGAGAGGAAAGATAGAGTAGTGTCGGTGAATGTTTGTTTTGAACTTGGCAATATCAAAAATGTCGGGAAAAACAGACGCAGAGAGATTGTTCCACAAACGTATCGTGCGACTGAAGAACGAATTCTCTCGGTAATGCGTGGTTCTATTGAGAGCCGAGTGAACTACGAAGGGGTGGGCTTGGTTCGATGCCCGAGTAGAACGAGAGGACACACTACCTGGTGGAATCAGGCCATGTATTTCCCTCGAACACTTACCATTGTAATACCTATAAAATAAGCTTACACACCCTACGGTCCTTCGGTGCTCAAGAGAACCAATAGAGGATGAAATATTTTCATCATCAAATAATTCTACTTAGCTACTTTTTCGATACCTAAGAAATAAATTTCTGCACAATAAGAATAATTCCACCTAGTTACTCTTTTTAACAACTAAATAGAACTGAAATATATATCTTCGAATTTGCCAACTGTATTTTCTCGAACATTAATTTTATTATGGAGAATTGTTTTTTTTTTTCTATCTGAAATTGAGATACCCGAATTCATTACGTACTTCCTCTTTTCTGTTGTTCGGTTGGCACATTCTGTTTATAATTTGTCACTTTCTGACATCAATCTGCACCTTTCTGAATTCCATTTTGCAAATTGCGTGTGACAACGAAGCATTCAGCTATAATAATATTATAAAATTTGATTACTTTGCCCGTTCATATGATTTCCTTCCTACAACGCCTTGTTGCAGATTATCTTTAATTATATAACACAATTCGAACCGTTTTATTTTCTGTCACTGCTGCCGCATTCCACGGATAAATACACTTTACACTTCAATATAGTATAAAAAAAGACGTAATAGTCAAAGTCCTTCCTCTTCTCATCACCTTCTATGGCACCTCTTCAGCTGTTGCTACTTCTTTTCCTTCTTTTTCCTTCAAGCAGCCAATTGCCTACGTCTTCTCATGCCACAGATGCGCCTCATCTGCGATATATTTTCATTTCTTTGAAAATTTGCACAATATTTATGAAGTTGCAAGCTGCTAAGGTGTCTGGCTGAGTGCTCATCCATCCACCTGCTGCAACATGCAATGCCACCATCACACTTAGTTGGTGCTGTTGGTGCCGCTGCTGCCTCTGTTGTTGCTGCTGCTGCTGTTGTCCACTCAACAGGAGACTTCTTCAGGAAGCACTTCGCTGCGTGGCAGATTTAAATCTTCAATTGCTAGGTTGCGACGCGGGACCAAGCAGGTACCTAGTGGTTACACTTGAGGTTCAACTCAATTGAGTTGCAGCACAGGACTCATTTGCAGCACGCTGCTGGACTCGAAGAATGGCAATGGAAGGCCACGGCCACGCGTGCGTTCTAACACTTCAATGAGTTGGTCCATTCATTTTCATCTGCATCGGTTTCTGCAACTTCTTCATCGTCGACGTCGCGACGTCATTGGAGAACATATCTACGTTTTGCATGCAACGAAATGAAATCCAATAAAATTAAAATCAAATGAAAGTATTTCCTACACGAAGTTAAACATGCGAACTTAAGACGACTTGTGTGTGGGGATTTCTCTTAATTATTTTGTACTTATTTTTTCTGTTGTTATTTGAGTGTTTATGACCGGTACGTTTAAAACAACCTTGAGATGGTGCTATAAAAACAAGTGATGTGTTTAGCAAGGTAACCAAATGAATGTTAGTTGCCAAAGACGCCGTAAGTTATTAGAAAAATGTATCATGTTTATGAGGTATTCATAAAATTCGAATGGATTTGAAAAAACTAAAAAAAATAATAAAAAAAAACAAATTTTGATTCGTTATTGCGAAGAACAGAACATATGATTAATTTAGGTAATGTGTTAAAACAATCCTTATAAGTTTCGCAGGTCATACATAGTGACACCTTCTCGGACTGTCGATGGCAGCCATCTAGTCGACGAAAATGTTGTGGGCTATCTTTGGTCTTGTCCAAGATTTGGCGTATTTAGAAAATCTTGTCTATGTTGGACTAGGCAGTTCTGACGCCGCATGATAATGTCCAATAGCGATGGGCTTCACTCTTTCACATAATACGGTCTATATATAACCTGATGATATGCGATAGGAGGATTATCCCACGGTAGTTGACGCATATTGTGGGTTAATGTCATCATCGCAGTTTAGCAGTTGACTGAAGTGTTTCCTCCATAATATCAGCGATAAGGTTGAAGAAGTCACACGATAGGAAATCCTTTGCTGAAACCTCGTTCGGTATTAAACCTTGTTTCCAATGCTAACTGTGGAACGTCTGTCGCTCAGGCATGGTGGTTTATAGGCCACTCCTTATCGTATTGTAGAAGGCAGCTTTGCAGTCGACGAGAAGGTGGGGGTCGATTACATTTCTGTGGTCTTTTCAAGAATGGCTTGATGAGAAAATCTGGTCTATGATGGACTTTCCAGATCTGAAGCAACACTGATAAGGTCCAATCACTCTGTTGACAATGGGTTTCAGTCCTTCACATACGCAATATTGAGGAGACTTAATCCACGGTAGTTGGCGCGTATCATGGGATCCCTCCTCTTAAGAATTGGGCAGAGTATACTGAGTTTCCATTCGCTGATCATGCTTTCTTTTGACCATATTCTGCTGATGAGCTGGTACATGCTCATTATGAGCTCATGGCCTCCGGTCTTAAAGAACTCAGCGGGCAGACCATCTGTGCCTGCGGCTTTGTCGTTTTATGGTCTTTAGATGGTTGTGCAGACCTCATCATGTTCAGGCGGCGGTATGTCAACGACGTCGTCAGCAACTGGGGTCTTCTGTATCGGCGGAGTTGTTATCGCCCTTGCCGGCTAATATAGAAATGTTCCCTACATAATCTTAATGAACTCTGAACATCTGTTACTAGATTCCCATCCTTAGCCTTACAGGAAGAGGTTCCGATTTTCAAACCTCCGGTTAGGCGTCTTATTTTTTTACAAGCTGTCGCCATGTATCTCAATATCTTTACACTCAACTCTTTCTAGTTCTCTTTTTTTGTGCCTGAAATTTATATTTCCCTTCCCTCCTCATCTTGTTTCCCTCCTTACATGCTCGCGTAATTACCGACTTCAGAGTGGATCTGCGCGACAATCTTCGCCATACCACTTATTCCGAAGTTTTTGTAAATTTTTCGCAGAGCATAGGCGTGTGCAAATCTTCGCTGCTACAATGAAGTGATTCGTGTCGATGTTGGCATTCCGGATCGATCATCCGTTCCTCAAACTAGGTGACCCACACTTGGCCTTCTGAATATTGGGATAACTGAATCTACTACAACTAACTACCATGTTTCGTGCTGCTGTAAAGTCGATCAGCTGGAGGTCGGATGTTTTGTCGCGCAGGTTGAATTCGCATATAGTTGGATCAAAGATGCAGTCATGACCTACCTTGGCATTGAAGTCGGAAATCGTGATTTTGATGTTACTCATAGGTTCCATGTAGGCACTCAGAAGGTCACTTTGGTTTCATCGTCCTTTTCATTATGGGATCATGCGTATAAATTAGGCTGTTGTGAGAGTATTTAGCATTTATGCGAATCGTTGCCAGCCATTCGTTCACGGGTGGGCATCTAGAGACAAGATCCGAGGAGTCTCTTGCCGACTACAAATCGACAACCAAATTCGTTCATCTTCGTATGACAGCATGGTCTTTTAAACGAATGCGTGGGTTGTCATCGTGTTTTTGGGTTGGTATCCGAGGCATATTGTGTGTCTAACTGATTCTTCGTTTTACATGGCGAGTTACAAGCACAACGTAAAACTCCCATTTAGGAAAACCAATATCCCTAACTCGTTTGTTCTCTACCAGACCTTCCACCCGATATTGAGCTTGAAACCCGATATTCAGCTGGATTCTCAGGTTAACGGGGTTCACAGCGCGAAGGTGGGACTGATTCATTTTTTTTCATGACGAGTTACAAGCTCAACGTGAAATCTGCATTTTGGAGGATCAATATCCCAGTCTCGTTTGTCCTTGACCAGACCTTCCGGTGTTTAAAACCGATATTTAGCTGGATACTCGGGTTAACGGGCTTCACAACGCGAAGAGACTTAATTAGACTGATTCTTTTTTGTTCATGGCGAGTTACAAGCTCAACGTAAAACCCCATTTTGGAGGACCAATATCCATGTCTGGTTAACGGGGTTAATCAACACGAAGGTGAGAGTAAGAATTGTGTAGGAGAGGCTATGGAAGCAAATTAAAATAACGCGTTGCACTACAGCATTCTAAGCCATTCTTAAATTACGCCATATTTATATTAAACTTTCCTAATAGATTTTGTATTTTTGAGTCTTTGAAAATATTCGGCCCAATTCTATAAATATACGCCTACTAATTATTTTTCGGAGAAAATAAACTTTGTATGTAAATTCAATGCAAAGCTTTTTTTTCCTCCCAACAAATTCTTCCAAATTACAAAAACGATTATAAAATTTGATTATAACTACGAGTTCTCGTTTCAATAATCAAATTCATTAATATGTTAAACCCTTTTTATGTATTGCTTATGCTTACCTGATGAGTTCTTTTCCACATTGAAGTTGGTCACCTCAATACAAAAAATAACATTTGGCAAATTCCTGCACCGAAACGAAGACGGTATTTTCATACATGGCATGCGTATCATCAAAACTTTACTTTTAGGTACGCCCATTTTTAGAAGTTGCTGCTCGGTTGCACCCTCAACAACAATCATAACGAATTCCTGGGCAATTTCACCTATGCAACGCAATCAGCGCTGCTGCAGGCTACACAGTTGGCAAATCAAAGTCAAACACGATAAAAAGTATTTTAATTGAAATTGCAAGTTTGCCAAGTAGTTATTCATCTTCATCCACATTTATGAATTCTTTTTTTATTGGCCAAGAATCTCAACTCTCACTGGTTTGGCCATATTGATGTGCGTTTTTAATTGATTAAATTGCAGGAAATGTTTAATAAACATTTGCGGCTGCGCGTGGAATGTTGCTGCAACATGCAAGCAAAACATGCAGCAGTAGCAACAGCACAAATCACATTTCGCAATATTGAGGTAAACTTAATTTTTATTTGAAATAAAATCATTAGCAATGCTGGAGAATGTAACTGTTTGGAAATTATAGCGCAACATTTGTTGCAACTTTTTGCATTAAATCGGTAACCATTTGCAGCAAGGATATCATTTTTTGTATACTGGGTGTTTGGTTCAACCATATCAATAATTCTGTGGGTCATTCTATGATTTAAAATCTATTCTTCTATGAAATGAAAACCTTAAAATTCGACTTTCCGACATTTAAAAAATGCACATGAAAGTGACGATACCCGAGACAACATTTCTGGCATTTTTCAGTAATATTTCCGGCAAACAGACAGATAAATGGAATATTGTGGAACGTGTATAGCAGATTGTAAAATTTTGTGGAATTAATTTGGCAGATTCACGGCATATTTTGGGACTGGGCTGAAAATAGACAACTTGGAATACAAACTCCGCCTTTGGCTGTTTAAAATATGTCGAAAAAATGTTTATAAACTGCCTCGACCCTACCAAATTTTTATCTAGTGCTCCCGAGACAAAATTTTGTGTTATTTTTCAGTAATATTTCGGTCATATTTCCGGAAAACACACAGATAAATGGAATATTTGAGAAGTGTATTGCAGATTATAAAATTGTGTAGAATTATGATGGCAGATTCACGGCATATTTTAGGAACGAGCAGAAAACAGACAGCTTGCGATACAAACTTCGCCTATTTCTGTTTGAAATTTATCGAAAAAATGTTTCTAGACAGCCTCGACCCTGTCAAAAATTTTGTCTGGGGATTATGAATGAAAACAACTTGTTATACAAACTCCTCCTTTGTCTGTTTGAAATATGACGACATTTTTTTTCTAAACTGCCTCGACCCTGCCAAAATAGTGTCTGGGGTTCCCGAGGAAAATTTTTTGGAATTTTTCAGAAATATTGCGGGCATATTTCCAGCAAACACAGAGATGGAATATTTTGGGAAGTGTATTGCAGATTGTAAAATTGTGTGGAATTATAATGGCAAATTCACGGCAAATTTTGGGAACGTGTAAAAAACAGACAACTCGTGATACAACTCTGTATCTGTTTGAAATATATCGAAAAATGTTTCTAAACAGCCTCACCCTGTCAAAATTTTGTCAGGGGGTTATAATTGAAAACCAGTAAATATTTATTTTCCCTACTAGGCTCAACATGATCTACTAGATCTCGACTTAATATTATGCACTTCTAACTAACCGGGTTATGTCACGTAGAGAATTAGTACACGAATATTTTCTACTAAGGATGAGGTCAATGCCTCCTTTCGGTTTCCGTTAATATCCCCACACCCTCATGTAGTAATCGGAAATTATTCCGTGAAAAAATTGCCTCTTGGAGGCGACGATTGTGTGGACGGAATTTCGTCATTATTGTTGTTGTCGTCTACATGTCGACATTATCAACACTTACTCATTGAACCATCCACCAACGAACCAACCAACCGTTGTAATAAGTTTTCTGCATATGCAGTATAAAGTGTTTGCATTGCAATGAGTTCTCCGTTCCGTCTGCGCATTTGCACCGCCTGTTGCGGGCGGCAATTTGCATAAATTTCTGCAGCCAATTTACACTTAAGAAGGTGTTGCGGTTTAAGCCTCTTTAGCATGAGCTTCTGCAGTAGGAATTTCAATGTCTAACGAATGTCGAATTCGAAACGTAGATCGATGGACGACAGCCAAAGCTGTGGTTTTCATTTTCAATTGTTGGCTGCGCGCATGGCAATGAAAGTTTTTAACAACAGTTAGAAAAATTTGATAGCAATCAACCCTCCATGTTTTCCGCGATCAATTTTTGCCAAGTCCAAGTCTGTGTAGAAGAAGAAGCTGACATATGCAACAATTTACTGCTGCCAGCTGTCATTGAACTTTTCAGCATTTTCAACATAAACAGAAAAAAAAACAAAATAAAAAACATTGGAAATGACAAGAGGCTGCCGCCGCCGCCGCCGCATAAAGTGCAGTTAGTGGCTGAGCACGGGTGCTTCGCATTACACCAGCACCTACTGCACCTTCTGCCGATTATCCGCCGCCACCGCCACCGCCGCCAACAACTGTGGATCGACGGCAGACCCCGAGGCCGTGGCCGATGCCGCAGCAGCCACAGTCGACGTTTAAGCATTTTCCATCATCCCGGAAGTGCATAAGTAGCCATCATGTAGAATGAAAATTGGCAGCAAACAACATTTGCTGAATTGGCATTTTGAATAGAGCGCTGAATGAATTTCCACAGCTGTTCAAACAGCACTGATGACTGTTGGTGATTATGCACCAATGTATTTCATCATATCATCAAACCAATTGATGGATCATAAATTCCAATGCAATTGAAAATGTTCAAGAATATCTTCTGTACCTAGTATTAAATTGTTTACATTTTTTAATAATATTTCTGGTCACACGGTGAACAAAGTGACACAAAAAATTACAAATTTTAAATATTTCAATTTTATCACTATTAGGGAAATTAAAGACTTTTTCAGTATTAGATGAAATAGTATGCTCCGGTTTACAAGAAAATCATATTTTTCTACTAAGATACACAATACTCGGACAGGCTATATCCATTGTACTGAGAAATCTATTCCCTACGTTTTGTGGTTAATATCACCACGAGCACCCATGCCCAAGCCGTGATTCCAACCCGAGACCTTTAGAATGCAAGTCCAGCGCGCTTACGTCTGGACTGCTGCGGCCGGCGAAAGTAAAGAACATTGTTGGTCGAGTAATAAAATGAGCTTAGAAACGAACTATGATTTCTTCTGGCACCCCAGAAACCACTTTTGTGGTACTTCGTAGCACAAATTATTATAATCATTAAAAAGGGTTTTTCAATAGGAGCGCTACAAAAGTTTTTTTTCAAGGGTTTTCAACAGGGAAGCTACAAAAGTTGAGCGACAGGGACAGCAAACGACGCCATATTTCTTGCCGCTCTTTTGACATTTCTCTTCAGTAAGGTTTGCCATTTCATGATGGAAAGATATACGAGCCAACAACGAGTCGAAATTATTAAAATTTACTATCGAAATTCGAATTCGTATATCTTTCCATCATGAAATGGCAAAACTTACTAAAGAGAAATGTCAAAAAAGCGGCAAGAAATATGGCGTCGTTTGCTGTTCCTGTCCCTCTACTTTTGTAGCGTCCCTGTTGAAAAGCTTTTATTTCGTGATTAACATCGTTAGAGTAATTGGAATACCTTTCCAAAGAACTATGGTTGATTCGTGCATGCCCAGATTTGTTTAAAAAAATAACTTTCCTGGTGCAAACTAAAAATTCTTAATTCGTAAAATCTAAAATCATTGACATCGTTAGAAAGGTGATGAAAGAGCTTTTCCAATGATTCATGATTAACATTGTTAGAGAAATGAGAGTAACTTTTCATAAACAAACCACTTTTGCGAAACGTTAAAATAAAGTATTCGTCTAATCTGAAATGTCGAGGTATTGACATCAGTGGATAGATGGAGGTATAACCTTTTCAACGATGATTAAATCATGCGCCCCAGAATATTGCTGAAAGTTATCACTTAAATATATCACTTTTTTTGGTTTAGCTCAAGTAAGTGTGGTTTGCGTCTTTGCTAAAGCAATTTGATCAAAATTAAAAAACAAAATCCAATATCAGATTCGACTTTTCGATAAACAAATGTCAAAAATTCCCATTTTCACAGACATTTGGTCTCCAATTTTGGAGTTTGTTTAAAAATTATAACAATAATAATAGTTTGCCGCTACAGTCCTGTAAAGATCTTCGGCCGAGCTCTCTCACCATTTTGAGCTGTGCGTGTTATATTTGTACTCAAATTGGTGGGACCTACAATTTATTGCCAAATCCGAACGGCGGGTGAGAGCTTTTCATAGGCAATGTTTTACTTTCGTAGGTTTGCGATTTACTGCCGAGAGGTAGCGTCGCATGAAAAAATATTTTCTATGAAAAAGATGTTGGCAGTCGCTGGGGATCGAACCGCGAACATTTCGTCTCGTAGTCGAACGCACCAGCGACTTTTCGCTCGTAGTTCAACGCACTAACCAGACGAGCTACCGACGCTAAATTATGCTAATCTATATTTTCGTACGTCAATTGTGGATTTTTAAAAATTTCACAGAACACAAGAATAACTAATTTCATTACATGCGAGATTCAGGGGAGTATTTTCTTAATTTACGAATACAAATATCCTAAAAGAACTGGAGAATTGAGTTCCAATTGTCACTACTTGGTGAAATTGAAATTACCATTATTTTTTCAATATGCAATATGATGAATTTATTCATAAATATTATGAATTTTTCTACCAACTACCAGATTCATCATATTGATACCATCGTTCATTAAATGAGACTCATAATATACAATCAAAATAAAAAATCTGTAACAGTATCAAAAAAGGTTGCTAAAATAGCAAAAAGGTTTGCTGAAAAGAGCAAAGCGCAAGATTTTGGGATTTCGAACATAAAGAACAAGATATTCAATACAATGAATTTAAATCGCCATATTGATGAATTAATCATAATATCTATGAATAAATCAAAATTTGTTTGAAATTTTTGTTCATAAACTTTATGAATATTCAATATGATGAATATTGTTGAACCAACATAATTTTTCAAAATAAATTAATTGATGAACATTTTTTTACGAATTTAAAAAAAAAATGTTTGTTTAGAAAATACTTCGAAAAAAAAATGTAGTTGAAAAAAATGTAAAAAAACAAATTATCCGAGGTACAAAAATTTGTCTAAAAAAAAAAATGTTTTTTCAAAAATTAAAAAAATAGTTTAAAAAAAAAAGTTTTTCAAAAAATATATATATTTTTTTTGTAAGAAAGGATTTTTTCAAACATAAAAAAATATATATTTTTTTAATTTATATTTTTTTATAAATATAACTTTTTATAAATAGTTGTATAGTAAATAGTTGTAATTATAAATAAATATATTAAAAAAAATTTTAATAATTTATGCACACTGAAAAAAATAGTAGCCGCGGTAGATCAGTGGTTAGTGCGTTGGACTGCGAGCCGAAAGGTCCCCGGTTCAAGTCTGGACTGGGGCTAACAACATCTTTTCATAGAAACATTTTTCTATACCGCGCTACCTCTCGTCAGTAAATGGCAAACCTACGGGAGTAAAACCATTGCCTATGAAAAGCTCTCACCCGCCGTTCGGATTCGGCAATAAACTGTAGGTCCCACCACTTTGAGTACAAATATAACACGTACAGCTCAAAATGGTGAGAGAGCTCGGCCAAAGTTCTTATAGAACTGTAGTGCCAAATAATTATTATTATTAAAAAAATATTTACCTAATTGAAGTAAAATGGCTCCATAGAAAATTATTCTTTCACGGAAACACAAATTTCTTTTATTTGAAGAAAAAATCGTTGATTTAAAGAAAATTGTCTTTGATTACAAGAAAAATGGGCTTGATTTAAAGGAATATTTTCTAGCGAGCTAAATCATTCCCATATTTACTTGAAATAGGTAATTAGTTTTTTTGGGTGCATGTCTAGCAAGCATTATATAAGAAATACTTGAGAACTGAGCAAAAAATGAACGAAAAATAAATATTTCGATTAAAATTTGGGTTATGCACAGCATTCATTCTTCAATATGAAGTACATATATGTTGTATTTTATGTATTTATTCATCAAAATGATGAAACGTATTCTTCATATACAGTTCATCATATTGAAGAACACTTTTTCGACAGTTACCATGCGTTTATTTATGATCGCATTCATAACATTTATGTCGTCGGTCATGAATATTATGAATGGTTCTTCAAAACAATGAATCATGGTTTGAAGAACGGAATTCATCAAAATGATGTACTGGGAGACATACTTATCTTTAACTAAACCTTATCATTTTCTTAATTTATATTACTTAGCGATTCGAATAGAAGTTTTATAATTTTGTTTAAAAAAAACCCTTTTTTTACCGTGCCTCAAAAACAGTAGCACATATCTGGCAAGCAACATCCATCCTTTCAGCCATCCACCGAATCGAGCATTTGCCAATATTTGAAAGTAAATTGCAATTTTACACCTTCGCCTAATGATAACTACGGTTGCAACTCAATTACCTCTGTAATTTGACAGCACTCTAAGAACATTTTTTTTATATGTTTTTGCAGTTGTTCTGGACAGTAACAATAGTCCAAATGCTTCCGTATATAACGGATGGCATTGGGTGTAACATCAACAATTATTCCTTTTTTTTTGTTGTTATTGTTCATATAGTAATTTGCCATTTTCATGGTTCGTGCTAAGTGTGTTTTTTTAATGTTGTTGTCTGGTAACTATGTGAGAAACAAAAATTGAAAAGATACTAAAGATGAACATATTTTGTGATTTCTGATTAGACGAAAGTCACAGGTATTTGGTATTTGTTTTTTAATTTATTTTTTTGTTTAACTTTTATTTCCAATTTTAATCAAATGAATAAAGAAATAGTTATCTAAAAATCAAGCAATTAAATACATTATTAATGCTTTATGAAAATATCCAAAGATCATATACTACACCATATTTAATATTTTTCTTAGAAGGAGCTGAAAATTTCGATTGCGAATTTCTGCAAAACATTATGTAATTGCTGAAAACTAAGAATGTAGTAATAATTAACATATGCTAATTATATAGAACTGATGTATGTGATGTCTACACAGAAAAAAAATGTACATCATATTGATGAATGTTTCATTGTATTGAAGAACCATTCATAATATTAATGACTAAGGACATCAATGTTATGAATGCGAAAATATGATGAACGCTTGTTAACTGTCGAAACAGTGTTCTTCAACATGATGAACTGCATGTGAAGAATACGTTTCATCATATTAATGAAAAAATACATCAAATCAAATACAACATATATGTACATAATATTAATGAATGCTGTTCATCAAACCAAACTTCAATAAAAATACTTATTTTTCGCTCATTTTTTGATACACTTCACAAGTAGTTCTTGTATGTTGTTTCTTATATATAATGGATGCTGGACATGCATAAATCAGTAAAATGTTTTGTAATATATTTAAAAAAATTCATAATATTTATGAATAAATTCATCATTGTGATGAATTTATTTCTGTGTATAGTGTTTTAATGTTTTAGAAATTATTTGGATCTTACAGTATATGTATACACAGAAAAAAATGTACATCATATTGATGAATTCCGTTCTTCAAACCAGGATTCATTATATTGACGAACCATTCATAATATCAAAGACTAAGGACATCAATGTTATGAATGCGAAAAATATGATGAACGCTTGGTAACTGTCGAAAAAGTGTTCTTCAATATGATGAACTGTATGTGAAGAATACGTTTCATCATATTAATGAACCAAAATATAAAATAACACATATATGTTCTTCATATTGAAGAATGCTGTTCATTAAACCAAATTTCTATCAACAAGTATTTTTTTCGTTCATTTTTTGCCGTACTTCTCAATTCTCAAGTAGTTCTTGAGTGTTATTTCTTATATAATGCTTGCTCGACATGCATAAATTAGTAAAATGTTTTATAATATATTTATTATAATTACAACTTTTTATTAATAAAAAGTTATATTTATTAAAAAAATATTTTGAAAAAAAAAAATTCGAAATTTTTTTTTAACGAACAACTTTTTTTTTTGGAATTTTTTTTTTTTCGAAATTTTTTTTTTTTCGAACAACTTTTTTTTTTGTTTGAAATTTTGTTTGTCCGAAATTCGACAGAATAATAAAATTTTATTTTATGTGCTGTGCATTTTCAATTCCATTTCATTTTCGTTTGAGTTGCCATTTCGGTTTCATTCCCACATTCATTTAGTGATTTTCTTTGATTTTTCACTTTTCCATTCGAATGCCATAAATTTACGGTTAGTGCATTTAATCATTTCCTTAACAGCTGGAACCGCTTTTTCCGCCTGCTAAGTCTGCCATAAATTATGCAACACTTTTTCCAACAGCATCTCATATCTTCATCGGGAAACTTTCCCACTGCATAGAACAAAGTCTTCCGCGTCCGGCGGTAATTCCGGTTGAAGACCGTTGTTTGTTAACAAATTCGCTCGCGCTGTGTTTAGCATTATTCTTTTTTTGATTCTATGCTATACATATTTTCCCTTCTTTTATTTTATTTTATTTGATTTGATTTTAGTTTTGTGATCTGGCGGCCATGCAATGAAATCGAACATTGGACAATCGCGTGGCGCGCGCGCCGCACTGCACCGCACAGCACAATTGATGGTCTGAAGAAAAATTGACGTCATTAATAGACATCGCCTGGCGACACGGAAAAGGCGTTGCGCCGCGACGTTGCATCCTTAAGTTTGCACGTCTCAGAAACGCGCGAACGTCAGCTGGCAGCAGACGAATAGCTCCGCAGGAACGTGCGCGCAGACAGACATAGATCAGACACCATGGCCGGCCGCTGCTGCCCAGCAGTGCGCTCGACTTGGCGTTGATTATGATTAGATATGGTGCCGCATTCGAAATTCATTCGTTTTAAACAGACATTTGAACAAAATAGATTTTAGTTATTTTTCATTTGTGCAAGTGGCAGCTCGAGCCAAAGCGCACTAAGTGGTATTAGTACTAAGTGACGGGTGTTGAGGCAGAGGAAGACCAGCATACGCATTGTACGAATGCACTGAATCAAATTCGAATCAATTGGGGTATAACTGCGCGGTACATTGTTCATGTTGGAGGGCAGTTGACCGCGAGATATAAATAAACAATAGCGATGTGACCAACCGGCAGTCAGGCGGATGTTTCTGAACGAGCATTGCGAATGGTTAAGTAATATGAACTCGTTTGAGTCTACACACAGAAAAATTCTCTTTTGGCATAAGTTTAATTGAAACAACGTTTCAGTGTTGCAACCGAAATACATTTGTTGTAACCTCATGTCATTCAAATGAACGTACCTTCTTTACTACAACCGAAATGTTAGTCCGCGCAACTATACGTTCGGTTTACGTAACCTCATGATTGCATTTTTCATTCTGCCAACATGGAATTTCGTGCATTTATTACGGCAACTGAATACGTTATTGTATTAACAAAATAAATTACAAACGACAACCTTCATAAAGTAAATTTTCAATTGGAGGTTTCTACATGCTTGCTGACTTGGATGTTGCCAAAACGTCATGCTTGCTGACTAGTAGGTTACCATAACCTCGTGCTTGCTCACTAGTAGGTTGCCACAACCGAATTAAGAGGTTGTAAATACTTTATCAGTTGTTGCCGCAACTGACTAAGTCGGTAGGGCAATTTAGTTGGTTGCCGTAACAAATCAGTTTTCTGTGTGTAGGGTTCTCTCCACGACAGTTAGGATACGCCAGTGGGATTTGTAGGGCTATTGAGATTAGGACGTAGGAATGGTAAGAAGGAATATACATTATTCGAAAAGAAATGCTATATTAAACCAGTAAGGAATGTTAGGTCATATGGAAAATTTTTAACTAGGTATATTTTGCCATGATTTTAACATCAAGAATAGTGAGGCATATGTGACAATGTGTGAAGGAGAGAATATTCAACGCGGTTATCTTTTAAACAGGGACTAATACCCTTTGAAATATCGGTTACAGTTCTGGTTCCATGATTTTTAAAAAAGCGCTTCCGGTTCCTATTACGTTTTCAATCAAATAATGTTTGTGGTTTCCGATTCCAGTTCCAAATATTTTTTTTTAATAACGGTTCCATTTCCGGATCAAAAAATCGAAACAATTCAGATTCCGGTTTTTTACGGTTTCATGCTTTTAAATAATCCAGACGTCACAAAGGTTTGCCTGTCTTCAAAATAACTACAAACTACTGCTAAGTGTTACCGGTTGACCAATTTTTCTTTCAGTGTAGGGTAGAAAAACAGACAAAATGATCATTTTGAAATATCATTGCACAATTTTGATTTGATTTTATTTTCAGTAAAACCTTCGATTATTCAAATTGTATTCAATCCCTCATCAACCATTTGAATTTTGATCGAAAGTGAATTTCATAATATGCCCTATGCTGTTATTAAAATCGTTTAGTATCCGAAAACATTTAATAATCCACATATGATATCATCAATCACATTCTTGATTAGTGCAACTGATGGACTAACCACTTTTTTATGATTATATGTAATAAAAATGTTCAAAGTATAATTTTCAAACATTTGCATAAAATAATTACAAAATAAAAAAAACATCTGACAAATGACCAACCACAATGACCGGCAGGCACAACTTAAACCCTACTAATAACAGCAAATATGTCTTCCGTTGAAAAACCACCTGAATGCAGCAACTGTTGCAACGTTAGAGCATCAGCAACAGTAACAACAACGACCACACTCAGCAGCATGCATCATTCCCAAGTGATTTAATGTGTGTGTGTTAGAAATAAACACTACAAAATTAAATTCAATTACATAACAAATTACAAATAAAATGGAAGTAGGGCATCAAAGGTTGATATGACCGAACTGCTGAATTTGTGAATTCACCATTGAAATTTATGTAGTAAAATTTACGTATGTAATAAATTTATGTAGTATAATTTTAATAAAAATACTACATTTTATACAATTATACACTTGGAACTATAAGTTTTGTATTTTCGAAAATCCAATTAGTGTAAGGTTTTTCGAATAAATTGTGTGCATATACAGTGTACAGTATTAGAAGAAACAAATGATGGTAACAATTATACCGATGCATTGTCTATGACATAGACCTTCAATAATAGCAGAAGTACATCATATTGATGAATTCCGTTCTTCAAACCATGATTCATTGTACTGAAGAGGCATTCATAATTTTAATGACTAACGCCATCAATGTAGTGAATACTATCATAAATATGAAGAACGCTTGGTAACTGTCGAAAAAGTGTTCTTCAATATGATGAACTGTATGTGAAGAATACGTTTCATCATATTAATGAACTAAAATATAAAAAACAACATATATGTTCATCATATTGAAGAACGCTGTTCATTAAACCAAATTTCTATCAAAATATTTGTTTTTTCGTTTATTTTTTGCCGTACTTCTCAGTTCTCAAGTAGTTCTAGTATGTTATTTCTTATATAATGCTTGCTCGACATGCATAAATTAGTAAAATGTTTTATAATATATTTATTATTACAACTTTTTATTAATAACAAGTTATATTTATTAATAAATATATTTAAAAAAAAAATCGTTTGAATTTTTTTTGTAAATTTTATTTTTGTAAATTTTTTTTTTCAAAAAATTTTTTTTTTCCAAAAATTTCTTTCGAAAAAAAATTTTTTGTTCGAAGAAATTTTTTTCGATTTTTATACCCTACACCTATGAGGTACAGGGTATATTAACTTTGTGCATATATTGTAACGCCCCTTAGGAGGCGTGTCCGGTATGGAAAAGTATATATATTCTTGATCAGCATTACTACCCGAGTCCGTTTAGCCATGTCCGTCTGTCTGTCTGTCCGTCTTGCTGTATTGCTGTCTTGCTGTCCGAATACAGAATAACTTGAGAAATTCTGATCAGAATGCGATGAAATTTCGTCTGAATATATTTAAGCCAAAAGTACGAACTGAGTTTGAAAATGAGCCAAATCGGTCAACGGACACGCCCACCTCTCATACAAGTCACTTTTATATAACTCTTTAGGAACTAATAACTCGAAAAGTATTCAAGATATAGTTATAATATTTAAAACATATTGTTATAATTCACCTGGATTTTTTTTCCCGGATTTTCGTAGTGGAAATTTTATCTGTTAATTATTAAAATCAAATCTATGAAATATTAGCATTACAAAATTTTAAATATAGGCGTGGTCCACCCAATTATATTATTCTAATTTTTTTTTTTAGTTTTTTATACTTTTATATCAATTTTTCAATTTATGGGGATATAAGACGTAAATTTCTGATATGTGAATAATATTCTGAGGGTGGGGAGATTCAGCATAATTAAAAACTTTAAAATTAAGGTATGCAATTAAATATCCCACATTAATATCCCCACCAAAGGTGTAGGGTATTCCATAGTCGGGCCCGACCGACTATAAAAATCAGCCCCATGTGACCGGACTTACCCATGTGACATAACTTTCCCAACTCGTTTTTTTTAATTTTTTTCAAAAATTTTTATTTTGGATAATAATTTTTTTTTAATACATTTTTTTTCTGTTATTTTTTAAATAAATTTTTTACAACGACAATTTTTTTCGAATTATTTTCTAAAAAAAATTTTTTTTTTTTGAAAAATTCGTAAAAAATATTATATTCATAAATATTATGAACAAATTCATCAATATGACGATTCAAATTCACTTGATGTTCGATAGTATGCATAATTTAATATATATAATTTCGGTGGTATCAATATGATAAATCTGGTATTTGGTGAAAAAATTCATAATATTTATGAGTAAATTCATCATATTGATGAATTTGTTTTTCTGTGGAGAAATGAACCCGATACAATGGACATGCAATCATCTTTTTCGAAGAAAAAATTAAAGCAAAATGTAGTAAAAATAAAACCATTATGTAGTCATTTTAAGATTATGTTTTGTGATTATGTTTTGTATAGAAATTCAATAAATATATAAATCGAACTTAGAATTACTATTCTACTAAAATATATTAAACTAAATTTCGTCGCGGTAGCTCAGTGGTTAGTGCGTTGGACTGCGAGCCGAAAGGTCCCCGGTTGAAGTCTCTACTGGGGCTAACAACATATTTTCATAGAAACACTTTTCTATACCGCGCTACCTCTCGGCAGTAAATGGCAAACCTACGAGAGTAAAACATTGTCTATGAAAAAGCTCTCATCCGCCGTTCGTATTCGGCAATAAACTGTAGGTCCCACCACTTTGAGTACAAATATAACACGCATAGCTCAAAATGGTGAAAGAGCTCGGCCTAAGTTCTTATAGGACTGTAGTGCCAAACTTTTATTATTATTATTAAATTTCGTCGCATTCGAAATAGCAGTTTTCATGTTATCGTGTATAGGCGGACTGACAGACGGTCATATCTAAATCGACTCGGAAATTGATGTTGATCAAGAAAAAAATATATACTTTTTCAAACCGATCACGCCTACTAAGAGGCGCTAAAATATTCTCACATACATTTTCTAATTTGTAACCCATGGGTATAGGCTATAAACATAAATTGCGATTTTCCGGGGAATATTCCGGGGAAGAATAGTTCGGGAATGAAAAACCTCACCACACCATAACTCTGCACTCCAAAACTCATCACAATAAAACTCACCACATCGTAACTCACCACATCGTAACTCACCACTTGAAAACTAACTTAAACTCGTAAAAAAATTAACACAGTGCATATTGTCACGAGGAAATAGACCGTGAAAAAAATGTCTGGGAAATATTTTTGTTTATGACTTCTATACATCACGTTTGTTTTTTTCAAAAATTAAAAAAAAAATGATTTGGTAGAAATTTACAGGGCAGATAGTTCTTTTTAAATCTAATAAAAGTAGTTACTCAGTTTTTGTATATTATGAAATTGTTGTCAATTCGATCACAAGTTGTATACAAAAATCCTCCAAATTGTATAGACAAAATTTCCAAATTGTATAGAAAAACTCCCAAATTGTATAGAAAAATTGCACACAATTTTCCCCAAATTGTATAGAAAAATATTCCAAATTGTATAAAAAAATCCTCCAAATTGTATAAAAATTGCTAACAAATTTCCCCTAATTGTATAGAAAAATCCTTCAAATGATATAGAAAAATTCCCCAAATTATATAGATAATTATGTATAAGGGGCAGAATAATATGGGAAAGATTAAACCGGGAAAGAATAATCCGTGAAAAATTAGTTCGTGGCAGAATAGTTCATGGTAGAATAGTCCGGGAAAGAATAGTTCGGGGAAAAATTGTCTCTCAGAAAAGTTGTTTTTCGAAGAGATTTCTTGGTTACTACAATTCTAACTCCAGCGAAGCACGGGCACGTTTTTTATAACAAAAAGTACATTCAAGTAAAACAACTACAAATGTAATTATTTCAATTTATTTCTTTTAAATACAGTATTTTTTTTTTGTTGTATAGTCATTGATCTTTTGAATTGTACTTCAATGAGTTATGGTTGGAAAAATAAATTTCATCAGTGTGATGAATATTGATTTTGTTTATTTTTTAAATATGTTTTTTGTCATATATACCCCACTCTACCCTATGCGTGTGTGCGTCCACATGTCAAATAGAGTTGCACTTTCTCTTCATTAACATTAATTTGCCGTTGATGTAGCTGTCGTTGGTTGGCTTTGTTGCAGGCTGTCTGTCGTCAGCAACATGACTACTTGAACGAGTGCTTTGGCAGCAACATGCGACACCAACAGTGGCGGCGGCATCAGCTGTTGCTGCTTGAAACTGTCGTAATTTGCGCAGGCGTGTTGTAGATGTCGCATTTTTAGAGTGCTTCTATATCGCAATAGATTTGCGGACAGCACGAATGTTAGGTTAGGTTGCAGAGCCTGATTTAACTGAAAATCTCACACACAACCAGACAGACAAAATGTTGCCAACGTTGGCAGCAATTAAATGGTTTTGGTTCTTTTCATTTAATTGGTTTCATGTTGAAGGCAATTAATTTTATTATTTGAATTATAGTGAGTTGGTTAAAGGCACCAAAGGCACAACGTGGGATGGCGTTTTACGGTGCTTTAGTTCGCAACGTGAAGAACAATAAATTGATGCTGCTGCAGCTGCTGTTAAAGTTCAATCGCTCAAAGTTGCTGCTGCCAGCTCAAAAAAGAACGCAATTTAATACGCTAAAACGTAATAAATTCGGTTTATTTGCTAAGTAACCGATTGCATCACTAATACGCTCACTTCGACGTGCCGGCGGCATCCAGTAGCGAAATTCATTTCGCATCATTAACGTGCTCAACAAGATCCTTTGGCCTTTCGCGTTTAATCCAATCAATCGAAATAATGTTATTAAAATGTAATTAATTTTTAATTATATCACAAAATATTTCATTTACTCCGGAGCGAGCAGCTCGTTAGCTCCACTCCGGAAGCAATGAACGGCCGTATGGAGCCAACCTTCCTGCTACCTGCTATGCACTTTTGGAGCTATCGTAAATTTCGAACTGCTGCCCAGATGATTCACAATCGATCGTAGTTGGATCGTAGTAGTTCTAGATGTAGGTAGTAGTTGCTGTGGCTGCAGACGCTGCTTTCGGTTGCAGCGCGTAATTTTAAATCAAACAAATCTTCGATCTTTGCAGACGATCAGATCAGCATTCGTCGGAATCGTGTTGCACAGCATGTAGCTGGAATTAATTGAATGGCATTTGTTTGTTCAGCGTTAAGCAGCTATGCTGTGTGTAACGTTTTCCATCTGGGCAGCGAAATAAAGCTAATCAGCAGGAGCAGCACCAGTACTAGCAGTTCTAGCCACGGACATGTTGATTATCAGCAACAATCGTAGGACCACGACTTGCTTTAAGTTACTATGTAAAATGATAGTAAACTTTATTTAGTGAAAACGGTCATGCAGAAGGTATACGAGAGGAAATAAACTTCTACAGTTTAAGAAGTATTCGTCGTGAATGAAAAATAGTAGACTATCACTTATATTGATTTAGAAAATTCGAAAATGTTTTTTTTTTAACATCAAAGTGGACAGATCGCAAGGTAACATTTTAGATAACGCCCATTTTTCAATACCCGATGTCTTGGTAATTTATAATTTATTGAACCAGTTCTTTTGGGTTTCCTGTAACACTACTCAACGAATGTCATGGACATTCCATACATCAATTCTATATTACTCGCGGTTCTGATTTTGACTGCATACTCAGTTATTCTCTATTACTTAATGTTTTTAAGAAAATTACTTTCTAATTTTCAGGCCCATTTCATACACTTTTTGGAATTGACAAAATACAGTCCCCTACACAAGCAGTTTTCCAAAAAAACTGTATACGCAATTTTTCTTTCAATTGTCAAGGCTAATTACAATATATCGATAAACACTATTATTCCGATGGGTTTTTAAGATATTTGAATCTAAACTCGAAAAATATATTTTTTTTTTCAATATTTTTTTGACGATTTTTTTAGCATTCTGAAAAATAATAAAATTATTAATAATTACGTACTACATAGTTCTAGCTAACTATAAACATTACTAACTTTTTTGTATCGGCTCTCACTTTTAAAATATGCTACATCAACACAGTTTCCATCAAAAACTGTTGAAATTTAAAATGCTTGTATATTATACATAGAAATTACTAAACATAGACGTATTTACCTATTTACTATGTAATAGGAAAAAAACTGAGTATGCAACAAGAATAAGCATACTTTAAATATAAAGTAATGACATCTTCAGATTAGGGGCATTAGTATTTTTATTGAAAATTGATTATATAAAAAAGTACCAAAATTAAGTTCTTAGGGAATATTTTAATAAGTAGATTAATTAGAAAAAAGTTAGTTATTTTGCTAGTAAGTTTGGACTATGCTCTAGATAACCATATATCATATCATTAATCATTAATGATAAAAAAAAATCAAAAAAAAAATAAAATTTTCCGAGTTTAGGTCCAATTATCTTAAAAACGTATTGGAAAATTAACATTCATTAGAATACTAAAATTAGTCTAGACAATTAGAAGTAAAATGGCGTTTATTTTTTTTTTGTGTTAAACTATTTTTTGACAGAACTATATTTGTTTATTCATGTTTAGTGGTGAGAACGGCTTAAAAATACTATTTAAATTTTATCAAAAACGTTATGTAATAGAAAAAATCTGAGTATGCAGTCAAACTCAGCACCAGCAATTATATAAAATTGATATATGGGATATCCATGACAAAAATCGGGTTGGATAGTGAATTGACACATCGACGGACATTGCTAAATCGACTCTAGCGACGCTGTTCAAGAATATTTTATACTGGAGACGCCGTCTTTTTGGGCTACAAAAGAATTACCGAAATAAATTTACTATTTCACTTTTATTGTAGGGCATAAAATTTAAATATATTTTCTAAACTTTTTCTACAATTAAAAATTTTTCCTGTGTCAATACTGAAGGAATGAATTTATCTATATATATAAAACTCTTGGTCCGTCTGTCTGTTTGTTCCAGCATCACGTCTAAACCCCTAAACCGATTTAACTGAAAATTTTGCACCAGGATACTATGGAGTCCGGAGGGTGTCATAGGCTATATATGGGCGGGATTGGACAAAGGGCGTGGCACCTCCCATACAACCTAAACTTTCAAAGCTAAAAAGATGAAACAAAAAACTCAAATACAAAAAAAAAATATACAAAAGCAACCACACCACATTAAAACTCACCATAATGAAATTCACCACACTAAAACTCACCACACTAAAACTCACCATAATAAAATTCACTACACTGAAACTCACCACACTAAAACTTACCACACTAAAACTCACCACAATAAAATTCACCACACTAAAATTTACCACACTAAAACTCACTACACCAAAATTCACCTCACCTAAACTCACCACACTTAAACTCACCACATTAAAACTCACCGCACTAAAATTCACCTCACCTAAACTCACCACACTGAAACTCACCACATTAAAACTCACCACACTAAAATGTCTACTGTGAAAAACTCTACGCGGAAGAATTCTACGAGAAAGAAATCTACCGAGAACAATTCTACCGGGATGAGTTCTACGAGAAGATTTCTTCCGGGAAGAATTCTACTATTCACTACACCAAAATTCACCTCACCTAAACTCACCACACTGAAACTCACCACATTAAAACTCACCGCACTAAAATTCACCTCACCTAAACTCACCACACTGAAACTCACCACATTAAAACTCACCATACTAAAATTTCTACTGTGAAAAACTCTACGGGGAATTCTACGAGAAAGAAATCTACCGGGAACAATTCTACCGGGATGAGTTCTACGAGAAGATTTCTTCCGGGAAGAATTCTACCGGGATGAGTTCTACGGGAAGATTTCTACTGGGAAGAATTCTACGGGAAAGCGTTCTATGGGGAAGAATTTTACGGGGCAGTCTGAGAAAAAATTGTCTTTAAGAAAAGTTGTTTTGGCGGAGAATTATTATTTGGCTACTACATTTATAAAACCAATAAAAAAACTTTCACAGCCAAGCATATGATATAAATAATAAAAATGTTTTTTATATTAATTAAATCGCTCCATATCTTTTAATTCACAAAATCTTGGCACGAGTCGTGCACGAGTCCAGCTAGTTTTAAATAAACCCAAAATGGACAAGTGGTTTTTCTGTAAAAAATCATTTAAAAAATGTTTTCACACGCTATTATTTAGAAAATTATAATGAACAAATATTCACTTACCATTGTCTCATTTTTACACGTAACTTCCAATAATTTCGCTTGACTGTTTTTGCAACTTAGAAATCTGGAGCCCTTTTTCATTCATACATCTGCATCTCCAACTCCATGTGGTGGTTGGTTGATGGTGTTGTTTCGTTGCTGTTCTCGTTGGTCAGTGTATTTTGTATTTGCAGGTGCAAAATCGCTGCTTGTAATCGTAAATTCAAACAGTCTCGAGTGTGGAATTTAAGAAGCGCCAATTTCTGTTTCCTCTGGCAAAATACCTTAAGTCACTCGTCCAGCGGCACTGGGTCTTCGGATTGCGATTGTGCGCCACTGATTGCGCGTTTAAACACGTGCGCCAGAACCGAAGACCGATCGAGTCGACCCAAACTGGCATTCAAAAGCGTTGCGAATGCAGCCAATGCTAGCAGGCAGAATTATGTTTCTGTGAATTATATTGATACAAGAATTTTTGTCAGTGATAACAATCAGTGAGGTAATTTTTATGACCAGTAAGTTATGGTTTTAATGCATATGAAAATTGCTCAATTCCGTAAGACTACCAAAGAGGTGTAGTATAGTGGACATCATAAAAATGGAAGAATATGAGTTGAGTCACAGAGAGTGAAATGTTTCATTGTTGGGTTTAAGACATGTTAATCGGAATAGACGTGTGCAGAATACTAATGCATATGGGGTTCATTTTGTTTAACTAAACGTTTCATTAAGAAATCATAAAAATAATAAGTTTACCTCTTATTGAGAATATAGGGATTCTGGAAAACATCGTGTAGTTTAACTGTTTCGATAGTTTAATATATAACACCAATATTGAAAAAATATTTTCGGATTCTGATCATTGTATTCAAAACTTCTCATGAACCGATCAGTTACATGGCATACATGATCCGGTCTTGATTATATCTTTACGAATTTTCTAATAGGGTTGTATTAAATATATTTAAAAAATCTCCTAGTAGGTTTTCAGTTGGAACTTTTACTAAAACCTGTTGATCATGTCGGAGGTTTAGTGTGCTTGGAGGTTTAGATACTGGTATGGCAGATGCTCAATTGCCTCAACTTCCTCAACTTCTTTAAAACTCTACATACAGTAGTCGTAGGAAAGGATTATAAGTTAAAGGGTAGTGGGAAATATGGAGTAGTGTCGATGGATGTTTCTATTGAATTTACCAATATTAAAAATATCGGTAAAAACAGCGGAGATTAATCAACAAACTTATCATGCGACTGAATAATGAATTTTCACTGTAATACGTGGTTCTGCTGAGAACCAATTGGTCTAGAAATGGGGGTGAGCTTGATTTGATGCCCGAGTAGAGAAAACTCGACCATGTCGAATCATGCCATGTATTTTCCTCAAACACTTTCCGTTGTTATATCTACAAAAACTGTTTACACACCTATTTTTATGATATTAACCAACAGTCGAGGTATGCCCCCCTATTCATGGAATGGACAATGCTGATCAAAGAAAAAATTATAGCTTATTGGGATGGAGAAAAGATGGTGTCGATTTGTTTGAACTTTCAAATATCAAAAATGTCGGGAAAAACAGATGCAGGGAGATTGTTCCACAAATGTATCGTGTGACAGAAAAAAGAATTCTCTCATTAATGCGTGGTTTTGTTCAGAGCCCAGTAGACTACGAAGGGGTGGGACTGGTTGGATGCCCGAATAGAACGAGATGAAAACTCGACCTGGTGGAATTAGGCCATGGATTTCTCTCGAACACTTACCATTGTAATACCTATACAACAGGTTTACACACGCAACGTTCCTCCGGTGCTCAAGAGATCCTTCAAATATTTCCATCCCCTATCAAATATATTATACGTTGGTTTACCAGGTATTCCAAATCCGATTTGAATACCCCTGCCCAAATGTACTAATTCTTTTCCATCTTACACCGATTGTTATATTATAGGTGGTATCCTTAGTAGAAATTTGCCCGATGCGCCATCGGGAAATGATCGGGTTTTCGTTGGGTAAGCCCTATTAGAGAAAATATGATCATTGCCTTTGCATGCCCTTATCATGCTTACCATAGCAGGGTTTACATTATCTAAACAATCAATGTTCCCGATCATAGCTACATAATTTGTTCCACATAACGAAATTAGTATCAGGCAATGATCGAGATTAATGAGAGAAACCCTATTATGCTCGGGCTCAGACAAGGCAATTGTCGGGTAAATATTAAAATGAGGAATTGCCCGATCAATACATGATCATGGCCTGAGGTCAATACATGATCAGGACACTGCGTTACAAGGACATTATGGGCCTCGTCATATCCCGATCACCTCAAATAATGACATGATCACTTCATGACCATGGCCCTACCAAAATTTCTACTAGGGTATAGACAGTGCATAAGTCAGTAGCGATGAAATATGTTTTACACCGTAAAAAACAAAGACACTTTCCCGCTTCTTTTGACACATCAGATATGTGAGCATTCCAACGGAGGTCTCATTAAATAGATATTTCCAGAACGTCAAAAGCAGCGGAATGAGAATCAAGGACTCCGCAATATTCACAGAGTCCGTATTGAGAAGAAGGAAAGTGTGAATGCATTTTTTTGTCAGACCACAGTGTATTAAGATCTATTTACAAGATTTCAATCGGAGATTATTTTAAGGTCAAAGTTGAGTGTAACATTCATAGTACGTATTTTACTCTCAATCGACAAATCCAGAAATCCAGTCCTCTAACTTGACCTCAATCACAGAAATCCAGTCCTCTAACTTGAGAATATTTAAAGAATGCATTAAGCTATCGCAAAAAAACCTGAGAATTTTAACAGGGCTTCTTACAGGACACTGTCGGCTTGGTAAACGTCTGACTAGGACAGTACGTTTAGATTCTGTCTAGAAGACGTAGAAGAACCAGAACACAATTTAAAAACATGCCTAGCGCTTCGAGCACAAGAATGCAAATACTTGGAAACCGACAACCAAGTCCGAGCGATAGGATGAACTCGACTTATATTTATAAAAAATATATTACAAAATTTTTTTTTTAGATTTTTTTTATACATTTTTTTTTAATTTGTTTGAAATAAAATTTTCTCGGATAATTATTTTTTTTTTAATTTTTTTTATAGCCAAAAAATTTTTTTTAAGGAAATTTTTCTGCAATTGCAATTTCAAAACAAAAATATTTTTTTTTTGAAAAATTAATAAAAAAAAAAAGAAATTTTAAATTATTCATAAATATTATGATTATATTCATCAATATGTCGATTCAAATCCATTGTATTGAATATTTCATTCTTCACTATGATGTTCGATAGTATGAAAAAGTTCATATATATAATGAAGGCATTCATCAAAATGTCACTTAAGTAACGGTGGTATCAATATGATGAATCTGGTAATTGGTAGAAAAATTCATACCATTTATGAATAAATTCATTATATTGATGATTATTTTCTGTGTATAGTCAGATTCGTAACTGAGATAGGACACAGACACCCTATGACTACAATAGATCTATACAGGTCGCAGTCATTAACGCGAAGCAATAATAATAAATAATAATACTGTCATACTGAAAGGAATGGAGTTAATTCTGCGTCAATACCAGAAGGTAATTGATAAATAACAGAAATAGAAAAGTGGGGTTAGGACATAACTCTGCGGAACTTCAAAATGAATGAAATGTTGTTCAGAGAGAATACCATCCATCGCAAGTCGAGTTAAACAACACTGGAAAATACTCGATATTCAAGAGGATGTCATTACATCATAGAGCCAAAACTATGATGTAATGACATCTTTACATCAAATGTACAAAATAAAGGTTTTATACATCCATGTACGTGTGGGAATGCAATATTAATACTAGAAATCAGTTGATATAATTATAGCACTGTCATAAACATAACATTCTAATTAATATTTGATAGATCTAGAATATTTTTGACTACTACACAGAACTAAAGAACAATGTTTCTTGCATTGACTACAAGTGCGAACTTTATACGTTGACGAGGTACAATAAAGATTTTCCCTTAGCGATACAGAACTTACGGTGATGCGCGCATCATGACCGTAGGCAACGGTCTAAAACAGAAGAATTGATTATTATCAAGTGCGAGGCACACGTAACACCCCCACAACATCAAAAGGAGGCAACAACAGTTGGTACCGCAAACATACAGCTGATTTGCCAACAGATTTGTCAGTTCAAAGAGTTCCATGAACCCTTCCGTCCAATGCACTTGTTGCTCGTGTTAATGCTGTTGCCCAAGTTGCTCTTGCTGTAGCAGTTTCTGCTGCTGCTTTTGCTATTGCTGTGGACGCCGCATCAAGTGCATTTCATGCTGATAATTATTTGACGCATAATTGTTTGAGAGCCACATGTATTGCCAACTGGTTGGATGGTTGGTTGGTTGCTTCGTTAGTTGCTTGGCAAAAGCATAAAATCTGATTAGGATTAATGTGCCGCCTGCTCCAGAATAAAACACTTAACCGTTTGGTTTTGTGATGAAGGGTACCAGGCAAAACCTTCAACGTTAATTTGAGCAATAGGAGCCAATGATAAAAATCTGCACACCGACAGACACCGACGAAGGCGCCGACTAAGTGCCGACCAAATGCAGTTGGAGGACATGTGAACGAACCTAGCTTTGCATGGGCTTTAATGCGATTTTTCTTTTTTACGGTTCTTTCCAAGAATGCAAATAATTATGGACCTGCACGGGGAAGCACGCATTTATTATTTAATGTGAATATTAGTAAAAGTCTTATGTGATTGTAGATTTTATAGTCGCAATGGCAGTGGCAATTATTTGCCACGTAACACCGTAGTTAGTGCGTTTTCAGCGCATTTGCGTAATTGTGAGCATATCTAATGGCAAATGTGGCCTCTTGTACATGCCCAGATGTGATGATGCTCAGATATAATCGGTGGCTCATTAGATAATAAAACAATCATGTGTAATTTATATGAGACAGTACAAATGAAAAACAGGTAATAATTTCATTTACTCTTGCTTAATGGGTACCTAGAGTCAGAACTAGAGGCACAACTGGTTGGTTGCAAAAAGAGATCTCATCGAAGAAAGTTCAAACATAATGTAATTATTTTTGAATTATTAATTTCCACCATGTGTACCATAATTTAGCGTCAGTCAGTGCTGTATCATAAATTCTTTTATTTTATTTATTAATTATAATTGCATGTTTTTGCATGCTCAACAAAACGATCGTTTACACTTCATTCGTGTCCAGGCACAATTACACGTATAGATATCCATAAGATATGCACAAATTATAGTCGAGTTCATTTATGGAGTGTATTAAGTTACCCGCTGAAACCGTCTTGAATAAAATATGTTGAAATACGACAAATTATTACTATATGGAGTACTTTATTAAGAAGCAGAATGTAAAATACGAGCAATTTTTAGAATGAGCATTAAATAGGAAGCTACTGCTCGTGATACAAACTGCGCATGTGTGTGCTTAAAATTATCAAAACATTTGTCTGCACACTTTCGAGTCTACCAAATAGTGCTAATTTTTATTGTCAAATAAACACAAAAAATTCATCAATATGATGAATTTATTCATAAATATTATGATTTTTTTTAGCAACTAGCAGAGTCATCATATTGATAACACCGTTCATTAAATGACATATTGATGAATGCATTCATTATATATATGAACTTATTCATACTATCTGAGATCATATTGCAGAACGAAATATTGAGTAAAATGAATTTAATCGTCATATTGATGAATATAATCATAATATCTATGAATTTGTTCATAATATTTATGACTAATATAAGATATGTTGAATATTGTTGAACTAATATTTTTTTCAAAATGAATTTATTGATGGACATTTTTTACGATTTTTTTTTCTTAAAAAAAATTATTTTAGAAAAAATTTTGAAAAAAAAATCATTGAAAATAAAACATAACATTTTTTTTGTAAAAAAAAAATTTTAGAGAAAGAAAAAATTTTTTTTCAAAAAAAAACTATTTTTTTTTTCAAAAAAAAACTATTTTTTTTTCAAAAAAATACCATTAAAAAAAAAAAAAAAAAATTGTCCGCAAAAAAATATTTTCACAAAAAAAAAAAAAAATTGAAAAAAATTATAAATGAATATTATGAAAATTTTACTAATGCATGTCGGGCAAGCATTAGAAAGAAATACGGCAAAAAATTAACGAAAAATAAATATTTTTATTGAAATTTAGTTTATGCACAGCATTCTTCATTAAGAAGTACATATATGTTGTATTTTATGTATTTATTCATTAACTAGCTGACCCGTGCACGACACGTGCCAAGATTTTCTGAATTCAAAGATATGGAGCAATTTTATTAATATATTTTATTAATTATAGCTGTTGAAATTTTTTATTGGTTTTATAAATGTGGTAACCAAATAATTCTCCGCCAAAACAACTTTTCTCAAAGACAATTTTTTCTCAGATTGCGCTTCTCCGCAGAATTATTCCCAGTAGAAATCTTCCCGGAAAATCCACATAGAACGCTTTCCCGTAGAATTCTCAACGTAGAATTCATCCCGGTAGAATTGTTCCCGGTAGAATTCTTTCCCGTAGAATTCTTCCCCGTAGAGTTTTTCCCAGTAGAAGTTTTAGTGTGGTGGGTTTTAATGTAGTAAGTTTCGGTGTGGTGAGTTTAGATGTGGTGAATTTTGGAGTGGTGAGTTTAAGTGTGGTTAGTTTTGGTGTGGTGAGTTTTAGTGTGGTGAGTTTCAGTGTGGTGAATTTGAGTGTGGTGAGTTTAAGTGTGGTGTTTTTAAGTGTGGTGAGTTTTAGTGTGGTCAATAATAGTGTGGTGGGTTTTAGTGTGGTGAATTTTAATGTGGCGTGTTTTATTGTGGCGTGTTTTAGTGTAGCGAGTTTTAGTGTGGTGATTTTTATTGTGGTGAGTTTTAGTGTGATGAATTTTAATGTGATGAATTTTATTGTGGTGAGTTTTAGTGTAGTGAATTTTAGGGTGGTGAGTTTTAGTGTGGTTAATTATAGTGTGGTGGGTTTTAGTGTGGTGAATTTTAGTGTGGTGAGTTTTAGTGTGGTGAGTTTCAGTGTATCGAAATTTGAGTGTAGTGAGTTTTAATGTGGTGAGTTTAAAAGTGGTGAATTTTAATGTGGTGAAATTTTAGTGTAGTGAGTTTTAGTGTGGTGAGTTTTAGTGTGGTGAGTTTAAGTGTGGTGAATTTTAGTGTGTTGAATTTTTGTGTGGTTAGTTTTAGTGTGGTGAGTTTTAGTGTGGTGAGTTTTAGTGTGGTGAGTTTTAGTGTGGAAAGTTTTAGTGTGGAGAGTTTTGGTATGGTGAGTTTAAGTGTGGTGAATTTTAGTGTGTTAAATATTTGTGTGGTGAGTTTAAGTGTGGTGAGTTTTAGTGTGGTGAGTTTCAGTGTGGTGAGATTTTGTGTGGTGAGTTTTAGTGTGGTGAGTTTTAGTGTGGTGAGTTTTAGTGTGGTGAGTTTTAGTGTGGTGAGTTTTAGTGTGGTGAGTTTTAATGTGTTGAAATTTTAGTGTGGTGAGTTTTAGTGTGGTGAATTTTAGTGTGGTGAGTTTTAGTGTGGTGAAATTTTAGTGTGGTGTGTTTTAGTGTGGTGAATTTTAGTGTGTTAAATTTTTGTGTGGTGAGTTTAAGTGTGGTGAGTTTTAGTGTGGTGAGTTTAAGTGTGGTGAGTTTTAGTGTGGTGAGTTTTAGTGTGGTGAGTTTTAGTGTGGTGAGATTTTGTGTGGTGAGTTTTAGTGTGGTGAGTTTTAGTGTGGTGAGTTTTGGTGTGGTGAGTTTTAGTGTGTTGAATTTTTGTGAGATGAGTTTAAGTGTGGTGAGTTTTAGTGTGGTAAGTTTTTGTGTGGTGAGTTTTAGTATGGTGACTTTTAGTGTGGTGAGTTTTTGTGTGGTGAGTTTTTGTGTGGTGAGTTTTAGTGTGGTGACTTTTAGTGTGGTGAGTTTTTGTGTGGTGAGTTTTAGTGTGGTGAGTTTTAGTGTGGTGAAATTTTAGTGTGGTGAAATTTTAGTGTGGTGAGTTTTAGTGTGGTGAATTTTAGTGTGGTAAGTTTTAGTGTGGTGAAATTTTAGTGTGGTGGGTTTTAGTGTGGTGAATTAAAGTGTGTTAAATTTTTGTGTGGTGAGTTTAAGTGTGGTGAGTTTTAGTGTGGTGAGTTTAAGTGTGGTGAGTTTTAGTGTGGTGAGTTTTAGTGTGGTGAGTTTTAGTGTGGTGAGTTTTAGTGTGGTGAGATTCTGTGTGGTGAGTTTTAGTGTGGTGAGTTTTAGTGTGGTGAGTTTTAGTGTGGTGAGTTTTGGTGTAGTGAGTTTTAGTGTGTTGAATTTTTGTGAGGTGAGTTTAAGTGTGGTGAGTTTTAGTGTGGTGAGTTTAAGTGTAGTGAGTTTTAGTGTGGTGAGTTTTAGTGTGGTGAGTTTTTGTGTGGTGAGTTTTAGTGTGGTGAGTTTTAGTGTGGTGAGTTTTTGTGTGGTGAGTTTTAGTGTGGTGAGTTTTAGTGTGGTGAGTTTTAGTGTGGTGAATTTTAGTGTGGTGAGTTTTAGTGTGGTGAATTATAGTGTGGTGGGTTTTAATGTGGTTAATTTAAGGGTGAATTTTAGTATGGTGAGTTTTAGTTTGGTTAGTTTTAGTGTGGTGAGTTTGTTTTTCTTTTTCTTTCCTTTTTTTGGTATTCATTTAGTTTGGATTGTGGTTTTATGTGATTGGTTTTGTTTTTGTATTTTTGCTTTTGTTTTGTGTTGTGCTTTTGCTTTATTGTTTTTACATTTTTTTTTTGTATTTGAGTTTTTTGTTTCATGTTCGTAGCTGGTGAAAGTGCCGAGTTATATCGTGTTTAGGTTGCATGGGAGGTGCCACGCCTCTTTGTCCAATCCCGCCCATATATAGCCTATCATTCCTTCCAGACCATACTGCATCTGTGGTAAAAATTTCAAGACAATCGGATCAGCCGTTTAGACGGAGAAGCGGAACAAAAGTGATTGCTTTTGTTTTTGTATTTTTGCTTTTGTTTTGTTTTGTGATTTTGCTTTTTTCCTTTTAATTTTTTTTTTGTATTTGAGTTTTTGGTTTCATGTTCGTAGCTGGTGAAAGTGCCGAGTTATATCGTATGTAAGTTTAGGTTGTAAGGGAGGTGCCACGCCTCTTTGTCCAATCCCGCCCATATATAGCCTATCATTCCTTCCAGACCATACCGCATCTGTGGTAAAAATTTCATGGAAATCGGATCAGCCGTTCAGACGAAGAAGCGGAACAAACGTACAAACGAACAAACAGATTTATTATATTAATAGGATAGGATATGATGAATAGTATTCGATATAGTATTCGATCATCATATTTATGATCGCATTCATAACATTGATGTCGTTAGTCAGTAATATTATGAATGGTTCTTCAATACAGTGAATCGAACGGATCAAAATGATGTACATTTTTTTCTGTGAACTTTATCTAAATATATTTGAATTGAATGTTAATATTTGATGGCTTCGGAAAAATAAACACCAAGAAACATTTTAACCTAATCGTCTAAATTTCGACACAATTACTATACGTTTAAGTAGTATCCATTAATACATAAAAAAAACACGTATTGTCTAATAGGCCGGGGCGAAAATAAATGTTTAAAAGTTCACCCCTAAAATAAAAGAATACCTCGTAAAAGTGTCAAAACCAGAAAAATAATTTGGAACCCGCCAAAATCGACAAAATATGACAAAAAATTGCATTTAGTGGGGTAAAATTCTGAAAAAGTGACGTTACACCTCGACGTCAATTCAACCCATGAGACAAATATGTTAATCACTAAGACCATTTCAACGGTATATAAAACATCATGATCGGGCATCAAAAACTAAATCTATAACGAAAAAACGAATTTGAAGGATTCAAAACAAAAATTGTTTCTGACACTTTTTCGAGCTAATCTTTCATTTTAAAGGCTGACTTTCAATTGTTTTTTTGGTTTTGTATGGTTACTGTAGGTATACCAAAATAATCCGTTTTGTTCATCTGCCATTGGTTGTCCGTATTTCGAATATTTGTTTTTAAAGTCGATTAAACTTCGATGTATACGTTTAAAAAGTTGTTTTCTAAGAGGTGTATCGTTATTATGTCGTTTATATTATCGTTATTATGGCATTATACGAGGGTAGCTCAATAGTGCCTGAAATAAGGAAGACTTTTTTTGAGAATAAAGATTTATTAAGCTATGTTAAAAGCACTTCGTCCAACGTTTCTCCAATTTTTTGATGCGCTCTAAATAATACAAATTCTCGCGATCCTCAAAATAGACATTTGTTTCATCGACAACCTCTTCATTCTACACAAATCTCATATCGCCGAGCCATTACTTGATGTTTGGAAACAGTCAGGGAGCTAAATCTGGAGAATATATTGGAGGATTTCGTAAACTAATTCATTCAATTTTGCCATTCCGAATGAGGCCATTGTAAATGCGGTATTGTGTTGTCCTGAAGGAAGAAAACTTTTTGGCGACCGTTTTTGCTTCCAATCGGCGTCGAATCAATCCAAAAGCTATGTATAATATCCGTCGGTGATCGTTTTAGCCTTTTCAAGTTCGATGTGAATGACAGTGTACACATCCCAAAATGCTATTGCTATTACCTTTTTGGCTGACAGACCCATTTTGATCTTCTTCGGAATTGATTCGACTGGAAAAGTCAATCGTTTTGATTGTTCCTTGATCTCTGGTGAGTTGTGCTGAATCTTGGTTTCGGCAGCGGTTACGAAAGGGCGCAAAAACTCATTCGGATGGGGTTTGAACATCGCCAATACTACTTTGAAATTGTCTAACCATTTCGTTTCTTGTCAATGGTGAGCAAACGCGGCATCCATTTTGCAGTTAGCTCATCGATTATATCCTTCCTAACGTTATATCATTATATCCTTACGTTATATTCTTCCTATGTGTCGTTATCGGTTCCGCCTCGAAAACGAACAGATTTTTTCTGGGGTTGCTATCCATATTTTCAGCTTTTCGTGTACCGCACTCAGAAAAAAATACCACAAAATCATATTATAATTGATCGATAGGACAATTATTGTTTTAATAGTATAAAAAAAAAATATGTCCATCTAAACTAATTTAGTAGTATTTAATGGTATTTACCTATTGAAATAATCATTTGTCATATTAACTTAATTTAATAGTAAAATAAACTATTAATTTAATGGTATTTTTTTCTGAATGCTATAGCATTCCTAAGTTTTTCAGTTTTTCTTTTTTTTTAACTTCTACAATAAAAACTCGTACAGATTTAAAATGTTCTATGTTAGAGACATTCAATGAGATATGATTTTACTTTTAATTTTTTAACTTAAACATTTTCATAGTAAAATAGTTCACATACCATACTTATACACCACACAATGCAATCATGTTTTTGTCACAATGTCCACTCTAGGTAATGATTTCATTTTGAACAATCAATCAACCGCAATTATACTTGTCATTTTAAGTATTTTTAATGCACAAATAGTAATTTCAAATATTTTAAAGTACCAAATACTATCTGAAATGAACAACGTTGATATTTTGAGTTCTTAAAATAAAATTCTGTCTTCTGTCATTGGCAATTAGTGGCAAATGTTGCGAACGAGCAGACAAACAATTCGACAGACACCCAAATATTCTACGTGCCAGATCAATACCAAAAAAGGTTATTTTTATCCAATATATGTCGCGGAATTTATTTTGTTCCTTGCAGCGGCTGTTGTAGTAATTAGTGGACAACACTAATCTCGAGGTTGTGGTGCTTGTTATTATTATTGTTGTCGTGGACTTCGTCGTTGTCGTCGTCGTCGTTGTTGCACTCTCAACGACATGTCCATCCCAACCACACATTGGAACGTGCACACATTTGAGTAACATGAGTTGCGGCTACTCGTGGTATAAATTCCATTCTACGAAGCACGTTGGCTGTATCATGAGTACGTCGTTACCCAAGGGTTTCCTGAAGGTCGTTCGTTGTGTTGTGGTCTATTCTTGAGTGTGCGATGGGATATTTAATACGGAGTGTGTTGAACAAGAAACATATAACTATTGTATGGTTAACAAAGCCTTTCTTACGCAGTCTCTAGTAATATATTGCTTATTTGAAAAAGTATATGCTATATCAGAACATGCATAATTTTAATCGAGAGTTTGAATAATTTTTTAAGAGTACTCACTCAACATACACAAAAAAAATGTACATCATATTGATGAATTCCGTTCTGCAAACCATGATTCATTGTATTGAAGCACAATTCATAATATGAATTACTAACGACATCAATGTTATGAATACGATCATAAATATGATGAACGCTTGGTAACTATCGAAAAGTGTTCTTCAATATGATGAAATGTATGTGAAGAATACGTTTCATCATATTAATGAACAAGAACATAAAATACAACAAATTTCAGTTCATATTGAAGATTGCTGTTCATTTAACCAAATTTCAATCAAAATATTTATTTTTCGTATATTTTTTGCCGTACTTCTCAGTTCTCAAGTAGTTCTTGTATGTTATTTCTTATATAATGCTTGTTCGACATGTATAAATTAGTAAAATGTTTTATAATATATTTATTTATAATGACAACTTTTTATTAATAAAAAATTAAGTTTAAAACAAAAAATGTTGTTTAATTTTTTTTTTTTTCAAAAAAAAATTCTTTTTGGTTTTTTTTTTTTATTTTTTTTCTTTTATTGTTAAGTACAATTTCTACAACAATACTTTTTTTTCGAATTATTTTCTAAACATTTTTTTTTATTGAAAAATTCGTAAAAAATATTATATTCATAAATATTATGAACAAATTCATCAATATGACGATTCGCATTGATTTTACTGAATATTTCGTTCCGCACTATGATCTTTGATAATATGAATAATTTCATGTATATAATAAGTGGATTCATCAATATGTCATTTAATGCACGGTGGTATCAATATGATGAATCTGGTATTTGGTAAAAAAATTCATAATATTTATGAATAAATTCATTATATTGACGTTTTTTTTCTGTTTATACTGGAATACCAAACAATTAAAGAAGAACGAAAAAGTAATCCAACAGTCCACGTTGCTCCGCAACCACTTTTAACAGATTATTATAATAAAAAACATTCGGTTGTTAAATACAAAATGGTCGTTGTGACAACCAACTTCATTCAGTTAAAACAAATCTTCTATAAATTATTTGATGGAAGAACCATATTCGGTTGACATTTGAAATATTATTAAATACATAAACCAACTTGTTCTAAAACTAGTCTAAATTGTTTGTAGTCCACAATTCAAAACCATTTGCTTTTCGATTTAAGAACCGACTTCACATGGGAAAGAACCAAAGTTGGTTGGCACAACAAATTTTCTATTCCGTGTAATTTCAAGAGTAACGTTTCAATAAACAAAATATCATTATGACTTCTCTAAAATATATGTCTTACCTACATTATAAAATTCACTTTCTGTATGTCTGCTCGAGCTTAGACATATTTATGCGTACATAAAAAGCAGACATTACTCGATGCCGACGATAGTTGTTATATTTTTAGCATTTATATAGATACAACTAAAAAAAATCTAAATTCAAGGAAAAACCACAAAGCTAGTAGTCAACATCAGGAATTAACGTAAAAAGAGCCTTCAGCAGCACCTCGAACACAGTTGGTTGGATGGCCAGTCGGTCGGTCGGACGACTGACTACGCATTGGTCTAAAAATAGACGATTTTCTGTGCCAACAAGTGCGTGTGGATTAACGTTTGATGACAGGAATTTTAATGGCTTTTGACATATACGCCCTTGTATGCGATGCGTTGAAAGTCCGTCTCAGTACAAGATCGGCACGGTACGGTGCCGGCTGGCTGGCCAAGACATTAACAAAATTAAATCAAGTTAAAACTTGAATTTTATAGATTTCCACATGAGGCACAGAAGTGCTTTGAAATGTGTTCATGAGCAGTGCTTCGGCTTGTCTGGCTGCGGCCGAGTATAGTCTATGAACCAAGCAGTTACCGCCGCACTACGCTTGGTAGCCCAAAGTTTTATCTTTTATCGGTTGGCATGACGGGATGCGTGGCTGGCTGCACCTTCTGTTTGGTGTAGACAACTTCGAACAAAAAAAAAATCAAAACACTCACAAATACCAAAAACTGTCTGACAAACATTAAAAGTGCGAAATTGAAGGGAGTTTTAAAACGTAGTTGAGGGAGCTGCCCTTTTATGGCGCCTAAGCTATATGCCGATCAATCGACCGACCGACAGACAGACCTACCACTAGCTCTGACTTAATAGGATCTACGGATGCATCCAACTGCGGCATAAACTTTATAGACGTTGATGGCTCTGTTGAAAGGGAATGCGTTTATTATGTTTTTTTTTAACGTTCGGAATAAGTATTCATTATCTCGCAGACAAATAGATTTTGCAAAAGCAAATAAGCCTAATTTGTACCTTCCCTATTTTCTACGGTATACCTTCAGCACTCCACTTGAAATGTTTTTATGTACCTAGACATAATTCTTTGGCTTTTAGCATCGCCGTATAACTCAACTTAATTACAAGTCGTAATCGCAACTCCATAAAATTGAATATAGTATGTCTGTCTTCGATACTGCTACAGAAATGCAAATATTTTGCTAAATTAACACCTGCCTCAAACAGAGCACCTCCTGTCGTGCATCTGTACCGCATGTAGTTTGCATATTTTTAATCAGTCCTCATCCTTTGGTTTGACTTGATCTATTGCTCTGATAGTCAGTCATAGCCACTGGGCGCCTAACTAACATAATGCGTAACGCTTAGGCAGCCGATAGAGTCATCAAGAGTCGTTCTAAGCATTAAAAACTCTGTGCCATGTTAACATTACTACCTTCCGTTGGGCTCTTTTCTGCAATACAATGTTTTATACAAGCCTAATTTATGTAGATTTGTAAATTAGCTACATTATTTATGACATAAGGGCCATTTATTTTAGTGATCCCTTTGGGTGCAAATAAAATGTGTTCTTCTAATATTTTTGCTTTTCCGATGGCTTAAAATGAAATCAAATATAATGAGATTCTATAATGTTTTTAGTCTTTGCAGGGGTTTCATTATCGCGATTCCACGACAATTAGAAATGGGAATAATTTCGAAAATTATAATAGTTTTTTCGAAAACTTTAGTAATTTTGGAAAATGTCTGGTATGAAACCCAAGAATTTCTTGAAAAACATTTTTCATAAACACTTATCAGAAACGGATTCATAATTCGGACTCTGATGATATGATAAAGTCGTAGCAGGGCACTGCCCCGAAAGACATCAACCCGGGAAAATTTCCATTTCGGGGTATTGTCTATTTTGGAGAAATATTCATTGCGGGGAAGTGTCAATTAGGAGAAATGTATGTTCGGGTAAATGTACATTCAGGGAGACGTCCATTTCACTGAAATGTCCATTTAGGGAAATGTCCATTTCGGCGAACTGGTTTCGGAGAAATTGCATTCGGGAAAATGTCTATCGAAGAAGTGTTCATTTTGGGAAAATGTCCCGGGAAATGCCATCCGGGAAAATGTCAATCGAAGTAGTGTCCATTTCGGAAAAATGTCCACTTCGTGTAAATATCCATATCGGGGAAGTGTCCATTTCGGCGAAGTTTCCATTCGGGGAAGTGGCCGTTCGGGGAAATGTACATTCGTTCAAATGTCCATTTCACGGAAATTTCCATTCAGGGAAGTGTCCATTTCGGCGAACTGGTTTCGGAGAAATTCCATTCGGGAAAATGTCTATCGAAGAAGTGTTCATTTCGGGAAAATGTCCCGGGAAATGCCATTCGGGAAAATGTCAATCGAAGTAGTGTCCATTTCGAAAAAATGTCCACTTCGTGTAAATATCCATTTTGGGGAAGTGTCCATTTCCGGGAAGTGTCCATTTCGGAGAAGTGTCCATTTCGGAGAAGTGTCCATTTCGAAGAAGTGGCCAATCGGGGAAACGAATATTCGAAGAAATGTCTATTTCGGGAAAATGTTTTTTTAGGGAAATGCCCATTTTCTGGGAAATGTCTTTCGGGGAAATGCCCATTCGGGGAAGTGTCCAATTCGGAAAAGTGTCTATTTCAGGGACATGTCTATACGGGGAAGAGGCCGTTCGGGGAAATATCCATTTTGCGGAATTTTATTTCGGGGAAATGTCCATGTAACAATAAAGTTCCATAATAAGTTTTGCGAACATGAAAAATTAACTTACCGAAAATCGATCGACTCCACTTATAATACTTGTCTAGTGAACTACGAAAGAATGGGCTTAGTTCGATGCCCTATAAGAAGGAGAGAACACATGTCCTGGTGAAATTAGCAATGTATTTCCCTCGAAAACATTCCGTTGTAAAACCTATAAAATATAGAGAGCAGATAGATATTAGATATATAGCATTATTAGATATATCGCATGATGTTATATTGGTTACTGAAACTCCAAAGAGGAACACCTGCACAATTTTGCGAATTATAATATTATAGAACGAATACCGGTGGTGGAAATAGGGCTTAAATCATATGCGACAAAAGAAAACAGTGGGTCTTCCTTTCATTACAATCAACTCTATTAACAAAACCTCATTTGAACATTGTTTTAAGCTCAATATTGAGTGTATCATTCATAGTGCGCATTTTACTGACAAATTCCAAAGAGTTTGGGTGCTTGTGAAACGAAAATTAATGACAAATGTTACTTTCATCTGTGAAGGAATTAATAGAATCTATGTCAATAACGGAATGCAATAAAAAGACAAGAATTAGGAATAGGAATGCGGAACTCCAGAATCTATGAAATGCTGTTCAGAAAGAACACCATCCATTCCTGGACCCTGGATAAAACTCGATTTCCATCGAGTATAAGATATACCAACATCATATGCAATTAGTTTCATGACACACTCGATGAAAGGTATTATAAATAACGAGAACAAGAGTCTTCCATATTTCACACAAAACGTAAACGTAACGAAAAATATAAATAATGTATCGGCACACCGAAATGTAATTTTAGACGAAAAGATATTAAATGATGAATTATGGACATTTCAAATATGACTTTCTAATTCAAGAGCGGCGATGTTTACATGGATATATCCTTGTATTACTTGACTAGTGTACTACGAAAGGATGTTCGATACCCTAGTAGAACGAAAGAACACATGAGCTGTATTTCCCTCGAACACTTGACGAACAGCCGGCCTCAGCAGTCCAGAGGTAGCGCACTGGACTTGCATTCTGAAGGTCTCGGGTTCGAATCCCGGCTTGGGCATGGGCGCTCGTGGTGATATTAACCACAAAATTGTAGGGAATAGATTTCACAGTACAATGGATATAGTCTGTCTGAGTGCTGTGGATCTTAGCAGATATTCCAAAAAAAAAAAAAAAAAAATACCTGTAAAACATACTTACATACCCAACGGTCCTTGGGTGTTCCAGAGCACTGATAGAGGATGATATATTTTCATCCTCTATTAGATATATCGTGCATTGGACTCCAAAGAAGATCTCCTGTCCAAATGCGCGATTAAAATGCCATTATAGGTTGAATATGGGATGATTCAATGTTCCTCTGTTCAATTTTTCCATGTGCATAGCTCGTTTCGGTCTCGTCTGTTTGGAGGCAATGAAATTCAAGAACGAGAGCAAATGATCGAAATTGGGATTTTATGAAATATCATTATTAGAAACGTTTTGGTATCAAATTTTCTGTTTTTACATCTCAATTATCATCGTAAATGAAGAGTTATTTTTCTTGTCTCATTTTGTTAAAATCTCACGATATCTCCGCAGTACCAGATCACATTAGCCTCAGAAAAATGTTGAAAATCTTACACATTACAAGAATAAATATTAGTGCTTATTAGTTTCGCACTGTGTCTAAAATCTTTAGTATTTTTCGATCCAAAACTGACATGCAAATGCACCAACATCAAGCTCGAATACCATAAAACAAATATCTGCAAACTTTTCAACGTCATTATGCTCATGATAAACGTCATAAAACATGCCAGAGAACATCATGTACCGCGAATAATTTGTCTAATTTTAATTAAATTTAATTTGAGTGAGCATGTTAAATATAACGTAAAACAAAAGTGCTGCTACTGCTTCTCCTTTTTAATGATTGCCGACACTTGTAGAATCAAACATAGCAACAGCACCACCAACAACAACAACAACAACAACAAAAGCAGTAGCAGCAACAACACGTCAACATAAATATAATAATTGCCATGATAGCCCAAGAAGCACGAAACGCCAGACAAGCCCTCATGTGGCTGCTTCTCCGACGAACCAACCCAACCAGTGGCAATCGGCAAGGCTACTGACCCTGCCGCGCATATGCCAAACACCATACACAGCGGAATTTCCAACACTAATTGAAGCGAGTCAGCGCACAAGGGTTTATCATAGTAATTTACTGGAAGATAAACTAATTTACACACGCGGCAACAACATTAGGCGTATTAACTAATTACGCGACTGCATCCCAAAAAAAGGTAAATAAAATACCTCGACCAAATGCGACTTTAGAGATCAAAACAAACTATTTATTTCAATGTTACAATTAAAAATTAATCAATGCAATTCTCAAATTCCGTCACCTTTGCCTTCGCTACAGCGTCGCAATGCACAGCCGCACGGCACCGTTGTTGTTCCCTCCGCCGGAGGTAAATCGTCGCATTTCGGATATGGCTGCATGGTTTTGGGCACGTACACCTTGGTGGGACAGGCCAGCAATCGCCAGTTGGCGTGCGGCATCAAGTAATCAGTGCCATCACGTATGTATTGGTCCGCAAGCTGGGCGCAAAACTCCGGATCGTCGATGGCGCGTTTCAGATCCTGCTGGTACTGTTGCTCCTCGAGACGACGTATACGATTCAGCTCCACGATCTGATCATCCAGATCTTTACGATTTTGCAAGCGCTGTTTTTGGATTTGCTCGCGCGTTATTTCCGGCTTCACGAAACGATTCTCCAGAATTTTACACTCTTTGCGCTCCTGCTCTTCGCGCATTCGTCGTTCGTACTGTTCGCACATCTGTCGTTTCAGTTCGGCATGGCAGGCAGCAGCGACTTCAGCCTTACGCTTCAACTCACGCTGTATATTTTTCTTGGTGCAGATGTCTACACGCATCAGTTCATCGATGCGATCGTCGCGTTTGTCCTGCTGACTGTTTTCGAACTGTCGCATGCGCTTCACATAGGCGATGTAGTCCACCATGGCTGTGTGCATCGCCTTCTTGCGCGCCGCTGCTGCCGCCTTATCCTCCGCCTCGAGCCTTTGCATCTCCACGCACATTTGACGATGTTCATCGGCCTTCACCTGCTCTTCTGCACAACGCTGTTGTCGTCGCTGTTCTAATTCGGCTACCATTTCCTTCCTCCACTTTATCTTCTCCTGCGATGGCGGTAGATGATGTCGATCGAAGTCGTCCAATCTCAACTCCTCGACAATCTGCGCTATTCTGGCAATCTCTTCCTCCTTCTCACGTCGCAACTCATCGCGCTTACACTCCAACTCCTCCACCTGTGCGTCCAGTACATCCTTGGTTTGCTGCGCCAATTTGCGCTTCAGGCAGTTCTCGTTGGTCTGACGTAGATCTTCACGATCGAGGTTAGTCTGTTGCACAAGCTGCCAGTACTTGTCCAGATTCCTTTGGCGTTCGTCGGCACGTTGTTTCTCCAAGATCTGCTCCAGTTGACATTCCTTGACGTTCTGCTTCTCTTTGTAACGCAGCGCCTCACGTATCTCGTAGCAATTGTTCATGTACTGCTGGATGCGTTTCGATTTTAGGAATTCGCGATCACTGCGCTCGTTCGCTTCCTTGATTTTCAGCAAAGACTCCTTGCGCTCCTTAATGTCTTCGTCGATGCGCGACTTAACCTTGTTGGCAAATTCCTCCTCGTAGATCTTGTCCTCGTGCTCGAGCAGTCGGTGCAGCGAACTGCGACGTTGTTGCAGCTCATCGTTAGCAACCTCTTTGGCCTTGGCAACAAGACCCTTGATTTGCGTGTACAATGATTTGCGATCGGTGGTTTTAATGAAATTCAGATGATCCATGGTTTTAATTTTGTTGTATATTTAAAATTAAATTCACTTAAAGGCGTAGATTGCAAAAATATAAAAAAAAAATACAAAAAAAGTCGTGCGAAATAAAGAATTTATCAAAATAGTAAATTTGACAAGTCAAACGGTGAGTGAGAAATAAATGTTTCTTCGTGTGAGATCGATTTCAGTGCTGTTCTTGACAGGCGTAATAAACAAACTGATGCAGTAGTCGCATAGCCAAAAGGCGTCTGTACTATAGGAACATTGTGTGTCGCCGGACCACAGCTATTACCATATAAGTCAGTCTCCAGACCGGTGCATGCCGCAGGCTACAGCATCAACATATTACACCAACAGATTTAGTGATGCATACAGGACTATATTATTTCGATTTGTACACGAAATAAATTACGAGATTCGAAAGTCAACATACCGAAAATTTAAATTTAGCAGTACCAATTGTCAAACCCAACAGTCAAATTCACGCGTAAGAAGTAATGTTAGCACTGATTTTTTAGCATGTAGAACCTATAGTCACGACTGAAAGATTTCCTTTCTTCTTTTTAATATAGACAGAACATCTTTGCTGTACTTTCCTAGTCGTTTCTCAAAGAATAGCTCACAGCTGATTTAAAAAAAAAATCAAAGAAGGCGTTCTGGCACCGTACGAGGTTTTGTAAATCCTATGTTTAACTCTACTTTTAGTAGGTCAGGAGTTATCACATTTTTAACAGGGATAAAAACCATTTGCAATATTAATTCCGGTTCGAAGATTTTAAAATTGCAGTGCCGGTTCCGATTCCGTTTCCAACCAAAACCAGTTGGGAAGGTTAGATCACATGGGAAATTTTAAAGTAGGTGTTATTATGATAGTGAGGATTATCAAAATTATAGTCGTTCTAAGCCGACTATAAATACCCTACACATATGTGTGGTTACCATTAAAATAGGTATATAGGTCACCAGGATATACGAATCCCGAAACTACAAACTTTCAATCGCTGAAGTATTTCCATTCATTTGATACCCATATTTACAAATGGGTAGGTGTATCGAATTTCGATTTTTTTTTTGTTGAACCTCAAGTCGTTTCACCGGAAACCATTATTTTCATGTATTTGAGGGACAGACAGACAGACAGACGGACATCGCTAAATCGACTCAGGAGGTCATGTTGATCAAGAAAGATATACGAGCCAATAACGAGTCGAAATTATTAAAATTTACTACCAAAATTCGAATTCGTATATCTTTCCATCATGAAATGGCAAACCTTACTGAAGAGAAATGTCAAAAGAGCGGCAAGAAATATGACGTCGTTTGCTGTCCCTGTCGCTCTACTTTTGTAGCGTCCCTGTTGAAAAACTCTTTAGAATGATTTTTTCAATATATATTATGAACGGTGTCTCAATTAATGGCGTTCATTCCATTTATGAACAAAATTTTTTCTGTGTACCCTTTCACTCTTAGTGTAGGGTATAAAAATGATATGGGTTGTGATTCCGTGTCCACACATTTTATTAATAACGATTTCGATTCCGGTTCCAAATATTGAAATGGTTTTGTTTCCGATTCCGGTTCTTTACGGTCCCTAACAGGAACTAAAATATCAGTTCTGGTTCCAAGATTTTTAACAACGGTTTCAAACATTTTTTTAAGACCGGTCTCGATTCCAGTTCAAACCAAAAAAAACTATATGGGTATCGGATCAAAAATATAAACGGTTCTTTGCGGTCCCTGATTTTTAAAATTTCGGTTATATTGAATGTACAACGCTGCTTTGTCAAATCACATCCACATACTTTATAGAGTTTGGATCCTGCTTTGATTTTTATAAATACTACTTTTAAAAGTTAGAAGTTTTATCAATTTTTAAGTTTTGGTTATTTAAGAGGTGCCACGCCTCTTTTTCCAACCACGCCCATATTGAACGTGCCGATTATAATTATAAATATGAAAATTTTAGCATCACAGTGATTTTAAATTTTTTTGTCAAGATGTGGAAAATGAAACTCGAAGTTTCTGATTAACTCGGTGCAGCTTCTAAAATTTATTTAGAATTTTCAGAATTCTATCAATTTAAACCAGATCAGTAATGCAAGTTGTCACAATATTGACACATAGAGACCAATTTTTGTAAATTTCTCAATCAACATTGTGCCATCACTAATCAGAGGACCGCCCCAGCGCACTAATTCAACTCAACGTGTATCTACTATATACTTGATTGACATATGAGACACGCCTCATTCACTGACTCCTAGGTAGTTTGTCCAGCATAAAGGGCAGCCTTTAACAGTGTCATAGGTTTGATAATTACATAAAGGGGTCAGTATAATATTTCCATAATATTTCCGAACCTGGGTAATAGAAAAAATAAATTTAAACAATAAATAATTTTTTAAATTAAATTTTGAACATTTCTGCATACTTTCGATGAATTTGATAATATATTTAAATGTCTATATTTTCTATACCAATAAAAATTATATTTAATACGCCTTTGTGTAACAGTGGCGGCGTCACCAACGCCGAGTCTATCCACACTTCAATGTAATTATTAGCACTATGGGTCCGCCTTGCTGCCACAAATATCGGCCCTTGTCCAAATACAGGAAAAGACCAAGACGCAAATGCAGCAGTAGCTTGCAGCAGTGCACAGTTACTAAACAGTCGCAATAGTCGTAAATTTTAATGGTAACACATCAGCAACATTGTTACTAAAACGGAGCCAACGTTTGGTCTTAAGTAAAACACTGCGGAAGCTATAAATTCACTAGGATATTGCCGCAGAGCTGCGGGGATTTTGCGAACTTGTCCAAATAAATGCTATTTGCTTGAAAGAAAGTCATAAATCGTCAACTTGAGTAAGCGGCGCATGTATGAACACATATAAGGAGTGTTGGAAATTATAAACATGGGAAGCTGATAACTGTTAACCCATGCATAACCAATGGGGTTTTATTGAGCCTAGAAAATAATATTCAAATATATAAAATTTAAATAAAATGAATGAACATTTATGCTTGGTATATATTATTAAATATTTTTGTTTAAAAATATATCGTCGTTTATAAATATCGTCGTTGTAGAACGAAAAGTCCACGAATACATTTTCAAAATGTTAAATATTAATTTACACAAATCTTTATATATCTGTCAATTTTTAATCGATGATCTCAATTTTTTTTTAACACTTAAATATGGATCAATTACTTTTTATAATATTAATCAAAATTTAAGTTTTTCATAAAAATGTATTTGGTGACTTTTCGTTCCACAACGACGATATCATTATATGTATATTTAATTATTTCGATACGATGAGAACAATGTTGTCAATAACCCAAGCAACAATTTACTAGGCACCTCAAATACTGCTAAGTTTCTTGTAGATTAATGAAGAGTATATACTATACTGAAGAGTATATACTGTAGCCGCGGTAGCTCAGTGGTTAGTGCGTTGGACTGCGAGCCGAAAGGTCCCCGGTTCAAGCCTGGACTGGGACTAACAACATCTTTTCATAGAAACATTTTTCTATACCGCGCTACCTCTCGGCAGTAAATGGCAAACCTACGAGAGTAAAACCATTGCCTATGAAAAGCTCTCACCTGCCGTTCGGATTCGGCAATAAACTGTAGGTCCCACCACTTTGAGTACAACTATAACACGCACAGCTCAAAATGGTGAGAGAGCTCGGCCTAAGTTCTTATAGAGCTGTAGTGCCAAACTATTATTATATACTCGCCAGTGAAAACTAGCAAAAAACTGGTCGGAACTGTTAGGGATTTGAAGAGTATCTACTCGCCACTTTTACTGACTAATTTCTGTTCGGAAAGTGCAAGACATCATTTGCCAGTTACTTGGCAAGTGACTAGTAATACTGGCTGGATACTGGTAGGAAACTGGTAGGAATTATTGCTTGGGAAGTCGTGTGTGCACAATTGTTACGAAAGACTTTGTTTCTAAAAAAAAAAACTGTATCGGGAAGTAACATCGTAAAGAATCACATTCCATTCTGATTCTGATTTATTTAAAAACTAATATAAAGGGTTTTTCAATAAGAGCGCTACAAAAGAAGTAACATCGTAAAAAATCACATTCCATTCTGATTTACAAGTTTAAAACTAATATAAAGGGTTTTTCAATAAGAGCGCTACAAAAGTTTTTTTTAAGGGTTTTTCAACAGGGACGCTACAAAAGTAGAGCGACAGGCACAGCAAACGACGCCATATTTTTTTCCGCTCTTTCGACATTTCTCTTCAGTAAGGTTTGCCATTTCATGATGGAAAGATATGCTAGCCAACAACGAGTCGAAATTATTAAAATTTACTACCGAAATTCGAATTCGTATATCTTGCCATCATGAAAGTCGAAATTATTAAAATGTACTTTCTCGGCATTTTCAAAAATGTAAACATGGATTTCTTTAAAATTCTAGAATATTATAGTACGAATTTCCATACGGAACATCCGTACATAAGGATTGCGTCGAACAAAATTGTCCGTTACATATCTTTCCATAATGTGCTATTGCAAGATTCAAATTAAAAAAATTTTGATCATAGTAGCTCTGAATTAAATGGCAGAAAATAATTTGTGTCAGTTATAGTCAATACAAAATTTATTTAACGCGAAAATGACAAACAAAGTGGAAGTGCGAGAAAATATAATTAAAATTTTTCAAAAACAACCTAGTTGGTATTTTAAAAAAATTGCCAAGGAGGTAGGGGCTACAAGACCATTTCTCGCGTTATCAACCGCTTTAAGGAAGACCTGAGTATTGATCGAAAGAAAGGTTCTGGTAAAAAAAAAGCCCACATGATCGTGAACAATCGAAGAAGGTTGTGAATATTTTAAAGAAAGATCCAAGCATATCCGGAAGGAAATTGGCGAGAAAGGTGGATTGCTCAGAATCTTTCGTGCGCAGGACTAAGAAAGAAGCTGGGCTGAAGACGTACAAGGTCCAAAAAGTTCCGGATAGAAATGCCGTCAAGAATGAAACCGCAAAACAACGAGCTAAAAAACTGAACCAAGATTTTTTTTTAAATTCGATTGCTGCATAATGGACGACGAAACTTATGTTTTAGCGTACTTTCCTCAGCTACCTGGGCAGGAATTTTAAACAGCCGATTCTCGAGGAAATGTCGCTGAAAAATTCAAATAAAAAAAAATGACAAAATTCCCAAAGAAATTCCTTGTTTGGCAGGCAATTTGCAGTTGTGGAAAAAGGAGCAGCTCATTCGTGACATCGGGTACAATTAATAGCGAAATATATGTGAAGGAATGCTTGCAAAAGAGATTGCTTCCATTTTTACGCCAACATGAAGTGTCCACATTTTTTGGCCTGACCTCGCTTCATGTCACTATAGCAAAACGGCCTTAGAGTGGATCCAACAAAATGCAGTGATTTTGGTGCCTAGAGAAGCCAATCCACCAAACTGTCCAGAACTCAGGCCGATTGAGAGATACTGGGCTTCAGTAAAAAGGGAGATGAAGACAACAAAAACAGTGGCCAAAGACCTTCAAGACTTTAAAAGAAAGTGGTCTTCAGCAGCTGTGCGGACACTACCATTACAACATTAATGGAAGGGGTTCCGGAAAAATTAAAACTTTTTATTAAAAAATATTAATTTCTGGTTTTTTATATATTTTTTTAAAATCTAAAAATAATTTGCAAAATAAAATATTTTTCTCTATAAAAATTCGATTACTAGATTTCTAGATTTTTTCCTTTTTGTAGCGGACAATTTTATTCGACGCAGTCCTTATATAAAAATTAAGTAAATTGTCTCAGCTATGTTCCGAAATATTTCAAAAAAATCATACTGATAATTTCTATATGGTATTTTTTGTCCCGTCCGGAATTATTCTGTGATTTATTATGAAAAAACTATAAACTTTGGAAAAAATGTGTATATATACAAATAAAGCACATGATTTAAGCTATTTTTTAAAATATTTCAAAAAAATCATTTGTACGCAAAATTTGCTGACTTTTTGACATTTCCATATGAACCTTCGTTTTTGTCCCGTCCGGCTCGACCACTATTTAATTTATACCTTTTAATCTACCGTATAGAATTCTCTAATTTTTTGCAGATGTTTAGTCCTATTTAAATATTATTAGCACTAAAAATTCAAGAAAATTCATTAATTTTCCGTCGAGATATTAAAGTTTTAAGCGTACGAATGTGTCGTCCGGAACCCCAGGAAATGCCCATATGTCATGTTTGTAAAAAATAGACAATCATATTTTCCTGATCATTATCTTAGTACAATTTCTATCGGGTTGTGTATTCTGTTTAGTATATTTCATGAATTTTGGTTTATTTTCAAAAATTATAAATTTATTGACAGGTCTACTGAGGGAAACTCGATTGGATCGTTTGATCTGTTTGCCCCGGGATACGAGGGAGTTTTCTAAATACAAAAAAAAAAACAATTAATGAATAATACGAACTTTAGCACATCGGCAGCGGCACCTAAGGGCGTCGACACAGACTGACTGACTAACGAACAGTTAACTAAGTGTTTCATTCAGCAAAAAAACATCAATCAAAACTAACATTTACGATCTTTGAAAGTACAAAATATTTTGTTGGTGTGAATTCAAACGTTGGCAATAACAAAATTACTGACTTAAACTAGTATAATTCAATAGTTCAATATTAAAAATAAAAAAAAACATTTTTTTTTTTACTAAAACCTTTTATGCCGCCAGGGCACCGGCATGCAAATCAACGCAGCCGGCTGCTGCTGCTCAAATCGTTCTTTGATTGTTGCAGCATTGCAGCATCCTGCGAAACAATTCATCATTATTATGCATTACATAAGTTCACCCCAAGATTATGGTGGATGCAAGCAGGAATCGTAAGCATCAAGCATTTGAATTTGCATCATGTGGCAACGCCGCGCTGGGCTCTGCCGTGGCATTGGCACTGACTCTGGCAGTGTGGCAGGCAATCAACTGTTTTTTTTGTGCTCGCGCAATGTTCGTCTGTCTGTCTGTGCACGGTGTGCTACCTGTTCACACACGTGATTTGGCCATCAAGCATCAGGTCGGTCGGTTGGTCGGTCTGTCTGTCTGAACATTACGTTACGTTACCTTGACTTGACTTTTGCCGGCTTATCTTCATTGCAATGCATTGATTTCGTGGCAGCCACTTGATGATGGCTGATGGTGCAGGCCAAGTTCAGACGAAACCTTCCTTCCTATAACTCAACTGCAACAACGTGGTGGTTCTGCTTAAATTGTTGGCGCACCTCATTAGTTATGCCTAAGTGGACGCTTATCCACGTAGCTGTTGTTGTGGTTTTTGCCTATATTTCCCCCCATTATTGTTGTTGTTGTTGTGCTGGAGTATATAGTGCTCTATAACCCCGCGCATCAAAGTGTTGTGTGCAATGCGCGCGCGCGCCCTCTGTTGGCGGGCAATTTACATTTCTTAGAAAAAGCTTTGCATATTCTTTTCTTTGGAATTTTTTGCATTCTCCCTATTTTTCATTTTTTTCATTCGAATTTTTTTTCTTCTTCTTCGTTTCGATTCAAATGTCATTGGAATCCTCTCGTTAGTTAAACCAGCTGACTTTTGATTTTAGCTAAATTTTGTGCAGTTCACAACTTTGCGCCACAACAAGATCTGTTGTCAACGATTAATGTGTCGGTGTGTGTTGCTGTGTTGCAGCAGCAACAACCAACGTTTGTCCAGCAATTACCTGGCAACAAAATATTTGCTGTGTTGTTGCTCGTATTTCATTTGTGTGCGACATATGTCCACTGTCCACGTTGACAGTTGTCGGACATTGGAAAATCACTTTTATTGCGTTTCTGATTTGCTTTTAATTTCTGTCAATTTAGTTGATTTGTCGGAATGTAGCAATGAAGTGCATTTGATTCGCACACACAACACACACACACAGTAAACAAATTTGATGCGACATCAATCCATTTTCGACCAACTTATTTGGTTCTTATAACAAAATGTAATAGGTTCTTGTTTTGACTACGGCTTCATTTGGTGTGTGTACAGGATAATATTTGCTGTGACAACCAAATATGAAAGTTATATCATATTCGGTTGTAATATTAAGAGTAAACAGAATTAATTTCGTATACACTCAGAGAATTTTGACAAATTATTTGTTATACCGACAGTGCATTTGACAAATTATCTGTCAAAATTCTCTGAGTGTATACGAAATTAATTCTGTTTACTCATAATATTACAACCGAATATGATATATCTTTCATATTCGGTTGTCACAGTAAATATTATCCTGTACACACACCAAATGGATTCATATTCAAAGTTCGTAGTCAAAACAAGAACCTATTAGATTTGGTTATAACAACCAAATAAGTTGATAGAGAACGGATTTTGGATCAAATTTGTTTACTGTGTGTTGTGTGTGCGAATCAAATGCACATTTTAATTTTACATGATATTTTTAACTATGGAAAACTAGAACAATTCTATAAATTAAACAGATAGTCATGTTAACTTTACATTTTTAACTATTAAAATTTAGTATCACAAAATCACTTAACATGATCAATCTGTTTGAAAAAAACTTTTTAAATTTACATCATTTTTTTCCCTGAGTGTACCAATTGGCTACAAATACTTCAAAGAGAAATAAAATAGGTATATTTTCGGAAATTTTCAGTTTGATTGAATTTTATTACCAATAGGAATTTTATTACCAAAGTCTTTACTAAACCGTATTTCTGAAAGTGTCAAAGCTGGAAGTGACACCGTGCAAAATTTCTATGTTACGGTATGTATGGAACTAATATTTTTAGAAATTTATATTTGTAAATTCGCAAAATATAAAAATAAAAGATTTCGTTGATTCAAAATTTATAAAATAAATTTTATTTTTCCTATGTTTTTAAATAATTTTAAATATATATTGGGAAACCTGTGGCAAAGTGGGCCATGGGGTAATGTGGGAAATTGTAATTTTTGACATGTTTTTGTAGTTAGAAAAAAAATACAATTGTGCTTCTTAATATGGCATCAACTTTATTATCAAACTATGATTATTATCAAACCTAATACGTTTTTATTGCATATCGAAAACAAGTGAAAAAGATGTATTTTAAAGTTTTTTAGAGTGCTGTTGTTTGCTATGAAAAGGTGTGAATTTTGTCGTTTTTAACTAGGAAGGTATGTTTAAAATAAACGCATGTTGTATATCTTTTGAAATACCAACGGGTTTTGCAAATGATGATCAAATTGCGTTATTAGGGAAAAGTGGGAAACAAATTCTAGGGTAAAGTGGGAAACGTAATTTGAGCAATTTTTGTTGTAATTTTAGTGAAAATATTGTTTTATAAGAATTATTTAATTAATTAAGCCAAGAAAAAACTTAACAATGAAAAGAAAATGAAAAGAAAAATGTTAACTTCACTTGAGATAAAAATTTTAATTGCAGAAGAAATTCGTGAAAAATTTCTTTAACAAGAGCAAAAAGAATATCACAGTAAAGATTCTTCAATTTCATTAGAAGAAAAATAATTTAGTACAGTGTGCTTCAATGACATTCCAAAGTATTTAAATTTTAACAATTCAATGAACAGCCGTATCTGCAAATTTCCGACCAGTATCTACAGCTGTATCCATTTCCACTGAAAATATTCTGACTAAGAATAATAATGCGCAGTTTTTTTTGTTTTTTTACTAACATAACTACTGATATTTTTATTATTTAAACATTTTTCTTTTTATTTTATTCTTACATTAAGGTAAAATACCCTAATTTTGCCGTAGCGCCCTATTCCGCCCTATTTCGTTTAAAGCTTTAAAAAGAAAAATAGCCGGAATTATTGAAGTAAAAATTTTATTTTCAAGAAAAGATAGCTATGATGCATTTATTGATATTCATGAATATATATTTTTTGCATATTTATTATTATTTTTAAGCTTTAAATCATATTAGGCACTAGGGTGAAATTAGGGTGTTTTACCTTACCATTTATTTTTAATTCATTATTGTAATGTTTGTTATTCCGATTTGTTTGACTTTGTTATGAAAAAAAAACAAGACATGAAAGAGAAAGACTAAAAATAGTATTTTGGTAAAACATTTTAAATTTCCCACTTTACCCCAAACATTTTTCAACAACTCCGAAATTGAGCTGTTTTGAAAAATCTCTCAAAATACAATTAAAAGATATAAAAATAGTATTATATTAATGCGAATAGTTAGGTCATGAACCAGTCTATGGAATAGACTCTTCAAAAGAATTTAAAAAAATATTTCAGTATCATACTTTAATTCAGGCTCAATAAAAAAATATTTCTTATTATTTTTTTAAAATTATTTTATATATTTTGTTCTACTTTATATTACTTATACAAAAATCAAAAAAAAAAATCTACTAAAAAAATTCGACTTGTACGGAAACTAAGGATTGTTCTGAGAATTTGTGTGAAAACAGTTTTTTTTTTATATCAATTCGTTTCGGGTTTTTATTTGCATTTGAAATGCAAGTGCATATCATACTTTCTTTTGGTCGAAAATTTTAAAATGGTTGGATGTACCACATAGCTGACACATCTCTGAATAGAATATGAAAGCGGTTTTCCAATATCAATTCGCTGACGGCATTTATTTGCATTTTAAATGCGCATGTATCATCAAATTTTAATGTAATAAATTTGAATTGATTTTTAAAATCCCTTACAGTAGCATTTAAAATTGGAATACAACCTTTTAATGAATTAATATTGAAAAACAGTTTTTAGATTCATACTTTTAGATTCATACTTGTTGGTTTGTCATTGACTGAAAATTTGTTCTATGAAAGATCTTGCAATCGCTGGTATTGAATCCAGGACCATTCGGCTCGTAGTCCAAAGCCCTAATCAGTTGAGTGACTCCGTGTAGTTTCTTGCTTTAATCGATGAAGGATTGACTTCACCAAAAGATATGAAATGCAAGAGCCTGCAACAGATCAGCAAACATCAATACAGGAGCAAGGGAAGTCTCAATCAAAAACAATTCAATTTAAATTATTTTTATAACATTTTAAAATAAAATTTAAATTTTGTGTGCAATTGTCAAACTTTCGAAATATATTTGACAATTATTTCTAAACAAATCTATTTCTCAGGAAATTGATGATTTCGGAGGAAAATAAAATTTCACATGAAATTCAATTTCCTATGAAATTCATGATTGGGCTGAATATCTTTTTGAATAATGAAAACATGATATGTACTTGCATTTTAAATGCAAATAAAAACCGTAAACATATTGATCTAAAAAACTGTTTTCGCACAAAATCTCAGGATAATCACCAGTTCCACATACATGTCGATTTTTTCCCAGTGTGCAATGTACTGTCGCACGGTGTTATAATTTAAATTATATTCAATTTTACTTCTGTCTTCTGTTCTCGTTTGAGATGGTATGCAAAAGCCAATAACATATTTTACTAACATCCATCATCTATCAACATTCCTATTGCTTATTACGTGTTTTTTATAAAATTGTATACTTTTAAAAGAGTCTATGAATTATAGGAAGATCAGGGTGACATCGAACACAAAATTTCAGTTTAACGCGCAAATGCTGCCCCTAGATGTATGTTGTATGTATTTCACACTGCAATAGCGGTAGCATAGAAAATCATATTCTTGTAATAACCCACTTATGGCATAAAATATTTGGTAAATATTTCTTAAACATGCGCCTCATTTCAGAGGCCAGCAAACACCATTATTAATTCATTGAATTATTAAGAATTTTAACTGTTTATGCGAACATTGGCAAGACAAACAAACCAACACGCATCAGGTTCAAGTTCAAACGAAGATAACCTACACCCAACATGGTTTGCACAATGCACAAAGCCAGTTGTATTTGATAAAACCAATAAAAGCAAAAAATACACTTGACTACTTGGTGGTCTTCAGAGTCGATATTAAGTTTGTTCCACTGTTCATTAAACTAATATTTTTCAATTACCAGTGAGATAGGTCTTCGCTCAACATATATGCACCGTATGCGTGTGGGAGGAAGTTTCGTTGGGTTTTACATGCAACCACCTTACTTATGTTTTTATCTTCATTTTTTGCAATTCAATTTCAGAGTCGACTGTTTGAAAAGTACAGAGAAGAAAAAATATATATAAAATTGTTGAGAATTGTTTAAGTAATTAGCATCAACAGTTAAATTACTGAATGGCGTTGAATAAAACATATATATACCCTTAATTCGAAAATATATTTTACATGAAATCTTATAATTTTACACAAAAAAATGTTGTTTGAATGTCAAATAAGATTGGTACAACATCACATGTAATACTGTGTAGTGAATTTTAAACTGTATGTGGCTGTAAAACTGTGTCGTGGCTCTAAAACTGTCGGTTGGTGTATATGCTACATATGTATATATTTTATCACATACACCAACCCATAAAGGAGTTGATTTGTACGTAAATCAAATAGATCCCAAGTAGAAATTGTAATAGGGTCAACCAAATACCTAATAATAGTTTGGCGCTACAATCCTGAGAACTTTAGGACAAGCTCTCTCACCATTCGAGCAGTACGTGTTACATTTTACTCAAAGTGGTGGGACCTACAGTTGAATGCTGAATCCGAACGTCAGGACCTAATCATTGATTTTTTTACTGCATCGTGTAATATTTTTTACATGAAATCTTATAATTTTACACAAAAAAATGTTGTTTGAATGTCAAACTGTGTAGTGAATTTGAAACTGTATGTAGCTGTAAAACTGTGTCGTGCCACTAAAACTGTCGGTTGGTGTATATGCCACATATGTATATATTTTATCACATACACCAACCCATAAAGGAGTTGATTTATACTATTATAATTAACGAATTATTTAATTATATTAATAGAAATTAATATAATTAACTGTACCAATTAATTTTAGTTGATATATTTACGTTCAATATTTTTTCTGTGTGTGTGTGTAGAATCTGCAACAACATACATAGCGTGTTTGCAGAAGCAACATATTGTTGTACCAGCAACAACAACTAAAAAATAAGCACACGTAAAAGTGGCCAACCCCCGAAACACCTACGACTACTCCTCCTTCAATAAAATTTGCGATTTATCTATTCTTGAATTTTGTCTCATTGGGCAGACAAGATACCGTTATAAAAACAAAAAATTAAAGCAGCATATTTTACATGTCGTAGAAACTTCAGAAAAAAAAGTTTTAAGATACTGACAATCAATGCACCTGACTTAGAAACAGGCTTAAATAGGCACACGAAGAAAAATCGCATTTTGTTTATAATTTTCCCATAAGAAAAGCGTTCAAACAGTAGCCACCACTTAGTCTAAACTTCAATAGTCATGTTCACTCAACTGCATACCATGTTATGTGAGAGTTACACCCTTCAGGTCATTTTATGTTGGTTGGTCTTCTGACTGACTGACTGGCATTCAAAAATATTTATAATATTCGGCAATTTAGCATTTCGTGCCCCATTAATTTTCATTAAGGCAGCAGCAGCAGCACATAGCAACTCTTCGTTTCGCACTCAATACCACCAATATTTAATGTTGTTGTTGTAACATGTGAACATCAAAGATAGCATTATCTTTTTGGTAGGTATGCCTAAAATGCTAATTTATGGGGTGGGCAATTTGTCGAATATGGTTACGCCTGCCATTGCGTTCAATAATCCGCAAAGCGGTAAGAAACCACATAACTACGGTGTTGGTAACTTAATTGGCAAGTATCGTTTTGAAGAATGTTTAGCGCATTTGAGATTTTGTCTGGCCTTTACACAAATTTTCGTATCTCTTGTTATTTAATCAGATAATTTTTGCAAGATACATATATCAGGTATTATTAGGTATTTCTTTTTATATATTCGGATAAGACTAGTATAGAAACATAACACAAAAAGAAAAGTTCACTATTTCCGGTAAAACGTTTCAAATTACATTCATTAATGAATCCAGCAATGAAATTCATTAATTTAATGAAAACATTTGCTATTATTCGTGAATTCAGCAATTCCGTTTGCTAATATGAATATTAATTAGTCGGCGCAGTTTCAGTATAAAACTGCGCCGATTAAATAATTTGCTGAATTGTCGTACAAATATTCATATTAGCGAACGAATTGCTGAATTTACGAAGAATAGCAAATGTTTTCATTAAATTAGTGAATTTCATTATTGGATTGATTAATGAATACTATTAATATCGGTTGCTATATTTACGTCGTTTATTTATTTCAGCAATTATATTTGCAAAAACTGTGCCGATTAAATTATTTGCTACATTGACGTACAAATATTCATATTAACGAACCAATTGCTGAATTAACTAAGAACAGCAAATGTTTTCATTGCTGGATTGATTAATGAATGCAGTTAATATCGGTTGCTTTATTTACGTCGATTATTTTTTACTGTGTGGGATTCCAGAGATGACATTCGTAAAATAAAAACTTTAATATGTCGAAGGAAAATTAATGAATTTACTTGATGTTTTTTTGGGCCAGTATTAGGTTTTTAAATAGGACTAAACATCTTCTGTAATGTAGATCAAAAGGTATAAATTAAATAGTGGTCGAGTCGGACTGGACAAAAACGGAAGTACATATCGTGGTTTATATGGAAATTCCAAACAGTCAGCAAATTATTTTTTTAAAATATTTAAAAAAATAGTAGAAATCATGTGCTTTCTTTGTATATTTACACTTTGTTCCTTAAGTTTATAGTTTTTTCACAGAAAAATTCCGGACGGAACAAAAACTTCCGTATCGATATTTTCACAAAAAAAAAAAATTTAAAAATACTTTTTGCGTACAAATTAATTTTTAGTGAATTATTTAGAAATATAGCTGAGATAATGTACTTCATTTTTGTATATGCACACTTTGTTCCTAAAGTTCATAGTTATTTCGTAATAAATCACAGAATAATTTGGGACGCTCCGTATGGAAATTTGCTGTACGATTTTTTGCGAAAAATAATTTAAAATCTAACAATAAATTAATTAATATTAATAATCATTCTTACGAAATTAAAAGTGATTATTTTTTCTTTTTTATATTTTTTTTTTATATTTTTAAATTTTTTTATATTTTTTGTATTGCTGTAGGTTGATTATTTTTGGTACTCAAAGTTCCGGACGGAACAGATTTGAAATAGCAGAAATGTTCTAGAATTACAAGGAAATCGATTTCAAATCTTCACCCAGAAAAAAAATCACTCAAATACCATTAAAATTTGTCAATAGGACAATTATTGATTTAAAAATTTATTGATTGACAAAAAATAAATATTTTCATATAAATTCAATGGCAATGTCATGGTATTTTCTAGTATTTAATGGTATTTTCCGATTATAATAATAATTTATCCTATTGAATATTTTTAATAGTAAAAAACTATTATTTATATAGTATTTTTTTCTGGGTGTTGTTATGGCAAAAGGGCGAATCCCTTCGTTTTTATGCGATAACTTTTTGTTGGTACTTCATAGAATACTTACGTAAATCCATTAATTGTTTGTACTTAAAGCACCTACCGATTGGCATCATTATTATAAAATATTTTTTGAAATTTTGTTATTTGCAAGAAAAGTTTTTAAGAAATTATTTTTTAAATAATAATGCCAATCGATAGGTGCGTTAAAAGCGAACAATGTACCCATCTTGTACCCATGAAAAGTTATGGCGTAAAAACGAAAAGATTCGCCCTTTTGTCATGACAAAATTTAAAATTTTTCGAATCCGCCCTTTTGGTTTTGTCTTTTGTGGCTAGATATAACCAACAAAACCGCACATGATTTTGGCACAGTATACTTGAGGAAAAACTACGTTAAAAAATGTAAAAAAAACGCAAATGTTAAAAATTACACATTTGACCATTCTCCATACCAGACACGCCTACTTCCGGCAGCTACAAATGAGTGTCTGTATTAAATATACTATTTTACGTTTAGCGTAGGATATACAAAATATGATTTATATAATGCTGGGGACTGCGAAGTTCTAAAAATAGACAAACACTTTTTCTACGCCACGTCTCTGACCCCGCCGTTCTGATTCCACATTCCAGAAAAACGGTAGGTCCCACTATTAGCGAACTCTTTTTATTTTTTATTAGGGAAAACATGTGACACATTTTGAATAATATCTATTTATTTGAGTACAATACACCAAACCAACAGATGGATGATGTTCTATAAAACCATGTACTTGATATTTAGCATAATTCGTGACGGCTACAGTTACACTTCAGGCATTATGCCAACTTAAAACGGTAGCCAGTGTTAAACAAAGCCAAACATATACATATTATATTCGCGAGGTGAGCACAATGACAGTAAATCCCATATATAACGCCCTGTTCCAGAAAATGTGACGCTTCTTATCTTGATCAAAACTTATCACTAAGAGACAATCCTAAGAATACAAACTACCTGAAGAGCATACACATTATATTTTGATGAGGTCGATATGCTGTGAAGCATAGTCTACACATATTTGGCACCGAATAAAACTGGTCTAAAAATAAACTTTATAGAATAATTTGTATAAATAGATTATTTAGAATTTAATAACCACGTGAGCCAGGTCAAAATAACAAGATCTTATTATACAGAGGTGTATAAAGAGAACAGTACATATTACATATCAGACAATAAAATACAAAGTGATTTTATGCATGCCAAATGATCTATCTCTATGTTGTACACTTCGTTTAGCAAAATTTTGCAAATATTTATGCAGCACACAGCAGACACCAGAAAAATATATAACTCTGTCCACTAAAACTAGGAAATCACGCCTTTGCTCTCATCATAAATAAGCTAAATGCAACACGATGTTTGAACTCACGTTCTTGTCATTGGATGGATGAATAGATGGATGAATGTTTGTTTGTTGGTTGGTTGGTTGGTTGGTTGGAAGACGACTACGAGAATAGAAATCAAGAACGAGGGTTATATCAAATGTTAAACAACTTGAAAATTTCAGCAGCTGCTGAAAATTAAAGTGCTAATTCGCGAACTGTCGTATGATTAACATCATGTGGTTCTTTCTGCAATGTTGTGCATTTTTATTATAAGTGTGGCTATGGTGGGTTCTACATTTTCGCAAACTATTACCAAATATGGTTGAGCAGAGCTGAATACAAAATACATAATATTATGTATATGGATTCGGCAAAACCAAAAAGCATTTAACCCTTGGATGGGCAACTGGGTCTGGCCAGACTAAATTTGATTTTGCATCAATTTGATATCAAAGAAAAATGCATTGGACTCATTTATGAGACCTTATCTATTTTTGAAGAGGGTAATAGAAATAGAAAGAGTAATTGAAGTAATATTGATATATTAAAAATGTAATATTGAAATATAAAGAATATTTTAGGCACTTTGAGATGCTCTAATGTGAAAATTTTAGGAATATTAGTAATCTCATAGTATTTTTCAATATGTTGAAGTGTTAGTGAAAAATACGATTCATCATAATAATGAACAAAATATATAAAATGTACATCATATTGAAGAATGTTGTTCATCAAACAAAATTTCAATCAAAATATTTATTTGTCGTTCATTTTTTGCTCAAGTAGTTCTTGTATGTTATTTATTATATGGGCAATTCCATACCAAATCGACCAGCGGTTGGAACTCACACAGAAAAAACAAGTTCATACTATTTATGAATTTGTTCATCAATTATATGAATTTTTCATTATTACTCAACTAATGACCAAATTTATATAATTTATGAATCGTTCATAAAACCGTAATGAATTAGTTCATAATATTAATGAACGCTTTCATAATATTTATGAAAAAAGTCATGATATTTATGAACTTTAAACTGCACCTTCTTCGATTTCAATGAAATTTGGGCAGCTGATAAAGCTTATTGAGATGTGCATTGACCAATTTGCATGCGACCTCCACTTCCAGAGATACAGTGCTTCAAAGTTACAAAAAATGGGCCAAAAATCATGTTTGTATGGTTGTTTATATTTCAATATCTCTTAAAGTAGAAATGCTAGAAACTTCGTTGATGACTCGTTTTAAAGCTAATAGAACAAGCTTTAAGAGAATTTAACATTTGTATTAAATCATCGAAAATATGTGATTTTGTTCAGAATTTTAAAAATGGTCCCTTTTAAGGACATCAAATTTGAAGTGCTAGGATAATGACGACGGGCCACGTGTTCAAGTTTAAAAGTTACAACTTAATTTCTCTAAAAGCTTGTTCTATTAGCTTTAAAACGAGTCATCAACGAAGTTGCTCGACAAGTATAAATTAGTTTGTAATATATTTTATTTAGAACTTTTTATTAATAAAAAGTTATATGTATAAAAATTAGATTTACAAAAAAAAAAATATGAATATATTTTTTAATTATTTTTTTTTTCAAATATATATACGAAATTTTATTTTTATAGAATTTTTTTTTTAATTTTTTCGCACAAAATTTTATATTCGAACATTATTATCAAAAAAAACATTTTGGTTGGGAAAAATTCGTATAAAAAATATTCATCAATTAATTTATTTTGAAAAAAAAGTGCTCTTATATGAGGGTAACTTTTAAAAATAAAACTCATTTAAGAGTCGTACAAATCGAAAAATGTATTATGAGAAAAAATGTATTTAGTAAAAAATAGAAAACATTTTTTATTTTTAATTTTTTTTTTCGCAAAATTTTTTTTTTTATTATTTTTTTTTCAAAATATTTATTTTTTTGTACAAATTTTTTTTTTTTTTTTTTTCGAATATTTTTTCAAAACACAATTTTCTTTTGGCAAAATTCGTAAAAAATATGTTCATCAATTAATTTATTTTGAAAAAAATGAGCTCATATATGAGGGTAACTTTCAAAAATAAAACTCATTTAAGAGTCGTACAAAACTAAAAGACAATGGGAAAAGACAAAATTAGATTTACAAAAAAATAAATAAAAAAAAAAATTTCGCAAAAAATGTTTTTTTTTTTTTTTTCAATATATATTTTTTTTATATTTTTCGCCCAAAATTTTATATTATTTTTTTTTTACAATATTATTTCAAAAAACAATTTTTTTTTGGAAAAATTCGTAAAAAAAATGTTCATCAATTAATTTAATTTATTCTAAAAAAATGCGCATATATGAGGGTAATTTTCAAAAATAAAACTCATTTCAAGTCATAAAAAAAAAACAAAAATGTGTGGTCGACTTTAAAAATAACGAGCATATCAAAAATTTTAATAAATCTACTGAATTAATATCAAATTCTGATCATAATCTTCAATACAATGCACAAAATGATATTCATAACTCAACTTCGATAATTCAATTAATATTTTACCCATATTCATGCATAATCTGACGGCCGCCTAATTCCAACAAATCGCCAAATGTTTGCCGCTAAATTTGCATAACGTGATCAAGGAGACACACACACGGGACAATAAATTAAAAACTGCAACTGCCAGGACTTCCCACTGCCAACCAACCTACAAATACGCCCCACTAAGTCGCAGATAATGCATAAATAATACAAACGAATATGAAAAACTACCTGAAATTCATTGCATTTGGTAACTCCTTAAGACGACACCATAATTTCAGCTACTTATCTCTGTTGAGTCTGATGTTGCCTTTGCGGCCGCGCACTATTGGTTCGAATATGTGAGGCCATTGGAAGCGTATTGTTCTGTGCGGTATTTGGGATTCGCGTCATTGTTAATTGCTAATTTTTTTTATGAATTTTCGACATGGTCGTGACCATATATATACTTATAAGACATATGCTGCCAATATATTACAAGGCAATAAACCATGGCCATAAGCCAAAAAAAAAATCGATGCGAGGCAATTCGATTGAGGCATTCAATTTGGCAGCACATTTGAATGTTTTATAAGTATGCGGTACGAAAAATAAAAATAAACATAAATAACATAAAAGTCCTACCAACCTATCTACTAGTAAAATATTTTGAACAACACAATTAAAATGAATGTAACGTTTAACCTGGCTAGTACAAGAATTATGAAAAGACGTCTTCTTTGTATGCTCGACATGGCTACAAGAACGCCACCTACAATCAGGTTACTGGGTCTCGTTTTGTGAATGCTTTGTGGCACGGGAGACGCAGTTCACCGTCCCACCATTCGCCCATTGCATAGGCCACCAGTTTAACCCATAAGTCAAATTCGGAATTGAGGTGTGTTCTTACGAAACGATAAACACTTCTATGGTGTTCGCATTTCAGGGCATTCATTGGGTGGTTGGAGGAGTCTTCCCGCTACGCTCGACAAGCCATCATGAATGAACTCATAAATTTTGGTTATTGTTTGTAAGGCTTTTAATACCATTTAAACTAAGAAGAATTGCATTTGAATTAATCGTAACTCATTTGCTACTCGGCTACTCCATCACAGCTCACCATGTTTATCGCTATGAATAATCGAGGAGCGCTGGAAAATAATACAATGTTCGTTCAATTTGGTTGAACGGTGGGTAAGCATATGGGAAAACTGCGTTATATTTATTAATTTGTATAAACTTGAAATAATTTATAATTAATTGTGGTATTGGTAAAGTAAATAAGTATTTTGTATAAGTAGGAATATAAATTGTAGGGTTACAAATTCTCTTCCACTACCCCCATTATTGCACCTGAATATGTTCATAGAAAAAAAAAAGTGTAAATATAGCAAAAAAATGTATCAATACAATTAATTTTTAATTATTTGACATTTAATTGTATTGATTAAATATTTAATTATAATAATTAATAAATTAATTGAACAAAAATGAACACACCCGATACAAAATATTTTTTTTTATTTATTTATTATTTTTTATTTCTAATTTATTTATTTCGTAGTTTGAACCACGTTCACTCACCAGTAGTTCTATTTTTATATAATTTTATAATTAGTCTTGTTTATGAGTGTATTGGGAGGACTTCTAACGAGACCCTTTAAAGATTTGAAATCAAATAAAAATACTTTTCTTTTAGTTCAACAGACAAAAATACATAAATTTACAAGAATTTCGATGAATTATCACAAATGTTTGGACTAATAACAACTAATCTACTAATACAATGTTATGAAACATTAAGTATTGTTCGAAAATAAACAAATTTTAATTGTCCAAAAAGTCTCAAAAATTTAAACGTTTTAAGAGTATTAAAAGACTTAAAAATATGAGGGTTATAGGCGCATAAAAACGTCTTCTCTACCCAGATTTCGATAGCCTTTTTGAAAACTCCAATGGAAGAGTCGGGTATGTAATTTTTGGAAAAAATTGATTACTGAGCATAAATTAAGTAAAATAAGTTATTTACCAAATAATAAATATTATCGACTTTAAATTACTAAGACTAAAGAAATAAGGTAGGCAAAATACCGATTTGTTAAAAAAGAAATAATCTATATATGGAAGATATGGCGTAAGTGAAAGCACTTTCTCAAAATTTATGTTTTGTGATTTACATGCACAGAAAAAAAAATATATGTGTAAATATAACAAAAAATTTGATAAATGCAATTAATGTTTAATTGTTTCATCGCCGATGCGACATTTAATTGTATTGATTAAATATTCAATCATATTAATTAATAAACACCAGTGTTCATATGTTATCCTCGTATAAAGGGTTTTTAACAGGGACGCTACAAAAGTAGAGCAACAGGGACAGCAAACGACGCCATATTTCTTGCCTCTCTTCTGACATTTCTCTTCAGTAAGGTTTGCCATTTCATGATGGAAAGATATACGAATTCAAATTTCGGTAGTAAATTTTAATAATTTCCACTCTTTGTTAGCCTTGAAAAAAACTTTTATAGCGCTCTTATTGAAAAACCCTATATGAGCAGTTAAAATATGATTCATTTAAGAGTTATAAAAGACTGTTATTACACTAAACCTTTGTATTTCTATATTACTTTTTCAACATATTTTTTATGACCGATTCGTATATGTATATAATAAATAAACACACGAATAATTCATAAAATACACGAAACCTTTGAAATTTCCATTTTTTTTTTTCAACATATTTTTACGACCTATTCGTATATCGAGGACTTATATTCAATACTGCCTATCTACAATTTTAACGAAAATGAGTTTTTGATGCAGAAATATTCACTGATCACCCATGCATCTATGACATTAATATAGAACCAAAAGAATATTTCTATTACTGTTATATTTTCATTTCAATAATTTGTCTATCTACATGAATGATTTTTTATGAATGCAATAGTATCTATCTACACACAATTTTTGCTCAAAGTTTTATAATGACTAAATAAGCGTTCCAAGTATGGAGTAGTATATATATTCTTAAGCATAATTTTATGAGTCAATTTCGTCCTGTCCATCCTAACTCACAAATAATCGACTCAATTTGTATGAAAAAGGATATAAAATCTACGTAAAAACTATGAAATCGGTTACCGAAGGATGACGTCACATTTTCTCAATGGATATACAATACCATAGAAGCTATAGGAGCTACTAAAAGAATTTTTCGTATACGGAAAACTAACTTTTCAAAGATTTTTTTTTCTATCCTTATATGAAGCTTTAAAGGACGAAATTTGAATTTATTCTGTACTGAGGAAATATAGCTTGTACCATTACCTTTATGGTATTTCCAGTCAAAATGTTTAGTGTTATTTTTAAAGAAAGTTTTCAGATATGTTAAGGATTCGTATGATATTTACGAAGTCAATACACCCATATCCTCCGAAATAGGATAATAGGTTAAATATTTAGGATAACATTCATGATTTTCAAATAGCGATACAGAGTTAACTAATTTTTTTATTTATTTTATTCTTTAAAAAATATCGGGTTAGATTACGGAATATTAACCCCTTTAACCATCATATATCTCGTGAACCTAAAATGGTAGAACAAAAATTAGTCGGTGAATTTTGTTTAGGTTACACCAGGATATAAAAAAATTAACAAATCGCTGATTCCAATAATATTTTCTGATCTATCTCCACTACAATATTATGCAATATGCTCTATCTGCTCGTTTTTTCACAGACATTGATCACATTTGAATAGCAATAATCTATCTACCATATCTACCATAGCACGACGAATAGCGCGAAATTGCTGAATTTTTTTAATTGTATCAATTAAAGACAATTTTTTTTAATTATTGTAGAAGAAAAATTGATCGCCAATTTCATGGTTTGCGATTTAATCAGATTTTTTTTGCTCTCCGGAAAAACTGTGTTTTTGTAGATAGACTGTATTGAATATAAGCCCTCGATATAATAAATGACATTCGTAAAATTAAAATAACAAGAAATTTCAAATACTTCGTTTAAATTACGCAACTTTCGTTATATTTTTTTTATACAAAATTTATTTACGAAACAATGCCATATTTTACGATATATTACTAAATTACTAATAAATTACTAAACTTTCGTAAACTGTGCGGCTATATGTAGAATTTTACGACACATTCGTGTTTTTTACGAATAATTAGTAAAAACAGCAATATACTGGCGTCAAATAGAAACTTGGAGCTGCATTTTAATTTAATTAGTTATAAAATGCAGATAGTTATAAAATACAAATAGTTTTAATTTGTGTAAGTATTGTTTGTGTGAAAGGTGCTTGGTAAAGTATCAAATCAGTGCATAATATTTCATATTTTATGAAAGAATCGTCATTTTCATCGTCAGTTTTTTTTTTAAACGCAGCATTCGTGTATTTTACGAAAGATTCGTAGGGTTTTTCAATAAGAGCGCTACAATAAGAGCGCTACAAATAAGAGCGCTACAAATAAAACAAAAACGGTTTTGGATATCAATGAAATTCTTTACGTTCGATGCCATTATGTAAATGTCAAAAGAGAGGCAAGAAATATGGCGTCGTTTGCTGTCCCTGTCGCTCTACTTTTGTAGCGTCCCTGTTGAAAAACCTTTAAAATGCATACAAAACGTATAAACATATCAAATAAATTACAAATAAAAATAAGAATTTTTCGTATTATGCACGAATGACTTTCGTATATAAAATCTACGAATAGTTTGGTAAAATACACAAATAATAATCGTAATTTTATCATAAATTTACGAAAGTCTTTAGTGTATTTTACGAAATATCTCGTAGATAAATTTGATCATAAATTTTCGAAAGTTTTTTCGTTTATTTTACGAAATATTTCGTACACTCTAAAAAAGGAATGTGGGCCGGGCCTTTAAAATCTTCTTTGGAGTTCCTGGATCGAATCCAACAACGTGCAATATATTTAATAGGGGATGAAAATATTTCATCCTCTATTGGTTCTCTTGAGCACTCTTGTGTAAGCCTGTTTTATAGGTATTACAATGGTAAGTGTTCGAGGGAAATACATGGCCTGATTCCACCAGGTCGTGTATTCTCTCGTTCTACTCGGGCATCGAACCAAGCCCTCCCCTTCGTAGTCCACTCGGTTCTCAACAGAACTACGCATTACAGAGATAATTCGTTCTTCAGCCGCACGATACGTTTGTGGAACAATCTCCCTGCGTCTGTTTTTCCCGACATTTTAATTATTGGGAAATTTAAAGCAAATATCCACCGACACTACTCCATCTTTCCTACTCCCCTTAACCTATAATCCTTTCTTACGATCAACACTGTGCATTGCATGAATAGGGGGCATCCCCTGAGCGTTGGTTAATTTGTAAAAAAAAAAACACTAAGTGTTTCCCAGAACGCAATCTATTTTAAAAGTGTTTGCCCTAAATACTAATAGCTTCTCCGAAAAAATGCTACATTGAAAGTGTTTGCTCCAAAAATCGTACAGCTTGTCACAAAAGAGGCATCACTTGAACAATTGAACTTATCCGTGTCATGCAACACTTGCACGAATGCTTCTTTTGTCGAATAAGAAGCAACATTTTCTTATTGTGCGACATCTGAAGCTAATTATTATCATCTATAGCCACTGCCATCAATTCATCATAATCGATCCTCACATCATCCAAAACAGATAATGCAGAAACACTGCCGCAATTCTGTGCAAATCATCTGACGAAAACCCAGTCAGTTTAGATGAATTTTTAAGACGCGTCCAATGTATGAGACACCTGGTCCCAGGCATAATGCGTCGATGTGTTGTAGAGTTTCCTTAGTATCCATCAATATCAGTCGAAATAAAATGTTTATTTTCGCCAGACCTTCGTTTACGCGACTTGTCGAATAATCTACCCTGGCATTCTGCATTATTCGACATGTCGCGTAAATGAGTGGCTCCGCAATAAAAAAAAACCTTTTGATTTGACTGAATTTGCCGAACACTGCAAATATTTGCCGGAAACGCTTCAGTCTTATTGGCTAACACTACCAAATTTTGAAATATTTGTGGGAAACACTTTTCGTGTTTGTGGGAAACACTACAATTATTTGTGGGAAACACTACTGATCATTTGTGAGAAACACTTCGATTATTTCCTACAAATGAGCATGCCTTGACACTTGACACATGCCTTGACACTTTGTTTGTTTGAGAAAGTGTTTACAGGGAACGATCTTTTTTTATACCCTACACCTATGAGGTACAGGGTATATTAACTTTGTGCATATATTGTAACGCCCCTTAGTAGGCGTGTCCGGTATGGAAAAGTATATATATTCTTGATCAGCATCACTACCCGAGTCCGTTTAGCCATGTCCGTCTGTCTGTCTGTATGTCCGTCTTGCTGTCCGAATACAGAATAACTTGAGAAATACTGATCAGAATGCGATGAAATTTCGTCTCAATATATTTTAGCCAAAAGTAGGAACTGAGTTTGAAAATGAGCCAAATCGGTCAACGGACACGCCTACCTCCCATACAAGTCACTTTTATATAACTCTTTAGTAACTAATAACTCGAAAAGTATTCAAGATATAAGTATAAAATTTAAAACAAATTGTTATAATTCACCTAAAAATATGTGGTCCAAAAATGGGCGTGATACGCCCACTTTTTTTTTCATTATTTCGTATATTTTAAGCAGATTTATTTTTTGCAATTAATAACAATTCGATTACAAGTTAGAATACGTCGATAAGATTGTGAAATTCTGAAAAATGATGGTTCCGACAATATTTCGTAAAGGGAAAATTCTTTCAACTGTCTTAGTTCAATAACATTATATGGTAGCAACCGGTCATTTAAACATGTCGTTGTCAAAGAAATCAAAATATCGAAGAATTGCAGAATTTTTTAAAGTTTTAGCCACTGTAATGACTTCATTTTGGCACATTGTGGCCCTACATTTTATTGGTAATTTTAATTGTTCAACATGACCATCTATCTTCGTCGCCCCATTCTTTTCCAGCTGCCAGTTATATATTGCCGTTCACACGAGCCGCGTGATTGAAGGTCAGTTAGGGTTCAGTTATGCGCCAGCTGGGGTCTTTACCACCAACACCATCAACTTCACCATCACCATCACCAAAGTTGAAAGACGTCAACGTCGGAAAGGAAGAAAATATAAAAAAAAAACTGCCAGGGCAATGGATACAAACTGTACTTTTTTATAGTTGTTGTTGTTGTTGTTGACACATAGCAACACTGACTGCACGGTTTGCAAGTTTTGTCCCAGAATCGTTGCCCATAAAAGATGCACAGACAGGCGTAGGCGTCGCTGTAAGCGCCGCGATATTAAACAAACATTGCTGGCAAATGCAATGAGCACGGAACGGAACCGTACTCTAGTACCATACCGGACAGGACGATATATTGAATTGGGGCAATTGTGCAGCTAACATAGACAAAAAAAAATGGCAGGTGCGCCACCGCCGCCGCCGCAGTTAAATCGTGGTTGGCAACGATCTAACTTAGACAAATAATATTGCACTTGTGCGAGTGCGCACACGAATGGCTACTAAATTGAAAACAATAAATTTTATGCAAATGTCTGGCTGCTACCAAATAGGTTGCGGAAAAAAGGAAAAACTAAAAATCAAAAATAAAATAAAACTTTCTCTCACATTGTAGGGGGGACCTGTTAAATGGCTGCCAATTTTCACACAAATGGCGTTGTTGCGAACACCATGAGCACCGCCGACCAACAGACAGCACCATCGAGTCCGTGGCGATGACAAAGTGGTCCATCAGCAGATCCTTAAAGTGTTTATAAATCAATGAGTCGGCGGCGCATTTGTTCTGTGAATGGGAAATCAGTTCCAACCGGAATTCGACGATAAATGGGGTATATACTACACGGTTTAATGGGAAGTAACGTTGAAACGGCAAATTATGACCGAACTATCGAAAAACATATTACTTAATAACCAATACTATAAAATTACATTCTAACAATTTATCACAGTTGGCCAAGAAGTAATCCAGCAACTGCAATAACCATCTATTGTAATAAAATCAAGCACCGTTTGGCAAAACGAACATTAGGTTTTTAATCTTGAAAACTATGCTACACATCCGCCGTTTGGTGTGATCCATAACAATTCGCGCTCAACAACAACGCATAACTACTAAATGTTCATAACAAATTTTGTTCTTAATACGCAACGATCCAAAACTGCAGAATTTTACAATACTTTATGTATTTAATGAAATGCACACGCATGCGCACTGCAAACTGCAATTCGCAGGTAAACCTAACCGCTGGTTACCATCACCACCACCACCACTCGGTTAAATTATTAACAACCAGCTGTAGAGCAACACCAACCGACCGACCGTCCGTCCGACCAACTAAAGCGTAAAACATCAGAGAACCTGCAATTATTCACCTCGGTTTAATCTAAATCAATTTCAGCAGCACTTCGCATTCGCTTCGCTTAAGCCGATCCGAGCATGGAACTACTTACAAGTGGTCAGCTGGGTGAAATATATTTAAGAAATTACCTCATAAATCTTGCTTTTTTTTTTGTTTAAGTTTAAAACAGTACTTTGTTTCAATTTTAAATCTTCAACTCATTTATATTAAACTATATTTTTAATTCAAACTTTAAGCAATTATCACACATTAATTTAAATCAGTTATCTATAGATGTCTCAAATAGCATTAGATATCAATATCAATTAGTTGGTGTATTTCATCAACGATAGATGTGGCAAACTAATGATTTAGAATTCTTGTTCAAGTTGCCAAGTTGTCAATATTTTCAGATATTCATCCTTAAAGGATGCTGAATCTTGTCGAGTAACCGGTTTCTATGTAAAAAATCCCGTTCGTGAGTTATCGTGAAAACCCCTCAAAGGTGATTCATTTATCAAAATTATGACATATCACCTTACAAAACGGTTCAAAAAAGGAACTTCCAGAGTTGCCAACTTGTCAATATTTCCACATATTCATCCTTAAAGGATGCTGAATCTTGTCGAGTAACCGGTTTCTCTGTAAAAAAAATCCTGTTCGTGAGTTATCGTGAAAACCCCTCAAAAGTGATTCATTTATCAAAATTATGACATATCACCTTACAAAACGGATCAAAAAATGAACTTCCAGAGTTGCCAACTGGTCAATATTTTCACATATTCATCCTTAAAGGATGCTGAATCTTGTCGAGTAACCGGTTTCTCTGTAAAAAAATCCCGTTCGTGAAAAAACCACAAAATTAACTGAATATCAGGGTTAAAAAAAAATATATATATATAATTCTGTTCAGATTTCTCTGCCCATGTATATTCTAGTGTTGTGCTGAATTCTCGCGGAATTCAAAATTCAAAATCTCTTGAATGGAAATAGCACTGTACTGGATTAGCACTGTTCGGTTTTTTCTTTTTTTCTTATACGATACGTTTCTGAGAAAAGACATTTTTATATTCTGAATATTATTGTCTCTAGTTTTCCTAATGGTTTATAATATAAAAACATAGTTTTATTCAATATACTTTTCTTGTTTTTTCATAAATTGTCAATTTATCTTAATTTTCAAATTCAACCTGTTGAAAATCAAGCCATAACATTCCTTGATTTATTAATGCATTCAAAATAATTGCTAGAACATTTTACGAAATATTTTTTCGTAATTTTAAATTTCGTAAAATACACGAATAATTCATAAAATACACAAAACTTTCTCAATTTCCATTTTTTTACAAAATATTTTATACGAACGATTCGTATATATTACGAATCAATATTCGTAACATTAACACAACAACAAAATAACGAATATTTCGTTTAAATTACAAAACTTTCGTAAGATTATTTTTATAATAATTTTATTTACGAAACAATGACATATTTTACGAATGAGCTTTACATTTTACGAATAAATTACAAACTTTCGTAAATTTTGAGGCTATATGTAGAATTTTGCGATAAATTCGTGTTTTTTTACGAATAATTAGTAAAAAGAATTCCGTTGCGTCAAATAACAAATCGCGGTCGCAAGCAGATAATTATAAAATACAAACAGTTTTAAAATGCGTTCTGTGTGAGTTCTGTTTTTATAAAAAGTGCAAAAGTATCAAATCAGTGCACAATATTTCATATTTTATGAATGAATCGTCACTTTCATTGTCAGTTTTTTAAAACAAAGTATTTGTGTATTTTACGAATGATTCGTAAAATGTTTCATGAAATTTAAAAATGCTAGTGTCAAAAGTACGAAATATATTCGTAAAAAGTTACACAAATATTCAATAAATTACGAATGTTTCGTAATATGTACAATTGACTTGGTGACTACATCGATTTGGTGACTATTGCCAATATTTATACCCTACACCTATGAGGTACAGGGTATATCGTATTCACGATAACTTGAGAAATACTGCTTAGAATGCGATAAAATTTCGTTTCTATACTTTTTAGCCAAAAGTTAGTTTTGTCAATGTAAATGAGCTAAATTGGTCAACGGACACGCCCACCTCCCATACAAGACACTTTTTTATAACCAATAACTCGAAAAGTATTCAAGATATACTTATAAAATTTAAAACATATTGTTAAAATTCACCTAAAAATATATGATCCAAAAATGGGCGTGATACGCCCACATTTGATTTTTTTATTACTCCTCGCTTTTTCATAGTGGACATTTTATTCGCAAATTATTGAAAACAAAATTATGAAATATTAGCCTTAAATCTCTACATATGTTTTAAAAGTGGGAGTGATCCGCCCACATTTATTTTTCTACATGTTTTAACATTTTTTCTTTTTTTTATTTTTTTACTTTTACATCAATTTTTTAAATGAATGGAATATACGTCGTCAGAAATTTGTTATGTAAATAATATTCTGAGTGTAAGAATGTTCAGCATAATTAAGAACTTATACATTTAAGAACGTATACAATTAAATTTCCCACACCAAAATTCACACCAAAGTGTAGGGTATTCCATAGTCGGGCCCGACCAACTATAAAAGTCCGTCTTTTTTGAGACCTTCTCAGACACGTTCTCAGAAAAATGAAAAGGGAAGTCCTGCAAAAATGTTCATTTCATATAAAAAAAAAATAAGAAAGGAAACCATTTAGTCGGGAAGGGGTTCTATCTGGGGTTCTACCTGGTTTGCCATATCATGATGGAATGATATACGAGCCAACAACGAGTCGAAATTATTAAAATTTACTACCGAAATTCGAATTCGTAAATCATTCCATCATGAAATGGCAAACCTTACTGAAGAGAAATGTCAAAAGAGCGGCAAGAAATATGGCGTCATTTGCTGTCCCTGTCGCTCTACTTTTGTAGCGTCCCTGTTGAAAAACCCTTTAGTATTACACATAAAATATAAAATATATTGAAAAACTAGATTGCTAAAGTCATAAACCCACAATATTAAAAAATATATTAAGTAATTAAAAATGTATTGCAGCAAATGCATAACAATAAATGTAAGTACAAAAAATGTGATTGGAAATCCAGATTTCGTCTTTGTAGAATAAAAAGTCACCACATGAATTTTTATGACAAACTGCATTTTCAAATTTATTGTTTAATATTATAAGATGTAATTGACGCATTTTTAAAGTTGAGAAATCAACTAATAGATTTACATTTTTTTATCATGTGGTAAATAAACTAAAGATCATCGATTGACAGATTTATACATTTTATGGCTTTTTGGTGACTTTTCGTTCGACAACGACGATAATATTTTTAAAAAGGTGTTTAGTTTGGTCAGAAAATTGACCCAAACGACTTGTCAAAATCGAAAAATTTTAATAATATACGAAATATAATATGGAAAAGAAATATACGGTTACATTCTTTGTTTGTTCTATATCTATAGATATTGTGCAACGGACAACGATCACATGCAGACTCATAAATATATATTTTCAAAATATAGATAATGTATTTAATAATTCAAATAAATAAAATTATAGTATATATATATATATTTATTTTTATATAGTTTTATTGACGCATAATGAATGTTTCTGGACTTTAAAAATGGCGTTATTGGCTTTCATAACTTCTAAAGCCAAATATTTCTTAACCATTATTTTTCTGATTAATACTTAAATATATTTTAGCAATGTACATTCATACATAAAAAAATATAACAGACTTACTTTGTCTAAAGGTATGTAGTATAAAAGAACTTGTGATGTTTAAGTAAAAATGGTCCTACGAAAATTTCGAGATTGAAATCTACGTACTGAATTCAAATCAATTAAAGCCAAAAAATTAATTGGTATTATTTTTTTTTTTGTATTTCTCAGAAATACATAGAAAGATACGATAATTTCAAAATTGTGATCAAAAGTGATTACTCAATGATTTTATAGAAAAAAAACATAATTATTTTGTTACATTTAATTAAAATACTAAAATATAAATCTTAATTTAAGCTACATAAAAATTTATGATTAAAAAAAAACTATTTTAAAAAATATACGTTATAAATTGCGAAAATTTGAAAAAAAGTTATTCGTAATTTTAGCAATGTCTATTTGTTTTTTTTTTTGTTTTCTCTTAAAAAGTATAAGCTGACAATTTCGTCGAAATTATTATATTAAAAAAAAAAAACGTATCCACTTTAAGTTTTGCAAATAAACTACATATGTCATCCGTACGAATTGAGTCGATGTCATCCTGTTCTTGCATTTAAATTATAATCGCTGTACTTGGGAGTCTTTCTCGTTGTTGTTGTTGTTGTTGTTGCTGTCTCTGTTCTTGTTGTCGCTACCCACCATAATGCTGTAGGCTACGATTCAGTATAGATGATGCAACGTTTGCCCTTGCCAACGGAAGCCAACGCATTGGTATTTGGACTCCAATTGACCGCATTGACTGCAGAACTGTGGAGAAAAGAATAACCGGAACCGGAACTGTTAGGTAGGGGAGAGAGGAGAAAAAAAAAAGAAAAAAAAGCAAAAATTTTGTGTGTGCGTGTTTCGAGTTTCATGCAAAAGACAAAAATGAAAAAGCCAAAACAAACAAAAAAAATATTATGTAGATGAAATATGTGGAAGAATGATAGATGTGTACAATAGAGCACAGGAGTTGTTTGAAAACGAATACGGAGAAAGATGTCTAATAGTACCAATAGAGCTTATAGAATATGGCAGACTAAAAGATGGTAAAGTCGAAATAGAATATGTATGGAAGACCTAATTGGGAAGACCTTCATTATTTTTGTAAACACTAGTTCGAGTAGAATATGGTAACCAGTAAAAAAAATTTTGGATAAAACAACTCTATCCGATTTTAGATCAACAACATCACCCAGAGGTCGATTTATCTATTCGTCCGTCTGTCTCTAGAAATCACGATTACAGAATAACTAAAAGAGCTAGATAAATTAAACTCTGAAATTAGACTACTTATACATCTATGCAGTCTGGTATTAAAAATGGGCATGATCGGTTACGCAAACCGACTCCACTCTAGACAAAAATGAAATTCCCTTTACCTACCAAATCGTAAATATGGGAAATCAAATGAAAGGAAATTCTTTCACGATTTCAAGTTTTTTAATTATTTTCAGGAATTTCAATTTCTTGAAGTTAAAATATATTTTAGAGATCATTAAAAATTGGTTGAGAATGATTACAGTACTGAACAAAACGAGAATTTTTTTTTCCATGAACATTCTATTACTTCGCGGTTGCCGATTTTGACGGTATACTCAGTTTTTTTTATGATGTAACGTTTTTTCTATGATGCCATATTCTATTCGATATTTTAGGTCCACTTCAGACACTTTTTCAAATTAAAAAAATACAGTCCCTCACACAACTAAATTTCCAAAAAACAATAAAAGCAATTTGTTTTTTAATTGTCAAGACTAATTACGTCTTATATCACCATAATTTAAAAAGTATGTAAAAGTAAAAAAAACTAATAAAAACAAGACGAACAGTCTGACATGGCTAAACGGACTCGGGTAGTGATGCTTATCAAGAATAAATATACTTTTCCATACCGGACTCGCCTCCTAAGGGGCGTTACAATATATGCAAAAAGTTAATATACCCTGTACCTCATAGGTGTAGGGTATAAAAACCTAAAATAAATCTGTACTATGAAAGTACCCTGTACCTCATAGGTGTAGGGTACAAAAACCTAAAATAAATCTGTACTATGAAAGTACCATGTACCTCATAGGTGTAGGGTATAAAAACCTAAAATAAATCTGTACTATGAAAGTACTTGGTTGAAGTTAAATATGTTAGACCTAAGTAGGAATAGAATATAAAAATCAAAGTTCATTTGAAATATTGTAGAACAAATTTTAAGAAGATTAAGGAAAACCTTTGACGGAATATTCTAGTCCAACTACGGTATTCTAGTCTTTGTTGACATAAGTTAGACTGGTAGATTATGGTAAACCTAAGCTTGAGATAAAAATGTGATACACCGAAATTTAAGTGGATTATGGCAGACCTAGATCAGACTAGACAATGGTAAAAGTTATATGAATTGAAGCACGTAAGACCAAAATTCAGAATATAGTAGTCCCATGTTAGAGTAGTGTAACATTCACCTAAGTTGAAATATATATATGACTTGGACTAGAATATATTAATTGACCTTTACACTGACGACTGAAAATTCTTAATGCCGTAAAGTATGACCAAATTCAGTGAGTTTAAAATATAACAATGCATTTTTTGATTTAAATATCGTATTTCCTTAATTTTGGATCAAATAGCGTAGTATTGATCATTGTAATGAATGTGTTATAGTTTACAGTATGAAATTAAAAATGAACATATAAAAAGAGTGTTATATAAATAATACAAAAATGTAGTGATTGTATGTAAGCGTGTGACATAAACAAAAAAAAAGGCATAAAAACATAAAAACATAAAACAATACTCACGTGTGTCCCTTGAGTGTCGCCTCCAGTCTGCCATTAATATTCCAGATATATATTGCACCATCGGCGGAACCACACGCGATTTTAGAACCATTCATATTAAAGGAAGCTCTCGCCCAATCACAGCTGATTTTGAAGTTTTCATTGCTAAATAAACAAAAATAAATAAACTTTTTTAATACACACATCCAATAGAAATATTTGTAAACTTACGAAAATGTAGAAATCACTTGGTTTTTACGTAAGTCTAACAGTTTAATAGTGTCATCTCTAACGGAACATATGAGGTAATTGCAATCTGTACAAAAAATATTAAATAATATATTAAATAAGATATTAAATCTTTTTAAATACAGCTAACTAGCTACCTTTAGACATATCCAACGATGTTATCTTGGCGGGCATTATAACATCGTCCGCCTGTTTTTCGGTTCGAATGTCCCACAAACGAATTTTCTTGTCATAGTGACCGCTGATTATTGTCGAACCAAGGCTGTCTGTTGTGACCAGATCATTACAACTGGAACCGGCAAATTTGGTTTCAATGCACGCTATGCTGCGCAGATCCCAAATTTTTAATGTGCGATCATGGCTGCCGGTAACAACTTTAATGGGTTCATGTAGATACTTGGCGGCCATAACCTTGCCGCTGTGGCCGGTGAGTGTGTGCTGAAAAGGGAAAATTTTAAAAATTATTAGACATAATACATAAAAAAGAGTTGTTAATATTTTATTGTTTGACAGTTGAGTATTTAAAATTCTTCAAATATTTTCAGGTAATGTTTAAGGTAGCAAGCGGAAGAAAGATAAAAAATTCATGGAATTACAGAGAATTTTGTTTTATATACAACATTAATAGTACAACTTAAAGTTCTAATTGCTAGTGAACTATCCGGTATTTTTATACTCTACAATAAGAGTGAAAGTGTATATTCAGTTTGGACATCATTTGCATCACCCAAAAGGAGATGTATTCTTGTTCAAAGATGCCCGTATTTTCGTCCGTCTGTCTATTGAAATCACGATTATTGTAAAACTAAAAGTGCTATATCAATGAAACTTTGAAATTAAACTACTTATACAGCTATGCTGTCTGGTATTGAAAATGGACGTGATCGGTTAATTGTGCACTGAGACCCGACCACTTATGTTAAATACCATTTTTCACGCGAACCGAGTTGTGGTGCCCTAGACAAAAATCGAAATTGCTATACCTATGCAATCGTATATATTGATAATGAAATGAAAGGAAATTCGTTCACGATTTCAAGTTTTATATTTATTTTCAGGATTCTGTATAAACCAATCATAACTTTCATAAATCTTACTAACTTACACTATACACCAACTATCAAAATTTCCCATGTGGCTTAACCTTCTTTTTTCTTATTTTTTTTATAAAAACTGGTACAATGATAAAGAGCGAAATTTTAGTTTTTATTTGTCAAACAATAACATGTTATAATTATATATATTATAATTATATATATTTTGGGGTTTTTAGATTTCGATTCTTCTGTCAAAAGTATTTTAATAATAATATAATAGTTGGCACTACAAGGCCGAGCTCTCTCACCATTTTGAGCTGTGCGTGTTATATTTGTACTCAAAGTGGTGGGACCTACAGTTTATTGCCGAATCCGAACGCCGGGTGAGAGCTTTTCATAGGAAATGTTTTACTCTCGTAGGTTTGCCATTTACTGCCGAGAGGTAGCGCGATATAGAAAAATGTTTCTATGAAAAAGATGTTGTTAGCCCCAGTCCAGGCTTGAACCGGGGACCTTTCGGCTCGCAGTCCAACGCACTAACCACTGATCTACCGCGGCTACAAAGTATTTTAATTGAATTAAAATCATATAAGAAATGACGAATTAAAATTTCCTTTCGACTTTCAACAAAAGTTACCTACAGATTTTAGTAATCAAACATTAAAATATAAGACTGAAGTAAACGGTTAATTTAAACTTCTTCTTCTTCTGATTCAGTAGTGTACAAAACGTAGTACAAAACGAGAAACAACATTTTCCATGAACATAACATAACTTAATTCTATATAATTCGTGGTTGCTAATGAAATATTAGGTCTATTTAAACCACTTTTAGAATTAAAAATATACTGTCCCTTACACAACTAACTTTCAAAAAAACTGTAAACGCAATTTGGGTTCGAATTGTCAAGACTAATTAAAATATACCGAAAAATTCTATTATTCCGATTTGTTTTAAAGATATTTCAATCTAAACTGTAATTTTGTACACCCTTTTTGTACGATTTTTTTAGCATTTCAGAACTAATGATAAATAAAAAAACGATTTATTGTTATGTAGTACAAAGTTTAAGCTAACGATGAAAATTACTAATTTTTTTTTTATCGATTCTCGTTTTTATAATATACCCTATCAACTAAGTTTTCGTTACAAAGTGCTTAATTTTAAAATGCTTATATATTGTTACGAAAAGAGGTAATTTGCCCCCACTGTGCAAGCATTCAACAATAATAAAAGAGACGCAAGATAATTCAGCGCACTAAGCAATGTGTTAGAAAGAGACGGAAGATCATTCAGCGTACTGAGCAATGTGCGAGAAAGAGATGGAAGATCAGCAGGTTAAAACACATGAGTGCGAATGAGATGTCAATAGCATGCGTCATTCACGAAACGAGTAGAATGTTCTCGTAACAAGTCGAAGCTTGTCGAAACGTGTCGAACTGATGCCTGCAGTATATAAGGCCGCGTATCTGAGGCACTGTACTTCAGTAGTGATTGTAAAGTGGTCGAGTGCATCTCGTGTGATAAATGTCAAGTTAAATTGTGGACATGCAGCAGTTGTTAGAATTTGTTATTAGTAAAGTTGTTTATTAAAGTAAATTAATAAAGTTAATTGTTATAATTTAAACCAAACATAAGAGTGTTTTTATTTTGTACACAATCCAGAGATACGATCTTGTAGAACAGTTTTCCGTAGACTGAATTTTCGTAACAATATTTTACATACAAATTACTGAAAAATACTCGATTTTTTCTCAAAATGCTACCTAATAGGAAAAAAACTGAGTATGCAATAAGAATAAGTATACCTTCGATATGAAGTAATCATATTTTCAGTTAGGGGCTTTAATACTTTTGTTGAAAATTGATGGCATATAAGAGTACCAAAATTAAATACTCAGGGAATATTATTTTAGAAATTGGAACAATTAGACAAAAGTTAGTAATTTTTATAGTTAGTTAAGACTATGCTCTAGATATCCATAAATCATTTTTTTTTTTGTTAATTATTAAATACTAAAAAAATTTCCGAGTTTAAATCCAATTATCTTAAAAACTTAATGGAATATTAGAATTCATTAATATATTAAAATTAGTCTAGACAATTAAAAGAAAAATGGCGTTCAAGTTTTTTTTTTTTTTTGTTAAACTATTGTTGCACAGAACTTTATTTTTTTAATCTAGTGTTTATAAATGATGTGCAATTTATCATATTTCTTACTGTGAATCGCCTAATTGTTATAGTTTGTTGTACACTCAGAAAAAAATACCATATAACTAAAAGTTTTTACTATAAAATTACCCATTAGGATAAATTATTATTTTACTACAAAATACAATCAAATTTGCATTGAGTTTATATAAAAATATTTACTTTTGTTCAATTTAAATGCGATTTTATGTACATTTTTTCTGAGTGTATAATCAATAATTACACATTTTCCCAAAGACAACAGTATTTGCACACAAAAAAAAAAACATTGCAATAATATTCAACTTATTTGTCATTCTTGCATCAAATGATACGACAGACAAATTAAAATTCGACTCATTCATTGAGTGCCGCCGTAACCGCCGCCATCGTCGCCACCGTCCGACAGTAGTTGACGTGTCGGTGAGACGCTTTTTAGCTGTGCGATGCGTACTACGTACTGACACAGGAATCGTGACGAATGTTGACTTCAAGATGACAGTCAAGCATAGAATAAGAAGACTTCGAGAATGGAGTTTTGAACGCAGTAGCAGTAGCTGCCGTTCAAAACTATTGGCCGGCCACAACAGTACAGAATACCAAAGTAGACATATAAGCGAATTGCTGGCGGCAAGTAATAATAGTAGCAACAGATTGTTAAATCTTAAGTGCACTCTTCAACAAAGCGACGCGACGATCAGGGAAACATTTGCGAAATTACGAAATTTCTTCATTTTTTTTTGTTGTTGTTGTTGTTAGATATTCCAGATGTACGCAATTTCCGTGTCACGACGATGTCGACGAAAACCCAAATGTTTATGTTGTCCACATCGCTTTGCAATTCATAAATAAGTTGTCACCGGCGCTCATGACCTTTCGTCTAGATTAGAGAAACATGTGGTAAAGTTGTAGAATATTGCAAGACCATTATCTATGTCTGATCCCACACGCTGACTTACATTACAGCGTTGTGCCAAAAATTAAAATACTACATTTTCTTTTCAGGTTTTTTTTTTTCCAAACAGAGCTGTTGATGGTGGTGCTCCACTCACAGCATGTGGCAACAGTGCGGACTATAGAAAGACAGAGGCGCATTTCAAATTATAGAAATTATTTTATTTCTCAGACAAATATTTCAAAATCCATATTTTTCAGTATAAACTTTAAGGGGTAAAATCCGATCAATGTAATATTAATTCATAAATATGATGAATTTATTCATGAATATGATGAATTTATTCATAAATATTATGAATTTATTCATAAATATGATGAATTTATTTATAAATATGATGAATTTATTCATAAATATGATGAATTTATTCATAAATATTATGAATTTTTCTACCAACTACCAGTTTCAACATATTGATACCACCGTTCATTAAATGACATTTTAATGAATGAACAAAATATTCAATACAATGAATTTGAATTGATAAATATAATCATAATATTTATGAATAATTTAAAGATTTATTTTTTTACGTATTTCTCAAAAATTTGAAAAAAAAAACATTTGAAAAAATAAATTTATCCAAAAAAAATTATCCGAGAAAAAAATTTTTTTTTTTTTTTTCGAAAAAAAATGTTTGCCAAAAAATATTTAAAAAAAAAATTATAATTTTTTAGTTAATTTTTCAAAAATATATTTTTTATATATAAGGGCCATTCCACACCAAATCGACCAGCGGTTGGAACTCACCTTCTTCGATTTCAATGAATTTTGGGAATTGATAAAGGGCATTGATTCATGCACTAACCAATTTATTTTTTTATTTTTTCCGTCCACTACTTCTAGAGACACAGTGGCTCAAAGTTGGAAAAAAGGGTCAAAAATTACTTTTGTATGGTTGTTCATATTTAAATATCTCTTGAACTAGAAATGCTAGACATTTCATTGATGGCTCGTTTTAAAGCTAATAGAACAAGCTTTTAGAAAAATTAAGTTGTAACCCGTGGTCATTATACTTGCACTTCAAAATATATTTCCTTAAAAAGGACCCTTTTTAAAATTCTGAAAAAAAATCCTAAGTTTTTGTCAATTTATTATAAATGTTCATGCAAAATTACAAGATAGTATTTTGATGGCATCATTTTTTAAAAAATAATCTTCTAAATTTTTATTTATTTTTTGTATAGAAAAAAATTTTTTTTTTCTACTTTTATTAGCTTTAAAACGAGTTATTAACGGAGTTTCTAGCATTTTTGGTTCAAGAGATATATAAATATGGCACTTTTTTCCAACTTTGAGCCACTGTATCTCTGGAAGTAGTGGTCGGAAAAAATAAAAAAGAATAGTTAGTGCATGTCTTGATACCCTTTATCAGTTGCCAAAATTTCATTAAAATCGAAAAGGATTTGGTGTGGAATGGCCCATATAAGTTTCTAGTAATAAAAAATTGTAATTATAAATAAATATATTAGAAAAGAATTTACTAATTTGTGCATGTCGACCAAGCATTTTATAAGATATCGTCGTTGTAAAACGAAAAGTCACCAAATACATTTTCAAAATGACAAATATTCATTTACAAAAATCTGTATAAATCTGTCAATTTTGAATCGATGATCCCAATTTTTTTATCACACAATAAGAAAATGTATATTTATCAATTCACATTTCAACTTTAAAAATATATCTATTACTTTTTATAATATTAATCGACAAACTCGAAATTATAAAATGTAATCTATCAATTGATATTTCAACATGAAAAATGCATCAATTAATTTTTACAATATTAATCAAAAAAACTCGAAATTAAAGTTTTTCAGAAAAAAGTTTATGGTGACTTTTCGTTCTACAACGACGATAGAGCATACAAGAACTACTTGAGAACTGATACGGCAAAAAATTAACGAAAAATAAATATTTCGATTGAAAATTGGTTTGATGAACAGTATTCTTCAAAATGAAGTACATATATGTTTTATTTTATGTTTTTGTTCATTAATATGATGAAACGTATTCTTCAGATAAAATTTATCATATTGAAGAAAACTTTTTCGACAGCTATTCATCATATTTATGATAGCATTCATAACATTGATGTCGTTAGTCATTAATATTATGAATGGTTCTTCAATACAATGAATAATGGTTTGAAGAACGGAATTCATCAATATGATGAACTTATTTTTTCTGTGTAATATTTATAAAAGTATGTTTTATCACTGAAAATATATTGTCTCGGCAAAGAATTATATTGGGGTAGAACTAAATTGATGAAAATTTCAATTTGAAATAAATTGATAAAAATTTAACAAAAGCGCCCCTGTTTAATTTGTGTTATTACAAAGATCATCAGGTTACTACACTGTCTCTAAAAGCGCGATCTTTTTCTTTTTATTACTCATACGTTTTGCGTGCATTTCTTTTTTAAATATATGTGTAATATAATAATTTATATATTGCATATAATTGGTACTCAACGACTTTGGCCAATGTGGGTTTGTATCGAATTGGTAGAATTTGACACTCGTTAACTGTTTAGAAAACTAAGATAATAAAATATTAAATGCTTTCACATTCATTTTATGATTTAGGCTTGTATGGCATTTTTTAAATTGAAAAAATACAAAGTTGTTTCCAACATACACGAAACATGTTATTTATATTTTATTATAATTCTCGCAAATGACGAAAATATTAAATTTGACTTAACCCGAATCGTCGTCCTAGTGCTACTCTACAGCTGTGACGATGCTGTAACGGTGAATGCTAAGCTCAAAGAAACCTAAACTTAATTATTATTTTTTCGTAAAAGATGTAAAAATGTAAAAAATAGTTTATCCTCTGCCTCATTTTTAAATGGAAGTATCTCTAAGTAAAGCAAATTTTAGAAAAAGGAAAAAAATCAAAAATTTATAAAGTGAAGACGAAACGGAAAAATTATTGTAATGTGTAATCATCGGACAAATAATAATATATAGTGCATATCGTCGTTGTAGAACGAAAAGTCACCAAATACATTTTTATGAAAAACTTAAATTTCGAATTTTTTGATTAATATTCTAAAAATTAATTGATGCATTTTTCATGTTGAAATATCAATTTATAGATTACATTTTCTTATCATGCGGTCAAAAAATTGAGATCGTCGATTAAAAATTGACAGATATATAAATAGTTTTGTAAATGAATATTTGGCATTTTTAAATGTTTTTGGTAACTTTTCGTTCTACAACGTCGATATGATAGCTTTCGACATCTGTTATTTTTAGTTTAATTCGAGTGTCATTTGTTATAAATATTTTTTAATGTTTTTCCACTTTTTAGTCATGACATAGTCTTACGCTCAATTAAAAAAAAAATGCATATTTGAAATCCCTTGCGTCCTAAAAAAAAATTTCCGTGGAATACAACATGATTTTCTGTACAGCTACTATTGAGATGTATAAAATTAGTTGGTGATTTTATTTCTTCTGAAAAAATCATAATATTGATGAATAAAAACATCATATTTTAAGATTTCTGTATGTAACTGGGCGCCTTGTGACATGAATATTACAATTTGTACTAGGATAGCAACAGCAAAAGTAGATGTGAAATAAATAAAACTCAAGAAGTTTTAAAATAAATAATTAAAGTACATAAATACTATGAATTTATTCATAAATATAATGAATGTGTTCATCAATATAATGAACTTTTTCATTAAGGTTTGGTGAACGATTCAATTAATGAATTGGTTGAGTCGTACTGCCAAATTCATAATATTGATGAACAATTTCATAAATAGTGTGAACTTTTATGCTATGTATTATTCATAATAATTTATGCTTACAAAAATTAAAATTTACATAAAATCTAAAAATTTCACTTTATATTGTCTTGACGTATTCAAGGTGCTCAAGGTCGGTACAAACAAAATTGATAAAATTTTGAGTTGATGATTATTCATAAAAATTTCACTTCATATTTTCTTGACGTATTCAAGGTGCTCAAGGTCGGTACAAACAAAATTGATAAAATTTTGAGTTGATGCAGTTTTGCTTTTAGTACTTTCAATGCACATAATTCGTATAGTATTAGTTGGAAAGAAATGTAGAATTTACATAGAAAGATCGTTGGGGTTTAGCTGACTCTGAAGCAGCTGTACGATCTGTCCTTCAAAGCATTTTGCCAATTGTTTTGTTGTTGGTACCTTGAACAATTCAATACAATAACTTGTAGCCACGGTAGCTCAGTAGTTAGTGCGTTGGACTGCGAGCCGAAAGGTCCCCGGTTCAAGCCTGGACTGGGGCTAACAACATCTTTTCATAGAAACATTTGTCTATGCCGCGCTACCTCTCGGCAGTAAATGGCAAACCTACGAGAGTAAAACATTGCCTATGAAAGCTCTCACCCGCCGTTCGGATCCGGCAATAAACTGTAGGTCCCACCACTTTGAGTACAAATATAACACGCACTGCTCAAAATGGTGAGAGAGCTAGGCTTAAGTTCTTATAAGACTGTAGTGCCAAGCTATTATTATTATCTTGAACATACACGCAGAAAAATAGAGCATCATCAATATCATACTAATAAATTTCGTTCTTCAAACCATTGTTTATTGTATTGCAAAACGATTCATAATATTGATTATCAATTTGATGAATGGACCGAAAAAGTGTGTGTCAATATGAGGAAGTTTATGTGAAGAATACGTTTCATCATATTAACGAACAAATACATAAAATTCAACATATATGTACATCATATTGAAGAATGTTGTTCATTAAACCATATTTCAGAAAGTATTTATTTTTCGTACATATTTTTATGAATTTTTTTTTCGAAACATTTTTTTTTTTTGAAAGTAAATGTTTTCATTTTGACAAACATTTAAAAAAAAAAATTTCGGACAACATTTTTTTTACAAAAATAATATATTTTTTTAATTTTGGCACAACATTTTTTTTTTTTTATTTTTTTTTTTTTTCAAATTGTTTATGTTCGAATTTTAATTTTTGAGAAACCATTATTTTTTTTAACGGACAAAAATTTCATCAATTAAATTTTCAAAATTATATTTTATCAATAAATCAAGCAGTCACCCAGTAATTTTTAACAGATATTTAGTTCAATTTAAAATCAATTAATTTGTTAATTTCCCTTCGAGATATTAAAGTTTTAAGCCTACGAATATCCCGTTCGGAACCCCAGGAAAATCCCCTATATAATTTATTCAACAGTTAGAGCAGTTGATGTATTCTCTATTATAATAAAATAAATCCCTCTAATATCAATTGTTGCAAATTTAATTTAATTCTGTAATGTTTTACAACATAGTCCAAATAGGCGCAATAAAATTGATTTTTTGTTGAAAGCGTACGTAAAACAACCCACAAAATGCAATTTAAAGTTTCGAATAAACTGTGGCCATAATCAACGACCGCATGTTGCCGCCACGCCACGCTATACCACAGCATGGCACGCAACAACCTCCATTAGAGAGTGGAGTGGTTGGATTGGGTTGGGTTGGTGGTTCATTGCGTTTTCCCAGATTTGTTCTTTATGTAGTTTTGGTTGTTTGTGGTTGTTTGTTACTCGGTTTGATTCCACTTTTATTGCCACATATTTTATGTGTTTCCATTAGAGCAGGAAATTAATCAGTCCATTATATAAGGTGTTCGTAATTCAGCTGCAGCAGATCCATCCGTTCGTTTGTTCGTTCGTTGGCTTCCGTGCCGACGGCCAATGAATGACCGAAACGAGTCGGTCGCCGACTAACCGGACAAAACAACAAAAGAACCTCTAATTTTGGCGTGTCTGTGTAGTTTAAAAACTTCTTTTTCTATTTTTTTCAATAGATTATATTGAATTAAATTGTACGAAGATCTATGCGGTAAATACAGCTAAATAATTAGCCAACATTAGAAAAACAAAACAATAAAACAGATTTTATACGATAACCTAAATATTGAAGAGTTACCACTGAATGGTATACATAACATGCAATTAAAGCCTAATTAAGTGTCCGACCGTCGGTCGATCGGTCGGCCGGCCGACTATTTACAATTGAAATTAAGAGAAATTAATTTTTGTTAGCTCTATAATGTTATTCTTTTAAAGTCTATAACTTATTTAATAGTTTTAATAAAATAACAAAAAAAAAAAACAAAATGTTTGGCCTACTTTGGTGCAGTATCATTTTTCAGCACCAGACATTTCAATATGCACTAACTGTTGACCAGTTTTGCGTGCCACACATGGCCAGAGTAGAGCTTATCATTAACTTCATTGCTCATAAATCACAACATATCTGGCTGGAGAAGATCGGCAGTCAAGCACGTCAGTCAGCAGGTGGCCAAATGTGCTGCACAGACGTTAGTTCTAATTGCATGCAAATTTATTCGTAAATCGTTTGACATAAACATATGATGAGTAAATGTTGCTACAAAGAAGAACTAGTCATACTGTGGAATTTTAAAAATTGACATGGCATAAAACGATGGAAGCTTTATTAAAGATATTAATTTTATTAACCCGAGACAACATTTCTTGCATTTTTCTGCAAACACAATCTGCGGCAAACACAATCTGAAAGTAGTACGTTTTCATAATTTTAGTCTTATTATTTTAAAATTATAAATTATCGGGCATCAAATCGATGAAGTCGAAGCAAACGGATTATGGCTTTTTTGACAAACAAATTTGTGTACTGAGAAATCGAATTCAAACCCGTTTGTTTACAGATTTTATGCACGGATAGAAAAGATTTGTTTGAATATGTTTGAATGTAATTAAAAAGTAATACGAAATTACCATACATGTATTAGGAATGAAGTGTAATTACATTATAATCGAAATTGAATATATTTTTGCTCACGTGTAAACATTATTATAATGTCCAGCAGAATCTGTCAAATTTACCATAAATATGTTACAATACCAACATAAAATTTTAATTGCATTTGAATAAACTGTTTCTTCACAATTTACTTAATTAAAACTATGTTTCGAAACACATAAAATGCTAATCAAATCTAAATACAACGTATGTTCGCCACGCTCGTCTTAATTCATTAATTTATCGACTGACGAAGTTGGCAACGTTGTGCATCATTTTCTATCTACGCCATCTTTTGCCATCGTTTGAACATATTGATGTTTAAAAACAAACAAAAAAAGGAATTGGATTTAAATAAATGTATTCTTCCAACATTCTTCTTGTATACGAAGTTGGCACTCGTTGAGCAGAATTTTCTATCTACGTCTCTTTCGTCGTCGTTTGAAGTATGCATTTTAAACATACTGATGTTTGAAAACAAACAAAAAATGAATTCTTATATATAAAGTTGACACTCGTTGATCGGCATTTTTTGCGAACGTGTCTTTTGTTGTTCGTTGAGAAAACGTGTTCGCGTCGGTAATAATTTTGTTATTTGTAAATTAAATAAATATTTAAATTGTGTTATAAAAAGTACTAATAGCAACAGTGCAGTATATAATTTCTGAAACTAATGTGAAAAAACCACAATAACAAATTATAAATTCCCACTGTGCATGTTTAAAGATTTTTAATAAAAATTAATAAAAAAACAACATTTTATTTTTATTTTATTTTCAGGATTTCTTTCCAAAAATATTTAAATATGTTTCAATGCAAACATTGAACTGAAATAACTGATATGTTTCACTGGAAACATATTTATAATCAGGTCGTTCAAAATCATCTTTTAATTTGAACATATTTATGTTTCGGTTCGAATATTTATTTTGTTTGGATGTAGTAATTATTATGTTTCCATTAGAACATACAACATTTTAAGGGGCAACTTTAAAATGTTTCCGTGATATTATAATGTAAGTCAGAGCTCATTATAACACTGTTCAAGCCTCAATACAACCCTGTTTACAAATGATTTATCAGTCTATTATATATTATGTTTACATAAAATTCCAAAAATACATATTAATGCCTGCAAAATTATGTTTGGAAGAGCCCTTTTTTGCAGCGTGTATGAAATTCGATTGGATAACGATCGAAGTCGAACCATGTCGGTATATATTAAATTATAACATTCAGAGATTTATAAACTAAAACCTGTGATACATATACCTCGCAGCCTGACATAGTTTTCAAACACACTCTGTGAAAAAATATCTTTAGAATGTGGTTATTGGAATTACATTTTTTATTACGAAAATACGATAATTTAAACTGATATCGTTGCGGGTTCAATATATTCTTATATTTACACTTTTTGATATGTCGCAAGGAACCACGCATAACATTTCTAAAAAAAAACAAATTTTATTAGTCTTGAGTTCTCAATAACATATATACACATGTATACTTTTATATTAATGGCAAAAACCCACCATAAAAGCAAAACGTAAAGTGGTAAATAAAAAGCCACAGTGAATTTCTGTAAAATCCAGTACCCTACAATGTGTATTACTATTATTAGGTCGTTTAGGCAGACATCACAAAATCATCAATAATGGACAAAGGTGAAAAATTTTCTTCATACTGCATTGACGAAAAATATAATAATTTCAATTTGTAGCAACCAGTTATAAAAACTATGAAATAATATCTTAAATATCTTATCTAACATCTGATTTTGTAACACTTTAAAGAAGGCGTGGAAGTTATTGGAAAAGTATATAAATTCTGTCATCTCCTGAGACTCACTTTACCATACACATTTTTTTTTTATTACCATCTAAATGTATCTACTCAAAATTTCATATATGACGTAAGGAAGATTCATATTATTTTCATTTGTCAGAGGATGAAATGTATCAACTTTACTGTGTTCTACACACAGAAAAAATTTATTTATAAATATTATGAATTTATTTATAAATATTATACATTTTTTCACCAACTTCCAGATTCATCAAATTGATACAACCGTTCATAAAATTAGATATTAAATAATACATTCATTAATATATATATATGAAATTATTCGTAGTATCGTAAATCATAGTGAAGCACGAAATATTCAATACAATGAATTTGAATCGTCTATTGATGAAGTTATTCATAATATCTATGAATATAAAATTTTTGTTTGAAAAAAAAAAAAATGTCGAAAAAAAAGGAAAACAAAATTTTTACGATAAATATAAATAAAATAAAATTTTTGTCGAACAAAAATTATGCATGTCGAGCAAGTATTATATAAGAAATAAAACTACTTGAGAACTTACATTCAAAAGTACATTCAAAAAATTTTACCAAAAATTTCACCAACTACCGGGATTCATCATATTGATGAATTCATTCATTGAATTAAAATAGTATTTTTTAAATGTTTTTTATTTTCCATATTTTTCAATTAATATTTTTGTACAATAATATCATGAAACATGTTTTTCACATACAACTCATCTTATTGAAGAACACTTTTTCGACAGTTACCAAGCGTTAATCATATTTATGATAGCATTCATAACATTGATGTCGTTAGTCATTAATATTATGAATGGTTCTTCAATACAATGAATCATGTTATAATGAACGGAAACCATCAATATGAGGTACATTTTTTTTCTGTGCAGATCTTTGAAGTTGTTGTAGACGTTATCATTTTATTTACTTTGCGTTTTATATACTTTGGGTTTTTTTTATAACTAAGAATTCAAGGACAATAACATTTTAATTACTTCATCACGACTCTTTTTTTATAAAAGTTAAAATTACTTTAAGACAGTAATGAAAGATACATTCGTAAATTGCATTTTTGATTACGTAGCTATAAAAGCATAATTTCGAATCAGCAACTAATAAATTTAAATTAAAAAAAAGAGGTTGGGATTAGATCTTAACAAGAAATCTCTTATTGTTCTCATTTGAATTGACAATTCAATATTTCAACTAGTCTAAGTTATCCTAATATCATTTTCTGCGTAATTTTTTTTGAAACTCTATTTCGACCATTTATTTCGAAATAATTTTCGTACCGACAAAACTTCAATAGGACACATACCATAATTTCCCTAGTATGAATTATGCTAAAGTAATTATCGAGAACTGATCATAAATTGTTAACTTCTCACAAATCTACTATTTAGCAAACAATACGCAAATTTTAGGTTTCCCGAGACAAAATGTCTGGCATTTTTCAGGAATATTTCGGCCATATCTCCGGCAAACGGACTGTTGTGGAATTTTAATGGCAGATTCACGTCGTATTTTGGGAACGCGCAAAAAACAGACAGCTTGTGATACAAACTCCGCCTTTGTCTGTTTGGAATTTGTCGACAAAATGTTTCTAAACTGCATCGACCCTGTCAAAAATTTTGTCTGGAGTTAGAATTCTTCTTTCGATTATATACAATGATCAGTTCCCATCAATCTTCTTAATACTGTAGGTGGTTTCTGTAATTTTGTTAATCAAAGTTGCCGATTTTCATTTCTTGTCTAATAATTTTTTTGACATTTGAACAATTTTGACGTCACAGAAATCGACATTTTCATCACTTGACTTACAGAAACGAGCTGCTGATTTCTGCTTAACCCAAATATTTTTTTTTTGAAATAATAACCCTTCTGCTTATATAAAATGTAGCGCCTTTGAAACATATAAAAATTTGCTGATAAAACCCCATTATTTAGTGTGATTCGCAGCAGTGCCTCTAAATAATATAAAAAAATCTAAGTTTCATGACTACTTGTTGTGGCAAACAACAAATAATGAACCGAATGATAGGCACTGGTGGTCATGGTCTTTGAATTATGTTAGAATAGAAATTTTGAATTAATTTTTGCAATTTCTTTCATTCAACACCAACAATAATTCTTCATTCGCATGCGCACGGAAGCGCAAAACTCCAGGAATTCCACACTTAAAAGGCGTTACCAAGTCGACGTTGACTGTATGTCTCGGGCGTAACTATGTTGGTGGACACACGGAGAGGCAGACAGACACACAAAAAGACAGACAGACAGACAGATAGGTGAACGTATAGATCGCATCTGGTAAAAGATTGAATTAAACATACAAACTGCAACTTAATAAAGAAATTCCAGTGCACGAAAATTTACACATATTCAACGAACACAAAAAAGAAAAAAAAACGATGTCTGGATAAAATTAATACATTTCACTAAATCATGTGCACATGAAGGTGTGCATATATATAACCATTATAGTCCATACGTAGACTCAACAAGCCAAACCATGCCATTGTGACCGCTTGTTAGAGAGAAATCATTTCATTTGGAAGATACTATTTTCATTTGTTAAGAAAACGTTTTTTTTTTTTCAATTTTTAACAAGAGCTCCTCGCTCACTGACCGCCCGACTGACCGACCATTTATCGGCGGTAAGTGCGAGTTTAGGAAGTGGGCGTGTGTGTGGCGAAATTCCGTTACTGTCTGCAGCACAAAAGAAATTTAAGGCGAATTCCTGCTCATATGCGGCACAACAAATTGAGGCACATAGCACAACAGTTGATAATTTAATTTAAATTATGTGTAATATACCAAAAGATAACGGGCTCAGAATCGGTGGCATAAGCAAAAGAAACAATGTCAACCCTGGGTCATAATGTGTGCACAATAGAGCAGATTTTTAAACATTACTAATCTATGCAAATTTATCACAAAAAGTACTTTGAGTAACTCATCAGAACAGATATTGTTTTCTTTAAGTTTTATTTTTGGTTTTTTGTTTTCTTAACAAACCGCGCTATTGACCGAGCAGCGACAATCCATTAAACAAAAACAATACACAACACAATAAACCAAATTATAAAAATAACTGAAGTGGAGCAAAACAAAAAAGAAAAAATAAAACGAAGAGGCACCAACCCAAATTTTGTTATTTGTCTAATGTCCATAACAATAGCCAATGCAAAACACTGCTCTTTTCTTGACCCACAAACTAATGAAACTTTCATGAATTTTATGCCAAAAAAAACCTCTTAATTATCGTGACAGCCTATGTAATTGAATACATATACTATATGTTTACAAGTGTCATAATTTTAACCACAACAGATTTTGGGTTTCTTTCTAATTTTCTATACAATTTATTGCTAATTTGCAAAATTTTGTTATTTTTGCATAATTTAGTGGGTTTTTTACAATTTGAAAAAACGCACATTAGGTTTGAAAAGTAGGTACTTATGGAACTGCCTAGAGCTGACTTCTGACCCGTATTTACAAAATAAACAAATTTCAGCAGAAAAGAAAGAAAAATAGTAGAATTTGACTAATATCAATAAAATACTACTAAAATTCAAGAATTTGTCATCTGGATATCAAGAAAACAAATTACTTAGTTGTCAAAAAAGTAAACAAACTTTATTCAACTGGATTTTCAGAAGTTAATTTATTGATTATTAAAAACCAAAAAGAACACGCAAAAGTGTTGCTGTATTCTATGCAAAAAGAACACGTGTTCATGTATTGTTGTTGTTTTCATCGATATTGCTCTGTGTGTATGCCTTGTTTTGTGAGGTCACCATCTGTTTGTTAGTCTGCCTGTCTGTCTGTTGAAAGTAACTAAGCCAAATTTTTCTAGATATTATACATTAAGTTCTTAGGTATCAAAAAAGTAACTAAGTACAATTTGTCTGGATGCAAATTTTTTTCTTCTTATGTAACAAAAAACGTATAGAACAACAAAGCAGAGCCAGACAAGCAAGCGTCTGTTTATGTATTAATGTTAAAGATATAAATAGAAAAATGATTTTTCCTACGAATATTGAGAAAAAGTATAAGGTAAGTAAACGGTTTCAGAATAATATACATAGATTAAATTAAATAATAATAAAAATAAAATAAAATAAACAGTTCAATTACATTAAGTATTTAAAGAAGTCATTTAATATACAAAAATTCATGTAGGTAATAAAGTTCTAAATAAACAATAAATTAATTCGACTATATTTTTTGTATGTTAGCTTCGAAATAATTGCTTTTAGTTACTTTCAACATATCGACAGACAGACACACGAACAAAGAGATGACACTGACAGACGGACAAAGCAAAACAAAACATAATAGCGACAAAGAAAGATAAAAAAAAACAACAACTATACGAACACGTGTTCATTAAATTTTTGGACGAAAACAACAACAACATTTTTGTTACCTACGAAATTAATAACTGAATTCAAGAATAATTCTACTTAGTTACTTTTTTGATACCTAAGAAATTAATAACTTAATCCAAGAATAATTCTACTTAGTTATTTTTTTGACAACTAAGAAAATCCATTTCTTGAAATTAAGAATTTTTCGGTTTAGCTGTATATCACTCCGTATACTTCTTGATTCTTTCTGGATTTTAGAACTTTTTTCCCTCCGTGCACTTTACCCCAGAAAATGTTTCCTACTTTACCCCAAAAGCGCTATTTGAAAATAACTGAACACCATTATGAAAATGTCAAATTATTTGAAAAACCCGTTTTTATTTCAATAGATAAGCAATACGCGTTCATTTTAAACGAACCGTCTTAATAAATAATGATAAAAATTCTCACTTTTGATGGCAAACACCATAAAAATATAAATAATTGTCAAGTGCTTCTTAATATGGCATCAACTTTTTCATCCACGGTTATAATTTATAAATATTTGTTATTGCATTTCGAGAAAAAGTGAAGAAAAAAATTTTAAAGTTTTTTAGAGTGATGGGGACCCTATTCTCGTTTGATGAGAAATGTAAAATGAGACAAAAACTATGTTTTGTATTATTAACAGAATATGAAAATAGTTTGTATCTCATTTTCGTCTCATTTAAAACTTTCAAAATCATTTTTTTTTTTCACTTTTTCTCGAAATGCAATAAAAAGAATTGATAAATTATAACCGTGGATGAAAAAGTTGATGCCATATTAAGAAGCACTTGACAATTATTTATATTTTTCTAAATACAAAAACATAAACACAAATTTCAATTTCCCACATTACCCCATTTCTCAGTTAACCACAGGTTCCCCTACAAATATAACACGCACAACTCAAATTGTAAAGAGAAGCTCGGCCTAAGTTCTTCACAGGACTATACCGCCAAACTATTTTTATATAAAATTAATAAGCTCAAATAAATAAATATTCCCACATTTTATTAGGGCTCGAATACACGATAAAGAAATTAGCTAGAGATAGAGAAAAACATCTACCGTAGAGCTTCCTACCGTGGAGCTCTATGTAGTGTTTACACAACTCTATGAGATTTTTTGCTCTATTTTGCTCTATCTCTAGCTATTTTCTCTATCGTGTAAACTCGCCCTTAGGGTGTGAAAAAGTTTGTAAAAAAAAAATTTGAGTATAAAATATAGATGTGTGGGAAAAATAATTTTAAACAGGCTTTTTATAAACTAACTATAAAAACAATTAGTATCGAATTCTCTATAATAAAAATGTAAAATATGAAATTCGATAAATTACAAATTAAATCAACAGATCATTAATCATTTTCCGTTTATACATTGCGCATTACATTACGATACATACTGAGTGTTATTAAGACCATAAACCCCGCTGATAATTTGCAAAATACATTAAATGTTAGCATTTAAATTCAGTGAATATAAAAATCAATAAGCTACAAAACAACATGATTTTTTGTCATTAAACTTTATTTTAATTAAATTAAAGATTTAAAGTTGCTAAAGGATCAGTTACTATTTATCTGGGTCATAAATACTACTTCAATGAGCACAACTTAACAACTTTTGATGCACAGTACGAACGCAGCAGGAAATTTTTAAGGTGGGGAAAAACTATTTTAATAATTTGTGCATTAAAATTGGCAATAAATGATCGCGTGCTGGTAAATTATCAAAAAAACAAATAGTAAATTATCAAAATAAATTAAACACAAAAATGTACAATGATTTGAAACATGAGAATTTTCATTGAATGTAAATCTGGAAAATCATTCATGAGAATCAGCATTTAATATACAAATTATTATTCAAACTAAACACAGACAAAAATTCTTTTGGCATAAAATTGGGGGAAAGAAAATATTAGTTGTAACAACGAGCATCATTCGGTTTAATCAAATTTCTTGAAATTGGTTGATGAAACTGCTATGTTCTGTTGGCACTGAAAATATCATCATGTACACACACCAATTTGATCAGAAAATATTATAAATTGATTGAAGTCAAAACAAAAACCTTTTTTTTAGTTTTAGATATAAGAACTAACTTAACAGTTTTAAAACTAATTATGTTACTTGGCCTATGAGTTGGTTGACGCTACAAATTTATACTATCCGGGCAAAAAATTGTATGGACAAAATTAGAAGATGTGAAAAAAAAATGATTTTAGGAATTTGACGAACAAAATTTTGAAAACATCGTTTGTACACAGAAAAATATATATGTGTAAATATAGCAAACAATGTATCAATACAATTAATTTTTAATTCTTTCAACGCCAATACGACTTTAAATTGTATTGATTAAATATTATAATATATTAATAAGTAGCCGCGGTAGCCCAGTGGTTAGTGTGTTGGACTGCGAGCCGAAAGGTCCCCGGTTCAAGCCTGGACTGGCGCTAACAACATCTTTTCATAGAAACATTTTTCTATACCGCGCTACATCTCGTCAGTAAATGGCAAACCTACGAGAGTAAAACCATTGCCTATGAAAAAGCTCTCACCCGCCGTTCGGATTCGGCAATAAACTGTAGGTCCCACCACTTTGAGTACAAATATAACACGCACAGCTCAAAATGGTGAGAGAGCTCGGCCGAAGTTCTATACAGGACTGTAGCGCCAAACTATTATTATTATTAATTAATAAATTAATTGATTTAACAAAAACAAAAAAAAATTAACACACCCTATAAAAACCTTTTTTTTTGTTGATTTGTCATTTTTATTGGTTTTATTTATACTATTGTTGTTTATTTATATTTTTTTATTTCATAATTATTTTTTTTTATTCTACTATTTTTAACTACTTTTTTATTTTACTACTTTTTTTATTTTACTGCTTTTTTTATTTTACTATTTTTTTATTATTTTACTATTTTTTTTATTATTTTACTATTTTTTTTATTTTACTTTTTTTTTGTTCAAAACGGAAAATATTAAACAGGAATATGAGAGAAGAATATGAGTTAAGTAAAAAAAAAGTTATGATATACGCACGACGTACGGAAAAACGAACTGACGAACCAAATAGGCAAGCACGCGTTGCGATGAATATGAATATCAAATGTGAAATAAGATCGGCACAACAGTACCTGTAATACTGTTAGGTGAATTTAAATCTCAGTGGCTGTAAAACTTTGTAGAGCCTCTATAACTGTCGGTTGGAGTATATCATATATATGCATATATTTTAGCATATACACAAACCCAGAAATTATTTAATTTATACTATTAAATAATACGTATATCCAATTAATAATAATAATAGAATTAATAATTTTGTATCAATTAATGTCAGTTGCTATATTTACGTTTAATATTTTTCTGTATAGGTTTATCTTATTTATTATAATCATTTAATGACCGATAATTTAAGACTCAGTCAGTTTTTTTTTGTAACCTTTTCACATCGTAGTCTACAATACTACTTACACTAGTAGAAAATCTCCCTATTAGGGTAGACATAATCAATTTCCAATTGTAAAATAAGATCGATACAACAGTACCTGTAATTCTGTGTAGTGAATTTAAATGAGTGTGGCTCTAAAACTGTGCAGTGCCTCCATAACTGTCGGTTGGTGTATATGCTATATATGCCTATATCATATACACAAACCAAGAAAGCATTTAATTTATACTATTAAATAATACGTATATCCAATTAATTATAATAATAGAATTAATAATTTTGTATCAATTAATCTCAGTTGCTATATTTACGTTCCATAATTTTCTGTATAGGTTTAAGTATTTTTAATTTAAATAATCGTATTTATTATAATCATTTAATGTCCTATAAATTAGGGCATACTCAGTCAGCTTTGTTGTAACCTTTTCACATCGTTGTTTACAATAGGGTAGACATAATCATTTGCCAATTGTTGTTCATGTAATAAGTCTGGTTATGACTGATCCAATAATCATTATCCAATAATCATTTCCCGATCATTTTCTACTAGAATAAGATGTAAAACTAATTTGTATTTCACATTTGTATCTCAAAAGGAGCCAAGCAATATACAAAAAATATAAAATTCAAACTGATGAATTTATCAAGTTACAGAAACTTTAAAGTGCGCAAACTTGAGTATGACTCTTCAAAAATTCATAAACAATTTTTAATGGGCAACCCTTTTTCATAAATTCCATGTAAATGGAAAATCCTCTTTTGGCATCAGATTGGAAGAAAGAAAAAGTTAGTTGTAGCAACCAACTGTATATCGTTAAAACGAACATTCTACAAATTTGTTGACGGAACTCCTATACTCGGTTGGCGCTTGATAAATTAGGCTATACACACACCAAATTGTTCGAAAACTGTTCGAAAAAGGTTGGAGTTCAAACTATATCTATTTTAATTTTTAACATTATAACCGACTCAGCGGTTGAGAGAATAAATTATGTTGGTTGGGCAAAGAGTTGGTTGGCGCAACATATCTCTATTCTGTATGTACCGAATCAAAATGGTTCAAAATTGAAAAGGTGGCGTCTGCAAAATAATATTATTCGGAACGTCCAATTTGAAAATAAATGCAAAATAAAAAGAGCTCCAGGTCCATGGATTAACATTTACAAATTAAAAAAACAGATATTTTCTCATAATTTTCTTTTGTATATTTTTTTTTTCAATTTTATTCTATTTCGTAAGAAATATTTATGTAATATTCGTTTGCAAAATATTATCTATTAAATAATACATCCTATAAACAGCCAATATCTTGAAAACTTGTTGTATTTTAAAACTGATTATGCTGTAATCAAACAGACATTAACGGCTTCCTGTCCTCTACAAATCCGTTAAACGTTTTGCATAAACATTGCAAAATTTTGTTGATTAATAAAGGCAAAACAGCAAATATTAAAAGTAGGCCAAAAGAAGAATATTCAAAGTCTCATTCTTGGGAACCAAGATTTTATGTTAATTGAAATTGAGAGAAACCCAATATGCAAATCAATAAAATGCTTCGTAAAAAATGCTATCTCCATTTAATCAATAATCCGTCAAATCACTTTAAAAAAATACTCTCAAAACTTAACAAAATTAAAAAATATTTACAATCAAATAAAACATAAACTATAACAAATTTTATTAGAATTTTTTATAAAACATATGTATTTTTTTATTAAATAATACTCTTTAATTACTTCTAAATTAATTTAAGAGCTAAAATATTAACATATAAAGAGAGAGCTTTAAGCCATGTTTCCATTTCTAAAACGTTCCCCTTGGCTTTACTCTTAAAAGCTTTTACATCGATGCTCTTATATTTAAACTAAGAGCAAAGCAAACTCAAAAATCTGCAGAGTAGTGTATAAAACAAGTTTACTTAATTTAAAAAAAAAAATACAAATATTTGTATAGATTTAATTGGCCAAATAATTTCAAGTTTGACTGTTCCGCATTGTTATCATTACAAGAACTATAGCTGAGTAAGTGATTAAAAGGTATTAGTTTCATACACTTTTTGCACTTCAAAACTAACCAATCGTTGTCGAATGATACGCACATTATTTGAAGTATTATTAAATTAACAGAAATAAAAAAAATATAAAAAGGTATTGAAAGATTAATACTTGAATATTTTGCGTTTATAAAAAAATGCGTGTGACTTTTATTAATTCGTTTCCGGGTACCCCTAACAAAACAAACAAAAAAAAAACCACTTGCTTCACTTGTATATAAAATACCTTTTTTCCAACCATATAAAAGATATTCTTCTATATTAAAAACATCTAAATTAATGAATGAACCATCTCCCTACCTATTGTACACATTAACAAAGACCATAAGAAGAGAAGAGGCTCACAAAATATTAAAGATATAACATGGTATTGTAAGATTTTTGTCAAATTAATTCTTAGTTTACACACGCAGTATTTAGATGCAGCGTTTGTGTGCGGTCGATCCGTTCGGATCATCGGTTAATAATGCACACGTGGGATTTGGTGATTAATAAAAAAATAAAAAAAATTCAAAAAGAGGTACTCAACAAAGCAGCAGTGATTTATATGGAAATTTCTTTAATTTGTAATTCGTTAAATTGGTTCTTTCATAATATTATGGCAATGCTTTTAATATATAACACTAGTTGGAATTGTTTATGCACAGAAAAAACAATCGACGTAAATATAGCAACCTATTTTAATTGCATTTATTAATCAATTCAGCAATTAAATTCACTAATTTAATTAAAACATTTGCTATTCTTCGTTAAATCAGCAATTCTGTTTGCTAATATGAATATTTGTTTGTCAATGCAGCAAATTAATTAGTAGGCGCAGTTTCAGCAATTATATTTGCTAAAACTGCACCAACTTATAAAACGAAGAATAGAAAATTTTTTTATTAAATTCGTGAATTTAATTCCTGGATCGATTAATAAATGCAATTATTATTAGTTGTTATATTTACGTCGATTATTTTTTTCTGTGTGACAGCTTTGAACATTTTATTTTTATTTTTTTGCTGACAGAACCATTTATAAAACTGAAACTTGAACTTGCAATCCAATGTTCTGGTATGCTAATACAGGCTCGAGAATAGGCGATCTCAAAATTATGTAATTTTTATAGAACTTTTCAAAAACATAAATACTTTTTAAATTTCTTTTTCAGCAAAATTTCATTTCATTTTCTTACATTTCCTTGAATTATTTTTGCAGATTTCAGACAAATGCACAAATTAATGAAAGATTTTGAAAATTGTGGATTTCTCAAAAAGGTTATAAAGGTTTTTTTTGTAGCTCTACAAAAGTTTTTTTAAATAAAACAAAAACGGTTTTGGATATCAATAAAATTCTTTATTCCTGTAAAAGTACGTTCGATGCCATTATGTATGGAACACGATTTCTTTTGCATGGCCACCACGGGCACGCTTGCAGAAGTCCAGACGCTGAACCCAATTTTCGACGGTTTTTAAGCATAAATCGTCCGATACTGCTGCAATTTCACGTTCGATATTCGTACGAAGTTCATCAATCGTCGCTGGCTTGTTGGCATAGACCATAGACTTGACGTAGTCCCATAGGAAATAGTCTAACGGCGTCAAATCGCACGACCGAGGCGGTCAATTGACTGGACCATTTCGTGAGATAACACGTTCTCCAAACTTGGTTTCCAATAAATTGATTGTGGCATTCGCTGTGTGGCTTGTGGCGCCGTCCTGTTGGAACCACATGTCCTCCAAGTCCATATCATCCAATTGGGGCCAAAAATAGTCGGTTATCATTGAACGGTAACACAGTAACGTTCCGGTCTTGATCATCACGGAAGAAGTACGGCCCAGCCCAATTCACGAACATACGACGCTTCTGGTGGTCAAGCGTCTTCAGTGGCATAAAATGGCAAACCTTACTGAAGAGAAATGTCAAAAGAGTGGCAAGAAATATGGCGTCGTTTGCTGTCCCTGTCGCTCTACTTTTGTAGCGTGCCTGTTGAAAAACCCTTGAAAAAACTATTGTAGCGCTCTTATTGAAAAACACTTTATTAGGAAACTGTATGGTGCAATGTATTGTTAAAATTTTATTGTGAATTTTAACTTATTGTAAAATTGTTGACATTTTCTTGAATTTGTAAAATATTGCTAGCTTGATTTATTAAATTTTTTTTTCTGAAAAAACTAATAATTTTTTTTTTTTTTTTAAAATTGATTTTGGAACAAAAAATTGTCCGCTAAAAAAAATCGAAAAAAGTAAGTAAAAATTACTATTAACCAAAAATTAACCACCGAATATGGTAACAATAATAAAAAAGTAGCATATTTTCTTGATACAAAAAAGATGAAAAAACACTAATTACTTTTTCCAAAAGGGTAGAATCCTTGTAGAAATTACGCTATAGTGTAGTCATGATCATGACCTAAGCACGTCGGTGTTGTATTTGGTTGGGTTATGCCTGGTTCCCTATTAACCTTGATCAATGTAACTAGTGAATTTGGGACAAGATAAAAATGCAAAGATCAGTTCCCGATCATACACAACATCTACTAATGATGACAATAGTAATATAAATATACCCTAGAATAATATCAAGTTTGATTGAGAAATGTCATCAATGATTCACCAATGTCAGGTCAGGGCCATCGATGACCAATAGCATTTTGTTTATGATATAAAATTGACTTCACACTTTAATAACTAAGATTAGCGAAATGACGTACAAATTTGTGCAAAATTAAACATTTATAAATGAAATAATGAGGTAAGTGTTTTCTGTTTTCTCGAATTTTGCTTCCACTGGAGTCTTCATCAAATAAAAAAGATAAATGTACTATAAGGAAATGTATGCTACATATTGCTTACAAAATAGCGCTTGTTAAAAACTTCATAGACTTCTGTAAATAACTAATACCATGTGCTAAAAGCATTTTTTCTAACACTTTTTTTTTATTTGATAATTTATGTCATGTTATGCTGCTGTCAATTAAATTCTAAACGATCGTTTACCTAATTTACAATAATTGTACAAATAAATAATAGTAAAGTTATAATGGCGATAATACTATTTGTTGAGCATTTGTGTTTATTTTACAATTAGATTGTCCAAACATTGTTAAGTATTTTGCGAATTTGATTACAGAGTAAATTAAATTACATTACAGATAAAAAAAAAACACAAAATTGAAAGCATTACTGAGCCATTCTACTATTCCGGGAATGAATTCTTAATATATAATTTGTTCTAAGATTTACTTATGCTCGATTATTTTGGATTTTGTACACAAAATGTTTTTTAAAGTATTAAGCTAGAATCACACGATTGACACAATTTAGTCATATATCAAAAAATGAGGGAAACTTATTTTTATTATTTATTAATTTGCAGAATTAACGTAGTATAGCAAATGTTTTCATTAAATTAGTGAATTTCATTGCTGGATTGATTAATGAATGTAAATTATGTCGGTTGCTATATTTACGTCTGTTATTTTTTCTGTGAACAACATACATCAATTTTTAAATTATGCAAACTATTATTGGTACAATTTAGTAAATCATGTGATTCAAACTTTACTATACATAATTTTTAATTATTTCATCGCTGAAAAGACATTTAATTGTATTGATTAAATATTTAATTATAATAATTAATAAATTAATTGAACAAAACTTAAAGCAAAAAAACACACCCGATGAAAAAATGATTCTTTTTATTGTTCATTTTAATTTATTTAATTTCATTATTTTATTTATATAAATAATTTATTTTTATTTTTTTTTTTTTATTTTACTACATTTTTTGCTCGAAGTGATTCAGTTCAAGTCACCAGTAGAGCTATATATAATAAAAGTGAAATGTTAAACACAAATAAGAGACAAGAATATAAATGTCATGTTATACGCACGATGTACCAAAATACGACCCAACCGACGACACCCAATACGACACCAACCGACAGTTTGAGAGGACCTTTACAGTTTTACAGCCGCACACAGATTTAAATTCACTACACAGTATTACAGGTACTGTTGTACCGATCTTATTTCACATAGGTTCATATGTTCATAAATGTGAATTTAAATCTGTGTGCGGCTGTAAAACTGTGAAGGTCCTCTCAAACTGTTGGTTGGTGTATATGCTATATATCGTCGGTGAAACCGCCTAAATGCTTGTGAACATTACGCCTAATTTTGTGTTATAATCAGGATTTTAATGATATGTTGATCGGATAATTTAGATAAATGCCATTATATCTTACTTAATTTTGTATGAAGTAAGTGCAGAATTGAGACTCAAAATAGTTTTGTTTCTTCTGCAAAATTAATTTTTTTAGAAGTATTTTAAAATATAGATAGGCGGTATGCATATATTTTAGCGGCATGCATAAATTTACCGACGATTTGCCATTTCATGATGGAAAGATATACGAATTCGAATTTCGGTAGTAAATTTTAATAATTTCGACTCGTTGTTGGCTCGTATATCATTCCATAATGAAATGGCAAACCTTACTGAAGAGAAATGTCAAAAGAGCGGCAAGAAATATGGCGTCGTTTGCTGTCCCTGTCGCTCTACTTTTGTAGCATCCCTGTTGAAAAACCATTAAAAAAAACTTTTCGCTCTTCTTGAAAAACCCTTTATACCAATCCGCTCTTCTTGAAAAACCCTTTATACCAATCCAGTAAGTATTTAATTTATACAATTAAAAATTTCGTATATCCAATAAATTATATTAATTGAATGAATTATTTTGTATCAATTAAACCTATGTCGATTAATATTATTTTAAATTAATAATAAGAACATTATTTAATATAGATCCCATTATAAAACTCTACTCAAAACGATTTCAACTAAAATAAACTAAAAAACTAAAGAGTACAATTTAAGAGCGACAAAGAGAGAGACTTCAACTAACTTCGTTATTTACTCACAATAAATAACTGATCGTTCGTTCGTTGAATTCAACTTAAATAAGTGAACATGAACTTGAACTTTTTGCCAAAGTCCAAGTAGGCAGCAACATGTGGTGACTCTTAACTGTTAACGCCAAAGCTTTGATCGCCAAATTGTGGTTCGTACTGCTGCTTGCTACTTGGTGAGTAACAGCAATGACGAGAACGACGACGACAACGATGTCCATGACCAACATTTTTCGGTTTGAACTTTTAACAAGTTCATGTTCATGGACACGAGAGCAAACAAGCTAACGATCAACAGGTGAGCCGAGAGCGAACCAGAGCAAGATCATCCGGTAAAGAGATATGAAAAATACGAACTTCAATAGAACATCGTGGGAAAATGAAATGCAAAAGAGCTTTAAAACTGATCGCTCTCTCTCTATCTCTCTTTCTAGAGGTTCGGGTTCGTTGTCTGCGCAATTGCATAGTTTAAGAAGAACAAGTGCGTGTCGTATGAACGGTCAATGGACGGAAGGAGGCCTCTATGGAACAACAACAACAACAACAACATGTTGCTTGGGCAGTCAAGTCAGTCAGACAAGGAGGCGATTGTCAGCGCCAGGCAGGTTCGCAAAGCGGAACGAACCAACACTTGATGGATGCCAGGCACAGTCAATGGATAGTGGAAAATTTAAGAAACAGTTGGAAAAGCGGGCATTGAAAAGAAGGCAATAAGAATTTGGTACAACATGTTGCAAGGTTCTAATGTGGTAACAAGTGAGACAGACGTGCAAAGAAATGAGAGATATTTTAGAGAAAGAGATGGGAGAGAGAGAGAGAGAAATTATATGTAGACTTTTTCTGTTTTGTAGAGCCAGAGAAAGTCTACGTGTTAGGCAGTTTTTTTACGACTTTTCTTCTGTACTCAGGACTTGTTTGCTTTCGTTGTTGGCTCTACCAGTTATTGTTGGTATGCTTCTTCCTCTTCTTCTTGTTGTTGATGATGATCATGTTGTTCTTGTTGTGGTTCTTGACTACCAACATGGATCATGGTTCGATCGTGTGGTTGCCAAGAATCACCACAACCTCTGAGAACCACCTCGCGTGTGTTTGATGATGAACTACTTTGGCTTTGTTTGGTTACCTCGTCTGTTGCTGCTGCTGCTGGTGCGTACAACATTTTTCCCCACATGCATGAAATAGGCATTTCTTTATTTTTTCCTCGATTCTACGGAAGAATTTCCAACATGCGCTCTCGTAGTCCAGCAAGTATACCGCATACTGCAGACCAAGAAGTAGCAGAAGATGTTGTCGATGTTGCTGCTGCTGCTGTTGATGATGTTAATGATGATGTTGATGTTGATGATGATCAAGCAAAAGCGGCGGCAACAGACGACAACGATGTTCGATTCAACTCGACTGACTCGACTCAGTTTGCTTTGGAGATTCGCAGCTTCAGGGTACCTACCACATACAGAAGAAGCAGCAGCAGTCGCAGTCGCACAAACCAAAAAGAAGTCTTCTAACTTATATAACAACTCATTACCTTGGCAAAAGACTTTAGTTCTACGGCGACCTTACAACGGTCAAGTTCTTAGTTTTTTTCGACGTCTGAGAAGTCGCAGCAGCAGCAGCAGCAACTACAGTTTTTGCTACTGCGGTATTTTCTTAAAAACTGAGTTGGCATTTTTGCGTTTATTTTTTCTTTTCGTGTATAAATTGTGCACAATTGAGTGCGTCGAAAAAAAGTTTTAAAACTTATTGGAATTTTTTAAACATTTCGTGTTTTTTTTTTAAAAGATTTTATTAATTGCTGACTTTCAACAAAGTGGCCAAAAGTGAACAAACTGCATGCAAAAGTGTTGTATCAAAATAACTGCAAAATTTTTAAAATAATTTGAAGTGATTTAAAACCAAGTTCAGTTCAGTGAGCGTTTATTAAAAAAAAAGGTAAGTTTTAAAAATATTTTTAAATTCTAAAAAAACTTCACATTGTACAATTTATGAAATGGAGCAAATTTTAATACGGTGACTTTTGAGACATTAGTAAATATAACGTAGAGATTCGTATACAAATTTCAAATTTATCGAATTTTTGTTACTTATTTTATTTTTCAGTACAAACGAATTCACTTTGTTAAATTTTTAATCAATTATTTTAAAAATATTTAAATTCGAATTATAAATTTAGAAATAAAACTATTTTGCTGAAATCTGGAAATTTTTTTAATTCGTAATAAACTCAAAAATATATGACACAAATTGAGGAAGTGTTAAGTACCAGCAAACCAAACGATATATGAAAGATATCGATAATATATCGTTTACAATACGCATCTTCCAACTACCAATCAACATTAGATTCAAATTTCAATACTATCGCATTTGTTTTTTCGAATTCTATCGAGTTATGTTGTCAGCTAATTAAAGGGGCATAATCTGAAATCGTTTAGAAAACACAAATCCTTTTTTTAAGTTGCTGATATCTGAAATTTTTTGATTTAAACATATTTTAAAATTCTACAAAACTTTTTTATATTGTTTGATTGTCAAATCCCAGCAAAATAAACGATATCGTTTATAATACATAATTAGAAAATATACTGTTTCAAAACTACCCATCTAAATCAGATTCAAATTTTAATTCAAACGTATTTGTTTTTCGAATTCAATCGAGTTTGATTGTAAAATATTTAAAATTCGAAAATTCGTTTAATAATATATTTTTTGAACAATTTTTTTACAAATTATTTTATAATTTGTTTTCTTTTTTTTTAACTGTAATGAGGTCTGAAAATTTTGGAATTTAATAATTTTTTGAAATTTCAACATCAAACCGAATGATCTTTTAAAGGACCAAATGTTTGTTTTCGATAGTCTGTAATAAGCCGAAAATGATAGGATTTCCGATATTTTAGACTTCTAGTTGATACAGAAAAAGTTTTCATTTTTCATACAAATGATTTTAAGAACTTTTTTCTGCATTTACTCAACAAAACGATAAAAAATGTTGCCATGGATATTCCATACATCAATTCTATATAATTCGCGGTTGCTGATTTTGACTGTATACTCAGTTTTTTTGTATTGGTAACGTGTTAAAGAAAATTGCTTTTGATATTTTAGGCCCTTTTCAGCCACTTTTTAGAAGTAAAAAAATACAGACCCTTACACAACCAGTTTTCCAAAAAACTGTAAACGCAATTTTACTTTCAATTGTCAAGACAAATTTCAATATACCAGCAAATACTATTATTCCGTTAGGTTTTGAATATTTTTAAATCCAAACTCTAAAAGTATTTTTTTTTTTACTATTTTAGGCACTTTTTAGAATTTAAAAAATACAGACCCTCCCACAACCAGTTTTCCAAAAAACTGTAAACGCAATTTTGCTTTCAATTGTCAAGACAAATTTCAATATACCGACAAATACTATTATTCCGATAGGTTTTGAATATTTTTAAATCCAAACTCGAAAAGTATTTTTTTTTTTTACTATTTTAGGCACTTTTTAGAATTTAAAAAATACAGACCCTCCCACAACCAGTTTTCCAAAAAACTGTAAACGCAATTTTGCTTTCAATTGTCAAGACAAATTTCAATATAACGACAAATACTATTATTCCGAAAGGTTTTGGTTATATTTAAATCTAAACTCGATAAATTTGATTTTTTTTTACTATTTTTGGACAATTTTTTAGCATTTTGGATCTAATGATAAATAAGAAAATGATCAATACTAATGTAGAGCATAGTTCAATATAACGATGAAAATTACTATTTTTTTTTTATTTGTATCCGTTCTCATCTTTAAAATATGCCCTATCAACACAGTTTCCAATATTCACTATTTCAAAAATCCGCTTTACAAATCTAACAACTGTTAGGTTTTTGAATGACATTCCTACTTTTGTAAATCATTAACACTATTTTAATATTTATTAATTTTTTTTTTTTTTTTTCTTTAAAAAACTATTTCAGGAAAAAGAGCAGGAACAATCATTGTATTTTTAACATCTTAGAATCAGACCTGTTATATGAACTACATGTTTTTCCTAGTTGGAAATATTTCTAAAAGAGGAAACCGCATTCAAATTGTTTTCCCTTTTAGGTTAAACATGATAATGCCCAGAAAACGTTGATCATAAAATTGATCGAATCATAAAATCGACAAGAAAAATAGAAAATTCTTTTAGAGTTCATGACCTTCAAATATGTCTACTAGCTCAAAGAAAATAATTAGATTTGGTGTATTAATTTTTAGAGATATTTTTATTTTGCGATTTAGTTGTTTCCCCAAATTATTAAAAATTGTTTAATTAAACTGCATTTCAAATCCCAATACCAAAACTAATTGAATACTAAAAAAAAAACCACAGACATTTTTCCAATTAACAGCATAATAAAAAAAATACCATTTTTATGCGCCAATCAAAACCCTATAAAATCCGAAAAATTATTGCAGCTCAAAATTTATGGTCAGCACTCAAAAGATTTCGTCCGCAATTTGCATAGTGTCTGTTGCACGTTCGTAGCGCAAGTCTTTTGAATGACATTAAAGTATGCGGCCTTTTAATTTTGTTCTCCTTTTTGTGCCTAAAATTTATACAACAGCATGAAAAATTACATTTGCTATTTATCACAAAATAAGATGCGTTTTTCCCGCTAACTGAGAATACAGTTCAAAGCAACGAAATAAATTAAATAAATAAAATAAACAACAACGAAAAAAAATGCAAAATTAAACCAGTCACTTGCTGTTAAATGAATGCCTGCACATAAATCACAAAATTCACTCAATAGCCGCATGAACCGTGCCGCCAAAACAGAGTCAAGTCAGGGCGGGCGTCGTTAAAATTTGTTTTGCAACAAATAATAAGAAAAAATTTAAAAACAAAAAAAACAGAAAAATTCTTTGAATATTGCAGAACAAAATGGAAAGTTAAGCAAGCGAGCGGGCGGGCGGGCGGTCAGCAGCACAGCAATCAGGCAAAACAGAGTATGTAAAATGCAGACCAAAACTAAAATGCAGAACAAGTGAAAACCACCAACGTGAGCCACACAACACAGTTGAGGTGGCTTGGACGACTGGCCGGCCGGCAGGCAGGCAGGTCTCATCTATTTCAACTGACTTTAAATGGTGCGATTTGTGTGACGTTTTAGCCACAGGCGACAGCACGTTGAATGCAAAAGGGTAACATTAGCTATGCGTGAATTGTATTTAACAATAACAGCCAGCACAGAAACAAAAAATAAATAAATAAAAATAAAAATCTAAGCGTTACAATAAAAAGAAAAATTAAATAATTATTTCACTCTTGTGGTTGCTGTTTGAAAAAAAAAAAAAAAACCTATTCTAAAATTGTTTTTGATTGACATGTGAGCCATCTTTTGCATACTGTGTGTGTGTGTGTTGAATAACAAGAAAAATTAATAATTGTCAAGATTTTTGTACTGGGCGTTTGTTGCAGTTGTTAATCAATCAAGTCATATATTAAAAAAAAAACCACAGACGTACCAGTCAGTCTTTCAGTCTATCAGCCTGAGACACGCAATATGCAGCGTCGGATAATTGATTTTTTGAAATGTTGAGATATGCATTTTTTGTAATTTTTAAAACTTTTAAATTATTATTTATTTAAATAGTTGAAAAAAACATATATAAGCGAGTATTATTGAATTCGATAAAATAATAATTGATTCTCGAAAACACACAAATAATGTTAAATTAAATTCTGTGTTCGTTACACAGAAAAAATAAACGACGTAAATATAGCAACCGATATTAATTGCATTCATTAATCAATTCAGCAATTAAATTCACTTATTTAATGAAAACGTTTGCTATTCTTCGTTAAATCAGCTAATCCGTTTGCTAAAATGAATATCTGTACGTCAATGCAGCAAATTAATTAGTCGGCGCAATTTCAGCAATTATATTTGCTAACACTGCGCCAACTGCATTGCTGCATTGACGTACAAATATTCATATTAGCGAACGCAATTGGTTATATAACGAAGAATGGCAAATGCTTTCATTAAATTATTGAATTTAATTGCTGGATTGATTAATGAATACAATTAATATTGGTTGCTATATTTACGTCGATTATTTTTTTTTTTGTGCAGAATTTATCAAAAAAAAACGCAATTAGCCGAAAAATTAAGTTTTTTTTCCTATTACGTACCGTTTTTGAGAAAAAATCGCGGTAAAACGGCTATTTTTCTGTAATTTGTATGTAAAATATACAAGCAATTCAAATTGAAACAGTTTCTAACGAAAACTGTGTTGATAGGGCATATTTTAAAAATGAGAACCGATATAAAAAAGTTATTAATTTTCATCGTTAGTTTGAACTAAATACTACATAACCATAAATCATTTTTTTATTATCGTATACCCAAAATGCGAAAAAAGCGTCCAAAAATAGTCTAAACAAATTAATATTTTTCGAGTTTATATTAAAATATCATGAAAACCTATTGGAATAATAGTATTTAACGGTATATTACAATTAGTCTTGACAATTGCAAGAAAAATTGCGTTTTAAGTTTATTGAAAATTTCGTTGTATAAGTGACTGTATTTTTTTAATTCTAAAAAGTGGTTGAAAAAGACCTGAAAATTCGAGAGTAATTTTCTTAAACACGTTAGGTAATAGAAAAAACCTGAGTACGCAATCAAAATCAGCAACTGCGAATTATATAGAATTGATGTATGGGGTGTCCTTGACAGTTTTTTTTTTACTCGTTAGGTTGATTAGTGTTATTATAAAAGACAATGTGTGTTTATTAACGAAATTGTTTCAATAACAATCATACGATCATAAACTGATCATTTTGGTCTTGTAACTGTTCGGGTTATGACAATACTAAATACTCTATCAAGACCCTTGAATAATTTTGAAATTTGGTTAACCATTTACAATCATTTATGTGTTCGATATAATAAAGACAATCTTTCTATATGAAACCTAATGATTTGAGTTCTTTCGATTTTATTTTTATCAAAAAATAAAATAAAATAAAATTTATGCATCGAAAATGAGATTTTCTTCGACAATGCTTTTATAACTGTGTCGAATAAAACACTACATTGTTTTACATACGATGATTTTATCGTAAACCTTATCATTTTCGTATCAGCAAAGAAATTGTTTCGATATCGTTCTGTCGGGTAGTATTATTTTTTAAAACGGAATATGAAGAATAAAAAAAATTTTGCAACTTAAAAATATTGAAATTTTTGAATATTAATTTCTGAATAGATTGAAAACATTCTAAGAATATCTACCCGTTGCAAAAAAGGGCTCTCCCAAATATAATTTTGCAGACATTATATATATTTTTGGAGATTTATGCAAACAAAAACATTATTGCATTGCAAAACATTATTATATTGACATCCAAACACATTTCTGTTTTTGTTCAAAAATATTTATGTTCAGAATGAATATTTTCGTCGTTATTGCAAACATATATATGTTTGAATGTGAAAAACATTTTATTTACATGTAAACATATCGATGTTTACATTTCATTTAAATGTAAGAAAAAGTAAATTTATTTGTATTGAAAAATTGTAATTCGATAAAATGAATATTTTATTTTTTTGTGTAATTTACTAATTATTACGAAATAAATTATAATTGAAAATTCTTATTATTTTAAAACAAAAACCGAATTAAACTCGATTCACATAACTTGAACAGATTGAGTTCGATTGAAATAAGTTTATTTTGTATTTAAAAATCATGTTCTAGAACAACAAAAAAAACAAATCCGATCGAATTGTAATTTAATACATCGAACGAAAAATGAAAAATGACGGAGAGATTCCCTTTACCACAAAACGTTCGTTAAAACTGGCATAAAAATTCACTTTTCCTTAAAACTATCGCTTAAATTTCTTGAATTTGATAAAACAATTCAAAAGAATATTGAAAAATATAAACTGCAAAACTAAATTCAAAGTCTTTAAATTTTCAGTGCATTACCAAAGTTCGTAACCCTCATACTCTTTGGTCCCATAGCTAATGCAGTAATACTGATTTTTTTTGTTTTTCTTGTTGTATTTTTGCAATTTACTATATATATTTCAAAACAGGTGTAGTAAAGACAACCTTAGGGTAATAAATGAATTCTAACCTAAACAAAATAAGAAGTGCAAACAATGTACCTTTATCAGTCTAACATAAAATCGTTCGTAGTCTGTTGTTCGTCGTAATAGATCGTCCGGAATATGAAATAATAATAAAAATGCAGACATTGGTGCAGTGTGCCGTGTTGCTTGGGCAATTTTGCTGTCTGGCTGTGGCAAATCTTTCATCTAGATCGGTGGTTTGGTTGTCTGTTGTTATTTGAGGTGTTGTACTTTTGATGGGTTTACGATGATGTCGATGATGTTTATGATGTTGCTGATGATGCTCTGGATACGGTTGATACTATTGATGATGACGACGACGATGACGACGACGAGAAGATGTATCGCTCAAATTGATGTTGATCTTAGAAAATATGTAGCAAACAATGTTCCAGAGTAATATATTTATTGGCTGCTGTGTTTTTAACGCTAGTGAAATTAATAAATTTTAACTTTTATAGCCAATTTGTCGAAGGATAGAATTAGTTAGTTGTTAGTTGGATGGCAGGACCCTTTAGTTTTTATATTCCAAATGAAAACATGTAGTATTTTCTTATAAGGTCATAAATTTTATTTTATGTACAGAGCATGCAAGTGCATAACCGAGGCAGAAATAATTAGATTTGAAAATAAAATATAGAAAAAAATGTATGAAAATTAACGCGTAGAGAGCTAGACAAGAAATATTGCAAACTGAAAAAACTGCGACAACAGCAACAGCAGCAGTTGTAGCAACAGCAACGTTACAACAACGGCAATCAACACTTAAAACATTAGCATTAGGGCGTCGCTTATGGTGCCCGCTTTGGCCCTTTTTTTTTTGCATTTGCTATTGCTGTTGCTGTAGTTGTATTTATTGTTGTTATTGCTCTCTTGCGGTGTTGTTCTTTACATGTATATTGATTCTGTGGACCACGCCAAACCCATGGAAAAATATCAAGTTGAAACCGCAACAGCAAATATTCACACCGTGAGCGAGCCAAATATAAGGCAAAAACTAAAACTTCAGCACAGTGGTTGAAATAAGAATACATTTTGCACTTTAAAAATATCAAAGAACTAAGAAATAGAGCACTCTGAAAAATAGCTCATAAAATCCTATTAAAATTTGTCAATAGGAGAGTTATTGATTTAATGGTATACAAAAAATAAATATTTTCATACAAATTCAAAAATAATTTTATAGTATTTAATGGGACTTACCGATAAAATTAATAATTTATGCTCTATTGACTAATTTCAATAGTAAAAACTATTAATTTTATGTTATTTTTTTCTGAGAGAGGGAATACTTTAAGGTTAAGTAAAACAAATACAACTTTTACCAAAAAAAATATATATATATCCTAGTTTTTGAATTATACAGGGAAAGTTTCGTAGGTTGGAACAGTCTATAGGTTGGGTCATCCATCACATTTCCCAAATTATTCGGTTCCCTTTTTAGCTATGTCGGTTCTCAAAACAAAAACTAAAAGAATTGAAGCTTACCATCATTTTGTTTGTTTTATACACACAGAATAGAGATTTGTTGCGCCAACCAACACTTTGTCCAACGAACTTAATCGGTTCTCTGAACAACTATTTTATTAGCTTCTAATAGTTAAAATTAAAAGAAATGAAGTTTGAACAACAACCATTTAGGACAGTTTTAGAACAATTTGGAGTATGTACAAGGTGATATTTCAAGCACCAATGGCAGTTCCGTCAACATTTTTTTAGAAAATGAGTTTAACCGAATGAAGTTGGTTGTTACGACTTACTTTTTTCGTTCTTTTAACCACATGCTGTGTATAGAATTTGTCAATCTCTAAAAATGCTCTATTGTAAGAGAAAATCGACGTCAACAATTTTTTAGAAAATGAATTTAACCGAATGAAGTTGGTTGTTACGACTTACTTTTTCGTTCTTTTAACCACATGCTGTGTATAGAATTTGTCAATCTCTAAAAATGCTCTATTGTACGAGAAAATCGACGTGAAGAATTTTCTGCGAAATCCGGAAATGAACCCGCCACCAGAGCCTCATAGTTTGCATTTTGTTAAACAAATGGACAATTTTCAAAATTGAATTGAAATGAGGCAATAAACTAGAAAAAAGGGATATGTTATAAGTTAGGGAATTTCATTAGGCAATTTCAATAATATTTCAACTAACCATCACTGATCAAAATCGATTAAAAAATTTATAAACAGTGATTGTTTCAACAAATACTCTTTTCAATTATCAGTATTTAAAAATTCAATAATAAAACCTTAATAAAATATATTTATATATATATTTTTGATAACGGTCAGACATTTACATATTTAGTGCTTCATTTTCTTCCATTTGGATGTACTTGCTAATCTCTGCAATGTAATGTGAATTTTTAAATAATACATTACCAATAATAATCGAATTTAAATCGGTACTTTTCTATACTAAACATGTCTCTCTTGTCGATTTTTTAAACACTGATCAAAATCAAAAAATATTATGAGTGCCTGTTATAATAATCACTGGTTCTTTATTTTTAAGCCAATTGATGTATCCACTTTTTTAGTTTATGCCGTTTGGGATACCGTCATTTGAATTCAATTTTGAAATTGTCGAATTCAAATTGTCGGTATCAAACTTTTAGCAATCTTCGGTGCATCCATTTCACAAATTCGAATTTCGTTGAAAATTCGCCACATCAATATATTCATCTAATAGAGTATTTTTTTTTTTTAATTCATCTTTTCTTTATTTTAAATCATGAAAGTCTATTTTCAGTTTGATAGTATTTCAAGTACCAACTGAAAACGACAGTTCTGCAGAACAATCTTAAATTAGAAATTTCGTTTAAACCAAATGGACTTGGTTGTTACAACTAACATTTTTCTGCTTTCAAACTAATTTCAAAACAGAGTAAATTTCTGTGTTTGGGCGTATTTATTTAGATAAAGTCAGATTTTGTTTTAAATAATTTCAAAACATTTATAATTATTTATTGATGAATAGCCTATGAAGTCAATAAAAAGATTAATGAGCTACCAAAAAATTAATAGCAGCTATTATAATTTAATTATCTGCCTAATTTCTGTACATTTCATACAAAAATAGGAATTAATTTTAAAGAATATTGATTTTGATGCAGCACACCACTGTTCGGTAGCTGCACCTAATCAAATGCGACGACCATCATCATTATAATGCTGATGATGATGATGACCATAACAAAAATAAGAACAAACCGAGTATTACACAACTTACACATAGGCAATTTAATTGCTACAAGAAAATCATTAATCTTGAGCAATTATTGTTCAAAGTCTGTGGAGTTACGTATGCATGCAAAACCAGCAGCTACAAGTCCAAGGAGTGTTAATTGAAAAAGGCGCAGGAAAAAAAGGGTTTAAGCAAAACAAAAAAATATGTAAAAAAAAAGAAATGCCTTCTACACACGTAATGAATTCAGAGTAATGGATTACAGAATTTGATATATGATTTTTAATACAACACTAACGTATTTTGATTAGGCAGACTTATAGTGGGGAACTAATGGATTTTTAAGTAATTATACCTACACAATTTTTGTTTTACTACATTCAATTTATTTTATCTAAAACATATATAGAATATTTTAAGAGACTAATGTAGAATAATAGCTTCGTTTTGGTATTGATATGAGACAGTTAAAACTTCTCAATAAGAATATAAAAATGTTTATAAATTCTAAAAGAAAATTTTCAGATTTATTTGAAATAATGAATTAGAGTTATTGATTAGATAATATGATAATATGAAAGGAGCGAATGTGTAATTTTTGACATTTCAGTTTTTTTAAGCAATGAATTCAGAGTTATAGATAAAAGAAGGTTAGGCATTTTTGAAAGTAGTTTATCCTAAAGTATATTGTGCCAAAATCTTATGTGGTTTTATTGAATATTTCTAACCACAAAAGACAAAACCAAAAGAGCGAATTTTGTCATGCCAAAAGGGCGAATCGTTTTGTTTTTTTACTAGAACTTTTGATTGGTACAAGATAAAATAGTTTTTTGAAGGCATGCATTTATTGTTTTTAAAGCACATATAGATTGGCATGATTATTTAAAAACATTATGTAATCCATTTTCAAAAATCCGAAAAATTATTTTTAAATAATGATGTCATGATTTATATATAATGATTTATAGGTGCTTTAAAAATAAACAATTAATTGCTTTGCACCAATAGTTTATCTTTTACCCTTGAGAAGTTATGGAAAAAAATATAAAAATATTTGCGTTTTGTTCAGGATATAGCCACACAAAATCCGTATTTATAATTCAATTAGTTGTCCAAATTAAAGGATATTGTATATAAGGACTGCGTCGAATAAAATTGTCCGCTACAAAAATGAAAAAATCTAGAAATCTAGTAATCGAATTTTTATAGAATAAAATATTTTATTTTGCAAATTATTTTTAGATTTAAAAAAAAATATAAAAAACCAGAAATTAATATTTTTTAATAAAAAGTTTTAATTTTTCGGAACCCCTTCCATTAATGTTGTAATGGTAGTGTCCGACACCCTCACAGCTGCTGAAGACCACTTTCTTTTAAGGTCTTGAAGGTCTTTGGCCACTTTTTTTGTTGTCTTCATCTCCCTTTTTACTAAAGCACAGTATCTCTGAATCGGCCTGAGTTCTGGACAGTTTGGTGGATTGGTTTCTGTAGGCACCAAAATCACTGCATTTTGTTGGATCCACTATAAGGCCGTTTTGCTGCAGTGACATGAAGCGAGGTCAGGCCAAAAAAATGTGGACACTTCATGTTGGCGTAAAAATGGAAGCAATCTCTTTTGCAAGCATTCCTTCACATATATTTCGCTATTAATTGTACCCGATGTCACGAATGAGCTGCTCCTTTTTCCACAACTGCAAATTGCCTGCCAAACAAGGAATTTCTTTGGGAATTTTGTCATTTTTTTTGATTTGAATTTTTCAGCGACATTTCCTCGAGAATCGGCTGTATAAAATTCCTGCCCAGGTAGCTGAGAAAAGTCCGCTAAAACATAAGTTTCGTCGTCCATTATGCAGCAATCGAATTTTTTAAAAAAATCTTGGTTCAGCTTTTTAGCTCGTTGTTTTGCGGTTTCATTCATGACGGCATTTCTATCCGGAACTTTTTGGACCTTGTACGTCTTCAGCCCAGCTTCTTTCTTAGTCCTGCGCACGAAATATTCTGAGCAATCCACCTTTCTCGCCAATTTCCTTCCGGATATGCTTGGATCTTTCTTTAAAATATTCACAACCTTCTTCGACTTTTCACGATCATGTGGGCCTTTTTTTTACCAGAACCTTTCTTCCGATCAATACTCAGGTCTTCCTTAAAGCGGATGATAACGCGAGAAATGGTCTTAGGGTTAGCCCCTCCCCCTTGGCAATTTTTTTAAAAGACCAACTAGGTTGTTTTTGAAAAATTTTAATTATATTTTCTCGCACTTCCACTTCGTTTCCCATTTTCGCGTTAAATAAATTTTGTATTGACTATAACTGACACAAATTATTTTCTGCCATTTAATTCAGAGCTACTATGATCATTTTTTTTCATTTGAATCTTGCAATAGCACATTATGGGAAGATATGTAACGGACAATTTTATTCGACGCAGTCCTTACGTTATGGTAATTGATGAATTAACCAAAATAACAAACAAAAAATTAAAAATATGTAGTTCATTAGATTTTGACTTGTTTTTCTAAAACAATGGCTTTTCAAATTCTTTACCTAATTATAATTCTATTTCTAAAACATGTATTGAATATTTTAATCGCATACATTAGTTTCTTAGGTTTATTTTAAAAAATACTCAATTAAGACACTAAAATGTATTTAATTAATGTATTTAAGAAAAACATTTTACCTGAATCCTAGATGTAGTTTTTGAGACTATTGGAGTTTGGCGGTTCATTTAAAGCAATGAATTCTGAGTTATAGATAAAAGAGGGTTAGGCAGAAGGTTTAATTAATGGATTTTCGAATGCTGATTTAAATTCCTTACTAAATTTAAATTATATTTTTAAAATATAAAACATTTTACCCATCTAATGTAGATCATTAGATGTTTCTAAAACAGATCGTTATATCTTAAAGTTAAATCACACTAAAAGAATATAAAATATTAATATATTCAAGACAAATTTTTTACCTGAAATTTTGTACATATAAAGTTTTAAATTGCCCTAAAATAATTTAGAAAACGTTTTTTTGTACTTAGAAACCCGAAAGCATATTCCAAATATCAATAAATCTTTATATTGATATCACGACTTTCAAATCAATATAAAACAGACTCGTAATAAGAAAGTTGTTATTTTGTCGCGCTGTGATTACGGTTCATCTTTATCTATATCTGAAAATCTAAATGTATTTTCCATTTCTATAGATCTAATATTGAGTTTGTTTAACTATGTTATTAAAATTTAAAAATCCAACATTTTAGTTATAATAAAAACAATCCAAACAATTCACACTCTATGCTTTGGCATGTACGTTATATCAAAAATAAAATAAAAAATTGTTTCCTCAACAAATTATAGGTATTTGAACAATCAAAAAATAACATAAAAAAGACTTATTAATGAAAACGTTTCAACAGCATCATAAAAAAACGTCAAAATATTACGACCAGTTTTAAGTTCACATGCGTATATTGTTGTTGTTGGTATTTTTAAGAGCATTGTTAAGATACTCATTTATTATTTTAGTGAAAAAAATGCATTTATTCCCCACGCACAACATATAAAATTCGAAAAGATACAAGAAACAATGCGCACGCAATGTGACCGACGCTGGCGTGAAATTTAAGTTGAAGAAATTTTTATTTGATTTTAATTTTTGACATGTGCTGCTGACAAAACAAAAATAAATTCGAAATTATTTTCTTTCCGTTGTATACTTTCTAAGCTATTGGTAACATTCTCAAAAGCGTGGCAGAAGAAATTATCGCTGAAGCATTCAATAACATCAGTCAATAGTTGTACCTGTAGCTGTAGCTGATGGTGATGGTGATTCTGATTGTGCTGCTGATGATGATGTGGTTGGTTCATGTTGCGGTTCATTTTAATACATAGTAGGTTGTTTAGTTTGGTTGCTCTGCGGAAAATGGTACAGATCTCCTCATCGCGTTGGTTGGTTGCATGCCTGATGTTTGTTTAGCTAAAAAGTAGGCTAAGCGTAGATTTACTGCCTCGTCGCAATTTGTTAAGCGATCTTGTGTCGCGTGTATTTGTTTTGCTGATTTTCTAAGTCACTATTTGACATCACTTAAAGCACAGCACGAGGCTAAGTACATTATTTAGAAATTTGTCTTTATTTAAATGCAAGAGGAATTTATGTTGTCCAGCATTCAACTGCTGATCTGAATCGGAGTTTGTTTATTGTGATATTTTGTTATTTTTATAATAATTTACTCGTTGTAGAAGTAAAACGATCAGCTATACTTTTACAATATATTTTATAATATTGGGTTTTTTATAAAGAAGTAGTCGATGAATTTAGCAAATTGGAAAGTTTAACAATATTAAAATCATACTATAGAATCGATTTCTGAAATCAAAAATAAAAAGAATTGAAATATAACACGACATGTATATGAAACTAGGAAACATTCCAAGTATTTGTGTGAAAACAGTTGTTTTAGACAATTTGCTTACGGTTTTTATTTGAATTTGAAATGAAGAACGTCACTATCATGCCAAAGGGAAGAATGTGCAATTTTTGACATTTGCGTTTTTTTTCCCCGTTTTGAATGTAGTTTTTCCTCAAGTAAACTGTGCCAAAATCGTGTGTGGTTTACCTGAATATTTCTAGCCACAAAAGACAAAACCAATAGGGCTAATTCGAAAAATAGAAAATCTTGTTATGCCAAAAGGGCGAATATTTTCTTTTTTTTGCCATAATTTTTTATTGGTATAAAATAAAATAGTGGTGTTAGGGAATTAATTGTTTGTTTTTAAAGCACCTATCGATTGGCATCGTTATTTTATTTTATTTATTTAAATTTTTATCATTACAAGAAAAATGTTTGGAAAAATATTTTTAAATAATGATGCCAATTGATAGATGCGTTGAAAACAAACCATTAATGCCTTTACATTAAAATTTTATGTTGTACCAATAAAGAGTTATAGCAAAAAAACGAAAAATTCGCCGCTTTGGCATGATAGTGACGATATCGCCAAATGTCACGGTCATGCTTTAAAAACAAACAATTAATACCTCAACACTACTATTATATCTTGCACCAATAAAAAATTATAGCAAAAAAACGAAGAAATTGAAAATCTTGTCATGCCAAAAGGGCGAATCTTATGCTATAACTCTTTAATGGTACAAGATAAAATAGTGATGTAAAGGCATTTATTGTTTGCTTTTAAAGCACCTATCGATCTGCATCATTAATTAAAAATATTTTGTCAAACATTAATTTGCCATTTGTTATTTGCATGAAAAAATGTTTGGCAAAATAATTTTAAAATAATGATGCAGATCCATAGGTGCTTTGAAAACAAATAATATATGCCTTTACATCACTATTTTATCTTATACCAATAAAAAGTTATGGCGAAAAAACGAGGAGATTCGCCCCTTTTGGCATGACAAGATTTTTAATTTTTCAAATTCGCCCTTTTTGTTTTGTCTTTTGTGGCTAGAAATACCCAACAAAATGACACGCGATTTTGGCACAGCATACTTGAGGATAAACTACATTCAAAAATGTAAAAAAACGCAAATGTCAAAAATTGCACCTTCGCTCCTTTGGCATTCTAGTGACGATATCATATTTTCATAATAAAAAAAATAAATAATTTTTTTGAAAATTCATATTAAGGTTTTTCTTCCCATTAGAAATGTTTCTATGAGCAATTTTAATACCTAAAAGTTTTAAGGTATTTTAAAATTTTGCAAACACTACAAACAGGTCCTCCACAAGAAAAACGACTATAATACGACTATATTGTTTATTATTTTATGATGTAAAAATATTTATGATGTAGCCGCGGTAGCTCAGTGGTTAGTGCGTTGGACTGCGAGTCGAAAGGTCCCCGGTTCAAGCCTGGACTGGGGCTAACAACATCTTTTCATAGAAACATTTTTCTATACCGCGCTACCTCTCGGCAGTAAATGGCAAACCTACGAGAGTAAAACCATTGCCTATGAAAAGCTCTCACCCGCCGTTCGGATTCGGCAATAAACTGTAGGTCCCACCACTTTGAGTACAAATACTTATAACACGCACAGCTCAAAATGGTGAGAGAGCTCGGCCGAAGTTCTGTACAGGACTGTAGCGCCAAACTATTATTATTATGTAAAATATGAGGTAAAGTATTCCAAAAGAGTAGCATAATTTATGAAATTTTACAGTTTTTTGTTTATGGTAAATAAATAACATTTTAACATTTACCGCAAAAGAAACACAACAGAATTCTAATATTTCAGTTTCACTGACAATGAGATAAATGAAAAAAATAAATAAAAAAACAAAAAAAAAATGTACAAAGAAATAAATAAAAAAAAAATCTAAACATTTAAATATAAATAAACATGGTACATACGCAACTTAATACAACTTAATACAACGATGGACGACAAGAACATGTAAAAGCAGTTAGTACCCCATGTAATTTATAATCGTCAAGAAAAAGACAAATCTCACTAAACGCACAAAACGATATTTAATTGCATTAGATGTACGCGACTATATTAACAAAAAAAAAAAAAGAAAAATCTTCGCAAAGAGTGAGAATATTTTATACACATGTGAAAAACGTAGCGAGTATTGTTTTTACTACAGAAGGTTGCTATATTTTTGTTGAAGAAATCTTATTCATGCGCAAAATATTAAAACTATACAAAAAGACAAACAATTTAAATTTGAAACAAGAAAAATCTTCTTAATATCTTTAACAACAGACAGAAAAGGTAGACACTAAAAAATTTTTTAAAGAAATGAAAACAAAAATACAGATTCAACTTACATATGAAGGGTTTTTCAATAAGAGCGCTACAAACGTTTTTTTTTTTCAAGGATTTTTCAACAGGGATGCTACAAAAGTAGAGCGACAGGGACAGCAAACGACGCCATATTTCTTGCCGCTCTTATGACTTTTCTCTTTAGTAAGGTTTGCTATTTCATGATGGAAAGAAATACGAGCCAACAATGAGTCGAAATTAGTAAAATTTACTACCGAAATTCGAATTTGTAGCGTCCCTGTTAAAAAACCATTTATACTACCAGAGTTATACACACAGCAAAACTATTTGTTGCAACAACAAACTAATTGTTCAAACAATTAATTATTCAACCAACTATATGGTGAACTATTTGTACAAACAACTTATTATTTTCTCTCAACTGTTAAGTAAATTCTAATAGTCAGAACAGAATGGATCGAAGTTTAGACAACAAACAATTTAGAACAGTTTTAAATCAATTTGTAGACATGTTAGTGTAAACTAATCCAATACAGTTTTATCAAAAAGAGTTTTTTTTAGTCGCTAAAGATTACAATTTGATATGCATTACGAAATACGAAAATGTTTTTTAATAATTGATCGGAAAATTTTGTTTTTTTAGAAACTCATCATTCATTCAGGATTTAATAATTAACAAAAATGATTTATGGTTACCTAGAGCATAATCCAAACTAACTATTAAAATTACTATCTTTTTTCTAATTGATCCACTTTAAAAAAATGTCCTGTGAACTTATTTTTTTGTACTCTTTTACATAGTAAATTTTCCAAAAACAAATACTAATGATCGTAGTCTGAAAATATCATTACTTAATATTTAAATTATGCTTATTCTTATTGCATACTCAGAATTTTTTCCTATTACTCAGTGTTTTTGTGAAAAAAATGCAATTTTTAAGTAATTTGTATGTAAAACATACACGCATTTTAAATTTAAACAGTTTTAACGGAAACTGTGTTGATAGGGCATATTTTCAAAATGAGCAGCGATACAAAAAAGTTAGTAATTTTCATCGTTAGCTTGAACTATGTACTGCACAATGATAAATCATTTTCTTATTTATCGTGAGACCCAAAGTGTTCAAAAAAGCGTCCAAAAATAGTCTAAATAAATAAATATTTTTCGAGTTTAAATTTAAATATCTTAAAAATCTGACGAAATAATAGTATTTATCGGTATATTGTAATTAGTCTTGACAATTGAAAGAAAAGTAGCGTTTACGGTTTTTTGGAAAACTAGTTGTGTAATGGTCTGTATTTTTATAACTATAAAAAGTGGCTGAAAAAGGCCTAGAAATTCGAATGCCATTTTCTTAAAAACGATACGTAATAGAAAAAAAACTGAGTACTGAGGCAAAATTAACAACTGCGAATTATACAGAATTGATATGTCTAATTTTTTTTCCTCGTTTTGTTGATTAATCTTTTTTGTTTCTGTGTATAATCGGTAGCGCCAAGTGAATGGACTTTTTACAAGTTAGTTATATTTTTTTTTTGCGCCTGTGCAGGAAGCGATCTTTTACAGCGAAACGCGTCACAAAGTTCATGCCGGAGGTTTTTCACTTTTTCGGCAATGTTTTCGGCCGACCATAACAAGAATCACAATCGGTAGGTACTATACGTATGTAACATGAGGTTAGGGCACTTTATGGTCTATGAACTGCAAACAGCAATGACCTTCAGAGCAGCATAAAATAACTTGTGAAAATTTATTATTTTTACTTTGTTTTTTTTTTTTTTTGTTTTTTCAAGAAATGACAATTTTATATGTTGTAGTACATGTCAGAACAAAATGTTACGCTATTTGCGTCTTGTTTAGCTGAATTTTTGCACGATATTTTCATATTGTTCATCGCAAGAAAAAAAAATATAAAAAAATAACTATCATGCAAAATATACAAACAAACAAAAAAAATCCAAACAATTTAAACGCTTTGCACAGCGCCTTTTTATGCATCGTTGATTTTCGACAACTGGCTGCCGGGCACTGCCAGGTAGGCAGGCAGGCAGCTAGCCCGCTATTATTACTTAACTTAAGCAAATAATGTTATAATAATGTCTGCCATTAAAGCACCGACTTGTGCAGCGAGATATATGCGTCCTAAAGACGTTGTGGATTATTCCGAGAGCCAGTAGTAGTATTGCCTTTTTGTCTGTATTATATAATTTAGCTAACGTTTTTGGTGGCTGTTCTTGCGCCGACGACGATGACGACTTCCGCGACTTGTTAGCATTTTTCATAAAATAAGTTATTATCTCTGTGTTGTGTGTGGCGCTGTTCTTATTATTCTTTTTTTTTTTAGTTTTTATTTTAAATAATTTTATAGAGTATTTTATATTTTATGGCTTTTGACCACTATAAGCGATAATCTTCTCAACCCTCTGGCTATTTTATGGGTGGTCAGCACATTAAGAGATCTTTTTATTATTTTCGGAAACAATTCAGTTTTACGACAATTTATAGGGTATACTATTTAATTTTCTAGAAATGCTATTCAAGCGCAAATGATTCGATGTAACGATGATAGCATTTTTTAATGTGCTGCCTAGGTGGTGGTTCAGTCGGCTATGATGAAACGCACGATAATCTTAAATTTCAAGCCCACACACACATTTGAAATGAAAGATTAAAACACAGTTGTACCCCTAGTAGAAATTTTGATAGAGCCATGGTCATGAAGTGATCATGTCATTATTTGAGATGATCGGGATATGACGAGGCCCAAAATGTCCTTTGAACGCAGTGTCCTGATCATGTACTGACCTCAGGCCATGATCATGTACTGATCGGGCAATTCCCCATTTTATTATTTACCCGACAATTGCCTTGTCAGAGCCCGAGCATAATAGGGTTTCTCTCATTAAATCTCGATCATTGTCTGATGTCATTTCGTTATGAGGAACAAATAATGTAGCTATGATCGGGAACATTGACTATTTAGATAATGCAAACCCTGGTATGGTAAGCATGATAAGGGCATGCAAAGGCAATGATCATATTTTCTCTAATAGGACTTACCCAACGAAAACCCGATCATTTCCCGATTGCGCATCTATGAATTTTGAATTCCAATTTCAAAACGAATTTGAATTTTCAATACAGTCGGGCATGTTCTAGATTTCCATGGAATACGAATTTCATACAATTTGTTTTTACGGTTAACCCTAGTAGTAATTTTCCCTATTAGTGGAGATAAGATTATGGACCGATCATGTTAGTTAGGTGTCGGATAAAGATATGGGGAAATTACAATAATCAGTGTCCAATCATTGCTCTAGCACAGGGTTCGGTGAGTAATTTTAAATGGGGTCCGGATAATATTAAAAAATTTTATCACGGTTCAGAAAAAAAAATCTTAATGCTTATTAGTATTTATTTCTTCACATTTAAGAAATTATATAAAACTAAATAGGTAAAATTAATAAGATAAATTACCCCGAAAGTCTTGAAACCGTTTTTTTTTATTATTTTGGTTCTACCTTCCGTACCGCAGTCCGCCTAACAACAATTATACTAGGCAAACTATATGGGAATTTTCAGAAGTATTTCCGACTTATTTACGGCAAACACACTGATAAATGGATGTTTGTGTGAAGAGTATGACAAAGATTCTCAAATTCTATGGTATTTTAAAGGCAGATTTCCGGCATATTTTAGGAACGGGCAGAAAAAATATTGCTTTTGATGCAAACTCTTCTTTGTTTGCTTAAAATCATACGAAAGAAAATTTCCGGCATTTTATAGAAATATTTCGAGCATATTTCCGGCAAACATACAGATAAAAGGAATATTTTAGGAAGTGTATTGCAGATTGTCATATTTTTCGGAATTTTATTGGCAAATTCATGGAATATTTTGGGTACGGGCAGAAAACATACAACTTCTGATACAGACTCCTTCTTTGTCTGGTTGAAATATGACGAAATAGATTCTGTAAACTGACTCGACTCTGCCAAAAATTTTATTTGTTAAGAGAAAGAAGGTGTTTTCAAAATATATAAATATAAACTACTAAAAGAATTCAATGCGATTATTATTTAAATAAAAGTCAATGTCCGAATAAATGGTTTCTCAACTGTGTATTTAATTTCTGGTTTATTTTCGACAAACACACAGATAAATGGAAGATTTTAGGATGTGTATATCAGGTCAGGGAGATCTCGACGTATTCCACATATCTTAAGAAAGCACATACTATAGGTAGCTATTTATACAGATTCCGAGCCGCCACGAATGATAAAAAATTGTCTAGAATTATTACTAAATACACTAGACAAGAAATGGAAGTATTTTTTTTATTTATCCACGATCTTAGTGTAATTTTCCGATGGAACTCATGATTCTTATTACGACCTAATACTCCGTTTTTCCAGATTGGCTCAAGTTTTTACGTAATAAAATATATGGCATTTCTCGTGTTTTTCTACATATTTTTGTCTTTAACTTTTTACAGATTAAAGATTTCTTTTGTATTTAATTGAGAAAACATCAGTTAATATTTTAAAATAAACCACATCCCTAGTGGAAATTTGCCCGATGCGCCATCGGGAAATGATCGGGGTTTCGTCAGGTAACCCCTATTAGAGCAAATATGATCATTGCCTTGTCATACCTTTATCATGCTCACCATAGCAGGGTTTACATTATCTAAACAGCCAATGGTCCCGATCAAAGCTACATTAGTTGTTCCTCATAAAGAAATTTTCATCGGGCAATGATCAGATTTCAATGAGGTATGATATTTTATTTCATTGGGTATTTGTAGTGCTTTCGTATGCTCTTGTTTTAACAAGGCCATGGGTCAGATAAATAATGATATGGGGATTACCCGATCATTGCCTGAGGTGAGTACATGATCAGGACACTGCGTTACAAGGACATCGTGGGCCTCGTCATATCCCGATCATCTCAAATAATGACATGATCAGTTCATGAGCATGGCCCTACCAAAATTTCTACTAGGGGTATAAACCACGGATTGATCTGACCGAAGTAATGATCACTCAAATACAAAAAATATTATTTTAAAGGTGTAGCTAATATTTATTGCATAAAAACTGAGTATGAGGTCGTCATTAGAATCTTAAAATCCATCAGGAAATCAAAATTAGGTCATGGATAAATTTTTTTTTTTGTTGTGCTGTGATATTACAAAAAAATGAATTGATAAAATTTAAATTTTGATATGCCATTCGACAGAAGATTGTTTTCTCATCAGTTATTAACTTCAAATATCCGAAATTAGAACTTTTGGTAAACTCATTACAGAATGTTTTAAAATGTATTTGGAGTATATTACTTTTACAACAACTAAATATTTATTAAAATTGTTTAAATCGTCATTTTGCTACAAATTTGTTTAAGAAAAATTTAAAGAATGTGTTTTTTTTTAATATTTCTGTAATTTAAAATATCTGATGTTATTTTTTCAAAATATATCATAAACATTGAAATTATTTATATTTTATATAATTTCAATAGGCACACACATTTTTTTATGATATAGCCTGTGCAAATTTGTGAAAGTTTATTTTTGCGTCTTCAGATCATTAATTAAATATTTGTGGGAATTGCACAATAAAACAGATACAAAAACATTCATTCATTTAAATTAAGAAAGTTCTGAATGACGATGATAAAATCAAAATGAAAAGAAATTTTATGAATCACACAAAACCCAAATGAATGCCTACCATGTATGGGCAGCTAAGAGCTTTGCAAAAAATGACTAATTTAAATGAGTATTTTTTTTTTTTATTTTCTTTATATACACGTTGTAATAAAACCGAAAATTTACATTTTATTCCAAAATATAATATTGACATTGTTTATGCAAAACTCACCTAATACATTTCAAGAATTTCGTCACTTCCGATAGAACATGTTTACCTATTAAATGCCATATACAATTTATCAACTGATTTTTATAATAATAATATAATAGTTTGGCACTACAGTTCTATAAGAACTTAGGCCGAGCTCTCTCACCATTTTAAGCTGTGCGTGTTATATTTGTACTCAAAGTGGTGGGACCTACAGCTTATTGCCGAATCCGAACGGCGGGTGAGAGCTTTTCATAGGCAATGTTTTTACTCTCGTAGGTTTGCCATTTACTGCAAGAGGTAGCGCGGTATAGAAAAATGTTTCTATGAAAAGATGTTGTTAGCCCCAGCCCAGGCTTGAACCGGGGACCTTTCGGCTCGCAGTCCAACGCACTAACCACTGAGCTACCGCTTATTATATTAAACAATAAACTAAAAAAAACATTTGATTTAACAAAATATATATTTGATTTTTTATTTCTACAATGATCTACAATATATTGTTATCCGGCATATTCAAATTTCTAATCGAAAAATAGTATTCGAATATCAATACGACCGAATTCAATATTTCAATTGTATTTTGATTTCTGTTCTTTTATATTTGAATTTCGATCGACAAAGAATTACCATTTAGACAACCCTATTAACCTTTTAAACCTATAAACTATGACACAAAGGTTTTTAATCCCAATAACTATTTGACTCAATACCGAAATTATAATAGTTTGGTAAATATTTCACTCTAATGCATTAAAATTCAACAAAACAATAATTTAATTAAATCATAAAAAATGACAAAATGTTTGAAAAACACTTTCAGTCATGTTTTTTTCTAATTTTTATTTTGTTTTACACATCTTCATTAAAAAAATGTTTGCCAGCGGCAATAAATGCCGTAATGCTAAAATACGCATTTTATATTTTATACCCAAGTCAGCGGTAGACGTTTTGTCGCCAGTCACTTGTCGCTTTAAAATGCGCAAAGTGGCTAAACTATGAATTACAAAAGTCACTTTACACGCGTAGTATTCTTTTTTTTATATTCTTCTATAAAAGCATTAAATTATGCATCATTGCAATGGACAAAAAAAAAAAAAAAACAAAAACCGTTGGTCAACATCACTGCCAAATGCAAGAAAATTAAATATTTAATGATATGCAACACGGAACTAACTCGTTAACCATTTAAGAGTTTCTTGATTGACACGCAAAGTGTGCTGCACAGTTGAGTTAAGCTGTTTTGTCATTTCAACTAAATGCCAAGAAGATGACATTTTAAATGAGAAAAACAAAAAAAAAATGCAATAAAGAATGAAGAAAGTTGCATTAAGAAATTTATTATTTAAATCGTCAACTTTGAGATGATGTTCTGAGACTACAGTCTTAGTGTTATAAGCTATAGCTACATTAAATTATATGAAATTATCATCCCGAGACTGCAACATTCTGGCAGTATTCAGTTATATTTAAGGAATATTTCCGACAAATACACAGATAAATCTAAAATTTCGAGAATGTCTAATGTTGAGCAATTTTAAAGACAAATATTTTGTGTATGGGTAGTAAATAGGCAGCTTTTAATACAAACTCCGTTTTTTGTCTGAATAAAATTAACCCAACAACCCGACATAAACTTTTTTATGAATATTTCCTGCAAACAGACAGATAAATGAAATATTTTGGGAAGTGTACAGCCATTTGTAAAATTTTGTGAAATTTAAATGGTTGATTCGCGGTATATTTTGAAAACAGGCAGATAAGTAACAGACAGCTTGTGATACAAATTCCGCCTTTGTCTGTTTGAATTATTTAAAAAAAATGTCTAAACTCCCTCCACCTTTCAAAAAAAAATGTATGGTAAACTGTTAAATCGCCTAGTTTCCCGAGACAAAATGTCTGGCTTTTTTCAGCAATATTTCGGGCATATTTCCGGCAAACACAGATATATAAATGAAATATTTTGGGAAGTTGTTAAAGTTTTATGGGAAGTTGTTAAATTTTGTGGAATTTTAATGGTAGATTCAAGGAATATTTTGGGAATGAGCTGAAAATAGCTAGCTTTTTATACAGACTCCATCTTTATCTGTTTGAAATATGTCGGAAAAATATTTCTAAACTGTCAAAAATTTTGTCTAGGGTACCGTGCGTTCATGAAAAATGCATTATATAAATGAAAAAATATGTTTGTCAATTGATGAACGATCATTTATTAATGAAAAATTTGTGAAAATGCCTTCATTTTTTTTTTTTTAATTTTTGGGGAATATTTTGGGCATACATTGAAAATTTATAAAATTTTGAGGAATATTTAAGATTTCCCGGTATATTTTGATTACAAAAAAAAAAAAAGAACAGCTTGACCATGACGAAAATTTTTAATTAGAAATTAGGATTCTTTTCTGAAACTTTTGAGTATAAAAAAAATATAAAACTTAACTATACGATATACATTAATAATCACAAACTCTCAACGGCACTACATCTAACTGTCAGGAAAATTTCAAAGTAATACCAACCCGAGACAAAATTTCTGTCATTTTCAGGAATGTTTTCCGCACATTTTCGGAAAACAAATGGAAGTTGGTTAGAAGCGTATTGCAGATTATAAAATTAATTGAAATTTTAATGGATGTTGCCCTGCACTCAGAAAAAAAATGCATACAAAAATTAGTCAATAGGACAATTATTGATTCAATAGTATACAAAAAATAAATATTTTTCATATAAACTCAAAAATAATAGAAAAGCATTCTAGTATTTAATGGTATTTAACTATTAAAATAATAGTTTATTCTAGTATTTAATGGTATTTAACTATTAAAATAATAGTTTATCTTATTAACTTTACCCAGAAAAAAATACTATATAAAAAATAGTTTTTTACTATTAAAAATAGTCAATAGCATAAATTATTATTTTAATCGGAAAATACCATTAAATACTAAAAAATACCATGACATTGCCATTGAGTTTATATGAAAAGATTTATTTTTTGTATACTATTAAATCAATAATTATCCTTTTGACCAATTTTAATGAGATTTGAGGGAATTTTTTTCTGGGTGTTAATTTAATAGCAAAAAAAAACTATTGATTTTATGGTATTTTTATACCCTACACTAAGAGTGAAAGGGTATATTCAATTTGGTACGCCGTTTGTAACACCCAGAAAGAAGCATATCCGGTATGAAAAAGTATATATATTCTTGATCAGCATGACCTCCTGAGTCGATTTAGCGATGTCCGTCTGTCCGTCTAAATCTAAATTCGTTACACCTACCCATTTGTAAATATGGGTATCAAATGAATGGAAATTCTTCAGCGATTGAAAGTTTGTAGGTATTTTCAGGATTCGTATTCTCTGGTGACCAATATACCACTTTGAATGGTAACCACACATATGTGTAGGGTATGTATAGTAGGCTTAGACCGACTATAATTTTGATAATCCTAACTATCATAATAAAACCTACTTTAAAATTTCCCATGTGATCTAACCTTCCCAACTGGTTTTTTTTTTGCGTCTTTGTCTGATTGAAATCTTTCGAAATATTTTTTAAACTCTCTCGACCCAACAAAAAAATTTGACATGTGAAATATTTGAATCTAAATTCGAAAATGTATGTTTTTTTTACTATTTTTGAAAATTTTTAAAGAAATGATATAGTTATGCCTAGAAAAATAATGATGTTATATATTTCTGATATTTATGATTATTTTTATATTTATAAAATTTATAACAAAACCTTTCTTTTATTTTAGGTAAGCGCACTAACATTTGACCTAGAATGATAATTATAGTGTGGTGAGTAAAAAAAAAAACAAAATACATAAAAACAATAAAATTTCAAAAGTCTAATTATGCAAAATACTGCAAATATCGTGAAATCGTTGACGAGAATCACAAGATGCTCGTTTGCTGCACAAAATAATGACAGCAATCTGCGCACTCAACACTGAGCCGCGCACATTACAATGTTATAAACTGCAATTTCAAGACGCCTCTTGAAAACTTTATTGCAAAGTCCATCAGCAGCAGCACAGTCTGTCCTCCAAGAGTGGCCAATAATAGTTCAACACTATAGCCAGATAGATACAAAATAGACTTGGTAAAAATAAAATGAACCTTTAAGTGATTGCTAAGCAAATAAAGGTGAAAAGCACTTAAGGGTACTTCGAATACAGAACACATAGAAAAGAACAGGACAGAACAGAAAAAAAAAGTCCGTACCACAGCAACATCATCACTAGCAACAACAACATAATCACCGGCAATATCAACATTATTAAGAGCTCGTTTCAAAAATAAACCTAAACGAAATACATTATGTAAAACAAAAAGAAAAAAGGGGTTAATAAAAGACACAAAGCGCATTGATATGCGGAGTTTTAGAGCCTCTAGAAGCGGCGCCTAAAGAGTTGAGTGTGGCAAGTCGACGTTCTTAAGAACCTCAACTCTTGTTTTAACTAAATGGTGTGGGAAACTTTGCTATACCATGTCGCGTTCGCGTCAACTACTTAACGACAAACAAACGGACAGACGGAAGGACGGACGCAAGGACGGATGGTCAGTAGGACGGCATAAAATAGGCGCATTCAATATCAGTGCCTGTGAAAATGGGGTCTCTTACGTCGTTTAATGATACAGCTTGTTGGCGCTGCCATCATTACCATCATCAGCAACAGTATCAGTATCAGCTAGCTGCATAGTCGGCATTATAATCGTCTTTAGCATCACTCAAGTGCGCACAATTTGAGGTCGTTTTCACAAATATTTGCACAAATTGAATTCTAATTTGTTCCACGTCGTCGACGTCGTCATCATCCTCATCGTCAGCATTACCTGCATAGTTGCTGCACGTTCCAACGATATGAATGTAGGTGGAAATCGAACCGCAGGAGTTTTTTGCCCATGGGTTGCTTCTTCGCTTATTAGGTGCAGCCAGCCACCTTGTATTAGGTTTTACCTTCGAGTAACACATATGCGTTTGAACTTTTCCCAATGTATTCTGGCACTTTTCCACCGACAATTGTTGGCACGCATATGAGGCTAAATGTGCCCATAGTTGTGGCAATTCTATTCAAAAGTAATTGTCGAAACTAGGATAATAACATCACGACTTGGTTGGTGGTTATTGTGCTTGATTAGATTTAAGTTTTATACGATTTTTAGATTTGTGTATATGATGTGATTTTGTGAATTTTGGGCATGAGAGAAAATTACATCTGATTTGAACGGAAATTGTTGGTACTTTTGAAAGGCCAAGAGTTACATTAAAAGTTACATTTAGTGGAATAATTTACATATAGCAAGATCAGATATTTTTTCTAACAACGAAGATTATTTCATTTTGACTTAATAAAAGATTTTTCTATTCAATTATTCTAAGTATCAAAAAATGTTTGGCAGGCTCATGGCAATTTAAAAATATATTTTCAAATGTTTGTAAGTTAACGCAGTTTGTATTTTAATTCAAAACATTTACTGTCGCCTGCTCTATGCTTCACATGAATTCATTGCTCACAACATCAAAGCACAAGTAGTGTCAAAACAAAACACAGCCAAACAGAGTTGTAGTGAAGATGTCTATAATGATGTGCAATAAAAATTCAAATTCTGATATAAACTGCTTATGACACTAATGTCGATTTCCATGGCAAGTTTTTAGTTGCTGCCCCAAAAACTCAATGCTTGCACTAGCCATGGAAATCATTTTTGATTTTCTAATATGTGTTTGTGAATAATTTCACATTGACTTTTAATTCTGTCATTTATTTATTTCCTTAAAATTGTGTTTGGTTGCGTGAAAAACTGATTTCAAAACGAGTGCAAAAACTAAAAACTCAGAGCAACAACTATTCTAGCAGTTATTGCTCTATGGAAATTTATCAGTGCAACAACTGAAGTGCTATGGAAACCGACATAAGTAATCGGTATATTTTACATTTTTTTTTTCATTTTTACTCTAGGAATTTTCATTAATATTGAAATATAGAAAATATTCAAAAGGTATAAGAAAAACATATAATATTTTATTTAATTTATATTTATATTAATTTTATATTATTTGTTTATCTTTTTATTTTTTTTTTCATTATTTTATTTTTTGAAAAAAAAAATTTTTTTTTTTTTTTGGATATATTGCTTTTTGACATTAGATATTGTGTTTTTGTCGTACACATTTTTTTTTGTTTTTAAAAAAATAATGTTTATTGTATTTTTTATAAACACATAAATACTAACAACATACATGTCGCGAATCGCCGGGAAGCAGATTTGTTGTTCTTGTATATGGTCGTCTTCTCACTCGTTACTCATTGCGCTCATTTGCTGCACTCACTGTACTTGTTGAATTTTCAGCGACAGTAGTGTCATTTGGTTTTGTTTTTCAAAACAATGAATGTGTTGAAAAAAATGTCTTGACACTACTAAACACCAATGAAACAAATATTGCAGTGAGGTCGCTGGACTGTCATTGCAAAATGTACTCAATACAGTAGAGTGCATATTTTGCAGAGCAAACTTCAAATATATTTTTGCAAATGACTAAAAGACAATTAAAAGTCGGCTTTTAATTCTATTTAAATTCTATTCTATGTGTAAATTGTCAAAAAGCTAATTTTAATTGTATAGTCTTATTCTAGCTAGCAATGATAATTGTTATCAATAACAATTGTTACAAATCATTTCCCGATGGCACATCGGGTAAATTTCTACTAGGGACCCTAGTAGAAATTTTGGTTGGGCCATGCTCATGAACTGATCATGTTATTTGAGATGATCGGGATATGACGAGGCCCACGATGTCCTCAGGCAATGATCATGTACTGATCGGGTAATTCTCCATATCATTATTTATCTGACATTGCCTTGTTAAAACATGAGCATACGAAAGAACTACAAATACCCGATGAAATAAAATATCATACCTCATTGAAACCTGATCATTGCCCGATGAAAATTTCTTTATGAGGAACAACTAATGTAGCTTTGATCGGGACCATTGGCTGTTTAGATAATGTAAACCCTGCTATGGTGAGCATGATAAGGGCATGACAAGGCAATGATCATATTTGCTCTAATAGGGGTTACCTGACGAAACCCCGATCATTCCCCGATGGCGCATCGGGCAAATTTCCACTAGGGTATTGTGACCGATATGAATTTGTAACTCTTGCCAGAATAGGGCTATTAAATTTTACTTTAAATTCCCTATGAATATGAACCGATATTAATTATACACCCGTGACAAACTTTCTGAAATTTTTTTAGGTATATTTCGAAAATATTTCCGGAAAACACATAAATTGAATATTTTCGAAAATATATAGCAGGTTGTCAAATTTTGCGAAATTATATTAGCAGATTCATGGTAAATTTTGGCTACGGGCAGAAAACGAATAACTTGTGATACAGATATCGACTTTGTATATTTGAAATATGTCGAAAAACTGCTTGAAAGCTGCCTCGACCCTGATAAACTGATTGTCTGGGGTATACCCCAAATACTACGTAGTTTAGTTGTTTTGTAATAATCCGAGACAAAATTAGTGGAATTTTTCAGGAATACTTCCGGCAAACACAGATGGAAAATTTTGAAAAGTGCATAGCAGGTTGTGAAAATTTGTGGAATTTTATAGTCAGATTCACGGCATATTTTGGAAAAAGGCAGAACACGGACATATTGTGATACAAACTTCGCCTTTGTCTGTTTGAAATATGTAGAAAAATGTTTATAAATTGTCTCGACCCTACCGAAAAATCTTTCTTGGGAATGATAGTATTTGTATACAAATACTATCATACAAACTTGTATACAAATACTATCATAAAATAAAAAATACTATAATAAAATAATCATATTCAAAATCATATTCAAAACCCAAAAATTATGCCAATTTCTCTCATCTTTGTTTTGCTGATAGATTCATAAAATTAGAGTCGCGCACTTTTTTCTACCATCAGCCAATTTTATTTGCTTGACTCTAATTATGCTCTAATTAAAATTTCTCCTCAACTCTGTCATGTTGTCAACTGTAAACCCACGGCGTATTAACCTCATTCGCGTCATCAACAAATACTGACCATGCGCAAATATTCAATTAAGAAACCGCAGTAAATTAAGTTAAACAAACCAAAAATATGGTATGACTCTCCAAGAAAAAAAAACTGGTTCAAATAATAGTCAAGCTGTGTTTCGAGAAAAGATCACTCTAGATAACAAAAAAAAACAACTGGCGACAGAAACGTAAAGATTTTTGTTCTGGTTATATGTTTTACCTACGAATACAAAGTATACAAAATACGACGGCATGTTATAGATACGAAATCTAGGTAAATATATGCGCATGCATAATTAAACAAATATATTTTTTACTATACACTTTGTATATGTTTTAATTAATGCATTAGTTTTCTGGGTGTGGGGGGGGGGAGAACAAAAACAGGTTGTGTTTAATTTTATGCATTCAGATTATAGGTATACCTAGAAAATCACAAATTAGGTCAAATTAGAATTGTTACTGTTATAGAGAATCCATAATCCATGATCAATATTAAAATGTTTTTGACAGTTAATTCTTGCATAGCTATTCAACCGTATAACACAAATCAGATCGATTACGAAAAATGTGTGAGGAGGAAAACTTGATGCAAGAAACGGACACCTGCCAAAAGCCACTTTGTATGGAGTGGTTTAACTTGCCATTGGCTTTTCGACCATGTTTGGTGTAAATGCGCAGTCAGTGAGCGATCCGCAGACGAGTCTGCAATTAAATCATAATATTGCTTAACAGTTTAAGGCCATAATAGCTGATATTAGCTGGTTTATATTGTACTAAAGTGGTGACGAGTTCCATTCACTATATTTTTTTTTTGGTTTAAAGTTATTAACTGGATTTTATTGCAACTTGTGCGGCAACAAAGAAATATTTGAGCCGTTGCTGACAGCTGCTGTCAGTTGAGCACAACAGCTGATTACTGACAGCGTTGCCAACTGAAAAGGCACTTTTAAGGACTTTTCATTTTTATAGATTTATTTGAAATTTTTCAAATTCTTAGCGAAATTTTTTGTAAAAATTCTAAATTCCGCGTATTGATCAACTGCAGCTAAACACTTTCAAAATTTATTTAAATTCTATAGAAATCTCACTTTTTTTTCGGCATTACTTAAATCCCTAAAGTCACGAATTTCTTTAAAAAAAAAACATGCGACAATATTCAACACTTTATCATCACGACAACGTCGAGGACGTGTACAATAGGCAGGCGGCAGTTAGCAGACAGGCAACTGTTGCTGCCAGTCAGCAACTAACAAAAAACTAACTCATGTTAAGCAGCAACCAACGCCAACTAACGAGAGATTCGACTCGCGACTGCAACCCGAGTCCATTAAAGCCAATGACTTTCATTGATTTTGCATCATCTGCTGGCAGTGTTTAAGTATTTTGAATAAACAAAAAAAAATTAACAAGAAAAAAAAAGAAAATAAAATGCAGATATTTTTTAAGCCCACAATTCTAATTCGCTTTCAAACTAACAATGTGTTTTCCCATAATGTCCACTTGTTGGTAGTGCTATGGTTGTTCTTGTTGCTGAGGTTGTTGCTGCTGCTACTGCTGTCACGTAGCTAGAGGGTGGGGATGCTGCTGCTATTTGACTAGGTGACTGTTGTATGCCAGGAAGTACGAACGACGAAAAACACTGATTAAATGTACCATGTTGTGTTGTGTCATGAAAAACACAGTTCAATGTTTTTGAGTATTCAAATATTCTATACATATATCGTAATACTGTTTTTTTTTTCAATTATTTTGCAGATAAACATTCGACAGCACAATGTTTGTTGATTTTTAAAGCAATGTTATATGTATTTACTTACTAAATGTAAAAAAAAGCAATAGAACAATGCAAAAAGTATTTATCCCCCAAATATAATAAATGGCAGGTAACAGGCGGGCAAAAACAGCAGTTTGACTATAGACTTTCGGATGGCAGAACTATATCAAAACCTACCTGTTGTCTGCGATAGATAGACGAAAACCAAACAGTAGTTTACAGAAAGACGAAGTGATGGAGACGATCGACACAATGTTTCTTGAATTTAAGGCAACCAAAAACCTTTCTTGAAGCAGGCAGTTTTCATTATTACATCTAAATGTTGAATAAATGTAAAAAAAATAAACAATTCTAAAAGTATTTAGTTTGTATTAATCTGCAGGCGGTAGCTCAGTGGTTAGTGCGTTGGACTGCGAGCCGAAAGGTCCCCGGTTCAAGCCTGGACTGGGGCTAACAACATCTTTTCATAGAAACATTTTCTATACCCCGCTACCTCAGTAAATGGCAAACCTACGAGAATAAAACCATTGCCTATGAAAAAGCTCTCAACCGCCGCTCGGATTCGGAATAAACTGTAAGTCCCACCACTTTGAGTACAAATATAACACGCACAGCTCAAAATGGTGAGAGAGCTCGCCGAAGTTCTATACAGGACTGTAGCGCCAAACTATTATTATTATTATTATTAATCTGCAGGAAACAGCAATTCGGATGGTTTTTGGTAGACATAGGCGGAGTTGTATCAAAATCTTCTTTAAATCTGCCATACACAGACAAAAGGTTATTGAACTATACAAAAAGTATTTTCCACAAAAGTAATATATATGGCAGGTAACAGACAGGCAAAAACAGCAGTTTACTACAGACGAAAGCCAAAAAGAAGTATATAGGAAGACTAAGTGGTGGGATGATCGAATGTGTCGTCGAACAATGTTTCTTGATACTATGCTAAAAGTGTTTAATTTGTATTAGCTTGAAAGCAGGTAACGGATGGTTTTCGGTAGACATAGGCGTAGTTGTATCAAAATCTACCGTTTATCTGGCATATACAAACGAAAGGCAAATGGCAATTTATTGGAAGGTGAAAGATATATGGCGCAGATATGTGGAAGACCAATGTAACTGCCAACTTTTTGGAAGATCAAATTTTAATGATTGCTGGCCTTAAATTTATTATTTGAATAAGGAGGCATGGATCAATTGAGTTTTAGCATTTGATAACACAAACGTCATGCCCTTGATATCTGTGAATTTTTCATATTAAAAGGACATTGATTTCCCTTACAATATTTCGAATAAAAGTAACTTATTTACATATTTAAGTAAATCTTATGAAAATTATAAATACTAAAATTTACTACAATCTTGATGTTCGAGAAATTACATTGAAAATTAAAAAAAAAACAGCCATTATATACAGAGGAAAATCTCTAAAATGAGAACGTATATTAATTATATCGGCATTCAAATTCATAGTAAACAAAAATTATTTTCTTCGACAAATTTGTGTAACACATTTAAATTCAAATCAAATTCGGTATCAAATAAATTGGTAGAATGATTTACAATATTCGGTTGTAATTTTCAAAAGAGTACAATGTTAAGACGTACTTTATTCAATCAAGTACTTACATTGTACAAACGTACCTTAAACTATAGTAAATACTTTGTACAAACAGGCTTTATACAATCATATTTTGTACAACCGTACTTCATGGGAGTGTATAACAAAGTTTTGTACAACAGTACTTAGTACTACAGTACTTGGCACAACTGTACTTTGTAAAACCGTACTGTGTACCACACAACTTTGTAGAACCGTACATAGTACAGTCATACTTTGTACTACAGATGGCCGTGTTGATGGCACGGACACTCACGGGCTCATCGATATGTGACATGCACGAGTCCGACGACTAAATTTAAAGGCACGCACGAAAAACACGGGATATAGAAAGACACGAAGAAGCACGGAAAAACATGAAAAAATCACGGATCACATATAAAAACCTAGACAAAACGTGAAAAATAATATTAAAAACAAGTACTAAAACGCTTTAGAATAACGGTTCCCGTTCCAAGATTTAAAAATTAGCGGTGCAGGCCTAGTTTCCGGTTCCAACCAAAAAAAAATATATGGGTTCTGATTTCTGTTCCAAATAATTTTTTTAAATCGGTTCCGGTACAGGTTCTTAACGGTCCCTTATTATAAATAATTCAAAAATTAAGTTTGGTAATGTTTTATTCTCTGAACCGGAACCTCTCCGGAATCGGAACATGTCGAGGACCGCAAAGAACCGGAATCGGAACGTTTGTTAAAAAAGGTGTGGTACCGACACCAATATTCCATAGTGTGCTTGTCCCTGATTAAAATACCACGAAAGTTTTATTTTCAGATGCTGGAAGTAATAAGTTATTTAAATCAGAGTAGAAAATAAAAAAAATCATTAATGGTGCCAGTTTTCAGAGACATGGGCACGACAACAACTAGCACGCACGGAGATTTGAACGCACAAACTCAGATTTTCGGGCGTGACACGAAAAAAGCACGGCAATTTTTACAACAGTACTTTATTTAAACTATGTACATCCTTACATTTCACATACATAGTAGTTGAACATAACACCAATTACTACTGCACAATTGATTAATTTTATTCACCAAATGTGTTGCATTTCGTGCACTTTATAAGAAATCGCTATTTGAAATATTTGAAAAATTTCACGACTCCAATAGTCGTGCCATTGCATTTGCAGCTAACTTTAAATTTTCTGCCACTTTGCCAAATGAATATTCAATAATTAAAACATTATGCGATAAAGCATTTAAAATAAATACAAAAATTAAATTTTAGGCAACATGGTTGGACACGATATTGACTTGGTTGCTATGCAAATTGGGCACAGAAAAATGTGAAATATTTGAAATTCGTTTTCAACATAATACGAAAAATAGCAAAAAGCAAAAAAGTTCTGATTTCCTTTAGCAATCAAATACACGACTTTGTAATGAAATGGCAGAGGACCGCAGGCGTGTCTTCTCCACCACCAACTCCTCCATTTACGGGACTGCTTCCTCCTATTTAACTTCTTGAACATTTACCAGCAACAACACGCAGCAATTGCCTGTAATGGCACTAAACTTCATGGGAAAGTTTTGGGTTTCAACGGCGGCAGCAACAGCAACTAAATAATGTACCGATTCGGTGCTGTTCTGTTTTTGGAGGTCATTTGCATAAATCCTCTTTGGTTTATATCGGAATAGAGTGGTATGGTGTGGCGTTGTGTGGTGTGGTGTGGTGCCGCCACCACAGCAGCTGTGTTCATCACTGCCTCAAGTGATCGTGGAGGAAAATTGAACACGTTATTGAAAGTTTTTTATTCGGGCACTAACGGCGAACAGATCAAAATGAAAAATTCCATGTTTTTCAACTTTCAGCCCAAAAGTAATGTTTAAATTTATGCGGGAGATGTTTGTGCACAGATACATATTTGACCCAGTGTCAGTGCTCCGTCGCAGGAAACTTCTAACTGAGACACAGAGAGAGAGGGAGAGAGAAAGAGAAAAAGTAAGAAAGAGATGTCGTACAGAGTAGTGTTAAGAATAGGAAGGCATCAGGAGGTGTTGCAGTGGTTACGGGCGCATGACGAGCCACGTTATCGCGGTGCAGTACATTTTTGGTGTTGTTTGAATAAATTATTGATTTGTTATGCTTGAGTTGGTGAGATTTGTGGCTGAAAATTTCCGCATTGTCTAAAATATACCCTATATATTGTTTAGAGACTACAAAATATAAAAATTAACAACAAAAAATATTATTTTATAATAAAATTTTGTTTTTTTAACCATTTTAATGCTTTTTCAAAAACTTATTCGCATACACAGAAAATAAAAATATATAAATCATTAAAAAAAAAACTAAGTGAGAACTAACTGAAAACCCCCCGTTGAAAACTATAACAATTAAATGATAAAATCGCCCTGCAATTAAATTCAATAAAACTCGAAAATCTTTAATAACCGTGTAAGCAATTTTCTCAATTAAAGAAAAATCTATCAATATCAGCAGAATCGCAATTAACACTTGTTGAACTGAAAAGATGGTATCCACCAAGAAGTAATAATTCATTTCCTACCGTCGCAGACGCATTGAAGAATTTAACGATCGCACCACAGTAACAAAGAAAACTAAAAAAAAATATTTCATTTTTTTTTTTTTAATATTATCAATGAAAACAGCAAAGAAAAACTCCCATGGCTGCAGTCTCCATGCTGTGGTCTACCGCGATGTTTGGCAACAAAGCCAGATGTTGGTGTCTGTGGCAGGCAACAACAAGAAATTAAAAAATATAAAGAAGGCTCCTATTCAACTGTCTGTCGGTCTGTGTAGTAATCTGGCTATCTTCAGCATATAATAAAAAGAAGAAGAAGAAAAAAGATCGACTATAGTGTGGTATAGTCGAGGGCCATACTAAAATTAGGTCAACGATTAATGATTATCAAGCAACTTGGCATTGACTAAGTTCACTTGCTTCAATGTGCAAGGGAGCAAATGTGCGAAGTGCTTGTTTTTTTATTTTAAGAAAAATTTTATCCTTCTATAACATCGACTGACCCCAAATCTAACATTATCGAAACACCTTTGCCTAAATTCTCAAGACATAGCTACCGATCCAGCATGCATTGACACTCGAGACCGCGATGAGATTCGCCTACTGACCAACTTGATAAGATTTTGTTGATTACATCAAGAATTTTGGCTGGTTAATAAAAGCCACATGGTGGCCAAATAATAGGCTATTGAAAAAAACAAAGAATGGGAAAATTCACATCGGATTTTTTCATCGAATTTCTATAGTTAAAATTTTATAATAGATGGTGATCAGATCTTACAAAATTCCAATCTTAATCCAGTCTACCGTGTCTCGAAAAAATTCGATGATTTAGAAATAATTCTCAGAACAATAAACTTCATTATCTCTTTACGATATTTGCGAGAATCATAAACGAGATCGAAAAATTTTTTCGACATATTGAATCAGTCTCGAAATGATATGAAATCGAATAGATGGATGCCATTTGAAACTTGTTATCAATGCATTCATTGTACTCAATTTTTACTACACACTATTTTAGACATTTTTATTTTAGACCTATCTTTTATTTCGATTTATTTTGACACTACACTGCTTGGAACAAAATTCCAATCTTAATCCAGTCTACTGTGTCTCGAAGAACTTCGATGAATTAGAAATAATTCTCGTAACGAAAAATTTCATTATCTCGTTACTCTTTTATTTCGATTTATTTTGACACTACACTACTTGGAACAAAATTCCAATCTTAATCCAGTCTACTGTGTCTCGAAGAACTTCGATGAATTAGAAATAATTCTCGTAACGAAAAACTTCATTATCTCGTTACGATATCTTCGAAAAACGTAACCGAAATCGAAAAAATTCTTCGCCATATTGAGTCAGTCTCGAAATGGTATGACACTACACTAATTGGAACAAAATTCCAATCTTAATCCAGTCTACTGTGAAATCGAAGAACTTCGATGAATTAGAAATAATTCACGTAACGAAAAATTTCATTATCTCATTACGATATCTTCGAGAAACGTAACCGAGATCGAAAAAATTCTGAATCAGTCTCGAAATGATATGAAATCGAATAGATGAGTGACACTGGGTGCCATTTGAAACTTGATATCGATGCATTCAGTGTACTCAATTTATACTGCACACTATTTTAGATAGTGCACTGCAGCTATGTGTTATTTCCGATTTGTTTTGACACTACACTACTTGGAACAAAATTCCAATCTTAACCGAGTCTACTGTGTCTCGAAGAACTACCATGAATTATAAATAATTCTCGTAACGAAAAACTTCATTATATCACTACGATATCTTCGAGAAACGTAACTGAGATGGAAAAATTCTTTAACATATTGATTCAGTCTCGAAATGATATGAAATTGAATAGGTGCTGGGTGCCATGTAGGTCCAATTTGAAACATGATATCGTATGAATTCTGCTGCATCTAGCATTGAAATCGATGCATTTCAGTGTACTCAATTTTTACAGCAACTATTTTAGAGAGTGCACTGCACCTATGTTTTATTTTAGATTTGTTTTGACACTACTTGTGCTTGTTTGTTAAGTGCAGGATATTCATTTGATTTGAATGTCTTGAATATACTGGGATGATGTAAAATACTGGCATGATGTAAAGTTTTTCTGATGTAAAGTAAGTTTATTTTAGGGTCTTGGACAAGAGTTAAATTATTCATTAAATTTCTATATAGTTCATCATTTATCATATATCATGTTTGCATTAGAAGGATACATTATTCTAGAGAAATGTATTTCTTTTTATTAACAATAAATAGAAATATAGCAATTTTTTTAAAGGGTCATAAATAAGCTCAATAAATAATAAATATTTAAATAAAAATAGCATTCGCGTTTTTTTGAAATTTCTATAATATTTTTCAATTTACAGTTCAATGCTTTTAAATTAATAAACAAATATTGTATAATTTTGCTTTTTCCTAACATCAATCATATTCTATTTTTGCATTATGACATCACCTACGTACGATAGATTGTCAAATAAATAGTTTGCTTTGATCAAAAAATTATAAAGCATATAGAAATTAGATCAAAGTCTACATTTTTTGTATCATTTAACATTTCTATGTTAATTTCTCACAAAAATAAAGCAAAAACTATTTGAACTAGACAATGATGTGATGGCTGTACAACAAATTTCTGCTGATACGAATTCCATACAATTTGCTAATTATTGTAAAAAACACTCACGTTCATTGAACTCGATATCATTTGTATGTTAATTCAACCTTAACTAGAATTGAATTAAATTAAATTTAATGACGTGTATGCTGTGAACATTTTTATTAAATCTATTCTACTATTACGAATATAACAGAAATATGCTGTGTGTAGTCAGTCAGTCAGTCAGACAGTCTCATCACCTTCCTTTCCAATGATTAAAATGCGCTCTTGCACATGTCGGGTTTGTGAATTTTAAACGCCACTCACTCACTCGCTCACACGTTCTGGTTCAGACCCACTGAGAGTGCAACAAGCATATCTTATCGCTTAATATTTTATTATTTTTTAATTTATTTTTGTGATTTCAATGCAATTATGCTGGATGTTTGCAAGAAACAAACTTTCTTTTCCATTGGTATGGCATTTAGTTTTTCTTTTTTAATTTAGCTCGTTGCGCTTTTATAAGTAGATACTTCGAACTGAAATTCTAAAATTGTTTAAAGCTAAAAAAAATCTGTAATACCATGAATCTCGCATAAAATTAATAGGATAAACTATTATTTTAATAGGTAAATACCATTAAATGCTACAAAATACTATTAAATTGTTTTTGTGTTTATTTGAAAATAATTATTTTTTGTATTCACTCAGAAAAATACTATAGAATAAATAGTTTTTTTGCTATTAAAATTAGTCATTAGGACAAATTATTATTTCAATATGTAAATCCCATTAAATACTTCAAAATACTATTAAATTCTTTTTGTGTTTATATGAAAATATTTATTTTTTGTATACTATTAAATCAATTACTGTCCTATTGACTAATTTTAATGGAATTTTATAAGATTTTTTTTCTGATTCTGGTTTGTACCACTTGACAATAATTTTTAAATTCGATAAAAAAAAAACCGATTCAAAAATGACGGATCCTGGAAATGAAAAATCTTCATCTTTGACATTCATTACATCATACAGTATCCAAATGATTTTCGAAAATTATTCTATCATTTCTCTATAAACCACTGCATGATAATTTTGTGACTTTAAACTTTCGAAACAAGTGAAATTTATTATCCAAAATTTTTCGGTTCTTATTTAAAAAAAATAATATTGTGTTAGAACTGAAAATTGAAAACGTCCATCAGATTTTAAAAGAATCACAAAAGACTAATAAATCAGTAACCAACAGAATTCATCGGATTATTCTGTCTTAACAAACCACAATTATAAAAAATATGATTCAAAACTAACGATTCCGATAATAGAAAGACCTATTAAAATTGATCAATAGGACAGTCAATCAATTCAATAGTATACAAAAAAAAAATTCATATAAACACAAAAATAATTTAATAGTATTTAATAGTATTTTGTAGTATTTAATGGGATTTACCTATTAAATTAATAATTTATCCTATTGACTAATTTTAATATCAAAAAAAAACTATTGATTCTGTAGTATTTTTCTGAGAATATACAAAAAATAAATATGTTCATATAAACACAAAAACAATTTAATAGTATTTTGTAGTATTTTGTAGTATTTAATGGGATTTACCTATTAAATTAATAGTTTATCCTATTGATAATTTTAATAGCAAAAAAAAAACTATTAATTTTATAGTAATTTTTTTCTGAGTACATCTTCAAAAGAATCGCAAAAAGCTAAAAAAAAAGATAATAAGTAACCAAATGAATTTCACCCATTTATTTTGGAATTTCTGTATTCGATAAAATAATGATAATTTTTTTAAATTGAAACTTGATATGGTATAAAATTTCGAAAAAAATCAAATTTTTTATCGAAAATTCAGGGTCCCCAATTTTTGCAGATATTCAGAACATATGCGCTTTTTCCACAAACTCCACCAAGTTGTTTCAAATCCACCTTGAAATTTTCTCAACAATTAATTTTACTTTATTTACAACAACATTATGCAATAAAATATTAATAACTGAATGTTAAAGTATATTTTTAAGACCTCAAAAATAAAAACCTGCAGTAATTGTTTCCTGTACTCTATAAATCTCTCTAAAGCAACTTAATTCCAGGAATTGTGTAATACCTCAAAAAGGGTATAAACTATTTCAAAGTCAGATTTGACCGACTAAAATTTTTACAAATGCTTTTAGTTGTTGTTATTGTGTTCGTTTTTATTTCTACTAATAAACTGTTTGAGTTGTATTTTTTTAATGTTCGTTATGTTAATATTTATGTTGCTATAAATGCAACAATCCACGAGCACAGCAGCTGCAATGTTAATGATCCTGTTGCCGCCACGACGAAGCGCACTTGTTGCATCCACAGCCAGCCACATCCAGATCGAGCGATGGAGGCCAGCAGTAGTTGCAACACAAAATCTGTGAAAAAAATGTTCTAAAAATAAATATAGTTGCAACTTGTTTAAATGCTTCTTCGACGTCTACTAACTAACATTAGCATTTTTATTATTATTTCTCGTAATATTAGGCAAATTCTAAAGTGGTTGGGAAACAACAAAACACACGTCGGAATAACTTCATCTGCTGTTGTCCAGTGAGTCGGCCAGCAGACAGCAAACATCTATCCCATCCTTGGATTATTATGCGGTCGGTCATATGCAAATTTTGGTACGATGTGCTTGGCATAACTTTGTCTGGTTTAACCCAGTTTAACATGGTCCAAATAAATATATCAGTCGACTTCTTAATGGAATGAGTGAGTTTGAGCAGCTGTTTTTAATTTGCATTTTTAAGAGATGCTCATTTGACAAGACAGACAGAATTGTTATGCTTTGTTTAGAGTTATTAAAATCAGGGTTTGACACCGTAACCGAAACCAATATCCGATTGAACCGAAATCGCAACAAAATCGGAAATAAAGCAATATACAACGGCTTTACAACGGGTTTAAAAGGGTTTTAAAGAACTATGGTAAAAGAACAGAAAAGATTTAATTTGAATCATAACAATATTAAATTTATATAATTTTCGTTTTCTATTAAAATGTTAAATTAAATTATGATACATCTGCACAAATGTATTTGAAATTCCCTCTTGCACTAGGGTGCATAGGAACTCTACAGTGTTTAGTGCATTTTGGATTGATGTTCGACAGTATTATAGTGAAGTCTCTCCAGCGACTATACTTCACTGCAGTATTTGTTTCATTGGTGCCAAGTAGTGTCAAGACATTTTTTATTCAACGTATTCCATGTTCTGAAAAACCAAAAGACACTACTGTCGCTGAACATCCAACGAATACAGTGAGTGAACGCAACGAGTGAGAAGACACACATTGAAAACAACAACAAATCAGTAGCTCGGCGTTCGATGACAGTAATGTTGTTGTCGGCAATTATGTGTTTATAAAAAATTAATGAAAATTCCTTAGAAAAAATGTAAAGCAGTTCATTTCAGTATTTGAATTTTTATTGTACATCATTAGAGACCATTTCACTACAACTACGTTTTGTTTGTGTTTTGTTTTGACACTACTTGTGCTTTGTTGTTGTGAGCAACACATTCATTTGACTTTCAAGCATAGAGTCGACGACAGTAAATGTTTTGCAATAAAATGAATGTCTTGAAATGGGTTTCAAATGCATTTGTACATATGTCTTTTAGGTACCGACCGAATTGGTTGGTTTAAATGCCTTGCACTAAAAGTGAATAGGTATATTCACTTTGTTTAAACGTTCGTTACACCCAGGCGGAGATAATTCTGGTATGGAAGAGTATACATATTCTTAAGAGATATATTTATGAACAAAAAATATAACGAAATTCGATATAACTACCCATTCGAACCTTTGAATACTCAAATGAAAGGAAATTCTTCAGCAATTACAATACTCGAGTTCATTTCAGGATTCGTACTGTTTGTACTTTTGTAATTCTTACTAACTTCATTACATCAACTTTCAAAATGTCCCTTATTCAAAATTTCTCATTTCGACATAACCTTCAACACATTACCTTCAATTTAATATGACGGTTTTTTAATTGGAAAGATAATAATCATTTTCGAATCATTATAGATTATTGAAAATAATAATTTAGGATTATATATATTGATGGGATACTACTTGAAAAGAATGAAAAATGTACTTAAAACATTAAAAAAACTTTAACTTTAAAAAAATAAAATGCTGAAAAATAAAATCTAGAATACACAAATTTGCTAAATACTAAATAATGCCACATAATTTTAGCAAAATTAAAATATAAATTCAAAAACGCAAATTTTTTGAATGAAAACAATATCAAAATTTAATTAATTTTTAATTTGTATTTCTTTGCAGTTAAATTTCTTTCAACTTTCTCTTTTAATTGTGTGTGTGACAACAAACAGCAACAGCAGCTAAAACCGTACCGCTATAAAAGGTAATTTTCATAATTTATTTAAACTTTAATCGAGCGTCTGTCTAGTCTCTCCAGTGATGGTCAATTTTATTATTAATAAAAACGAACAAAAACCAACAAAAAAAAGAAGCCCGAAATAGTCAAGAATAAAACATTGTCTCAATTTAGGCCAACATTAAAATACATTTAACGGTTAGTTAATTACAGCTTGATTATTGTGTTTTTTCGGCAATAAGTCGGTTATTGGGTTAAATGCTTAAGCAAATGCTATATAAGTGCATAATTGAAATTTGAGATTTGTTTGGAATTTGTGCAGTGTTAACTAGCCTACGCAAAACTGTTAAAAAAATGCTGTTCGAATTTTATAGAACGAGTTTTTTGTTTGTTTGTTTCTAATGTCAATTAAAAATGGTTTTTAATTAAATTTTGATTTATTTAATTAGTGAGAAAATTGAGAAATGTACCATATTAGGCTGGAATCCATGCAATCAGCATAGTAAATTTAAATCTATTTCTATTCTAAAATCTATTTCTTCAACTTAATTAACATATTGGCCCCAAAATCTTTAAACAAAACCAAAAAATACTTAAAGAATAATGCGTGAGAACACGTTCAGCACATCAAAACATTTAAGAGACCTTTTAAAAGCATTTTTTGGTGTTTATGCTTTGGACGTGATCAAACTATCAGGCAGTAAGTAGCACTGTTAATTGTGATGTTGAGATTTAGATAAAGCATTAGAAAAATTAAGAAACAAAAAGGGTTATAAATTTGTCAGGTGAAATTGAAGGTTTTGGCCTTTTTTTCTTTTTTTTAAAGAGAAATTAGTAACTACATCACACAAAATGGTAGTACTGGCACTTTTCACACAAAATAATATAGTTTTCAGTACATTTTAGAACAAACGTTATACTTAATAGGTTTTTCTATGAGCTTTTCATAGAGAATAAAAAATCTATTTTCCCATAAGGAAATTTAAAAAATCCTAATCAGCTTATGGTACTTTTATGAGATCACTATAGTTCATGGGTGTTCTTTTTTATACACAAGTTATGTAGAACCAAAAGTAAAAATATGCTTCATATAGATTAAGATAAGCACAGAAAAAATAATGTTCATCATATTGATGAATTTTGTTATGTAAACTATGATTTATTGTATTGAAGAACCATTCATAATATTAATGACTAACGACATCAATGTTATGAATGCGATCATAAATATGATGAACGCTTGGTAACTGTCCAAAAAGTGTTCTTCAATATGATGAACTGTATGTGAAGAATACGTTTCATCATATTAATGAACCAAAATATAAAATACAACATATACGTTCATCATATTGAAGAACGTTGTTCATCAATTTTTTTTTGTTTCGTTCATTTTTTGCCGTACTTCTCCGTAGCCGCGGAAGCAAGCCAAAAGGTCCCCGATTCAAGCCTGGACTGGGGCTAACAACATCTTTTCATAGAAACATTTTTCTATACCGCGCTACCTCTCGGCAGTAAATGGCAAACCTACGAGAGTAGGATTCGGCAATAAACTGTAGGTCCCACCACTTTGAGTTTCATTGTATTGAAGAACCATTCATAATATTAATGACTAAGGACATCAATGTTATGAATGCGAAAATATGATGAACGCTTGTTAACTGTCGAAAAAGTGTTGTTCAATATGATGAACTGTATGTGAAGAATACGTTTCATCATATTAAGGAACAAATACATAAAATACAACATATATGTATATCATATTGAATATTAAAAAACTGTTATATTTATAAAAAATAAACTTAAAAAAGATTGTATTGAAAAAAAAAACATTTTTTTTTTTTTTTGAAAAATTGTGTTTTTCGAAAAATTGTTTTTTTCAAAATATTTTTTTTTTTTTTGACAGAAATTTATTAGCCGTCAAATTTTTTTTTGAAATTTTTTTTTTTAATAGATTTGTTTCCAATTTCTTTACGAATTATTTTCTGAAATTTTTTTTTTTAATTCGTAAAAAAATGTCCATCAATTAATTTAAATTGAAAAAAAATATATATTTAATATTATATTAATAAATAGTATTCATTTAAATACGATTCAAATTCATTGTTGTTAATATTTCGTTCTTTACTATGATGTATGAAATTGCAAATTCTGGCACTTTGCTCTTTTCAGAAAACTTTTTTGCTATTTTAGCAACCTTTTTTGCTACTGTTACAGACTTTTTATTTTGAGTGTATATAATTAATGCATTCATCAATATGTCATTTAATGAAGAGTGGTATCAATATGATGAATCTGGTAGTTTGTAGACAAATTCATAATATTTATGTATAAATTCATCATATTGATGAATTTTTTATTTTCTGCAAGGGTAACTGTAGCCTTAAGAAATCAGGCAATCTGATCACACTAGTCGTAATGGTGCAAGAAACATAATCGTGAACTATCCGAAACAATTTTGGACTTTTTCGGGCATATTCCGGCCAACACACATATAAATGAAATATGAATGTTGTTTTTGTGAAATTTTAGTGGCATATTGACGGCATATTTTAAGTCAAGCAAACCAGATCATACATTCTTGTCATTCAGAAATAAATATTAACTAATTAGTTTATTATAAAATCAAAATTTTCTAAATAGAGAAATTTAAAAAAATCACTTTTATAAGAAAACGATATACAAAGTTGAAGGTTATTTTTTTTTAATATAAAAATAGTTTGAACTATATATCTGTGCTTTCGATAACTACAACTCTATTTTTCAATATAGCTACCAATTCTATTAAAAATCTGAAATTTTTCTGAATACACAGAATGTTTTTCGTGTGAAAAAATAATGTTGATGCAAGAACTGCTTCTAACAGAAAATAACCAATCGAACTTGTTGACTGCAACTAGTTTGGATGCATTTGCAGGAAATGTCGGAGACTGTTTGATGCACGTCATGCCAACAAAACAAACATACTGCAAGGTTTTTAGAACACAGAAACAACAACAGGTTAAAATCGAATGCTTCATTTGATATTTTTTATTTACATGTTAAATGCATCAAAGACCAATAGAAAACATGTTGATGCAGCATATTTAATGTTGCATAGAGGTGTTAAAACAGGAAAAATAAGTCAATATTTGGGTAACAAATGAGAAAAAAACAACGAACTTCGAAAAAAGGTGCATATATTGCAGCACTATAGGATAATGAGTAGAAAATGAATATTGTTTATTGAAATTTAAGCGGAAAAATAATAATAGTATGGCGCAATAGCTCTAAAGGGCGAGTCTTTCTTATATTTGTACACAAATGGTGCGATCTACAGTTTGTCCGAGAACCTTTTTTCAAGTAAATGTTTTACACTCCGAGTTTTGACGTGCTTTTGCAGTCGAGGAGAATCAAACTCACGACATTTCGACTAACTATCTGAGCCAACGACGGCACTACACTAAAAAAAAAGGACTATAAAATCAATAGTTTTTTGTTATTTAAATAAGTCAATAGGATACATTATTATTTTAATGGGTAAATACCATTATGGTATAGAGTTTTTCAATAAGAGAGCTACAAAAGTTATTTTCAAGGGTTTTTCAACAGGGACGCTACAAAAGTACAGCGACAGGGACAGCAAACGACGCCATATTTCTTGCCGCTCTTTTGACATTTCTCTTCAGTAAGGTTTGCCATTTCATGATGGAAAGATATACGAGCCAACAACGAGTCGAAATTATTAAAATTTACTACCGAAATTCGAATTCGTATATCTTTCCATCATGAAATCGCAAAACCTTTATAAAGATTTATTTAAATAACCTAATAGTTTTAAAACTTTGACTGTACATTGTAGTGAAATTTTCCAAAGAATTCGTAACTATAATAGATGATTAAAGGGTTCAATGAACAAGAAACCATTGTGAATAACTTGTCAAAAGTTAATTGAAGTAAATGTATTTATTGAGTTATCGCAAAATGCGGCGGCAACTTTGTACACAACCTAATAACAGCAAAAAAATGTCGCTTGCAGCAAAACTTGACCATAAAGTTACAGTTACATTGGAAGTACTGCGTATTGGCAGCATCACTAACAGCGAATAACGCCTGTAATTTATCCTCAACTTTAGATCATTTCTTGGGACATGCGGTAGTTTTAATATTGAGTACACACTACACACATAAAGTGGTGCACATCACAACCAGTTGCCAAGTGTAAACAGTTGCTGCTACTGTTGCCAAGAGCAACATAAGAAACATTGATAAAAAAAAAATAATAATAAAATTGAACAAGTATAAAAATCCAACATTACGCACATGCGTGTTGGCAAAATGAGGTAGAACAACAAGAACCACATATACTTGATATTGACTTGATATTGGAACCGGGAAGAATCGACGACACACGGATGTGTTTTCGTGGAAGTGGACTTCATAACAAGAATTTCAACTTTTTTTTTTTTAATGCACTAAATAAACTTGAAACGACAAAAGACAGAGGAAGAGCGAACGAATATAGATGGACGGACAGACAGACATACAGCCAAAGGTAAATCACTAAATACAGCGTAAAAAATGGGACATTAAATTAGGTGCTGGCACACATATTAATTTATAGTGAGCCGCCACCAAGAAGGAGGTGCTGTTGATGACAAGATTTTATTGGAATTTTATGTGCAGAAAGCAGGAACATCGAGCTACAGTTTTGAGGATTAAAAATAAGTCAAGAATAAACTTGAAACTAAATATTTGGAAAAACATGATTTGGAAAATGAGCTGTACATCTCAGACCGCAGGATAATAAATACATTTAAAATATATTTGCCTTACATTTGAAACTATTTAAAGTTTGCATTAAGACAATTATTTAACACCTTTGAGGTATTAAACCATATGTAGTATTAAAAAGAACTTTTAAATCAATAGTTTTTACTATAGAAAGTAGTCTATAGGATAAATAGCATTAATTCTATAGATAGATTCCATTAAATACTACAAAATACTAAAAAATTATTTTCGAGTTTGTATGAAAATATTTATTTTTTGTATACTATTAGATAAGTTGGACCATGGAGATCCAATTTGACGCACAATATCGCTACAAACAGTCATGTACATTGCCCCGAAAGCCATTACCCCGAAAAACATTTCCCTGAAATGAACACTTCCCGAAATGAACACTTCCCCGAAATGGGCACTTCACCGAATGAACATTTCCCGAATGGACTTTTCCCCGAACGACCACTTCGCCGAATGGACATTTCCCCGAAATGGACACTTCGATATTTCGGGAAATGTCCAATTCGGGGAAATGTTATTTCGGGGAAATGTTATATCGGGGAAATGTTATTTCGGGGAAATGTCCATTCTGGAATTGGCCATGAAATCTGCACCGAATGGACATTTCCCCGAAAGACATTTCCCCGAATGGACATTTCCCGGGGAAATGTCCTGTCGGGGAATGTCAATTTCGTGGAAATGTCAATTTCGGGGAAATGTCAATTTCGGGGAAATGTCTTTCAGGGAACTGTCCATTTCGGGAAGTGTCCATTTCGGGGAAATGTCCTTTTCGGGGAAGTGTCCATTTCGGGGAAATTTCCATTCGGGGAAGTGGCCATTTCCAGGAAATGTCTTTCGGAGTAATGGCCATTTCCGGGAAATGTCTTTTGGGGTAATGGCCATTTCCGGGAAATGTCTTTCGGGGTAATGGTTTTAGGTGAAATGTCCTGCTTAACTACAAACAAGTGTGATTTCCCCTGCATCGTGCGAATTCCCCTGCATCGTGCGAATTCCCCTGCATATCGCACTGATCTTGTAATGGCAAGTAACAAAATAAATCAAAATGTACATATTCCCATATAATATTGTACTATATACGCCACATTGTACATTTACACTTAAAACTGAAGAAAACCATTTCCGCATTTAAATTTATCCACATTTCCGACTGACATGTGAGACTGACTGACTGAATTCAATTTCCCGCCTAAATTGTTAATCCCAAAACACTTGTTGCCATTGCAATTTCCTGCAATATACCGCTGCTGGCTGTCACCAGTTACCACTACTCAATGTCGGCTACTTTAGCAGTTTTTTGAAAACCGATGCATTTCCTCTAATGAATAAATTATGCTTCAGCTAATAAATAAAATAAAACGAATGCGGCGACCCACTGAAAATAGATTTTTTTTCTTTCATATATATATATGAAACACCTTGAACAACATTTGAAGAGTTACTTTTTGCACGCATATTCCCGTTTATTATGGCCAGGCTGCAAACAAATCAGATTCAGGTTCAAGCGAATATGTGGAACACAAAACTAAATCTCGCGCCTCACCAAGAACGTGTACCAAACAGCGGCGAGTGTCTGTCTTGCAACAAGTTTGTATTTTTATGTTTTTCATTTTGTCGAGTACCGAAAGACAACACACAATTGTATAGATTACAAGAAATCGCAAAGAAGAACTGTTAGAAAAGCAAGTTTAGCATTCATTTGGGAACGCCGTAGAATTCCGCGTCATCACTTCTTTGAAAAACAAAAAAAAACAGAAATAAAAACGTAAAGCAGATGACCACAGGCAGCAATGCGGCGGCTGGAGAAGATCAGATACTGAGGACGACGACGAAGACGCCACCAATTTGATAATGTTGTACAGCACAATGTAGCGTGATTTTTGGTTGTGTTGTGTCTCATGATGATTATTATGTTGAGACCGCTTTTGTTGTTGATGATGATAATGATGATTGGCATGATGCTGATGACGTTGACTATGTGCTGGTCATAATGATAACCATCGGAAGGAACATGTTTTCCGTAAAGCGCAAGGTTCAGTTACACGCCAACAGGTTAGGTTTGCGAGATATTGTGTGTGTGCACATAATTTGAAAATTGCGCATTTATGCAGTTATGTATACGAATAAAGATGAAAGACCCACTTTTTCAGTTTTGAGACAAATATGCGACGGCCTTTAACTTTATGATCTTCATGCGAATATGTTAAACACAAAGTGAACAAAGTGTCCTTATCGGTGGGAACTGGGAAATCAGTGGAATTATTATCGCGAGCAAAGGGTGGGAAAGGAGGTGGAATATTTACATAATTCTGATAAAATAGTTAATGCGTAAACGTCTGCTTCCTGTGTCTTATATACGGGAATAGCTTCCATTTCCGATTTTGTAGCTTCGTTCAATCTGTCATTGGTTTCGATATCGCTACGAGAAGAATGCGAGAATCAAGAGAATTCACACGCTATCGGACATTTTCTAGTACCGATATCAAGGATGTACTACGGAGTGAATCCATTGAGAGTACGTTTCGACGGTATGTTAACGAACCGTCATATTGGATGAAATCCGGAGTGAATCCGTTGATATTATGTTTCGACGGTCCGTTAACGGATCGCTTCGGGAAGACTGTGAGAAGCAAGAGTATTCACAAGATATCGGATATTGATATTACGCTTCGACGGTCCATTAACGGATCGCTACGAGAAAACTGCGAGAAGCAAGAGAATTCACACCATATAGGAAAATTTCTAATACCGATATCGAGTGTTAAACTAGACCTACATTAACAGACTGTCATACTGAAAGAACTACGGAGTAAGTCTATCCAGAAGACGTTTCGACGGTACGTTTTTACGGACCGTCATACTGGATGAAATAAGGATTGAGTCCGTTGATATTATGTTTCGACCTTCCGTTAAAGGAACGCTACGAGCAGACTGTGAGATGCAAGAGAATTCACACGTTATCGGCCACATTCTTGTACCGAAATGGAGTGTCAAACTAGACCTACGTTAACGGACCGTCATACTGGACGAACTACGGAGTGAGTTTGTCGAGAGTATGTTTCGTCGGTACGTTTACGGACCGTCATACTAGATGAAATAAGGAGTGAATCCGATGATATTATGTTTCGACTGCCCTTTAACGGATCGCTACAAGAAGACTGCGAGAAGCAAGAGAATTCACACGATTTCTGACGCTTTCTAGTACCGATATCCAGCGTCAAATTAGATCTACGTTACTGGATGAACTACGGAGTACATCCGATATCGAGTGTCAAACTAGATCTACGATAAACGACCATCATACTGGATTAACTACGGTTGAGTTCGTCGATAATACGTTTCGACGGTACGTTTCGGACCCGCCATACTGGATGAAGGAGTGAATCTGTTGATATTATGTTTCGACGGCCCGTTAACGGATCGCTACGATATGACTGCGACAAGCAAGAGAATTCACACGATATCGAATACTTTCTACTACCGATATCCAGTGTCAAACTAGACCTACGTTAACGGCCGTCATACTGGACGAGTACGTTTCGAGAGAACGTTTCGACGGTACGTTTATTGACCGTCATACTGAATGAAATACGGAATGAGTCCGTTGAGATTGCATTTTGACGGTCCGTTAACGTACCGTAGGTCTGAATGAAAAACAGAATGAATAGAGAATTCACACGCATTTGGATACTTTATAGAATCGATTTCAAGTGTCAAAATAGAACTACATATTTCAAAGAATATGAATATAGATCGCATACTCCAATAAACTAAACCGGAAAACAAAAACTGCTTCCTCGTTTGCACTACTAATTTTAAAAAGGTTCAACAAAAAACATCCAACTGTTTTAAAGTTCCTTCATTAGATTTGATGACAAAAAAATAACCCAAAATTAAGGTCATATTGAGAAGAAGTCTTTTCACATATATAATAAATACATCTCACATTACCAAATAACATTAAATGAAATGAAAAATAAAGAAGCAAAAGAAAAGCGAAAATCGGCAACTTTGTCTTTTCTCAGCAATTGGGAACATTTCACACACAAACACACACGTATAGCCTGTTCCACTAACATTTCCCGAACCTTATCGCACATGGGTCATCAGCGAAATTCCAAAAATATGAACAAACAGCAAAACGTTGCCCACAATCTACGACCAACAAAAACAATAAAGCAAACTTCTAAGACAGGCTTGTTACAAACATTTTCCGTTTTTGGCCACATAGTCGAAAGAATTGGCAAAAACGAGGCAGCGACAGAAGCAGCAGCAACAGCAGCATCACATGAAAAGTTGGCCCAAGAATCGTGTTTAGTCAAGCAAGTCAATTCCTTATAGGTAACCACCGAAATACATCGAGCCTTTATAAACTTGTCATATTCCAAGCAACATGCTCAACATGTCAATAACTACAGGAAGAGCAACACGCAAAAATAGAAATCGAAAAAAAAATGGAAAATCCTCAATTTCAGAAAACAATATGACACCGACGACGAGAACAACAAACAACGTAAAACTGACTAATGTAAAACAAAGAGAATTTGTTAATCTTGCTGTTAGATTTGGCCGCATTGTTGTTGGGTTCATGCATAACCAAAAAATAACGAGGACGAGGACAAAACTGCGGCCGCAGTTTGTATTAAACGGACAAACAAAACCAACAAACGAAGCCGCCGCCAAAGCAATGAAGCCGTTCTGGCTGCTTTTGGACAACTTAACCATGTTAGAAGACTCAGCGATGACATCAAGCACAGAATAACCACCAAAAGCCAGTTAGTAGTAGAGAGATACCGTGAGAGCCAGTACTACAAAAAAGACTAACCATCCAACCAACAAACAAATGAATCTTGTCATAAATTTAGTTTTTTGAGATTATTCACTTTTGCTGCAAAGTGATGTGAGTGGACTGGAAAAGCAGGAAAGAGGAAAGAAAATATGTTTTATGTTGAATATCAAATGCCAAGTGGCCAAATTCATGGCATGGCACGACAAAGTCGTCTCCTCGCTCGTTCAAGGAGTCTCGAACAAGTTGTCTGAATTTGGGTCACGTTCGAATGAGTTTTTTCAATGAGTGCACTCGTTTTCACAACAAACGTTTTATATTTTATTTTTTTGCATTTTATTTTCTAAGTTCACTAGTGGAAGATGATGGGGAAAATGTTTTATTTGTGGTATGCCAAATTAATATTTTGACTTAAGCTTAAAAAATCAGTTGTACAATTTTCTAGGGGGAAAATAACCCTTTAAAACCCAGAAGACACCTTCCGAGGTATAACTTAGATGCATTCGTGAAATAAAGCTAAAGGGAAATCTTATCAATAATTAGGACTATAGAAAAAAATCCTATACGAAAAAATCCTATGCTATCTCTTTGTATACAATGTCATACTTCCGAGATGAAACATTGGCTTGAAAAAGCTTCTCTCCCCACGCTTGGATCCGACATAGTATTTCCCACCATTTAAGTACAAATTCAGTAACACGCACAGATTATTTTTATATTGCTATGTCCATCTGTCTATCCATAAAGTAATCACGAATATTCCTATTGAGTCGTAGAACTTATGTTATTGGATATCAGGACAAGTAAATGCGAATAACCTTCTTGAATGGCAGAAGTTATGTTTCTGGCTATCCTCTTGATTAGCAGAAGTTATGTTTTGTGCCTATCAACCATTTAGCATTCAGAACGATTTCTCTTTCTCTTTTATAAATTAATTTACTCCCATATACAAGGGGTATGTTCAAGTGTATATTCTTGAGTCGCAAAAAAGTGAACACAAAAAAAACTTCTTGATTCATAGAAGTTCTTTATTATAAATTTTGATATTTAGCATTCGCTTTCAAAAAAGTAAAACGCAAATAATGTTCTTGATGCACTGAAATGTCTTATTCTATATTCTTCTATTTAGCATTCTTCACGAATTACTTTGTAGTTGTATACTGAAGTTAATGGATATCAAGAAATGCAAACGCGAATAGTCTCTCCTTCTCTCTTATAAATTAATTTACCTCCGTACACAAGGGGTATGTCCAAGTGTATATTCTTCTTGAGTCGTAGAACTTATTATGTTGGCTATCAAAACGTTAACCCAAAAAGAAAACTTCTTGATTCACAGAAGTTCCTTATTACATTTTTTACTATTTAGCATTCACAGACATTTCTTATTCCATATTCTATGTTTAGCATTCTTCATGAATTCTTTTGTAGTTGTGGACTGAAGTTATCGGATATTATGAAAAGTAAACGCGACAAATTTTCTTGAATCGCAGAAGTTAACGATTGTCTCCTTATCTCTTATAAATTAATTTACCTCCGTATACAAGGGGTATGTTCAAGTGTATATTCTTCTTGAGTCGTAGAACTTATTATATTGGCTATAAACAAAGTAAACGCAAATAATCTTTATTATTCACAGCAGTTCCTTATTACATTTGTTACTATTTAGCATTCGCTATTAAAAAAAACTAAAACGCAAATAAACTTCTTGATTCACAGAAATTTCTTCTACTATTTAGTATTCTTCACGAATTCTTTTGTAGTTGTACAAGTGTTTTTCCCTCCGTATACCAAAATCTAATTTAAGTTGTAATTTGCTTTGTGAAGCACTTTAACTCAATCACTAGTCTCGAAATGAGAACCCGGTCACCTGCTGTTCTACTTTTGATCTCGCACGCGATCAAATGACCAAAACACTCGAAACGAATTGTATTACATAGAAATGACAAACTAAATGAAGAAAAAGCGAAATTTAGTTTTTTTTTCTCCACTACGACAAGTATGCCGACCGACCGACTGTCTACAACTTTGTCAAACGAATCACGTTAAATATTCGGTGCTTTGCCATTAAAACATTGTAATAAACAACGACGACGAGTAATTCAATTAAATTGATTGTTGTACATAAAATATAGGTACTCAAGTTGTAATTTCCTGTACTTAAAAACCACAAAGACTATGATGACCAACCGGTGGGTCACATAATGACCAACAACATCTGCATCTGCGCAACCAAAACTAGGTCTGTGTTGGGTGGTGGTGGTTGATGAGATCAAAGTCAGCAAAAACATTTCGCTTTTACGTTTTTCTTTGTAATTCTTGTCGAAGATCGTGTCGAATGTCAGGCGGCGGCATTTGACATAATGGGAACATGTCATTTTGATGCGTAGTACAAGTAGTTAATTTTTTTTTCTATTTTTTATAGAATTTTCTCTTTTTCGAATAGTTCAACGGAAGATAGTTTGTAAATTTACTTACGCTGCTCGTTAAAAAAGGAAATGTTGTGTGTATATTTTCCCAAACTTACCTGCAAAAAAAGAAAAAAGAAAGGTTTTATTAGTTATAATAAAGAATACCACAAATTTTAATTCAGAGACAAATATGTATAGTAAAATTTATTATTCATAAAAAAAATACAAACATTAAAGAAAAGCAACGAAAAATAAAATAAAGTCTAGACGCATCGAACCAAAACCTATTAAAACGAACAAAAAAAACGAATTCTTAATTAAAGATGAAGAAGTACTCTGCAATTGAATAATATCAGCAACAAACATCACGAACAATGCGAGACTTTCGTTCGCTGTGAAACGCGGAAACACTGGACGCCAAGCCAAATTCTGTACCTTATGGGTGGCTGGTTTAGATGTTAAGACCGACCGGGTCCAAACAGTGCAGTTAGCTAATTATACGTAATTGCAACATCAGGCAGCCGCAAAAGAGCGTGCAATAGAATTTAATTTAATTTAACGAATTATTTAATGTTGCTTTGGGAAAAGAAAAGAAAATAAATAAAAAGAAAAAGAAAAAATTAAATGAAAGACTGGGGAAATAAACCGTTACGCCTCAGTAACCGTTGACTATATATAAAACTAAAAATGCACCAGACTTTGGCGAGAACAATGTGGTAGTGGACATAATTAACGGCGACTTTCAGAATCTGAATTATTTTAGCTTTGCTCAGATTTTAAGTTTTCAGCATTGATATTGAACGCGAAACGTACACACAGAATTGAGGTTTGTTGCGTTAACCAACTCTTTGTCAAATAACTTATTCGGTTTTCTCAACCGCATAGTCGGTTGTTATTGTCAAAACTAAAAGATTTGTAGTTTAGACTACAACAAAAACAGAGTTGAGGTTTGTTGCGCCAACCAACTCTATGTCCAAATAACATATTCGGTTTTCTCAACCGCTTAGTCGGTTGTTATTGTAAATACTAAAAGATTAGTAGTTTAGACTACAACAAAAACAGAATTGAGGTTTGATTCGCCAACCAACTCTATGTCCAAATAACTTATTCGGTTTTCTCAACCGCTTAGCCGGTTGTTATTGTCAAAACTAGAAGATTTGTAGTTTAGACTACAACAAAAACAGAGTTGAGGTTTGTTGCGCCAACCAACTCTATGTCCAAATAGCTTATTCGGTTTTCTCAACCGCTTAGTCGGTTGTTATTGTCAATACTAAAAGATTTGTAGTTTAGACTACAGCAAAAACAGAATTGAGGTTTGATTCGCCAACCAACTCTTTGTCCAAATAACTTATTCGGTGTTCTCAACCGCTTAGCCGGTTGTTATTGTCAAAACTAGAAGATTTGTAGTTTAGACTACAACAAAAACAGAGTTGAGGTTTGTTGCGCCAACCAACTCTATGTCCAAATAACTTATTCGGTTTTCTCAACCGCATAGCCGGTTGTTATTGTCAAAACTAGAAGATTTGTAGTTTAGACTACAACAAAAACAGAGTTGACGTTTGTTGCGCCAACCAACTCTATGTCCAAATAACTTATTCGGTTTTCTCAACCGCTTAGCCGGTTGTTATTGTCAAAACTAGAAGATTTGTTGTTTAGACTACAACCAATTTCAGAACAATTTAATTAAGATTTAGAACCATTGGGAGTGTGCATAAGCAAATATTTCATGATATTAGTTGATATATTTAAATAATACAAATGTTTTACCACGTAGTTAATGAGCTCCAGATGCAAAAGTATTGTTGGTAATTAAAAAAATATATTATTATTATTATAAACTCTACATAAAATAAAATTATAGCATATTTTATTAGTTATTACTTAGATTTTTCTACCGTTTAAACTCAAGAATATTGCTAAATCCTGTGTCTGCATAATTTATAAATTCATGATTTATTAAATTAAGCAATTAGTAGTTAATAATATGTGCGCCAGCTTAATTATAGTTATTTTATGCATTGTTTTTCGCTTTCATTGTTCGTTTAAGATCGCTTGGCCAACGGCATAACGTGGTTTTAAAGTAATAAATAATTTAAAATGAGCAGTGATGAAAGGCACCATCATTTCTCAAGAAGATGCAGATTTTAACTTTTCATTTAGTGATTCTGAGGCAGTTCTTAATTGAGTTTTTCTGTTATCGGCGTTATTATTGAATACAGAGAAATACTTATTTGGAATGTAGTTGAAAAAAGTTAGTTGTAACAAACAACTTTATTCGGTTAACAGAACATTTTCTTAAATGGTTAATTGGCAGTTTCGATATTCGGTTGTCACTGTCTTAAATATGATTCTGCACTATAACCGTTTAAGTTTATTCTACAAGGAACGACGTAATAGTTCAGAAAGCCGAATAAGTTAATTGATGAGTTGGTTGGTGCAACAAATATCTATTTTCTGTCTTTTATAAGCAAGAAATATCTATTTTGTTTGTATCTTTTATAAATTATGCCGTTCTTTGTGCATTTACGGTGTTTTAGAAAATGTGTTTTTTCTGTACACCCCATATTTCATTGAATAGCACAAAGGTACCTGTGTTACTGTATCACACAAATATAGATGTGACGACTGAAACACATTAGTTTGCTGATAAAATCTAGCTAACAAAATATTTCATTACTGAGATTTTACAATGCGATAGATATGACATACAATGTTCTTTCTGCGCACACTTAGCCCAGTTCCAGATTTTCTTTTTTTATTGTTTGTTAATAAATAAACAGCGCGCAACATTATGCAGTAGCATAGTACGACGTGATTATTACAATTCTTAACTTGGGTAATGAAAAAACGTAGTGTGTTTGGTTTGTTATAAATAGCATCGCACACGTCACATAATGATGACACATGACACAATAAAAACTAATAGTATGAAGTGTGTAGTAGGTGTGTCTTATGATGAATGTCTGGTCATAATTTAAACTAATGACATTTAGCACATGTGACAGTGACAAACATGCTGTGAAAAAGATAAACTTTTAAAATTGTTGTACTGTGAATTTATTAAATAAATTACTTCAAACTCTATACAAAACTAAAAATACAAATTTGTAAATAATTTTTTTGGTTTGCATTTTTTTCGACTTTATGGGGACATATCAATAATACAATAATGTTTGACATTTATGGCAAGACATGTGTTATGATGGTACAATGATGTTTATGATGGTACAACATAAACATTACCATAAGTCATAGTGGAGAGAGACACCATGTTAGAGTACAAAAGAGGAAAGAATGCATTTTATTTTATTGTAAAAATATGGAACTTTTTCAAATGGAATATCATAAACAATTTCCAATCGCTTTTTTATCATCTGAAAAATTATAAGGTCGAAATTTATTAATGTTAGCCTTATTTCACATTCGTCCCCGAGCAGAATACGATAAGGCGTCCCTACCAAAAGCCGCCTAAAAATTTAATTTTTCATTTAAAATTTAATTTTTCATTTAAAATTGAATTTTTCAATTAATTTTCTATTCAGTTAAAATGGATTTTTTTTTTGACTAAAAATTTAAATTTTCATTAAAAATTCAAATTTTAATTATAAATTTCATTTTTCACTTAACATTGAATTTTTCATTAAAAATTAAATTTTTAACTTTTTCACAAAAAATTCAATTTTTCACAAAAAAGTCAATTTTTCACTAAAAATTCAATTTTTAACTAAAAATTCAATTTTTAACTAAAAATTCAATTTTTCACTAAAAATTCAATTTTTCACTAAAAATTCAATTTTTCACTAAAAATTCAATTTTTCACTAAAAATTCAATTTTTCACTAAAAATTCAATTTTTCACTAAAAATTCAATTTTTCACTAAAAATTCAATTTTTCACTACAAATTCAATTTTTCACTAAAAATTCAATTTTTTACAAAAAATTTAATTTTTCACTATAAATTCGATTTTTCACTAAAAATTCAATTTTTCACTCAAAATTCAATTTTTCACTAAAAATTCTATTTTTCACTAAAAATTCAATTATTCACTAAAAATTCAATTTTTCACATAAAAATTCAATTTTTCACAAAAAATTCAATTTTACACTAAAAATTCAATTTTTCACAAAAAATTCAAATTTTCACTTAAAAATTCAATTTTTCACTAAAAATTCAATTTTTCACTAAAAATTCAATTTTTCACTAAAAATTCAATTATTCACTAAAAATTCAATTTTTCACTAAAAATTCAATTTTTCACTAAAAATTCAATTTTTCACAAAAAATTCAATTTTTCACTAAAAATTCAATTTTTCACTAAAAATTTAATTTTTCACTAAAATTTGAATTTTTTACTAAAAATTCAATTTTACACTAAAAATTCAATATTTCACTAAAAATTTAATATTTCACAAAAAAATTCAATTTTTCACAAAAAAATTCAATTTTTCACAAAATATTCAATTTTTCACCACAAATCCAATTTTTTTTACCAAATTTTTTAATAATTGAAATTACCAAAAAAAAATCACATTTAAAAAAAATACTAAATAAAAAAAAAATGCAAACCGTAATAGGATCTTTATACAATCTTTGTTCATAGTTGATAAAGTTTGCACAAAAAAAAATTAAATAAAAAACTGAACAAATACCATAAATCGAAGAATATACGCTATGCAATTTATTGCCAACCCCAACCTCATTATTTACAACTAATTTTTGCCTTAAGACGGGCAACAAAACAGCGGGTCGTCTTTAACTTTGGCAACACCCAAACCATGACCACATGGTCTACACAAACAAAAAAAAAACTCTACACAAATCACACGAGACGGTTACACTCTCCATAGACAGACAGTCAAAAAGACGGACATAGCAGTGCGACTCATTCATTCATTAACCGTTTCTTTTAGCCATGTCAGTCGCAGCAACTGTTGCTGCTGCAGCTGCTGCCAACTTAAACTAAATTGAAAATATTTACTCGCTGTTTGCGTGTTTAGTGGCGGTGGCTGTTGCGGCAGCTACTCAAAACCAAAAACCTGCCGACGCATCACCCCACCCAACCTGTACGGCAGGCAGACAGGCAACAACCTAAAGTCTGTTGTTGCTACACGCCAAAAATTGCAGCTTTGTGCTGTAAACCAACGGTAATTTCTGCATATTTTACTCTTGCCAAGCAACAGATTAGCGCGCCATGTTGTTGCGGTGGCGGTGGCAGCAGCAATGGCAACAGCAACATATGAGCAGGTTCATGTTGTTGCTGTTGTCGGTGTGTTGCTACGGCAGGACATACTATAAGCTGTCTGCAGTAAATGCAAAACTGCGCAACAACGGCAACAAGAACACCAGCGACAGCAACATCAACTACAACAACAACATTATGCGAGCAACAACATGCTGCGCGCAACAACGTAGTGGCGAAGCGCAAACATTGCGCGCCTGCGCAGACGCGCGATCAATTGCAAGTGGAATTAGAGGCGGCTTAAATAGACGTCAAATGGGGGCCAACAAATGACTGCATTATGCGCAGAAAATAACCTCGGGCGCAACAGCAGCAATAGCAACTGAGCAACTGAGCAATGAGCAGTGCAACGGAAGCGAACGGTGCGCGCGTAGTCAATGTCAGCAATAGCAACAGCAAAAATTGTCAATGTTTGTTTTACTTTGGCCTGTCGTTGTGTCAATGTTTCATTGTTTTTACTGTTGCTAGATTCGACATTCAAAATGAGACTACATAATGGGGAAAAAGCAGTTAATTTAACGTTTGATTGAATTTTTGTTATTTTTCTTTTAAAAATAAATTTCGATTCTATTTTTGTAGATTAGGATTATTTTATTAAATTCCATTTATAACAAAAATTAAATATTTTTTCATTGCATCACATTTAATGATGATTTTTTAAAAATTCCATATAAAAATGAAAAAATTTCGATATAAAAGTTTAAATATTTTAATATTGAATTGTGTGTTTTTAAGATTATCTGTAAAAAAAAAATCTGAAAAAAAAAAGAAAAACAAAAATTTGTTTATCGAAAATGAAAATCTCTTCGATATCATCAACGATAACAACATCAATATGATTCTATTCTCGTTTTTATCAAACACCCTATCGTTTTCGATCATTATAAATCATTGAAAACAACAAATAGCTATATATTTCAATAAATTGGTTCAATTAGTTGGCAGCACTAGTTCTCGTTTCTGTCGTATTCTAGGGCTGCTTGGTTTTTTTTTTTGTATACGTTCTCACTTTTGCAGCTGTCCATCGTATGTCTGATCGTTTCGTATCATTATAGATCATCGAAAACGTCAAATCGCTATATATTTCAATCAATTGGTTCAATTAGTTGGCTACATTAGTTTTCGTTTCGGCCGGATACGTGGGTTGCTTGGGTTTTTATTGTATACCTTCTCACTATAGCCATGACCCTACGAATGTTTGATCGTATGTTTGAAAACGTAATACGTTCGTCGAGTGGTTCACACGAATTTTAATTAATAAAAATAAAAGCAAAAAATAAAACAATAAAACATTTTCTGTAATATGTAGAGAACGAATTTTCAATACATGGTGTATTTAATATAAGTCAAATCAAATGTATTTAAAAACTAACTAAATGTAGACCTAAATTTTTTCAAAACAAAGGCATAAATTGCATATAATTTATTACAGTAATTATTTCGGAGTAGTCGTAGAACTGCCAACTATCGATCGAAATGATCAATATTGAGTTCCATTGATTAGAACAATTGAGAACCTTGAAATATGACACTCCACGTTTTAAATACATAATTTGTTTTTTTATATATTCTCGAGAAGCCAGTTCACATTTTAAAATAATTGAAAATAATGCCGAATACCCGAGACAAAATTTGTGGCATCAGGTATATTTCCGGCATATTCTCGGTAAACACACCAATAAATGGTATATTTTGGGCATATTCCGGTATATTCTCGGTAAACACACCAATAAATGATATATTTTGGGGTTGTAAAATGTTAATGGCACATTGACGCCATAGTTTGTGTTGGGGCAGAAAACGGACAGCTTGTGATACAAACTGCACCTTTGGCTGTTTCAAATGTCGACAAAAAATGTTTCCAAACTGCCTCGAACTTGCCAAAAATTTTATCTGGGGAATATAAAACATTTTCGGATATTGACTACCACTTATTGAAGACTCCAGTAATTGATTTACAAACATCTTTAGAAGTAAAAGTAACGAACGGCATTTTAAAAATTACAAACTTAAGTTTACAACAATAGTTCCCAATCAATGAGGTCAATATTGGTACTAATTGGTACATGATTGGTTAGTTATTAAATTAACCAATGAACAAACCTACAATTACTATTATTTAACTATTCTATTAAGCTATATTGTTAAAAACGTTGAATATTTTAATTTTCTCAACAATTTAAATAACATTCATCAGTTCTGACTATTTCCCGCTGGGTTCATACGTCGACATACTTCGCTCGAATTTGAATAATGTGCTTGGTGCTTGGTCTACAATGCTGTTGAATTTGTGTGCCAATGTACGTCATGACAGTGACAGATGGAATACGGCGACAGTGTACGCGTAATTTAAGAAAACCACAACGAACACAACCAAGGAAGGAATGCCTCAAGAATTTAATAATTTAATCAAATTGAAATTGTGGTGTCTTGCGGATCTTTTGTGTGTGCGCGAATACAACAACGGAATAAATATATTTTTCAATTAACCTGCGGAGAAATTCTCAACACAATATGTTGTAGGTTGTAGTTGTATTGATTTGTATGTGAACAACAGAGTTCAGCAATAACAATTAATTATGCTTTGAATCAAATTTCTTTGGGGGAAATCAAAAATGTATTAATGTAGGTGTAGTTCTATATGCGGTTAAGCAGTTTTGAATCATTTAATACAGACTATTTTAAATATTTTTTAAAATATTTAGAAAAATTTGCATTTATTTATGGAGGGTTTTAAAAAAAAAAATTTCGAATCGATATAATGTAAATTTTCACAATAAGTAGTACACCCAGAAAAAAATACTGTATCAATAATAGTTTTTTACTATTAAAAATAGTCAATAGGATAAATTATAATTTTAATCGGAAAATACTATCAAATACTAGAAAATACTATGACATTTCCATTGAGTTTATATGAAAAGATTTATTTTTTGTTTACCATTAAATCAATAATGACAAATTTTAATTGGATTTGAGGGAATTTTTTTCTGGGAGTAACAAATATGTTTAATACATTTCAAGATAACATTTTTGGCAGAGGATAAAGGATTGGAAAACATTTTTTTAGAGATTTCAAGCAGACAATGACGGATTTTGTATCAAAAGCTGCACTCATAAAAAAATAGCATGAAATTAATAGTTTATACTATTAAAATTAGTCAATAGGATAAACTATTAATTCAATCGGTAAATCCCATTAAATACTATCAAATATTATTTCTAACCATTTCCAAAATAAGCCTGCCTTACGCAATCGTGCATCCCACAATTAGAAATATTTTCCAAATATACCAGAAATTTGATCTCCGAATAAAATGTCGAAAATATAAAACGTTACCAGGGCATATTTTAAAAGGTAGAGCATAACTAATACCCTCAGGAAAAATATACCATAAAATTAATAATTGTTTTTACTATTAAATTATTCAAACTATTATTCAAACTATTATTTTAATCATTAAATACTAATAAAATAAAATATTATATTTGAGTTTAAATGAAAATATTTGTTTTTTTTTGTATACTATTAAATCAATAATATAGTATTAAATAATAATAATATTAATAAATAATAAAAATATTAATAAATAAGAAAAATATAATATTAATAAATAAGAAAAATAAAATATTAATAAATAATAAAAATATAATATGAATGAAAAATATTATTGGTATTTTATTAGATTTTTTCTGAGTGTAGAAAAAAATAGAAATTTTGAACGTAAGTTTAGACTATGCTCTGCATTACCATACATCATTTTCTTAGTTATCATTGAATCTGAAATGCTAAAAAATTATTCGAAAATAGTCTAAAAAATTAAAATTTTTCGAGCTTAGATTCAAATATCTTAAAAACTTATTGGAATATTAGCATTTTTTAATATATTAAAATTAGTCGTGGCAATTCTAAAAAAAAACGAGCTTTAAAGTTTTTTCGTTAAACTATTTTTCCACAGTATTATATTTTGTTTTATTCTGAGTAGTGGATGAAAACGGTTTATATTGCAATTTTCTCAAATTTTAATATTTCTTGATATATTTATTATAATAACTCTTTAAAATTATATGAAAAATTGAGCTTACACTTTTTTGAAAAACTAATTATGTAAGGTACTGTATTTTTTTATTCTAAGAAGTGTCTGAGAAGAGCCTAAAATTTCGAAAGCGATTTTACGTGAAAAGTTTACTAGAATGGCGTATTTATAATGATTAATAATTTCTTAACATTTTTTTTTAACAATTTTTAAATAGCGATATCGATTTCGCGTATTCAATTTTTATACAAAAAAACATCATCTAAAACGCTTCCTTATTCATAATTTCAAACTCGTATGTCCAAGAAAAATCGTTAATTTATACTAACATCTTTTTTATTATAAGTAACTCAAACTATATATTTTTTCTGTCTCAATTAAGCTACTGATTTGCTATGGATGCCATTATCAGTCTTTTATGCACTACTTTTATGAACGACATTATATTTTCTTGTCAACATATTATTGATTAACATAGATTGCAAGATCGTAAATCGTAAAAAAATTACAATAACTCAACATGTGATTCGCTGCTATTGCGATGAAGTAGAAATTTATAGGATGTGCGTGTCTTTAGTGTGGAGGAAAGGCACCAGCACTAACAGCAGCAACAGCAGAAACTGTAAATTATAATTTATGACATTTTATCGATGATTTACCGTTTACCATAGAACTTTCAATGACAATAAAAACGTAAACTAGCGATGGCACAGTGTAGGACACACGCAGACTCAGCTTAGAATACATGCAACGTCACCACAGGGTTTACGATTGAAGAAAAATCAGTAGACACAGTAGAAAATAATTAAAAAATAAAATATGAAACCTTTAAGAATTTGATTTTTTTATTTTTTAATATATCTGTTGCTGTTTATTGGTGATATGTTATAGGAAAATGCTCAAATAGGAATAATTTGAATGCTTTGACAGAAATTTCAGTTCACCAAATGTTATGAAATTTTGTTTGGGCATTCTACTTCCATATAGGAAACCAAATATAAAATTTGAGTAGCCAACGTGCAGTAATTTCCGACTTATAAAACAAAAAGTCCTAAACAGAGACAATATATGAATTCAAATAAGTCGGTAACGGAACCGATTGAAAATTTATTATTTTCTGAAAGCCTGAAAAATATCTTTAATTATTTTTGTTTTTTTAATTCATCTCTACGAATTAAATGATTTATTTTAATACGCGTTTTGGATAATTGAATCCTTTTCAGCCACATTTTAGAATTTAAACCAGTTGGGAAGGTTAGATCACATGGGAAATTTTAAAGTAGGTGTAATTATGATAGTTAGGATTATCAAAATTATAGTCGGTCTAAGCCGACTATAAATACCCTACACATATGTGTGGTTACCATTCAAAGTGATATATAGGTCACCAGGGTATACGAATCCTGAAAATAACTACAAACATTCAATCGCTGAAGAATTTCCATTCATTTGATACCCATATTTACAAATGGGTAGGTGTACCGAATTTCGATTTTTTTTTTGTGAACCACAAGTCTTTTCGCCGGAAAACATTATTATCATGTATTTGAGCATGATATCAATATATATTTGACCAAAAAAGTTTACCTAAGCACGTATACATAAAAATTGATCTTTATATGTACATTTTATATGAGGTATTTGAACATAAGTGGTCGGATCATAGGTCACAATGGACCGATCTCGCCAATTTTTTCGCACATACAGCGTAGGTATATTAGTAATCTAAGTTATAAGTTTCATTTATCTAGCTCTTCAATTTTAAAAGTCTTAGGGATTTCAACAGACAGACAGACAGACAGACGGACAGACAGACGGACAGACAGACAGACGGACAGACGGACATCGCTAAATCGACTCAGGAGGTCATGCTGATCAAGAATATATATACTTTTCCATACCGGAGATGCTTCCTTCTGGGTGTTACAAACGGCGTACCAAACTGAATATACCCTTTCACTCTTAGTGTAGGGTATAAAAATGCATTCCCTTACAAACCGAGTTTTCCAAAAAACTGTAAACGCAATTATTCTCTCAATTGTCAATACTAATTACAATATACCGATAAATACTATTATTCCGATTGGTTTTTCAGTTATTTTAAATTAAACTCGAAAAATATTGATTTTTTTTAGACTATTTTATGGACCATTTTTTTAGCATTGTAGATAATGATAAATAAGAAAATTATTTATGGTTATGCAGAGCAGAGTTCCAACTAATCGTGAAAATTACTAACTTTTCATTATCGGTTCTAATTTTTAAATCTTAACATTTTCATAAAATATAATAAAAAAAATCTAAATTGCGCGAGTTTAGATCCCGCTATGTGAAAAACGTATTGGAATAATAACGTTAATTAGTATATTAAAATTTGTCTTGATAATTATAAGGAAAATAGCATTTGAGTTTTTTCGTTAAACTATTTTTTCATAGTATTATATTTTTTATATTCTAACTAGTGGGCGAGAACGGCTAAATAATACGATTGCAATTCTCTCAACAACGTTACGTATTACGAAAAAACTGAGTATACAGTCAAAATCAGCACCAGCAAATTATATAGAATTGATGTATGGGATGTCCATGACAATAATCTGTCGAAATTCAAAAAGAATTTGTTCGACTTGAGAAAAAGTGACACTTATGATTTATGCAACAAATTAACATTTATGTATTTAATTAAATACCATAAAAATTAAAAATCTAAAAAAGTGCAACAACTACAAAAATATGCCCTAAGTTTATAAAAATCAATTCAATTACTTCAATTCTTCACCAAAGCCCGCTGCGCTCAAAGTTGCCACTATTGTTGGCAGCAACATTTATTGTCTGCCGCGATGACGACGAAGACGACGCATTGTCTCGCTTGACATATTGCTTGTTGCAGCAATCAATCACGTGTGCCGCAGCAGCAGCAACAACAGCATAAGTTGCTGCAATTTTCAAGTGCCTCCACATACAAAACATATAATTATGCGCAGCCTGTTGCTCGGATCAGTCAATTTACACAAGTTGATTTTTTATTTTATTTTTAAATAATTTTTCTTTTGACTTAATTCAATGGCTTGAACTTATTTATGAGCTGATTGACTTATGCGTCAGTGTTAATTGAAATATCGGCTATAATTTGCGCATTAACTTTATTGGTTAAATAATGGCGCCAAAGTGATGCCGTTTAATTTACTGTCAGTCAGGTTCTTGTATGAGACGACGTTGGATTTTACTGACAAAGGGGATTGTTGTAGACAGTTTTTATGGTACAGAGGAAAAAAAATTAATATTTAAAATTCAAATTTACAATACTTTAAATTACAATACTTTAAATTTACAATACAAGAAATTTGATCTAAGGATTCCATGTCAAAAATATAAATTGTTCCCGGGGAATATTTTTAAAAGTAGAGCATTACTTATAGATAACTCAGAAAAAATACTATGAAAATAATTTTTTTTTACTATTAAATTAGTCAATATGATAAACTATTATTTCAATCACTAAATATCATTAAATTATAATATTATTTTTATGTTTATATGAAAATATATATACTTTTCTATACTATTAAATCAATAATAAATATAGTATTAAATAATAAGTAATAATATTAATAAATAATAAACACCTGATTATGACCTAGTCATCTCAGTCTTGTAATTGATCGGTTTATGACAACATCCAGAAAAAAATTCCCGCAAATCCCATTAAAATTGGTCAATAGGACAATTATTGATTTAATAGTATACAAAAAATAAATCTTTTCACATAAACTCAATGGCAATGTCATGGCATTTTCTAGTATTTAATGGTATTTTCCGATTAAAATAATAATTTATCCTATTGACTATTTTTAATAGTAAAAAACTATTATTTATATAGTATTTTTTTCTGGGTGAAGGAACAAATTACATGATCAGTTCGCGTTCATGGTTCTAGGTACAACGACTTTATTAAACGGATTTTGATATGGATACCGAAAACATCGCCTATTTTTTTCAGTTTTAAAATATATATTATTTAGATATATAAAATGTTACAAAAAATGTAAAATAAATACAGTACCTAATATTACAAAATCTGGCATCACCAGTCATACAATGTAAAACCACAGAGATCTCATGGCAACTTTGTAACTTGATGTGCGCTGATTGACAATATCTTTTTTTTCCATTTACTGATATTTTTTTCAAGTTTCGGTTTGTGTAGTCCATAAGAAAATGGCAAAAAAAAACTAGAATTTGTTCAACTGACAGACTCTTCTCCTCGATTGACAACAAATGAATGACTGCTGTGCGCAAAACGTGGCGTCAGTCAGTCAGTCACAATTACGCAAACATTATCATAAAATTTAAAAAATAAACAAACAAACAAAAATATTTCTACACAGTAATAATATAAAAATCTACAGTATTAACTAAGTTTAAGTAACTTATATGGCGTCATTAAAACTGCATTTTGTCGTGAAGACACTATCAAAAAAATGACCTTCAAAAGTGGTAACGGCCATTGCACCATTTGGACAACAGCCAGTCGGAGGACAATAAACAAAGAAATGAAATGAAATGTAAAAAATGTCAAATCATTATAACACAAGTTTATGGCATTCAATAAAAAACAAATCTCAAACTACGTAGAAGAAAATAATAAAATAAAACAAACATCGTCGTCGGGACGCAGATGCCAGATGCAGTAAAACGTAAAATCCCGGTGTTTATTTATGCAAACCTCTCAGAGGGCATACATAGAAAAACGTTTTTCAAATAAACGCATAATGTGTGGTTTACAAAATAAAACAACGTACTATGTGACCAGTAGAAAAATGTATGTATATCTTTCGGGCATGTTTCAATTTCTGATCAAATATTAATCTAGTTTTTGCTTGAACTGTTTTCAATACAAATATCATTTTTTTTTATTGTGTATTCAAAATCTATTAGAAAAATAACATTAAATTAATAGTATTTTTATATTACTTTAATGGTTTTTTTTTCCAATAAATTCATTTAATTGTTAAATATCATTGAATACTATAAAAATAGTATTTAGAAATACTGAAACCGATTTCATAATTTATGATTTAATATGAAAATATATTATATTAAATTGACTAGTTTTAAAAGCAAATACATACTATTAAAATAATATAATATAACTATTATTTGTACGGTAATTTTAACTGAGTTTGTTATTCAACTTGAAAGGATTTACGTCGAACATATCCTATTTTTGTCATCTCAACAAAATTTTGTATCGAAATTAAAAACAAATTGTTCGTACACTGAGAAAAAATGGCATTCAAATTTGTCAATAGGACACTTATTCATTTAATAGTATACGGAAATAAATATTTTCATACAAACTAAAAAAATAAATGTATAAGGACTGCGTTGAATAAAATTATCCGTTACAAAAAATGAAAAAATCTAGAAATCTAGTAATCGAATTTTTATAGAATAAAATATTTTATTTTGCAAATTATTTTTAGATTTAAAAAAAAATATAAAAAACCAGAAATTAATATTTTTTAATAAAAAGTTTTAATTTTTCCGGAACCCCTTCCATTAATGTTGTAATGTTGTCCGACACCCTCACAGCTGCTGAAGACCACTTTTTTTTAAAGTCTTGAAGGTCTTTGGCTACTTTTTTTGTTGTCTTCATCTCCATTTTTACTAAAGCCCAGTATCTCTCAATCGAACTGAGTTCTGGACAGTTTGGTGGATTGGCTTCTCTAGTCACCAAAATCACTGCATTTTGTTGGATCCATTCTAAGGCCGTTTTGCTGTAGTGACATGAAGCGAGGCCAGGCCAAACAAATGTGGACACTTCATGTTGGCGTAAAAATGGAAGCAATCTCTTTTGCAAGCATTCCTTCACATATATTTCGCTATTAATTGTACCCGATGTCACGAATGAGCTGCTCCTTTTTCCACAACTGCAAATTGCCTGCCAAACAAGGAATTTCTTTGGGAATTTTGACATTTTTTTTGATTTGAATTTTTCAGCGACATTTCCCCGAGAATCGGCTGTATAAAATTCCTGCCCAGGTAGCTGAGAAAAGTCCGCTAAAACATAAGTTTCGTCGTCCATTATGCAGCAATCGAATTTTAAAAAAAAAATTTGGTTCAGCTTTTTAGCTCGTTGTTTTGCGGTTTCATTCTTGACGGCATTTCTATCCGGAACTTTTTGGACCTTGTACGTCTTCAGCCCAGCTTCTTTCTTAGTCCTGCGCACGAAAGATTCTGAGCAATCCGCCTTTCTCGCCAATTTCCTTCCGGATATCCTTGGATCTTTCTTTAAAATATTCACAACCTTCTTCGACTTTTCACGATCACGTGGGCCTTTTTTTTACCAGAACCTTTCTTCCGATCAATACTCAGGTGTTCCTTAAAGCGGTTGATAACGCAAGAAATGGTCTTAGGGTTATCCCCTACCTCCTTGGCAATTTTTTTAAAAGACCAACTAGGTTGTTTTTGAAAAATTGTAATTATATTTTATCGCACTTCCACTTCGTTTGCCATTTTCGCGTTAAATAAATTTTGTATTGACTATAACTGACACAAATTATTTTCTGCCATTTAATTCAGAGCTACTATGATCAAATTTTTTTAATTTGAATCTTGCAATAGCACATTATGGGGAGATATGTAATGGACAATTTTATTCAACGCAGTCCTTAGTATTTACTGGGATTTACCTATTGAATTATTAGTATATCTTATTGACTAATTTCAATAGTAAAAACTATTAATTTTATGGATTTTTTCTATGGTCCGACTGGCTCATTTTTGGATGACTAAATTGTGTTTATAGTTTGGATAATTTAATGTGTACTTTTAACGTTTGCCCAGTCGAAGTTTAAACGTTTAAAACGAAGCATTCTCTAATAACTTTGATAAAAAAAATCGAACTCGTTGCTTTATCGATTCTATTTTTTTAATTTTCTCGTACATTTGAAAAGATACGATACTTAAATATTTATCGCATCGGAATTGCAATCTCGATTTTTTCATTATTTTTATTTTGTATCTCATACCGAGAAAACTCCGACAGAATGCATCGATATTTAGCTACCATGTAGGTCCAATTTGACCCTCAATATTCCAACGAAAAAATAATCGATATCATGTGAATTCTCGCATTGATCTTGTAACGATATTGGAACAAATTGTGAGCATTTCCCACACTTAGAAAAATATCTATAAAATCGCATTAAAATTTGTCAATAGGACAGTAGTTTTTTTTTGTTTGTAGTATTTAATGGGATTTATTGATTGAACTAGTTTATCTTATTGACTAATTTCAATAGTAAAAACTATTAATATGGTATTTTTGTAGTGCAATTTTCAGAATAATTTCTACTAGGATTGAAATATCAAATGATTAAGATGTTTAATTATAATATAACTGAATATCCATTTAAATTTAAAATACTAATTTCATTTTATCTTTTTTCTATTTACAGATTGTTTTTATTGTAAAGGTAAGAACCATGAATAATTTAAATTATTACAGAAAATAATTTAAACTATAAATTAAATTATATCACACAAAATAATTGTTCCATTAGTATAAACTCTCTTATTTTGACTTTTCTTTTCTATACATCGTCTAGTGATAGAGTATATACCGGATCCTATATAATTTTAGTGTCATCTTTATTAACTAATGTAGTTTTTAATGAAATCTTTGACAAGTACATTCAGTCTTGCAAAACAATCTAATAATTGTGTCTGTCTGTTCCGACAACAGGTTACTACACTAATTACCTAAGATCATAAATAATATGCTATTAACGAGACCAGTCTCTGGTTCGTTCTGTACAGTGTTTGACATTTCAAACTAAACCAACGCCGGGCCTCTGCAAAATATGCTCTTTAATTACGCTGTCATATTTGCGCAGCCTACGCAAACAGACTGCTGCTGCTCTATTAAATATGTTGCACAATACTTTATGTACTACGTTATACAAATATATGTCTCAAATAGGAAAAGTCTAATTATAGACCCTAACATGTTGGCAAGAAAGGCAGTGGCAGTAAACTTGTTGCAAGACAAAATACAGAAGACACCTGAACAACGTGAGCAAATAATTTAGTATTTCGTTGTGTGAATAAAAAAATAAAACACTGAACAAACTTACTTTTAATTGCCTCCAAAATATAGAATTAACATATATGATTAGCAAAACAAAATTAAAAAGAAATTTTGAGATGATAAAATTTCGCGAAAATTTTATAAAGCATTCTTTTATTTTGAAATATACGAACATTTTTCAGTTTTTATAATTTTTCGTTTGAAAAAAAAATTATTATAGTGAGAAATTGAAGAATGAAGGGTCAAGTCAATTTTCAACCTTTGGTTGGAAATCAATATAGTTTGTCAATATTTCAAATTTGCAGTTCGATTGGAATATCATGAGACAAAATGTTTGGCATTTATCAGAAATTTATCGAGCATATTTCCGGGAAACACATAAATGGAGTATTTTCCGATATGTATAGCAGGTTGTAAAATTTTGTAGAGTTTTTAAGGGCATATTTTGAGACCGGGCAGAAAGCAGACAGCTTCTGATACAAACTCCTCCTTTGTCTGTTTCAAATATGTCGAAAAATTGTTTCTAAACTGCCTCGACCCTACCAAAAATATTGTCTGGGGATCTATCGAACAATTTAAGGCGAATTGAAATTTAAATTTTATTTTTGTCTATTGGTAGGAGCGCCTGGGGTAAAGTGGGATATTTTAATATATTTTTTTATTCCCATGTTTCGTGATCTAACTTTTCCAGAATTCCATTTATATGCGCTTTAATATATTTATGAGCGATTTTTCAAAACAGCTCAATTTCGGACGTGTTGAAAATGTTAGGGTAAAGTGGGAAACTTCAAATTCTATCAAAATGTTTTTTAATCTTTTCTTTTAATTTTTTTTCCATTACAAAGTCAAATATATTAAAGCCAAAAATTATTTCAATAAAGTAATAAAAAAAAAGAATAGTAATGCAAGAAAAAATAAGAAGTTATGTTAAAAAAGTTCATGCTCTCTAAAAACATTCAAAAATATTATTACCACATGATCTCGAAATGCAATAAAAATGTATTATTTTTATTAGAACAATAGATGGTTGGTGCCATATTATTAAGCAATTTCCAATGATTTTTATTTTTCTAAGTGCAAAAACATGTCCAAAAATTGCAATTTCCCACATTCCCCATGTCCCACTTTACCACAGGTTCCCCTATTTCCGGTTCAAATTCGGAAGCTCGAAGTATTATCAAGAAATGGTTAGTTGTCAAAATTCAATTTTGAAAAGGAGTTCTTAAATTTGGAAATGTTCTGATAAAAAAAAAACTAAAATCGGTTATGTCGTATTTTCTAATCGTAGCTACATTTTCTGAATTTCCTGTCCGATCGAAGTTTAAATGGCAAAAAACCCGAATTGACTTTCTTACACCAAAACAAAACGGATTGATTTCGAAAAAAGTACGTTTTTACTGTATCGAAAAATTGAATTATGTAACAGAAAATAGATAATCCAAACGAATTGAAATTTGAATACAATATTCATTGGAATTACGTCGGTAAAAGAGTTGGTTTACGTTTTGAAATGAACAAAAATTGATTCAATTCAATTTCTGATTCTATTGAAATTTTATTTTGTACTAAAGTCAAATTTTACACAACTAAAACTTATTGAATTCGTTAATTTTTTTTTTTACTTTAACAAAATGATTAAATGAAAAAAATAAATAAATTCAATCAAATTATGACAGCTAAATCTACAAAATGAGGTAATTCTAAACTTTCTGTACCATTAAAATTCTAACATCGAAAATATAAAACTTTTTCGAAATCGAATTGTTATCTATAACGGAAATGTTATAATTTTCTACAAAATATTTAGTTTTGTATAGAGTTTATATAACGAAAGAAAAACAAAATCATATGCCGCGTGTAACGCATATCAAATTTCTAACGAGAGAAATGGTTGAATCTACACGAATTCGCAACGCCTTGCAGTGCGCACTTGCTGCACGCCAAAGAAGCACGTAATTAAGTCATAAAATAGGGTTAAATTAGTATAATTGAAGCTGGACGAACGAAGCTGGCCAGAGAGTTGGGTAGTCAGGCGGCAGTCAAGTCAGCCCAGTTCGGTATTAGAGGAATGAAATACGTTTGTATTGCACGCATGCGCAGCACTAATGAAGACCAAACCAATGATAATCGGTTTTTTGTTTTTTTCTTAGTTTTTTAGATAAAGTTAATTCGCATGGGCTGGGTCCAGAACATATCATCATAGGGTGAGTAGGCAGTAGGGCTTTCAATTCCGAAAATCTCTACCGAAAATCCCGCACTCAGAAATAGTACGACTATTGATTCTAAAGGACACAAAACAATAGTTTTTCATATTCATTTAATAGTTTTTTGCATGACATTGAATTAATAGGAAAAAACTATAATTTTAATAGTAGTACTACTATGTAGTACTAAAATGTCTCCTTAAAAGAATAGTTTATCACAGTTTTTCATTTTAATATAATAGTTTTTATGAATGGCATTGAATTAATATGAAAAAAACTATAATTTCAATAGTATTTTCCTATAGGAATTTAATTTAATAAAAATAGTGTAATTTTATATTACATTTAAATGATTTAAATATTAAATGATTTAAATATGTTTAAAATAATAGGCTGAATAATTCAATTATTGATATAATACACTCAGAAAAAATACTATAAAACTAATAGTTTTTTACCATTAAAAATAGTCAACAGGATAAATTATTATTTTAACCATTAAATACTAGAAAATACCATGACATTGCCATTGAGTTTATATGAAAAGATTTATTTTTTGAATACTATTAAATCAATAATTGTCCTATTGACCAATTTTAATGGGATTTGAGGCAATTTTTTCTGGGTGTAGTATATCAATGTAATAAAATTATTAATTGAATAATTCAGTCTATTATTTTAAACATATTACAATATAAATTCAATAGTTTAAATCATTTAAATGTAATATAAAATTACATTATTTTTATTAAATTAAATTCCTATAGGAAAATACTGTAGCAGCGGTAGCTCTGTGGTTAGTGCGTTGGACTGCGAGCCGAAAGGAGAGTAAAACCATCGCCCATGAAAAAGATCTCACCCGCCGTTCGGATTCGGCAATAAACTGTAGGTCCCACCACGTTGAGTACAAATATAACACGCACAGCTCAAATGGTGAGAGAGCTCGGCCGAAGTTCTATACAGGACTGTAGCGCCAAACTATTATTATAGGAAAATACTATTGAAATTATAGTTTTTTTCATATTAATTCAATGCCATTCATAAAATCTTTTACATTAATATGAAAAACTGTGATAAACTATTCTTTTAATGAGACATTTTAGTATTAATAGGACATTACATTAGTTTTTAATAGTAAAAACTATTAAAATCAATAGTGTGACGCAAAAAATTTTAATAATTCGATACTAATTCCGGTTTTTTTTTTTTCTTATCCCAAAAGTCTCGGGATTGTCAAAATGCTTTGGGATTGGAACCTCTAGTAGGCAGGCGTTTGTTATATTAGTTGCTTCAATGATTTTGTACCGCTTCCTTGTTTGCGCATTGCTCACATTATTTTTTGTAGCCACCGCCTGTCTGTCTGTCTGCCTGCCTGCCGGCGGTACTGTTTTCCCAACATTAACTAAACAAATAATCACAGCATTTGCTTATGAGATGCATCTCATACCAAAAAATAAATAAAAAAAAAGGTGCAACAAGTGGAGCCACCAACACAGAGTCCGCGCACATTAAAAATAGTGCTGCTGATGTTTACTTCCGCGAAGCTACAACCAAATATTTGAATATTTTCCAAAGGTTCTTGGTAGAGTGCCTGGAAATTTACCAAGGTACAACGTGATAAAAATCGACTTTTCTATTTGGAAATAGAACAAATTTTTTAAAGGCATACCAAAAAAAAAAAATGTTTAACATTAAAAACATAACCATCAATTACTATGAAATAAACTTGAATGCATCTTGATTTCTGTATTAGAAATTATATATAAAAGAAGAAAAAAAAAATCAAACAAAATTTTGCACTTGTTGCGCAGAAAGATAATTTCCTGAAAAAAAAAACGCCAAGTTCGTGGGGGCTACTCATAACATAACGTGTCGGTGAGGGCACTGTTGTACTACCTATGGATTGAGGCAGGTTCCCTAAAAAAAAACTCAACCAAAACTATAGAACAAAAACATACTGCTGACCATTGCCCCATGTCTAACTTTTCTGTACCTAAAACCGTCGTCGAGTGAGCAGAGCAACACACCAAAGTGTAATCAAACCATAATGAAAGCGCACTTAAACCTTATGAGATATGGATCGTTGAGCACCGCAGAACATACACGGTTTTTGCGATCAGTACAGATTTGAACGGAACGGAACAGAACAGAACTCAGATAATAATGCGCATTGAGGCGCTTGTGTTCGTTCATATGATTATGGTATAAAAAAGGATGAAAAACAAAAAAAAAACAGCATTAAATTTCAACAGATTGAATCGTTTTTTTGCTTTTTCTCTAAAATTGTCAAGTTTTTCGATTGAACTCACGTTCAGCAGATTTCAGCAACATCAAAGACATTAAATGAAAACGTAAATATGTTTTTGTTTGTAAAAAAAAAAAAATCGTTTGAAAGATTTTGTAATATTTCTACACTTTTATTTTTGTTTGTTATGCCATGCGGCAGGCAGTATTGATTTTTTTGTATGAGTGTCGTAGGTCGAGTAAATCACGTAGAGCCCAATCACTTGGAAAGATCTTAAATTGTTTGGTTTGCGAGAAATCATTCAGGGAAATCTTATATTTTCTACATTATTTATTTAAAGAAAAGAAAAGTATTTTATAAAAATATAAATGTTGGATAATACACTTTAAATTTATTTTTCATTATGTAGAGAAACTCCACCCAGAAGAAAAGACCATAAAATTAATAGTTTATTACTATTAAAATTAGTCAATAGGATAAATTATTATTTTAATCGGGAAATACCATTAAATACTACAAATACATATAAATATATTTATTTTTTGTATACTAATAAATCAATAACTGTCCTACCCTAGTGGAAATTTGACCGATGCGCCATCGAGAAATGATCGGGGTTTCGTCAGGTAACCCCTATTAGAGCAAATATGATCATTGCCTTGTCATGCCCTTATCATGTTCACCATAGCAGGGTTTACATTATCAAAACAGCCAATGGTCCCGATCAAAGCTACATTAGTTGTTCCTCATAAAGAAATTTTCATCGGGCAATGATCAGATTTCAATGAGGTATGATATTTTATTTCATTGGGTATTTGTAGTGCTTTCGTATGCTCTTGTTTTAACAAGGCAATGGTCAAATAAATAATGATATGGGGAATTACCCGATCAGTACATGATCATTGCCTGAGGTGAGTACTTGATCAGGACACTGCGTTACAAGGACATCGTGGGCCTCGTCATATCCCGATCATCTCAAATAATGACATGATCAGTTCATGAGCATGGCCCTACCAAAATTTCTACTAGGGTATTGACAAATTTTAATGAAATTTTATGCGATATTTTACAGAGTATGGTGTAGAGTGAAATAGGTCTTCTTCAGTTGCCAAAAATGTACATTTGAATATAAAAAAAAATCTATTGAAGGGCCTATTCTATAGTGTTTCGTAATCTAACTTTTAGTATTAACAGAATACAATGTATGTGTCTTTTGAATGATTTTTGAAAGGATTCGGACTTCTTGAAAAATGTTAGGGTAATGTGGGAAACGTTATGAGTTAAATTATTTGCAAAACCAGTTAGTATTTTTAAATATAAACAATATACGATAATAATAAATAAAATTATTTAATAAAAAACGTTCAACTTTTCCACACTTTTGTATAGCAAACACCACCTCCATAGAAAACTCTTTCAATACAATTTTTTCACTTATTCTCGATAAATATCTATATATTAAATAAAAAAACCGCGAATAAAAAAGTTATGCCATATTCAATACAATTTAATTTTTTTTTTGTCTAAAAACGCAAAACCATAACAAAAAATTACAATTTTACACATTACGCCATGTACCACTTATCCACAGCTTCTTATAAACGAATAACAATTTATTGTTTAATTTGTATTTTGAATAAAATTTTGTTTTGAAAACATAAAAAATTAACAATTGAATTATATAGTTATTTAGAGAAAATAAATATTACAATTTATTGTAAGTGGAGCCTGGGGTAAAGTGGGATACGTTTTGATTTTCCTCACGAAGTACATTTGAATATATATTTTTTTTAAATTCTTTTGATCTATCTTTTTGCACTAAATACCATTTATATGCTTTTTAATTGATTTTTGAGCAATTTTTCAAAAGAACTTAATTTAGGACTTGTTGGGGTATAGTGGGAAACTTTAAAATTTGTACACAATACTTATAATAAAATTACAACAAACATTGCTTAAATTACGTTTCCCACTTTAACCCAGAAAATGTTTCCTACTTTACCTCAATATCACAATTTGAACAAAACCCGTTTGTATTTCAAAAGATTACAGTATGCGATCATTTTAAACAAATCGTCTTAATTAATAATGATAAAAATTCTCAGTTTTTTATAACAAACACCAGTACTATAAAAAACTTTAAAAAACAATTTTTTTGTCTTGTTCTCAAAATGCAATAAAATAGTATTAATTTGATTATGACCATAGACGATGTTGATGTCATAATAAGAAACACTTGAGAATTGTTTATATTTTTCTAAGTACAAAAGCATGTAAAAAAAGTAGAATTTCCCACATTAGCCCATGTCCCACTTTATCGTAGGCACCCCTAATTTTAAATTTATCGTCAAAATTTGTACGGTCAAAGTTCGCATTTGATGACAGTTCGTTAGAACTGTCGCAACTCGATTTTCTGTTTGAATTTTTATTAAAAATTTAAAATTGTCGGAACATACTATTCTTGATAATGTTTTCAGTTTAAACTTGATTGAATTTTGTGTAGTAAAATTTTCAAATTAAGACAATTTGTATCAGTATTCCAGTATCTTAAATTTGACGTCATTTGTGTGTTTTTTTTTTCGATTCAATATACTCTAATAGAAATTTGTATTGGGACCTGAACAGGAACTGTTTGTGAATATATTTCTTATCATAACCTGACAAGTAACCTGACAATATTATATAACCTTGTCTTGTTAAACAAAACCCTAGTAGAAAGTAGAACTGATCAACCATATCAGTTCTAATACCAACATTGATTAGTTCATGATCATTTCCTTCGGTATAGTGTTAATTACTACTATGAAAATAAGAGAAACGGAACATTTCTTAAATATTAAAAGTGTATCATATTAGATAAAAAATGTATCATATTAGATAAAACATATTAGGAAAGTTTAAATTATATTAGTCATGATAATGTATATAAGACATCTGCACAAAATCCATTTGACTCTCACTTCGAGACATTCATTTTATTTCAAAACATTTACGACGACAACTCTATGCTTGAAAATCAAATAAATGTGTTGCTCACAACAACAAAGCACAAGTAGTGTCAACAAGACGTAGTTATAGTGATGTGGTCTATAGACGTGGTCTATAGTGATGTGCGATAAAAGTAATCGTTTTGAAAAACAAAAATATCTTTTGACACTACTTGACACCAATGAAACAATTACTGCAGTGAAGGGTAGTCGCTGTAGAGACTTCACTATAAGAATGTCGACTGTCATTGTAATACGCAATAAATTATGTAGAGCGCAGTAGTGCATATTTTGCAGAAGGGACTTTAAATACATTTGTCTAATGTATATAATTGAACATTTTCTAAATTAAAAATATTTCTCAAATTTTCTGAACAAATTTGTGAGAAATTTGAAAAATACATTCAGAAATGATTAGTCAAAATATAACACTTTTAGTTTTAACTTATAAAAAGAAAACTAAAATCTTAATTAACAGAACAAAAATAATTAAGTTGATGTAAATACAACCAACTTCCGTTAATATATGTGAAAAACTGTTTTGTAATACTAGGTGCATAATTATAAAAACATGTAATATTTATAATATAAATTGTTTTTTAGCTTGTTTGATGTTTATTAAGATTAATATGTCTTGCAGTAACTCAAACATGAATCTTCACCCAGCAGAGCACAGCAATTAAATGCATTATACTGTTTTTAATTGTAAACCTTTCGCTGCTGCTGGCAGCTAAATAACCTCCATGTAACGAGACTTAGTTCAGTTCAGGTCCCCCTCCGACCCGAGGCAATAAAAATACTTTCATTTTGAACATGGCAATGGCCAAATGCCACAGCGCATTGGTTACAGCATCCACAGCAAGATTGCTGCCAGTTACAAACACTAAGAAGAACTAAGTGCTGTGATTTTTATAGTTTTAGAAAAATAGAGAAAATACTACGTAGCCCTAGAAAATAGATCACAAACACGTGAACGGTCACTTACAACAGAAACAACAAAATACAAAAAACAGTTGGCGATTAATTTAAGCAACTACTCCGTTAAAAAGAACTTTTCTATTATTTTTTATTTTTTTTAATTTAACTTCAAAGGAAAGGTAGTAGTAGGCACCAAAAGTACCACAACGACTGACTACAGCGAGGCGATTAAGATGTCAGCAGCAATTTGCAAACATTTTTTCATTTCGAACATTTGTAACTGCTGCCGTGGTTCGTGTTGTTTGCTTGTTACCAATAACTACTGTTGTTGTAGCCAACTGTTGGCTAAATGAAGCCAATGCCAGTCTAACATGAGGGTCATTTTTGCAATGGCTTTGCTGGTTTTTTTTTCTAAATTTTTTAGTATTTTTTTTTTTTGTCGAGTTCTAGTGTAGTTAGTTTGATTTTCTGGTCGCATGCCAAAAGGTATTTAATGACGAAACTATGGCTTAACTTATTGTTAGTGGAGCAAAGCAGCTTCAAGTGAATTGAGTCTCGACTGTATGGGAATGTTGTGTTGTAACCGAAGGCATCAACGCCACCACTACGCCGCATTAGTGAGGTTTTGTGTCAGGCACAGCAGCGCCCAGCGGAACCAGCGGAATTGGTGCTACTTGTCGCTCATTTCATGCCATTAATTTGAAAATTGCCGCAACATCATAATTTGAAATGAGTGAAGCGCATTTTTCGTTTTTAAAGATTTTTTGTTGTTGTTCGGTTCCCCCCTACTACTCGATGAAGCAGGAAAGCGGACTGAAGGCTCTGATCGACTTGACTCAATGTGACTCTAGTCGAGACAACTCTACTCTCGGGTTGGGTCGATTTTATTTTCATAGTCAACGCAGACTAGTTATGCGGACACAGAAGAACTTTAATCGCATTTGTCATTATTTTACAGTGAAAATGTATTTAATGCGAATATAACGAGGTTATTAGAATTGATGGCAAAGAGAAATTTTGCACTTGGCAATGGGGCGATATATATAAAATGTACACTATTTAAATAGAGCGTAGATTATGTATGTTTTTGTTCACTTGTCCTGTAATAATAATAATGGTTTGGCTCTACAACTCTGAAGAACCTAGGCCGAGCTCCCGCATCATATCGGTGGGACTTACAATTTAATGCTGAATTCGCACGGCTTTTCAAAAAAAAATGTTTAACAATCGTAGGATTGCCATTTACTACCGAGAGGTGGCGTCATATAGAAAAACTATATCTTTTTTAAAGTTTTGCTTATATGGGAGGTGCCACGCCCCTTTGTCCAATCCCACCCACATTTGTCAAAAACACACACAACCACAGACTATATCACTGGACCAAATTTGATGACTGTGGATATCATAAGTACAGAAATATTTTGAATTAAATGTTAAGTTTTGTCACACCCATTTTTTCACTTAAGGTGGTGAATATCAACTTCGTCAATTTTCGCTCGCCTACGTCGGGAACATGAAGACCGTGTCCAAATGTGATGTTTTATTGCAAGACATTTACTGTCGCCGACTCTATGCTTGAAAATCAAATGAATGTGTTTTGCTCACAATAACAAAGCACAAGTAGTGTCAAAACAAAACACAAACAAGACGTAGTTATAGTGAAGAGGGCTATAAAGGTGTGCAATAAATAATTAAATACTGAAATGAACTGCTTATGAAAATGAGTACTCAGTGAATATTACTTTTTTTTACTTTGTTATGGAATTTTAATTAATATTGATATATATAAAAAATTCTAAGGGTATAAGAAAATAACAAAATATTTTACATAAAGTTTTTAATTTATCGAACAACCTTTTTTCATTATTTAATTTTTTTCAAGCAAAATTTTTTTTTTGTTTGAATAATTACTTTTCGACCAAAACGTTGTGTTGGTCGGAAAAAATTTACTTTAACATTTTTTTTTTTATAAAATAATGTTGTATTTTTAGTGTTGTATTTTTTATAAACACATAAATACCGACAACAACATTACTGCCGCAAACGCCCAGTGGCAGATTTGTTGTTGTTTTCAATGTTTGTCTTCTCACTCGTAACTTGTTGCGCTCACTCACAGTAGTGTCATTTGGTTTTGTTTTTCAAAACATTGAATGTTTTGAAAAAAAAATGTTTGACACTACTTGACACCAATGAAACAAATACTGCAGTGAAGTAAAGTCGCTGGAGAGGCTTCACTATAATACTGTAGACTGTCATTGCAAAATGCAATCAATACTGTAGAGTGCAGTAGTGCATATTTTGCAGAGCGAACTTCAAATACAATGTTTGACACTACTTGACACCAATGAAACAAATACTGCAGTGAAGTAAAGTCGCTGGAGAGGCTACACTATAATACAGTAGACTGTCATTGCAAAATGCAATCAATACTGTAGAGTGCAATAGTGCATATTTTGCAGAGGGAACTTCAAATACATTTAGTATGGATATAGAAAAAATGTCGAGTAGTGCAATTATTATAAAAAAAAAGCAAAATTTAATACATTCGTAGTGTCGACATTTAATAGTCTACGTGTAGACAATCGCCCATATGCAAATAATATCGTACAACCCCATTCTATGCATAGCTAATCTAACTTTGCAACACAATAACTGAACTTCGAAGTAAATACTATGTCGAAAACCAGCAGCATATTCTTAGGTTCAATGCGTAAGCAAACTATTGCATTATTTACGCTTTAAAGCTAAAAAAAAAAATACAGAAAAACAGAAACAGCGCCTGTTGTAGAAAATATTGAAACACAAATAAATAACGCAAGCTACCATAAAAATAAAAAAAAACACTGTCGACGAGTAAACAGAAAAGCAGCAGCTGAAAATGTGGCTCCATAAATATTTGCAGTGCAGTGCATTTGCATAGCTTATTAGCTGCTGTTGTAGCTGTTGCTGCTGCTGCTGCTGATAGTGGTAGTGACACCATCATGGCCAATATAGGAAAATGCGTCAGGTTCAACATTAAATAAATATAGCAAAATATCTATAGAAACTACAGCGTGCACAAGCAGCAGTTGGCAGCAGTAGTGGCTGCTGAAATGCTGAATTCCGTTATTGTTTGCACAACGTTATTCACAACAAATATGGCCAACAAGATGATTGCTATTTGTTTTTGGTTGCGTGAACTTAAAATGCATTTGTCAGTAAATAATGAAATTTTTATTGCAAAGCAAATAAATATTTATTTAAACTGTCATACTTTGGAAAATATGTTTAATATTTGTTGTACAGTGTTTTTTTATTATAGGAAACATGCTATGGCGTTGAATTCATAAAGTTTTATAAATAAAATGAAAATACTTTTGTTTCTTGATATAGGATTGCAAAAAATGCGAATTTATTTATTACGCGTTTAATACAAAAAAATAAGTTTTGGGAGAAATTCAAATTAAATTCCGAAATTGCCAAATTTTTTAAAAAAAAAAGTGGTCATATTTTTTAAAGAAAATAACAAATGTAATTCTGAACGGACAATTCCTCACCAGGAAACTCAAAAAAATTAACATTTTCATATAAAATCAAAAATTATTTAATAGTATTTAACTATTAAAATAATAGTTCATCCTATTGACCAATTTTAATAGCAGAAAACTATTCAATCAACAAATGTAATTCTGAAGGAAATTACTCACCAGGAAACTCAAAAAAATTAACATTTTCATATAAACTCAAAAATTATTTAATAGTATTTTCTAGTATTTAATGGTATTTAACTATGAAAATAATAGTTTATCCTATTGACCAATTTTTATAGCAAAAAAAACAATTCAATGATATTTTTTCCGAGTATATTTAATATAACAGGTCACATTCAATCGATCATGTCTAATTTCTGTATCAGACTATATCAGTAATCTAAATTAGGAGTTTCATTGATCCAGCTTTCTAGTTTTCCTGAAAGATATATGGACTTCGCTAAATCGACTAAGGAGATCATGCTGTACAAGAATACCAGATATGCTTACTTCTGGGTGTTACAAACGGTGTAGTAACCGAAAAATACCCTTTCAGTTTTAGTTTAGACTATAAATAGGAAGAATTAATTTTCGAAAAGTGAAATTCTTAGACAACTTTTGTCAGAGACAACTTTTGTCAGAGACAGAGATATATGGACTTCGCTAAATCGACTCAGGAGGTCATGCTGTACAAGAATACCAGATATGCTTACTTCTGGGTGTTACAAACGGTGTACTAAACAAAATATACCCTTTCACTTTTAGTATAGGCTATAAATAGGAAGAATTCATTTTCGAAAAGTGAAATTCTTAGACAACTTTTGTCAGAGACAACTTTTGTCAGAGACAACTTTTGTCAGAGACAACATTTCACCGAGACAATCGCAGAATAATTCTAACGCGGCAATTTTTCCCCGAGACATCTTCCGAAATGCTCAAATGATTATCATACTAGTCGAATTTATTTAAAAGATGAAGAATGTATTTTTGTAAGCGCCATTTTTTATTCAGAATAGTAATTTATCCGACATTAATTCATCCAGAATAATTTTTCCCGGGAAGCTGCCGTCTTCCAAAATGATCAAATGGAGTTTATAATAGTAAAACGTTTTAAAAATAAAAAGAGGAGTGAGTTTCAAAAGAGCCAAATTAAATTTAGTTCATGATGTATTATTTACCGAGACTAATGGATTTTCCAGTAAATTTTTAAAAGGCTTTAATATTATTTTCTATAATAAACTTTCGTTCTATGAAGAATTTAATTAAAATAAGTCTTAATGGAGAAGAATTCTTTTAGGGAAGAATCGTCTCTGAGAAGAATTGTTCGATTCCTCTGAGTTTCAATGGAATAAAATGGATTTTGCATATTCAAAATAATTTTTGGAATATACAAAGAATTCGTATTAATATCGTATTGAGGGAAAAAAAGACAAATTGGATTCCGAAATGGATTTCATAATATTAAATTTAATTATAAAAACCTAGAAAAGAAAAGGTTAATTTCTAAATAAAACAAATACAATAGAAACAATAAAAATTTAGAAAGGCATCAACTTATTACAGTTGAGTCATATTGATTTCAGAATAGATAATTTAAATACCATTTATGAAATCAAACTAAATTCAATTTAAATTTAAAATTAAATTAGAATCGTTGAAGAAGTTTAAAATGCATTCAACTCAAAATCAACTAAATAAATGTGTTAAATGCCGTCATGGATCATCCATATATACCATAGAACGAGACATTCTAGCAAAACCATTCATGATTCATAAAAAACTTCAAAGACATTCTGCGGGTTCAATGATCGATGAATCGATTATGGTCGACAAGTGAGTGAAACTAACGGACCAGGACAAACTGGGAGTAATGGGGGACGGTTACCAAAGCAGCAGACAGACTTCAACGAAATACAAATTGCGGAGAAGATGAAAACAAAAAAAAAAAAACTTGGGCTAGTCAAAGACGACAGCGAAGCAGAAGATACTGATGAGGATGATGTAGTTGTTGCTGTATATAACTGCAATGAAAACTCATAGTGCTGGGTGCAAAGAGTAAAAGTGTCATGTGTCAAAGGAAACATCAACCAGGTTGTGTTTGGATATATACGGCAAAAGAACAGTATTTTTATAGACAAAAAGAGAAAAAATAAAAGAGTTAAACAAGAAAACAAAACAACAGAATTAAAAAAAAAACGTGTGAATAGCAAACATTGCTGGGTAATTTCTGCAGTTAGATTCAAAGACGAATGCATTGCGAACGGTTTGATTTTATTATGGTTCTTTTTGTGGTTACGTTGGAGATGGAGTGGTGCTGGAAGCTTTAATTGAGATTTCCGCAAGTTATATGTTTACTATTGATGATCGGTAATTGGTTGAGAGGCATTGCTTTGAAGGACTGATATATGTAGGCATTTTAATTTTGTTTTTAGGAGTTGCTCTATGAATTTTGATATCTTTTGTGTAGGTTTAAAAAAATAGTTCAGTTCCATAGTTATAAGAAAATATTCAGTAGCATCCGTTGGCTTGATTGGTTAGTGTGTTGGACTACGAGCCAAAAGGTCCGGGTTCGATCGGAGCGTTGACTGAATTTTTCCTATAGTTCTTATCCGGTCACCTTGATTTATTATTATTATTAAGAAAATATTTCTGATCATTGTATTTTTAACCCGATACAGCTGTGGCAATATGTTACAAAAGCTTAAGCATATTTCATGTAATTTTCAGAAGAGAATTTTTAAACTTTATAACTGATTCCGAAAATTATATTTAAAAATATATTAAAAAATATTTTTGCAAATTAAAGGAAAACCTAAATTAAATAAATGTCAGCACATTGTTTTGGTGTTTCGACTATAATTTTTGGTATATAAATACATATTTAATAAGAAGGATATATAATTATTCGTTTTGTGAATATATCTCTAAAACTATAGGAAGATCATTCTCAACATTTGACAAAAAATAAATTCATATAAGAGGATTACGATGGTTTTAATAAATATATCGAGTAAGTTATTAATCCATATTGCAAGACATGTCTTGCCCAATAGGGCTAATTTCTACCTGGGATAAATTAAAATTTTAAAATATCAAAAGCTCGTTTTCCATTTTTTCTTTTCCATTTTTCAGTGCAAGTTTAAACTTTAGTTTACCTTTTTCCATTTTATGCACGTCTATAGTTCTTAATCAAAAAAGCCGTCTGTCGTTAAATTGTACAGACAAAACGACAATTATAAATCAGTTAATATGGCATTTTGTGTTATGTTAAATTTAGACGAAATAAAAGCGAGTTTAAACTTAAGTTTAATTGCATAACTTGTTTAAAAAACTGTACCCAAAAGGCAAATATATAATTTCAAATATATTTTAACAGTTTCATTATTTTTTACCAAAAAAACATTTACAATTCTCTGCAGATCGTGTCATCAGCACGATCATCGTGCCTTCTGATTCTACATTTCGTTTAAACTTATTTTTGACACCACCAACGAAGAAAGCGTACGGATCGAAAAGTCGTGCCTTCAAGTCTTCAAAACTTTTCTATTATTTGCATACATCATACATGATTTAGAATGTCTCAAAAAACATAAAGAAAACCACACGATATCTAACAAGAATCTTTCATCACTCAATTATTTTGTCTGCGCCGGTTGATCTCGTGGCAAAACACTAAAGGCCACAGCCAACATTGGCGCCAATTTGTTAGTCTGCCAACTATAAAGATCTTGGGTAAAAGTTAAGACTTAAAACATTGATACAAAACTTGACTTGACTGTCAGAGAGTGAGGTTCGTTGGGAAGGTGTTTTAAGCAGTTTTATAACACTTTTCCATAAACGAAAGTTAAAATAAAAATGAAAAGTCTGTTTTTTTTTCTAATTTATAGGACGAGTAACACTATTTAGAGATGATCCTTTGTAAATAAACAAAATAATAATTTGCAAATTTCTTTATTTAGACATCAAAATAAAGTGAACAATTTCTATAGAAAATTATTTAATTAGGAAACTGCATTAGTTAAACAATACCATAAAAGTATTGCATAATAGTTATCATCATTTAAAGTAATTCAGAGTATTAAACCTTAAATTTGTGCTAGTTAATGGTATAAATAAACGTAGTATGTTTGCAAAAGGGACATACAAAACAAAAAAAAACAGCTTCAGGCTTGAGACAACTTAAATCAGAAAACTGAAATCCAATCGTCTGCCCGAATGCAGAAACATATTATAGGAAAAGGCCGCTGTGCAGCTGATGCGCCCATCGAAGATGATGATGATAGTTTTTAAAATAATTGAGCTTTTGCAGAACTAACTAAATTATCGAAAAAAAAGTAGAAAAAATCAAAGAACTACCAAAACAAGTTTGTTTAAGACCAAACATAATTTCGGTTAAAAACAAAAACGAAATTCTGTACACTCGCTGCTGCTACACAGGTCACGAGATAGGTGAAGAAATTATATTAGAAGATGAAGTTGTTGTTGTTGTCTGCGGTATAAAGGGAAAATATTACAACAAATTATGTTAGTACGGTCGGTCGCCTATGTTGGACTTTGTTGTGTGTCAGAGTCGCAAGAAACCAGAAAAAAACGGGCAGAAGTAGCTACTCATGACAGTTCACACAATACAAGAGAAAGTTGCCAGGAACATGGAATACGCTGTTGCAATTCCAAAAGCTAAAATATAGGTATTATTAAGAAGTAAATGAAAAATCCTGCACTAAGCCAGCCTCAACTAGCGTGGCAAGGTCAAGAAAATGTGTGGGAAAACTATTTTAATGACTAGTTGCGATACTCAATCCAAAATGTGCAGAATAGTGTTGATATTTAAGCAGACTTTAGTTACATGGCGATAAATTAATTAGTTCTACCGAGAGTTGCGTAAAATTTTATGAAAAGATGCGGGATATTTAAAAACTTTCACTTTATGTAAAATTCTGCAAATTTTTTGAAATCTTAGAATAAAAGCAACAATCTTGTATTACCCTATGGGACAATAATATTATTCGATTCCAGTTCTGGCATTTTCAGATGTAATCAACGGCGATTTAAATGCGGAACGGGTGAATTTATATCTCGGCATCAGTTGGAGAATTATAAGTGTAATACGAAAATTGTAATTGTATTTTTTAGCCGTTTGCACCCACTACTTAGTGTAAAAAAATGTTGAAAAACAGTTTAACGAAAAAAACTTAATTGTCATAATTGTCAAGACTAATTTTAATATACTAATGATTGCTAATATTTCAATAAGTTTTTAAGATAATTTGATCTAAACTCGAAAAATTTGGATTTTTTTTTAAGTATTTTTCATAATTTTTTATCATTTAGGATTTACTGATAAACACAAACATGATTTATAGTCATCCAGCGCATAGTCTTAACTTACTATCAAAACTACTAACTTTTTTCTAACAGATCTACTTTTTAAAATAAGTCCTGTGAAAACATTTTTTTATACTCTTTTTATATAATCAATTTTCAATAAAACTGCTTATGCCTGAAAACTGAAAATATCATTACTGCATGTTTAAAGTATGCTTATTCTTACGGCATACTCAGTTTTTTTCTATCACGTTACGTTTTTGTGAAAAACTTAGGTAAAATCTAGCAGAATTTTAAATTTAAACAATTTTGACAGAAACTGTGCTGATAGGACATATTTGAAAAGTGTGAACCGATAATAAAAAGTTAGTAATTTTCGTCATTAGTTTGAACTATGCTCTGCATAACCACAAATCGTTTTCTTTTTTTATCATCAGATCAAGAATGCTAAATAATCGGCCAAAAATAGTCTAATTTTTGAATATTTTTCGAGTTTAGATTAAAATATCTTAAAAACAAATTGGAATATTAGTATTTGTTGATATTGTGTAATTTGTACGGACAATTGAAAGAAAAACTGCGATTACAGAATTTTCTAAATCTAGTTTTGTAAGGCACTGTATTTTTTTAATTCTAAAAAGGGCCATCAAAATCGATAGCCATTTTCTTAAAAACGTTACGTAATTGTAAAATCCTGAGTATGCAGTAAAAATCAGCAACCACGAATTACAAAGAATTGATGTATGGGATTTTGATGGAAAAAACTTTTTATCAGTTTGTTGGGTAGTGTAATATAAACAGGTACCATAATTCCGCAGTCTTAGTTTCGTTTGCAGTAAAATACTACAGTTTTCCTAGAACGGCAAGGTAATGGCAAACATATACCTTATACACCTTAAATCCTATGACTGATTGGAGAATTCAATTGGAGAATTTTCAGCTATACTATACTATAATTTTCAGTAGGGTAATAATTTGAACAAGTACCATAATGCCGACTCCTCTGTTTCGTTTGCAGTAAAAGACCACAGTTTTTCTATACCGACAAGGTAATGGCAAACAAATTCCTTATACACCTTAAATCCTATGATTGAATTGTGTTTTAATTGGATAATTAAATTCAAGAACTAGAAGCGAATACTATAATTTTCAGTAGGTTAATAATTTGAAAAAATACCATAACGTCTTCTTAGTTTCGTTTGCAGTAAAAGACTTCTTTAATGCGTTGTCCCTGGTTATGTCGAACTTATACCTTATACAGACCTTAAGCCTAACACTGAACAGTGTTTCAATTGGAGAATTTTCAGCGTAATACGATGCGACAATTGATGAACTAACATTTTTCGTAGGATAATAATTTGAACAAGGACTATTAGTAAATACGTATCAGTTCCGTTACCAGTGAAAGACTATCTTTTCTAGAAGCACAAACATCATTCTCTGAGTAGTTTTCACTAGCACCTCCTGCCGTTCTAGGAACTGGTCTTCAAACAACTACATTCTTTGGTTTTCCCAGACGCGTTAATGGTTTGTCAATGATGCACAGATGATGTCTTAATACAGAGTAATTAACCCATGAAATTAGGTCAGCTCTGCAAACTATTAAAATACTTGAAATTTTAACTTTTTAATGAACAAACAGGAAACAGGAAATCAGGTTAGTATTATATATGGGTGACGTGGACGATACGCATGTCATAATTTCCGCAATAGATTAAAGCATTTTAATTAGAAATATATCTAAGAACAAATTTAAAATAAAATAAATTCGCACAGTGTTGTACTTTAGGAGAGGAACACAACAAAAAATTCAACATGAAACAATTTCAGAACAAAGGGCCTGGCAATCGTTAGGCTAAAACAGGAAAAACAAAAACTATGAATAAAATTGCAATAAAAAATAACGAAGTTCCACTTGAGATCAAAAATTGATTGAATGTTCGTACATACAACGTAAATTACAGACAAACAAATAGTTGGTAAATACGTAGGGAGTCGATCGGTCGAAAGAATATGAAAATAGCTTCACTTATGCATGCAAACAATATAAAAATGATTATTGTTACTTCTATTTTTTGTATATTGTTTTTTTAGAGCACATTGTTACCAACAAAATAAGCATTTAAATTTATGAGTATGCAACGTTTAAACCGATGATTTGTAATGGCAAACATGAAACAAACAAAAAAAAACGTAGTTGCTCTTGACAAACAATGGGCATTACAGGAAATCTTTTTGCCCTATGCCATATAATAAGCCAACTCAGAACAGATGTTAGTGGTGGGGGTTTTTGTTAGTTGCACAGAGGAATTTAATATTTATAAAATATTGCGGAAAACTTCAAAATAATGTCATGCCGCAGGATACTATTTACTTTTTCAATTCAATTGCGCGCGGCCACTGATAGCCATTGAAAACCGTTGAAAACCAGAAGTACCAGGGTACCACAATGTTTTGGATATCATGTTAAACAAGATCACATTGTGGTCGGCCGTTAATGTCAGCTCATTAGTTGAAGCATCATTTAACTAATGCCAGATAAATGCCACATGATATTGAGTAACTTAATTCACTTAACTGCGCTGGCACAACTGTCGATCGAACATATCGAACCTGCGGCGGTTACTCGAATACTCTATACTCGGTGGTTACTAAGTACCAGAGATGCTGATAAAGCGCCAGCAACAACGGCAAAACCACGCATAACTAAACGCCAACATGTAGGTTGTGTTGTCGAAGGACCAAATGGCTAACTGGGTGCATCACAAGTTAGCCATTTGTTGGCCATTTGTCGGTGCACACCAAGCAGCAGCACCACCATTACCTACTGCGACAGAAACCAAAAACAAAAAAAAACAGAAAAACACAGTAAAAAGACAGAAAAAATACAGAAAAACGACAGAAAAAAGATAGAAAAAGCAGTAGAAATAAAAAGTAGTCGAAGCAGTGATCGCTCGCACAAACCACGCATGGCATCGCTTGAATAGAAATTTTTGTATTTGCTATGCAAAGTAATATAAAATGCGGAGCACATTTTATATGTGATTATCTGGCAAAGGACTGGCGCACTTAAATGCCAGAATGTAGCGCTACTGCTATCCGATCCGAGTTGGTGGCCGGTATGGTAACCAGCTAAAGTGCTCAGCGATTTTTTAAGTTTGTTAAAATAATTTCGCAGATATGCATTGCCAGATAATTGAAGCTGTAGCTACACGCTGAAAAAATAATATTAGAATCTTGTCTATTGGCTTTTTAGAGGTGCGAGTTTATGCGATGACGTCGAGAGAATAGAGAACTTAATTCAATGCCAAAATCAAAAATTAATTTAAATTCAGGAATTGATCATACTTTTCCCGAATGCTCAAGGTTTATAATAAAAAACGGATAGTTGTACTTTTAACTAATCATTCAGTTCCTCTGGGTTCCAGATTGTGACAACATAAAGTCGAACAAATGACTTAGACGCAAGAAATATATGTTCTTCTGGGAATGTGATGAGATACTTATTTTCACACTACCCAAAAATACCGAATACAATATTGTCAATTGGCTCATCTGAGGTGAAAGTTCGTGTGAAGAAATCGAGCAGAGAATTTAAAAATAACAACGCCCGTCTAAAAAAAAAAACGAAATAGGAAAGATGTCATTTAGGGATATAATGAGGGCTTGTTTATACGATAAAGAAAATAGCTATAGATAGAGAAAAATTCTTTCGTAGAGCTCTGTGCCGTAGAGCTCTATGTCAATTCCAATACTGGTCAAACTTTCCCCAGTTGATTTGGTGCTCCATATTTCTAATGGAGAACTGGCAATATTTTATGTGGGCGTCGTAGAGCTCTGTGCCGTAGAGCTTTATGTCAATTCCAATACTGGTCAAACTTTCCCTAGTTGATTTCGTCCTCAAGATTTCTAATGTAGAACTGGCAATGTTTTATGTGGGCGTCGGTAGCTGAGAGGTTAGGTCTTTGACTGCGAGTCGAAAAATCACATTTCATAGAAAACATTTTTCTATACAGCGCTACTTCTCGTCAATGGAGGATACTCTCCTGGGAGAGTAAAAGATTGCCTATGGAAATATCTCACACCCCGCCAATCGGATTCGTCATTAAACTGTAGGTCCCACCACTTTGAGTACAAATATAATACGAACAGCGCAAAATGGTAGTAGCAACATATAGGGAAACGAACGTCTCAGATTCAAGAATTATAGTTTACTCTTGGACTTATCAATGAAGACACTACCGAAGAATCTCCAGGGAGACCATTCGGAAATATCAAATTACTTACTCAGTAGATCATTATATGAACTGTTGCAATTACCATGCACTCTGGTATCTGGGAATCTGGGAATCATTCAATTAATCTAAAAATTACCTGCAACACAAAATATCGTAGCAGGAAGGATATAACTGGGAGAGAAACTCTGGTACACCAAATTTGAAAATGCAAAAGCTCGTCTAAAAAAACTGAAATAGGAAAGAAGTCACGTAGAGATATGATATTTGGTATCTGGGAATCTGGGAATAATTCAATTAATCTAGAAATTACCGACAACACACAATGTCGTAGCAGGAAGGATATAACTGGGAGAGAAACTCTGGCACACCAAATTTGAAAATGCAAAAGCTCGTCTAAAAAAAACTGAAATAGGAAAGAAGCCACGTAGATATATCATAAAGGCTTGATTACACGATAGAGAATATAGCTAGAGGTAGAGAAAAAACTACCGTAGACCTCTGTACCGTTGAGCTATATGTAATGTATATACAACTCCATGAGATTTTTTTCTCTATCTCTAGCTATTTTCTCTATCGTGTAAACAAACCTTGAAGATTGTTAGAATTACACAGGACTATGAGATATTGGAAATCAGTCAGTTAACCTAGTCGAAGCCGCAAAGAGAATAAGGAGAAAACTCTGGTCTGCTTAGTTGAAAATACCCTGTCCTAACTGCATTTGTGACATTCTGCCTCTTTATCCTGTACCTCAGGATTCCTAATATTTTGGAATGAAATAGAACTAAAGTCCCAATAATCTCTTCCACTCAGCCCATAATAAACCATGTTATAAATATGTCTACCGTAATAGTGCAAATTTCTATTGGGATTAAACACTAGTAGGGTATACATGATAATGGCCTGTTTATGCTGGTTATCCATTCTAAAAATTTTGCTATGATTGATATGATCTATTAAACTTAGTCGTATTTAAGATGAGATGCACGTTATATTCGAAAATCTCAAACGTTTTTCTTACTTTCGTTTAATTTATTAGCAATACCTGATCGTGTAATATTTATAATTTCTCATTTATACGTTAAACCTACGCATTTCCCACAATGTGACATGACAACATACAATATCATCTTTAACCAACAACAAAACTATCGATTTCAAAGCAAAACCCGAATTGTCGGTTAATTTATTTAAACAACATGTAAGGTACTTTTCACGATCGATGTTGTAACGAACGAAATGAAATGAAACAGCGAACTGAACAGCACAAAATATATGAAATCGCAGTGATCATGTGATCATGTCTAATGTCCTTTGCTTATCGCATATCACCTTTTTGTATAATTTATATTTTTATTTTTTTGGTTTTGCGCACCAAGTAAATATTGCCATAGCTCATGCACACGATACACGATGCTGTTCTGTGTGTTTCCCGTGCGTGTGCATCCTCAGCATGCTGTGATCATGCCACTCTTTCTGCCGCATTTCGCTGTTGGGTTCCTTTGATGACGCCTACGCGCGCGCGACATTGAGCATCGAATTTTGTGCACATGTAACGCGTGTAGCGTGTCGAATGTCCGTCGGGCCGCCTTCAGAATATGGGTGGGTGGTTTTAAAACAAGTGGTAAAAATATGTCGACAAACATGTGCGCAGGAAATCGCAGCAACCGAGACACACTAGATGCGCCTATTGCTCATGTTGCCACTTGGCAAAGGCAGAAGCAGGCTGTAGGCCGATGATTTGTTTATTTTTGTTCATTTCTATGGCTTTAAATAATGATTTTTATCGCAAGGCTTAGCATAATATTTTAAGTAGTAATAATCAGTACTGAAAAAAAAGACAAATAATAAAACAGATGCATGAAATGTAAGAGTTTTGACATTGGATCGAGTGTTTTCATACAATTTTTGTCTCTAAATTTCCGAACAATTACAAATTTATTCATCAAAAAATAGCGGAGTTAGAATTTAAAAAGACCCTAACATTTTCGTAAAAAAAACGATATCGTTTAGAAATTATTTGGTTTATTGGGATACTTAGATAACTAGTAAATATTAAACATCCGCACATATGTATTTGAAATTCCCTCTACAAAATATGCACTACTGCACTCTACAGTATTAAGTGCATTTTGAAATGGAAGTATACTGTGAAGTCTGCTTCATCAACTTCACTGCAATATTTGTTTCATTGGTATCAAGCAGTGTCAAAAAATTTTTGTTTTCAAAACATTTAACCTTTTGAGAAACAAAACCGACTGACACCACTGTCGCTGAACATGAAACGAATACAGTGAGTGCAGCGAGTGACCGCAACGACTAAAGAGTGAGAAAACGATTATTGAAGGATGTAAAGTGCACTATGTACTCCGTGTCATACGCAGTTCATTTCAGTATTTGAATTTTTTTTGCACATCATTATAGACCTCTTCATTACAACTACGTTTTATTTTGTTTTGACAGTACTTGGTGCTTTATTGTTGTGAGGAATACATTCACTTGTTTTTCAAGCATAAAGTCGGCGACAGTAAATGTTTCGAAACATACCTTGAAGTGGGTTTCAAAAGCATTTGTACAGATGTCTAGTAAATATGATGCTATAAAATGATAATTACTATTATCTTCACAACTATGTGCAAATTGTTTTTCACTTATTCAAAATTAAGCTTAAATTCATATCCCTTCTTTAACGCAAAAAATGTCAGTTGTAAAATTTCAAAAGTTCGAATAACATTCGGAAGATTAAATAAATATTGGCCTTTTAGATTTGTAAAGAAAAACAATTTCTACGTTTTTTATTTTGCAGTCGCTGCTTTGGCCCCGTAATCTAACGCATTAACCATAAGAGCCACCGACACAATCATACAAAAGTAACTACATAACTGTAGTAATATAATTCATTTTGGACGAAAATTAAATATTTATTATTTTAAAGACATTTATTTATTTTAAAGACATTTTTCTTTCTTTTCACTAAAATATTTTGGTAGGAATTCAATGTGAACAAGACACCGACTTTAATAAAATGTTTTATATTATTTAAATAGTATTGTAATAAAAATTTACTTTATTTTTTAGTTTACTACACACAACAGAACCAACTTAAAATAACAAAAGATGGGACGAGCCACGCGAACTACAAAAACAAGAACAATAATGCAACACATTTTCCTAGTTTGTCTATTGGCCACAGTAGCTACAGCAGCACGTCGATCGCGGATAGATCTGGCCGCAGCACCACCAGCACCTGCAGCGTCAGCTAATGCTGCGGCAGGAGCTGCTGCAAATGACAACTTGGCAAGCGCTTCCAGCGCTGAACTAATTCAAATTGCTGTCCAAGCACCGCCAGCAACAATTTCATCAGCAGCAGCAGCTACAGCACAAAAGGAAGGCGCCGTGGACAACACAAAATTGGAAACATTGCAGCAGCAGCAACATGATCAATCATCAATTGATGCCGCCGATTTAAAAAGTGCCGAAGAAGTTGAAACATCTGCATTTCCAATGGAGAAGGAACAGCAAAGTAGTGGAATTGCTGCATCATCGTCGTCGTCGTCTTCATCAGCAGCCGCAGCAGCGAGTGATCAAATCCTCAACGAAGATCAATTACAAAAGGAACAGAAGCAAACGCCGTCGGACAGCAGCATAGAGGAGGACATTGACGTTGAGAATACTGATATATCTAGCGAAACGGCCGCTGGCACTGATAGTGTTGATGACTGTGCTTTAGATAAGATTGGTTTTGAAATTATCACAGGGTGAGTAGTGTAGAAATATTTTAATAATAGAGGAAAAGAAGTATAAATACTGAGTTTGTCACTGAATTATTAGCACTATTATAATATATTAAATAAGAAATATTATAAATGATGATCATTTGAAACACTTTTAAGATCTGTCACAGTGATAGTCTCTATATGTGTTCCATAAGCAATACCTAGCTGTCAGTGCTCTGCCTTTTTAAGGATTGATTACTTGCGCTTTTCCTGTTTGTATATTGAGCTAATTGAATAGTTCTATCCTTATACGTAAAGCCATACAAAAGTGAACCTTTTAATGTGTCAGCGGTTATTGCCACTTAAGGCTCTATTAAATAAGTGATAAATACCTATGGCACACGTGAATTTAGCACCCTGCTAATGATCTTTAGTACTTTGAAAAAAAACTATATCACTCATTGTGATATCGAAATGACAGAATGAGAGAGCTGCTGTTGACATGGGTTGACAGGCAAAATTGCTCTTCTTTGTTAGATATGGAATTGTCATTTTAAATGTTTATTTACACTCAAAATAAAATCTATTTAAAATACACGAAATCTCGTATTTTACAAAAAAAAAAATAGTCAAATTCATTTACGAAATATTTCGTAAAATACATGAAAGAACTTTCGTAAATTTATGATAAAATTGCGAATATTATTTTTCTATTTTACGAAACTATTTGTAGAGTTTATTTACGAAAGTCATTCGTATATAATTCGAAAGATTGTTATCTTAATTCGTAACTTATTGAATACATTAATACGTTTTGTAGAAATTTTACTTTGGAAAATACACGAATGTTGTGTTTATAAACCACAACTGAAATGAAAATGACGATTCATTTATAAAATATGCACTGATCTGAAACTTTTACACTTTTGACACAAAAACAGAATTTACACAGATCTGTTAAATCTGTTTGTATTTTATAACTCTCCGCTTTCGACCACGATAACAATTAATATAGAATGCAGCTCCAAGTTGATATTATTCGTAAAAAACATGAATGATTCGTAACAACATACATAAAGCCTAAAAATTTACGAAAGTTCAGTAATTTATTCGTAAAATTTTTAAAATATGTTATTCCTTCGTAAACAATATTGTAATAACAAATATTATAGCAAAAGTTTCGTAATTTTTAAAAAATATTTGTAATTTTTTGGTATTACGAATATTAATTCGTAATATATACAAATCATTCGTACAAATATTTTCGAACTAAAAAATTACATATGTTTCGTATGTTTTACGAATTATTCGTGCATTTTACGAAATACAAAATTACGAAAAAATATTTCGTAAAATCTACTAGAAATTATGTTGAGTGTAGTTTTTCTTTAATATTATTAAATATATTTTAATAACAAATAAAACCATAATATGCCAAAGAAACTGAACTTATTTATAGGACTTATGTTTATAAAACGATAATTCGTTAACGATTTATTATAAATTTGAAAATATCAAGTGAAAATGATTAAAAAACAGACACTGAAATAAAATTTGTTTGCAGCAAACATATAATGATTTCAGTAATATATGTTATGAACATATTTGAAAGTTACAATAATTTCTTAGTTTACTGAATTATTAATGTTAGCATTCAATTATATCATGGACCACAAAAATATTCTTAATTAGCAAATATAAAATGGATGATTAAAATATAGTTGAATTTAAGAAATTCGTTTGGAGAAAATATGTTCTATATGCAATCGTTTAATTCATCTACGTATTTGATAACCGCAGTAAAACTTTAGTTTTCGGAAAGACAAAGTTCAACACTCAATTATATTATGGTGATCACAAACGTTTTTAAAATTAGAAAATGTATGCAATGAAATGGAAATGATTGAAACAGTTATAATATGCTTGCAGCAATAATGACATAATATTGTCACTGACATGCCAAAGAATCGAAAGTGCATTTTTAAAAATGTTAGGAAATCAAATTGCAAAGTTTGAATTGCTTTAAAAATTAATAAAAAATATTTTTCTTTCTTTTTTTTTGTTATTTTGTTATACTCATCAAGTAGCATAAATCAAAATATCTTTTGATTTGGACAACTTACCAAATTTTGTGTGGCTATATCCTGACCAAATCGCAAATATATTGTTTTATTTGCAATAACTTCTCATGGGTACAAAATCAAATAGTGGTGTAAAGGTATTAATTGTTTGTTTTAAAGGCGCCTATCGATTGGCATCATTACTTTAAAATATTTTATTTTTTAATTTTTGTTATTAGTAAGAACACTTTTGGCAAATTATTTTAAAATAATAATGCCAATCGCTAGTTGCGTTAAACACAAACAATTAATGCATTTACACCATTATTTTATCTTGTACCCATGAAAAGTTATGGCAAAAAAACGAAAAGATTCGCCCTTTTGGTATGACAAGAATTTCAATTTATAGAATTCGCCCTTTTGGTTTTGTCTTTTGTGGCTATGCTCTCCAAGTAAAAATTTACTCTAATATGGTAGACATTCTCATGACTTGATTATGTTTGTTATGTAACTCGGGTTACGATACTAGTAGAAACTTGGGTAGGGCTAGTAGAAACTGGAACATATTTCAATATTTTAGATAATTTGATTTTGAGGAAGCCCAAATTGCCGATCACTATGCATTGATGTTTCCTTAACGCACAAGAGAACTAGAACTACCCAAAGGATTAGCAAGAAAAAATATATTTTAGAATTAGAATAAATATTACTTTTGTATTCTGATGCAATTTCGAGACACTCAAAAAAGAAACATGATTGCATCATTCAATGATTGGAATTATGATTCTTCTAATCGTATTTTTCTTAGTGACGATATTACAAAAATCATTGCATAATTGCAACAATCATTTCCCGATTAAAAGTTCCTTATAACGATCAACTAAAAGTAGCTCTGATTATATCGAAATTAAATTTGTTGAGATTAACGATTTTATCGTTTATTTTAGTTTTAGATTTTTAACTTTTACTTTTTTGCAGCAACTACAAATAATCACAAGAAATATCTTCGTAAATAATTATCGAATAATAAAAATTGGTACTTGCCGAACTTTTTGTCCAGTTGGGCCCAATGTTAGAACCATGATGGACGTTCAAAAGAACGTTATTACGATTAACTTTGGTGCTGATTACTTACTGTATTGTACTATCTCGCATTTGGACAGTTAGTTAGTCCGTCAGTCAGTCAGTCAGTCAGTAAAGCCATCAATAAAACAGTTTGAATCCAACGTTTGAACTTACCTGAAAATAGAAGAAATGCACAAAAATGGTTAGATATTATTTAGCTGTTAGTTAACTGGTGGTTGTTATTGTTGTTGGTGCTGCCATTATTATAGAATTCAATCAATTTTCAGCGTAATCATTGCGGTACTCGATACGCGAAACAAAACCAGACAAATCCAATTCAAATATTGTATTCGAAAAATCATATTGCAAAAGGAGTTATTGGCTATAGTAAAGGAGTTCGTTCGGTCGAGGTAAAGTGAAGAAAGCATAACAACAAAATTCTTTCGAGACAAATGCAATTTGTTATTTTATTAAAGTACAATTTTGAGCCATAATAGATGCCAGACTATTTTGAAGCAGGCTGTGAGCCAAGACTATTGCAAAATTGCACGGAATTAGCGAACATTTGGAGGGTACATTAACCTAGAGAAGACTGGTAGACAGACGATGATGTTTAGTTTTTTCATTTGTTGTTTTTTTTTTTTATTGGTTAAGGTCGATCACTTTAAGTGAGTGGGTGGCGAGCGAATAGGATGAGTAACTGCACTTGGATGGATGCCCAAAACAAAAAAAAAAATGCTATCTTTTGATGTTACAGTTTAGATTTGATTTTAATGCTGTTTTCGCCGTTGGTGGGCGCAGTAGTATTGAAAGTAGTAGGTATACTACTAGTCGTAGTAGTGACCTTTTCCGGAAAAGACAAATTTATCTGCTATTCTGTTCGCAGTTAATCGCAGTTAATTTGCATTGCAAATTATGCAATAAAACGTAATTGTTGTGGAGCAAAATTTTCAATTCAAAGTCTAATTCATGCTTGATGTTTAGCTGGATAGGCGAACGATGTTGCTTTAGATCAAAATATAAATTATTGCGCCACAGACTCACTCACCGGATGTGTAAAATGATGACGACGGCAAAGCATCGCAAAAATACTCGTGAGAATTTTATGCTGGTCTTATAGTTACTAATTTACAGAAATTATTTTAAATATATAGAGACATCAAAGCAGCCAGCAATCAATTGAAAACGCATAGTCAAAATGTCAATTTGTTTTTTTTTTTTTTTTTGTATAGAGTCGATATAAATTCCACAATTTCTAACTGTCTTCTAATTTATTTTTGCATTGCAGTTACGTCTTCTCGGCGCCAGACAAATTGTTGGACTCACGGCCCGGTACGTTGATGTTAACCGACTGTTTGGAGGCCTGTCTGAATAGCACAACTTGTCATGCGGTTAATTACGAAACAGGACTCTGTGTGCTATTCTCAGCGAATGCGGATAAATTACCAGGTATGTACCAGATGAAACCAGAAGAAAGCGCAATTGATGCACTTGATTGATACCAATGTTCTAGAAATTAATAGGTGCGGTAAATGATTTGAATAGGAAAAAATAAAAAAATGTCTATAATAAAATTTCAAAATATTTACAACAGAGGTGCAATAGAGAGGAAACTTGTTACGGGAAAATAATAGGTGGTTAAATGATTTAAATAGAAAGTGTGTTCATAAGAACATATTTTCCAAGAAACTCTCTAGAGAATAATTACTTTTCGCATTCTGACTTATTCACTGCCAACGAAAGTCTATATTTTACATGCATAAAATTCAGAGGTATTTAGTACCGACAAAATTATATAGTAGAATGTGTTAAAAAATATATAAAGCCATGTTCCGGCTTTCGATCGAATTCCGATCGAATTCGATGTCACAATACAAAAAATGTGTTTTTCAAACAAATTCAAATCGTTGAAGTCAAAGAAAACGAATTGAATGCATTGAAAAAAAAATGTTGTACTAAGACATCGAATACAAAACCTTTTGTTTACATATTTTATATAAAATTCGATTGTTCTACATTTACTTACATTTTAAATGCATTGTATTCATTTTACATGATTTTACTACACTATGTATTAAAAACACGATTTCTACATATTACAAAAATTATTAGTTTACATATTTTATATGAAATTCGATTGGAATTCGATCGAAAGTCGGAACATGACCTATAATTCTACAGTTACTTACATTTTAAGTGTATTGTATTCATTTTACATGGTTTTACGACACAATGTATTAAAAACTCGATTTCTACTTATTGCAGAAATTGTAGTAAGTTTTTGTTTTCTATATTTATTGTTTTTGGAGGTTCGTATAACGTACTGCAAATCTGAGTAGTTACAAACTAAACTCAATCAAGAAAAAAGGCAAATAATAGGACAAAGAATTGCTCATATTATTTATTCCTGCGCATGGTATTCATATTTGGTATACGTGAAAAGCTTGTGATGTCAGCGTTTTTGAATTCTATGTCTGAGTACAAAAAAATATTTTTTAAATTAATTCAATCCGTTTGCTTTGCTTTCACGAATTTAGTTAGTTTAGAAAATAATTATTTGTATTGTGACATCGAACTCTAAACCGTTTGTTTACAAATTTTATATGCAATTCGATTAAAATTCGATCGAAAGCCGCAACATGGCGATAGTTCTACATTTACTTACATTTTAAGTGCATTGGATTCATTTTACATGATGTTACTACACTATGTATTAAAAACCCAATTTCTACATATTACAGAAATTGTAGTATGTATACGTTTTCCGTATTCATTGATTTTGAAAGTCTGTATAACGTATTGCAAATCTGAGCAGTTACAAACTAAACTCAATCAAAAGACAAAGCCAAAGAATAGGACAAAGAATTTTCTTGGAGCGCTCATATTATTTATTCCTGCGCATAGTACTTACAAAGGGTTTTACAATAAGAGCGCTACAAAAGTTTTTTTTCAAGGATTTTTCAACAGGGACGCTACAAAAGATATAGCCAAGATAGAGCCAACAACGAATCGAAATTATTAAAATTGACTACTGAAATTCGAATTCGTATATCTTTCCATCATGAAATGGCAAACCTTACTGTAGAGAAATGTCAAAAGAGCGGCAAGAAATATGGCGTCGTTTGCTGTCCCTGTCGCTCTACTTTTGTAGCGTCCCTGTTGATAAACCCTTTATTTGGAATATGTGAAAAGCTTGTGATGTCAGAACTGATGATGATAAAGTTAGCATTATTAGTTCTTAGTTCATCTTCAGCATCTAGAATATATGTATTTGTTATACACATATTATAAGAATGGTTTTTGAGAGAGTACATTTAAATAAATACAGAATGTAGTCAAAATAAATAAGATACAGTGTTTTGTCTTTATTTTTACGAAAAATGTATTAATTGTTTTACATTTTTAATGACATTATTTAAATACTGAATGTAGTAGAGATAATAAATACATTATGCAGTAAAAATAAATGAGATGTAATGTTTTGTTTATGAAAAAAGTAACAATTGTTTTACATTTCCAATAAAGTGATTTTTCTACATAGTTCTGGACATATAAGAAATACAAAATGTAGTCATATTCAAATGTTTTATAATTTTGTAAGGAAATGTAGTAAATGTATGTAGTTGTTTTCCACACAAAAACAACTATATTAATGTCGTAAATACAAATACATTTACTTTTGGACGTAAATAAAATACATTCGTTTTGATTTGAGACATTTTACTATTTTTGTAATATTTATTATTATTATTATTATTTTTAAAATCATTTAAAAGTTTATTAAATGTATTTGATTAACTTAACTGCGCAAGATTATTCGTCCATATTTTAGTTGAAACTTTCATTAAATTTCATTTCTATTTCACTAAAGGCTAAAGTTCAGCTACTGTTCATCGCGCAATTAGAACTTAAAAGACGCCGAGTAATGTCAACTTGTTAAGAATACGAAACAAAAAAAAAAATATATATATATAATACGCATAAACAAGTTTTCAATTAAATTTCATTCAATTCTAAAGACGCGCGTAAATATTACTGAATTATTTTGCCAATTCATGCCGGTTACAAGTTTAATTTTTTTTTTGTTTGTGTTCTTTTTTCTTAAAGATTATTGTTGTTTATGTGAACACATAATTTTCTTAAGTTAATTGTTTTGCTTTGGCCGTTGGCAACACACTGAATTAAGGCAATAGAGGAACCAGAGACTCAGCATGTTGTTGGTGTTTGGCGGGTAATGTGTAATGGCATCGGCAACAGTGAACAACCCACATTAAGTGGCATAAAGCGATTTCAAAATGCCTAAAAACGCCCAGACAATTAAACTTTTGCCATGATTTTCATACATTTGATAAAGATATACATTTCAAAGACAACCGGCTGTGTCTTATAATAATGTAGAAGCAAATCAGCAATAAGCTGTGGTATTTGCAATTAACAAGGTAAAATGAAGAGATTTGGCGACGACTTTTTGAAACGATTAAAAATAGTAGACAGGAATAGCTTCTGTTTGCGTCAATTATATTTTGAAGTTACACACAGAAACGAATATATGGTATAGGTTCGGATTTTCTCATGTCTTTTAGAGGTTTAGACTGATTAATTTAATGGTATTTTTATTTTATAGTTGAAAGTCATTAAGTGTGGCTAATGAGCTTGTTTAAAGTTAATTAATGACATTCAAATAAGTGGGTATTTATTTTGGTTTGAAAATTATAAATGAAAGTGTAAATATATGATTGATGAGTCAGCAGTTGGTAACAAGATTAAGTGAAGGTCACTAGAATCATTAGTCGAAATTTAATGCACTTATTTTGTATATAATTGATACTTTTAAGTGAGAAAATGAAAGTTTTCGAAAGGTAAATATGAAAAATGGTATATTTAAAAAATTACACGAAGGGAAAAACTTCTAAAATCCAGAAGGAATCAAGAAGTATACGGAGTGATATAAAGCTAAACATTGTCAAGAAATATAAATAACTCGAATTATTCTAATTATGCAGAAATTTATTTCTTAGGTGTCAAAAAAAAGTAACTAAGTTCTAGAATTGTTCTTGATGTGCAGATATTAATTTCTTAGGTTTAAAAAAAAAGTAACTAAATGGAATTATTCTTGATATGCAGATATTAATTACTTTAGGTATCAAAAGTAACTAATTGGAATTCTTGATATAAAGATATTAATTTCTTAGTCATTAAAACAGCAACTAAGTGGAATTATTCTCGATATGCAGCTATTAATTTCTTAGTTATATTAAATGTTGTTGCGGTTTTCTTCCCAAAATTTTTTGTTGTTGTATTTTCCCCTCAATCCCCTTAATATTTTGTCAAATGATGTGAATTTTTATTAACAAATTCAAAAATAAGTTATTAAAAGTAGTTTTTTATTTGTATTTTATAAAACAAAAAACATGTTTAATAAAATCAAATTAAAACCACTTTCAAAACTATTCCTTTCACAAAGCCAACATAACAATAAACAACATATTTTATTGTTGTATTCCCACAGGAGCCCTGACCAAATCACAGTTCCCCGTCTTTACAATTTATGCGCAGAAATCATGCCTCGAGGTACGTCCGTGCGCACGTGCTTGGTGCATCGATCGTGTGCAAGGATACAAACTGCAGGGATATGTAAAAAGTACAATGCCAGTGACATCGCGACGTGATTGCATCGAATTGTGCCTCGGAGAAACTGAATTCACGTGCAGGTGAGTGCAAAACTAAATAAAAACAATAACTTGAGACAAAAATTTTCATTTCATTGGCAAGTGTTACGACTTTGACATTGTTCTTCTACTCGTATTTTAAAAGAAAATGCAAATTTATGCGTCAAAACATAAAAAGTGAAGAAAAACTATTCAAGTGTCAAAATAGTACTAAAATTTATATTACAATATAATAAACATGTAGTATTTTTACAATTTATGTAAAACACGTGATCGTGATTTCAACATAAATACGCCTTAGAGGCAAAAGACGGAGAAAGAAAGAAGCACACAAAAGTTGAAGTAGAAAAAGTATTAAAAAGTAAAAAGAAAAGGATTACACTGGAAATTAACCAATTCAAAAACAGTTCAGTGATAGGTCTAAAGTTTTTATGAAGTACTAATTCACCTCTTCCTAGGACAAGGCAAAGTAAAATATTTTTAGAAAAAATTACTGAAATTTCACTTGAAGTATGTTTTTTTTTTTTTGTGTAGTACCACACAAACCCTCCAGCTGTTGCCAGTAACATAATAAAACATGTCGTAGTAAAATAATAAATCTTCACTTTGGCAGTGTTTATCACTCCGAAATAAGAGCAGAAACAAAGAGCAACAATCAAGTGTTTTAAAGTCAGCTGGCCCACAACACATTTAAGCCTGCAAGTGATAACATCATAAAGTATTATACATGGTCTTTACGCAGTCTTCTAGTGAAATAATTTAGAGCATCGTGTGGCAAAAGAAATTAGCATTAACGTGAATAATATGAACAACAACAAAAAACACAAGATTTCCTGTGATTAAGACATTATAATAGCTCTATAGTTGATCTATAGTTAGCCGACTTGCACTACACCACAGTGAATTAGTGCATCCAGGGTTTTGCTATATTATTGGAAAGATCCTTAATATTAATTAAGTATATGTGAGTGTGCAGTTTTTGAAAGAATTTTGGGGTTTTCTTTTTTAAGGAAACAGTTTAATTTATAAATTTTAAGAGCACTTTGCTTAGTCACTGAATGCATTAGTTATGGGAAAGTGAATATAGTCAATTCACATTCAAGAATTCTAGGGTAGTTTTTTGTGGTAATTCACTTTTTGTTTAATTACTTTATTTTAAGATTATGCAGCTACTATGTTATATATTAGACATCTGAAATAAAGTATTTGAAGTTCGCTCTGTAAAATATGCACTACTGCACTCTACAGTATTGAGTGCATTTTGCAATGGCAGTCTACAGTATTTTTAGTGAAGTCTCTCCAGCGAATTCACTTTACTGCAGTATTTGTTTCATTGTTGTAAAGTAGTGTCAAGACGAAGTTCCCTCTGCAAAATATGCACTACTGCACTCTACAGTATATAGTGTATTTTGCAATGACAGTCTATAGTATTATAGTAAAGTCTCTCCAGCGACTTCACTTCACTGCAATATTTGTTTTATTGAAGTTCGCTCTGTAAAATATACACTACTGCGCTCTACAGTATTGAGTGCATTTTGCAATGGCAGTCTGCAGTATTTTTAGTGAAGTCTCTCCAGCGAATTCACTTCACTGCAGTATTTGTTTCATTGTTGTAAAGTAGTGTCAAGACGAAGTTTCCTCTGCAAAATATGCTCTACAGTATATAGTGTATTGTGCAATCACAGTCTATAGTATTATAGTAAAGTCTCTCCAGCGACTTCACTTCACTGCAATATTTGTTTTATTGAAGTTCGCTCTGTAAAATATGCACTACTGCACTCTTGAGTATTGAGTGCATTTTGCAATGGCAGTCTACAGTATTTTTAGTGAAGTCTCTCCAGCGAATTCACTTCAGTATTTGCAGTATTTGTTTCATTGTTGTAAAGTAGTGTCAAGACGAAGTTCCCTCTGCAAAATATGCACTCTACAGTATATAGTGTATTTTGCAATGACAGTCTATAGTATTATAGTAAAGTCTCTCCAGCGACTTCACTAAACTGCAATATTTGTTTTATTGGTGTCAATTTCATATCTCGTATATTGTATCATATCGTTGTCAATTTAAATAAACGTAAAATGTTCTTCGGAGTTATCTTTTTTTAAACGTTAAATTTAATAGAAGTTTCTTAGTCGTCTGCATTTTATATATTTATTAACACGTTTTAAACAAATTCTAATCGTTCATTACCCTTAAAAAAAGTCATTAACCATTAACAGAACATTTTAGTCAGTTGTTCAACTCGGTTGTTTTACTACGAACCCACAGCAATAATATCTGTTGTTCAACTAATGCACGTCTGCGGGTATAATTTCGCATTTACAATGTACAATTGAATAAATAAATTACAAAAAAAAAAAAAAATTCAGTAAAATACATATTTCATTACGAATGCTGATCACGCTTCAGTGGCTGGAAATACAAAAACCTGCTGGAAACAATAGGAAATCTAGTAAAATCGGATTAGTGGTATTCGTAAATTCAAGTAAATATATATATTTGTTATACATAAACTTGTAAATTTATCAAATTAACACAAATCTGTGAATAATCTAGTTATTTTACAAATTTGAATATTCGCTGTGCCACAATTTAAAACATTTTATAAAGAATATTTGGGGAATATGTTCAAAAAAATTTAAGAAAGTGTATACAGCTATACTGTTATCAAATTTGGTATAATTTTATTATCGCGATGACTTGAACCTGCGACCTTTTGCCCGTAATACGACATACTAACCAATTAGCCAACGACGTTAGTATGCAAATAAGATGGAATAAATCTTAGGTTTATTATGTATTTTTTTTAATTTTCGTCATTTTTAAGACTTTCTTTTGCCAAACAAACATTGAAAAACTAAATTCCTGCAGGGTTGCTGTAAATACGATGCATGCAACATTATGCAAGAATGTGAAAGAAATTAGCTGAATTTCAACAATTTTTTTTATTTTTTGTATTGTGTTGAAATTAGTGCACTTGGTGCTGTTGCCGTTCTTGGTGATACAGCAGCAACAGCAACAGTTGCTGCTGATACAGTTTTAGTAGTTGCTGAAATTCATGTAATTAACAACAATGTGTGTGCAGAATGATGATGGCAGCCAGCAACTATTGCTGCTACTTCCTACAACAACACTACAACAGCCAGCCAGCTAGCAAGACAAGCAATGGTGTTTTTATGCTAAATAAATTATTATTATTCATAGAGTAAATAGAAATTAGCTATTGTTGCGATTCGCGCAGCTGTGAACTTTGTAGCATAGAGAAAATAATTAGTAAAATTAAGAGCAAAAGATTTTATTTGAAAATATTTATATAATAAAAAAAAAATATTAAATTTATGTTAATTACAAGCGGAAATCATTAAGAAGTTTATGACAAACGAAAGAATTAATGCACGTTATAATTTATTAACAAAGTTTCAATATTTATGTGCGGTCAATGAACCCAAAGCAATGACAAAGATTAAAAGTTATTTTTACAGTATGTGAACAAATTTGTACACATAGAATATAATTCTGTTGCGTCAACCAACATTTTCGGTGGTCTAAACTGTTAATAAATTAATTGAAGTCAAAATACGACCAATTTCGAACAGTTTGGTAGGTGTGCATGAAAAATTTCCCGCGCCAGCTGAATAAAGCAATTGAATCTACTAATTTTTAGTAATTTCACTATAACTGCATGAAGTTAGTTGTTACAACTAACTTTTTTTCGTTCTTCTAACAGCATTCTAAAATATGATTTTTCTAAGTGCACAGAATGACGAATAGAACTTTGTTGCGCCAATAAACTTATTGTCCAACCAACTTATTCGGTTCTCCCAACTGCTAAGTGGATTTTATAAATTTATATAATTGTAGTATGAACTACAAATAGTTTTTTAATAACAGATTAAGAACCATTTAGTATATATGATCAAATTTCAATTGCCAACCAAATATTGCAGTGCCATCCACCAAATTATAGTAAATTCTTTAAACAGAAGTTGAAGTTGGTTGTAACAACTAACATTTTCTTTCTGCCAACCTCATGCCAAAGCAGTACTTTTCTGTGTGTAGTTTGTGGTAATAAAATTGAAACATAATAAAAATTTAAAGCATTGATACCGTCATTGCAAATATTTGAACACTTTGTAGATATGAGAGAAATGGCCTTGAGCAGGCTGCAACCAACAGGACAATGAAATCGTAAAAAGGGCATTTTTAACACTTTGCTTGCAACTAGTAACAAAAAAAGCCCCACACTTTTTTTCAATGTTACGCAGGCAACATCCATCGGGCAACAGCAGTAGTAGTGACGACAATAACATGAACCATTTTAAAAACCATTATTGCTGTTTGCCACTGTCCAGCTATGCGTTATGCTTACCAATCTAGTTTATCCGGTAAATAGTTGTTGCTAATGCTGCTGCTGCTGTAACACCTCAGCGCAACAACTGAACTCGAGCCAATGTTGCTCTGGCCATAACAACTGTTGCACTGCACCAGCAACTGCATGATTTTATTGCGTTTTTTTCTCGCTATTTTTTATGCTCGATTCTCATAAATCAATCAATTACGAACGATTTAATACTTGGTCGCTGCAGCAGCATTCAATAGTTTTTACATTGGCAATTTTTATTATTGTTCTGTTTGCAACACGCAGCAACTGTTGAAAGCCCCCAATGCAATAAAAAGCATTTGAGCCGATTTTTCAGTAGTAACTGCATTTTTATTGCTGCGTTGCCGCGTAGCACAATGCGACGTTTGCGATTTCGTGCTGCGCAGTATTTGCGCGAATGCTTTAAATGATTTCGAATGCTTATCTATTGCAGATGGATGTTGCTCGGTTCTTTAAGTTCTGTAGTTGTTGTTGCTGTTATTCGATTTGTTGTTCTCGCCGTTGCTGCTGCCGCTGCATTCACCAGCAATCAATGACATTGCGGGCGCGCGGTCAAGTTCAAATAAATGCTTAAGCAAACCGCATTTTTGATAACATTGCTGCTGTCAGCGATTTTTGTAAAATTTCACTTAATGAAGTTTATGACAAGTTGTGCCTCAATGTACACACACACAGAATAATACTCTTTTGGCATGTGGTTGGAAGAAAGACAAAATTAGTTGGTACAACCAAATTCATTTGAGTAAACGAAATATTCGGTAGAGACTATAAATTATTTGAAAACAACATTCAGAAAAAATAATATAAATTAAAATTAGTCAATAAAATAATTTATTAGTTTAATGGGTAAATACCATTAAATACTACAAAATACTATTAAATACTATTAAATTGTATTTGTGTTTATATGAAAATATATATTTTGTCAGCCGCGGTAGCTCAGTGGTTAGTGCATTGGACTGCGAGCCGAAAGGTCCCCGGTTCAAGCCTGGACTGGGGCTAACAACATCTTTACATAGAAACATTTTTCTATACCGCGCTACCTCTCGGCAGTAAATGGCAAACGTACGAGAGTAAAAATTGCCTATGAAAAGCTCTCCCCCGCCGTTCGGATTCGGCAATAAACTGTAGGTCCCACCACTTTGAGTACAAATATAACACGCACAGTTCAAATGGTTCTTATAGAGCTGTAGTGCCAAACTATTATTATTATATTATTATTATATATTTTGTGTATACTATTGAATCAATAACTGTCCTCTTGACCAATTTTAATAGGACTTTTTTCTGAGCCAGCATTTAAGTTTTGACTATCAAAAAAATACTTATACCCCACTTTCTGTATTATATTGTGAATTTTTAAAAATTAAAACCATGAAACATTTTCTAAGCTGGGTTTTATAAATTAAAAAAGTTACAAAAACCGTTGTATAATTCATTAAATTTGTGAAAACACCACAACTCGATGCGGTATTTGTATGCAGACATTAGCTGCGTTCCCGTGGTTTTTGATCCTGATCCGTAGATCATTTTCATATACAAAAGCAAAACAAACAATTAGAACCAGGTTTGTTTTAGGATCAATTACTGATCTGGTACTGTACGAATCAAAAGTAAATTTGTTTGTGGTGATGTTATGCTATTGTGAATAGCATTTAAAAAGAAGAAGAATTCGCGTTCAAAAAGAAAGAGCAAAAGAAAACAGTGCTGCCAAATTTATTAAAATAGAACCGATGGCGTTCCCGTGAAACAGATCTGGTTCAAGTACCACGGGAACGCAGCTATTGTAGATGTATGAGTATTCTAAATACGAAGTTTCAATGAACTAGTTTATCTAGTTTTCCTGTAATCGTGCTTTGAACTGACAGACATCGCTAAATCGATTCTTAAAAAGTGAGAATCTATAAAGCCATAAGCTATAAAAATGTATTTTTCTCCCCAAAATGTTGACAGAATTTTCATTAGGAGAATACAAAATTAAAAATTATCAAAATAATAGAACCGACAGTTATCCACCAAAATTTGACCGGAAAAATTCGAAATTCAAACATGAAAGAATATTAAGAACATGGTAAAGATCCAACTTAACTAAGCTAAAAAACTAAAATATCAAATAAAATAAAATAAAATAATAAAATTCAGTATCATTTCTTAATTAAATTCACAATTTTATTTGGTTTGATATGCTAATAAAACCTAATAATAATACTACCCAAGACGATTTTTGCCATGGACATAACATACAACAATTCTATATAATTCGTTGGTCCTGAGTTTGACTACATACTCAGTTTTCTTCTATTACGTAACTTTTTTGAGAAAATTGCAATAGTAATTTTAAGTCGTTCTCACCCACTACTCATATTAAAATAAAATATAGTTCCATGGAAAAATAGTTTAACACAAAAACTTAAACGAAATATTTCTTTTAATTGTCCAGACTAATTTTAATATACTAATAAAAGCTAATATTCCAATACGTTTTTAAGTTAATTAGATCCAAAACACGGAAATTTTTAATTTCTTTAGAGATTTTTTTTATCATTTAGGATTTAATGATACACAAAAAAATTATATATCGTTATCTGAGCATAGTCCAAACTTACTATCAAAATTATAAACGTTTATCGAATTGATCTACTTTTTAAAATATTCCCTGATAACTTTATTTCGGTACTCTTTCATATAATCAATTTTCAATAAAAAATTACTAATGCCCCTAATCTGAAAATAACATTACTTCATATATATAATAATAATAGTTTGGCACTACAGTTCTATAAGAACTTAGGCCGAGCTCTCTCACCATTTGAGCTGTGCGTGTTATATTTGTACTCAAAGTGGTGGGACCTACAGTTTATTGCCGAATCCGAACGGCGGGTGAGAGCTTTTCATAGGCAATGGTTTTACTCTCGGAGGTTTGCCATTTACTGCCGAGAGGTAGCGCGGTATAGAAAAATATTTCTATGAAAAGATGTTGTTAGCCCCAGTCCAGGCTTGAACCGGGGACCTTTCGGCTCGCAGTCCAACGCACTAACCACTGAGCTACCGCGGCTATATATATATAAAGTATGCTTATTCCTATTGCATTCTCAGGTTTTTCCTATTACGTAGCATTTTTGAGAAAAAAAATCGAGTAAAAACGGCTATTTTTTAGTAATTTGTATGTAAAATATACAAGCATTTTAAATTTTAATAGTTTTTGACGGAAACTGTGTTTATAGAGCGTATTTTAAAAATAAGAACCGATCGTTAGATCGAACTATGCTCTGCATTACTATAAATCATCTTGTTATTTATTATTAGATTCACATTGCTAAAAAAAAACGTTTAAAAATAGTCTAAAAAAACAATATTTTTCGAATTTAAATTCCAATATCTTAAAAACCTAACGGAATAATAGTATTTTTCGGTATATTGTAATTACTCTTGACAATTGAAAGAAAAATTTGCGTTAACAGTTTTTGGAAAACTGGTTGTGTATGGTACTGTATTTTTTTATACTAAAAAGTGGCTGAAAAGGGCCTGACGATTCGAGAAGAACGTTACGTATCTTAAAAAAACTGAGTATGCAGTCAAAATCAGCATCCCGAATTATATAGAATTTGTGTGGAATATCCATGGCAAACATTTTCGCTCATTTTCTTGAGTAATGTAATCAATATAGTTAGTTTGAGCTTAAGTCGGTTTGGCAACTTTTTTTTTTCAATAATTTTGAACAAATTGTACAAATTGGATTGTAGAAAATTAACAATGTCGAATAAATTATGATTAAAACTAAAACCACAAAAGTAGCCACCATAAATACAAACAAAAATAAATAAAAAATTAATAAAAAACAAAATTAATCATAGAAGCCTCCAAAAACATGCATCATCGTCGTTAAGTTTGCTGTGAAGAGGACATTCGCAGAGTTGCTACTACAGCACATATGCAGCAGCAACAGCAATATTAAACAATGAAAACAGTTACTATTTACTTGTAGCCAACAACAGTATTATTGTCGGATTTGGTAGCAAATGCGTTGGCGTTGCGGCAAAGACAAGAACAACAGCACAAGTAGCACTGGCAACAGCAGAAGTAAAGGCAAATGTTGCATGTGGCAGACACCAACCGATTGGCATTACATTGCAGCCATGTCATGGCAATTTCTATGCAGCAACCGTATTAGCCATAGCCTTGTTGGCCTATATTAGCTGAAGACTTTGTTACCGCAATAGAGAAAAACTTTCCAAATTGTAAACTTAGATTCGGCTTACAACTGATGAGGTGTTTAATGATAACTGTATGCGGTGGTATCTGACTTGTCTTATCTGCGCACAATTGGTACTAGATGCGGCACAGAGACTACTTGGCCATGGTCATGATCATGGTCATGGAAAACTCAACAGCAGCAGCAGCAGTAACAGTAGCAGCAGTAACCAAACCACTACGAAATAAATTAGATTTTCAGATTTATATCGTAATTTTGCACACATTTATTGCTCCCTAACATTGTTGTTGCTACTGCTGCTGCTGATTGTTGTTGTGTTGGTGGTAGATGTTGGCAGTATAATTTGATTGAATTTATTGCCAGTTGTTGATGGTGCCGCCACAGCAGCAACAGCTGCAGTTGGTAGCACTACACTAAAATGCATAAAATGTAATTTTGTGGATAATTTGCAGTGTAATAAAGGCATAATTTGTGAGATTAACAGGTTATTGAGCAGTAGGTTGAAAGGTTTTAGTTTTTTTTGTATTTTTTTATTTATTACTAGTTCGTTGATTCATTTGTTGCGCGTATGTGGGAAACTGAAAAACTCAGGCAAAGCAACAGCAGCAGCATTCGAATAATTTTGTCTGGCATAAGATGAACGATTTTACGTTTTAGATGAATTAAGAAAGGAATTACATTTGTGAATTACAAATTATGTTATGACAGAATTTGTATAATTAGTTTTTAATTCCAGAAAAAAGAATACATGTGTAAATATTGAAAAATATTATCAATAAAATTATTTTTAATTATTTCAGCGCCAATACGTAATTTAATTGTATTGATTAAATATTTAATTAGATAAATTAATAATTGAATTGAACCAAAATTAAAAAAAAATAACATTCCCGATGAATTTGTATTTTTTTATTTTTTATTATTAATTTCATTATATTTTTTATTTTATATTTTACAACTTTATTTACTACTTTTTTGTTATTCGAAATTTACACCACGTTCACGTACCAATAGAACTAGGCAAATGTTAAACACAAATAATGTAGAAGAATGTCAATTACATGATATACGCACGATGTACGGAAAAACGACCCGACGAACCGAATAGACAAGAACGCGATGAACCAATGTAAAAGAAGATCGGTACAACCGTAATTGTAAAACTGTGCAGTGGATTTAAAACTGTGTAGTGGCTGTAAAACTGTGTAGTGCCTGTAAAAGTGTCGCTTGGTGTATATGTAGTATTTCATTTATACTATAAATAATTCGTATATCCAATTAATTATGTTAACAGAATTAAACATTTTGTATCAATTAATCTCAATTACTACATTTACGTTCAATATTTTTTCTGTGCAGTACTCAGGGCAAAAATCATTTAAATTTACACAGAATTTAAACAGATTTCATGTTGCTTTTTTTTTTCAAACAGATTGAGTGATTAAGCGATTTTTGTGATACTGAATGTCAATAGTTGAAAATATAAAGTTAATTGAAAATAACACTCCGTTCGAAAAAGTAAAAAAAACCAAAATGAGCAGAGATGGTTATAATCGACCGAACAAGTTCATTTTCAATACCCGACAGCTTAGGTATTCAAGTTATCTAAATTTCGAGTTTTGTTGATCTAGCTCTTCTCGTTTTCCTGTAATCGTGATTTCAAAAGACAGATATACTTACAGATAGAGTGTCTTGATTAGTTTTAACTCTTGAGTCGATTAAACGATATCGACCAAGGAATTAAAGTTTATCAAGAATTTTTGCACTTTTCCATCCCGGACATAACTCCCTTTTAAGGTTTTATAAGCGGATGACCAAATTAAATGTACACTTTCACTTTAGGTGTAGGGTTTGTATGACATTTTATTAAGTCAATTAATTTTTTTTAGTAAAAATTAAAAATTTAAATAAAACTTTTCAATAAAAATTCAATTTTTCAGTAAAAAGTAAAATTTTCAATTTAAATAAAAGTTCCAATTTCAGTAAAAATTCAATGTTTAGGTAAAAATTAATTACAGTAAATATATATATTTTTTTTTTATAAAAATTCAATGTTTCAGTAAAAAAAAATAAAAATTTTCAATGTAAATAAAATTTTTTAGGAAAAATACCATTTTCAGTAAAAATTCAACTTCTCAGTAAAAATTCAAATTGAAAATTAAAATGTACAGTAAAAATTCAATTTGTCGGTAAAAATTCAATTTTTTAGTTAAAATTCAATTTTCAGCAAAAATTTAATATTTAGCAATAATAAAAAATTCAGATTTTCTGTAATATAATATTCAATAAAAAAAATTAAAATTTTTAATACATATTTAATTTAACACACAAAATATTTTAAAAGAAAAATCAAATTTCTCCCTAAAGGGTTTTTCAATAAGAGCGCTACAAAAGTTTTTTCAAGGGTTTTTCAACAGGGACGCTACAAAAGTAGAGCGACAGGGACAGCAAACGACGCCATTTTTCATGCCGCTCTTTTGACATTTCTCTTCAGTAAGGTTTGCCATTTCATGATGGAAAGATATACGTGCGAACAACGAGTCGAAATTAATAAAATTTACAACCGAAATTCGAATTCATATATCTTTCCATCATGAAATGGCAAACCTTACTGAAGAGAAATGTCAAAAGAGCGGCAAGAAATATGGCGTCGTTTGTTGTCCCTGTCGCTCTACTTTTGTAGCGTCCCTGTTGAAAAATTTTATCAAAGAGAAATTAGATGTAATTCTTTCATTATCATAAAATTCATTCAATGTAGGACACTCATATTTTAAATAAAACCAGAATACTAAAAAAAAAAACAGAACTGACAGAAATGAAAATGCAAACCGGAAGAAAACAAATATCTCTGTCTATCGGTATAATACGAGAAAAAATAAAACAAAAAAGAAATTTTCTAAAAGTTTTGCATACACAAAATACTAGGTAAATAAAACATAGTAACACCACGACTTGTTTAGATGTTGAAGACGACGTAGTAGAAAAGTGCACGAAAACGGTCAACACAGCAGCCCCGTCAAGAGTAGAGATGCCAATAACAAGTAGAACAAGTCGAATTCATACATAGGAATTTAACGAATGTAACAACGAGAAGAAATAAAAAAAATTGAATATATTATTAAAAGTAGAAAAAGAGTGAAAAGGAGCTATGTAGCTGAAAAAAAAACGTAAAGAATACAAAGAAACGAGGAAGCAATGACAGCTACAAGAACCGTTAGTTAAAGGTCGTACGCTAAACATATCATTAGGCGCAATAGAAGAAGCACAATGGGCATGGTAAACGTCATGAGACATTGGAACCCATACATCAAAGACGGACGATGTAAAATGATGAGTAACTACTACAGTTTAACTTTATGTAGTTAGTGTTGCTAGTGTGTGATGTGTCGTCGTCGTTATTATTTATGACGAGATGGAGAGTTGAAGTAATGAATTTTCAAGAATACTAAACATATTTGAAAAAATATTAAGAAAAAAAGTTTCCTAATATTAAGGAAATGGATTTGAAATAGCATCAAGTGCAATTTTACTTATTTTAAGAAATTATGTTCTTAATATAAGGAAACTTTACCTGTAGTTTATTTGAAGTTAAAATTTTATTATTATTATGAAACTGTTTTGTGAGTGTAAGAACATTTCAATTGTAGTACTCTTCGCAAAAATGTGATGTAGACTATAAAATGACAAATTTTGGAAGAGACCTTATAAAAAGTTAGTTTGTTTCTATGTCCTATTTCACATAAATTAATATTAACTTTTTCTAACCGACCCTAGTAGAAATTTGCCTGATGCGTCATCGGGAAATGATCAGGTTTTCGTCGGGTAAGCCCTATTAGAGAAAATATGATCATTGCCTTTGCATGCCCTTATCATGCTTACCATACCAGCATCGAAATCAGCATCAGGCACTGATCGAGATTTAATGAGAAAAACCCTATAAATTTTATTCAATTTTTTTTTATGAAATTTTTACATTTATTGCTAATTTTACTCCATATTTACAAATAATGATTACCCATAACATTCTTTCTCTTATCTTAAATTTAATATTTATTTTGAATTATCCAAATATTAAATTAATATTTTAAAATGATTGCAAATATCATTGAAAAGACCATTTTATCAGTTACATCATCATATACAAATTATAGGATCCATTTGTATCAAACGTCCCTAGTAGAAATTTGCCCGACGCACCATCGGGAAATGATCGGGTTTTCGTAAGCCCTATTAGAGAAAATATGAACATTGCCTTTGCATGCCCTTATCATGCTAACCATACTAGGGTTTACATTATCTAAATAGTCAATGTTCCCGATCATAGGTACATTATTTGTTCCTCATAACGAAATGACATCAGACAATGATGGAGATTTAATGAGAGAAACCCTATTATGCTCGGGCTCTGAAAAGGCAATTGTCGGGTAAATAAAAAAAAATGGGGTATTGCCCGATCAGTACATGATCATGGCCTGAGGTCAGTACATGACCAGGACACTGCGTTACAAGGACATTATGGGCATCGTCATATCCCGATCATCGCAAATAATGATCTATGCTCGGGCTCTGACAAGGCAATTTCCGGGTAAATAATGAAATGGGGAATTACCCGATCGGTGCATGATCATGGCCTGAGATGAGTACATGATCAGGGCACTGCGTTACAAGAACATCGTGCCCATGATTTCTTACCTCATTTGGGCCTCGTCATAACCCGATCATCTCAAATAATGACAAGATCAGTTCATGAGCATGGCCCTACCAAAATTTTTACTAGGGGACATTGTGCTATTTTTGAGCATATGTGTATGAAAGACTTAATACCGTTTATCTACATCCGTTATTATTTTAAGAAACCTTTTTCCTAAAAGAAGGAAACTTTTCTATTACTTTATTTCAAGTTCACTTTATCTTATAACCAGGAAACTGTTTTCTTAGTGTGTAGATAATGTGATGTAGATCTGGACTTTAAAATGATAAACATTCAGAAATTTCGTCCAACTATTTGATAGGTTTCTTGAAAGAGACCTTATACAAAGTGATTAACATGATTTTTACCAATTAGTTTAAACTATTTATACAACAACCTTGGAAAACCCCTGCCAGAAATCAAATACTGCATAATAGCCATAATTATCAATAGGAAATGGCATTGTTAACCATTTAAAGAATAAAAGAGAGGATGATTGTGTAGCAGAGACCGAGGAGTTAGTTTTAAAATATAAATTCTATAGGAACCCTTTGGCTTCATTAGTACTAAGCCTATAAAAAAGCTGTCGAGGTATCTCCACCCAACAACTGCTGAATTTCTTAGAAATAATTATTTATTATAGATTTTTTGTGTGCTTGTTGAAAAGCAGTAACAACAGCATCCTTCTAACGTTAGTCTAAATAGGAAATTAATTAACTATGGGTAGTATGTTGCATGTATCGATTGGTCGATCGGTCGATCGGTCTATCGAACGATCGATCGTTCAATCGAAATAACGCGTGGTGTATTTGCGCTTTTTTGTGCGGATGTTCAAAATATGCCCCAAGTGTGTCGATCAATCGATCGCTCGGTCGGTCGATCGGTTGTCTTGTTAAACTTAGGAAATGCAAAATTGATAACTTGCAGCAATGTTTATGACGTGAATGACAGCAACAGCAACAAAATAAGCGCTTCCGAGAAGGTACTTGTTGCTGTCTGCAGTAACTGATGACGCTGACGATGATAATGATGTTGTTGCTGCTGCTGCTGCTGATGATGCGCCAATGTTGAAAGGGTTCAATTTTAATGACCACGCAACAGCAGCAACAGCAACACAAACGCGATACTTTGATTGTGACATAAATGCAAAAATATTGTCGGTTGCTGAGGCATGTAGTATATGTTGCAAGGTTGCTGCGAGGATGTTGCGCAACATGACACTGACAGCCAGCTAGCCAGCTGTGCATCGAATATCGAGTATATTCTGTGTGTGTGTGTACGGAAATTGCAAAGAACGTAGAGAGTCCTTAGAAAATTACGAGACACGTTAAGTGGTTGTTGCTGCGATGTGATGTGATGCGACTGTTTGGCATTTCTGGCAGCACGGAATTCGCGTGGAAATGCTGCCAAGTTATCGACAGGCATTTTGAGGAAAGAGGTTTATAATTTGATGCCGTACGTTAGAGAGCTAATAACTCGTTGGATGGTTATTTAAAGATGTGGCTGTAATTTGATATGTAATTCCAATGATATATTGCTGGCCAAACAGCGCAGCAACATCTCATCGGGCAGTGCAGTGCAGTCGATTGTTATGGCCGCAAGACAAAGCTATTGCAAAAGGCGGAAGTATAGACACTGCTGGCAACGCGTATATTGTATTTAAATTTTAATTAATTTTTATTTTTATTATTTCCATTAAATCTATTATGTGTTAGATGCTATAAAATTTTAAATTAATTAAAAGTTACGCGAAAATGCATATACAATAAAAGTTTCTATGCGAAATTACGGAAGTCACTCTGTAATACATCGCAGACTGTATTATTTTATTACTGTATTATATAAGGTACTCGCAAGGCTTAACGCAGATTAACTGTCAAAGAGGTACAAATTACGTTAAACATACTGAGAAGCGCTATGGACGCAGCAGTAGTGTGGCTTAAGACACTTTAAGCCGGTTTTGGTCAGGTGGCTACTGTCGTTGCAGTCGCGTAATTAAGCAGTCTGTAATGAAAGTGTATAGCGTCGTTAAGTGCTTGTAAATGAAACTAAATGAGTTGTCTATCAAGACACTTTGAAAGGATTTTTCTGTGGAGGGTTTTGGTCGTCTTTACTTGCGCAATGCAACAGAGAAGTTTTATTGTTTTGAAAAATACTTTATTTTAATGTAGGATAGGTTTGGTCAAATGGTAAATTTGAATGTAGGAAATTTTTGATAGTTTGAGATATAAAGTTAGTAAGAATTGTGAAATTAAAATTCGCTCAAAGTTAAAGACGATAATATATGCAGTCCAGTGGTTTCAACATTTTACGAATCCTGAAAATAACTGCAAATTTGCAATAGCTGGAGAATTTCCTGTCATTTTTGTGTACCCATATGCACAGAAAAAAAAATCATCAATATGATGAATTTATTCATAAATATTATGAATTTATTCACAAATATTATGAATTTGTTCATAAATATTATGAATTTATTCATAAATATTATGAATTTATTCATAAATATTATGAATTTTTTCATAAATATTATGAATTTATTCATAAATATTATGAACTTTCCTACCAACTATCAGATTCATCATATTGATACGACCGTTCTTTAAATGACGTATTGATGAATGCATTTATTATATATATATGAACTTATTCATACTATCGAACATCATAGTGAAGAAGGAAATATTCAATACAATGAATGATAATACCTATAAATTTGTTCATAATATTTATGAATATAATATTCAATATGATGAATTTTGTTGAACTAATATTTTTTTTCAAACTAAATTAATTGATGGACATTTTTTTACGAATTTTTCAAACAAACTAATTTTTTTTTTCAAAAAAAAAAAATGATCCGGAAAAAAAAAATTTTGTTAAAAAAAAATTGCTCGAAAAAAAAATTTTTTTTTTTGAATTTTTTTGTATATACATTTTTTTTTTAATAAATTTCAAATTTTTTTTTTTTATATAATTTTTATAAATTTAAATTTTTATTAATAAAAAGTTGTAATTATAAATAAATATATTATAAAACATTTTACCAATTTAATCATGTCAAGCAAGCATTATATTAGAAATAGCATAAAACTACTTGAGAACTGGCAAAAATAAACGAAAAACAAATATATTGATTGAAATTTGGTTTGATGAACAGTATACTTCAATATGATGCACATATATGTTGAATTTTATGTATTTATTCATTAATATTATGAAACGTATTCTTCACATAAAGTTCATCATATTGAAGAACACTTTTTCGACAGTTCATCATATTTATGATTGCATTCATAACATTTATGTCGTTGATCATTAATATTATGTATGATTCTTCAGTACAATGAATTATGGTTTGAAGAACGGAATTCATGAATATGATCTACGATTTTTTTTATGGCACCTCAAATTGTTTTAGCAGAAAAATGTCTATAATGTAAATTTCAATTGAAAAATGTTTTCTATTATATATTTGAAATCATCAAATTTAAAAAATACGTATTTTTAAATGTTTTTCATTTTCAATATGTTTTGTTAACATCAAATTTCAAACTTAAATTTGTCTCTATTTAAACATTTATGTATTTATAATTCTTTTGAGTTTTATAATATTTAAATTCTAATGATGCCAAGACATCATTTCATCATATTAATGAACAAGTGTACATCATATTGCTGAATTTTGTTCATCAAACCATATTTATTTAAATATCATAAATCTTATCAGAATTATAAATGCATAAATGTGTAAATGGAGACAAATTTTTGATTAAAATGTGATGTTATAAAAAATATCTAAAATGAAAAACATTGAAAAATACAATTTTAGTTCAATGAATGAAATTATCAATATGATGAATACTGATTGTTGGTAGTTTTTTTTTTGTGTTATTGGTCGGGTCACAGGTCACAATATACCGATTATGTCTATTATCAATACCAATACCAAACGCTAAACAAAATACTTTTTCTCCTCCGCCTACGCGTGTAAGCAACGGTTGAGCACACTGAATATACGCTTTCACACATTTCCATATGAAATGAATCTGTACATTTTAGTTTTTACAATATTTTCCATTCCATAATCTGCTCAAACCCATAGAAATTTGTTGCGTCAACCAATTTATTCAGTTCTCTCCACTGTGAAATCGATTCTTATAGCCAAAACAAAAAGAGGTTTAATTTGGACTAGAACCAAATTCGAACAGTATTAAAAAAATGGATGTGTGTATATGATAAACTTTTAAGTATCAACCAAATTTGACAGTTCCATCAATCAATTTGTGAAAACTGTCCTTTTAACTTAATAAAGTTGGTTGTTACAACTGACTTTTTTATTATATATTCCAACCTCATACCAAAACAGGATTTCAGTGTGTCTAAAAATGCAATCAAGCGACATCACTATTTTTATAATCACCAATAAAACATTCAATTTAATTGTCACAGTCAAGTGTTTAAATTTTATCACGTGCTATTCTAGCTACTGACAACTTTATAAAAACTGTGTTTTTTTTTGTTTTTTTGTGTACAACAAAATTTAATATTGTCTAAACATTGCAACAATGTTGCCAATTTAATTGCGTTGGCAGATAATTTGGCAGTTACTAGGCAGACGCTGTCAGTTGCTACATTGCTGTGGCAGCAAACTGTCTCTAACTAGAGACGACGACGACGATGTCGAGACTATTTTCTAATTGAAAATAGTTTTAGTTGAACACAAAATAAAGAAAAAACTCAAAAAAAGCACAACCTACAAAATTTTCGTGCGAAAAAACGTGACTTAAAAAAAATTGACAGTCGTCCGAAGTCTGTCTTCAATAGAAAATGTTGTTGCCGATCATGTTGCAGCAGCAAGCAGATGATGTTGCTGCTGGTGCTGCCGTTGTCTAACAACATTTTAGTAGGAAGTGTTTTCTGGTGCAATTTTAATGCTGAAATTGATTTCTTGTTAGGAAAGGGTTGGTCGGAGCGAAGGCGGTAGTGGGGGTGGCGGCGAGATGATTTTTATTTTATTTTTTATTGCTCTGGCAATGCTGCTTAATTGTGTTTTATTGGCAATCTGAAATGTTTATTGTGCGGTTGTGGGTGGTGCAATTACGTTGAATTTCTTGTAGATTACGCGAAATTTATCAGAATTTCAATTAAAATTCAATTAAATGTGCGGGTTGTTTGTTTAGGCCAAGTGCAATGAAATTGATGGCAACGATATGAAGGAGTTTAAATTTGGTGGCTAAAATATTTCGTGCCAAAATGTATGTGCCATGGCATGATTAAAATGTTGGTAGGTATTTCAAAAAGAGAACATTTACAAATAAACAAACTATTTATTAAAAAAAAAAATATGAAAATTGTAAAATCATCAAAATTAAAAAGTTCTTAAAAATCACATCTCTCACTTTAAAGATTTATTTAAACAGCAGCAAACGCAACATTCCACAATAGGTACCGCCTACATTTGCAAACATTTATTTTGCACAAATCCATGCAGACAGACGGACATCAAGACATCGTTAAAATATCATAAATGGCGCGCAAAAATTAGCAAAACTTCAATCACGTTTTGAAGATTATCACAGTAACTGCCTACAAAAAATCAAATAATAAAATAACAGCTTTCCGAAAACTGCAGTTTGGGTAACTCATAATCAGAGAATCCGAAAAATTACTTAAGAATACAAAGAAAAAATGAAATAACTGCGGCAAACTTAAAGCAATAAAAGGCATTCAAGCAATAAAGCAGTCAGCAAATGATTACGAAAAAATTTCAAAACATTTGCGAAGGTTATTTCAAAGAATCCACTGATAATTTATATCATTAAAGCATGTTTAACTTTTGGGTAGTTGCAAAGGACTCTTTGTACAATGCGCAAATAACAGAAAATGTGAACTTTAAGTCATTTAGTTTCGCACGTAAGCATCATTTTTTGAACGGATGCCTGTAACAAATTAATGATTGCTGCAAGCATAGCTGGTTTAATGTAGTTTGAGGTATGCAACACAATGAAATATGTGCACAAAAAATGCGAATAATTTATTTAAAGGTTGCACCATAAAAGGCAAATGAATTAAGTAATTTTTTGGGGGAATTAAATGGCATGAAATGCAGTAAAAAATAAAATAAATTAAATTGTTTTTTTTTGTTTGTTATATACAAGGTAGAAAACATAACAAAGTAGATATGATGAAAAGATATACGAATTCGAATTTCGGTAGTAAATTTTAATAATTTCGACTCGTTGTTGGCTCGTATATCTTTCCATCATGAAATGGCAAACCTTACTGAAGAGAAATGTCAAAAGAGCGACAGGAAATATGGCGTCGTTTGCTGTCCCTGTCGCTCAACTTTTGTAGCGTCCCTGTTGAAAACCCTTGAAAAAACTTTTGTAGCACTCTTATTGAAAAACCCTATAGAATTGGATATTTTATTATTAGTAAGAAACAAAATTTCTTGAAAATTAAAAATTAAAACTATAAGTAATAAAATTTTACTACTTGATTCAAAGAAATGATGTTCGTGTTAATCAAAAAAAATAAACATATTCAAATTAGCGAATTGCTAATATTTTAATATTATTAAGTTTTCCGTTACTAATATGCTATATTTACACTCGGAAAATGCTATTAAAATTGGTCAATAGGACAGTTATTGATTCAATAGTATACAAAAAAATAAATATTTTTCATGTAGACAAAAAAAAAACAATTTAATAGTGTTTAATAGTATTTTTTTAGTATTTAATGGGATTTACCTATTAAAATAATAATTATAAAACTATTGATTTTATAGTATTTTTTCTGAGTGTATCTTTTGTTTCCTACTGAATTAGAAGTTTTTATAATGTTTGTTTATATTAAGTACACGAGTTGAAAACATCTATTATTTGATGCGAAACAAAATGGTGGAGTTTCTAATGTATCTTCTTATTAATAAGAAAACCAATTTCTTGAAAATTCAAAATTTCAAAATTTTATATGAGGGACGCTTTTTACTACTTGTTTCAAAGAAGTTGTTTCCGTAATATAAAAAATAAACAAATTCCAAATATTCCAACCAAGTTTTTATGTTTCTTGATATTTAGAAGTTTTCTGTTTATCTCTAGATTGCTGCATTTCGTTTTTTTTTTATATTACAAAAGTATTTTACGCTTCATGTAGAATGTATTAAACTAATAAAGACCACAAAAATACAATGTTCGTTATAAAGCCCTTTAGTTTAAACTTATAATAGCCACAACTAATAAAAAAACCAAAATCTTTTAAAAGTAAGCCTCAGAGTTACAGTTATATTTATTTTTGTTTTATTTTTCTCATTTTTTTTTTGTTTTTTAACTGACCAGTCAAGCTGTCAAAAATTGCTCCAAAAGCAATAGAGTTGTCCAAGTGCGCTGCTGAAGTAATAATAATAATAAAAAAAAAAAACGCCAACAATTGGATTAGATTGATGATAATCACCGTTGAGGTTAAGAAGTAACAACAAGTTAAATAGGGTTTAAAAAGCCATAACGGCGCATTATTCATCTGCTGTTGCTGTAGCTGCTGTGGCAACTTGTAGTTCAAGTTGTAAAGTGTAGAAATGTTGTTGGCAAATTGCCAGCAATTTATTTAAGAACAGAATCGTTCGTTGCTGCTGCTGTGCTGTGCTGTTTGTAGCAGGTGGCGACATGAAAATGCGAACTTTGTTAACAAGTTTCAAAATATTTTTTTTTACTTTTTAAATGGTTTTTGTTTTTGCTGTTATTTCTAAAGAATTTAATTAAATAATTTTATAAAAATTTTTTTTTTTTTTTTATTAATATGCTAAATTATGCATGTTGCTGCTGTCGCCTGCTAGCAATTGTGCGCATATGCAATGCATATAATTGCCACTCATATACCTTCAATTAAATTAATCATTTCAACACATAACTCCCTCCTACGGCGCTTTAAATACAAAATAAATATGATTTACTATTGGTGCTGAAATGTATCAAATGAATGAATTGTTGCTGCCGCCGCCGCCACTGCTGCGGGCAACACCTTCATGCAATCCCTAGCAACATCACAGCTGTGCGCACAGCAGTGCAACATGTACTGGTTGCTGCTGTTGTTGCTGCTCTTGTTGCTTTTGTTGGCTGCAAGCGCACATTGTCATGGCCAATAATTATAGAAATAGAGACAGATCGGCTGCAGCCACAGTTGCAATAGCAAAAGCAACATATAAAGAAGAACTTTGATATAATTTATTGATTTTCTGTATCAATAAGTGTGCAACAGCAACCAGTACCCTGTGATCAATATCGCTACGTTTGCGCCAGCAGCTATGTTGGCGGAGGTTTGTTGCAATATACCTCCCCCCCTTCTGCTCTTCCACCTCGCGCAGTTTGTGTCCAACAGGTGCTGCGGATGCGCTTACGCGTTGATTATAAACTGCACGCAATATCGTGTTGCATTGCAGGACAGCGTTCGAAGGTAGTGAACAAGAAACAGTGCAATGCATAAAGAGCAACACCAACAATGTTGCTGAGTTGAGACGTTGTCTGAAATTGTCGTCGCACTGTTTCTTTCTTGTTGTTTGAAATTATAATACAGTCAGATCGCATATATTTTTTACAGTTTCGATGTTGTGGACTTTTGGCATTAATGATTATACTACTCAACAAAACGAGTAAAATTGTTTGGCATGCACAGCCCATACATCAATTCTATATAATTCCCAGTTGCTGATTTAGACTGCGTACTCAGTTTTTTTCTATTACGTAACGTTTTTAAGAAAATTGCTCTCGAAATTTAAGGCCATTTTCAGCTACTTTTTAGCACTAAAAAAAATACAGTACCGTACACAACTAGTTTTCCAAAAAACTGTAAACGCAATTTTTCTCTCACTTGTCAAAACCAATTACAATATATCAATAAATACTATTATACCGTTAGGTTTTTATGTTATTTGTATCTAAACTCGAGGAATATTGTTTTTTATAGACTATTTTTGGACGATTTTTTAGCAATGTGAATCTAATGATAGATAAGAAAATAATGTATAGTTATGTAGAGCATAGTTCAAGCTAACAATGAAAATTACAAACTTTTTTGTATCGGTTCTCATTTTTAAAATATGCCCTATCAACAAAGTTTCCGTCAAAAACTATAAAAATTTAAAATGCTACAAATAAATGACTAGTTTTACCCGAATTTTTCTCAAAAACGCTACGTAATAGGAAAAAACATAATATGCTATAAGAATAAACATACTTTAGATATTATGTAATGATATTTTCAGATTACGAGTATTATATTCTTTTTTTTTAAACTTGATTATATGAATGAGTACCAACATTATGTAATTTGTAATGTTGATAGTTACTTTCGATTATGTAGATAATCATAAATAATTTGTTGGTTAATTTTTAAATCATAATGATAAAAAAAAAAATTCTAAAAAAAAAAACAAAATTTTCCGAGTTTAGCTCCAATTATCTTAAAAACGTATTTGCAAAATTAGCAATCGTAAGTATATTAAAATTAGTCTAGTCAATTAAAAGAAAAACTGCATTTAAGTTTTTTTTGTTAAACTATTTTTCCACAGAACTATATTTTTTTATTCTAAGTAGTGGGTGAGAACGGCTTTAAAATACTTTTGCAATTTTCTGAAAAACGTTACGTAATAGAAAAAAACTGAGTATACAGTCAAACTCAGCACGAGCGAATTATATAATATTGATGCATATAACATCCATGCAGAAAACAAACATATTATATATTACAGGCCGAATTTCATGACTGTGGATATCTTAAGTACACAGATAATTTGAATTTAAAGTTCAATATTGCCACGCCCATTTTTGAAATGGAAAAACGATTATATTGAAGTAACATGATTCCGATTTACCCTTAAATGTGAATCCACATTTAAGGGTAAATCGGAATTGAAACCATAACCGAACCGCTCTAGACAAAATTTTAGCTATGAAAATGGAGGGCAAAAAGCAGGAAAAACATGCCAGTTCATACTATTAATGAATTTGTTCATCAATGTTATGAATTTATCATTACGACTCAACCAATCACCAAATTCATCCCATTTATTAATCGTTCATAAAACCGTAATGAAAATGTTGGATTTTCTAATGAAGGGCAAAAAGCAGGAAAAACATGCCATACACAGGAAAAACATGCCAGTTCATACTATTAATGAATTTGTTCATCAATGTTATGAATTCATCAATACGACTCAACCAATCACCAAATTCATCCCATTTATGAATCGTTCATAAAACCGTAATGAAAATGTTGGAGTATCTAATGGAGGGCAAAAAGCAGGAAAAACATGCCATACAAGGAAAAACATGCCAGTTCATACTATTAATGAATTTGTTCATCAATGTTATGAATTTATCATTACGACTCAACCAATCACCAAATTCATCCCATTTATGAATCGTTCATACAACCGTAATGAAAATGTTAATAATATTGATGAACGCATTCATAATATTTATGAACAAATTCATTGAATTTATGAACTTTTAATATATGGAATTTACATGTTTGTTTGAAGTTTATTTTTAAGAAGTAGGCAAAGTTGGGAATGTGAATACAACCTGCCTATTTCCTGATACATTGTGATAACAAAATTAATTGGGAAATGGCAGGCAGAGCACGGTTATGGTACGAAAAACGACTGGAAGCGGAATGGTAGACACGGGGGGGAACTATATGGGTATGACGATGTTCATATAATTTCAATTCTAAATAAGTATTACTCAATAAGTATTACTCAACCGAATGATTGCGGTTTTAACTAAAATTAATATTAAACACAGAAATTGTATAAGTATTTCATCAATGTAAAGTAAAATTCAGATTGAAAAATCTATTAAATGGGAATACCATTTCATCATTGTTTTATAAAAAGTTCGTTATCGTTTTATAAAATTCAAAATTTAGAAAAATGTCTGACGTTTTTTTGAAGGGGATAAATTTTATCAAAGAACTTTTTAATATATTCGACAAATTAAATAATATTAAAAAATGATATATATTTTCATACAAAAAAAAAATCGTAGTTTTTCAAGGTGTTTACAAAATCACATTAGCACAAACCCAACACTTAATACAAAAAAGTGAAATCTTAGCTTACGATAAATTATGTAAAATATACATATATTGAAAAAAAAAAAAGAGGCGAAAAAAAACAACACCTGCAAATTCTTGGAAAAATCATGATGTTAAACTTAGCAGCACCAGAGGAAATGCTTAGCAATGCGGGAACCCTTCAAGTAGGATGCAACAGTAAGGCTCTTAAGTTGGCAAATCGGCACAGAAATATGCCTTTAATGCCATAACACGCACGCACGCACGCCGCATGCACTTTACAGGCAGATATCGGCGCACAGCTACTTGGTGGAAGCTGGCTGCCTGGCTGGTTGGTTGGTTGGCAGTAGCGATAAAATCGCAGTCGAGCAAAATAAATGACTTGCAATCTAATCTAATTAAGCCGACAATAAAAAAAAAAAAAAAACACTATACAAAAAGACACAACAACGAATGGATGGATGGATATTCATATTAAGAGCAGCTCAGCTTTGCATTGAAGATGCGTGGCGATTGTTGAGGTGCAACAACAGACAGCACGAGCTCTTTATGTTATGTTTTATATATATATCTATGTTCTAACGAAAAGCCACTAGTACAGATAGATAGACAGACAGACAGACAAATAGACGGACATATAGACTGACAGACGGAAAAGCAGATTAATAGACAGCCGCTGAGCCACTGCAGCCGCCAACAAACACAGATTGCGTTGAAATTTTAGATTATTTTCTCAATAAAAATGGCAGCTTGCGATTTGTACATCATGCAGCAGCAATAGCAACAGCAGCGGCAACAACATGTTTTGATACCAAGAGTGAATTTAAAATTGAGCAAAACGTTGCGTGTGTTCATGTAAAAAGAATAACAACAACAGCAAGAACAACAACGGCAGCAATATCTACCGCAGCAGCAACTACTACCACAGCAGCAACATCCACTTGTTGCAGCTTGCGTTTGATTTCTGCGCACGCGGACCACTTAACCAAGTGCAACGTTATAATTTCACTAACGCGTTGGTCGGCTGGCGCTTCACCGGCCGCCTCACACGATACGCAAAGATTCAATGCTGCTCCGTTATGTTTACTACTAAAACTTTTGCTGCTAGTTGTGGTCAATGTTGTTTTTTATATTTGCGCAAACAGCAAATGGGAGGGCCGTCTGTAATGCGCCGCAATTTCATATTTTCTGCACTTGCGCGCACGAACAACGGTTACGCAGTTACAGACGCAGACTCAGATGCAGATGCAGACGCAACCGCAGACACTGATCTCGAGACTAAGACTAAACCACTGTCCAGTCTCCATAACTGACGGACGTGCGATATTTCGTGCGAACACGAAAACATTATTTGCACACCATAAATGCATGGGGGTAAATCTCACTTTTCCTGCAATTCCTCAAGGAATTTGTTGTATTAAGTGTCGAGGAGGTAGTTGCTGTCGTTGCTGTTGTTGTTGTTGTTATCATTATGGCACACCATTTAGTTTTGTAAAGTATTTTTTAAGTACAGAGCAAACCATTATTTTAATAATATCAAAACGATGTGATCGATGTTTTCGATAAAGGTAAAAATTTCGAAAACATTTCATCGACCATATTGAAATACATTTCGTTAAACATGTGAATAATTTAAACGATATACTCCCTGGAACGATATACCCCTGGACGATCATTCTTCAATTCGATAGAATAATGATAAAATCCATATTGAACTCATAATATTAGCCATGACGCAAAACAAATGAATTTTCAGCGTGTCATTTGGTTTTGTTTTTCAAAAAAATGTCATGACACTACTTGACATCAGTGTAACAAGCACTGCAGTGAGGTGAAGTTATTGAGAGACTTCCCTATAATACTGTAACTGCCATTGCAAAATGCACTCAATACTGTAGAGTGCATTTGAGTAGACTATTTGAAAAGAATACGAATGGTATGTCGAGTCTAGAACGAGCTAAAGTTGAGCAATATGTTGTAATTTGAAACTCACTGTTGATTCTAGAAATTTTCTATAGACTGCATATTCTAATTAAACTCAATAATGTCCCCTTCATTGAGTGAATAAGAAAATGTTAATCAAATTGAATGCAAAAAAGGATACATTGAAATCCAAACCCCCTGGATGGTCCTTTTTTCATGCGATAGAATAATGATTAAAAGTCCATATGAAACTCAAAATATTTGCCACGTCGAAAAACAAATGAGTATTTAGCGACAGTAGTGTCATTTGGTTTTGTTTTTCTTGACTTGACACTACTTGACATTAAAGAAACAAGTACTGCAGTGCAGTGAAGTTGCTGGAGAATCTTCACTATAATACTGTAACTGGCATTGCAAAATCCACTCAATACTGTAGTGTCGAAAAACAAATGAATATTTAAATACAGTAGTGTCATTTGGTTTTGTTTTTCTTGTCTTGACACTACTTGACATTAAAGAAACAAGTACTGCAGTGAAGTGAAGTTGCTGGAGAGACTTCACTATAATACTGTAACTGGCATTGCAAAATCCACTCAATACTGTGAGTGCAGTAGTACATATTTTATAGAGGGAACTTCAAATACATTTGTGCAGATGTCTATTCAATCAATCAATTTTGATTAATCGAAATTATCATTAATGTATTAATAGATTATCAAGATTATGATTAACTGATTATCTACATTTAAATTAAGTTAAAAAATAGTATTGCTGTTTGATTTATCAATTAATCACAAATTTAATCAAACAGAATACTGATAATTTGATTTATAAATGTTTTTATTGATTCAATGTTTAGATTAATTAAAAAATTTGTTTAATCAATTTAATAATCAATTTGATAAGCAGATTAATCACAAAAAATTATCTTTCGCGACGTATATGTTTATAATCAAAAATTATAATTAATCAAAATACTGACAAATCAATTAATTACAATTTTCATTAATCAGAATCATGATTGATGCAAAAACTTTGTCCCAAGGTGCGTGGGTATAAAAATACAAACTTTTTGACCATCACAAACTTCAAATACTTCTAAAAAAAAGTGATTTTAATATAGAATACTTGTTCATCAATCACTACTAAATACAGCAATTCTAGCAAACCAACGGCAAAATGATAAAAGCCGCTTATTACTCATTTGATACCAGACAACTGGTTGTGTAGATTAACTTATTAGATAGAGTGCGTTATTATAAAACAACAAAGTTATTAAATGCAAAGCCGCAAAATCTCAATAGATTAATTAGAACACGCAACAGCGATACGTTCGGATACGTCAACGGACACCAAACAGGATTTTTATAAATTGCAAAAATTACGCGGCTTAAAACATGTCAGTTATATATGCTAACAATAAACTATTTTAGTAGTATTAACGAAGACTTGATAGCTGACTTTAAAGAAAATAAAAAGAGTTGATAACATGAACTGTATACTACAATTAAATAGAACGATGCTCCAAAGAGTATTAAAACTGTAACTGACAATAGCAAGAATTATAACATTTTGCATTGATTTTTACGTGTAATATCTGCTAAAAGTGCGCATAAATACAGACTCTGCGACATAGACTAATAGATGGAAAATACAAATAAAAGTTTATGCTGCCACAGGCCATTGAGTCTAACTAACCGACGACTAACGAACGTACGAACGAACGGACGGCGAAAGAACCACGAGTCCACGAGAATCACTTGCGTATGAATATGCGAGGCCGGAAAAATTTTAGAGATATCCACCACTTAATTGTCATATAGTGAAAGAAGTCAGCCACAACAAACGACCAGGAAACGTAGGTGGTGGTGGTGCTGGTGATGATGATGGCGGCGCAGTGGTATTTGTACCACGAACCAGGAAGAAAACAGTAGGCGGCAGGCAGTCAGGACGGCCGGCAGGTAGTGCAGCATTTTTGCCTCAAAGCCACGAACCACACAAATGACACTTTTTATTTTCGAAATGAACGTTGTTAGCAATAGCCCAACAGCAAATAATTGCGATAGCATCAACAAATGGCCAAAGACGAAACGACCACACGTACTACACATGCTGATGTGTTGCTCTAACAATAACGCCAAAGTCTTGCCTACAACTATGACTACTAGTACTAGCACCTATCACCACTCACCCGGTTAACTAACAGAACAACGCTATTGTTTTGCATGGAATTTGCGTAGAATATTTGAAAAGAATACAAATGGTATTTCGAGTCTAGAACGAGCTAAAGTTGAGCAATACGTTGTAATATGAAAATCAATGTTGATTATAGAAATTTTCCATAGAACTGCATATTCTAAATTATACTAAATTATGTCCCCTTTATTGTCTGGATAAGAAAATGTTAATCAAATTGAATTCTGAAAAGGATAAATTGAAATCCAAAACCCGTGGACGATCATTTTTTAATTCGATAGAATAATGATAAAATGTCCATATGAAACCCCAAATTATTGCCACGAATATTTAGCAAATGAATATTTAGCGACAGTAGTGTCATTTGGTTTTGTTTTTCTTGTCTTGACACTACTTGTCATTAAAGAAACAACTACTGCAGTGAAGTGAAGTTGCTGGAGAGACTTCACTATAATACTGTAACTGGCATTGCAAAATCTAAACAATAACTGTAGAGTGCAGTAGTACATATTTTGTAGAGGGAACTTTAAATACATTTGTGCAGATATCTATTCATTCAATCAAAATGTTGATTAATCGAAATTTCCATAGGACTGCATATTCTAAATTATACTAAATTATGTGCCCTTAATTGTGTGGATAAGAAAATGTTAATCAAATTGAATTCTGAAAAGGATAAATTGAATTCCAAACAGTCAAACGGATTTCCAAAATCTCACGTATTCCGAATGGTCCAATTGATTTCAGAAATAGAATCATGGACAGTAGAAATGCTGAAACGGCCATTTGTTTTTGGGCAGATGATTTCTGAAAGAGGTTGTAGGACCGTGTACTTGCTGTGTAAATAAGAGTCTTTCGGAATTGTATTTGCCCGTTTCAGAATTACAATTTCTTAATTCTGAATTAACTTTAAGGGCGAGTTTACACGATAGAGAAAATAGCTACAGATAGAGCAAAATAAAGCAAAAAATCTCAGAGTTTGTAAACACTACATAGAGCTCTTCGGTAGGGAGCTCTACGATAGATTTTTTCTCTATCTCTAGCTAATTTCTCTTTCGTGTATTCGAGCCTTAAACGTTTCTAAAATGTATTTAGTTGTGATAACCTACACTAAAAGTGAAAAGGTAAATTTGCATTGATCATCCATCTGTAAAACCAAAAAGAGGCTTACGCGATATAAAATCTTTAAACTGCGTCACCGCCTGAGTCGATTTAGAGATGACAATCTGTCTGTTATATCTCTTAAAAGCACGATTACTGGAAAACATAAAGAGATGGAAGATTGACACTCAGATCAAAGAATACTTGTAATCCGAAGCTATCTCGTAATGAAAATGGATGCAATCGCTCGATCTTTAACCTATGTTTCGCCCACTTTTGTATAATACTTAAATCTATGGGAGACCTCCTGATCATTTTAAACGATAATCGCGCTTAATCTGCAATTCTTCAAAAATTACACGCATATGTGTAGGGTATTTATAGTCGACTTAGACAGACAATACATTTCGTTATTCTTATTAATTTTTTTGTTCACCAACTACCAAAATTGTACCTTCCCTACTGGTTCGATATTAAAAACTCCCTGATTTGATTATTCTTAATTCACGCTGTAAATGCTGCAACTGATAAAATAATCTGGTCGCAGTATACCACAACTCGGAGAATAAATATGCATTGAATATGTCCCGAAGTATACTCAGGAATAAGTTTTTATCTCGTTATTATTTCGATATAATTTTAAAAGATGTTTAAAGACTTTTGAATTTCAATTAAACTAGTCAAAAAATGGGCTGTCTCCAATAAAACTAGTCAAAAACTGATCCATTACTGGTAGAGATTTGAAGAGTAGATTCCTGCCAGTAAAACTAGTTAAGAATTGGTCGATTACTGCCCAGTCTGCCATGTCTCGGAAACCTACGATGCCTCGAAGCTTTCTCGAATAACTTCGATAAAAAGTTCGATCTCGTTGCTTTCTCGATACCAATTTTTAAAAAAGTTCGTACATTCAAATACTTTGACAAGATACGATAATGAAACATTTATCAAATCGATATCGCAATATTTTTCGCAGCTATCTCGAACTTTGATCATTTTTGTCTTCGATATCGATCCGATTTCGAAACATTTCTCGTATCGAGAAAACTCCGACAGAACGTTTCGATATCTACCTACCATGTAGGTCCAATTTGACGCTAGATATCGTTACAAGAACGGATCCGATATCGTGTGATTTCTCCATCTACTCGCATTGATCTCGTAACAATATCGAAACAAAGCGCATACTGGGTGGTAGGGAAATGCCCAGAAACCAAAGAGTTGTACTGTCTAATTTCTGGTCGAAAAGTGCGAAACCAAGCTTGGGAGTTACTCGACAAGTGACTAGAAAAACTGGCTGAATACTGGAAGGATACTGGCAGAAATTGTTACTAGGGTTTTAACAGATTCTTCCTATGAGTCTTCTAAGGATTTAAACAATTTTAAACATTTCACACACAATAACAAATTCCTCCAAAGATGCTTCAAAAGATTTAAGAAACTTTAAGTTTTCACATGTATTTCCGCTATAATACCCCATATGCATGGTACTATAATAAATAATTGATATAAAGCGCAACGAAGTTTAAACAACTTTATCCAAATCAAAGCACTAACAAAACAGCAATTTCGATCTTCAGAGTAAATATGTTTTTAGTACAAACCAACATACACTAGCCTGCACCGCCGAGAGACAGTCCAACATTTCCTGTACAAAAATGTCCGCAGTTAGACTTGCAAACATACACGTCTTAACTGTGGACATGGACAGAACAAGTACCCGAGCAAGAACAAGAACAAGTCGTAGTACTACACAATTCAAGGCAATCCAAGCAAATCGATAGAAAATAAAAATAAATAATAAATTACTTCGCCATTGAAATGTTTGACATTTAAATGCGATCGCTCTTGAACACGAATTTTCATATTTTCATCTAACAATATCTTCTCTACTCTTTTCCCGCCACAGATCGGCCAACTATATTCACGCCACCAACAACTGTGAACTCTCCGAAATGGATCGCATTACCTTGGCCGGATCGAGTGCATTCCAGGCATATGATGGCATCGATTATCTGGAGAATAACTGTGCGAAAGAACCCAGTACAATGTGCGAATTTAGACATCTGAAGGGCAGAATTTTGAAGACTGTAGATTCGGTGTATCAGGATATTGGCAGCATTGATGAATGCCGTGAATTGTGCATAAATTCACCATACAGGTAAGAATATGCCACAGTTATTATTGTTGATGTTGATGTTGATAACAGGAAGGTGAAAGAGTCGGCAAAATGTTGCCACTTACAATTAAAACAAGTGCTCGATGTACGCGAATGCGCACGAACGGACATGCCAAAGTCAAAGCCTAAAACCAGTCATAATTTAAGTAGGAAATAAAACCAGTTGCTGATAATTAGTTATGTTGCTGCTGCTGCTGTTGTTGTTGTTGTTTGGACATGGCTATTGATGGCACAGCTGGCGAATGCCAATACATTAGAATGTCAATGTTTGACGTGCGGCAGCAAGTGGCAACACTGTTTATTGCAACAGCAACTTCTGGTTCTAGCGGTAGCCAAGTTTAAGCCAGCCATATTGACGAAAACATTGTGCAATGTTGCCGAGTGCAGCATGTTGCCAATGCTATAAATAAGTTGTCGTTGGCAATGTTGCTACTTAGAAAGTTTCAACAATGTTGCCAGTTGACTGTATTGTGTTGCTGCGTTCTAGTGTTCATCAAATCTGTTTAGATCGCTTTGATGGCTTTCTAATGATAGCCGGCTGCACTTTGATGGCAGCAACAGCAAAATATTGTGGGTACTTTGCTGCGTTGCATTTGGCACGATTTACAGTTGGCAACATGTTGGCGCATGTTGCTGTTCGATCAGCGCATGTCCGACTCAGAGAAAGATAAATCGTTGTATTTATATAATAGTCAGCACGACAAGACTGATGGCAGCCGCAACATTTGGAAAATATGTTAATTAATTTTTAGTTTAATCCGTAAAATGGCTTTGGTAGATGGTTGGCAAAGTTACGCAGCTGTCAGAGCTATGTTTACTGCTCAATTTCAATTAAGAAAAAATGATGATTAATGCTGCACATTAAAGCATTTGCGAAATAACTGTGTCTCGTGTGCATTTTCTAAAACGCACCATGGTGGTGCGCCTGGCATGCCTTTTGACTCTGGCGTTGACGATGACGACGACAACTTCATTAATATACGTTAAGCTGATACTTCATTAATCAACGCTTATCTAATACACAATTCTTCCAACAGATGTCACTCCTATGACTTTGGCGATACCGGCGACATGGTCTGCCGCCTCTCTCATCACAGCCGTGCAACACTCACCGACGTCCAAGATCCCTACCTCGAAGTGCCCGAAGCTACCACCTTCGAACTCTCGTCCTGCTACAATGTGACCGTCGAGTGCGGTGCCGGTGATATGGTTGCACGCATACGCTCCTCGAAACTGTTCGATGGCAAGGTCTACGCCAAGGGTGCACCAAAATCTTGCGCTTTCGATGTCAAGAATTCGCTGGAATTTGAACTCCGCATGGGCTACCAGGATCTTGAGTGCAATGTACGTCAAACCGGTGCAGGTCGTTACATCAACGATGTTGTTATACAGCATCACGACACTATTGTCACCTCATCCGATTTGGGTCTGGCCGTCACGTGTCAATATGATTTAACCAACAAGTCCGTTTCGAATGATGTCGATCTAGGCGTTGTAGGCGACATTAAGTCGTCGCTATCCGAGGAGGTTATTGTCGATTCACCGAATGTCATCATGAAGATCACCGCACGTGACGGCGCTGATGTTATGCGTTCTGCCGAAGTTGGTGATCCCTTGGCGCTGAAATTCGAGATTCTCGACGAACAGAGTCCCTATGAGATATTCGTACGTGAACTGGTTGCCATGGATGGCAGTGATAATGCCGAGATTACGCTGATCGATGCGCGAGGCTGCCCAACGGATCACTTCATTATGGGTCCCATCTACAAGAGTTCATTGTCGGGCAAAATTCTGCTGTCACACTTCGATGCATTCAAGTTCCCATCGTCCGAAGTTGTCCAATTCCGTGCCTTGGTTACGCCGTGCATGCCGTCATGTGAGCCAGTGCAGTGTGACCAGGAGGATATGAGCGGCGAACTTAAGTCATTGATATCGTATGGACGCAGAAGGAGAAGGTCGCTGAATGGAACAGGTGAGTTCGAAACAATGTCGAAGCTGTTGCCACAGAGATAGATATAGAGAGAGAGGGCGCAAGAGGAATGACTAAGTGAATAGGACAACTTTATTTGCACGGTATTGGTATTGTTTTTGTGTGCACTAAACAGGGTATTTGTGACATACAGTGCCATCTTAAAATGCTAAATAGCTTTTAAATTCACCATCATCTAGCACCCTGTTTGGTGAAGTAAACAACAGAACCTTTATGGTCATGCTTAGCTAATTTTAGTGTCTCGCAATCGCAGTATTCTACAGTAATGATGACGTTTACATTGTTGCTCTGGGTATCTTAATATTTCAGACACAAGCAACACTTAAGCTTCATATCGATAGTTGTCCTCTCACCTCTACCTCAGCTACTTTTTGTTTTATGTTTTGAAACCCTTTTTAACTTTGTTTTCTATTTCTTTTTTCGTTTTTCTTGTACCATTTGTAACATATAGCAACATTCACTGGCAACAACAGACGTTCTCGTCGTGAGACAACCAAGAAACCCAGTCAGGAGGATTTGATGTTGGTGCAATCAATTCAGATCACTGACAAATTTGGCTTCGATAAGCAGCAACAAACTAAATCGACCGGATACGATAGCAACGAGACGGTTTTCATTTCGGGCGACTCGACACAGGGATTCTGTGTTAATGCAATTGGTAAGTCTTAAAGTCTTATGTTGTTTTTCGTTTTTTTTCATAGTTGAGAGTTTCATAGTTGTGTAATGAGACCATATATATATCTAGAAGTTGATCGTAGAAATGCAGGTTTAGTCTTTGTTTTCAGAGGCGCGCAATCAGGCGTTAAGAACTGACGTAATTGTTTTCATTATTATTTAAACGTTTACGTTAGATTTCAGATAGCTGCTAGATTTAGATATAAAAAAAGTGAATGTGGGCAGTAGTCGAGAAGAACATGCAGTGTACTGCTTCTGAAATGCTTTTGAGCATGGGAAAAGATTCATAAGCACGATAGAGTGCATGATGTGGGTTTTATGTTATTATGTACCAGAAAATAGCAAACTATATCGAAAGTTAATACCAGATGAAAACGATTTGACTAACTAGCAATAATGTAGAAATTGAGATGATGATAGCTCAGTTAACTCAATGACTATATTTTAAATATTAAAACGTATTAGTATGTGTTATACCAAAGCGGTAGCTATGAATGGATAGTTTGTACATATTCCGTAATGTAGATGAGTATGCTAGATATTGTTGTTTTTTTATAGCAAAGAAACTGTCATGAAGAAAACTTTTTGAATAATCAAGCAATTAACCACTACATATCAAGAACTATTTTTGTTAGCTTTTTCAGCAGCATATGGCGAACTATACACTTGTTTACTTTTTGATTCCCGTGAATTTAACATCTGCATAAAAATAACTATTTAGGTACTTGGTTATTTTTCTGATTTCTAAGAAATGTATCTGTGCGAATCAAGAATAATGCACTGGTTAATGTTTTGTATACTCAAGTGATTGTGTTTCTTAAAATCAAGAACTATCATCTTGCGAGTTCGTTGAATATACAAGTAATTGAGCACTGCATATCAAGAATGATGATCCTGTTTGCTTTTTCATCTGTATATGGCGAACTATGTACTTGTTTACCATTCTAATACCTAAGAAATGTATCTCTGTGAATCAAGAATAATGCAATGGTTTGTTTTTGTCAATCACTTGAGTTTTGTGTTTCTTAATATCAAGAATTATCATCTTAAGTCTTTGAATACTCAAGTAATAAAGCACTGCATATCAAGAAATATGATTTTGTTAGATTTTTTTTTATCTGCATATGGCGAACTATGACTTGTTTACCTTTTTAATACCTAAGAAATGTATCTCTGTGAATCAAGAATAATGCACTGGTTTATTTTTTATATATTCAAGTGATAATGTTTCTTAAAATCAGAATGTTCTTGGTTTGCGTATATCAAACCGTATATATCTTAATTCCTTCTAGATTTTACAAGTTTTTCTCACCGTCAATCACTTGAGTATTGTGTTTCTTAATATCAAGAATTATCATCTTAAGTCTTTGAATACTCAAGTAATTAAGCACTCGATATCAAGAAATATGATTTTGTTAGATTTTTTTTATCTGCATATGGCGAACTATGACTTGTTTACCTTTTTAATACCTAAGAAATGTATCTCTGTGAATCAAGAATAATGCACTGGTTTATTTTTTATATATTCAAGTGATAATGTTTCTTAAAATCAGGATGTTCTTGGTTTGCGTATATCAAACCGTATATATCTTATTCTTTCTAGATTTTACAAGTTTTTCTCACCGTATGGTCATTAAAAACAGAAGAAGAAGAAGACAATACGAGTTGATAAAAATAGATCGTCTATTTATTTCGAACACTCGATAAAGTTTTTGGTACAACCCGCCAAAAAGATTTAGCTTTTTTTTTGAAAATACATTATTAATATGGGTTATGAACACAAAAAATCAGAAATATCATTTGAAAGATAATAAAGTTTTCTAAATAACCCAATTTTTGGCCAAATCAACCTAAAATTAGTGATGCACACGAGACGAAGAAAAATGTCGATATTGGAAAATAGCATTCGAAATACATTTTAGTTTAGTACAAATATTTTTTTTTAGAGGTAAAGAATTCCTAATTGTATATTCTATATAAAGCAAAGTATTTATATAAATTAAGTTTGTTGCAGATTTTAAATGAAACATTGTTTGAAGTAAAGAAAATCTTGAATCTTTTTTTATATCTTCAGGTCTTCATAGATTTGTATTAGATGCGATCATGGAATTTATTCATCACTAACTTTACACCTTTCTCTTTCGAAACTTTCTAGGTCTCATCGTTGCCGCCACCGTCTTTCTGCTTGCCCAATTGGCCGTCATCTCCATTTGGACCTATCTCTATCAGCGCCGCCGAAAGCAAAATGCCTACGCCAATGAAGGTGGCATCTGCAATTCCTCCAGCTATGGCGGTGGACACAGCAGCTCTTCGGGCACATCTACAATAGTTACGACCGTACCGAATGCGCGATCTGAATCACTTTGCAAGTTGTACGACAACGGTTTTGGTGGCAGACATGGACGTCAATTTTAGGCACTTACTAGACGAAGCTAGACGAAGTTATAATTAGTATTTTATGAAAATATTGCAACACAACACAAAGTAAAACGACCACCTTTTGCATATACGAGGAGTGACAACGATTCTTGCCGAAAAATATGGAACCGCAATTGAGTAAAATGTAGAGAGAAGAAGGCCATTTAAGACGACGAAAAAGGAAGAATATAAAAAAAGATGAAGAAAATCGAACAATTAGCAGTAGCAGCAAATTATGGTGCCGATTTGTAGTAGAAGGCAGGCAATATTAAGAAAAAATTAAGATGTATTTCTTGAGGTTTTTTTTTTCTTTTTCTTAAGTATAGAAAAACCACTTTGAGTGCTTAAGTAGAAAAAAGTGTGCATTTCTGTCTTAGTGAAAAAAAAAACATAAAATAGTCTAAAACTAGTGAATTAAGTATAATGGAAAAAGCATTTTCTAAATTTTGAATACAACAACAAAAAATACGAAAAGAAAAGTATAAAATTTAGTTAGTTTTTAAGTATTTGGAAAAAAGGACGACTGAGAGCTAAGCATTTAATAGATATATAATAAAATATATTAAAATTATAAAAAAAAAAAAATATTCAATGCTTAACTCATATCTAAACGAAATATTATTAAATAATATTAAGTTTTCTTATTTAAAGTGTATTTAGTAAGTAAATAATTTATATGATAAATAGTAAAGTATTTAAAAGAACTGCATTTACAATTTAATCAATTCAATTTAAACAATCCACACTTAACAACTTAAGCTCAAACACCGATCAATAATTTTTTGCAATAATATATTTTTTTTATTTTATATAATTTTTACACTAAGTAAATAAAATAATTACCAGAATCGTTATCATATAATTTCAAACACTTGAAATAATTGACTATATTGAAAATGAAATGCAATATAGTTTTACTTGCTTAATTTTAATTTAGTTTTATTTTCGCTATGAAATATCAAAACTTTCACTTGTCCTTTTTTCTAATGTTGAAATTATTTTTATGATTATTATTATTATTATTATTGTACTCTACTAATTTATGCTTTCAACAAATAAATTAATATTTCTCTTTTAATATAATATAAAATATTATCTTAAATGATAGCTGTTTCTTTTTATTATAAGCAGGAAATAGCAGAAAATTTAGTTCTTTTTAAGAAAAATTTAATATTTATATAATTTTATATCTTTAGTACTTTTTATACTGTGCAAAAATGCAAAAATAAAAATCTGTCCAGCTGCTGCACATGCGCAAAAATATGAACAAATATTTTTGTACATTTTTATGATACCGGAATAAAGAATAATTAAACAAATGAATAAGTATTTTAATTATACAGATTTGTAGTTGAAATTTCAAAAGACAAACGGACATTGCTAAATACTTAGACTCACGACATGAAAAATATATATTTCTCAATACCGGATACTTTTGGGTGTGACGAACCCTTTAACTTAAAGTATCCCTGCGGGAAAAAAAGTGTCAATTGCTCTAAAATTACCTAGTCCAAAGGTACGCAGCGAGCAGACACTTCGTAATCATTATACATGTTCTGCGACCGATACCATTGGTACAGAATATTTTTGTACACTTTTATGATATCGGAATAAAGAATAATTAAAGAAATGAATAAGTATTTTTATTATACAAATTTTTAGAAGACAGACGGACATTGCTAATTCGACTCACGACATGAAAAATATGTATTTCTCAATACCGGATCCTTTTGGGTGTTACGGACCCTTTAACTTAAAGTATCCCTGCGGGAAAAAAGTGTCAATTGCTCCAAAATTACCTATCACGTGACAGGTGAAAAGAGGAGTGTCACTGTCCTAGTCCAAAGGTACGCAGGGAGCAGACACTTCGTAATCATTATACATGTTTTGCGACCGGTACCATTAGTACCGACTAAGGACAGGATCTAGAAGACAAGTTTTGTAAAATGTCTAATAGTCTGCATGAGAAGATGAATTGTGTCCCTGCTGAGCATGTCGCTAGTGAAGCGAAAAAGAAACTAGGTGGCGCAATAGCGACTTCTTTACACGCTGCAACTAATGCGTCTATAATTCGTAGGCTGTTTATCGAAAAAATAATTGGTTTAAATACAGTATGTCTTAAAGTATGCATGAAGGAGAAGTTAAAATAAAATACTAAAATTTAAAATATATAAAAAATATAAGAAATAAAAAAATATTTATATAATTTTTTGTTTTTACTGAATTCACGAATTATTGTACATATGGGCATTTCCTGGGGTTCCGGACGTGTCATTCGTACGCTTAAAACTTTAATATCTCGAAGGAAAATTAATGAATTTACTTGAAGTAGGAAATTGGTCAATAGGACAATTATTGATTTAATAGTATACAAAAAATAAATCTTCTCATATAAACTCAATGGCAATGTCATGGTATTTTCTAGTATTTAATGGTATTTTCCGATTAAAATAATAATTTATCCTATTGACTACTTTTAATAGTAAAAAAACTATTATTTATATAGTATTTTGTTCTGGGTGTACGATTATCACTATGATTATTTTTCTAAAAATACGTTTGCGTACAATATATGAACATTAGACTGACAATGGAAAATCATGATTTCGAATCGAGAGGAAGTCACCCCCTGGAAATGCTCTATTGGATGAGAAAATCGATGTGGAGAATTTTCAGCGAAATCCGAATATGGGAAATAGACCCGCCGGACCTCAAAGTAGGCGTTTTCGTTCCTAAATTAACAATTTCAAAATTGAATTGAAATGATATCTCTCAAACGCAATAAACTAAAAATGTGTGTATGTCATCTTTTGGAAAATTGTGTAAGCTACAAAATACAGAAGCAGTGTTTATTTAAACAGGCATCCTTTGTTTTATATTTTCATCAGTCACGCCTAGCATGAAACACTTAAAACTCAAAAGTTCGATTCCCATATAAAATTTATTTTGAATATGTTTTGACATCCCTTGCCATTTTTTTGAATTTAGGTGTGAAAAATAATAGCAGCGATACCAAATTTGTTACAAAATCCATTATTTGCTTTAAAGTTTTTACATTTAATACTTTTATTTATATTATTTAGACTAATTTGAAAAGTATTGTTAAATATTTGAAATATTTTATGTTGCTTTGATTAAATATGGAATATACAAAACCTTATTTTAGTAAATCGCGCTAATTCCTTAATAATCCTTAAAATTTTTTAATAGAGCTTTCAAAATTATACAGGATATTGTTTATTCCATAGCTAAAATGTTAACTTAAACAAAACATTTGACAAAAACTAGGAAACACGTGTCTAAACGTAAAAAAGTATCAAAAAATCACTTGTTTCAATATTACATATAATTTAAGTAACCTTTTCTGTGAAATGTACCAAAGTGAAAAAAAATCAACTCATAAAATAAGTTTTTTATGAAAGGAGCCCTGAAGAACAATTATAGACCTCGGCAAATATTGAAACTACTAATTAAAAGAATTTAAAAATCGTGACTAACTCTCTGAACCATTAGTCTAAATATTTCGGCATTTACTACTGTCCAATGCATTCAAATTTGTAATTCTGATATTCCAGGAATCAGTCGTGGCAATTTTGAACCATTGGATCATACTAAGTTACGCTAGTGGTTACATCAAGTTACGCTTATGATAGACACGTGCAAACTCGAGATGTATCAATATTTGCCGATGTGTATTATAGTTCTTAATGGCTTCTTACAGAAAAAACTTCTTCTATGAGTTGTTCTCTAAATGTTAATCTTTCAAATTGCATATCAAGATTTTTTTTTACTTTGGTACATTTCGAAGAAAAGAATACTTAAATTATATGTAACATTCAAACAAGTGATTTTTTGATACAATTTTTACGTTGAGGCACGTGTTTCGTATTTTTTGTCAAATGTTTTGCTTTAGTTAACATTTTAGCTATGAAATAAACAATATCCTGTATAATTTGAAAGCTCTATTAAAAAATTTTAAGGAATTTTTAAGGATTTTTCGCGATTTACTAAAACAAGGTTGTGTAGCTTCCATATTTAATCAAAGCAACACAAAATATTTCAAATATTCAACAGTACTGTTCAAATTAGCCTAACTAATATGAATACAAGTTATAAATTTAAAAACTTTGAAAAAAATAATGGATTTTATAACAAATTTGGTATCGCTGCTATTATTTTTCACACCTAAATTCAAGACTCATTTACCAAAGGTACCATACTTTTTGAAATAGGTTAAGAATATGGAAAAATAAGACTGCATTGTAATGACATAATTCCAATACATGCAATTTATAAAAATTATTGATTGTTCTTATTATGCAACACTTCTAAAAAATCGAATTTATAATTTATAGGAGAGCGCTGCTATTATTTTTCACACAGCTGTATATTTGCATGTTGTATTTTATGAGTACTTTAAGAGTATTTTTTTGACGTAATAGATTTTTTTTCAGATATTTAGATTCACATATTTAAGATTCCAAATCCACCGTTATTTCAAAGATTTTAACATTTTGAATTTATCGGTCGTGGTTACCGTTTTTTTGGAAATGACCATATGTTTTGTTATTGCTTTTTTGAACACTTGTGTAGCGTTAAATCAATCCCAACAATAAACGCACCTTTGGCTGCAACGGTATAGGGCAGTGCTGCATTTTGAGGGTATATATTCTAAAATTATACCCCCTTTTTCTTTTTGGACACGAAAGACTATCGTCTTAGGGGGGCCGTACTAGAAGAATAAAAGAAGGAGACGTCATTTTGAACTATTGTGAATTATTTAAATCAAAATGCAAATACTATAGATGTAATTTCTACGTCATTCCTTCGTCGATTTCATTGGTTCGCAATACAGAAAGAAGAGGCCGATCAAGAAGAGTGAGTCTCATCAAGAAAATGTGTTCTATATATGTCATTGAACTTAGTTTTTCATAAAACCTTTTTAACTTTTAAACATTCTAGAGGGTTCAAAGTAGGCATATTTTATTTGCAAATTCTATTATTTATTATAAAAATCACTTAATTCTCTCAAGTCCTTCCAGAGAAATCAGTCGTCGAACTTCTTAAAATCTTTACAACTTCTAAACGGATCATCTTAGGGGGATCAAAACAAAGTAAATTAATTATCGTAATCATCACTTAACTCAGTAGTAATTGTAGTAATTTCAAAGTAAATTATTGACTCGCCATTTAGAACTCAAACCGATCGGGTTTAAAAAAACTATAATTCGTTATGGCGTTATAATTCGTAGAATTGGCCAAATAATTCTCTAAGCCTTTCACCTTCGGTGTGAAAGCTGACGGAGTAACCTAAATTACCAAAAAAAAAAGTAAATTATTTCTTGTAAAAGTATTAACATATAAAACCTTTAAACAGGCCGTACTAGAAGAGTAAAAGTGGGCACATTTTATAGAGATTTCAAATTTAATTCTAAAAATCATTGAATCAAAATAGGCGCATTTTGTAAATAAAAATTCTCTTTTTTTTTAGATGGCGATAATAAAAAAAATATATATATTTTCAAAACATATCCATATTTTATTCAGATTTTAGATAAATTAAAGCAAAACAAAACTAGCTCAGTATTTACCCACATGTTTGCTTCAATAACTACCAGAAAAAACCACAATCCTAAAATAGCAATAAACTTAATTGCCTTAAAGGATATTTCGCATATAATTTTATACATGAAATATTAATTTAAATAACAAATCTGATACCACTCACTATGTGTATTGCAATCTATCGCCGACGGCTTGCAAACTTAATTAAAAACAACTTCTGCACCAGACACAATGATCCCAGCAAATTGATGAGGCCACCACCCGGTCATGAAGGCAAGCAAACAACTTCGAACCTTGTAAACCATTTAATGGATAGGGCAACTGCATGCCATGCAATGCAAATAGATTTTACTATATATGGAGCGGGAGAGAATCAGATTAAAGATGACTGCATAAATAAGTCATGAGTATATGCCATGCCGTGAAATGTATCTTCATCATTATAAGCATCATCATAATCAGAATCACAATCAGAATCATCTGGGGCAGCAGCGGCAACAACGAACGAACGAACGAAGGAACGATATCGTTGCCAGAACGATCTTCGTCAACACCACAATCAACGTGCTCGTCATCACTTACCCTTAATCGATTGTCCGCCAACGTCCAGACACGTGCTCCATAGTCATTCGATGTGCCCAGAATATATGTGCCGGTCGAATCGAAGTCGACGGAGTTGATGCCAGCACTGCTGCCACCGAGCACCGCTCGCGGCTCTGTCGATCCTGGTGTAACATGATCACCAATGTAACCGAATCGTTGTAAGAGTGAAAAATTAAAAAGAAAATAAAAGAGAAGATCAATAAGTAAAGTGGGAACTAATAATAAATATAAAATGAAATAAAATAAAAGGGCGTCGTAATAAAAAGTGAATTCAGAGACGCGATCAGTTTCAATTAAGGAATATTAATGATCGTCTCGCCGACTAGAGCAGCCACAAAAATGCCCGTTGCTGGGCACGACACAATAAAAGTTCGATCCAATAATTTTATGGATTTAATAAAAAGGCGCTAAAAATACAAAACCTGCTCTGGTTCAGTTTCACTTTTTATTACACTTGCACTGGCAGCTGCAACAGCAAAAATACCTTAGGCTTAGCCTTTGCCTACCTTTGCCCACATCCCACAATTTGACTTTGCGGTCAGCACCACCCGTAGCCACCACACGCTCCACGGGATTCCAGCGCACCGCATGCGATTCCGTTTCGTGCGCCTCGAACTTCATAAAGATTGTCAATGGATTTGAGTTGATGATAAAACCGCCGGCATTTGTATTCTCTCCGGTTGGTGGAAACATATCATCCGGGAAGTAATCGCCGCCTGCACCGCCCGCACCGTTGTTGCCGGGAAAGTAACTGCCCGCGTCAGCTGCCTCTTCGCTATTTGGACCGAGATTTATCGGGCTGGTGGAATTGCGATGTGAGGATGGATTGTTTTCGCGCACGGCGTCTTCAAGGTCACGTCTTAATTTGTCCGAACGTTTTCTGAAAATTGACGGCAGTCTTTTTCTAGATATTTAAAAATGGATGCGATTTGAGTTTAAAACAAAACATAGAAGAAAAGTTGTTAAAAAAAAATGACAACGTTTATTTTTGGTGATGATGGTTCTAGTTGACAGCAAATGGCGCAAAAACAATTCAAGCCCTTAGTTAGATTTTTTAGATGTGGGTGCACGAGATGATTAAAGATGCAATTTCAAACTTATTCCCGATGAGGAGGCGCTTCTTGTTGAGCAATGCGTTTTGATGTGATGCAATTAATTAATGCAGGCAGGCAGTCAAACAGGCAGCAGGCCGATAACAAATTGGTATAATTTACATAATAAAAATGCAATTTTAGTAATACTTTATTATATAGAAATACTGTTTAATTCTAAGAATGCCATAAAGAGCAAAGTTTATTATAAAAAGAGCTACGTGCGCTGTCTTCGGCATTACACATGCTATAAAAGTGTTTTTTTTTTTGTGGAGTTTAATAGTTTTGTCAAGCACATAATTTACAAACCAAAATCGAAACCCTCCAACCCTACACAGAATAAATAATCGACGTAAATATAGCAACCGATATTAATTGCATTCATTAATCAATCCAGCAATTCAATTCACTAATTTAATGAAAACATTTGTTATTCTTCGTTATATAAGCAATTGTGTTCGCTAATATGAATATTTGTACGTCAATGCAGCAAATAGTTTAGTCGACGCAGTTTTAGCAAATATTATTGCTGGATTGAATAATGAATGCAATTAATATCGGTTGCTATATTTACGTCGATTATTTATTCTGTGTATATTTGTTCATAGCGTTTCATAATCATTACCGTTACCGAAATGCACATATTAATCATTACCGATTAATATTACCGTTCAATTTATAACATAAAAACACTTAAAAATTAAATATATTTTTATATATCCACCTTAAATCAAATATTTAAGCAATAATTCATATCGTCGTTGCGGAATTTAATATAGAATTAAATATTAAGAATATATTCATAAATATTATTCATCGAACATCATAGTGAAGAACGAAATATTCAATGCAATGAATTTGAATCGTCATATTGATGAATTTGTTCATAATATTATGAATATAATATTCAATATGATGAATATTGTTGAACTAATATTAAAAAAAAAAAATTAGTAATTAATTCGAACAAAAGTTTTTGTAAATATTTTATTTAAAAAAAAAAAAACAGAAAAATTTTAATTTTTTTTTTTTAATTAATTTTTTTTAAGTTTTATTTTTGAAAATATATTTTTTATTAATATAACTTTATATTTAAAAAAAAGTTGTAATTATCCATGTCGAGAACTACTTAAGAACTGTGAAGTACGACAAAAAATGAACGAACAAATTTTTTTTATTGAAATTTAGTTTAATGAACAGCGTTCTTCAATATGATGAACATATATTTTGTACCTTATATTTTGGTTCATTATTATGATGAAACGTTTTCTTCTCATACAGTTAATCATATTGAAGAACACTTTTTCGACAGTTACCAAGCGTTCATCATATTTATGATAGCATTCATAACATTTATGGAGCTAGTCATGGTTCTTCAATACAATGAATCATGGTTTGAAGAACGGAATTCATCAAAATGATGTACATTTTTTCTGTTTTTTTTTGAAATAGTGAAAGATTTATATTTCTGAATGAGATAGGATGAATTTATTTTAGTCTTCCACATCATCATCCACCGTTCTTCTAAATTTTTTGATATCGCATATAAATATTATTTCAGTTTAACAAAATTTCAATATTTTTCGAAGAATTGATTTTATATAAGCCAACAATTTTAAAATTTGAGCAGTTTGGAGGGTTACATCCTTTTGAACAAATTGTAGCATATGGTTCAACAATCTGTCGTTCGTTTATTTGGATATTTAATAAATTTAAATCAATTTATATCTCATCTTTACTTTTTGAAAATGTGAAATATATTAAATTTTGTTAGCTACATCTCTTATTGATTGTTGGCCTTAGATCTAACACTTTACGTACGTCGCAATTTTACGATTCAAAAATCCTGTTTTTCGACCTGATTCACGTTTACTAGTTAAGAAAATGGTCTCTCGAAACTTATTTTTTTTTTGTTTTTCATAAATTACAGAATTTTTAAATTTACAGGATTTTTTGTATTATTTGCTTTGACTACAACATTTCGTTTACACCCTTTAATTTCGAAACATAAGTTTTAAAAACCGATAAAAACGAAAAAAAAAATATTTATAGAACGTCAGAACAACCAAATAGTATTTAAAATGACGTTGATATTGTTTAAGGAATGTGTTATGTGTGTGTTATTTTTTAGATGTGAATTTAAATAAATTATACAATAAAAGAACTAAAATCCAACTGTGTTTTAAAACATTATTAGGAAAATTTAATTCGACTATACCATTAAATTAATAATACGTATTGCTGGTCTTGCTATTGTAATAAAAAGTTTACATTTAAAATGCATGGTAAAACAACACATTGTAAAAGTTTAAATATTATTAAACTAATGGTATGCATCCTATTGACCAATTTTAATAATGTAAATAATTGTTTTCCATTGAAATACTATTAATCCATTGAAATACTATTAATACCATGTTTTTTATGAGCGTATATGTGATTTCAACTTTGATTACTTCATAAAATTAGTAAATTATGCACTCGTTTTAATTTATGATCAGCAATATTGAAAAATAAATTTTAATTCGACTACATATAGATACAAATAGATATATGCATTAATAAAACTAATTGGACTTGCTATTATATTTAACAGGACACATTATAAAATCAAAAGTACAATCAAACTAGTATATTAATTATTTCAATATTATTGTAATAATGGTATGCGTCCTATTGACCAATTTAAATATTATAAATAATTGTATTACTACAATCAGAAAAAATCCTATTTAAATTGGTCAATAGGACACAAAAATAAATAATTTTGTAGTATACAAAAATAAATATTTTCATATAAACACAAAAATAATTTAATAGTATTTCGTTGTTTTCAATGGTATTTGCCTATTAAATAATAATTTATCCTATTGACTAATTTTAATAGAAAAAAACTATTGATTTTATAGTATAATTTTCTTATTGTATTAAAATACCATTAATTTATCATGTTTTTCACGATGTTGACATATGCAATTTTTTGCTTTAAAAGTTTTTATAATATTATATGTCAAAATGTAGCTATAGACGTCATCTTTCAAATGTCGTTTACCGCATGTGGGCCTCCAGTGTGAAATTCTTTAATAAAATGTATGCAGAAAAATACTCATTGCATTGTCGGAAGACAATAACTTATACAAGGCTCATATTTACAAAAGAATGGGCGAAGAACGACATATCTACGATAAGGTCTGTAGCAATATTTTTATATATATATATTATTAAACTTCTACGTTCAGTATCCACACTCAGAAAAATATACTATAAAATCAATAGTTTTTTGCTATTAAAATCAGTCAATAGGATAAACTATTATTTTAATGGGTAAATACCATTTAATACTACAAAATACTATTTTGTGTTTTTGTGTTTATATGAAAATATTTATTTTTTTGGAATACTATTAAATCAATAACTGTCCTATTGACGCATTTTAATAGTATTTTTTTCTGAGTGCAACATTATTTCGTTTAAAAGTAAATTGCATTGGAAATTTGATAATAGCATTTGTAAGCCTGACAAAAGTCAACTTATTACACAAAATAAATGAAAAAATCTTGAAAATTGATTTCATTGATATTCTAAAACGTAATTGGTCGTTCTCATAGGGAATGCACAAAATAAATCTTTCGTTGAATAATTTTTATTTTAAAATTTATATAAATTAATAGTAATCGATTTTGAATGAAAATAAATTAAAAACATTAAAATTAAAAAACAAAATATAAAATTTTATTTTATTTTGTTTTGGAATAATGCTTTCCAAAACTCTGCATATTTTTTTCGTGATGCACGTCAACTTATTGAACGACAAAGACTTGACTCCAGACATTTCTTTTTATAATTTCTCGTTGGAAATGCTACAAAACGAGCATGCAACAATATATTATATCTGAATTAAATTCTTATGCTAATATTAACTAAACTGTCTTAAAAAAAATAGCATCACTTTTAATACATTTTTGATTAATTTATTTTAAAATATTCTACAAAAAATACAAAAAAAAATATTACTAGAATTATTACTAAAATTATAAATAAATTATTATAAAACGTCAATGCAGAAGTAAAACTTAGTTAATCGAAATTTAGCTAAATTTTATTTAATAAAATATATTAACGCAAAACACTATAATATTTCAACAATTAAATTAAAACAAACTTATTTTGTAAACTCGAAAACTATTATCGACCAAATTTGCTCAACTAAGTTTTACCTCTAACAACGACGACACATAAATTAATACAATCTAAACATTTAAAATGCATTTGTAATAAAACTAGTTTAATATTATATAATAAAAAAATAAAAATAATGCAAAAAGAAAACAAACAAAAAAAAAAACACGAAAACAAACACAGAATGAAACACATATATTGAATTCATTAAATCAAACCAAAACATTCCATTATTTCGTTTAACAACACTAATCAGACTCAAATGTAAAGCACTTTGCTTGCTTATCACCACATGATAAGAGGATATATAACAATGTCCAAGAACCATGATGGTAAAAATTTAAAAAAAATATTAAAACCAAACAAAAAAATTCGAATAACAATAGAAAAAATCAGATACTTCATCACTTACTTTAGGAAGCTCTCGTTCTCTTCGTTCAACTTATCGGCATCCTTTGATTTGTAGCGCATCAAACGTTCCAATAAGCAACGATTTTCGTCCTGCAAGGGAAAATATTTATAAGTTAACATTTTTTTCATTTTGTATATTTTATTTCAATTAAAAAATTCTAAATGAATTTGTATAAATTTGCGTCTGCCTCGCGTGCTGTTTGGCGAAGTAAAGAATGGACATTCTAAACAGTGTTGCAAGTATGCGTGGCGACAATTTGTTTATATTGAGCGGTAGTAACGATTAAGTTATGTATTTTGTAAAGTGATATCTAAAACATAAAACAGTGACATTTTTTAAAAATATTTCCATGTTTGAAATAAAGGTATTTTAATAATAATAATAATAATAGCATAACAAAACAGCTCTCAAAATCTAAGGACTGCGTCGAATAAAATTGTCCGTTACATATCTTCCCATAATGTGCTATTGCAAGATTCAAATTAAAACCAGTTGGGAAGGTTAGATCACATGGGAAATTTTAAAGTAGGTGTAATTATGATAGTTAGGATTATCAAAATTATAGTCGGTCTAAGCCGACTATAAATACCCTACACATATGTGTGGTTACCATTCAAAGTGATATATAGGTCACCAGGGTATACGAATCCTGAAAATAACTACAAACATTCAATCGCTGAAGAATTTCCATTCATTTGATACCCATATTTACAAATGGGTAGGTGTACCGAATTTCGATTTTTTTTTTTTGTGAACCACAAGTCTTTTCGCCGGAAAACATTATTATCATGTATTTGAGCATGATGTCAATATATATTTGACCAACAAAGTTTACCTAAGCACGTATACATAAAAATTGATCTTACATTTTATATGTGGTATTTGAACATAAGTGGTCGGATCATAGGTCACCATGGACCGATCTCGCCAATTTTTTCGCACATACAGCGTAGGTATATTAGTAATCTAAGTTATAAGTTTCATTTATCTAGCTCTTCAATTTTAAAAGTCTTAGGGATTTCAACAGACAGACAGACGGACAGACAGACGGACAGACAGACAGACGGACAGACAGACGGACAGACGGACATCGCTAAATCGACTCAGGAGGTCATGCTGATCAAGAATATATATACTTTTCCATACCGGAGATGCTTTCTTCTGGGTGTTACAAACGGCGTACCAAACTGAATATACCCTTTCACTCTTAGTGTAGGGTATAAAAATTTGATCATAGTAGCTCTGAATTAAATGGCGTTATCAACAGCTTTAAGGAAGACCTGAGTATTGATCGGAAGAAAGGTTCTGGTAAAAAAAAAGACCCACATGATCGTGACAAGTCGAAGAAGGTTGTGAATATTTTAAAAAAAGATCCAAGCATATCCGGAAGGAAATTGGCGAAAAAGGCGGATTGCTCAGAATATTTCGTGCGCAGGACTAAAAAAGAAGCTGGGCTGAAGACGTACAAGGTCTAAAAAGTTCCGGATAGAAATGCCGTCAAGAATGAAACCGCAAAACAACGAGCTAAAAAGCTGAACCATGATTTTTTTTTTAAATTCGATTGCTGCATAATGGACGACGAAACTTATGTTTTAGCGGACTTTTCTCAGCTACCTGGGCAGGAATTTTATACAGCCGATTCTCGAGGAAATGTCACTGAAAAATTCAAATAAAAAAAAATGACAAAATTCCCAAAGAAATTCCTTGTTTGGCAGGCAATTTGCAGTTGTGGAAAAAGGAGCAGCTCATTCGTGACATCGGGTACAATTAAAAGCGAAATATATGTGAAGAAATGCTTGCAAAAGAGATTGCTTCCATTTTTACGCCAACATGAAGTGTCCACATTTCTTTGGCCTGACCTCGCTTCATGTCACTACAGCAAAACGGCCTTAGAGTGGATCCAACAAAATGCAGTGATTTTGGTGCCTAGAGAAGCCAATCCACCAAACTGTCCAGAACTCAGGCCGATTGAGAGATACTGGGCTTTAGTAAAAAGGGAGATGAAGACAACAAAAAAAGTGACCAAAGACCTTCAAGACTTTAAAAGAAAGTGGTCTTCAGCAGCTGTGAGGGTGTCGGACACTACCATTACAACATTAATGGAAGGGGTTCCGGAAAAATTTAAAGTTTTTATTAAAAATATGAATTTCTGGTTTTTTATATTTTTTTTTTAAATCTAAAAATAAGTTGCAAAATAAAATATTTTATTCTATAAAAATTCGATTACTAGATTTCTAGATTTTTTCATTTTTGTAGCGGACAATTTTATTCGACGTAGTCCTTATGTCAAGTCTCTCTCAAGATTTACATTTATACTTAAATGGTGAGACCTACAAAAATAACACGGGCTTTTAGTCTCTTTCGGAGGTTTGCCAGTGTCTGTCAGAAGGTTTGAACCCGTGACTTACTGCAGTAGTCCGCCGCACTAAGCAGCAGTGCCATTGACGCTACATAAACGACGAATTATAGCAAAATAATAATTTGCATAATTAATTTAAGCGTTTAAAAAATAAACAATTTCAAATTTGAATTCTAAAAATCCTTTAGAACCGCCACTGCGGTCACTGCATTAACTAATTAGAGTGCTCAGCAACACTCCATGTGTAGTTTCACACACCAACTAGGCACACCTACTATAGTAAACATAAGGCACACAATGCAATTGCAGTAGACAATATTGTTGAATGACAGCTCTTTAAATAGGCGCCATATTATATGAATACCGCAGATGCAAACTAGACTTTACCTAAGCACTGTAATTGCAATTTGTTTAATCCAGAGTTATTAGAGTAAGCACTACTTTAATAATGGCTCATAATGTATTACACTTATGATTTTTTGTTCACTAAGAAAAAAGTGCAAATAAAATTTAATATATATTTTTTTATGTAGTTTTAAATACTTTTATAATAAAAATGTAATATTCATACCAAAATTATAACGCACGTATTTTAGAAAAACATATTTGATTTTAAAAATTTATATTTCCTACAAAAAAAATATGACGCACGTATTTAATTTCAAATTAAATAGAAAAGTATTTAATTTTAGTGTCGGTAGGTCAAGGTTAGTGCGTTGGACTGCGAGCCTACGAGAGTGAAACATTGCGAGAGTAAAAAAAGCTATCTTATTCGCCGTTCGGATTCGGCATTAAACTGTAGGTTCCACCACTTTGTGTACAAATATAGCACGCACTTATATGACAGCAGCGCATAACTATTATTATATTATTATTCAATTTTATTACGTTTATATATTAGAAAAAAAATATTATAGAAACATTTTAGCAGTATTTAAGTATGTTTTTTTTGAAAATTACCAATAACAAAATTATATACATTATATCCATGTTAAAATATTTAGATATATTATTAAATTCAACCTATGGAAGTTCTTCTTAACCCTTTCATGCCCGATTTAATTTGGGAAGGTCTAAACTATATATACAACTATAGATATAGACGAAAACATTAACTGGTATCAATTTCAAAGTCATGTGTATCTTGCAGAGACTGTAACAGTTACGAGTAATAAGGACTGCGTCGAATAAAATTGTCCGCTACAAAAATGAAAAAATCTAGTAATCGAATTTTTATAGAATAAAATATTTTATTTTGCAACTTATTTTTAGATTTAAAAAAAAATATAAAAAACCAGAAATTAATATTTTTTAATAAAAAATTTTAATTTTTCCGGAACCTCTTCCATTAATGTTGTAATGGTAGTGTCCGACACCCTCACAGCTGCTGAAGACCACTTTCTTTTAAGGTCTTTGGCCACCTTTTTTGTTGTCTTCATCTCCCTTTTTACTAAAGCCCAGTAACTCTCAATCGGCCTGAGTTCTGGACAGTTTGGTGGATTGGCTTCTCTAGGCACCTAAATCACTTCATTTTGTTGGATCCACTCTAAGGCCGTTTTGCTGTAGTGACATGAAGTGAGGTCAGGCCAAAAAAATGTGGACACTTCATGTTGGCGTAAAAATGGAAGCAATCTCTTTTGCAAGCATTCCTTCACATATATTTCGCTATTAATTGTACCCGATGTCTCGAATGAGCTGCTCTTTTTTCCACAACTGCAAATTGCCTGCCAAACAAGGAATTTCTTTGGGAATTTTGTCATTTTTTTTGATTTGAATTTTTCAGCGACATTTCTTCGAGAATCGGCTGTATAAAATTTCTGCCCAGGTAGCTGAGAAAAGTCCGCTAAAACATAAGTTTCGTCGTCCATTATGCAGCAATCGAATTTTTTAAAAAAATCTTGGTTCAGCTTTTTAGCTCGTTGTTTTGCGGTTTCATTTTTGACGGCATTTCTATCCGGAACTTTTTGGATCTTGTACGTCTTCAGCCCAGCTTCTTTCTTAGTCCTGCGCACGAAAGATTCTGAGCAATCCGCCTTTCTCGCCAATTTCCTTCCGGATAAGCTTGGATCTTTCTTTAAAATATTCACAACCTTCTTCGACTTTTCACGATCATGTGGGCCTTTTTACCAGAACCTTTCTTCCGATCAATACTCAGGTCTTCCTTAAAGCGGTTGAGAAATGGTCTTAGGGTTAGCCCCTACCTCCTTGGCAATTTTTTTAAAAGACCAACTAGGTTGTTTTTGAAAAATTTTAATTATATTTTCTCGCACTTCCACTTCGTTTGCCATTTTCGCGTTAAATAAATTTTGTATTGACTATAACTGACACAAATTATTTTCTGCCATTTAATTCAGAGCTACTATGATAAATTTTTTTAATTTGAATCTTGCAATAGCACATTATAGGAAGATATGTAACGGACAATTTTATTCGACGCAGTCCTTATATTTAAAACTAGCTAGACCCGTGCACGACTCGAGCCCGTAAAATTCTTCCCGGTAGAATTCTTCTCCGTTCAATTCTTACCCGTAGTGTTTTTCCAGTAGGTTTTAGTGTGGTAAGTTTTAGTGTGATGAATTTAGTGTGGTGAATTTTAGTGTGGTGAGTTTAGGTGTGGTGACTTTAGGTATGGTGAGTTTATGTGTGGTGAGTTTTGGTGTGGGGAGATTAAGTAAGATGAGTAACATCCAATTTTAAAGTTTAATTGAAATCGATATCATTAGGGCTGAAATAAGGCGTACTGAATTTTTGGGTTCTATGGGAGGTGCTACTCCCATTTGCCCAATCTGGTTTATTTATGGTTTAGAATACGCAATGTACGTGATATCATAATAATAATAATAATAGTTTGGTATTATAGTTTGTCCTATAAGAACTTAGGTCGAGCTCTCTCGCCATTTTGAGCTGAGCGTGTTACATTTGTAGTCAAAGTGGTGGGACCTACAGTTTATTGCCGAATCCGAACGACGGGTGAGAGCTTTTCATAGGCAACGTTTTACTCTCGTAGGTTTGCCATTTACTGCCGAGAGGTAGCGCGGTATAGAAAAATGTTTCTATGAAAAGATGTTATCTTAGCCCCAGTCCAGGTTTGAACAGAGGACCTTTCGGCTCGCAGTCCCACGCACTAACCACTGAGCTACCGCGGATATCATAGTAATGCTAATTTTCAGAAAAATATGTTCAGTAGTTTTGCTATGAATCTGAATTATTCACCAAAAATAAAAATGGGCGTTAAAGTGGACGTTGTCAACGAAAACTATATAGTGACTTTCTCCTGGGTCTGTATGATATATTCAAAATTTTTTGCATAGCGGACAAACAAACAAACACACAGAAAATGAGTTTTATATATATAGATTATCACTTTTTATTTAATTTTATTGCTTAATTTTATTGTTTGATATTGGAAAGTTCCAAACAAACTTTCACCGACACTACACCATCTTTTTTTTCTCCCAAAAATCTAATCCTTTCGTCAATCAACACTGTAGGGGGGTGGTGTTCATCCCCTGAAGGTATTTGCTTAAAATACCAATAAACGAAATAAAGTCAGCTTTAAAGAAAGTATCAACTTTTTCACAAATAAATATATGGGAATTTGTCGAAAAATCTTATACTATCTTTAGTTTTTTTTTACTGGTTGGCCTGATTGTTTGCAAATGATTTCAAACCGTTTGCGATGTCCCTGAAATCCCCACGAAATTCTATAATATTTTTCACAAATGTATTCTGTCTTTTAATTACTATTAGAGTTTTGTTCCTGGCTTAACATGTGTTATCATCAGAGCATGTTTTTTTATGCGTCTACCAATAAATGTATTTTTTTCCAATTTTTGAATTATTTTGTAAAAATGGCTATTTTGATTTATCTTGCATATAAATTCGATTTTTACAGTATAGAAATGTATTTCTTTTAAATATTGATTTCGAATTACTCTGTTGTTTCACGAAAAAAAAAGTATTATATTATATATGTTGCTTTTTATAAAAGAAAAAAAATGCCTTTTTTTTATAAAAAAAAAAGGTAAAACATTAACAAACATTATTTTAAAATTTTAAAAAAGGTAGCATATTGTAGCATTCAAAATGGAAACAAATAGCAAATATTGATCTAAGAATGATGAAACTAACATCTATAATAAAAAGGTAAACAAATGTAAAACACATTTGTTACTTTAATATTTTAAAGTGCTTAGTGTGTTGTTTATTTTAGCATTTAGTACATCTTTTATCAAATGTAGAGTAATTCACACGTGAAATAAACAGAAAATAGGCTCACAAATAAAAATACGTTCGACTTAAATGAAAGTATTAACATTTTGACGAATAAATAATGGAGAAGATTTTCAAAAATGTTGTTAGTATTTTTAAATTTAGCTTTTTTCGTTTATTGGTTAGGCTGAATTATTTTAAATGCGTTCTTTTTTTCGCATACTCCATTAACATATTAAATTATAGGCATTATGAAATTTAATTTTGTTGGAAATTTTAAAATTCAAATGGATGTTTAGCATAAACTTGAAAAATTTTGAATTAAATTCAAAGCGTTGGTTTTTCATTAAAAATGACTTTGAAATTCGTAACTACAAAATTGAAATTGTAATATAATTTGTGTTGGATGATGAGTTCAAATAACTAGAAAATTGTATTCCGCATATTTAGTATTTCGGTAACTCAAAAAACGAGTACTATTTGAAAATAAATTTCTAAAAACATTATTTAAAAACGCGTATAATACGTGAATAGCATTTAGAACTAGATTGAACTAAATCAATATGCCTCATATAAATTTTATTACATGTATTGCCCCGTCATGGTTTTATCAACATCTGCATTAATCTGAAATAGATATGTTAATAAGATTTAGTCGAATCACGATGTTGTTATCGTTGCCCCGAGGTTGCCATTATTTTCAAAACAAGAGCAAGAGAAGTTTACAAAAAAAATCGGCAAAGTTCGCCTCCGGATTAATGCCGATTAACATCTGTTAAAGCAAAACAAAAGAAAGTAACAGACAAATGCGCGCGCGGCTCATAATAGGTTTTTTGTTTGTTTTTCAACGTTTTTTTTTTTATTTTAATTGTATAAATAGTATGGCAAATTGGAGCATGAATTGGCTAAATAAAGAAAATTAGGTGAATTGCAAATTAAAACAACAAAAACGCCTATGTGAACGGTGTGCGTTCGGCCAGCCAGCAATAGCAAAGATTTGGCCTAATGCCAAATTTATTTGTCGAGACCTTAAGCTGAATGCAATGTCAATATCATGTTCATCGACGTAGAAGGCGTTGGAGCACAAAACGAAATCACGACTGCAACAACTTTATTGACAGAGGCCAGTGACCGATGTTATTTATTTTATATAAATTCTCTTTTTAACAGTAGAACTAATCAAATATATTATTTTTTAAAATGTAATTTTTAAGTTTATTGATTAGTGATGCAAATGAAAACAGTTCAATCTATGAAACAAATATTTAAATATTTGTATCATGGTTCAATTTTAAAATTTGATATGACATAGCATAGAATAATATGTTCTCATAATTTAAAACCCATATGAGCTGCATATAAAATATTTGTGTAAACCAATTATTGAAATTTATAAAATGTAATTGGTGAATTTTAGCGCTAGCACAATGATGTATTAAACAAAACTATAGAATGCAAATTATGAATAAAAAACAGTTGTAATTGAGATTGGGACAAATACCAATACATATAGCACCATTAATAAATATAAATTTGATAAGTGAGCCGTATTAAAAATACACACAAATGATTCATTCAATCGTCGCGCATTCGACACAATAAGAAGAATGAATTGTTAACATAGTAGCACATATTATCAGACAAAACAACTATAAATAAAATAAAGTGAAAATTGTTGAGTGACACTTTGTGGTGAGCAACAGCAGCAGCTGTTAGCAACGCTTGCCGTTCTGTTCATCGTTCTAATGCGGCTGATAATAAAATGCGATGATAAGCCTTAATATTATGGAAAACACTAAAGAAAATAAGTAAATCTTTCGACTTACTTTTAATCAGTTGGTTTATTTCAATTGAGTTGATGTTGTTTGATATAACGCCAAATTTATTTTCACTAATTATTTTGATGGTTTTTTTTTTTTTGGTTTAATTAAATATGTATTAAATTTATTAGGTATTTTCTGCAACAAATGAACTTGAAATTTTGATTGTTTAAATTTTTTTTCTTATCATTTTGCTAATTTTATAAAATCAAAACGTTTTAAAGAATTCTTAAGAAATTTTAAAAATAAACTGAGAAATTACTAAATTCACAAAGACAAATATTTAAATGATAGACTGACATTTATGAATTTATGTTTTTTTTTGTTTGTTCTTTTTGTGACGCAGGTAGTAATGATATTAGACAAATTTAAAAAATGTTTTAGTTTCAATAGTGCAATGTTAAAATTTGTAACTTAATTGCAGTTCGTACAGATTATTAATTTACTGTTTTCATTTATGTATTTTGTAATTTATTTAAGCACAGTTTTGATAAAAGATTTATTAGTTTTTAATTTATCGATAACATTATAGGACATGATTTTTCACATGGACAGCTTATATATAATTCTATAAAATTCGCTGGTGCTGTTTTTTACTGCATACTCAATTACAATCGTAGTTTTAAGCTGTTCTCAGCCACTACTTAGAATAAAAAAAATATAGTACGGTCGAAAAATAATTAAAAAAAAAACATTAAGCGTATTTTTTCTTTTAATTGTCAAGACTAATTTTAATATACTAAGGAATGCTTATATTCCAAAACGTTTTTAAAAGAACTTGATCTAAAATTGGAAAATTTTGATTTTTTTAGATTTTTTTTTAATTATTTTTTTTTAGCATTTAGATTCTATTGTAAAACAAGAAAATGATGAATGGTTATAGAAAACATAGTTCAAAGTTTGAACTTCAAACTAACTATTAAAATTACAAAAATTTCTATATGATATACTTTTTATGTTATGCCCTTTGAACATAATTTTGGTACTATTTTATAAATCAATTTTTAATAATATATTGAAGTACATTCATATTTATTCTCATTATTTACTACGTTTTCTTTCTATTGCTTAGTCTTTTAGAGCAACATTCTAGTAAAAATAGCTATTTTTCAGTAATTTTACATTTTTTGAGATAGTGCATATGTAAAAAAAAAATGTGACCCCATGAAAAAAAGTTAGTAATTTTGCTCATTAGTTTGAACTATGCTCTGCATAACCACACATTATTTTTATTTATCATTAGTGCCGAAATGCTAAAAAAAATCATACAAAAATAGTCCATATAAATAAAAATTTTCGACTTTAGGTTCAAATATCTCAAAAACATATTGGAATATTTGAATTTGTTGGTATATTGTAATTAGTCTTGACAATTGAAAGTAAAATTGCGTTTTTAGTTTTTTGGAAAACAAGTTGTGTAAGCGACTGTATTTTTTTATTCTATGAAGTGGTTGCAAAGGTCCTAAAATTTCGAAAGCAATTTTCTTAAAAACGTTAAGTAATAGAAAAAAACAGAGTATGCATTAAAAATTCGCACCCACGAATATAGAACTGATGTATGTGATATCTATGGTAAAACATATTTCCCATTTTGTTGAGTAGTGTAATATTTGTATATAGTTGAAAATAAACAAAGAAAACAAAAAAAAAAAAACCTTGATAAGAAAAAATATTTATAATTGATATTTTTTTTAGGGAAAACTTTAAATAATTTATACTTCCTATGACACATATGTGACAGCATAAATGCGTAACAAGAATATTTGAGATTATATTAGTTATAACACATCAATCATATATTTCTCAATAAAGTATTTGTTCCGACATTTTTGTTTTCGTTGTTGAAGTAAAACTCATCGACTACATTTTAATAATATCAATTGTTGGTTTACAAAAACATTTATATATCTGATAAAATCAAATCGATGCGCCCAATGTTTACAATTAATGAGAGAACATGGTAATCTTACGAATGAAAATTAAATATTTGAAATTTTAATTTTTAAATTTTTATTAAAAAAATTAGTTGAATATAATGGCGCATATTCATAGACAATTTAAAGTCAACTTTAAAATAAAAGTCAGCTTTTTGACATTTTTCACATAGTAAAAAATGTCAATAAGAGCGCTACAAAAGTTTTTTTAAGGGTTTTTCAACAGGGACGCTACAAAAGTAGAGCGACAGGGACAGCAAACGACGCCATATTTCTGGCCGCTCTTTTGACATTTCTTTTCAGTTAGGTTTGTCATTTCATGATGGAAAGACATCATGAAATGGCAAGAAAGTTACAGACATTTTTGACGAAGGGGACTGGAAACGAATTGTAGTCACACGATAATAAAAACAATACATGATTTGGGTGTTAGTTTGCGTTATATAACTGGTAATGCCTGAGTTATGAAAACTAAATTGGTACCAACTTTGAAAAACATCTAAATGACATCTAGACTTTAAAAATCAATCAACAAATTTTGCTAATATTTATACATAAACTTAAAAATTTATTTTTCAGTAAATTCAATTGGGTTAGTTTTATTTCTAACACTGTCGCTGTCACCCACATATATATTACACAGCTGTAACTCACCTGCACACCGCGCAGTTTATCCTCCAATGCGCTAAAGGCCAACTGCAGCGCTGTGTGCTCATCCAGCAGTGTGGTATTCAATTTCTTCAGTTCCTCCAGATTGGATTTCAGCAGCTGTACTTCAGCTCTTACGCTATGACTCGCAGTTTGTTGCTCTGCAAGACTAAAATAATCAATTTAACATAAATGGTTTTATTAAACAAAAAAAAAAAAACTTTAAATAATATACTTGTGCTCTTTTTCTGCAATGATCTTCTTTTGTTTTTCAACTTTCACATTTAAATCGACTATAAGCTGCGAATTTTCACCCTTGCGTTTGTGCAGATCCGTGAGTTCCTCTTGTTGTGCCAGCAACTTTTTCTCCAACGATGCTATGGCCAGTTGTGCGCCGCCCGTGTCTTTGCCACCTGTTGTGCAAGCGTTGCGCAGCTGCTCATTTTCCACCGATATTTTTAAATTTTCAGCCTTAAGTTGTGTAACGCGGTCCAAGAGATTGTTATCTAAATGAGTGGGGTTGACAAATATAAATCATAACATTTTAAAAAGTTTAATAAAGACTCTTTGTTGTGTGGGGGAAATCCCCCATCTTACTTTGGACTATGATATCTTTGTAGTTGGTCGACTCCTTGCGATTGCGTTCGCGTAGACGCGTCAATATACTTTGGCGCCAATCTGTATCCTCCGCAGCAGACATAATGTATGTCTGTTGGTTTGGAGTATGCAATCGATGCTTTTGGCTGTGATGGTGATGATGAAGCTATGGACTGAGGCGGCGCCCAGTTGTCTTGTTGTGATGTTTTGACGGTGGGTACTCTCGTTTTCACAAACTCTTTATACACTTTTTTCTTATAAATACTAATGTTAGCGTTTTGTAAATGTTTGTGAAATAAACTTAATTCGTTGCTGCTTCACGTGCACTCAACAGAACTAATGGAACTTGAAATTTTCTAGTGCTAAAAATGCAAAAAATTCAAACGAAATCGCGAGAATGCGATTTCAACGCGAGTTTTTATTGTTTTGGATATTTCGACTGTCACTGTCAGGTGGAATCAGCTGTTTAGTGTTGCCAGTTGCGTATTAGTACAAATATTCACAATAATGTCATACCTATTCAGAATAACAAGATTAGTATTCACAATAGCTTTTCGCAGTTTTTTTATTTGATTTTCTTGTTACAAATTTCTTGTTTTTTTAACGAATTATATTACTTTGACTCTATTTTTAAAATTTTATTTAAAACTATTTTAAAAATCTTTATTATAATTTTTCTGTCAAACCTTATCAACTGCAATTTTAATTGCAATAATGGATGTTCAAAATCAAAGGCGCAAATTCTTAGAGGCTAACCAATAAACGAAATAAAGTCGACTTTAAAGAAAGTATCAGCTTTTTGGCAAATAAATATATGAGAAAATTGGCAAAAATGCTGATACTTTCTTTAGAGCCGACTTTTTTGCGTTTATTGGTTAGGCTGATAGCTTATAGCTCTCATAGTCGACTTTTTCGAAAGCATACTCTAAATTTAAAGTTTACATTAATTAAATGTTATTTATAAACACAATAGAAGCTAACTCTAAGAAAAGTAGGCTTTAAATTAATTTTTAATTTAAACACAGCCAAAATACAAAATTCGGTAAAACCTTTTACATTTTATCGAATATGGCGTTTTTTGATGACATGTAAAAATAAATTATTAAAAATTAAACTGTCAAAAATTTTGAATTCACATTAATTGTAAATTGTATGTGTCATACAAATATTAAATGAAATTGATAAAACGTGTGACAATGAAACATTTAAAGTCGACTTTAAATATTTAAAATAAACGTTTGCTTGAATTATAAATATTGAGTTGACTACTAAAAATAAAGCATAAAGTAGACTTTTTGATGTTTATGAATAAGAAAAAGCTGACTTTTATTTAACTATCAGCGTTACCAATAATCAAAAAATAATGTCCAACTTAAGATAATAGTTTTGTCAAAAAGCCGACTATTCGTTGTTTGTAAATATTTCATAAATTAAATAAATATATGTTTTTTTTTTCGAGTCGATTTTTTTCACTTATATATATTTTTTTATTTTTATTTTGTGAACAACTTAAAAAATAATATAAATTGTGTGAAAACCTGAAATAATGAATGCACGAAATTATGAAGCAAAATTTCAATTTGTAATATTTTGAAGTAATTTTAAAACTTTTATAAATTTTCTTACAATTTGTTTAATGTTTAAAAAAAAACCATAAAAAGTCATTATTATTAGAGACAAATGCAATATATTTTATATTTTGGAAAACTTTTAAAATTTCAAATTAAAAATTTTGAACAAATATTTCATCATTTTTACGTAAAATCGACAGAAACGAGATAAATGTCATAAATATAAACAAGTTAATTTAACATGTTTATATTTACGCCATTTTTTATAAATTAAATTTAAAATCTGTAATACCCTGTTCTCACTGAGCGTCAAATGCATAATTTCAAGTATTTGCGTAAAATCACCTCAAATGCGCTCCAAAATTATCCAAAAATCATACAAAATACAAAACAAAATTACTCAACTTGCGTAATTCTTTTTAAATTACTCAACAAATTACTCAAAAAGGTTTGAAAATAATCTTAGTATGAACGGCCACAACGTTTTTGACACAATTTTCAGTCATCTGTTTTTGTAAATTATGAACTTTGTTTAAATAAAATAATAATTTTAACATTAGAAAAACGTTAATAGAATAAACGGAGAACAAAATAGAAATACAAACAGCATTTGTACGGATTTATTTAAGAAGTGAACACAAAATTAACAACGCAAAATAACACAAATTATAATGTGAACGGATAACATTAATTTTAAAATTAATTACAAAATGTAAGTAATTTTGGCTCATTCAGAACATAGCATAAAATATTGGAAAAAGAAATCAAATAGTTTATGGTTTAAATGTTTGATAACCGTTTGGGAAGTGTTCTAAATGTCTAAATGGTTAATAAGCGAAGACAACAGCCTTTCCGTTTGGGAAGTATTCTAAAATGTTATTCAGCGAAGACAACAACCATAATAGTGCCATCTATTTGTGAAATGCCCTATAATAATTAAAATAATCCTATCTGAATGTTTGTTGGTTTGTCGGTTTGTTGGTTTGTTCCGCATCTCCGCCTAAACGGCTGATCCGATTTTCTGGAACAGATGTGGTATGGTCTGGCAGGAATGATAGGCTATATATGGGCGGGATTGGACAAAGAGGCGAGGCACCTCCCATACAACCTAAACTTTCAATATAACTCGGGACTTTCACCAGCTACGAACATGAAACAAAAAAGCACAAAACAAAAGCAAAAGTAAAAATACAAAAAAAAGCAATAACATAAAACAAAAATCAAAACTAAAGGAAAAAGAAAAAATGAAACAAAAACAAAAGCAAAAACAATTTTTTTCGACATTGTTTTTGGCGAATATATATATTTTTTTTTTTGAAAATTGTGTTTTTGACCATTGCATTGTTTTTGTCGTCCAACATTTTTTTTAACAATATTTTTTTCGAAATTTTTTGAACATAGTTGTTTTTGTCGATTTTTTTTTTCAAATGGTGATTTCGACCATTACTTTCTTTTTGTCCTCCAAAAAAAAAAATGAAAAAGCATTTTTTTTTTACATTGTTGTTTTTGTCATTTCTTATTTTTTGTAAAATGGTGATTTCGACCATTGCGTTCTTATTGTCGTCCAAAATTTTTTTTTTACAATTTTTTTTTTCGAAAATTTTCGAACATTGTTCTTTTTGTTATATTTATACCCTACACTAAGAGTGAAAGGGTATATTCAGTTTGGTACGCCGTTTGTAACACCCAGAAGGAAGCATCTCCGGTATGGAAAAGTATATATATTCTTGATCAGCATGACCTCCTGAGTCGATTTAGCGATGTCCGTCTGTCCGTCTGTCTGTCTGTCCGTCTGTCTGTCTGTCCGTCTGTCTGTCTGTCTGTCTGTCTGTTGAAATCCCTACTACTTTTAAAATTGAAGAGCTAGATAAATGAAACTTATAACTTTGATTACTAATATACCTACGCTGTATGTGCGAAAAAATTGGCGAGATCGGTTCATTGTGACCTATGATCCGACCACTTATGTTCAAATACCTCATATAAAATGTACATATAAAGATCAATTTTTATGTATACGTGCTTAGGTAAACTTTTTTTGTCAAATATATATTGATATCATGCTCAAATACATGATAATAATGTTTTCCGTCGAAAAGACCTGTGGTTCATTAAAAAAAAAATCGAAATTCGGTACACCTACCCATTTGTAAATATGGGTATCAAATGAATGGAAATTCTTCAGCGATTGAATGTTTGTAGTTATTTTCAGGATTCGTATACCCTGGTGACCTATATATCACTTTGAATGGTAACCACACATATGTGTAGGGTATTTATAGTCGGCTTAGACCGACTATAATTTTGATAATCCTAACTATCATAATTACACCTACTTTAAAATTTCCCATGTGATCTAACCTTCCCAACTGGTTTTAAATTCCGAATAGACCGAATTGAATAAAATTTTAGCACAATATGGGCAGAGTATATGCTATATCTCGGTAAGACTCGGTAAGACTCGGCAAATTTAATGAAATTTTGGTCATCGTTATTTTTAACCATTCTAAACGGTTTCGCCGAATGTGGGAGTGATTGGACCATTGGGCGTGGCACCTCCATAGAAGATACATTTTACATTATGTGTATGTCATCAGTTATTATAGTGTTACCAAGATATTTCACACCAGGTTAACAACCACCCAAAATTCTTAAAACTCACCACACCAAAATTCCCCACATTTAAATTCACCAAGCTAAAACTCACCATACAAAAAGTCACCACACTAAAACTCACCACACTTAAATTCATAACACTAAAACTCACCACACTAAAACTCACCACAATAAAATTCACCACACAAAAATTTACCACACTAAAACTCACGACAATAAAATTCACGACAATAAAACTCACCACAATAAAATTCACCACACTAAAACTCACCACACTAAAATTCTCCACACTAAAACTCACTACACAAAAATTCACCACACTAAAATTCATCACTCTAAAATTCACCACAAGAAACCCACATTCACCACACCGAAACTCACCACACTAAAACATCTAATGTGAAAAATTCTACGGGGAAAAATTATACGGGAAATAATTCCACAGGGAACAATTCTACCGGGATGAATTCTACGGGAAAGCGTTCTATGGGGAAGAATTTTACGGGGAATATTCCTACTGGGAAGAATTCTATGGGAAAGAATTCTGAGAAAGAATTGACTTTGAGAAAAGTTGTTATGGCGGAGAATTATTATTTGGTTACTACATTTATAACACCAATAAAAAAACTTCAACAGCTAAGCACGGGCCCCTCATATAAATAATAAAAATGTTTATATTAATAAAATCGCTCCATATCTTTGAATTCACAAAATCTTGGCACGAGTCGTGCACGGGTCCAGCTAGTTTAAAATAAAGATTCAAAATTTTTGAATAAAAAATATAAAAAATGTAATTAGATATTGAAGAATTGAATAAATATATGACGAAAAAAAAAACTCAAAATTTTCCTTGAAATATTTGAATTAAAAAAAATATATAAAAAAAACGATATTATTTTGTGACTCAATGTTTGCATCGATTTGTTTGTAATGAAACGTTAAATTCTGAATACCTGAATTAATCATTAATCAGCTCTTCAACTTACACCCACATCAAAAACAATTATTGTTGAAATTGCAAACAACCGGAAACATTTCGAGAGTAAAATTTAAATTTATTTACAATAAACTGGCTACCTTCATTTTAATGTTGCGATAATCATTGTCAATATTGTAACGAAGACAAATATTAAATCTAAACTAGACAGACAAAAATAATACGATGACGATACCAAAACTGACAGGCGATACATTGACTAAAAGAGAAATAAACATCGTATTAAGACATGTTGTTAACAATGTTCTTGTTATTGTTTATTGTTTTAATTTTGGCCAGATGTGTGCAGCAACTAACAGCTATTAAAAAATTGTTTATACAAACAAAACAAAATTAATAAAACAAAATAAAATAAAACGTGCGAGCATTAAATTTTTGAAAATTATTATAAATGAATCATAGTGAGTTCAAATTTATTAATCGGCATAGACGACATTTGTGATATACAGCTATTTTTGTAAATCATCTTTTTGGACGAAAGTTCTAAAGTTCCAATTGAAAGAAATATGGAATTTTTAATTTATATTTCTACTAACAGAAGAGAGATTTGCTGCGCCAATCAACTTCTTGCTCAAGCAACTTATTCGGTTCTCTTAACCGCTGAGTCGTTTCTATTTGTCAAAACTAATAGAGTGGTAGTTTGAACTACAACCAATTTCGAACAGTTTGGAGTATGTAAAGATTTAAAGCGCTAACCGAATATGACAGTTCGCCAACAATTACTTTTGAGGCAAATGGAGTTGGTTATTACAACTAACTTGTTCGTTTTTCCAACCTCATGTCCAAAGAGGATATTCTGTGTCTGAGGAATTGAATTTGATTGTATTTGTATGTGGTTATCGGAAAGCTAGACAAAATAATTAACTTAGGAGAAAATTTTCAGGGATGAACTTTGTCTGGGAAGAATGATAGGAAATTTGCAGGTAGGACAGCAAAGAGTTGTATTTTGGACTACAACCAATTTCAAACAGTTTTTGAACAATTTATTACATATGTAGAACAATTTGGTGAATATATATTTCATGCGTTAACCGAATATGGTAGTTCCGTCAACAAATTTGTAGATAATTGCTTTTAATCGAATGAAGTTTTGTTGTTACTATTTCGTTTTGCCAACCTCATGACAAAAGAGATTTTTCTGTTGATTAATAGTTGATATATATATTTTATAGTATTTAATAAAATTTTGAAAATAACAGACTGTTTACTCACACACACAGAAAAATCCTCGTTTGGCATTAGCTTGGATGAATGAAAAATTAGTTTTACCAACTTACTTCATTCGGTTAAATCGAATGGTTTACAAATTTACTGGCGAAACTGCCATATTAAACTATACACATGAAATATTAGTCTATACACAATCCTAATTGTTCTAAATGTGTACCTATTTGTTCTAAAACAGTTCGAAATTGGTTGCAGTATAAACTACAACTCTTTTTATTTTGACAATAACAACCGACTAGCTGTAAAAAGAACCGAACTAGTTGGTTGAGCAAAGAGTTGGTTGGCGCAACAAATCTCTATTCTGTGTGCATAATAGAGATTTGTTGAGCCAACTAAATTGTTGCCCTCAGTCGATGGTTATTGTCAAAACTAAAAGTTTAGACTACAACCAATTTCGAACAGTTTTAGAACAAATTGGAGTGTGTATAGACTTATATTTCAAGGGCAAATGACAGTTCCGCCAACAAATAAAATAAAATTCGTTTTAACCGAAGGAAGTCGGTTGTTACAACTAACTTTTTTTCCTTCTTCTATGCCAAAAGAAGAATGAAATAACAAAAGTGGATTTTTTCTGTGTGTCGTTATGTCTAAAATTCCTTATTGATCACTTCTAAACTGTAGCGCATATCATCCAAATCACACTTTACGTGCGAGAAATAAGCCAAGTGCCATACACCGAGTCACTTCTCAGCTTCCCCGATGTTTTTGCGCAAATATGGTGAACTCTAAGCCTGTTTTGGAACAGCATCAGCATTGCATGTAGGTGGGCGCTGCGAAACATTGCAAACGTCCGATAGACAAAGAGGTGTCAATGTTAGAGAGAGAAATCGACATAAAACCAAAACATAACGTCATCGATTTAAATGTGAGCTCGACTTCAAGTAGCTGTTAAGCAACTTTAGCGAATATGAATATTTTAAAAAGATAGACGAGCGAAAATAGTTCAGTTCGTTTGGAAAATTCGACTGTGTTGGACACAATAAACGGCACGGAAATTAAAAATTGAAAAAGTTATTATTACCTAATATAAAACATACAAAGTGCAACAAATAACAAATAATTTAAATCAAATAAATTTAAAAATGCCTTTAAAAAAGAAAGACGATTATATACCCATCAAGTGCGAGGGCTGGAATGGTAAATTCCTCTACGAAAAGGGTTGCACCAACAACGTCTCGAAAGTACGTCGCTATAATAATAACATCACCAACGCATCCAATTTCTATGGGTTCAATAGGGAGCCCATTGTATTGCCAACCTCCTGGGATGGCACCTTCACGCGAAGTGGCGAAACTCGCATTCAACCCGACCGCAATCGTTCCGATGATGCACAATATTACGAGTACAATACGGAACCAACGGTATTGCCTACCGAATGGAATGGTGAGTTCGTTCTGGACCCAACCGATGTGCGCATCAAGCAGGAACGTAATTTCTCGGATGCGCGTGACTATGCGGAAGCTAGTCGTTTCAAGCTGATCAAATAGATCAATAATCTGAGGTTGCTAGGGCTGAACCGAGGATATCTAATAAAGGAGCACATTTCAATATCATTCTTTAATATGTTATTTAAGCACTTGTTGCAATTTTACTAATATCTTTATAATCGTAGTTAAACTTTAATTGTTTCAAATTTAGTTTTAGAAAAATGAGATCATTACTTAAATTTAGCTATTATTTATTATTGCAAAATGTTTATATTATTAAATGTTAAAATTTTAAGTTTTATATAGCTATATTTTAAAGCAATCATACTTAATTTTATTCACATATATTTTTTTTATTAATTTGTGTTTTTATTCACATATTTTTATATTAATTTGTGTTTATTTAATAAATGTTGCAAAATAAAAAGAAATCCTGTATATGGTAAAATTATTTTGTTTTGAATGTATGCAAATTAATTAAATTGTAGCCCGTTCCAATACTAATTATGTACTTTTATTTCGCAACGACGTAATTATAGCTTAATTGTGTTGGCGGCAATTTTGTCATTGACAACATTTCTTTTTTTAATGAACTCCTATTGTAGAGAGTGGGCTCTATACAATTAAATCTTGTTTGCATACCATATAGTGGCATATACGGTTTCGCCTTTTTTTTATAATCAAAAACAATTGTTAGTGTAGCACATTTTGAATTAATATGTTTAACGGTAAATAATTACAGTTTTTTTAATTATATTGTTTATACTTTATTTAAAATCTTATATTGTGTCAGAAAATATAGACTCTCATGTAGCCTCGTAGATAATGATCAATATATTTTTACCTTATCAAAACCCGATCCGTTATAGGACAAACATGATTGGACCATCATCATGTATTCTGTAATAGAATAACTTTCTACTAATTATGTAGTTTTAAAGGTTTTTCAAAATTTCTTTGTTGAACACAAATCGACTTTTACTAAAGAACTTCCAATTTATTTTTAAACATTTTTCTAAAGTATCTTTTAAAATATTTTTTAAGGTATTTTCAAAAGTATTTTCAAAATTATTTTCTAAAGTATTTTCAAAATTATTAGTTAATTATATTTGTTTAGAAATATTTAGCACTACGGAATATTACGTATTTTTCATACCGTACATAAAGAGTGATAGGGTATATTCAGATTGGTACGCCGTTTGTAACACCCGAAATGGAAAAGTCTTTCTGTTGAAATCACGTTTACAGGAAAACTAGATCAATGAACCTCATAATTCAGATTACTTATATATCTACGCTGTCTGCTACAGAAAATGGACATGAACAATTTATTGTGACATATGACACGACCACTTATATTCTAATACCTCATATAACACTCACATTTACGAGTGAATTTTCGTTTATACCGCTCAAATATATAACCAGTTGGGAAGGGAAGTTGAACAAAAAAAAAATGTTTTCTTTCTTAATTGGTTTAGGGGAAGCCGCAAGGCACCAATACAGCATATTTGTTCTGCCACTTACACGATAGCGAATTGATATCCATAAGTGCGGGGAGAACAAAAAAAAAATGAAGACTCGAGAAATTAGCCAGAATTTCATGTGTAATCACGCAGAGTCTGCCGGCTGATGTTGCTATAAAATGCGAAAGATGCGGCACGAAAAGTATTAGTTGGACTTTAAGATGCAAACGAGCGCCATGTTGTACAAAGTGGTTTTATTAGTTGGTCTATTTCAGCTATTATACGCTGGCATAGAGGTAACAAATTCAAATAGAAATAAATGTTATAAAATATTTAACATTTTGTTCGTTTAACATAGGCGCAAAATGAGGTCGGTATGTATGGTGCGAGCCAGAATCTGACGGTAACATCGAATGTCGAAGACTATATCATGCAGAATCAACGTCAATATGTCGCGATTATACTGAAAATGGATACAGATTTAGCGGCCTACAAGAACAACTACGAAAAACAGCTGAGCACCATCGAGGCGCAACGCCTACTGCTCGAAACACGTTTGGAGGAGGTCGAGAAGAAACTGTGGCCCATGCAACTGCTGGACGATCTGAGCAAACATTGCGTCCAAAAGTACAAGGCACAAATTACCACAATTGCTGCGGTTCGAGCCCAAATCGTGGGTTGTATGGCGACGGCGAATGCTAACTATGCCAGTACTGTGGCCGCAAGTACCACGACAAGAACCAATCTGAACAATTGGTATAATGATCAATTACAGAACGTATTGAATGCCTGCAAACAGAAACATAAGACTGCCCCATTGAACTATACAGTCTGTGCAACACAAGCGGTACTTATTGGAAAAATTCTATTTAAAAAAAGAAATTTCTAAAATATTTTGTAATTCTGTTTTTTAGATTGCCAATGCTGATGCTGTTACCGCCTCAAATGTGAAGACTTTCAACGCACAGATGCAGCAGTCCACGTGCGCGGGTGACAGTCAGGTGAAACAAGCTGTTGACTGCAGTTTCACGGTCATTTATACGACTATCGCGAAAGTGGGCGAAATCACACGACTGATTGAAAATTGTTCCCAGGGCAAGGAGTACTGTCCGCCGTGTCCAAGTATGCCTGTGGAACAACCACCTAGATGTCCTCATAGGGTGCCACTGTCCTGGAGTGAGGCTGACTTTAAAAATGCCACCATCGCAAATCCATTTTTAGGCATGGGTCCTAATGTGCTTTGTTTGGAATTAGCAGTCTTACAGTAATTCATCGTGAAATTAGTCAAATTAGTAGTCAATATTTAGTATTTAATTTAAAATTATAAATTATGAGTTTAGTTTATTAAACATGCCATTTATAAGAATCCTTCGATTTTATTTACTTTTAAGTATCTACTATTTAAATAAAACGTAAACTTCAATCAGAATATAACAATTGATGTTTTCCGTTTTTTTACCACCAATTTGGAATTTTCGAGATTTGTTTGATTAATTTCTGTATTTACTTTAAGCAACTTTGTCGAACAAATAGTCAATTTGTAACTTGGCCAATTAAACTATCAACCATTTTTTACAGAATACGAGCTTGGGTCAATCAGTCCATGAAAATTGAAATAAGCAACACTCTTTTCGAAAAAAAAGTTTTATTTTTCATCCTAGTCTTCTTTAAGCTCGATACAATAGACTTCGTTCAATGTTTCTCCAAATTGTTGATGTCCTCCAAATAATAACATTTTTTTTTTATGAGATTGGGGACCACTTTAAATGATATCCGTACACATTATTACATATATGTAAGGTATTAATTCCGACTATAACTTTCATAATTCTTACCAACAATAACTATCTAAATTTCCCTACTTAAAAACTTTGGATGTGACCTTCCTTACAGTAAATATTATCGTTATCTTTTATTATGTACTTAGATTTGTGCAAAAGACCAAGCGCATCTTTGTTTAATTTCGAATACGTTACAAAACATATTATTTTATTGCAACACATTACAAAAAGAAATGATCAATATATTGAATGATCGTTTATTGATAAAATATATTAAATATAATTATATTTAATAATAATTATATTTATATTTAATAATTATATTTATTTCGTAATTTTTTAATGTATAATTTTTTTATTGTTTTAGTAAACATTTGAATTTATAAGTAGTGATGCATTATCTGAAAACTTAAATAAGTAAAAACAAGAATTTATTGTGGAAAGAAGAATTTTTATTGAAATCACATATTTTGTGCCACGATTTTTACAACAGATATCAGATATACGAAGTAACTGATCTTTCTTTTTGTTGTAATCATTACAGATTTAAGAAATATCATAGAATGTTTAGTATGCTCATTATTTTTTCACAGAAAGATTTTCGACTTCTTGTTCAAAATTGTCTGATTAAATCCAAAAAAATCTGTTGCAAAATCGTCCATTAATTATTAAAATGTATGGTAATATTATGGATACTTCAGAATCCTAAAGATGATATACATCGTAAACCTGCATGCCTAGTCCGAAACACTTTTGACTAGCGATGGGCGCGACCTTGTTTTTGATGGCACGGAGACTGGAGACATACGGCACGCCGATAGGTGACACGCACGAGTACTAGCCCGACGACTTAATTTACATGTACGATAAAGCACGGGATTTAAAAAGACACGAAGAAACACGAAAAAACACGACAAAACACAAAAAAATCACCGAAAAACATGAAAAAGCAGCCGAAACGTGATGAATAATACTGTTTAGATTTTTGGAACCAGAATCGTTATTAAAAATGTGTGGAACTAGAACTGGAATCGGAACCATATATTTTTTTCTTGGAATCGGAACCGATATTGTAAAAAACTCGGAACCAGAACCGGAACAGATATTATTGTCCCTGACAGGTAACGCAAAGAACCGGAATCGGAACCGTAATTAAAACATGTATGGAACCGGAATCGAAACACATTTAATTTTTGAAACTACACTTTTAAAAATTTGAGCGCGTGCTTGATTTTGGAGGCACGGACACGCACAGGCACGAAAACAACTAGCAGACTAAGAAAACAAGATGTTTATGAAAGTCTTGCAACTATCCTTTTAAATTTACGCCTTGTAGCAAATATTCAAACATCCCATAAGTTTCAATAAAGTTGCAGCAAAACTATTAATATTTTTTGAATATGACATATATGCAGATAGTTACGAGATATTTACAGTTGACTGATAGCAAACATCCTGAGTTCTTGGACATTTGCAGCAAAATTTTGAGGTATTTTGACATTTAACTACCATAAAAAAGGAAAATGACGTACTTTTTCACTAAATTCAACGTACTAAATTCAATGGTGTAAAAAAGTGCCCACTCAAATATTACATTTTAATGATAAAAGTGAAAATAAAATATCCTGTTATTTAAATTATGGAAAATATTTCTTTTCAGAGTTTACTATGATGATAGCGTCGCCGGTCGGATTTGGTTCTTCTGCGAAGTAGTCTCAAGTCATTGTACAATTTTACCTTCGAATGATTTATAAAGACAATGGCGATGTATAACCAGGATACTGTTTTAAGTCTAGAATAAATAAAAATACATTTGATTTCTTTTATTTCAATTCAATAAAAATTACTCCGCGAATTCTAATGGAGTACCTTTTCGAAATATTCCTCAACTATCTTCCTATTTGTAAGATGTTTATTTGGTGGTTGCTATAAATAATCTTAAATTTGAAAGATATTTGCCAGAAATATTTATCGTATTTGTCGGATGTTTGAGAGATGGTTTCCTCAAAGACGATCTAAATAATTTGTAAATAACTTGATATTTAGGGCTGTGATATTTCTGGTAATCATCTTTGTTTTCTTAGTGCACGCACGATATCAGATTTTTGGGCACGGCACGCGCCCATCTCTACTTTTAACTCAAAAGTCGATGTCCTTCCGAAATATTTTAAGAATATCTTTCGGTCATCTGACCAGATTATTATTTAAAAATATTGTACAATAAAAAATTAATTAATTTTGATTATAGTTTACTATAAAATTTAACATTTTTAGAGAAACAAATATTACATGCTCGACACCGAATAGAAATAAAAAATGCTACAATGTTATTATTAAAAACTTAAATTGTATGAATATTTTTTGCAGAGATTTTTTTCAGTTTTATTTAAGAATTTGTATTTTTTTAGCTATACATTGAGGTATTTTTCTTAATAAATGCTAGTAAAAAGGATAATTCTTAATTTTGAAATATACCTGTCTTCAGATAAAATTATTATTGTTTCGGATAATACAAATTTTGGAATATTATTTATTAAAGATAAACATTTGTTAAAATTGTAAACATAATCAGAAAGTTAATTATTAAAACTCATGGTTACAATTTTGAATACACTCGGATAACTATTTCTGAATATTAAGACGAATTTTAATTAAAATAGCGACTAGTTAAATTTTACTTATTTTATGAAAATTTTTGCTTTAAAATATAAATTTAAATTTTTTGAAATAAGTAAAATTAAACTTGATGCTAATCCAAGTCTAATTATTCATAATATTAGGAAATCAATTTCTGAGTGTATAAACTAACAAAAAACTAAACAGCAAATTATACCATTCTATTCTAAAAAAAAGGAATTTTTGCATAATTTATATGCAGCCATTGGCCGAGATATAAACGACCATATTTTTGTAATTCGTCATGCTCTTCTACCAGAATTGCGCTTTATTGCTGCACCATAGTGCTTAGTAGTTTCCCGATCGTTTTTGTTCATAGTGCAGATTTATAGCACGAGTCAATAAAATTGCGGCAAATCTTGTTTTTGTATTCTGGTAGTAATTTGTTTATTTTTTTCCGTATACCTGATAAGAACGCAGTGCATTTTGATTTACTTTATCAGTTTTCCTGCTTGCGCATACTATTTAATTCATAAAATTTTCAAGAGCTGTGTAAACACCAATTGGGTGTTCCCCGTTTTGCAATGAACAAAAAAAAAATGTTTTCTTTCTTAATTGGTTTAGGGGAAGCCGCAAGGCACCAATACAGCATGTTTGTTCTGCCACTTACACGATAGCGAATTGATATCCATAAGTGCGGGGAGAACAAAAAAAAAATGAAGACTCGAGAAATTAGCCAGAATTTCATGTGTAATCAAGCAGATTCTGCCGGCTGATGTTGCTATAAAATGCGAAAGATGCGGCACGAAAAGTATTAGTTGGACTTTAAGATGCAAACGAGCGCCATGTTGTACAAAGTGGTTTTATTAGTTGGTCTATTTCAGCTATTATACGCTGGCATAGAGGTAACAAATTCGTATAGAAATAAATGTTATAAAATATTTAACATTTTTTCGTTTAACATAGGCGCAAAATGAGGTCGGTATGCATGGTGCGGGCCAGAATCTGACGGTAACATCGAATGTCGAAGACTATATCATGCAGAATCAGCGTCAATATGTCGCGATTATACTGAAAATGGATACAGATTTAGCAGCCTACAAGAACAACTACGAAAAACAGCTGAGCACCATCGAGGCGCAACGCCTACTGCTCGAAACACGTTTGGAGGAGGTCGAGAAGAAACTGTGGCCCATGCAACTGCTGGACGATCTGAGCAAACATTGCGTCCAAAAGTACAAGGCACAAATTACCACAATTGCTACGGTTCGAGCCCAAATCGTGGGTTGTATGGCGACGGCGAATGCTAACTATGCCAGTACCGTGGCCGCAAGTAGCACGACCAGAACCAATCTGAACAATTGGTATAATGCGCAATTACAGAATGTATTGAATGACTGCAAACAGAAACATAAAAATTCCCAATTAAACTATACAGTCTGTGCAACACAAGCGGTACTATTGGAAAAATTCTATTAAAAAAAAGAAATTTCTAAAATATTTTGTAATTCTGTTTTTTAGATCGCCAATGCTGATGCTGTTACCGCCTCAAATGTGAAGACTTTCAATGCACAGATGCAGCAGTCCACGTGCGCGGGTGACAGTCAGGTGAAACAAGCTGTTGACTGCAGTTTCACGGTCATTTATACGACTATCGCGAAAGTGGGCGAAATCACACGACTGATTGAAAATTGTTCCCAGGGCAAGGAGTACTGTCCGCCGTGTCCAAGTATGCCTGTGGAACAACCACCTAGATGTCCTCATAGGGTGCCACTGTCCTGGAGTGAGGCTGACTTTAAAAATGCCACCATCGCAAATCCATTTTTAGGCATGGGTCCTAATGTGCTTTGTTTGGAATTAGCAGTCTTACAGTAATTCATCGTGAAATTAGTCAATTTAGTAGTCAATATTTAGTATTTAATTTAAAATTATAAATTATGAGTTTAGTTTATTAAACATGCCATTTATAAGCACTACGAATACTTTGTAGATTTTTTTAACTTTTAAGTACTATTTAAATAAAAAAGTAAATTAAAAATCAGAATATCATACATTTGATGTGTTCCGTTTTTATCCACCAATTTGGAATATTGGTGATTTGTTTTACATTTTTTTGTATTTACTTTCAGCAACTTATTTGAACAAATAGTCTATTTGTAACTTGGCTAATTAAACTATCAACATTTTTTTACAGGATACGAGGTTGGGTTAATCAGTCTATGAAAATTGAAATAAGAAACATTTTTTTCGGAAAATAACGTTTTATTATTCAAACTAGTCTTCTTTAAGCTCGATACACTTCGTCCAATGTTTCTCCAAATTGTTGATGTCCTCCAAATAATAACTATTTCTTGGGGCCCTCAAAAAAAAACGTTTGTTTCATCCACAAACTCTTCATTCGACTCAGATTTAAATAAGGAATACTATTTTTTACATAGTCTTCTTAAAGATCGATACACTTCGTCCAATACACTTCGTCCAAAACACTTCGTCCAATACCACGTACGTCGATAGTTATTATTTGGAGGTCATCAACAATTTGGAGAAACATTGGACGAAGTGTATCGATCTTAAAGAAGACTCTGTAAAAAATAGTATTCTTTATTTAAATCTGTTTCGAATGAAGAGTTTGTGGATGAAACAAACGTTTCTTTTTTTATCGACAACCACTTCTTTCGACTCAAAATGAAATAAAGAATACCCTTTTCGGCAAAAAAAAGTTTTATTTTTCAACATACTCTTCTTTCACTTCGATCAATGTTTTTCAAAATTGTTGATGTCCCCCAAATAATAACTATTTCTTGAGGCCCTCAAAATAGACGTTTGTTTCATCAATAACATCGTCATTGAATTCAAATTGAAATTAAGAATTACTTTTTTCCTCGCCAAATGCAGTCTTTTTGTTTCAAATTGATCCAACGATGTTGTTGGCCTTCTTCGGCTTCAATTCGCCTCGAAAAGTCCACTGTTTTGACTGTTCCTTGGTCTCTGGTGTATTGTGATGAACCCAGGTTCCATTCACGGGTACGAAAAGGAGCTAACAATCGTTCGAAATTTGATTGAACATCTCCAAACACTCACTTAGATGATGTCAAAGGATTTAGTTTGTTATCAATTATGTGCAAATGCGGAACTCATCTTACGAATAACTTGTATCCAAGTGATAAGCTTATAACGCCTTCATGTTCTCACTTCTTCATTGCTGATCGTCAAATATGATACCGTGAATATCCATGAATTTTATCCATGTGATAAGACTGCACACATAAAAATCCTCTTTTGTCATGAGGTTGGAGGAATGAAAAAGTTAGTTGTAACAACTCAGCTTTCATTCAGTTAAATCGAATGGTTTACAAATTTGCTGGCGGAACTGCCATATTAGTCTATACACTTGAATTATTAATCTATACACACTCATAATGGATCTAAATATGTACTAAATTGTTCTAAAACAGTTGGTTGCAATACAAACTACAACTTTTTTCATTTTCATAATAACATCCGACTAAGCGGGTGAGAGAACCGAAAAAGTAGATTGGGCAAAGAGTTGGTTGGCGCAACAAATCTCTATGTTGTGTGTGTAACCTCTTCAAGTTCTTACTTTTTCGTCGCTGATCGTCTAATATCATACCGTGAATGAGGAAAATCCATAACATATTCTGGAAACATGTCCAGCATTTGCGCACAAGGTTTTGCGCACAAGGAAGAACATAATTGGGTTCCCACAACAAACCCACTTGATATTAGAAAGATAAATCTCAATAATATAATCAGATTTATGAACACAGAGTAGAGATTTGTTGAGCCAACAAACTCTTTGCCCAAACAACTTATTCGGTTATTTCAACCGCTTAGTAGGTTATTATTGTCAAAACTAAAAGAGTTGTACTATGTACTGCAATAAATTCGAACTGTTTTAGAACCATTTAGTACCATTGGGAGTGTGTATAGACAAATATTTCAAGTGTATAGGCTAATATGGCAGTTACGTCAGCAAATTTGTAAACCATTCGATTGAACCGAATGAAGTTAGTTGGTACAACTAACTTTTCGTTCTTCCAACCTCATGACAAAAGATGATTTTTCAGTGTGTGACTGAGATATACTTGACTGATACACCATATAGAACAAATAAGCAGGACAATAACACCCTCTTTAATCCGAACATTATGTTCAACACAGAAAAATCCTCTTTTGGCAAGAGGTCGAGAGAACAACGAACTTCATATCGTTAACACGAATTTTCTTCAAATTTGTTGGACAAACTGTTATATTCGGTTGGCGCTTGAAACATTAGCCTATACACACTCCAAATTGTTCTAAAATATTCGAAACATGTTGTAGTCCAAACTACAACTCTTTTAGTTTTGACTAAGCGGTTGAGAGAACCAAATAAGTTATTTGTGCAAAGATTTGGTTGGCGCAACAAATCTGTATTCTGTGTGCAGCTTATAATAATAAACAATAACTCATTTTTTGAAAAACTCTGTTTTATTAGTTTTTCAACAAAGACATATATTATAATTCGTTGTTAATATAAATTGTAAAAATTTCGGAATAAAATAAACGCAAAATATTTTAATTCTTAGTAACTGCACTTGTGACAAAATTCATTTGTAAACAAGGTGTTGACAGATCGATGCCCTTAAATGGATTATTGATTTTTTCACTTTGCAGATCACTTCCAGACAAATGCCAACTCATGTGATAGGGACAACGACCACTGGGCATACCATCCGGGGAGTCACATGATGCACAGAATTCATGACCCTCCGTGCAATTCTCCACAAAACGCATAACTTCACCAATAACGGAGAAGGTGTTGAAAACCACGGCAGAGTAACAATCAAAGGTTTCCTTGATCTTCATTGTGGTTGTGCAGGTGGATTGTTTGAGATTATTTTGGAAAGCGTTAATGTTTGCAGTGGTCACATCGTTTGTGGTTTTAATCTAGAGGAGAATTGATAAAACTGATAAATAAAAGAAAACTAAAAATAAGCAAAATTTGACCTTGAAGAACTTACCGTTGCGATCACACAACTGGTATGATTTGCTGCCATATGTGCCCACTTGGATTTGCAGGTTTTCAGCGCAGTCGCAAACTGATTGTTATAGTAATTTCTTAAATTAGTCTGAGTCGAGACGAGTGGTGACACCAATGAATCATATGGTGCGGTAGCCTTCTGTTTGCAACTGACCAAACTGTTGCGTATAGTATCGAGACCTGGTAACTTGGGCCGATATTTATGCACACAATAGTCGCTGACATCGTTTATCAGCTGCATAGGTTCTAATTTTGCATGTGTCTCATGTAGTTTTTGCTCAAGCAGTTCCGTATTGTATTCGATCGTTTCCAGACGTCCAAAATAGCTCTTTCTCAGTTCCATCAACTGTTTGTAGTAGGACTCGATGACTGCGTCATATTGACGTTGATTCTGTATCACATAATTGTCGAGACGTGATGTGGTGGTAAGATTATAGTATATAATTTCCGGAAGTTCTATGACAGCAGCCTGCAAATAGAATAGTTTTAATTTTCAATATTTAAATAATTATTATGAATTATGTTGTAATTTAAATGATTAATTGTATAGAATAAATTCTTTTTTAAACTTTATAATTTCTTCAAATACCTCAGAACCCGTAGCTAAAATCACTACACTAATTAAAAATCCGAACACACCGAGACCCGATCTTGACTGATGCATGTTGCTTGTACTACTAAATTGAATTTGAATAAAATATTTAAATTTTATATTAAAATTAATACCCGTGGCTTGCTGATTGCGTAGAAAAAAAAACATGTTGCTGATAACAGTTTAATGCTTCATAAAGATTTACACTTTAGAAAAAATGTGTATTATTTTCAAAGATTTAAAATACTTATTCAGAAATATAAAAAACACTGTGCTACAAATTCCAAAAAATGTCGCATACAAAATTTCCCACCAATATTTCATTTACAGAATCTCTGTATTACTTCGAGTTTTTTTTTAATTTGCACTTCTGTGTGCAAATTCGCATTTTCCTATCTTGAGTTACTAATGCAATTAAAACTCAGCATCTACGTAAATTACTTAAAAAGGGTATAACTTTTTGAAAATTCAACACATTTAGCTTAACAAAACTTTTTAATTTATTAAAATAGGTTTTAAAAGACCTGAGCTATAGTTCATTTATACGACAAAATAATTCAAATTTAAATACATTTTTAAATTTTGAAAAATCGTTAAAAAAAACATCTTGTAAGATATTGTACGTACAGTTATTAAAAGTAAATTCAATTACCTTATCAGAATTTTTGGATTTATCCAAATTTAACAAGAAAAAATAGAGTTATGATTGATTAAATCATTGTTCTTTAAATAATAAAATGTTTTAATCGAGTCATTCTCACACTATATTTACCAAATCAAGCAACTATGAGATTTAAACCTCTTAGATTTTGGGTAATTTTTTTATGTAAGCTAAATGTGTAAGTATTTCAAAAAGTTATACACTTTTGAAATAACTTACGTAGATAATAAGGACTGCGTCGAATAAAATTGTCCGTTACATATCTTCCAATAATGTGCTATTGCAAGATTCAAATTATAAAAATTTGATCATAGTAGCTCTGAATTAAAAGGCAGAAAATAATTTGTGCCAGTTATAGTCAATACAAAATTTATTTAACGCGAAAATGGCAAACGAAGTCGAAGTGCGAGAAAATATTATTAAAATTTTTCAAAAACAACCTTATTGGTCTTTTAAAAAAATTGCCAAGGAGGTAGGGGCTAACTCTAAGACCATTTCTCGCGTTATCAACCGCTTTAAGGAAGACCTGAGTATTGATCGGAAGAAAGGTCCTGGTAAAAAAAGGCCCACATGATCGTGAACAGTCGAATTGTGAATATTTTAAAGAAAGATCCAAGCATATCCGGAAGGAAATTCGCGAGAAAGGCGGATTGCTCAGAATCTTTCGTGCGCAGAACTAAGAAAGAAGCTGGGCTGAAGACGTACAAGGTCCAAAAAGTTCCGGATAGAAATGCCGTCAAGAATGAAACCGCAAAACAACGAGCTAAAAAGCTGAACCAAGATTTTTTTAAAAAATTCGATTGCTGCATAATGGACGACGAAACTTATGTTTTAGCGGACTTTTCTCAGCTACCTGGGCAAGAATTTTATACAGCCGATTCTCGAGGAAATGTCGCTGATAAATTCAAATAAAAAAAAAATGACAAAATTCCCAAAGAAATTCCTTGTTTGGCAGGCAATTTGCAGTTGTGGAAAAAGGAGCAGCTCATTCGTGACATCGGGTACAATTAATAGCGAAATATATGTGAAGGAATGCTTGCAAAAGAGATTGCTTCCATTTTTACGCCAACATGAAGTGTCCACATTTTTTTGGCCTGACCTCGCTTCATGTCACTACAGCAAAACGGCCTTAGAGTGGATCCAACAAAATGCAGTGATTTTGGTGCCTAGAGAAGCCAATCCACCAAACTGTCCAGAACTCAGGCCGATTGAGAGATACTGGGCTTTAGTAAAAAGGGAGATGAAGACAACAAAAAAAGTGGCCAAAGACCTTAAAAGAAAGTGGTCTTCAGCAGCGGTTAGGGTGTCGGACACTACCATTACAACATTAATGGAAGGGGTTCCGGAAAAATTAAAACTTTTTATTAAAAAAATATTAATTTCTGTTTTTTATTATCTTTTTTTTAAATCTAAAAATAATTTGCAAAATAAAATATTTTATTCTATAAAAATTCGATTACTAGATTTCTAGATTTTTTCATTTTTGTAGCGGACAATTTTATTCGACGCAGTCCTTAATAATAGTTTGGCACTATAAGAACTTAGGCCGAGCTCTCTCACCATTTTGAGCTGTGCGTGTTATATTTGTACTCAAAGTGGTGGGACCTATAGTTTATTGCCGAATCCGAACGGCGGGTGAGAGCTTTTAATAGGCAATGTTTTACTCTCGTAGGATTGCCATTTACTGCCGAGAGGTAGCGCGGTATAGAAAAATGTTTCTATGAAAAGATGTTTTTAGCCCCAGTACAGGCTTGAACCGGGGACCTTTCGGCTCGCAGTCCAACGCACTAACCTTGAGCTACCGACGCTACATATGCTGAGTTTTAATTTTATAAAAAAATCAAGATAGGAAAATGCTGAATTCCACACAGAAGTGCAAATTTAAAAAAAGTTGAAGTGATATAGACATTCTGTAAATGAGGATATTCATTTGTTTTCGATACCTATCCAAAAATATAGGTCGGAGTTCTTGTATATTTTTGGTGTCGCACCGTGTAATTAATAAACGTTTGATACTTTTTTCTGTAAACAAAAATCAAAGAATTTCATAAAAAATAACAAATTAGTATATAATGTATTATTATATTGGTAAATATTCAAATTCTGATCAATTTCAATAAATATTCATTTCAACACACTTTCTTGATTAAAAAATAAAAAAATTAAAAAATGTACTAAAATTAAAAATATTTATTTTGATATATATAAAAGGGTTAATTATATTTTTGCGATGAGTATATTTTCGATGAATAATTTTGCGCCGAAAAGTCTACAATGATTTTTATTTTTTTTTAACGTCGTTCAAATTTACTTCTCCCATAGAATTTTAAATTCTGAGCCACCCTGTTAGTGGAAAATTAAAAGAAAAATATTTTTAGGTCACATTTAGAATTGATATTTAAATAATTGATTTTAAATGAATGTAAATAATACTGTTTGACTTTTTTACTTTTTAAAATTTTCACTACTCAAATTTACACTATAAAAAAATAACAAACGAATTCAAAATTTCATTTAAATTAATTGTTGCATAGTTTTAGGCGTAGATTGTATCAAAGTTAAATTTAAAATTTTATGGAAAAGTTTATTAAAAATTCTGATATTACTTTGAAAAACTATGGAATATTCGTTTTTGTTATCCTACGCAATTGACATTTTTATGCCAATAATATTATACTAATTCTCGTGGGGTAAAGTCGTCAAAAAGCATTTGGTCAAAGTATATTCCTCGAAAATACAACTGATGAAATTATTTGTTCAATGAGTTTGACAAAACGGTTCATTCTTACAATATAAGGAGACTTGTCAATCATTTGACCATGATTTAAGAAGTTATATAACATGTGAATAATAGAGTAATGATAAAACTATTTCGTGGCATCTGAATAAAACAGTACGACTAGTTTTATCTTGTAATATATAATTTAATTGAATTGAAAGATATCAGCAGAAATGTGGATAGTGTCGATTTTACCGCAGCCTATTTTAAGAAGCAGATTTGAGGTTGTGTCGCTTTTGTTTCGTGGTTACTAAATATTGTAGATCTTTACAGCTTATAAATCATTTTTAGTTAATGAATCAATCTATTCAACTGTATTATTATTTTCGTCCAATATCATTGATATGGTGGTCAAAATTAGCATTAAAAAAAAGTGTCGACTTAGCTCCGGTCTCCCCTATAAAGTAATCTTAAAAATACAATATTAATATTATTTTTTAAGAAAAATATTTTGATTTATATAAGACAAAGTTATTAGAAATTTAAATGTTGAAAATGATTCGGATTTTCCATTCATCATCGAAAAACCATCTTCAGCGATGAGGCTTATTTCTGGCTGAATGGCTTCGTCAATAAACAAAATATGCGTTATTGGTCAGACAGAAATCCACACGTACTCCATGCGTCATCATTGCATTCCGAAAAAATTACGGTTTGGTGCGGTTTATGGGCCGGCGGCGTCATTGGGCCGTACTTCTTCCGTGATGATCAAGACCGGCACGTTACTGCGAATGGGAATCGCTACCATTCAATGATAACCGAATACTTTTGGCTCCAATTGGATGATATGGACTTGGAGGACATGTGGTTCCAACAGTACGGCGCCATAAGCCACACAGCGAATGTCACAATCAATTTATTGGAAACCAAGTTTGGAGAACGTGTTATCTCACGAAATGGTCCAGTCGATTGGCCGCCTCGGTCGTGCGATTGGACGCCGTTAGACTATTTCCTGTGGGGCTACGTCAAGTCTATGGTCTATGGCCAACAAGCCAGCGACGATTGATGAACTTTGTACGAATATCGAACGTGAAATTGCAGCAGTATCGGCCGATTTATGCTTGAAAACCGTCCAAAATTGGGTTCAGCGTCTGGACTTCTGCAAGCGTGCCATGCCAAGGTGGCCATGCAAAAGAAATCGACTTCCATACATAATGGCATCGAACGTACTTTTACAGGAATAAAGAATTTCATTGATATCCAAAACCGTTTTTGTAGCGCTCTTATTGAAAACCCCTTTATTTAGACATTTTGGGATCAGTAGTGTATTGGTTTGGGCAAAAGTTAAAGATTACCTAAGTTTTTAATTTTGGACATTGTGCATTTAATTGTTAATATTTGACTTTTAAATTAAATTTTGATTTCAAGTTAAAACTATTTTTGAACTATATGAATATTTCAACAATTTATTTTACGTTGGTTACATTTTTATATTGCTTTAATTATTTCAATCAATAACCTTACAAAAACAATAGACGTTAAATTCTTCTCTTTCTCATCACCACTTATGCAAATGTTTGCTCTCTTGTTTGTCGGCCATAATTCTAACAGCACTTACAAGAGAGGCAAAGAAGCACGGTTCAAAGACAATTTGTCAATCAGTTCAACGGTGTCTCGCGTGCTAATTAAATCGTTCCGCAAAAGAATTATTATTTTATATTATTTGTTATTAAGATATTCAATATATATTGTTTTTCCGTCAATAAACGCGATCTAATCATATATATAATGTTAGTGGAAGTGTTAATAAGTGTGCAGTATAATTAATGTGTTAGTGGTTGGCGAAAATAAAGAAAATATAAAGTGAAATGAAGTCAAGTAAAATCATAAAATGAAAAAAGTTGCATTTTCATCACATCGTTGGAGGTGATAAAAAAGATGCAAATAAAAAATCGATTAATAGAAATAGTATACAATCGAATTGCATATTTGTGGGAGGTTTTTATTTTTAAGACCGATTAAAACCAAAACGCTCAGTAAGATTTGTTTAATGCAGTCCACACCCAGCCAAACGCAACAATTGGAAAATATTATCGGTAAGTAAAAATTTATATAAAATGCTATATTGTTCAGGCTAATAAAGTAATTTTTAAATCAATATTAAATTTTAAATAATATTAAAATACATGTACATATTAGACTAAATAAAATAAATACCTTTTTTTACACACGCGAGATTTAGGGATGTCCATCTTGAAAAAATATCTTTGTTTTGGTCGATGTAATGCATCGACTCGTTGCATCGATGTATCGAACAATAATGTCGATGCATCGAATGAATAGTTGGGTAAATATTTTCATTTAGTGAAGATTTTAGATGTTTTTGTATGTCAAAATATGTAAATTAACCAAAATAAAATAGATTAGATTAAAATAAATAAGTTTTTGTGTTAGAATTTTTTTTAAACATTTTTTTTTATTACACAAAATAATAATAATTGAAAACCAAAAATAACAAAAAAAAAATTAAATCACGTCTTTTCTTAAATTAAAAAAATAATGAAAATATGGTGACTACACAATTTTTGAAACCATTGTAGACATAAAAATCACAATGCACCTTTTCTAAAGTTTTGAATTATATTTGGTTTCAGTTCTTTGCCATAAATCTATTTTGATGTTGAATTGGCTTTTGAGCTGCTTTAGTGATGAGTAAATCGATTTTAGTCGAAAATCGATTTTGTAATTTGAAAATAGATTTTTTCGTAGTTGACTTTACATGTTGAAAAATCGATCGAAATCTATTTTTCAGTAGGTGGTTTCTGTAATTTTGTCGATAAATGTTGTCGAATCATATTTTCGATTTGACGTCAAAATGACGATATTTTCATATCTTTTCGAATAATTTGGTTGACATTTGAATAATTTCGACGTCACAGAAATCGACAATTTTATCGCTAGATTTACAGAAACGAGCTGCAGATCAAAGAATCGATTTAAAAAACAAGAATATGAAATAAACGAAGTTGTGAAAATCTTATTTCCATTTAGATTATTGAGCTGATTCCTGTTTGTTTGTGTTGGATTTTGTTTTTCGTCGTGTTATTTGTATTTTATATCATTAATAAGCCCCCAAGTCAAGTTTTACCTTATTTCAAAAATTTCGACAAAAACAAAAAAGTAGATCCCTCGAAAGTTTTATCGTTATGTGGGTGCACCAATACTAAAACAGCATAGATGATCATTAATCATAGTATAGCAATTCCAGACGTTGAATTTAAAAACTCAAAAAGAAATCGATGATATAGATTTGAAAGTAGAATAATTAAATAACAACTCACAGTCAATTAAACTATGTTTAATAAACAAAATTTAAAACATATTTAATTATACCCTACACCTATGAGGTACAGGGTATATTAACTTTGTGCATATATTGTAACGCCCCTTAGGAGGCGTGTCCGGTATGGAAAAGTATATATATTCTTGATCAGCATCACTACCCGAGTCCGTTTAGCCATGTCCGTCTGTCTGTCTGTCCGTCTTGCTGTCTTGCTGTCTTGCTGTCTTGCTGTCTTGCTGTCCGAATACAGAATAACTTGAGAAATACTGATCAGAATGCGATGAAATTTCGTCTCAATATATTTTAGCCAAAAGTAGGAACTGAGTTTGAAAATGAGCCAAATCGGTCAACGGACACGCCCACCTCCCATACAAGTCACTTTTATATAACTCTTTCGGAACTAATAACTCGAAAAGTATTCAAGGTATAGTTATAAAATTTAAAACTTATTGTTAGAATTCACCTAAAAATATGTGGTCCAAAAATGGGCGTGATCCGCCCACTTTTTTTTTTCATTATTTCCCGGGTTTTCAAAGTGGAAATTTGATCCGTGATTTATTAAAATCAAATCTATGAAATATATTAGCCTTTCAAAATTTTAAATATAGGCGTGGTCCGCCCAATTACACTTTTCAATTTTTTTTTTTTAGTTTTTTATACTTTATATAATTTTTTTAATTTATGGGGATATAAGACGTAAATTTCTGATATATGAATAATATTCTGAGGGTTAATATCCCCACCAAAGGTGTAGGGTATTCCATAGTCGGGCCCGACCGACTATAAAAATCCGCACCGTGACGGAACTTACCCATGTGACCTAACTTTCCCAACTCGTTTTTAATTCGATTTTTGACAACAAAATTTAATGAAATACAATTACTCTAAACAATTAAAAGATTAAAGTCAACTTTAAAAATATCTGCAGCTTTTTTGACAATTTTCTTATACATTTATTTGTGATAAAACTGATACCATCTTCAAAGTCGACTTTATTTCGTTTATTGGTTAGACTGAATGTTGCGTTTTTTTTAATAAATGATTCCTCTCTATCAGAAAATTTGATTAGATTTTGTTTTTAGTCGGAAGGAGAACATTCCGATGAGCTTTTCCATTCATCGGGAAACTCGATTGGGCTGAAAATGCATATATTTTATGCAGCCATAATACGTAGTCTGGACCAAAACTCGTAAATCCGAAAAAGTAGTTCATTTGACAATTGTTTTCAAAATTTCACTTAATATAAATTGAATTGCATAAATTGAATTTATGAAAATTTCTAAAAAACTTAAATTTTATGTTATTATATCTATTTTTTTTTATTTTAAACAAATTTATTTGAAAAAAGTGAAAATCAATTTAAAATCGATTTTTTTCCCTATAAATCAATTTCAAAAATCGAATTGAAAATAGTCGATCGAAAAGACGAAAATCGATTTTCAACTTTGCGTACCCATCGCTAAGCTGCTTTTGAAAAAAGGCTTTCCGATGACAAGGATCTATCAGACATAGTTAAATATTTCCTTCCACAAGTATTCGTTTAATTTTGATACTGGGCTTGCCAAGTATCGTTGTAATTGTTGTTACAATTTCCATAATCTAAAATGCAATTATACTTTGTTCACGTAAAAATTTAACCGTGATTCGATATATAGAATAAATACATCGTTGCATCGAATAATTTTGAGGATTCGATGCATCGAAGCAATATATCGACAGTTTTTAAAAAATCGATATATTTTGGACATCCCTAGATTGATTTGCGAATTATTTCAATGCATTTTATTTGTTATGTCTTGTTTTCTTCTTTTTTCTGCCTTTTTTTGCTTTTCGAAAATCGAATTATAAATTATACGAATGTATCGTAATATAAAAAAATCGGAAATCACGTATTTCGGAAATTGTCGCATATAGTATTTTGAGTGTTCGACGTATTGAAAAACAACGAATTTAAAAAACGATTTTTTTCTCTACTACTGATCTACCTCAATCTAAAATACAATGTGCAAACATCGGCAATTTGTATCCAAAAGAAGCACAAATATATGTACTTCTAAACTCTGACCAGCACCATGCTTATGATGACTCAAACTTTATGAAGTTTCAACTATAACTGCAGGGATAGATGTAATCGCATCGGCAGCTCTGGCACAGGTAGGTAGGATAGGTACTGTGCCAGAGAGATATATCTCTGTTGGTAATAGTGTAAGGTTCAGCCTGATGGCTTGTGATCATTATTGAGGCATAACTTATGCCAAAACGTGTTACATAAACAATTTAATTTTCGTTAACAGAATAATGCAACAGAATACTTGAAAAAAAAATACCTTAAAGATATTAGTGATTTTCAGAAGAGCCTCATGATTTACAAACGCATTAACGAGTCAACACAAAATTTATTTGCCATAAGAACACGCCCTGCTATTTATTTCTAAAGCTCCACTGAACCATACGATATACGCAGCATTATTCGCAATTTTTTATTATTATTCATTGTTATTTAGCTGCTGTCTGTAAGCGTTTTCTACGTATTTCTTGAGGCAGTTATGGTTACAGGTGAATATACATTAGCTTACTATGGGAAGACTTAAATCTTCATATATCAGAAAACTAACTAATTAAAATTTTCTTCAAAATCAGTTTTTTATGTTTATTGTCGAATATTTTAAAAACAAATTGGGAAATTGCAAAAATTGGGGAGTTACTAGATTAATTTTTATGTTTAAATCATTTCTTATAAATATTAGTAAACCAATTACTACAATTTTTAAAATGTACTTGGTGAGTTTAACTTCTACAACGGCCATACAATGTGAGAACGTTAGAAATTGTTGTGTTCAAATCAAGGATTGAAACCGTAACCGAAACCGAAACCGATATCCGTTTAAAACCGTTTCATTTTTAAAACCGAAACCGTAACCGAAACCGTTATACGAAAATCAGAAATAAACCGATATCCAAAACCGAAATAAACGGTTTCGGTTTTATACCGGTTTAAAACGGTTTTTAAAAAAGTATAAAAAGAAACAGAAAAAATATTTTATTTTATATAGAATATCTTACATACAAGGCATGTTTTACCCCCAAATCATGTATCTTTTTATTTTCGTGTGACTACGATTCGTTTCCAGTCCCCTTCGTCTAAGATTGTATAACGTATTTCAAACGTTTCGTTCGTTTCGCTCTTTGAATCGAACGTTTGTTCAAAATTTTTGTTTTGCCAACTATTTTTCATAAACAAAAATGTTATTTTTAGGTAGTATCATGGGTAGTAGTAACAAAAGTTGCTACCTCTCAACTAAAAATGTAAACAAATAGAAAATAAAAACAAATGAAAATGACATTAAATTTAAAATTAAAACTTTCAAATAATTGTGATATTTGTTAAAAAAAATTGATTGGTCTGCAACAGGAACCAGAGCTGTTTAGTTTTGCGGTTCCGGACGATATTAACCCGATCGGAAATGCTCTCCCGCACACTTCATACAATGCCACGAACATTTCGAACGCAGGGGGAAATGCAGAGCTGCACACTGCCGTGTTTCAAAAACATAAACTGCAGCACCAGCCCTCAAAAACAATGATGGAACGCAGGGCAAGTGCAATCATTGTGTGCGCAAATATTTCGCTCCAGCGCCAGCAAATATTACAGCTAACAAATGGCACATGCAATATAGTGCCAAACGTTCCAATGTATTAAAATATATGCGATGGTCGATGACGACTTGAAAAGCAGCTTCATTTAATTTTTCAAAATAATTAAACATAAACAAAAAATATTGAAGTTTGAAAAGGAAATAAAAAATACAAAAGTCTTGATAAAAAAAAAAATCAAAAAAGTTTGACATTACTTTGGGACTTCTGACATTTCGGTAGGCACAGAAGTAGAACAAGAACAAATTTCTCTTTTTATTCTAGTACTTTATAGTTGTATCATGACTTTGTCGTACACAGAAAAAAATATTGTACGTATATATAACAATTGATATTAATAGCAAACAAAATCGTATTCCAATTAAAAATATGAATGTATTTACTAATTAATTAATTGTATTTACACATATTTTTAATTAAAATATTAATAGGAATTAATTTAATATAATTTCAATACAACTAAATCTTTAATAGTATTAACTACTTTTATTTGTTACTTTTGATTTATTCATTTTCTTAAATTGCAACACTGTTTTTTTCTTCTGCCTTTCATTTTGTTTTTTGTTTGTGCGTCTCGTGCGTCGGCGGCGTCGTTCAGTTTCTTCTAACATTATTTTCTTCTACGTTGCGGTTTTAAAACAGAATATTACATTATTTAGTGTATGTTATGTTATTAAAGCATTAAAGGGCTCAATTTATTTTTGAGGTCAAGAATTTGAACAAACAGCTTATGATGCTCATTTTGTTGCATATTGAATCATTAAAAAGCGAATATCAAATTTTATGTTTGACTCAATTAATTGGCCCACCTGCAGAAGTTGTGAAAACTGACTTCCGTAAAACATTTACAAAGCATATCAAACAGTATAAATACTTATTTAATATTTATTTTATGTTATATATTCGACAAATATTTTATTTAATTTAACAAAATATTTAAATGATCCAATTTCTATCGAATGAAATTTTTAATTGATGTTACTAATTAATTAATTAATGATTTAAAAATACCCAATAAAAAATATAATCAATATGACAAAAAAATTAATTAATGTTTCTCCAATTAACATATTCTCATTATTACGAATATGGGATTCAATGCTACTAAAAGTTACATCGGCTGAGTTTCAATTAAAAATTAATTGGATTGATTAACATTTTAGTTATATTTACACACTTTTTTTCTGTGTGTATGATTTATATGCTGGCAACAAAAAAACTCTCAAAACGAGCGTACTCAACGTTTCGTTTGATACATGAATCAAAAATTGTAGTCACACGATATTCAACCGACATTCAAACGAATTGTAGCCGATATCGTTGTCACCGGGAAATACATGATCGACACGAATATTTCCAAAACAACGGTCTTTGGTATAAAATTTGTTTTTTTTTAGCGGCAGAACAAGAGCAAGTTTTTATCATTTTAATGTATTTATTATGTTTTTAAGGTAATAATGAAATTCAAAAGAATTCATGATATTGCTAAATATTGAACAACAAGTAACAATAGAAAGCGTGCAAAATATTTATGAAGATGTGTGTTTTTTTTTTTCAAGGGTAATGAATATAAGCATCTTAAAAATAAGGTCTATGAAGCACTTTTGAAGCGGTAAATAGCTTCAAAAGTGCTTCAAAAGTGGCTTCAAAAAGAGTTCTATGTGGATTAATTAATGTAACTTATAAAACCAAAAAAAAATATATATGAACATTTTCACAGTATACCACATTTAGCTGATATTGCTTTTTGTGTTTTTGTTTTCACAAATCTGCTTTTGATAGAATTTTTGGCGGGACTTTTTTTACCACAAAGAAAACTCGTTGTTGTTGCCAACTAGATAGCTGTACTAGATACATACATGTAGTGTGGTGCCATGCGACTGTCTGTTGTCATGCGTTTGTCCGTTGTCATGCGTCTGTTGCCATGTGATGATACAGGATAGCAACGAAGAATTGTCGTTGTGAAAGTGTGTGTATGCGCATCGTAATTCGTTATTGAAAACAGAAATATGCCTACTTTTGTTGATCTAGTTTAAGGTTCGCTTCTCGGCTCTCTTCTGCAATTCAGATCATATCTGAGGTGAAGTCAAAATGTTGCTTTTTATTGGTTTGTGGTCACGATTGAAGTTTTTTTTATTGGCGAAATCAATTAAATAATTCATATAACACAATAGTTGCACTGACATTACGTTTGTTGCTTAAATTACGTTTCCCACTTTATCCCAGAAAATGATTCTTACTTTACCCCAATATCACAATTTGAACATAACTTAGCACCATATAAACAATGTTAGATTATTTCCAAACCAGTTTTTATTTCAAAAGATATACAATATTCGATCATTTTAAACACAACCAGCACTCGTTAAACATTTTTTTTCACTTGGTTCGATATGCAGAAAATATATATTAATTTTATTATAATTATGGATGAAAAAGTTGATGCAATAATGCAGAAGTCCTTGACAATTGTTTTTATTTTTTAAATGCAAAAACATGGTCAAAAATTGCAATTGCCGACATTAATTACCCCATGTTCAACTTTATCCCAGGTTTTTTGTTGAAGGCATTGAAAATTATGAAATATTTTATACAAAAACCGAAATCAAAACCGAAACCGTAACATGGAACCGGTATACCGAAACCGTTTCGTTGTAAAAACTTTAAACCGAAACCGTAACCGAAACCGAAACGCAAAAAAAACCGAAACCGAAATCGAAACCGTTATTCGTTTAGGTTTCAATCCTTGGTTCAAATAAATGTTTTATTTATATTGCTTATTTTTTATATTGCTAACCAAAAACGCTTGGAGTTATTCACGTTATTTTTAAAGGGTCTGCACTGTACATCCTCCTATCCTCCAAGTACTTTGCCAACTATAAAAGCGAATAATGTAACACCTTCTGCGAAGCCTGTGAAAATAAAGTCAAACATGTTGATTCTAATATTAGTAGCCGCCTCATACTTTTCTGTGCCCAAGCACATTGTACACAATTAATGTCTATAATCTAGGGTATTTTGCGTGCCTTTTGGGGGATTTTGCTATGTGGTTATTACCTGGGTGGAGCCTACTTGCAATACGGGGGAACGTCTAACACGAACGCGCTCATAAAGCAAAGCGATCCTCTTTAATGCATAAATAATATGTGCAGCTCGATGTGTTTGCGTAGTTATTTCGGTGGGTGTGAATTATGTTGCATGTTTATAAGGCTGGCAGGTTCTTCGTTATTTTTTTTTTTGGTTTCGTACAGTGATTGACGATTTAATTTATGGTGTTTCGCTTCTGACGTTTACATCTGATCAAAGGATGTGGCTGTACATGTTGCTGGTGGTGCCAACCAAATGCAGATTATGACGTACAATTTTTTTACATGAGATTTTCATCGAAATATTAGAATGTTTGAATTTGAATTTACGCTTTAGAAATGTACTCTAAACTTTGCTACACGCTTAAAAAAAAGGGCTCACCCAAACATAATTTTGCTGGCATTACATATATCTTTGCGGCTTTATGCAAACAGAAGTATTATTTCATTGCCAAACATTATTATGATAACAGCCAAACATATTTTTGTTTTCGTTCAAACGTATTTGTGTTCAGAATGAATAATTTTCTGCGTCCTTGCAAACATATATATGTTTGAATTTGAAAAACATTGTATTTACATTTAATTGTAATGTAAAAAGTGATAATAACATCTTTACACAATTTATTTATTTTTTTTTTCCTTTTTTTAAATTACTTTTTTTTTTATTTATATTATATAATTATAAACTTAAACTTTTATTTTTTTATTACACATCTTTTATTTATACTTAAAAATTGTATTTCCATCTATTGTTCCTATTTTGAGTTTAGTGAATTACGGATGAATTGGATATTTCACAAACAGCCACTATTAACCGTAATTGGCGGTACTTAAACAAAATCTTCCACCAAAAAGAACTTTTGAACTATATGAAAAGTATTAATGTGAGTGTCACTGAGTGCTAAAAGTAGGCAGCATTGTTATTTAATTGTGATTTGGTAATTATAAACATACATATAATCAAAATAATACTATTCCTTTTAAATTCGTTGTCACCCAGTAACAATCACGAATAACCGGGAACAAATTTGATCGGGAACAAATTTAAATTCCCAATCCTTTTTTTATATTCCAATTTTTTAAATTAAATACTCCCACTGTACGAATTTATAGCTTTTTTACTCCCAAACCTAATATTAATATTCTGTTTGTTTTAAAGCATTGTTATGCTTAAAAAAAGAAATACTACTTCAAACGATGACAAAATAGAGGTACGTAGAATATGTTCAACTAGTACCAACTTCATCTTTCGACAATTTACCCAATGAAAGACGAGCATTACGATCGAACTTTTATATACATTTAATATCATTCTTCGTTTGTTTTTAAACATAATTATAATCAAGTAAACTGACGACCATTATATTTAAGTGAAACTAAAATGTTATGTTTGTTTTGAACATACCTAATTCATACCTAATTATTATATTATAATTCATGGTAAAATTGACAGATTCTCCTGGACAATATAATAAAGTTTACACATTTAATATGTTATTACAATTTAAATATAAATAATTTTAATTTTAATTCATATTTAATTACACTTCATTCGACAATCCTTTTTCATGTTTACTAAAATAAGTTCCATAAATAAAAATAGTCACAAACTTGTAATAAAATCTAAATGTTAGTTGGTAATAAATAAAATTATGTTTTTATCTTCAAATTGAATAAAGGGGCGATTTGTTCCCATGACGATTTTCATTAGATTTTATCTAAAATTACTTATAACATAATATGCATCCACAATAACTGCGAAGGGTATGTCCAACCGATTTCTATAATTACAGCATAAATCTTCTTGAAGAAAAATGCAATTAAAATACAGTTCTAAATTGCATCTTCCTAGGATTTTCAACCCGCTAGTAGTGTAAGAAGGCAACAAATAATTGCCAATTTTATATGGCTACAGATGTTGGTTGCTTTGCAAATTTATTTCATAATCTTCATAGTCTTAATATTTATGAATTTTTCACAGTTATGTTAATTAATATTTATATTATCTAAATAATTAATTAATAAATTTATACATGGCAAGGGAATTTTATAGTCATTTGGATCATTGTTAAATTAAATTGTATAATTTAAATAACATATGTATAATTGCAAAGATCATTTATAAAACAAACTATAATTTTTTAAAGTACAAAATATAGATAAACTCTAGATCGAAACGCAGTAATAAGAAATGATTTAGTCAGCATTCAAAGTCAGCATGAACCTTGCTTAATTCTGACTAAAGACAATATATACAACATGTATCGTGACAAGTAACATAATCTACTGCAACAAGATGGTCGTATGACCAGTTTTAAAAAGTCTGTTATTACCAGTGCAAACGTATCATACAATCAAATGCAATTATCACTGAGTGCAGATGTGTTAGGAAACCAAACGGCAGCCGATCATTATGGCTAAATGGGTAAATAAATATTTTCTTAAGATTTGTAGTAAATTTTTTTATAGTATTTTTATATGCTAAAGCAACGGCATTAATAAAGAGAGGCATAAGTTAAATACTTAAACGTTACTGTTAAAATGCCTGATTAATACACGTGAGAAAATGAAAAAAATATGTCAATGGTCTTCTTATGTTTCTGCGTAAATCGAACGAATATAATCAGAAATTATGTTACCGAACTTTTGTAAACTGAAAACAAAATCGAAAACTAGAAAACATGTTATTAGATACTTGACTATTTCCGCGAAAGTTAATATTAACCCAAATCCTGTTGTCATTTTTCCGTATTAAGTATATTTGGTGTAAGGAAATTCGGTAAAAACCGAGAAAATACATAAAAAATATATATAATAAAAATAAAATTTTGGAAACCAAGAAAAATAAAAAAACAAGTTGGGAAGGTTAGATCACATGGTAAATTTTAAAGTAGGGACATTTTATAGTAGGTGTTATTGTGATAGTTAGGCTTATCAAAATTATGTGTGGTTACCATTCAAAGTGGTATATAGGTCACCAGGGAATACGAATCATGAAAATAACTACAAACTTTCAATCGCTGAAGAATTTCCATTCATTTGATACCCATATTTACAAATGGGTACGTGTACCGATTTTCGATTTTTTTTGGGAACCACAAGTCGTTTTGCGGGAAACATAATTTTCATGTATTTGTGCATGACGTCAATATATATTTGACCAAAAAAGTTTACCTAAGCACGTATACAGTAAAATTGAGCTGTAGATTTAAATTTTATATGAGGTATTTGAATATAAATGGACAGATCACAGGTCGCAATGGACCGATCTAGCCTTTCGCACATACAGCGTAGTTATATAAGTAATCTAAATTATCAGTTTCATTTATCTAACTCTTCATTTTTAAGTAGTATGGATTTCAACAGACAGACAGGCGGACATCGCTAAATCGACTCAGGAGATCATGCTGATCAAGAATATATATACTTTTCCATACCGGAGATGCTTTCTTCGGGGTGTTACAAACGGCGTACCAAACTGAATATACCCTTTCACTCGTAGTGTACTATGGGCATTTCCAGAAAAATGTCAACCACGACCGAAAAATTCAAATCTGCATATCTTTGAAAAAACGGAATTTTAAATATTCTAAATATTCTAAGTTACGTTACTATATACACTGGTGGTCAAAACTAAAGCAACCAAACTCATTAAGTTGCATTATCATTAATAAAACAATAAAAAATCATAGATAGAATAAGCATTTTATTTTATTTAATATAGTAAATTATTTATTTACAAAAGTAACACATAATACAATGCATAGTTAGTCCGCTACCAGTTTGGAAGTGTGTTTTGGGTCATTGTCTTGTTGAAAGATTCAAATAAGTGTCATTTCTTCTAATGCATGCGGCTGCATTAGACTTATTAAAATATGTTTATACAAACAACGGTCCATTGTTTCATTAATTTCATAAATTGGCCCGATTTCATAGTGTGAAAAACAGCACCGAACCATTGTTGTTCCGACTCCATGTGCCATAGTGCCATGTGGATTGCGACGAGTGTTTCCCAATCCTGCCCAATGGCCGTATTTTGGATAGCGACGAGCGTTGACGATAGTTCTTACTGTGATATTTTTCATGTCAGAGATTTTTTATATTGAATTTTAAATCATCCGCCATGTACAACTTCATAGTAACAAGAACTGTCAACGCTCGTCTCCATCCCAAAAACTGCAAGGGCACTATGACACATGGAGACGGAACAATGATGGTTCGGTGCTGTTTTTTACACTACTATTCGTTTATAAAAATTTTTTTAATAAGCTGCCGCATGTATTAGAAGAAATGACATTTATTTGAATCTTTCAATAAGACAATGACCCAAAACACTCTTCCAAACTGGTATCGGAGTGGCTAACTATGAAAAAATTTAGGGTTCTTAAGTGACCAGTTTAAACCCCCGATCTGAAACCAAGAGATAACTTTTGGGGGTATCGTAGATCACAAAATTAAGAGGGACAGTGAGACAAACAAACACACAATTTTTAAACGCCTCCAAAATGTCTGGTATATTATTCCAAAAGAACAACTTGAATATTTAATAGATTCCATGTCTCGTAGATGTGCTGCAATCTTAAAAAATAATGGTTATGGTGTTGTTTATTAATAAATATTTAAGTTTTTGTATAACAATTTGAAGAGTTGCTTTAGTTTTGACCACCTAAAATTTGAGTTATTTTAATCAAGGCTTTATAAGAAATTTTTTACGAATGAATTGCATTGTATTATGTGTTATTTTTGTAAGTGAATAATTTACTTTATTAAAGAAAATAAAATGTTTATTCTATCTTTAATTTTTTAAAGTTTTATTAATGGTAATGCAACGTAATGAGTTTGGTTGCTTTAGTTTTGACCACCAGTGTACTTTCATGTACTTTGACTTACCAAATTATTTTCTGCTTAAAAATGAGTATTGTAATTAAAATAAAGGACAATTTTTGAATTTTATATGAGGGTGTCCTATTTTAACGTACGCAACCAAAAAGATACATTTATTATCATATTAAACTAACAACATTGTTTACAGAATTGAATCCTCTCATTTTAAATCTGAATTTCCTCGCCATTTAAAAAATCTAAACATCGATTTCGTAGTTATTCTAGAACATTTTCGACAGTTAATTGAAGTCTGTCACGTCTGGAACTTGGTGTACCAAAAGTGTAAAAAAATAAAAAAAAAGTTTTTCAAAAAAAGGAATAAAAATAAAAACCTTAAAAACATATGGAAATTAAAATCGTACATCACTTTTTATTTCGTAATAATGATTAACAGTGCAGCAAAAAATACCATCTTCCGATTTGAAAACGATTTTAGGGTAACTGATCTCGAATCTGAAGTCCGTTTTACTCCATCATCTGGGTTCCTCACAATTTGGGATCAAATATGAACAATTAGGGTGTTTAAAGAGAGTACAAAAAATAATTTACTTTCAAAAGATACAGGTTTGGTTTCTTCAGCAATGATGTGTATCATGAACAGGCGCATTTTTCTTTACTTTGGCACCATCGTCCCAACGCATTTCCATAACCCTCGTTTAATTGAACTTTAACCATACTATTTACAAAATTTGACAAACCGCGTGAACTTTTGAAAAAACTATTATACTCTCTACAGCAAATATATTCCCCATAAAATAAGGTGGGGTCTTCAAATACCAAATTACACCCGTTAAACAGAATAATAAAAAAAAACAATAAATTTTGTATTTTGTTTATTAAGTTGCATGCACCTTTCACAAAAATTTTAGAAAGCTTAAATACAAATTATATATTATGGATTTCGACATTCTAAAAACATTGTCATATTCAGTTTTTTTCGGAAACGTCCTGTTAATATTTCGAGTACTGTCTTTAAACACCCTAATTGTTCATATTTGACCCCAAATTGCGATGAACCCAGAGCCGATAGGACTTCAGATTCGAGATCAGCGTCCCCATGTTATCCTAAAATCGTTATCAAATCGGAAGTTGGAAAAAAAAGTTGAACATTTGTTGCACTGTGTTATTAATATTGACAGATATAAAATTATTTTTAGCAAAAAATCGTAGTGCAAATTTTCATACAGAACATTCGGTATTATTCTGTGATTTATTACGAAATAACTATAAACTTTAAAAAGAAAGTGTATATAAAAAAAATAAAGTAAATTGTCTCTGCTATGTTCTGATATAATTAAAAAAATATATTGTATATCAAAAGTATTTTTAGCAAAATAATCGTAGTGTATGGAATTTTTATGTGATTTATTATGAAAAACTATAACCTTTTGGAAACTATGTGTAAATCTATCTATATATATAAAACTCTTCGTCCGTCTGTCGGTCTGTCTGTCTGTCTGTCTGTTTGTTCCAGCATCACGTCTAAGCCGCTGAACCGATTTTACTGAAATTTTGTAACATGATACTATGGAGTCCGGAGGGTGTCATAGGCTATATATGGGCGCGTTTGGACAAAGGGGCGTGGCACATCCCATACAAACTAAACATTCCAAACGACATAACTCAGCACATACACAAGCTAAAAAGATTTAACAAAAAAACTCAAATACAAAAAAATTCGAAAGCAACCACGCCACATTAAAACTCACCACAATGAAACTCACCACACAAAAACTCACCACACAAAAACTCACCACACTAAAACTCACCACAATAAAATTCACCACACTAAAAATTGTACTGGGAAAAACTCTACGGGAATGAATTCTACGGGAAAGAATTCTACCGGAAAAGAATTCTACCGGGAAGAATTCTACGGGAAAGCGTTTTACGGAGAAGATATAAATAATAAAAATGTTCTTTATATTAATAAAATCACTCTATATCCTTGCATTTACAAAATCTTGGCACGAGTCGTGCACGGGTCCAGCTAGTATACAAATAAAGCACATGATTTCAGCTATTTTCTAAAATAATTAAAAAAAAAATTGGACGCAAAATTCGTTGACTTTTTGGAATTTCCATATGAACCTCGACAAGCACTTCTGTACTTCTGACGTCCGGAACGTCAATTATTTAATTAATATCTTTTGATCTACAGTATAAAATTCTCAATTTTTTTGCAGATGTTTGGTCCTATATAAATACTACTTGAACAAAAAAAGTAATTTCATTAATTTTCCTTCGAGATATTAAAGTTTTCAGTGTACGAATGTCCCGTCCGGAACCCCATGAAATTCCCTTATGCAATTTTGTGACTTGTAATTCTTTACATACTTAGCTACAAGATTTTTGAAGAAATAATAATTAAGTTTACGTTCTTTTTATACTTTACCTTTACCGTTAGATTTGTTTTTATAACATAATTACCTAATGTGACATATAGTCACATTAGGCAGATTCGGGTTAAGCTTATCTCTGGTAGTACTTTATTCTATTAGAGAAGACAAGACATGGCTTGAACACCTTTATCAGTAAATTATGGGTTGTTACAAGGTAAAAATTATGGCCAATTTCTAATTGGGGTAAGACGTTTTATTTGTTTAAATGTTTCTCAGCATTAACGGGCAGCTCAAATGGAGAAATATACCAAGGCTATGTTCCTCAGACCGGTCTATGATCTTCAGACCTATAATTGTAATCATTATTACGACAATAAAAATTGTATAGATTAATAAAATAAATTAATACAATTTATAAATGTTATATTTTTTTTTCTATTAAAAAATAGAAACTTTTGTACCCTGTAAAAATTAGCCGATATTTGGACACCTTGCCAACCCAGTAAATTCCCGGTGCTACTTTCTTACACATGCATTGCATTGCGTTAACGTGTAAAAGTTCAACAAACACGCAAAGGCAATTAAAATTACTTAATAGACATGCGAACCTAAAACCAAAGCCTAACTTGCCGTACCATCCGCACTCAATTGCATTGAATTTATCGAAATGTAATGAAAAATAGAAAAACAAAAAATAAACAATTGAACAAAGTAAAAGGTCTTAAGACAGGACAGGACAGGACGCATGCGCTCGAGCCACAAAAGACAGAAGCTGATGACTGTGCTCACCTGCGTGTGGCAACGAGCGCACTGCACTTTTTTCTGGGCTCACTTGTCTTTGACTCCACTACTGTGCGGTGCTCCCTTCCATTAGTTGCATTTCCATGGAGCATTTTTCTATTTTCCTACTAAATGATTTTTGTACAAGTATTTAGCAAGGAGCAAAATTCCGATTATTGAAATTGTTTATACACTAAGAAAAAATCACTTATATCGCTAATATAAATTATTAAGAAATATCAAAACGATACTTGCAATAAAGCTAATAAAATTACTTTTAAAAATTTCAAAAACGTATATCATGTAATTTAAATACATTACAGCTGTGTTACAGTCCATTTTATTATTATAAATATACCTATATTTGATTAGTTATTTGATTTGGCAATTATTGAATGCATTTGAGGCGCGTATTTTAGAAATGTTGTCAGTTTTGTCAAATTGGCTTTAGTTTTTGATATATAGCCCGATTTCGAAATTCTCATAATTTTCTTTTTTGATATTTTTATTATTACAACAAGAATTAAGAGTGGACCTATCTTTTCTACATTAGATATAGATTATCTTGCACTATAATACAAACATTTTAGTATACAAAATTGAATAAAAAATTACAAATTTTTTGAATTAATTTGTAGTTTTTTCTTTTGGAATATCTACTGAGATCTACCCTAGTCCTTCTGACTATATCCATTGGCCTGTGAAATCTATTCCGTTTTGTGGTAAATATCACCAGGAGCGCGCATGCCCGGGATTCGAACCCGAGACCTATAGAATGCAGGACCTCTGGACTGCTGAGGCCGGCATTGATATTTAGTAGTTATCTTCAGGATGTTCTCCATCTAAGTATTTAACAAATATGAGTTTGTAAATTACATTGGGTTGTGGAAAATGTTTAGTATACACTAAATATAAAAATTAGAATATTTGACATAATATTTTTCTTAGTGTTGTTATTTGCTAAGACTTCAACATGTTTTTTGTCATTATCAAACAATTGAAGGGGATGTAATTGTTAAGAATTTTACAACACAAATTTAACATTTAAATGGTATTTGTTATTCGTTTTCTGATATTTTTCTGAGTAATTTGTAACTTTGACACCTTTAAGCAGAAATACATATAAAAATCTTTTACACTTTATACACTGAACCAATTACATATTTTTGCTTGAATTTAAATTAAAAACTTTAATAGTACCCTTTTTAATTAACACAAAAATATACTTCCGAACACAACAGCAATAAAACATTGAATTACCAAAGCCAAAATAAAAAAAATTGTGTGTTTCGTTCGACAGCTAACAACAGCCAACATTCCAACAGCATCTATAGTTCTGCATCAAGTTCTCGTTGAGATGCTTTTGTGATTACAATTTACATGATGTATAGGCCATGGACGTAGACTTATGCACACACCCATGGCATAGGTTGGCTAACAGGAGCGGTATGGATTGCGCAGCATTAAACTGGATTAGAAGCTTTACCAAACTTACTTTAAAACTATTTAAAAATAAATGCAAAAATAATGCTTGCTGCCCTTGAAAACATGAAATTCAAATCATCTACATACTACATAAGTAAGTTTGTGAATTATTTGTGGGCAAAACTCTTGGTTTCTGGAATTATTTTTGTTCTTGTCCATAGTTAATGATTAAGATTTGCCATTAGCGAAGGCGTAATAACATTGTTAGTTAATATAGTTTTGGTTCTTTGCTCATTTCTTAGATTTATTTATCTCACATACATTGTGTACCCTTTATTAAAACCAGGTATTCGGTTTTAAGTTGGAAATAAAAATCATAATATCATGGTTTTACTTAAATTCGGAAAAAAATTATATTGTTACGAAAAGATGTAGTTTGCCCCACTGTGCAAGCATTCGACAATAATAAATGAGACGCAAGACAATTCAGCGCACTAAGCAATGTGTTAGAAAGAGACGGAAGATCATTCAGCGCACTGAGTCAGTGTGCGAGAAAGAGATGGAAGATTAGCGCATTAAAACACATGTGTGCGAATAAGCATTCAATAATAATAAATGAGACGCAAGACAATTCAGCGCACTAAGCAATGTGTTAGAAAGAGACGGAAGATCATTCAGCGCACTGAGGTAGTGTGCGAGAAAGAGATGGAAGATCAGCGCATTAAAACACATGTGTGCGAAACGAGTAGAAGGTTCTCGAAACAAGTCGAAGCTTGTCGAAACGTGTCCAACAGATGCATGCAGTATATAAGGGAGCCGCATCTGAGGTACAGCACTTCAGTAGTCGAGTGCATCTCGTGTGATAAATGTCAAGTTAAATTGTGGACTTGCAGCAGTTGTTAGAATTTGTTATTAGTAAAGTTGTTTATAAAAGTGAATTAATAAAGTTAATTGTTATAATATAAACCAAACATAAGAGTGTTTTTATTTTGTACACAATCCAGCAATACGAACTCGTAGAAAAGTTTACCGTAGACTGAATAATCGTAACAATATATTTATAAAGCGTATGAAGAATTACCAATATAAAGTATTAAGAATATACATAAAACGAGTTGGGAAAGTTAGGTCACATGGGTAAGTTCGGTCACATGGGGCGGATTTTTATAGTCGGTCGGGCCCGACTATGGAATACCCTACACCTTTGGTGGAGATATTAATGAGGAATATTTAATTGTATACCTTAATTTTAATTTTTTAATTATGCTGAACCTCCCCACCCTCAGAATATTATTCATATATCAGAAATTTAAGTTTTATATCCCCATAAATTAAAAAATTAATAAAAAGTATAAAAAACTAAAAAAAATTTAAAAATATAATTGGGCGGACCACGCCTATATTTAAAAATTTGAAAGGCTAATATTTCATAGATTTGATTTTAATAATTTACGGATCATATTTCCACTATGAAAACCCGGGAAATAATGAAAAAAAAAGCGGGCGGATCACGCCCATTTTTGGACCACATATTTTTAGGTCAATTCTAACAATACGTTTTAAATTTTATAACTATTACCTTGAATACTTTTCGAGTTATTAGTTTCGAAAGAGTTATATAAAAGTGACTTGTATGGGAGGTGGGCGTGTCCGTTGACCGATTTGGCTCATTTTCAAACTCAATTCCTACTTTTGGCTAAAATATATTGAGTCGAAATTTCATCACATTCTGATCAGTATTTCTCAAGTTATTCTGTATTCGGACAGCAAGACAGCAAGACGGACAAACAGACAGACAGACAGACGGACATGGCTAAACGGACTCGGGTAGTGATGCTGATCAAGAATATATATACTTTTCCATACCGGACACGCCTCCTAAGGGGCGTTACAATATATGCACAAAGTTAATATACCCTGTACCTCATAGGTGTAGGGTATAAAAATCATAATATCATGGTTTTACTTAATTTCGGAAAAATTTTTATATATTTATAAAGCGTATGAAAAATTACCAATATAAAGTATTAAGAATATATATAAAAAAATTACATATAAAAATAACCACACATGCCGATTTTAGAACGGTTTAACCAAAGAAAATTTTGATTTTCTTGTACTTTTCAACTTAAGGACGATGCGCGAGCATAAGATTTTATTCACAATTGATGAAATTTGAAGAGGACATTAATAGATACAATCTCTAATTATCTAAGCCTATTTCTATCCCAAAAAAAAATTACTCTACTAGAAGACATTTTACCATTTGAGTAAGGTTAGGTTTGCTGATTATCCACAATTTTTTGAAATGTCGATCAGTTCGTCGAGAGTTGATTCATAGTGTATGGTGTCCAATAGTCTCTTTCCATTTTCTTCTAACCAGATGCTCGGATGAGTTTCATAATTTTTAGCGGATATTTGTTAATGATGTCGTGTATTTCCTGTAAGAGAAAATAAACTAAAATTTTAATTTGTTTTATCGATAGTGCGGGACATTGGCAGTTATAGGTGTTCTTCTCGGTCTCAATGTCACCAGTGCACTGTGGACAGAAGTCAATTCTAGCTCGCCGTAAATACAGTTTTGCGCCAATCTTATGGAAACTTTGTAAATACTAAGCATACATGGCTATGAATAGATTTCAGTAGATTACTGTCATATAATTGAATTGTTAAAATGTCTATAATTTTGGTCTGGAATGAGATATTCTGTTTATATTTGGTATTTAGATACATACTATAATCATACATGACTATTCTTAATATGGGCATGATGGGCCAACTGCCACGCCTACCTTTCTATTTAAACTATATTACTTGACCATCATAATATTAGGCACTATGATACTTATCACAATTCTTAACTTCCATAGCAAATATGAGCCAGTTTTGTCAACTATAATGACAGAAAAGGCAATACTGACATATTAAAATAACAAAATGTTGTCAAATCACCTCAACTCAATTAAAATGACGTGTGGAAAATTAATACAAGCATGATTAACACCGTTTGAAAGAAGACATATCACCCATTATGCCTGTTGAAAGATTTATGAGAGCTTGTTTTTTCCATGTCCACTTTTGTATGAAAATATGTAATCTTTGTTTTATGTTTTTGCCAAATATTCAGAAAAAACACGAATAGACATTTGAAATTTTTGATATACAAGTTGACAGTTTTCTCAATTTCCAATAATATAAAATTAACATTCTGCATTTGGAGTATATATTGAAAGAGTTATAATGTAACCCATTTTTATTTTTAAAAAAGCATTTTATTCTATTTTTGACTAGGGATTTTTTAACTAGGGTGTATCATTTTTTATTTCTGTTCTAGATTCTCATAAATTTTGAATAAATTGACATATTTTTCAACTTTCTGCGGCTATAATTTCTGATTTTAGGCGAGCTAGACTAAGTTTCTGTCCCATAGTGCAGTGTTGCGGACACAGGTTCTCCTGTCTAAAGCCTATTTTCTCCATTAGGGTCAGATTTTTTCCAGTTCAAAAAAGTCCGAATTTTTCAGCCCTGATTAGGGTAGACCAAATCACCCGGGTTATGTTATGGTAAATATTCAATATACTAGGTTCAATATACTATACTCCTATCCTATTATAAATTCTTCTACAATTTTTACTTCTTGTCAAGATTATTGTCTTTCCTAATAGGACAAATTTGGTAATAATAATCTATTCAAATTATAGCTTAGAATAATAATTTCGTATTTAGAGGTTTCAACTCACCCATAACCCAAGGCTTTTCTAAGTTGTTGACCAAATTTTATGATCTTTCTTTTTAAATGAATTTTCTCTAATGTTAAACTATTATTAAATAATTATACTGGGTTTTTGATAATGCACGTCATTTATAATATCCATAATTTAATTCAATATTTTGCTTTAAATGTATTCAATATAAAAATAAATACAAAAATATATATTTTTTTTAGATTTCAGTTTTTTTGTTTATATTTAAATATGCAACCAAATTAAGAGATCTGATAAAAAAAAAGGAATCAATATTTTATTTCCGCCCTTTTGTGAACTGCACCCATCAACAAACAAACAAATAAAGCCTAATCCTGATTTATCTCAACAACATGCCACACATATTAAACTATCAGCCTTCGTTGCAGCATTCAACTTAGGCTTAAAATCTCGGAGAAGCGCTTCAGTTGAACTCACTCTAACTTCATAATGTAATGCCGACAGCAATTACCATTTCAATTCACTATTCATTTTAGTGAAAGGCTACATTTTGCGGCTCAAACTCGCAGTAGAAAACTTAGACACACAGCCACAACCTTAGCGCTTGACAGACCAACTAAACCTCGGTCATGCAGACTCTCGCATCGCATCTCGCATCGTATCCGCACACCAGGCAAGTCAGAGTCCCCCGTCATTCAACTGCATCTGTCTGAGTTGCATGTACGGGAATGGACACAGTTAGTCAGTAAAATGGCTCTACTTGGATCAAACGTCTAACAAATGAAATTGAAATGAAATAAAATAAAATGCACATTCTTTAATTTGCCCTTTGGTGGTTATACGTTCAAGATCTATCTATTCTTCAAGAGTTCTAGTTTATTCAATTGAATACGTTTTATTGCCGATGGAATCAAAGTACAGTGTCTATTATTAAATATTTTTACTTCTCTATGTGAGTTTTTTTTTCTTCTTTTTCTTACTACCAATATACTGCATTTGTTTGCAGTATTTTATTGCATGTTCTGAGTGGCGCCACATTTTAAGCCTGCGGTTTAATTTCGCATTGTTTAATAGAAACTGTTTACTAGCTGGGACTTGAAAGATTACATAATGATGACCAACAAAAAACCGATAGAAGTTTGTGGAATATTCTAGAATGCGGCTGTTCCGTTACATATAAATGTGTAAGAGATGAGGATTTTTTAAGAGCAATATCGCATTGTTTAATTGGAACTGTTTACTAGCTGGGACTTGAAAGATTGCATAATGATGACCAAAAAATCGATTAGAAGTTTGTGGAAAATTCTAGAATTCGGCAATGCAATGCACATGAATGTGAAAGAGATGAAGATGTTTTAAGAGCAATATCGCATTGTTTTATAGGAACTGTTTACTAACTGGAACTTGAACGATTGTACAGTGAAAAAAAAAACGATTAGAAGTTTGTGGAATATTCTAGAATGCGGCTGGTACATTACACATGAATGTGAATGAGATGAGAATATTTTAAGAGCAATATTGCGTTGTTTAATAGAAACTGTTTACTAGCTGGATCATGAACAATTGTAAAATGATAAAAAAAACCCGATTAGACGTTTGTGGAATATTCTAGAATGCGGCTGTTATGTTACACATGAATGTGAAAAAGATATTTTAAGATCAATATCGCATTGTTTAATAGGAACTGTTTACTAGCTGGGACTTGAAAGATTGCATAATGATGACCAAAAAATCGATTAGTAGTTTGTGAAAAATTCTAGAATGCGGCTGTTCCTTTACAAATAAATGTGAAAGAGATGAAGATATTTTAAGAGCAATATCGCTTTGTATAACAGGAACTGTTTACAAGCTGGCACTTGAACGATTGTATAACGATTACCAAATAAACCGATTAGAAGTTTGTGGAATATTCTAGAATTCGGCAATGCTTTGCACATGAATGTGAAAGAAATGAAGATATTTTAAGAGCAATATCGCATTGTTTAATAGGAACTGTTTACTAACTGGAACTTGAACGATTGTACAATGAAAAAAAAAAAACGATTAGAAGTATGTGGAATATTCTAAAATGTGGCTGTTACGTTACACATGAATGTGAAAGAGATGAAGATATTTTAAGAGCAATATAGATACTTATGAAGTGCAGAAGTTTGTGCCGCACTGAGGGAGTTTTAAAGAAACTACATCAAATTGATAACATTGATCTTACGGACCGTTTCATAATAACATCAGATGTTTTCTATATACAAAGTAAGTCTTTGTTTTGAACGCAATCTAGAAAAACAAATTTGTAGAACAGTTTTATGGATATATTTTGACATAGGTATTCTAATTTAACAAATAACTTCATTCACATCTTGTGACATAAATAAAAATATAAAATCACTTAAAACCCATAAATATCATTTTATATATATTAAATAATTACGTGGTACAACAATAATTAAGAGCTTCCGCATTTAACGTTTCGGCCGATTTAAATTGCAATCAATTTTAACGCTAACAATCTGAAAACCTTAACCAGTTTTTCCAACACGACACCTTTGTCATCATCAATCAACGTTTGTGCCACATTTGACGGACAACAGCTTGTTGGGCTTCCTTTGACAAATGGCCTAATAAGCGATAAAGACTTTTCCATTAACGTGACTTATTTTAATGACTCAAAGTAGTAGTTGTGGCAGTGCAGATAATTGCCGCCGCCAGTTGTTGCTCAGACAAAAGAGCAACACAGCGCGCGATGATTGCAAATCCAATAATTGATATTGTTTTTGTTACATTTCAAACGTTGTAACTCCTTGATGTTATGAGGTAAAACATTGTGTCAACGTTGCATGAATGATTGCAGCACCACTCTGGATGGAGCCAAGTAGCCTGCTGGTCGAAACACATGTGTTGATTCACATATTTCTTATTTGAAATTAGATGCTGTAAATAGGCAACAATAATTAAACTAGTCAAAACTAGTTATTTACAGGAAAAATAGCCTGTTTATAATGAGAGCATTTGATAAATTAAGTAAATAATATAGCACCAAAAACACCAAATACAAATGGTTGACTTAACAACAATATATACAAGTTGTGTATAATTTTAATCAAGGATTCGAAACTCAAACGATTAATGCTTTAGATTTTATTTTAAGTTTAAAGCGAAAGGGTTTCGATGTACTGATTTCAAGTTTTTGCATAAAGGTTACTTTTAGTCCGGCTTAGACCGGCTATAACTTGCACACATCTTAAAGTTATCATTATGCCATCAAAATGTCCGTATTAAAATTTCTGTTTTCATGTTATATTTGAAATTGTCTTTAACTATACGAATTTAATTGTTGTTATTTAAACTGATATTGGTTCCCAAAGTAAAATGCTCATATGGACTTTATCTGCAACACATTTTGACATTGCCTTCAAGATTTATACTAATAAATTCGATTACAAATGTAATTTCGCAGCTGTCAATATAAAATGCTACCATTTAAAATTCTTTCAGCTGTAAAACATACCAATCAATATTGCACCACACATCCACAAGTCTATGCAATAGAATGATACTGCATTGAAGCAAAATAATTTGTGAATTTGTTCCGTGTATTTTTTTTCTTCTCAACTCCTATGAATATATTTCGCATGATAAACTAGATAAAATACGCGATTTGCAGTAGATTGAGTTTGTGATACCCATGGCTGTCGGACAGTGGCAGCACGAAAACGGGTTTTGTGCCAAATTATATTATTTTCCATCTACATTTAATTGACTGTCTGATATGCATCGATTAAAATCTTATCAGTCTGGTGTGGTGCGGCGGTGTACGGTCGGATGTGGCAACAAAACCGCATTGCAACAGCGTCTTTAGGTGCCCCAGACACTGCATATATCATATTTATGTATATCATAATTAAAACGTTAGAAAATATTCAATAAACATTTCAGTTAATAAACAAATTTCCCTGGAGAAGCAACAGCTCCACCTCAGTTCTAATAAATGCCATGTAGCAACTCAATATAAAGCGTGCTCCCCAACAAGAGACTCCCTGTCGGATCACTTACACTGTCGGATGGGTTTGCTGCGGCATACCGAAAAAACAATTACTGTATATCGAAGTATAGAATCGATAGTTTCATAGAGAACATGCAGAGAAAAACTATGATTGTTGAAATTATAAATGATTCTTAAAATAATTATAATAATTTTCTGCATATTTTATTGAGTGATTGTGACTAATTTTATGAAAATCAATGACAAAGTCAAAATATAAATTTTTATTTTTGTAAATTTCAACTTTACGTAAATTTTAAAAAGGAAAAAATCTTGGGGTTCGAAGATGTGATATATCATTGGAAAGATAATTCAATTGACTAAAAGATTCGTTTAATATTTATCAACAGATTATACTTTATAACAAATTTTCTTGACTAGGTAATGTCAGTATTATGCAGTTCTTAAACACCCGGTATATTGAACTGGGTACAGAATTGTTGACATCGATGAACCAAATAGCCTTTTTATATAATTATGTCCGGAAAAACGCATGATTTTTAATACTGTTACGAAAATTCAGTCTACGGAAAACTGATCTACAAGTTCGTATCTCTGGATTGTGTACAAAATGAAAAACACACTAATATTTGGTTTTAACTAGTATTATTTCAACTAGTATTAATTAACTTTATTTACTTAAATAACAACTTAATAATAATAGTCTCTAATAACAACTGCTTTATTACTACATTTTAACTTAACAATGTTCAATCACGAGACGCACTAGTTCACTATCAAATCACAACTGAAGTGCTGTGCCTCAGATGCACCGCCCTTATATACTGCATGCATCAGTTCGCTACGTTTCGACAACCTTCGACATTTTTCGAGAACCTTCTACTCGTTTCGTGAATGACGCATGCTATTGGCATCTCATTCGCACTCATGTGTTTTAATGTGCTGATCTTCCATCTCTTTCTCGCGCATTGCTTAGAGCGCTGAATGATCTTCCGTCTCTTTCTAAACCACTTTGCTTAATGCGCTGAATTGTCTTGCATCTCAATTATTGTTTTTATTGGATCAAATAACCTCTTTTCGTAACAATACTATCATGATTGCTGCAATTATGTTTATGATGTGATTAATTGTCAACATACATCCATTATGTAAAGTTTCTAAAATCGAAGAAGCAGAAAGAAATTTGAGTACATAAATAATTCCAACATATTATTATCTTCCCGACAGTATTGATCTAACCAAGTAACACTATAGTCATAATCATAGAAACATGATGCTCTTTAACATGATACCAGCAAACATGTTTTTTTTCTCTGCATACAGAGATGGTCCACAGAAGAGGCGTTTCATATAGGAGCAATTTATGCAACATTTGCTGCAATTAAATTGTCAATACATTCAACTACCTTTTGTAAATGTTCTAGTATGTAGATGACTTCATAAAGCCTGCAAACTACAGGAAATCTTATAAGATTTTGAAAATATGTACGCTGAATTATGTATAATGATCAAGGAAAACACGACTAAGGTTATTTCAGTTGGATTTATTTAATCATTAGAGCAGTAATTACCAAATGGTTTTAGCATTAAGAAATATTAAGGGTATTCATATAACGTGTTAAGTCGTGCTAAATTGTTAAAGTTAGCACCATTTTATATGAACGTACTATTTCATGTTAACTTAAAAATGCTGTCAAAATGTATAATTTGCATCTAACTATTTTAGTTTCCAGTGCTTAGAAAAACTCCTAAATAAATAACACACAATTAACAATGATGACTTTTAAACTAGTCTTAACAAATTAGATTTGTCAAATATAAACACATCTCAGAGCTTGATAAGTTGCTATTCCCTGCTAAGTCAATTTTCATACAAAAATTGTAATAGATTTTAAAAATTTGTTAAGTATAGCCAGTTAGCAGGACTTAACAAGTTATATGAATACCCATAATATATATTCTACAAATTACCACATACATATAACTCTTTTTGTACCTTTTTCAAGTAGGGAAACCTGGCGTAAAGTGGGACATGGAGTAATGTGGGAAATTGTAATTTTTATACAAGTTTAAATGATTTTAAGTTATGATAAAATTGCGATATTGGGGTAAAGTGTGAAACACTTTCTGTGGTAAAGTGGTAAATATAATTTAAGCAATGTTTGTTGTAATTTTAGTACAAAAATTGTGTTATGGCTTCAAATTTCAATCTCCACAAACCAATGAAAAGCGACATTTTGACTTCACCTGAGATAAGTTCCGAATTGTGGAAGAAAGCCGAACTTTTAACAGTAGAAAAATGAATATATCGGTAAAGATAATTCAACTTCATCAGACGAAAAGTATTTTGTATAATTTGCGTGAATAAAATTCCGAAATATTAAAATTTTAACAATATGTGCAAATGGCCTGTATACTTGAAATTTGCTAACTTGGCGACCAGGAACTACACCTGTATGTTTATGAATTTAAACATTTTACTTCGTATTCTTGCAATAGCATTATTATTTTATTATTTTATTGTAATGTTTTTTACACTTAATATATTTGACATTGTTGTGAAAAAAAACAAAACATGAAAAATAACACAACATTGTAAAAATTTTAAACTTTTCCATTTTACCCCAGGATTTTTCAATGAAAAATAACAAAACATTGTAAACATTTTAAAGTTTCCCAATTTACCCCAGGATTTTTCAATAGATCCGAAATTAAGCTGTTTTAAAAAATCGCTGAAAAATCAATGAAAAGTCACATACATGGAATTCTGTTGATGCAAAAAGTTAGAGCATGAGCCAGTTATATGGAATAGACCCTTCCATAGAATTCAATTGTACTTTTTTGGAAGAGAGTCAAAATGTCTCCCCCTTTGCCCCAGGTTCCTCTACCTATTGAAATTTTAATTTGATAGAATTTGCTTTTGGCTTTCCAGAATTTTATTTTTAAATTAAAATAAACGTATTTTCATGGAATTTAATCGTTTATAGTTTTGTGATATGAGTACAATTCAATTCAATTTTTATAGTAAAATATTCGATGGTTGTTCGAAAAAAATTTTAGAACATGACCGTGTATAACATAAATTGATAATCGATAAAACCAATAGTTATTAATATTGGTTGTGAACATATAATTAATTTTAAAAGCATTGTTTTTTTTTTTTTAATTGGTCAATTATTGTTTGTAATATAAATGAAGGAATTTTGAAAGAGTTTTTTTTTTACGAATCTGATTAGTTTTACTTTACGATGATACATATAATAAATACCACATATATCTGAATATATATTACTAAAACTATAAAGTACCTATTTATTATATATTATATCAGCTATAATTGTTGCTCGACAAAAACTTTTAAAAACGTTTTGAAGGAGTGTCATGCAATTAACAAACATGTTAAACATACAGTAGATGACTTGCACCAGTTGGTGCATTTAATCTTTTTAATCTAAATATTTGCATTGCGCTAGTAGCTGTTAATTGTGCTAGCCGCCACTTAAACTATAGCTTTTCTCACTGAGTTCACTGAGCATTTAACAAAAAGCACGCGCTCCATCAATTGGCGTCAATTAAATGTGATCGTAAAGTAATTGAGTTATGGCATTTATGATTGCGGGAAGCATTGATACCGATCAACAGTTATTATAATTGCAAACAACTAAATACTTGGGAGAAATATGAATCACTTAATTGTATATTAAATGGTTAGTGTTTTAGTTAATTTCGTTCAAAATAAAAAAAATAATATATTTAACTATATGAATTATTGTGTGGAATTTAAATAAACAAGTCATAAATATAACTATTAAACTGTTACTATTACCTGTTCTTAGTATTTATTTTGATAGAGTCAATGACAACCCACACAATTATTGAGGCTATTAAATCGTTTACCACTTTTCATACAACTTAAAAAAAGCGCTGAAAACATTAAGGTTTTTCTTTTCGTCTCTGTGTGGTCGTTTATGAATGTAAATGGTATTTAATAGCTTTATTAAATTATAATAAATCACCAATAATATTTTAATATTACTCCATGAATATATTCCAGTTATAATATGATGTTTGGCAACACTATTAGTGTATCCGGTATTTGATTTCATTATTATTTATATATTTGTATTACAGTTAATTGCTTCCATCAACGATTTAATTTTACGTTTACATGTTAGCACTAATCGCAGAATGCATAAATTGAACATTTATTAAATTAAAAAAATAGTTTAACAATTAAAAAATAAAATTATCGCGTTTTTAATTTTATGTCACACAACATTTTCAGCTTTAAATCTCAATTAAAAGTGTATTGTTGTCAACATGTTAACAATTAGCAAAAATTGTTAATAAAAACATTTAAACAAGTATATTTACAATTAGTTTCAACACACAGTATATACATAAAGTGCATAACAGATTTACAAGTACAAAATAATATTCAGCAATAAAAACGTAATTAATTTACTTGGAAAATTAAATTGGAGCAATTAATTTTGCAAAATTGACAACTAACATGCATCATTTGCAAAAGAAATACAAAAAACTAGAAAAACAAATATTAATTTACAAAATAAAAAAAATGTAGAACAGAAATTGTGTAGCAGTTTGCAAAAACGAGCACAAAATGTTTAGGAAATATTTGTTAGTCCAATTGAGTCATGATAAATCAAATGGTTTTTCTTATAAATAAATGTAGGATTAATTTGAAATTATTTAAATATTTCAAAGGGAAAATAATATGAATCGGTCCTAGTTCTGTCGCTTTTATATGAAAACAGCTGGTAACATTAACATGGTCTTGTCATGCAGACACTTAGTCCTATCACTGAACTGGTCTTCAATTGGAGAATTTTAAACTTTATCAAATTCTTTAATTAAAGACCGGTTGGTTTCATATAAAAGTGACAGAACTAGGACCGATTCATAATAATTTCGCGTAGGGATGTGATAACCCAGTCTGCCTTTTGTTTCGATATTGATGCGAGAATTATACGATAAGTTGGAGAATTCGTACGATATCGAATCAGACTTAGTTTTTTCGGAACGAGAATAAAAATTATTTTGGATTGATATCACATCGAATAGTGCAAAGATATCAACTATCAATAAATGAGGGACAATATTCTGTTGACGAAGAAATTTTATTATAATTGTGAAAATCATCAATAAACCAAATTTCGACATCTCGATCATAAACAATATGCAAACATTTTAATGTTTGTGAAAAATTAAATTGTCACAATTTAGTCTATATTGTGATTCGAGCATAACGATTTTGAATTCGCCTTAATATAAAATTGGTTTTCAAATGAATTTAAACCACTTGATTGATTTGAAACAAAAAAATTGAAAACCATCAATAAACCAAATTTCGACATCTCGATCATAAACAATATGCAAACATTTTAATGTTTGTGAAAAATTAAATTGTCACAATTTAGTCTATATTGTGATTTGAGCATAACGATTTTGAATTCGCCTCAATATAAAATTGGTTTTCAAATGAATTTAAACCACTTGATTGATTTGAATATTTTTAATTCATTTGAAAAACATTTCGTCGTTGTAGAACTAAAAGTCACCAAATATATTTTTATGAAAAACTTAAATTTCGAGTTTGTTGATAAACATTATAAAAAGTAATTGATGCATTTTTAAAGTTGAAATATCAATTGATATATTTACAATTTCTTATCATGCGGTAATTGAGATCATCGGTTAAAAATTGTCAGATATATAAAGATTTTTGTAAATGAGTATTTGGAATTTTGAAAATGTATTTGGCGTGAATGATAATATTATATGCAAAAGAATATATAATATTCTATCGAAATGTGGAATAATATTTGCATTTAATGAAAGCTAATTTTTTTTGAAAGCTTCTTAATATGGCATCTACTTTTTCATCCATGGTTATAATGAAATTAATATCATTGCATTTTGAGAACATGTGAAAAAATGTTTTTAATTAGGAAGGAATTAAGATGATCGGATGTTGTATATCTTTTGAAATACAAACGGGTTTTGCAAATAATTTAATATTGCTTCAATTGAGCTAAGTTATGTTTATATTGCGATATTGGGGTAAGGTAGGAAACACGTTCTTGGGTAAAGTGGGAAACATAATTTAAGCAATGTTTGTTGCAATTTTAGTCAAAATATTTTTGAACTTAAACTTCACCTGAGATAAGATCTGAATTGCAGAAAAAGCCGAAAAGCAAGCTTTTAAGAAGAACAAAAATAATACAGCAGTAAAGATTCATCAACTTTGTCAAAAGAAGTAGATTTTTCTATAATTTGCTTAAATGAAATCCCGAATAATATCTGCAAATGGCCTGTATACTTTAAATTTGTAAACTTGACGACCAGCAACCATCTGTCACCATTTTCACTCAGAATAATATGACTAGGAGTAAATGCACAAATTTGTTTAGTACTTTCTTAACATAACTACTTAGATGTTTTTGAATTTAAACTTTTTTTCTTCTTCTTTTTTCTCGCAATAGCATTCTTTTTATACTACCTTATTGTAATGCTTATTATCCTTCATATATTTGACATTGTATTGAAAATAACAAAACAGGAAAAAGTAGATTAAAAAAGCGATTTGGTAAAAATTATGAAGTTTCCCACTTTACCCGAGGTTCTTTCAATAGGTCCGAAATTGAGCTGTTTTGAAAAATCGCTCAATAATCAATGAAAAGGTACATAAATGGTATTCTGTTGATGCAAAAAGTTAGATCTTGAACCAGTTTATGGAATAGACCCTTCCAAAGAATTTAATAAAATAAATTTTAATAATTTTTGGAGAAAAAGCAAAACGTGTTCCACTTCACCCAAGCTCCCGTATATAATTTTATTATAATAATGCTGATGCTAATGCGAACAGAGTGTTTGTATTATATAATTTTTGTTATAAAAAGGATTTATTTAAAAACGAGTTGGGAAAGTTAGGTCACATAGGTAAGTTCGGTCACATGGGGCGGATTTTTATAGTCGGTCGGGCCCGACTATGGAATACCCTACACCTTTGGTGGGGATATTAATGTGTGATATTTATTTGCATACCTTAATTTTAAAGTTTTTAATTATGCTGAACCTCCCTACCCTCAGAATATTATTCATATATCAGAAATTTACGTCTTATATCCACATAAATTAAAAAATTTATATAAAAGTATAAACAACTAAAAAAAAAAATTAAAAAATATAATTGGGCGGACCACGCCTATATTTAAAATTTTGTAAGGCTCATATTTCATAGATTTGATTTTAATAATTTACGGATCAAATTTCCACTATGAAAACCCGGGAAATAATGAAAAAAAAAGTGGGCGGATCACGCCCATTTTCGGACCACATATTTTTAGGTGAATTCTATCAATACCTTTTAAATTTTATAACTATACCTTGAATACTTTTCGAGTTATTAGTTCCGAAAAAGTTATATAAAAGTGACTTGTATGGGAGGTGGGCGTGTCCGTTGACCGATTTGGCTCATTTTTAAACTCAGTTCTTACTTTTGGCTAAAATATATTGAGACGAAATTTCATCGCATTCTGATCAGTATTTCTCAAGTTATTATGTATTCGGACAGCAAGACAGCAAGTCGGACAGACAATATATGCACAAAGTTAATATACCCTGTACCTCATAGGTGTAGGGTATAAAAAATCAGATATGGTCTATGGTTTTTAAATCGATGTAAAAGTATTTTTAACACAAACATATTTTTTAGGTTTAAATAATAAGGAATAGTGGAGATTCAACTCATTTTCATCAGTTTCTAACTTCATTTTTTTATGAAATCTACTCAGCCATTATTAAGAAAGCCTCATATATTCTGATGGCATTTCACACACAACCTACGCAAGAACGATTGAACCAACTTTTCGTGTTACCAATGAAAATGTACAACATTTATTGCGTGCATGTTGTGTTGCTCATTTCACAGTTACGAACATTTTTTCGATATATTCAGAAGTGCGAGTGTTCCATGTTTAGTGAATAATCCGTAATGTTTGGGTTCAAAAGGATGTAAAAGGAATAAAAATGTAAATAAAACTTTTTTTTTTGTATTATGACACCTTCCGAAAGCTTAACAGCGTCAAATATAGTCAGATAGTTTGGTTGAAATTTTATTATTGGTGTACACTATCGAACGTAAAAGTCAAAAACATGCTGAATCGTTCCAATGCGTAGCTTCGTCGTTGCATTGATTTTCTTGATCATCATGATTATCAGCTTACAATGTACCTCGCAGTAGTGCTGAACCCCAGCCTGTTGGTTGTTGCAGAAGAAGCTGTCGGATCATTTGAGCCACCTCAACCAAAGATTACAAGGTGCCCATCAAGACTGCGCTACTCAATCACTCTCGTTCTTTGAGTACTGTGAGTCAGACTTCAATTTTGTTGGAGATTATTTTTATTATTTTGGATGCATGCAAATGTAGTTCGTGATTGATCGCTGGCTGTTGGGTGTTGTTGTTGTTATTTTTGTACTGCATTCTGAGCCAACCTTTAAAGCAACCACAAGAAAAATGCAAATGCACTTGTGTTGAACTTTAAGCCATGGCGCATGGAATGTACATCACAAGGCGTTGATGGAAGAAAAAAGAAAATAAAAAAGTTACCGGATTTGTAGTCTCCTTATTGGTTTCGTACATAATGTTCTAGCCGTTGTTGTAAATAAGTTTGCTAGATTTGTGGCGGCACTTTGGCGTCATCACCAGTCACACGTAATAAATTTCTATAATGATCACAATGATCTCGTGCTTCTTAGCGAAGATCTCATTCTGTCCCTCGATTTATACAATCGGACATTGATTGTATTAGTGTTCGGAAGAAATATGTATTGAGCGATTATAAGAGTTGAAAGTAAAGTGGAAAATGAAAGTCTGTATTAAATTTAATCAATAATTGAGAGACTCAACAGAACACAAAGTTGTACTATTTCCGTATTTAATCAAATCTACATAGAAAGAAAAATGTAAATCATTTGGATGATTTTTGTTCTACAAACCTTCACAATGTTCTATAATCAATTTATAATATTTAAAACTATTTAGATATTATTACACGGATAGAAAAGATTTTTTGAATAGGTTTGAATGTAATTAAAAAGTAATACGAAATTACCATATATGGATTAGGGATGAAGTGTAATTAAATTATAATAGAAATTGAATTTATTTTTGTTCACGTGTAAACATTATTATATTGTCCAGCAGAATCTGTCAAATTTACCATAAATATGTTACAATACCAATACCAATTTACTTGGTTAAAACTATGTTTCGAAACACAGAAAATGCTAATCAAATCTAAATACAACGTATGTTCGTAACGCTCGTCTTAATTCGAAAAGTTATCGACTGACGAAGTTGGCAACGTTATGCAGCATTTTCTACCTATGCCATCTTTTGCCATCGTTTGAACATATTGATGTTTAAAAACAAACAAAAAAGGAATTGGATTTAAATAAATGTATTCTTCCAACATACTTCTTGTATACGAAGTTGGCACTCGTTGTGCAGAATTTTCTACCTACGTCTCTTTTGTCGTCGTTTGAAGTATGTATAAGGTCATTTTAAACATACTGATGTTCGAAAAGAAACAAAAAATGAATTCTTGTATATAAAGTAGACAATCGTTGATCGGCATTTTCTGCGTACGTGTCTTTTGTTGTTCGTTGAGAAAACGTGTTCGCGTCGGTAATAATTTTGTTATTTGTAAATTAAATAAATATATAAATTGTGTTATAAAAAATACTAATAGTAACATAGTATAAAATAGTGCAGTATATAAATTCTGAAACTAATGTGAAAATACCACAAATAAAAATCTGTGTTTCGATTTTCAAACAGAATTTGGCATGTTTTTTTACAAAAGCCTCCGTGAATTCCTTGCCTACGCTATGTGCTGTACTGAGACCAACTGTAACTGTACCAAATATAAAGCTAGCCTGGATCGTCTGGTTTAGCGTCTGCTGGTGCAATTGTGCATTCATTGATGCTGTCACTTGTTCTTTAAACCAATTATTTATTTATGCATTTAAAAATTTATATATGAATTCTATTATTATAATTTTCCACTGTGCATGTTTAAAGATTTTTAATAAATAAAAAAAACAACATTTTATTTGTATGTTATTTTCAGGATTTTTTTCCAAAAATATTTAAATATGTTTCTATGCAAACATACTACTTTTTGAACTGACACAACCGATGTGTTTCACTGGAAACATATTTATATTCAGGTCGTTCAAAATCATGTTTTATATTGAACATATTTATGTTTCGGTTCAAATATTTATTTTATTTGGATGTAGTAATTATTATGTTTCCACTAGAACATACACCATTTTAAGGGGCAACATTAAAATGTTTCCGTGATATTATAATGTAAGTCAGAGCTCATTGTTTACAAAAAATTCCAAACATACATGTTAATGCCTGCAAAATTATGTTTGGGAGAGCCCTTTTTTTTGAAGCATGTAGAATTGAATTTTAATTATTTGTGTAAAAGAACATCATATTGAGATTGAAACACATAAACAATATAATTATAATTAACTGATTGAAGTAAAATAACATTATAAATATTTTTGTTAAATATTTTATTCTGCAGGTTATTGCGTTGGCTAGGAACCGGCTCGCTGTTTCGAATCATCGTTGGTTCGACTCACCGCGACGTGAACAATAAAAAAATGTTTTTCTGTACGATGCTACCTTTCGACAATCAATGGCAAGCCTACGAGATTAAAATATTGCCTATGAAAAGCTCTCACCCCGCCATTCTGATTCGGCATTAAACTGTAGGTCCCACCACTTTGAGCTCAAATGGTGAGAGAGCTCGGCCTAAGTTCTTCAGGACTGTACGTCCGCTCCGATAGACGTCAAGATTTTATTCACTACCTCATACTCAGTTTTTTCAGATTGCCTCAAGTTTTTGAGTTATTATGTAAAACAAATATATGCAATTTTCATGTTTTTCTACATATCTTGGACTTTAACATTTTAGCGATTTGAGTTATCGATCCAATTTCTTTTGTATTCCTCTGAGAATACTTCAGCTAATATTTTGAAATAAACTTCATGAAATTCGGATTAATCTGAACGAAGTAATGACCAGTCAAACACAAAAAAATATTGATTTTAAGGTGTATCTATTTTGAATTGCAGAACATATTAAGTTTTCATAATTTAATAAAATTATATATTGTAAAATATATAAAATTATATATTGTGTTTTTCCAAATCACTCTTTAAGTCTTTAGATTAAATATTCACGCTTACGATTGATGATTTAAATTTTTCAATCGAATTTGTGAATTTCACTTTAAGCTAAGGACTTGAAGAGTGAGTTGCAAAAACTAAGTAAGAGGAAGTATGGAATTATAGATCAGGTCTGATATGTACTTTTATTTAGTTATGAAAATCATAGATATTATGCAAAAAATAATAGGTACATCTTAAAATTATAATTTTTTGCGTTTGACTGGTCATAACTTTGGGCAAATTGATCCGATTTTCATGTGGTTTATTTCGAAGTATTAGCTGAAGTATTTTTAATGGAATACAAGAGAAATACGATCGAAAACTAAATTCTGTAAAAAGTTCTAGACCAAAATATGTAGAAAAACTCGAGAATTGCCATATATTTGTATTACGTAATAACTCAAAAACTTGAGGCAATCTGAAAAAACTGAGTATGAGGTTGTGAATTGAACTATGACGTCCATCGGAATATCATACTTTGATCGCGGATATTTTTTTTTTGTTGTGCTGTGTTATTAATGAAAAGTGATGTATGCGAATATACAAAATTTCATATATATATTTTTTTAATACTCTTTATGAAATCGTGTCCATTCATTTATTGATATTTTTCAATGTATACTCATTATAACACCTGGTAGAAATATGTTGAAACCATAATGATTTGGATTTTGAAATAGGATTTAATATGTGATTTATTTTAAGCAGACATTTTAACGGATACCGTTTATACTTCGACAAACATACAACAGACATAGCATAAATCTCATAATTTTATGCACGCAATACTTAATTTTTTTTTTTGCATAAGTCCGACCAAAGTACATAGTCAGCCAGAGTTGAGCTTGGCCAATGGTCAAACATGCTGCCAGTGCGACATGGCGAGAGTGAGACAAAAAGACAGAGAGACAGTCAGCTGCGAGTCTGTCAAATAATAAAAACGTGGGCAAACAAATGTTTGTCGTCGTATGAAACAAGTTGAACACGTTACGCGTGCATCATGCTTAATGCAACAGCATTTCAAACGCGTGACATAAATGACAAACAGCTACAACCACCACTCATTAGACATTTGTAGCCATTGCAGACGTTTTTTGTTGCAGTGTTCGATCGTTGTTGCCCATGGTGTTGCGGCACTTGTTGCACATTTGAGATTGTCAAGCGATGCTGACGAAGCCGCGATGTGAATATGCATGACGAACGAACACTCGTGGAAAAGAAAAACGATTCAATCATTTTTTTATATATTTTTAGATTAACTCAAAAAAAAGTATTTTTTAATTATTTGAATGGTTTAAGAAGGAATTGCTACTGGAACCCACAACTTATATCAGTTTAAAACCGTTTCATTTTTAAAACCAAAAATAAACCCATACTCAGAAATAAACATATTTCCAAAACCAATAATACCTGTTTCGGTACTGAAATCAAAACCGTAACGAAAACGAAGAAGAGAACTTAAACCTTAATTGAACCGTTACTCGTTTGGGTTCCAATGCTGCCTAGTAGAAATTTACCAACGCTGCCTAGTAGAAATTTACCCTATTAGACAAGACTTAATCATGGCCAGACGATATGCTGTATTTAACTGGTCGGGTTATGACGAAGTGAAACTAGATGGATTTTTTCCGATCATGACCATTGTAAAAATTCCACAAAGGTTGGAATCCAAAAGGTATCCACATTCTGTCTGCACATTTAATACATTTATTAGAAGTATTTCCGACGTAATAAAGTCAATTTAATCTCTGACTTTTTGAGATTTTACTTTTAGATTCCAACTAAATTTGAAAGACTTCACATATATATCAGTTAAATAACTTTTTTTAAAATTCGTATAATGGCTTAAGTAAAAAAAAATACCATTTAGATATAATCACTAAAATTCCATTTCGAAACCCTGCCAAATTTGTCATTCTCACTGTCTGGTAGCGCACAAAGTACCATCTTCAATCGATTCGTCTTCAACTTGTAATTTCATTTGGAATTTTTCATTGTATAACCTTTTAAAGGAAAGTGCAATCCAACGTTAATTTCGGTAACGCCAAATCAAGTTTCCCGTTCGTCGTTAAGTATCCTCTGACTTTTTGACCTCTGCAGATAACTTAAGCCAAGCCTTTTGTTGTGTCCTCTCAGTAAAAGAAAAGGAAATGTAAAAAAAAAAAACAATAAAACCAAGAAAGATAAAATTATGAATGACTATTGCAAGAAGGAAGTGTAACCTCGGTCGCATCGAGTACATACCACCTTACTTTGTACCTACTCCTCTTAACCTGAGTCTAATGCTGATTCATCAAGCGCAGTTGGTACTGTTGTGCTGCACCAACAACAGCAGCTGTAAATTCTATAAAATACAACATGGATTCGTATTAATTCGGCGCGAAAAAATGTTTCACGTTTTGCGATTTAGTTTGCGTTGTGCTGCTCATTTTGGAGATATCATGCTGTGCAATTTGATGGCATTCATTTATTAGACGCTTATCGATCGACTAGAGATGGGTTGGCTATTTAATAATTGCCTGTTACTGATTATGTGGCTGTGCAATATAACCTAATAGGAAGTAGTGCAGTCAAGTAGCTGAAATGGTCAGATTCAGAAAATGTCATTTTTAATTTCAGTTTTTAATCGCCATGGTGCAGTAGTTTGTACGTTTAATACAATCACATAAGTCCCGGGTTTGAACTTTTTCTTATACTGAATGCTGCAAAATTGTTCAGGGATGAATTGTCTCGGAAAAGATTTGTTCGTATAAGAAAAAAATATTGTTTTGGGCATGAATTGTCGAGGTTAAATTATTGTCCGGATAAAAATTGCGCAGAAAAGAATTGTTTCGGCGAATATTGCTCGGTTAAAAATTGGCCGATTGTGGAAATAATTGTTCGAAGTAGGTTTGTCTTGGAGATGAAGTACGATTGTCCAGAAAAGAACTGTCCAAAGGAAGAAATGTCAGGCGAATAATTCGGGGAAAAGTTGTCTGGGGGATGAATTGAGCAGCGAAAAATATTTCGTGAACACATTATCCGGGTAAGATTTGGCCAAAGAAGAATTTCTTTGACAGAATTGTCCGGGGAAAAATGCTTCGGTTACGAATTTTCTAGTAAGATTTTTCCGGGGAAGAGTAGTTCGAAGAAGGATTATTTTGGGGATGAATTGTTGAGGTTGAATAAATGTCCGGAGAAGAATTGCGCAGAAAAGAATTGTTTCGAAGAAGAATTGCTTGGGTAAAAATGTGCCGTATAAGGGAAGAATTGTCCGAGGTAGGATTGTATTAGGTATGAAGTACGATTGTCCAGGAAAGAACTGTCGAAGGAAATAAGTGTCAGGCGCGGAAATTGAGGAAGAATTGTCTAGGCGATGAATTGAGCAGCGAAGAATTATTTTGGGGACGAGTTGTCCAAGTAGATATGGCCGAAGATCGATTTTTTTAAGGAATTGTGAAGAAATGTTTCGGGTACGAATTATCCTGTTTTGATTGAATTAATGTCCGGAGAATAATTGACAAAAATTGTTTCGGCGAAGAATTGCTACCCAAAATTGCCCGAATATGGAAAGAATGGTTTGAAGTAGGATAGACTGTTCAAGGAAAGAAATGTCAGGCGCAGAAATCGAGGAAGGATTGTCTAGGCGATGACTTGAGCAGCGAAGAATTTTTTCAGGGAATATTTGTCTGGGTAGATATGGCTGAAGACCGATTTCTTTAAAATAACTGTCCGGGGAAGAATTGTTTCGGGTATGAATTGTCCCGTACAATTTTTCCGGGGAAGGATTTTTTGAAAAAGTATTGTTTTGGTTGAATTCATGTCCGAAGAAGAATTGCGCAGAAACAAATTGTTTCGGGGAGGAATTTCTTGGGTAACAATTGGTCGAATATTGGAAGAATTGTCCGAAGTATGATTGTCATGGGGATGAAGTACGATTGTCTAGGAAAGAACTGTCCAAGTTAAGAAATATCCAGCGAAGAATTTGCAGAAGAATTGTCTGCAGGATAAATTGAGCAACGACAAATTATTTCGGGGAAGCATTGTCCAGGTAAGATTTGGATGAAGAAAAATTGCTATGCTTTTTCCAGGGAATAATTATTCGAAGTAGGATATTCCAAGAAAGAATTGTCCAAGGGAAGAATTGTCCGGCGAAGAATTTTACGGCGACGAATTCTGGGACGAATTTTCTCGGGGAGGAATTATCTGGGGATGAATTGCTCAGCGAAGAATTATGTCGGGAACGAATAGTCCGTGATTTTTGGGGTATGAATTCGGTGAAATTCGATAAAAATTGTACGGTGAAGAATTGTCGGAAGAAAAACGGATTTCTCCGGGAATTAATTATCACATGGAAGAATTGTTCGAAAAATTGTGCGGGAAAGAATTGCCCGGCGAAGAAATGTTTCTGGTACGAATTGTCCAGTAATATTTGTTCGAAGAAGGTTGGGGTGGATGGGTGGCGGTTGAATTGCCCAGGGAAGAATTGTCTGGAAATGAATTATGTGGGAATAAATTGTTCGAAGAAGAATTTACCTGAAAGAATTGTCCGACGAAGAAATGTTTCGGGTACAAATTGTCCAATTAGATATATCCGACGAAGAAGGATTGTTTTGGGGATGATTGGGTTGAGGTTGAAATGTTAGTGAAGAATTGTCCCAAAAATAAGTGTGCGGTAAATAATGATTCGTTATGTCCGGGAAGAACAGTCTGCGAATGGAATGTCTGTATCGTATTTTTTTAGTATACATTTCTTTGCATGTAAAAAAACCAACCATTAACTGTGGCCACTTGAACAACAAATCGTCACCCATATAAATTACATTTAACTTTATTGGAGGAGCCAGGTCTAAAGAATGACGCGCAATAAAATTTGCATTATTCTGCGTCGAAATGGTTATTGCAACTAACTGAAAACTTGTACAACAAACCCTTCACATACTTGCGGGAAAATTTAGCAATTTTCGCGTTACGTCTGTCCAACAGCTCCGGCTTGTATAGTTTGCATGCAAAAATAAACTGCTTTTGTTATATTTTTTTTTGTTTGTTTGTATAAATTGTCACATAAATAACAAACGTGTTCGCAAAAGGCAGGCAGCATGGCAAAATAATATGCATTTTGTTTTTGTTGTTTCATTGTAAACTAAATATATTTTTTTTAACTTTTTGTATTGTCCTTGTTGGCCGAAAGGCAGTGAACTTGAGCGCCATTTGTTTGCTCATTCAGTTCATCTTTTATGGCTGGCGCGGTGCCTTTTGCTGCAAACATAAAATTTCAAATTCATTTTTTGATTTTTATGCCTTTTGCTGCTCTGCTCCTCCAGTCATCAACATAATCAACAGCAGCAGCAACAACACATGGCTTGAATTTTAAAAGCACAAACAACATAAAAGTTAAAACGTTCGTTTGTTGTGATTTTTCCTGAATGTGCGTTGTATCGGTACCGTCCCGTCGTGTCATGCCGTGCCGTGCCGGACAGTGTTACGTTATGCAGCGTTGAATTTGTCACTAAATGTGGCTCACGTATTGACTGTGCGTCCGTCCGTCCGTCCTTTTGACTGCCTATCTTTTGTCGCATGAGTTTATGACTGGCTGCACAGGCGCACTGCACTGTGCACCTTTTCTTATGTTAATTTGAACATAACTTTAAAATATGTTGATATATTAATCAATCGTTATAACTAGGAATACTTAATTATTTGCTTATAAAAAGGGTTAAGAATAAGAATTACTTTCGCTTAATTACTGTGAATTCTGAATACATTATTCATTTATGTTAATTTACGAATTGTTTTTGTCGCTTTGGGTTTTGGAATACTTAAGTGTTCTTTAATATATATACATATATATGAATGTTAATGGGAAAATAGAACTTTACATAAATGAGTCTTAGAGATAAGGGTCTTTTTTATGTATATCCAGGACAGATTTTTCTTTACTAAAAGTCATATTGAGTAACTTATGTTTGTTAAATTCTATGTAATACCCTTGTAGAATTTGTGATAAGATTATCATAGGGAACTGGTCACTGTATTTTTTCTTGCCATGGACTAGAGTGGACACCGAATTAATTAAAACGAGTTGGGAAAGTTAAGTCACATGGGCGAGACTTAAAGTCGGTCAGGCCCGACCGGCACTTTGGTCGGAATATTAACGTGGAATGTTTAATTGTATATCTAAAATTTAAAGTTCTTAATTATGCTGAACTTCTTCATATCAGAAATGAACGTTATATATCCCCATAATTTAAAAAATATATAAGAATGTATACAAAAAAAACCAGGGGTTGGGAACGGAACGAACGAAAAGCAAAAGTTCCGAGCGCAAACGTTTCAATCGGAACTTTTGCTCAAAAGTTCCGGCTCAAAAGTTCCGCTCGGAACTTTTGCATACAAAAAACGTTTGAATCGTTCCAACAAAGAACGTTCCGATGAAGAACGATTGATTCGTTCCGTTTAAAAGTTCCAATGTGTATGGATTCACATCTAGGTGTGTCGTTGGAACTGTTTTTGGGTGAATCGCTTCCTGTGGGCCTAGATACGCATCCAGGTGCGTCAGTGGAACTTTTTCGGGTGAATCGCTTCCTGTGGGCCTAGATACGGATCCTGGTGCGTCATTGGAACTTTTTTCGGTGAATCTGTTCCTGTGGGCCTAGATACGCATCCTGGTGAGTCATTGGAACTTTTTTTGGGTGAATCTGTTCCTGTGGGCCTAGATACGCATCCTGGTGCGTCATTGGAACTTTTTAGGGTGAATCGCTTCCTGTGGGACTAGATACGGATCCTGGTGCGTCATTGGAACTTTTTTGGGTGAATCGCTTCCTGTGGGCCTAGATACGCATCCAGGTGCGTCATTGGAACTTTTTCGGGTGAATCGCTTCCTGTGGGCCTAGATACGGATCCTGGTGCGTCATTGGAACTTTTTTGGGTGAATCGCTTCCTGTGGGCCTATATACGCATTCAGGTGCGTCATTGATACTTTTTCGGGTGAATCGCTTCCTGTGGGCCTAGATACGGATCCTGGTGCGTCATTGGAACTTTTTTGGGTGATTCGCTTCCTGTGGGCCTAGATACGCATCCAGGTGCGTCATTGGAACTTTTTCGGGTGAATCGCTTCCTGTGGGCCTAGATACGGATCCTGGTGCGTCATTGGAACTTTTTTGGGGCCTATATACGCATTCAGGTGCGTCATTGATACTTTTTCGGGTGAATCGCTTTCTGTGGGCCTAGATACGGATCCTGGTGCGTCATTGGAACTTTTTGGGGTGAATCTCTTCCTGTGGGCCTAGATACGCATCCAGGTGCGCCATTGGAACTTTTTTTTAGGTTAATCTGTTCTGTTGGGCCAGATACCTATCCTGGTGTTCAATGGTCAAAATTAGTTCCAATGACGCACCAGGATGCGTATCTAGCCCCACAGGAACAGATTAACCCAAAAAGTTCCAATGACGCACCAGGATGCTTATTTAGGCCCACAGGAAGCGATTCACCCTAAAAAGTTCCAATGACGCGCCAGGATCCGTATATGGGCCCACAGGAAGAGATTCACTCAAAAAAGTTCCAATGACGCATATGGATGCGTATCTAGGACCACAGGAAGAGATTCACCCAAAAAAGTTTCAATGACGCACCAGGATCCGTATCTAGGCCCACAGGAAGCGATTCACATTAAAAAGTTCCAATGACGCACCAGGATCCGTATCTAGGCCCACAGGAAGCGATTCACCGTAAAAAGTTCCAATGACGCACCAGGATCCGTAACTAGGCCCACAGGAAGCGATTCACCCGAAAAAGTTCCAATGACGCACCAGGATGCGAATCTAGGCCCACAGGAACAGATTCACCCAAAAAAGTTCCAATGATGCACCAGTATGCGTGCCTATGGCGATAGGAACGATTCAAACGTTTTTTGTATGCAAAAGTTCCGATCGGAACTTTTGAGCCGGAACTTTTGAGCAAAAGTTCCGACTGAAACGTTTGCGCTCGGAACTTTTGCTTTTCGTTCGTTCCGGAACGGAACAATATCGGAACGATTGCCAAACGTTCTTTTTATAGTTCCGGTTTCTACCCCTGAAAAAAACTAATTAAAAAAATAAATAAAAATAAAAGTAGGCGGATCACGTCTATTTTTAAAATATATATACAATATTTTACGACTAAAATATGTACTATAAAAAAACCGGGAAATAATGTAGAAAATAATGTGGGTATTTTTAGATGCATTCTAACAACACGTTTTAAATTTTAGAACTATATCATGAATACTTTTCGAGTTATTGGTTCTTAAAGAGTTATATAAAAGTGACCTGTATAGGATGTAGGTGTGCTCGTTTACCGATTTAGCTTATTTCCGTACACATCACCATTTATTGGCTAAAACAATTAGAAACCAAATTTCATCGTATTCTGACCACGGCACGCACTAGCACGAGCCCGACGACTAAATTTAAAGGACGATAAAACACGGGATATAGAAAGACACGAAGAAGCACGAAAAAACACGCAAAAAGCACGAATCACATGAAAAACTAGGCAAAACGTGAAAAATAATTTTATTAACAGGGAAAAAACCGTTTAGAATATCGGCTCCGCTTCTGGTTCCAAGCTTTTAAAAATAGCGGTTCGAATTCCGGTTTTAACCAAAAAATTGTATGTGTTCCGATTCCGGTTCTACACAGTTTTTAAATCGGCTCCGATACCGGTTCTTTATGGTCCCTTATTCAAAAATTAACTGTGGTACTGTTTTATTCTCTAAATCGGAACCTCTCCGGGCCTCGAGGACCTCAAAGAACCGGAATCGGAACTGGAACTGGAATCGGAACCGTTATTAAAAAATGTGTGGAACCAACACCGATATTCCAAAGTGTGTTTGTTCCTGGATAAAATACCACGAAATTTGTATTTTCTGATGCTGGGATTAAAGGTTTTTTTTTGTTTTTAAATTGGAGTAAAAACTTTCGTTTTTTTATCATTTTAGTTATTCGTAAAAATATTGAAAGTATTTTTTTTTCGGCCGGGAATATTCTCAAATAAATTTTTGATTTGAAAATATATAATCTGAATGAATAAAAAATAATTAATTTTTGCGAATGTACACTTAGAAAACAAAGATGATTACCAGAAATATCACAGCCCTAAATATCTAGTTATTTACAACTTATTTAGATCGTATATGAGGAAACCATCTCTCAAACATCCGACAAATACGATGAATATTTCTGGCAAATATCTTTCAAATTTACGATTATTTATAGCAACCATCAATTAAACATCTTACAAATAGGAAGATAGTTGAGGAATATTTGGAAAAGGTACTCCATTAGAATTCGCGGAGTAATTTTTATTGAATTGAAATAAAAGAAATCAAATGTATTTTTATTTATTATAGACTTAAAACAGTATCCTGCTTATACATCGCCATTGTCTTTATAAATCGTTCGAAGGTAAAATTGTACAACGACTTGAGACTTCTTCGCAGAAGAACCAAATCCGACCGACGACGCTATCATCATAGTAAACTCTGAAAAGAAATATTTTCCATAATTTAAATAACAGGATATTTTATTTTCACTTTTACCATTAAAATGTAATATTTGAGTGGGCACTTTTTTACACCATTGAATTTACTTAATTGTTGTTGGCAAAGCGAACGTAAGGAAAAAGTACGCCATTTTCCTTTTTTATGGTAGTTAAATGTCAAAATACCTCAAAATTTTGCTGCAAATGTGCAAGAACTCAGGATGTTTACTATCAGTCAACTGTAAATATCTCAATTTTCATTGCTGTTGTCGCAAACATCTCGTAACTATCTGCATAAATGTCATATTCAAAAAATATTAATAGTTTTGCTGCAACTTTATTGAAATTTATGGGATGTTTGAAGACTTTCATAAACATCATGTTTTCTTAGTGTCTATCTCTCTTAAAAGTTAATATATTTTCAAAAACACCAGAACGAAAATCATGGCTACGGGCCTGCCTCTATGATTCACTTATGTCAGGTCGATGACCGATAGCTGTTTGGCCCTGATTACATTTCCTTACAAAAGTCATGCATGACGTGCCATTAACGATGAAATGCACTTATTCGTAGGTACAGCATAGAACACACTTCATCACACGGATAGAAAAGATTTGTTTGAATATGTTTGAATGTAATTAAAAAGTAATACGAAATGACCATATATGTATTAGGAATGAAGTGTAATTAATTTATAATCAAAATTTAATTTATTTTTGCTCACGTGTAAACATTATTATATTGTCCAGCAGAATCTGTCAAATTTACCATAAATATGTTACAATACCAACATAAAATTTTAATTGCATTTGAATAAACTATTTCTTGGCAATTTACTTGGTTAAAACTATGTTTCGAAACACAGAAAATGCTAATCAAATCTAAATACATTCGTTCGCAACGCTCGTCTTAATTCGATAATTTATTGACTGACGAAGTTGGCAACGTTGTGCAGCATTTTCTACCGACGCGGTAATAATTTTGTTATTGGTAAATTAAATAAATATATAAATTGTGTTACAAAAAGTACAAATAGTAACAGAGTATAATATAGTGCAGTATATAATTTCTGAAACTAAAGTGAAAAAACCACAAATAAAAATTTACGATTTTCAAACAGAATTTGGCATGTTTTTTTACAAAAGCCTCCGTAAATTCCGTTTGGTCGTCTGGTCGTCTGGTCTGCTGGTGCAATTGTGCATTCATTGATGCTGTCACTTGTACTTGCAGTTTTAAACGAATTATTTATTTATGCATTTAAAAATTTGTATATGAATTCAATTATTATAAATTCCCACTGTGCATGTTTAAAGATAAAAATAAATAAAAAAAACAACATTTTATTTTTATTTTATTTTCAGGATTTCTTTCCAAATATATTTAAATATGTTTCTATGCACATACTACTTTTTGAACTGAAACAACTGATATGTTTCACTGGAAACATATTTATATTCAGATCGTTCAAAATCATGTTTTATTTGAACATATTTATGTTTCGGTTCAAATATTTATTTTGTTTGGATGTAGTAATTATTATGTTTCCTTTAGAACATACACCATTTTAAGGGGCAACATTAAAATGTTTCCGGGATATTATAATGTAAGTCAGAGCTCATTACAACACAGTTCAAGTCTCAATAAAACCCTGTTTACAAATGATCAGTCAATTATATATTGTGTTTACATAAAATTCCACACATATATGTTAATGCCTGCAAAATTATGTTTGGGAGAGCCCTTTTTTTGCATCGTGCAGGTATTGAACAACATTAGACAATTAGATGGTTTATTTATGATGTGTGACAAAATGTTCATCATGTCCCTTGATGAGGTGTATGAGATCTTTAATGCAAAGTCTTTTATTAAATAGTTGAAGAAATATTAATCAATGACAAATTTTCAAATGTTCTCGATTCATCATCGATGCTCTTGACGTCTATGATGTCATTTCCCGCTGTGAAGTGTTTTAATGCATTGATCTTTCATCTCTATCCCGCTCACTGCCGCAGTGCGCTGAATGGCATTACGTCTCTTTCTAACACATTGCTTAGTACGCTGAATTACCTAGCGTCTCACTCACTTTTATTTATTGCTTGCACAGTGGAACAAATTACATCTTTTCGTAACAATTTCAAGAATGTATTTTTATTTTTAAAAATTCTTTTATTTTTACGATTGTGGAAAATATGGGAATGATTTGGGAGATCAATACTAGGTCCGATATAAACTTTTCACAATTTTTTAATGACTCTAGAACAATGAAAATAAATTATATTTAATATTTGTGTAAACCCACTCGTTCCATTTTATCTTAGTTAACACAAACATATGACATTCAATAACATTGTCATCAAAAGGATTTGACGCCTCACAGTTACAATACACAGGAGGTCACACATCAAACAAACAATTGTCCTCCAACTGACAGTTGACACACTTAGAGCAACACACTATTGACACTGTCACCCACAAACGTCACTAGTATTGTGTGTTATGTGTCTGTCACTTGTGACGTCTACAAAATATGCACAGCAATAGTAAAATCTATTGGTACAACTGCACAATACGGCGCAATGCAATTTATTTAGAGACGGGCTCAACTAAAACAACATTTTTACTCTGTGGTACTATGACATTCTCGCGTATGTGTCATGCTCGAGTGTGTGTTAACAATTGTAACAATGACACACTGCCAAGTAAGACTTACGACTGATTAAAAAGTGACATTCGAACATAGATTTCCGTTTCTTAGTCAGTCGCACACAGCGTGCGACTACATATAACACATAGGTCCGTCCATTGTAGCTATGCCAGAAGTGTTGTGGAGTCCAATGTTGAGGACATTTTATCTGGCATCGCATAATAATACAGCAAATCTAGCAAAGTCTAACGATGGCAATTTCTCCGCCATGTTGGCGTAGGTTACAGGCGCAACAGATCAATGTTGCCTACACAATTACAACGTCATTGGGCGCAATGCTTGAGTCCAGGTAACGGTAGTTTGCGTTAGCCAGTGTCATAAACACGCCACTTGAGTGGGGAACTCGAGAGACAGCTACATTTATAAACATCAGTGTGATTGCTGTACTTTGTTGTATAAAATACTTTTATTTTTTTAAACAACATAATAAGAATAGTTTATATTATAGCTAAAAGACTACATCGATTATGCATTAATCCAACAAATATTTTCCTGTAATTATTTAAATTAAAATAAAGACAAAAAAAAATACTATTATAATTCACAGCACAACTTGCAACATAACCCTGACACCATACCGAAGGTGTCTTTTCGTTTCACCCACTGAGACCGCCCTCAATGGTATCACGAATTCCGAGTAACTGCGTGATTCGTTTTTCATGTTTTCAAGGCTAACATTCTGGAGTTTTTATTTATTTTAAAATTATTTTATGTAAGCCTGACTGAGGCAAAAGAAAAAAAAAAGTTTAACAAAGAACAAAATAAAACTCTTAGTTCTAATCCAGTTTAATGGTTCGGTCCAGAGTCACACCGTTCCGTACTACCGCCTTCATGTAATCGCATGTTGTGTGTAGCTCTTGTGTGCCCTTCACTGTCCATACATCATGTTAACTTTAATCACGAACAGAATCTCTTCTCGAACATGTGATGCTTTATGGATGGTATTGACTTCAAAGTTGCTTAATGTTGTTAACTGTCGAACAATATAATACGCAGGTCCTTTTTTACGCCATTTCTTAATCTTCTTCTATATGGTAGTAGTTGGCAAAGATGTGCCAAAGTATTTTACTGGTTTTTGTGCTGGTTCAGTAGCTGCACTGATGGAGGTTTTCTTTTTTAAATTAAAATACTTAAGTACATAGTATAGTGGCAAATTGTTATAGCATGCGATCGAGTAGGGATTGCTACATCATAAAAAGCATTCAATATGTTTTAATGCATATTTAATTATATTTTATTATGCCGCTTGTGCAAGTATCTAAAAAAAAATATTGCTAAACAAAACTGCATTCTTTTCAATGAAATCATCACTTGGTTTAATGCCAAGACGTGCGCTCAATGCATTTGCGGTTTACATCAAAGTGTGTTTAATTAAATTAACTGCACAATATATATATAATAATATTTTTAATAAAAAAAGTAACTGCAATATAATGAAATGGTTATTAATAATTTAGATGTTAATTGCGTTATAAAATAATTGTAAATTTATTTTATAATAATAATTTTATAGATTTATTATATTCATTGCAGAATAACTAATTTTGATTTCCTTATTACCATTGAAAAATTAAACATGATTTATAGATGCTTTAAAGATGATTTATAAATGACTAGCTGGACCCGTGCACAGCTTCGCCGAGGCTAAGGTTTTGTGAATGCAAAAGTATATCATTTTTAAGTATGGATATATTCACGCCCCCTTTCAACTGCATGTCTACTTTGCCAGTTTTTCCCGTCCACATGCCACGCCCTTTGTCCAATCCCGCTCACACTCTACGTGAAGATTCCAATGTTTAATATGATCCTTTGTTCCAAAGTTTATAACTCTGCTGTTAGTAGTTCAGCAGTTATAGCATTTTTAAAGTTTAAGTTACATGGGAGGTGCCCCGTCCTTTTCTCAAATCCCGCCCACATTTGGGAAAACTATAAACAACCTCAATATGAGCCAAATTTCATGACTGTAGCTATCTTAAGGACACTGATAATTGCAATGAAAAGCTCAGGGATGACACGTCAATTTTTGTACCTTAGGGGGCCATTTTTAGAAAATCCCCTCTTAGTGTGCGCCTACGTCGGGAGATGAACACCCTGTCCAAATTTCATGATCCTAGGTCAAAGGGTTGGGGCTTCGAAGACAGTTAAATTATTTATTGAAAAATTCATTAAATTCGTCCAGTGATTCTGGAGAAATCGGCTGATGAGTCAAGATTTTCTTAAAACCTTCATATCTTCTAAACGGAGCGTCGTAGATGGGTTAAAGTATGCGCATTTTATAGTGATTTCAAAGTAGATTATTTGCTGCAAAATTCATTAAAATCGGTCCAGTGATTCTGGAGAAATCGGCTGATGTGTCAAGATTTTCTTATAACCTTCATATCTTCTAAACGGAGCGTCGTAGAGAGGTCAAAGTCTGCACTTTTTTGGGAATTTTAAAATCGATTTTTGAAATTAGAATTTCTTAAATCTTTCATATCTTCTAAACGGAACGTCGTAGAGGGGTAAAAGTAGGCGCCTTTTATAGTGATTTCAAAGTATATTATTTGTTGCAAAATTCATTAAATTCGGTCCAGTGGTTCTGGAGAAATCGGCTGATGAGTCCAGATTTTCTTAAAACCTTCATAACTTCTAAACGGAGCGTCGTAGAAGGGTCAAAGTCTGCACTTTTTTGGGAATTTTAAAATCTATTTTTGAAAATAGAATTTCTTAACTCTTTCATATCTTCTAAACGGAGCGTCGTAGAGGGCATTTTATAGTGATTTCAAAGTAGATTATTTGCTGCAAAATTCATTAAATTCGGTCCAGTGGTTCTGGAGAAATCGGCTGATGAGTCCAGATTTTCTTAAAACCTTCATAACTTCTAAACGGAGCGTCGTAGAAGGGTCAAAGTCTGCACTTTTTTGGGAATTTTAAAATCGATTTTTGAAAATAGATTTTTTTAAAACCTTCCTATCTTCTAAACGGAGCGTCGTAGAGGGGTAAAAGTAGGCGCGTTTTATAGTGATTTCAAAGTAGATTATTTGCTGCAAAATTCATTAAATTCGGTCCAGTGGTTCTGGAGAAATCGGCTGATGAGTCCAGATTTTCTTAAAACCTTCATAACTTCTAAACGGAGTGTCGTAGAAGGGTCAAAGTCTGCACTTTTTTGGGAAATTTAAAATCGATTTTTGATAATAGATTTTCTTAAAACCTTCCTATCTTCTAAACGGAGCGTCGTAGAGGGGTAAAAGTAGGCGCATTTTATAGTGATTTCAAAGTAGATTATTTGCTGCAAAATTCATTAAATTCGGTCCAGTGGTTCTGGAGAAATCGGCTGATGAGTCCAGATTTTCTTAAAACCTTCATAACTTCTAAACGGAGCGTCGTAGAAGGGTCAAAGTCTGCACTTTTTTGGGAATTTTAAAATCGATTTTTGAAAATAGATTTTTTTAAAACCTTCCTATCTTCTAAACGGAGCGTCGTAGAGGGGTAAAAGTAGGCGCATTTTATAGTGATTTCAAAGTAGATTATTTGCTGCAAAATTCATTAAATTCGGTCCAGTGGTTCTGGAGAAATCGGCTGATGAGTCCAGATTTTCTTAAAACCTTCATAACTTCTAAACGGAGCGTCGTAGAAGGGTCAAAGTATGCACTTTTTTGGGAATTTTAAAATCGATTTTTGAAAATAGAATTTCTTAAATCTTTCATATCTTCTAAACGGAGCGTCGTAGAGGGGTAAAAGTAGGCCCATTTTATAGTGATTTCAAAGTAGATTATTTGCTGCAAAATTCATTAAATTCGGTCCAGTGGTTCTGGAGAAATCGGCTGATGAGTCCAGATTTTCTTAAAACCTTCCTATCTTCTAAACGGAGCGTCGTAGAGGGGTAAAAGTAGGCGCATTTTATAGTGATTTCAAAGTAGATTATTTGCTGCAAAATTCATTAAATTCGGTCCAGTGGTTCTGGAGAAATCGGCTGATGAGTCCAGATTTGCTTAACACCTTCATAACTTCTAAACGGAGTGTCGTAGAAGGGTCAAAGTCTGCACTTTTTTGGGAAATTTAAAATCGATTTTTGAAAATAGAATTTCTTAAAACCTTCCTATCTTCTAAACGGAGCGTCGTAGAGGGGTAAAAGTAGGCGCATTTTATAGTGATTTCAAAGTAGATTATTTGCTGCAAAATTCATTAAATTCGGTCCAGTGGTTCTGGAGAAATCGGCTGATGAGTCCAGATTTTCTTAAAACCTTCATAACTTCTAAACGGAGTGTCGTAGAAGGGTCAAAGTCTGCACTTTTTTGGGAATTTTAAAATCGATTTTTGAAAACAGATTTTCTTAAAACCTTCCTTCTTCTAAACGGAGCGTCGTAGAGGGGTAAAAGTAGGCGCATTTTATAGTGATTTCAAAGTATATTATTTGCTGCAAAATTCATTAAATTCGGTCCAGTGGTTCTGGAGAAATCGGCTGATGAGTCCAGATTTTCTTAAAACCTTCATAACTTCTAAACGGAGCGTCGTAGAAGGGTCAAAGTCTGCACTTTTTTGGCAATTTTAAAATCGATTTTTGAAAATAGATTTTCTTAAAACCTTCCTATCTTCTAAACGGAGCGTCGTAAAGGGGTAAAAGTAGGCGCATTTTATAGTGATTTCAAAGTAGATTATTTGCTGCAAAATTCATTAAATTCGGTCCAGTGGTTCTGGAGAAATCGGCTGATGAGTCCAGATTTTCTTAAAACCTTCGTAACTTTTAAACGGAGCGTCGTAGAAGGGTCAAAGTCTGCACTTTTTTGGGAATTTTAAAATCGATTTTTGAAAATAGAATTTCTTAAATCATTCATATCTTCTAAACAGAGCGTCGTAGAGGGGTAAAAGTAGGCGCATTTTATAGTGATTTCAAAGTAGATTATTTGCTGCAAAATTCATTAAATTCGGTCCAGTGGTTCTGGAGAAACCACTGGACCGAATTCATAACAGCCGATTCATAACTTCTAAACGGAGCGTCGTAGAAGGGTCAAAGTCTGCACTTTTTTGGGAATTTTAAAATCGATTTTTGAAAATAGAATTTCTTAAAACCTTCATATCTTCTAAACGGAGCGTCGTAGAGGGGTAAAAGTAGGCGCATTTTATAGTGATTTCAAAGTAGATTATTTGCTGCAAAATTCATTAAATTCGGTCCAGTGGTTCTGGAGAAATCGGCTGATGAGTCCAGATTTTCTTAAAACCTTCATAACTTCTAAACGGAGTGTCGTAGAAGGGTCAAAGTCTGCACTTTTTTGGGAATTTTAAAATCGATTTTTGAAAACAGATTTTCTTAAAACCTTCCTTCTTCTAAACGGAGCGTCGTAGAGGGGTAAAAGTAGGCGCATTTTATAGTGATTTCAAAGTATATTATTTGCTGCAAAATTCATTAAATTCGGTCCAGTGGTTCTGGAGAAATCGGCTGATGAGTCCAGATTTTCTTAAAACCTTCATAACTTCTAAACGGAGCGTCGTAGAAGGGTCAAAGTCTGCACTTTTTTGGCAATTTTAAAATCGATTTTTGAAAATAGATTTTCTTAAAACCTTCCTATCTTCTAAACGGAGCGTCGTAAAGGGGTAAAAGTAGGCGCATTTTATAGTGATTTCAAAGTAGATTATTTGCTGCAAAATTCATTAAATTCGGTCCAGTGGTTCTGGAGAAATCGGCTGATGAGTCCAGATTTTCTTAAAACCTTCGTAACTTTTAAACGGAGCGTCGTAGAAGGGTCAAAGTCTGCACTTTTTTGGGAATTTTAAAATCGATTTTTGAAAATAGAATTTCTTAAATCATTCATATCTTCTAAACGGAGCGTCGTAGAGGGGTTTAAAATCGATTTTTGAAAATAGATTTTCTTAAAACCTTCATATCTTTTAAACGGAGCGTCGTAGAGGGGTAAAAGTAGGCGCATTTTATAGTGATTTCAAAGTAGATTATTTGCTGCAAAATTCATTAAATTCGGTCCAGTGGTTCTGGAGAAATCGGCTGATGAGTCCAGATTTTCTTAAAACCTTCATAACTTCTAAACGGAGCGTCGTAGAAGGGTCAAAGTCTGCACTTTTTTGGGAATTTTAAAATCGATTTTTGAAAACAGATTTTCTTAAAACCTTCCTATCTTCTAAACAGAGCGTCGTAGAGGGGTAAAAGTAGGCGCATTTTATAGTGATTTCAAAGTAGATTATTTGCTGCAAAATTCATTAAATTCGGTCCAGTGGTTCTGGAGAAATCGGCTGATGAGTCCAGATTTTCTTAAAACCTTCATAACTTCTAAACGGAGCGTCGTAGAAGGGTCAAAGTCTGCACTTTTTTGGGAATTTTAAAATCGATTTTTGAAAATAGATTTTTTTAAAACCTTCCTATCTTCTAAACGGAGCGTCGTAGAGGGGTAAAAGTACGCGCATTTTATAGTGATTTCAAAGTAGATTATTTGCTGCAAAATTCATTAAATTCGGTCCAGTGGTTCTGGAGAAATCGGCTGATGAGTCCAGATTTTCTTAAAACCTTCCTATCTTCTAAACGGAGCGTCGTAGAGGGGTAAAAGTAGGCGCATTTTATAGTGATTTCAAAGTATATTATTTGCTGCAAAATTCATTAAATTCGGTCCAGTGGTTCTGGAGAAATCGGCTGATGAGTCCAGATTTTCTTAAAACCTTCATAACTTCTAAACGGAGCGTCGTAGAAGGGTCAAAGTCTGCACTTTTTTGGCAATTTTAAAATCGATTTTTGAAAATAGATTTTCTTAAAACCTTCCTATCTTCTAAACGGAGCGTCGTAAAGGGGTAAAAGTAGGCGCATTTTATAGTGATTTCAAAGTAGATTATTTGCTGCAAAATTCATTAAATTCGGTCCAGTGGTTCTGGAGAAATCGGCTGATGAGTCCAGATTTTCTTAAAACCTTCGTAACTTTTAAACGGAGCGTCGTAGAAGGGTCAAAGTCTGCACTTTTTTGGGAATTTTAAAATCGATTTTTGAAAATAGAATTTCTTAAATCATTCATATCTTCTAAACGGAGCGTCGTAGAGGGGTTTAAAATCGATTTTTGAAAATAGATTTTCTTAAAACCTTCATATCTTTTAAACGGAGCGTCGTAGAGGGGTAAAAGTAGGCGCATTTTATAGTGATTTCAAAGTAGATTATTTGCTGCAAAATTCATTAAATTCGGTCCAGTGGTTCTGGAGAAATCGGCTGATGAGTCCAGATTTTCTTAAAACCTTCATAACTTCTAAACGGAGCGTCGTAGAAGGGTCAAAGTCTGCACTTTTTTGGGAATTTTAAAATCGATTTTTGAAAACAGATTTTCTTAAAACCTTCCTATCTTCTAAACAGAGCGTCGTAGAAGGGTCAAAGTCTGCACTTTTTTGGGAAATTTAAAATCGATTTTTGATAATAGATTTTCTTAAAACCTTCCTATCTTCTAAACGGAGCGTCGTAGAGGGGTAAAAGTAGGCGCATTTTATAGTGATTTCAAAGTAGATTATTTGCTGCAAAATTCATTAAATTCGGTCCAGTGGTTCTGGAGAAATCGGCTGATGAGTCCAGATTTTCTTAAAACCTTCATAACTTCTAAACGGAGCGTCGTAGAAGGGTCAAAGTCTGCACTTTTTTGGGAATTTTAAAATCGATTTTTGAAAACAGATTTTCTTAAAACCTTCCTATCTTCTAAACGGAGCGTCGTAGAGGGGTAAAAGTAGGCGCATTTTATAGTGATTTCAAAGTAGATTATTTGCTGCAAAATTCATTAAATTCGGTCCAGTGGTTCTGGAGAAATCGGCTGGTGAGTCCAGATTTTCTTAAAACCTTCATAACTTCTAAACGGAGCGTCGTAGAAGGGTCAAAGTCTGCACTTTTTTGGGAATTTTAAAATCGATTTTTGAAAATAGATTTTCTTAAAACCTTCCTATCTTCTAAACGGAGCGTCGTAGAGGGGTAAAAGTAGGCGCATTTTATAGTGATTTCAAAGTAGATTATTTGCTGCAAAATTCATTAAATTCGGTCCAGTGGTTCTGGAGAATTCGGCTGATGAGTCCAGATTTTCTTAAAACCTTTGTAACTTTTAAACGGAGCGTCGTAGAAGGGTCAAAATCTGCACTTTTTTGGGAATTTTAAAATCGATTTTTGAAAATAGAATTTCTTAAATCATTCATATCTTCTAAACGGAGCGTCGTAGAGGGGTTTAAAATCGATTTTTGAAAATAGATTTTCTTAAAACCTTCATATCTTTTTTTTGGGAATTTTAAAATCGATTTTTGAAAATAGATTTTCTTAAAACCTTCCTATCTTCTAAACGGAGCGTCGTAGAGGGGTAAAAGTAGGCGCATTTTATAGTGATTTCAAAGTAGATTATTTGCTGCAAAATTCATTAAATTCGGTCCAGTGGTTCTGGAGAAATCGGCTGATGAGTCATGATTTTCTTAAAACCTTCATAACTTCTAAACGGAGCGTCGTAGAAGGGTCAAAGTCTGCACTTTTTTGGGAATTTTAAAATCGATTTTTGAAAATAGAATTTCTTAAAACCTTCATATCTTCTAAACGGAGCGTCGTAGAAGGGTCAAAGTCTGCACTTTTTTGGGAATTTTAAAATCGATTTTTGAAAATAGAATTTCTTAAAACCTTCATATCTTCTAAACGGAGCGTCGTAGAGGGGTAAAAGTAGGCGCATTTTATAGTGATTTCAAAGTAGATTATTTGCTGCAAAATTCATTAAATTCGGTCCAGTGGTTCTGGAGAAATCGGCTGATGAGTCCAGATTTTCTTAAAACCTTCATAACTTCTAAACGGAGCGTCGTAGAGGGGTCAAAGTCTGCACTTTTTTGGGAAATTTAAAATCGATTTTTGAAAATAGAATTTCTTAAAACCTTCCTATCTTCTAAACGGAGCGTCGTAGAAGGGTCAAAGTCTGCACTTTTTTGGGAATTTTAAAATCGATTTTTGAAAACAGAATTTCTTAAAACCTTCCTATCTTCTAAACGGAGCGTCGTAGAGGGGTAAAAGTAGGCGCATTTTATAGTGATTTCAAAGTAGATTATTTGCTGCAAAATTCATTAAATTCGGTCCAGTGGTTCTGGAGAAATCGGCTGATGAGTCCAGATTTTCTTAAAACCTTCATAACTTCTAAACGGAGCGTCGTAGAAGGGTCAAAGTCTGCACTTTTTTGGGAATTTTAAAATCGATTTTTGAAAATAGATTTTCTTAAAACCTTCCTATCTTCTAAACGGAGCGTCGTAGATGGGTTTAAAATCGATTTTTGAAAATAGATTTTCTTAAAACCTTCATATCTTTTTTTTGGGAATTTTAAAATCGATTTTTGAAAATAGATTTTCTTAAAACCTTCCTATCTTCTAAACGGAGCATCGTGCAAAATTCATTAAATTCGGTCCAGTGGTTCTGGAGAAATCGGCTGATGAGTCCAGATTTTCTTAAAACCTTCATAACTTCTAAACGGAGCGTCGTAGAAGGGTCAAAGTCTGCACTTTTTTGGGAAATTTAAAATCGATTTTTGAAAACAGATTTTCTTAAAACCTTCCTATCTTCTAAACGGAGCGTCGTAGAGGGGTAAAAGTAGGCGCATTTTATAGTGATTTCAAAGTAGATTATTTGCTGCAAAATTCATTAAATTCGGTCCAGTGGTTCTGGAGAAATCGGCTGATGAGTCCAGATTTTCTTAAAACCTTCATAACTTCTAAACGGAGTGTCGTAGAAGGGTCAAAGTCTGCACTTTTTTGGGAATTTTAAAATCGATTTTTGAAAACAGATTTTCTTAAAACCTTCCTATCTTCTAAACGGAGCGTCGTAGAGGGGTAAAAGTAGGCGCATTTTATAGTGATTTCAAAGTATATTATTTGCTGCAAAATTCATTAAATTCGGTCCAGTGGTTCTGGAGAAATCGGCTGATGAGTCCAGATTTTCTTAAAACCTTCATAACTTCTAAACGGAGCGTCGTAGAAGGGTCAAAGTCTGCACTTTTTTGGCAATTTTAAAATCGATTTTTGAAAATAGATTTTCTTAAAACCTTCCTATCTTCTAAACGGAGCGTCGTAAAGGGGTAAAAGTAGGCGCATTTTATAGTGATTTCAAAGTAGATTATTTGCTGCAAAATTCATTAAATTCGGTCCAGTGGTTCTGGAGAAATCGGCTGATGAGTCATGATTTTCTTAAAACCTTCATAACTTCTAAACGGAGCGTCGTAGAAGGGTCAAAGTCTGCACTTTTTTGGCAATTTTAAAATCGATTTTTGAAAATAGATTTTCTTAAAACCTTCCTATCTTCTAAACGGAGCGTCGTAGAGGGGTAAAAGTAGGCGCATTTTATAGTGATTTCAAAGTAGATTATTTGCTGCAAAATTCATTAAATTCGGTCCAGTGGTTCTGGAGAAATCGGCTGATGAGTCCAGATTTTCTTAAAACCTTCGTAACTTTTAAACGGAGCGTCGTAGAAGGGTCAAAGTCTGCACTTTTTTGGGAATTTTAAAATCGATTTTTGAAAATAGAATTTCTTAAATCATTCATATCTTCTAAACGGAGCGTCGTAGAGGGGTTTAAAATCGATTTTTGAAAATAGATTTTCTTAAAACCTTCATATCTTTTAAACGGAGCGTCGTAGAGGGGTAAAAGTATGCGCATTTTATAGTGATTTCAAAGTAGATTATTTGCTGCAAAATTCATTAAATTCGGTCCAGTGGTTCTGGAGAAATCGGCTGATGAGTCCAGATTTTCTTAAAACCTTCATAACTTCTAAACGGAGCGTCGTAGAAGGGTCAAAGTCTGCACTTTTTTGGGAATTTTAAAATCGATTTTTGAAAACAGATTTTCTTAAAACCTTCCTATCTTCTAAACAGAGCGTCGTAGAAGGGTCAAAGTCTGCACTTTTTTGGGAAATTTAAAATCGATTTTTGATAATAGATTTTCTTAAAACCTTCCTATCTTCTAAACGGAGCGTCGTAGAGGGGTAAAAGTAGGCGCATTTTATAGTGATTTCAAAGTAGATTATTTGCTGCAAAATTCATTAAATTCGGTCCAGTGGTTCTGGAGAAATCGGCTGATGAGTCCAGATTTTCTTAAAACCTTCATAACTTCTAAACGGAGCGTCGTAGAAGGGTCAAAGTCTGCACTTTTTTGGGAATTTTAAAATCGATTTTTGAAAACAGATTTTCTTAAAACCTTCCTATCTTCTAAACGGAGCGTCGTAGAGGGGTAAAAGTAGGCGCATTTTATAGTGATTTCAAAGTAGATTATTTGCTGCAAAATTCATTAAATTCGGTCCAGTGGTTCTGGAGAAATCGGCTGGTGAGTCCAGATTTTCTTAAAACCTTCATAACTTCTAAACGGAGCGTCGTAGAAGGGTCAAAGTCTGCACTTTTTTGGGAATTTTAAAATCGATTTTTGAAAATAGATTTTCTTAAAACCTTCCTATCTTCTAAACGGAGCGTCGTAGAGGGGTAAAAGTAGGCGCATTTTATAGTGATTTCAAAGTAGATTATTTGCTGCAAAATTCATTAAATTCGGTCCAGTGGTTCTGGAGAATTCGGCTGATGAGTCCAGATTTTCTTAAAACCTTCGTAACTTTTAAACGGAGCGTCGTAGAAGGGTCAAAATCTGCACTTTTTTGGGAATTTTAAAATCGATTTTTGAAAATAGAATTTCTTAAATCATTCATATCTTCTAAACGGAGCGTCGTAGAGGGGTTTAAAATCGATTTTTGAAAATAGATTTTCTTAAAACCTTCATATCTTTTTTTTGGGAATTTTAAAATCGATTTTTGAAAATAGATTTTCTTAAAACCTTCCTATCTTCTAAACGGAGCGTCGTAGAGGGGTAAAAGTAGGCGCATTTTATAGTGATTTCAAAGTAGATTATTTGCTGCAAAATTCATTAAATTCGGTCCAGTGGTTCTGGAGAAATCGGCTGATGAGTCATGATTTTCTTAAAACCTTCATAACTTCTAAACGGAGCGTCGTAGAAGGGTCAAAGTCTGCACTTTTTTGGGAATTTTAAAATCGATTTTTGAAAATAGATTTTCTTAAAACCTTCCTATCTTCTAAACGGAGCGTCGTAGAGGGGTTTAAAATCGATTTTTGAAAATAGATTTTCTTAAAACCTTCATATCTTTTAAACGGAGCGTCGTAGAGGGGTAAAAGTAGGCGCATTTTATAGTGATTTCAAAGTAGATTATTTGCTGCAAAATTCATTAAATTCGGTCCAGTGGTTCTGGAGAAATCGGCTGATGAGTCCAGATTTTCTTAAAACCTTCATAACTTCTAAACGGAGCGTCGTAGAAGGGTCAAAGTCTGCACTTTTTTGGGAAATTTAAAATCGATTTTTGATAATAGATTTTCTTAAAACCTTCCTATCTTCTAAACGGAGCGTCGTAGAGGGGTAAAAGTAGGCGCATTTTATAGTGATTTCAAAGTAGATTATTTGCTGCAAAATTCATTAAATTCGGTCCAGTGGTTCTGGAGAATTCGGCTGATGATTTTCTTAAAACCTTCGTAACTTTTAAACGGAGCGTCGTAGAAGGGTCAAAGTCTGCACTTTTTTGGGAATTTTAAAATCGATTTTTGAAAATAGAATTTCTTAAATCATTCATATCTTCTAAACGGAGCGTCGTAGAGGGGTTTAAAATCGATTTTTGAAAATAGATTTTCTTAAAACCTTCATATCTTTTAAACGGAGCGTCGTAGAGGGGTAAAAGTAGGCGCATTTTATAGTGATTTCAAAGTAGATTATTTGCTGCAAAATTCATTAAATTCGGTCCAGTGGTTCTGGAGAAATCGGCTGATGAGTCCAGATTTTCTTAAAACCTTCATAACTTCTAAACGGAGCGTCGTAGAAGGGTCAAAGTCTGCACTTTTTTGGGAATTTTAAAATCGATTTTTGAAAACAGATTTTCTTAAAACCTTCCTATCTTCTAAACAGAGCGTCGTAGAGGGGTAAAAGTAGGCGCATTTTATAGTGATTTCAAAGTAGATTATTTGCTGCAAAATTCATTAAATTCGGTCCCGTGGTTCTGGAAAAATCGGCTGATGAGTCATGATTTTCTTAAAAACTTCATAACTTCTAAACGGAGCGTCGTAGAAGGGTCAAAGTCTGCACTTTTTTGGGAAATTTAAAATCGATTTTTGATAATAGATTTTCTTAAAACCTTCCTATCTTCTAAACGGAGCGTCGTAGAGGGGTAAAAGTAGGCGCATTTTATAGTGATTTCAAAGTAGATTATTTGCTGCAAAATTCATTAAATTCTGTCCAGTGGTTCTGGAGAATTCGGCTGATGAGTCCAGATTTTCTTAAAACCTTCGTAACTTTTAAACGGAGCGTCGTAGAAGGGTCAAAGTCTGCACTTTTTTGGGAATTTTAAAATCGATTTTTGAAAATAGAATTTCTTAAATCATTCATATCTTCTAAACGGAGCGTCGTAGATGGGTTAAAATCGATTTTTGAAAGTAGATTTTCTTAAAACCTTCATATCTTCTAAACGGAGCGTCGTAGAGGGGTAAAAGTAGGCGCATTTTATAGTGATTTCAAAGTAGATTATTTGCTGCAAAATTCATTAAATTCGGTCCAGTGGTTCTGGAGAAATCGGCTGATGAGTCCAGATTTTCTTAAAACCTTCATAACTTCTAAACGGAGCGTCGTAGAAGGGTCAAAGTCTGCACTTTTTTGGGAATTTTCAAATCGATTTTTGAAAATAGAATTTCTTAAAACCTTCCTATCTTCTAAACGGAGCGTCGTAGAGGGGTAAAAGTAGGCGCATTTTATAGTGATTTCAAAGTAGATTATTTGCTGCAAAATTCATTAAATTCGGTCCAGTGGTTCTGGAGAAATCGGCTGATGAGTCCAGATTTTCTTAAAACCTTCATAACTTCTAAACGGAGCGTCGTAGAGGGGTCAAAGTCTGCACTTTTTTGGGAAATTTAAAATCGATTTTTGAAAATAGAATTTCTTAAAACCTTCATATCTTCTAAACGGAGCGTCGTAGAAGGGTCAAAGTCTGCACTTTTTTGGGAATTTTAAAATCGATTTTTGAAAATAGAATTTCTTAAAACCTTCATATCTTCTAAACGGAGCGTCGTAGAGGGGTAAAAGTAGGCGCATTTTATAGTGATTTCAAAGTAGATTATTTGCTGCAAAATTCATTAAATTCGGTCCAGTGGTTCTGGAGAAATCGGCTGATGAGTCCAGATTTTCTTAAAACCTTCATAACTTCTAAACGGAGCGTCGTAGAGGGGTCAAAGTCTGCACTTTTTTGGGAAATTTAAAATCGATTTTTGAAAATAGAATTTCTTAAAACCTTCATATCTTCTAAACGGAGCGTCGTAGAAGGGTCAAAGTCTGCACTTTTTTGGGAATTTTAAAATCGATTTTTGAAAATAGAATTTCTTAAAACCTTCATATCTTCTAAACGGAGCGTCGTAGAGGGGTAAAAGTAGGCGCATTTTATAGTGATTTCAAAGTAGATTATTTGCTGCAAAATTCATTAAATTCGGTCCAGTGGTTCTGGAGAAATCGGCTGATGAGTCCAGATTTTCTTAAAACCTTCATAACTTCTAAACGGAGCGTCGTAGAAGGGTCAAAGTCTGCACTTTTTTGGGAATTTTAAAATCGATTTTTGAAAACAGATTTTCTTAAAACCTTCCTATCTTCTAAACAGAGCGTCGTAGAGGGGTAAAAGTAGGCGCATTTTATAGTGATTTCAAAGTAGATTATTTGCTGCAAAATTCATTAAATTCGGTCCAGTGGTTCTGGAGAAATCGGCTGATGAGTCATGATTTTCTTAAAACCTTCATAACTTCTAAACGGAGCGTCGTAGAAGGATCAAAGTCTGCACTTTTTTGGGAATTTTAAAATCGATTTTTGAAAATAGATTTTCTTAAAACCTTCCTATCTTCTAAACGGAGCGTCGTAGAGGGGTAAAAGTAGGCGCATTTTATAGTGATTTCAAAGTAGATTATTTGCTGCAAAATTCATTAAATTCGGTCCAGTGGTTCTGGAGAATTCGGCTGATGAGTCCAGATTTTCTTAAAACCTTCGTAACTTTTAAACGGAGCGTCGTAGAAGGGTCAAAGTCTGCACTTTTTTGGGAATTTTAAAATCGATTTTTGAAAATAGAATTTCTTAAATCATTCATATCTTCTCAACGGAGCGTCGTAGAGGGGTTTAAAATCGATTTTTGAAAATAGATTTTCTTAAAACCTTCCTATCTTCTAAACGGAGCGTCGTAGAGGGGTAAAAGTAGGCGCATTTTATAGTGATTTCAAAGTAGATTATTTGCTGCAAAATTCATTAAATTCGGTCCAGTGGTTCTGGAGAAATCGGCTGATGAGTCCAGATTTTCTTAAAACCTTCATATCTTCTAAACGGAGCGTCGTAGAAGGGTCAAAGTCTGCACTTTTTTGGGAATTTTAAAATCGATTTTTGAAAATAGAATTTCTTAAAACCTTCATATCTTCTAAACGGAGCGTCGTAGAGGGGTAAAAGTAGGCGCATTTTATAGTGATTTCAGATTTTCTTAAAACCTTCATAACTTCTAAACGGAGCGTCGTAGAAGGGTCAAAGTCTGCACTTTTTTGGGAATTTTCAAATCGATTTTTGAAAATAGAATTTCTTAAAACCTTCCTATCTTCTAAACGGAGCGTCGTAGAGGGGTAAAAGTAGGCGCATTTTATAGTGATTTCAAAGTAGATTATTTGCTGCAAAATTCATTAAATTCGGTCCAGTGGTTCTGGAGAAATCGGCTGATGAGTCCAGATTTTCTTAAAACCTTCATAACTTCTAAACGGAGCGTCGTAGAGGGGTCAAAGTCTGCACTTTTTTGGGAAATTTAAAATCGATTTTTGAAAATAGAATTTCTTAAAACCTTCATATCTTCTAAACGGAGCGTCGTAGAAGGGTCAAAGTCTGCACTTTTTTGGGAATTTTAAAATCGATTTTTGAAAATAGAATTTCTTAAAACCTTCATATCTTCTAAACGGAGCGTCGTAGAGGGGTAAAAGTAGGCGCATTTTATAGTGATTTCAAAGTAGATTATTTGCTGCAAAATTCATTAAATTCGGTCCAGTGGTTCTGGAGAAATCGGCTGATGAGTCCAGATTTTCTTAAAACCTTCATAACTTCTAAACGGAGCGTCGTAGAAGGGTCAAAGTCTGCACTTTTTTGGGAATTTTAAAATCGATTTTTGAAAACAGATTTTCTTAAAACCTTCCTATCTTCTAAACAGAGCGTCGTAGAGGGGTAAAAGTAGGCGCATTTTATAGTGATTTCAAAGTAGATTATTTGCTGCAAAATTCATTAAATTCGGTCCAGTGGTTCTGGAGAAATCGGCTGATGAGTCATGATTTTCTTAAAACCTTCATAACTTCTAAACGGAGCGTCGTAGAAGGATCAAAGTCTGCACTTTTTTGGGAATTTTAAAATCGATTTTTGAAAATAGATTTTCTTAAAACCTTCCTATCTTCTAAACGGAGCGTCGTAGAGGGGTAAAAGTAGGCGCATTTTATAGTGATTTCAAAGTAGATTATTTGCTGCAAAATTCATTAAATTCGGTCCAGTGGTTCTGGAGAATTCGGCTGATGAGTCCAGATTTTCTTAAAACCTTCGTAACTTTTAAACGGAGCGTCGTAGAAGGGTCAAAGTCTGCACTTTTTTGGGAATTTTAAAATCGATTTTTGAAAATAGAATTTCTTAAATCATTCATATCTTCTCAACGGAGCGTCGTAGAGGGGTTTAAAATCGATTTTTGAAAATAGATTTTCTTAAAACCTTCCTATCTTCTAAACGGAGCGTCGTAGAGGGGTAAAAGTCTGCACTTTTTTGGGAATTTTAAAATCGATTTTTGAAAACAGATTTTCTTAAAACCTTCCTATCTTCTAAACAGAGCGTCGTAGAGGGGTAAAAGTAGGCGCATTTTATAGTGATTTCAAAGTAGATTATTTGCTGCAAAATTCATTAAATTCGGTCCAGTGGTTCTGGAGAAATCGGCTGATGAGTCCAGATTTTCTTAAAACCTTCATAACTTCTAAACGGAGCGTCGTAGAAGGGTCAAAGTCTGCACTTTTTTGGGAATTTTTAAATCGATTTTTGAAAACAGATTTTCTTAAAACCTTCATATCTTCTAAACGGAGAGTCGTAGAGGGGTAAAAGTTGGCGCATTTTATAGTGATTTCAAAGTAGATTATTTGCTGCAAAATTCATTAAATTCTGTCCAGTGGTTCTGGAGAAATCGGCTGATGAGTCCAGATTTTCTTAAAACCTTCATAACTTCTAAACGGAGCGTCGTAGAAGGGTCAAAGTCTGCACTTTTTTGGGAATTTTAAAATCGATTTTTGAAAACAGATTTTCTTAAAACCTTCATATCTTCTAAACGGAACGTCGTAGAGGGGTAAAAGTAGGCGCATTTTATAGTGATTTCAAAGTAGATTATTTGCTGCAAAATTCATTAAATTCGGTCCAGTGGTTCTGGAGAAATCGGCTAATGAGTCCAGATTTTCTTAAAACCTTCATAACTTCTAAACGGAGCGTCGTAGAAGGGTCAAAGTCTGCACTTTTTTGGGAATTTTAAAATCGATTTTTGAAAACAGATTTTCTTAAAACCTTCATATCTTCTAAACGGAACGTCGTAGAGGGGTTGAATGAAACAAACTAGAATGAAGCAACATGGTGAGTACGCGTGTTCAAACCGACTTCAGTCGTAAAATTAATGAACTTTCAAACAAATCGCATAAAACTAAACACATAAACACTCTATTTTTCTTTCGTTTTTGATCATCACTTACCTTAAGAGGTTCTAAATGATTGCTTGACACACTACATTTCAAAGAAATTGTTTCGGCAACACCATAACGTAACTCAAAAGCACTCAATCACTCGATGAATGCGAACTTAATTTAAGTCAACATAACTTATGAAAAACTGAAAACATTCTGAAACGACAGCGTCAATGTATGAAGTGATTGCGCACTGGACGAGTGCATTTTCAATGGCAGATTCCAGTGGTATTTAGATGCCATTAGACACTTGTAAGGTTTACTTAGCAAAACACAATATATACATCTGTGGTTATAAATTTGTTTTGGCCAAAGTGCACGAGCAGCATTCCACAAGTGTGGCATGCGCAGAAATCGTGGCATGAATTGAAGTAGTCAGGCTAACGACCTGCAGGAACAAACAAATACCCTCGAAGAATTACAAGTTAATTTAGTCCTCACAGGTGGGGTATTTGTGTCGCATTTATTGCTGCATTTGTCATTTAATGAAGCGTGCACTTTAGTTGCTATAAATCATATGCCACATTTGCATGCTGTGATGTTGTGCGAGGTTCTCAGTGTGATTTGTCAAAAGAGTATTCTTTATTTTATTTTATTTTATTTTATTTCATACCAATTTGAACGCACTTCAAAATAATATCTAGGACATTTTACGAAATATTTTTTAGTAATTTTTAATTTCTTAAATACACGAATAATTCATAGCATATACGAAACATTTAAAATTTCAATTTTTTTGCCAAATTATTTTTAATATATATAATCAATATTCGTAAATGTAATCAATATTCGTAAATTAAAACAACATCAAAATTACGAATATTTCGTGTACATTACGAAACTTTCTCGCTATTATTTTCTATTACAATTTTTTTACGAAAAAATAATACATTTTACGAATAAGTTTTATATTTTACGAATAAATTACTAAACTTTCGTAAAAGTTGAGTTTATATATAGAAATTTAATTGGTATCGCGATCACAAGTAGATAGTTATAAAATACAAACAGTTTTAAAATGGGCTTTGTGTGAGTTCTGTTTGTGTCAAAACATAATGAATCGTCATTTTCATCGTCAGTTTTTTTTTATAAAAAAATTATTCGTGTATTTTACGAAAGTTTCGTAAAATGTTTCAAATGTTTCATAAAGTGTACGAATACTATCGTCAAAAGTACAAATATATTTGTAAAAGGGTTCACAAATATTCTAATAAATTACGAATCTTTCGTATTATGTACGAATGGCTTTCGTAAATAAAATCTTCGAATAGTTTTGTAAAATAAACAATAAATATTCATAATTTTATCATCAATTTATGAAAGTTCTTCCGTGTATTTTACGAAATATTTCGTGGTTAAGTTTCACTAAGTTTTTCGTAAAATACACGAACGATTTCCTACATTTTAAGCAGATTTTATTTTGAGTGTATATCAAAGGAATATAATTAGAAATATGAAAAACATTGATTTGAATTCACTATTACAGAAAAACTGGAAGAGTTAGATCAATAAAACTTTTGATGTAGATTACTTATCTACCTAGGCTGTCTCAATAAGAAAACTAGCATGTTCGGTCATTTGTGACCTGTAAACCTACCATTTATGTTCAAATACCTCATCTAAAATTTACACATACAGATGCATTTTTCAATATACGAGATTAAGTAAACTTTTTTTGGTTTAATATATATGGAATATATGCTTAAAAATATAATAATAATAGTTCCTCTCAAACCGACTTGTGGTTCCAAAAAAAAAAATCGAAATTCGGTACACCTACCCATTTGTACATATGGGTATCAAATGAAAGAAAATTCTTCAGCTATTGAAACTTTGAATTATTTTCAGGATTCGCATCGATTTAGAGCGATACGAAGATAACTTTCTAATTTCATACTAACTTCATTACACCTACTATCACAATTTCCCTTCTTCTGTATTTCTCATGTGACCTAACCTTCCTTAATGCTATTCACTTTATTGTCATTAAATTAAATTATATTTTGTTTTATTTACATTAAATTAAATTATTTGTCATTAAACTAAATTATAATGCAATTTTTTGACATTTGGCATTCAGTCTTTTATATCAGAAAAGTTTTATCAAAAATTTTACAAGTCACATGGAAAATTTTGAAGAAGGAAAATTTTGAAAGTTGGTGTTTGTAAGAATTATGAAATTTACCCATTCGACCTAACATTCCTTACCAGTTAATTTATATATAATACAGAATAGAGATTTGTTGCGCCAACCAACACTTTGCACAACGAACTTATTCGATTCTCACAACTGCTTAGTCGGTTGTTACAGTCAAAACTAAAAAATGCTTACTTTGTACTGCAACCAATTTCGAACTGTTTTAGAACAATTTAAAACAGATTTAGAACCATTCGGAGTGTGTATAGACTAATATTTGAAGTGTATAGGCTAATATGGCAGTTCCGCAAGCAAATTTGTAAACCAGTCCATTTAACCAAATTAAGTTAGTTGGTACAACTAACTTTTTTATTTTTCCAACCTCATGCCAAAAGAGGATTTTTTTGTATGCACGACTTGCGATTCGGTTATAGGTCCAAATAGTGGGGGCTGAGTTGAATTTTATAATGATTTTACTTTTTTTCAGAGGTTATTAGGGGTAGTTATATTATATTTTTTGCATGACTGCTTCTATCCAGACCATTGGGTTTTATTTGTAGGATGGTCAGGAGTGGTTTGAACAAGGAGGATTGTTCCTGCGTTATTAAAAACCAAAAAATAAACATATTTTACTCTGACTTTTTTTAATTTTATATATATAAATTTTAGATAAAAAATTTCATAATATTTTTTTTTGTTTTTCTTTCAAAAAAATAATAATGAATAATTCTTCAATATGATTACATATATTTATAATTCTGTGCATATATATATTTCTAGAATTATTTGAATATAGTAGAGCATTTAATGAATTTTCCCAAGAACTATAATTTTTAAAAATACAGATATATGAATTAATTGAATTAATGAATGCGCTACTCTCAACATGAACATGGCATAAATTAAAAGTTGTCCAAAGGAAATTGCTCTATTTTTCAATCGACCAACAAACATTTTACAATTCTAGATCAATCTTCTGCCAGTATTGCTGGTCTCGCTGGTCGCAAAAACTCCTTTAAATTGGCTGCAAATAAATGGTAATAACAAGGCTTAATTGAATCAGATCGAATGCGAAGATAATGAGCAAAAAAGATTATTCATTTCTATTAAATTAATGTTTAGTCTGGCATTGTAAGATTATTTGGTTTTATTATTATTTTTTTGGATGCTATTGCAGTACGCTCGAGAACATTTAGCTTGCACCACCCATGGTTTTGAGTGGCGTATACTACATATTTAATATGTATGTGTGTGGAACCACTAGATAGATCCCTTTAGTGTGCGCACTGTTGCGAAGATAAGCTAGGCGGCAACAGGCCAAAGCATAGTCAGAATCTATTAGCGGCTTTTGCCGGTCGGTCTTGCCAACATGTGGTGTTCGGCAGGCAGGCAGACAGGAAGGTAGTACCAACCAACTACTGCCAAATTGCAATTAAGCCGCACTTGAATTCAAATTCAACACACACATATATCCTGGCATTAAACTGTCATCGATTAATTGGCAAATGTCGTAGATTTGCAATATTTGCGCATCCTTAGCATTTGCTGTGCAAAACTTTGACTCAGCGGGATCTGGGCTTGAACCCAATAGTTTAACGTCTCTATTTTATCATTTCCACAGTTCAAATAATACCACATTGTGACGTTTGCTATGCAAATTAAAGACTTGGTCCGATCGATAGAAAAGATTGCACGTATTTAGTTCGTAGTACATTGAACCCATTGCAATGCCATTGGGTCTTTGAACGTTCTGTGAAGCTCATCTATAAAGCTGCGGCAAAGAGTCGCCTGCGGTTAAGTTTTTCAATCACCTGTGGATGTTTGTTGTAAATATTTGTATTTTCAGATATGCTATCTCAGTTTTACAAGCCATATGGAGAATTTTCCTTGTGCATTTAAATAAAATTAAAAATATTTTATGATAGAACAAAATTCAATACATTGAAATAGTTAATCAACATCGAAATCTTAAGATTTTATAGAACACTGAGAATCATATTTGAATTCTATTTGATCAGACATTAAAATTATTGATAAAAGATGGTATAAAACCTGTGTTAAAAAATCAAAATATTCAAAAATAGATCCAAAATATGTTCCTCAACGATTAGTTTAAAAAATACTCGATATAATACAATCAAACTTTATGATTATTGCAGATGAAGACATCTAACAGACATTGAAACACAAAATTTATGACTGTCATTTAGATGTTTTTAAAACTTTATTTATTATCTGTACTTATTTATTATATAATTTTTGCCTAAAGTTAGAAGTTAAAAGCGGATAAAATAATACCTTCAGGCATAGCGTCTTCTTCGGTTTCTACAACAACTGGTTTTTAAGAATCCACTGAGGTAACAGCATTTTAATTAAATTTCCTGTAGATTAGGAGGATGTAATTTCAAAATATTCCTATTCATTAGCAGTTAAAAAAAGCATTGCTGGTTACATAAATTAATTCTGCTACACACAGAGAAAAATCAATTTTACAGGCAACATATTATGTTTGCTACAATATTTTTTGAATTCTGAAAATAAATGATGCATTAATCATACAAATCTGCATATATGTTTTAAAAATAGACGTGATCTACATTTCTTTTTGATTAGCTTTTTATACATTTATTAATTTTTTAGGATATAAGTTAAAATTCAGAGGGCATAATTATGAACTTTAAAATTTAGGTATACTATTAAATCCCACATTAATATGCCCAACAGAGTGTAGGGTATTCGGACCCGATCTCGCACGTGTGAATTTTGTGTTTAGATTTTGTAGCCGCGGTAGCTCAGTGGTTAGTGTGTTGGACTGCGAGCCAAAAGGTCCCCGGTTCATGCCTGGACTGGGGCTAACAACATCTTTTCATAGAAACATTTTTCTATACCGCGCTACCTCTCGTCAGTAAATGGCAAACCTACGAGAGTAAAACCATTGCCTATGAAAAAGCTCTCACCCGCCGTTCGGATTCGGCAATAAACTGTAGGTCCCACCAATTTGAGTACAAATATAACACGCACAGCTCAAAATGGTGAGAGAGCTCGGCCGAAGTTCTATACAGGACTGTAGCGCAAAACTATTATTATTATTATTATTTTTGTTCTTGTTCTTATGTTTTCGCTTTTATTTTTGAGTATTTAATTTAGTTTTTATGTTTTTTTGCTTTTGCTTTTACTTTTGTGTTTTGTTTTTTTATTTTGTGTTTTTCATTTGTTTTTGTGTTTTTAATTTTGTTGTTGTTGTTGTTGAGTTTTCGCTTTAGTTTTTGTGTGTATCTTTGTTTTCTTGTGTACTGGCTTTTGATTTTGTTTTTTTCTTTTGCTTTTTGTTTGTTGTTGATATTTTTTGTCTTTGATTCTGTTCTTGTATTTTTGTTTTTTTTTGTTTTTTGTTTTTGCTTTTGTATTGTGCTTAGTATCCTCGTGCTAAATCACTGTCATATCGGTTCAGCGGTTTAGACGTGATGCTGGAATGAACAGACAGACTGGCAGACATACGAACCATGACTTTTATATATATATATATATATATATATATATATATATTTATATATATATATTTATATATATATATATATATATATATATATATATATATATATATATATATATATATATATATATATATATATATATATATATATATAGGTATATCGTTTTATAATCTAAAATCCATTCGATGTTAGTATCATGAGATTATTCTTTCTTTACAAATATATTTTTTTAGAACAATTACATACAATTTCTGTACAGTATTTTACTACATTTGCGTTGAAAATACTACAGTTGTTGTTTTAAAATAGTTGCATTTATTTGTACGACATTATGTATTCATTTAAATGCTTAAAAAGTTAAATATTACTACATATGCGTTTTTATTACATTCTGTATTTATTTAATAGAAAGCATTAATTTTTTGATTTATGTTCCTGACTATAAAATTATAAAATTTACATCTTTAAATACCCTTTCAGTTCTGACGACCCACGGTGAACAAAATGGTGAAATTTTTGAACAAAACGCCATTTTTTTATTTTTAAATTTTCAAATTTTTTTTTACTGTTACATACATAAAAGACCCACTAAGAATAATCTGTAACCATTTCTCTTATAACATTAACAGATTAAGAGATATGAGCCTTCAAAGTTAGGAAATTGCATTCCATACAAAAATATATGGAAATACATATTGGAACATAACTAAAATATCCTTAAAATTGTATTTAGGCTTTTACAAAATACACATTTTGAAAAACAAGTAGCTTTCGATTTGCTCCGGTTTACAAGAAAATTGTTGTGAAATACTACCATTTTCGTCAGAAATTTACTTATTTGATTTAAAGCGTTTAGTGTAATAATTTTATATCAATTAAACCTACAGATATCTTTCACACGCGCTAATATTTTTCTAATCACAATTAATGTGGTGAAAAGTAAAAAAAAAATCATAGCGATATCTCTCCCGGATTAGGAGAAATTACGGGTCAAAAATTACCTTTTTTTTTATTCTAATTTCATACATTTGTGCCTTTTTTGTAAATTTATTCCAAGGACTGTAAACGATATCCTCTATTCGCATTATCTTTTCTCTAATCACAATCAATGTGGTAAAATATATATCATTCCGATATCGTTCCCGGATTAGGACAATTTACATGGCAAAAATTACCATTTTTTATACATTTGTTCCTCTTTTTGTAAATTTATACCAAGGACTGCAAGCGATATCCTTCATTCTCGTTAACTTTTTTCTAATCATAATCGATGTGATAAAAAATGAAAAATATATCATCCCGATATCGTTCCCGGATTAGGAGAAATTCACTTTGCAAATATTACCATTTTCATACATTTGTTCCTATTTGTAAATGCAAGCGATATCCTTCGTTCGCACTAACTTTTTTTTAATTATAATCAATGTGATAAAAAATCAAAAAAATATGATCCCGATATCTTTCCCGGATTAAAAGAAATTACATGGCAAAAAAAAAACAGTTTTACTCTAATTATTTTGTAAATTTATTTCAAGGACTGCAAACGATATTCTTCGTTCGCACTAACTTCTTTTTAATCACAATCAATGTGCTAAAAAATATTACCCTGATATCGTTCCCGGATTAGGAGAAATTACATGGCAAAAATTACCATATTATTTCCTAATTTCATACATGTACCTTTTTTGTAAATTTATTTTAAGGACTGCAAACGATAACCTTCATTAACACAAACTTATTTTAGATCACTATCAATGTGGTCAAAAATAAAAAATAAATCATACCGATATCGGTTCCAGGTTTTAAAAAATCACATGTCAAAAATTTCCACAAAATTTTCGAAGTTAAATTAGTTTTACATAAATTTTGTGAATCAATAGAAGACATTTTGTTAAGCATAACTATATCCTGATATATTTTTATTAAGTAAAAAAAATCAACGAAATCTACCTATTTGTTTTGAAGTTATATAATTTTGTTCAAAAAAAGACCTTTTAGTTCACCGTGCGACCCAAGGAAACCTCTATATTGCTACTTTGACCGCTATTCGAAAGTTATAAACATACATTTATTTGTAAATGAACAGTTATAGTTTTCTAAAAATCATAAAATGTAGATTACTTTTAAATATTTTCTATGGTGAAAAAAATTAATTTAGTGTTGGTATCTTTAAAAATACCATGAGAATTTAAGGGTTAACCTATTCCATTAAAAAATGATAAAATCTAACAGTTATCTAACACTATTATTTCTTATACTTCCTACAAAATAGCCACAAACAATTACAAGAAATGGCTTGTATAAATCATTTGTATACCTGTGTCTTAAGTCGGATGCGCTATGTAACTTTTTTAATTAAGAATCATAGGGCTGCGAGTTTTTCACAGCTTGAAATTGTGATGTAATAGCATGAAGAACATATATATGGGATAATATTTTTTAAGTGCTGAGACATACATATGTCTAAATGCTATAAATCAGCAAAGTTTTGTACATGTATGATTCATAGGATATACAGAAGTTCATATTTCATATTTCGCTAGTTTCGAATCGATCAGTACAAAATTGACATAAATGAATTAGAACATGCTAATTTCGGAAATCTGTAAACTAGTTTTTATAAATTTCATCAATACACTTTTCTTGACAAATTTTGGCTAAATCGAATCATTTTTTTTATACCTTAACTAAGAATGAAAGGGTATATTCAGTTTGGTACGCCGCAGGAGTACCAGAAGTTGGGAAAAGCTCAAATTGTGTTATTTTTAGAAAAATAAGTATGAGGATTGACTAATATTGTATGGAAATTTAATAATCACCATTTAGATGTAGATTGTAAAAAGTGGGCGTGGTTACTCCCATACAACTGAATTGATTAAATTAATATATGTTGGGAATTGCCGGGAATACAGTGATGCAGCTTTATAGTAGAATGTTTTTCGTTAATATAATGAGTTGTCGAAATTTTATCTTGATTAGACAAGTGGGCGTGGTGCCTCCCATATAAGACAAATTTTCAAAATGTCATATATTGGAAATTAATAGAGTTACAGTGATGAAACTTTGTAATATACAGTTTCTCGTTGATATAATTCACTTGTCCAAATTTCATCTTGATTGGACAAGTGGGCGTGGTGACTTCCATACAACCAAAAGTTGTTGAAATTGTTAATATTAGTCGCTGAAATAAGAACCAGTCGCTGAAATGTGAATAACTCCGAAAAGGCATTAGTGTTTTGAAAATTTGAATATGTGTACTAAGTAATAATAGCTGCGTTCCCGTGGTACTTGAACCAGATCTATTTCACGGGAGCGCCATCGGTTCTATTTCAGTAAATTTGGCAGCACTGTTTTCTTCTGCCCTTTCTTTGTCAACACAAATTCTTCATCTTATTAAGTGCTATTCACAATAGCCTAGCATCACCACAAACAAATTTACTTTTGATACGTACAGTACCAGATCAGTAATTGATCCAAAAACGAACCTGGTTCTAATTGTTTGTTTTTGTTTTGTATATGAAAATGATCTACGGATCAGAATCAGTTTTACCGGAGCGTGCCCGGAACGTTTTTGTTTTCATCTTTTTGTAAATTAAAAACAATTTCAAAAAAAATAAAAAAAAATAAATTTACTTCAGCATTTTTTCTTTCTAAAGTATAAAAATTTTCTAAAACAATAATTTTGCAAAAACTTAATAAATACCAAATGTAGACGCTGTAACCTATAAAAATATCACTGATTTCCGAAATTATAGCTATTCTAATACATATTCTGTTGCCATAACGAATTGCAACTGCAAATACTTTGTAAAATATTATACGAGGAAGTAATTTGTTTATGTGAAATTCTGATGCCACAACCAAAGAAATCGTTGATATGAGTTAAGTGCAGACTCTGCACCGTAGAGTCATATAACTGCATATTGCCGCTAAGATACTGAGACTTCAAGAAAGGTTGGTCAAAACGCATGTATAGTGTAATTGCTGCCGAACTTATCTAACAAAATAAATTTTGCTGTTAGACGTTGCGACGTTGTCGTTGTGGCAGTCTTTACATTTTTCGCATCCAAGAATGGCAGAAAATTAATCTTTATGTTATTATTTTAGTCGACGGAAAAATATTTTCAATCAGTTCTAGTTCTCTTTTTTATAAAAGGTACTCCCTTTTATATAAATCCAACCGGTAACTTTAACATGGTCTTGTCATAGGAAGGGGTATGAATTAATACCTCATGCAGACCTTTTGACCTATCATTTAATTGGTCTTCAATTGAAGAATTTTAAACTGAATCAATTTCTCCAAATGAAGATTAATTCAGTGATAGGTCTAAAGGTCTGCATGAGGTGTTAATTTATCGCTTCATATGAAAAGAAAATGTTAAAGTAACCGGTTAGTGGGACCGATTCATAATATTTTCCCGTTGGGTATTATACACAGAATAGCAATTTTGTTGCATCAATCAACTTATTACCCGGTTTTGACTCTTGACTTGGTTAAGTTTTTTCTTATAGACAAAACGAATAGATTTATAGTTTGAAGTAGAATCAATATAAAACTGTTTTTAATAAATTTGGTGTGCCTAAATGGTAATATTTTTGTAGCCCCAATCAAATAGGGCAGTTCCATCAAAGTCATAACATATAATTCATAATTTATATTATACACAGACAAAAAAATGTACATCACATTGATGAATTCCGTTTTTCAAACCATTATTCATTGTATTGAAGAACTATTTATAATATTTATGACTAACGACATCAATGTTATGAATGCGTTCATAAATATGATGAACGCTTGGTAACTGTCGAAAAAGTGTTCTTCAATATGATGAACTGTATGTGAAGTGCACTTTTCATCATATTAATGAACAAAAACATAAAATAAAACGTATATATATATACTACATATTAAAGTATGCTGTTCATCAAACCAAATTTCAATCAAAATATTTATTTTTCGTTCATTTTTTGCCGTACTTCTCAGTTCTCAAGTAGTTCTTGTATGTTTTTTTTTAGTGTTAACATTTTAACATACATATGTTAGATATAATAAATTATGTTTATGAAATATTTATAATTCTAATGGACATGGAGTCCAACTAAATTCAGAAAACAATTCTGTGCAAATCTGTAATGGTAAAGTAAGTTCCCCAGAACAGCAATTTTCTAAAACTCTGGTTTTTACAAGAATATGTTAGACGCCTGTTTAAATACTGTTAGTTCCAAATTGTTACATATTCCATTGTTCCTTTTTTTTTTTTGTATGCAAATTGCTCCCACGATGTGCACCTGTGCTCAGTATTTGTTCCAGCTCAAAACTAGTTTTTATTTTGCCATTTTAACTTTGTTACTCTGTACGTTTTTGCGCTCCATACCATTTCAACTGCAAACATGGCTTATTCCATTTCACTTTGTACCGTTTCGTTTTCATTCCATTTCATGTTGAATTCAGGTTTGCGCTCCCAAAATGGTGTTGTCTGTGTCCATTCAGTTTCGAACAAACTTTTTGTATATTTTGTAGGTCTTCAGTGGTAAACGTTGCCATAAACACAAAATTGTTTAAGCATTAGTTTTATTCATTTGGAATATATAATTGATTAGTTGTCAATTCAATAAAAATTAATATAATCAAATTGTTGCCACTTTTAATATAAAGGTCTTCTAAGAATATGTCTCAGTTCGAAATTTGGCATTTTGAGTACAGAAGTAGATATTTTTTATTTGGCAAATTTCATATTTGAGCTGAACTATTTATATTACAAATATGTAAATTATATAAAAGTTTTTTGTATTCAAAATTAAAACCAAAAATTTCTCTTCGAAAACATTGTGAACTTTAAATTACTTTAACCTCATCTCATTTTGCTCATGATCTTTTTTTTTGCGTGAGTGTGAAATCTTTTAAACTCTATGTGAATCGTTTTGTACACTTAATGGCTTCTAAACACGCAACCTCTATGAGAACCGAATTATTTATGCAAGTTTACACAAGTTCTTGAAGTTATTGTTCGATAAAATACCGTGCAAAATGTTACAATCTCTTGCTGTCCCAGTTTCAAGTTATTCAAAATGAATGAGAAGAACATTTAGATTATAAATTACAACCGATAAAAAAATGAAATGTATTAAATACAAAATTAAATTGAAATGTTAAGTATAATAGTAATGCGATTTTATGCAAATTTCGAAATTAATAAAGTTTTTCCACTTGAGTTAAAACACTATAGTCAATGATTTCACGCCCTGCCATTGATCCAGCTTATGCTTAATGCTTGCATTGTGGTCTGGGCCTGGTTCTTTATTTAAAATAAACATTTTCGATAGTTCTTTATTTGGTTGGCCTCTATTTTCCTTTTTGTTTCTTTATGGTTCAAGTGCGATTTAGATGTATGGTTGTCAATTTGTGTTGTATTTTTAACTTATTTGTTATTTTTTGCAAATTGTAAACGTGACAAATTAGACAGCGTGTTAAATTCATTAACTCTTGTGGTGCATGTTGTTTTTGTTTCGTTGGATATATCTGTCATTTCAAATGTTTTATATTGCTTGCGGTTATGGCACAAACGTGAGGGGAAATCGTTATATCATAAGCAAAACAAAAAATATAGGTTAAATCACTGTTGGTCGAATTTGAGTTTTGTAAATAAAAAATAATTCTTAAATTTTTGCAATCTTTGATATTTATTTTTATACCATACACTAAAAGTGAAAGGGTATATTCAATTTGGTCATCTATTTTTAACAGTTATAAGGAGGCGTGGCCGATATTCAATAATATTCTTAATTTCCGGAGTTTATGGTCTGCATTTTGAATTTTCAATTACAAGAATGACAAAACTATCCTACACTCAAAATAATTTCTAGGACATTTTACAAAATATTTGTTCTAATCTTTTAATTCGTAAAATACACGAATAATTCGTAGAATACACGAACTATTTCTAATATATATTTTTTTTTAAACATTTTTTTACGAACAACATAATTATGTCTAATATAATGATGAACATGATTTAATGTTTTGCCACTGAAAATGACTTAAGGTCACAAACTAAAAAAGTGAGAGACACGCGTATCTATATTTAAGCCCTTTTATTCAAATCTTTTTAATTTTTGGAAGTGTAACGAACAATTTTTTTTTGTGGTGGGCGAGGTATTTAATTTTTGTTGGAGAAAGAATCCTTATTGTTTTGTATAGGTTAACTAAGAAAGCTAAAGGGAAGAAATTTAAATATGTGATACTACATATATCACTACTTAATACATATTTTTTTCGAAATTATTCATTGGCAATTTCAAATGATATTGAACGATAAAAGTTTTAAAGGACATTATAAACATTACTTCATACTGACTGGATAAAATAAAATAATACATAAAATTGCCAAGTTTATCGTCTTTCATTTGACACCAATTACGGCATCGTAGGGTATGTATAAGTATTTAAATATATTTTTCAAAAATTATAATAATTTGAATGCTTGAAGTCCTTTTAAAAGAAAACGGCATTACGAAATAAAAAAAAAAAACTGTAACTGCAATTTAAGTCCATTTAGAACCTAGTTTCATTTGCAACCTAGTTTGGTTAATGTGTAACGAAATTTTTAACTTTTTGTCGGACGGTGTTATGTTTACTCTAATAATATTCTCACAAAGATATTCCGACAATTTTTCGTTTGTAGATCGGGAAATTCTCTACTATTTATGTTAGATAATAAGACTCAGAAACCATATTACTTGTATACCGAGGCTTTCGGATATGGGGAGTGCTTTAATTGATTGTGACCGGCAAACCAGCTAACCACTTCTGTAAATATACCTCATATAAGGACTGCGTCAAATAAAATTGTCCGCTACAAAAATGAAAAAATCTAGAAATCTAGTAATCGAATTTTTATAGAATAAAATATTTTATTTTGAAAATTATCTTTAGATTTAAAAAAAATATAAAAAACCAGAAATTAATATTTTTTAATAAAAAGTTTTAATTTTTCCGGAACCCCTTCCATTAATGTTGTAATGGTAGTGTCCGACACCCTCACAGATGCTGAAGACCACTTTCTTTTAAAGTCTTGAAGGTCTTTGGCCACTTTTTTTGTTGTCTTTATCTCCCTTTTTACTAAAGCCCAGTATCTCTCAATCGGACTGAGTTCTGGACAGTTTGGTGGATTGGCTTCTCTAGGCACCAAAATCACTGCATTTTGTTGGATCCATTCTAAGGCCGTTTTGCTGTAGTGACATGAAGCGAGGTCAGGCCAAACAAATGTGGACACTTCATGTTGGCGTAAAAATGGAAGCAATCTCTTTTGCAAGCATTCCTTCACATATATTTCGCTTTTAATTGTACCCGATGTCACGAATGAGCTGCTCCTTTTTCCACAACTGCAAATTGCCTGTCAAACAAGGAATTTCTTTGGGAATTTTGTCATTTTTTTGATTTGTATTTTTCAGCGACATTTCCTCGAGAATCGGCTGTATAAAATTCCTGCCCAGGTAGCTGAGAAAAGTCCGCTAAAACATAAGTTTCGTCGTCCATTATGCAGCAATCGAATTTTAAAAAAAAAATCTTGGTTCAGCTTTTTAGCTCGTTGTTTTGCGGTTTCATTCTTGACGGCATTTCTATCCGGAACTTTTTGGACCTTGTACGTCTTCATCCCAGCTTCTTTCTTAGTCCTGCGCACGATAGATTCTGAGCAATCCGCCTTTCTCGCCAATTTCCTTCCGGATATGCTTGGATCTTTCTTTAAAATATTCACTACCTTCTTCGACTTTTCACGATCATGTGGGCCTTCTTTTTTACCAGAACCTTTCTTCCGATCAATACTCAGGTCTTCCTTAAAGCGGTTGATAACTCGAGAAATGGTCTTAGGGTTAGCCCCTACCTCCTTGGCATTTTTTTTAAAAGACCAACTAGGATGTTTTTGAAAAATGTTAGTTATATTTTTTCGCACTTCCACTTCGTTTGCCATTTTCGCGTTAAATAAATTTTGTATTGACTATAACTGACACAAATTATTTTCTGCCATTTAATTCAGAGCTACTATGATCTTTTTTTTTAATTCGAATCTTGCAATAGCACATTATGGGAAGATATGTAACGGACAATTTTATTTGACGCAGTCCTTAGAAGTAAAACCTTCACGAGTACTTCGCTTTACCGGTCTAATATATAAAAATTACTTTTGGTACCCTGAAAAAAAAACTATGAAGTATTTTAAGTAGTCTTTAAACGATTATAACATTCACATTTGTCGAATGTATTGAAAGCAAGGATTGAAACCTAAACGAATAACGGTTTCGATTTCGGCTTCGGTTTTGGTTATGGTTTCGGTTTTAGGTTTTTATTACGAAACGGTTTCGGTATACCGGTTCCAAGTAACGGTTTCGGTTTTGATTTCGGTTTTTGTTAAAATTTCTTTTTTTTCATAATTTTCAAATAATTTAACATGGTTTATATTGTGCTAAGTTATGTTCAAATTGTTATATTGGGGTAAAGTGGGTAACGTAATTGTTTGGTTTTTTATAACACAATATTTTAATAAAAATATTGTGTTATATGAAGTATTTAATTGATTTCGCCAAGAAAAAAATTCAATCGTGACCACAAGTCAATGAAAAGAAACATTTTGACTTCACCTGAGATATGATCTGAATGGCAGAGCAGAGCCGAGAAGCGAACCTTAAATAAAAGAATGAAGAACATCGGCAAATGTTCTTAAATTTCATGAAAAAAGGAAGAATTATGTACAATTTTCATCCATAAAACCAAAGAAATAAAATTTCAACAATTCAGTGAACTGCAATATCTGTTGCTAATTTTTTCTTGTATCACCATTGTTTTTTTGTTACCTTATTATAAGTATATATTAATATATAAGTATATATCGATATATATGTCCGAAATTTAGGTGTTTTGAAAAAAATCATTCAAAAATCAATCAAACTTATAAATGGTATTCTATTGAACAGATCCTTTAAAAGAATTTAAAAATTATTCAACTGAACTTTTCCAAACTTGTCCCACTTTATTTTATTAATACAATAAATAAAAAAACAATATCATTCAAAATTTAATCATTTTTAACATAAAAATTAGAGTTGCACAAATTAATGAAAAAAACAAATTTTAGACCAAAGACTGTTATTTGGAAACAATGTTTCTAAAAAAACAACAAGTGAATTTTTGTACAACAAAAAACAAATTATTTTGGGAACTCAAAACTTTATTAAATGACATTTAAACATGCCTTGTACACAGAAAAAAATAATCGACGTAAATACAGCAATAAAAATTAATTGTACACCATTCATTGGTCTAGCAATAACATTTATGCCATTTTCACGTATTGAGCAAACACATTCGCTAAAATTGTTATTTGCGTCCAAAAATATACCAATAAATGATTTTGCTTAAGTAGCAAATTATTTAATTGATATGGTCGACGTTTTAAAAGCAATTTTGTATTTTCACAGTATTCTTATAATTCTTTTTTAGTTTATTAAAAAAGAACAATATAAATTCTTGTGAAAGTATATAACAAATATACTTTTCTGATGATGAAGCATAATTAAATATGCAACTCTTGCCATCATCATCATTTTCAACGGCACCAATAGAGTCTGATCAAACTCTATAAGCGTTTCTTTTGACATGAACCAAATGTGAACTGATATTCGCGCCAACGGCCAACTAAAAATTATAATTTGTATAATGTATTGGTGGCGAATTCCACCAATTTCACGAATTCCACTAAATTCACCAGCGCTGTAAGCGAGTACACGAACACACACCACGCACTATTATAGCGACCACGCACTGCTACAGCTACCACTCACTGCTATAACGACCACGCACTGCTATAACATCAACGCGGTATGCGAATACACACAGCTGTTGCCAGCAAATGCGATTGCTAATATGATGAATCTGTACGCTAATACAATTAATAATTTAGTCGGCCCAGTTTTAGCAATAATTTGATTGTGCTGATGTACCTTTTTAGCTATATTTACGAATTTTTTTTTTCTATATAAAATAAAATATGTTTTCCTGTATCTTTTTATTGCTTTATTAAAACCCATTTTAAACCGGTATAAAGCCAGAACCGATTATTTCGGTTTTTGATATCGGTTTATTTCTGATTTTCGTATAACGGTTTCTGTTACGGTTTCGGTTTTAAAAATGAAACGGTTTTAAATGGATATCAGTTTCGGTAAGGTTTCAATCCTTGATCAAAAGGAAATTTATTATAGGGCCATAAACAAGTACTGATCATTGAATTGTATTCTTAACCATGATCAACATTATGTGGTCTACCTTACATAGGATACATTTCTAAAAGATTACCGCAAAATTAATTATGTGACTTAACATTCCTTAGTGGTTTCTTATATATAATATAAAGTAAAAATGTTTTCATCATATTTCTGAAATCTATTATTTTATATAACTCTTTAGACTTTGTTATTTTTGATTTAAATTATTTTTTTTTTGATTTAATTCGAATTAATTTCTAATGTAAAACATGTTTAAATATAATAAATAATAAAGTATAAAAATAGTTTGTATAATGTATAAAATGTATAAAAAGTGTATTATATTTCAGACGACTTTTAACGAAAGAGTACAAATTTAACAAATTTATATAAAACAAACTGCTTGAAATAATAATACGTTGTTATTATGTTGATTAACAATACTATCACCCCTTGTGGTTTAATAGTTTTTCCAGCAACTCCGTCATAAATTATGTACATTTTAATAAAAGCGACAGTTTTTATATGCATTTTTATGAATGTAACGATTTGCGATGAGAACATAAAAAAAGATATTTATATTTAAAGGCCATTAATATGTATGAGCTAGTGATAAATCTCAAATTTAATTAAAAAGTACAAGGTAACTACTTGAAAATTAAAACATTTTCATTAAATTAATTTTTATTGGTTTTAATCATCATTATTAAAGTTTAAACGAATGTTTCTTCAACTTGTGTACATAGCATAGTTGAAACAAAATTGAATTTCCTAAACTGCATATTGAAAGGCATTATAACAAAACAATTAAAAACTAGCATTAGTTTTTTCAATAAAATATGTCGCTTAAAATACGAATACGTATACTTACTTTTAATTTAAAAATTCGCATTTATTTCCCAGTACTATAGTGATTCAATGGACTACAACGACTGGCTCATAATCAGGCAGAAAATTGCTTGTTTTACGATCTAAAAATTAAAATATGCACGGGCAGAAATTAAAAGTTTTATATGTATGTACGAAAATCGGTACGTTGGCAGAGAATTGAATTATAGTTCGTCTTAGTGTATTTGCATGTAATGTAATAAATATGGTATATATGTTTGCAGTTAAACGAAATTTATTCAATTGTTAAACTTAATATGATAAATGAAATGTGGTAAATCGTCAAGTTTTTCATTTGATTTTTATGACAAACATAGTTTAATTAATTGATATATACTAAAAATTCAGCGATATTTATGGTTATCACAAATCACATGACAAATGATATTGTCACAAGTTGATTTTAAAGTACAAAATATAACAAGTGAATCTCTTTTAGTTTGCTGTTACTTTGAAATGTTAACCGTTTCGATGTTCAAGCAGTTACCATTTTGGATCTGTCTCACATCATTAGCACCTGTGGTTTCCTCTCTCAAAACCACTTTTGTTACACTTAAAGTGTGACTACACTGCTCTCTACATTATTTCATTTTCAAGTTGTTTCAATTTAGTTTATGACGATTCTCAGATCGGTTTTCATTAGTATCCGTTGTTGTGGTTTATTTTATTTTCTTCATGTTAGGTTTTAAAAAATTCTAAATTTTGTATTAATTAAGTATGATTTATAACCTATGCGTTGCATAAGTTGATTTTTAATACATCTACATTTTTCATTAAATAAAAAAAACCTATGAAACTATCATACCAACTTTGTATATTGATTGCTAATTAATAATCACTAAGTAATACAACCTCAAAGAATAAAAGCACATTCTAGTTTTTGAGGCTTAAATTTATATGCAATACGCTCTGAGTCATCTTAATTAATTCTACCGAAATTATTTATTACTTATATACGAAATTATGACAAGAAATCAAATAGTAAAACGTAAACCGTTAATAATTATCTCAATGGTAAAGAACAATATTTTTACAAACAGTTTACACATAATGCGTTCATTCATCAGAAAATCATGCGTAACTAATTTGGGAATTGGATGGGAATGTGAAAAAAAAAATCTCTTGTATATAGGAGTCTTATACAAAATATCCATAAATATGTAGAACAATATTTAATACATATGAGTCATTACATACAAAATCAATTGGCAGGCAGCACCATCTCAGAATTTTATATAACTTGGTAGCATGCAAAACAAAATATATATATATTAAACGTAAATATAGTAACTGATATTAATTTATACAAAATAATAAATTTTATTAATAAATTAATTGGATGTGTGAATTATTTAATAGTATAAATTATAAATAAAATTAAATCCTTTCATGGTTGGTATATATGCTAAAATGTATACATATGTATGTATATAGTATATACACTGAAACATTTTTTTATATTTTAAATTATAAGTATATTTATAGAAGTGCGATTAGTTGCTAATACAAATTTATGAAAGCAATAAAAAATATAAAATTTCAAATCCTTTAAAATCTAATAACATAGAATTATATTTATGAATTAAACACAGTGTATCTTATAGACATTTTTACATGCGCTACACAGTTTTACAGTCATTATACAGTTTTAAATTCACTACACTGTATACAGGTACTGTTTTACCGATTATATTTAACATTGGTTCATTGCCTTTTCGGTTCGTCGGGTCGTTTTTCCGTACATCGTGACTTTGATATTATTCCCTCTTATTTCTGTTTAACATTTATGTACAAAGTAAAATAATAAAAATATAATATGAAAAATATACTTAACATAAAACCAGTTGGGAAGGTTAGATCACATGGGAAATTTTAAAGTAGGTGTAATTATGATAGTTAGGATTATCAAAATTATAGTCGGTCTAAGCCGACTATAAATACCCTACACATATGTGTGGTTACCATTCAAAGTGATATATAGGTCACCAGGGTATACGAATCCTGAAAATAACTACAAACATTCAATCGCTGAAGAATTTCCATTCATTTGATACCCATATTTACAAATGGGTAGGTGTACCGAATTTCGATTTTTTTTTTGTGAACCACAAGTCTTTTCGCCGGAAAACATTATTATCATGTATTTGAGCATGATATCAATATATATTTGACCAAAAAAGTTTACCTAAGCACGTATACATAAAAATTGATCTTTATATGTACATTTTATATGAGGTATTTGAACATAAGTGGTCGGATCATAGGTCACAATGGACCAATTTTTTCGCACATACAGCGTAGGTATATTAGTAATCTAAGTTATAAGTTTCATTTATATAGCTCTTCAATTTTAAAAGTCTTAGGGATTTCAACAGACAGACAGACGGACAGACAGACAGACGGACAGACAGACGGACATCGCTAAATCGACTCAGGAGGTCATGCTGATCAAGAATATATATACTTTTCCATACCGGAGATGCTTCCTTCTGGGTGTTACAAACGGCGTACCAAACTGAATATACCCTTTCACTCTTAGTGTAGGGTATAATAAAAATAACACAAATACTATATCGTCGTTGTAGAACTAAATGTTACCAAACACATTTTTATGAAAATATTCAATTTCAACTTTGTTGGTAATTATTACAAACAGTAATTGATACATTTTTAAAGTTGAAATACCAATTGATAGATTCACATTTTATTTTCATTTGGTACAAATATTGAAATCATCGATTGAAAATTGTAAGATATATAAAGGTTTTTGTAAAGGAATAATTGGCATTTTAAAAATGTATTTGGGGACTTTTAGTTCTCCAACGGCGATATATAATTAAATAATTAAAAAACAAACATTTTGTGTATTAATTTCCTTTCATTTTTGTTCAATAAAATTATTAATTAATACACGCTGCAAAGAAAGGTCTCTCCCAAACATAATTTTGCTGGCATTAACATGTATGTTTTGAATTTTATGTAAACATAATATATAATTGATTGATAAATCATTTATAAACATGGTTGTATTGAGACTTGAACAGTGTTGTAATGAGCTCTGACTTACATTATAATAACCCGGAAACATTTTAATGTTGCCCCTTAAAATGGATTATGTTCTAATGGAAACACAATAATTACTACATCGAAATAAAATAAATATTTGATCCGAAACATAAATATGTTCAAAACAAAACATGATTTGGAACGACCTAAATATCAATATGTTTCCAGTGAAACATATCAGTTCTTTCAGTACAAAAAGTAGTATGTTTGCATAGAAACATATTTAAATATTTTTGGAAAAAAGGTTTTTATTAATTTTTATTAAAAATCTTTAAACATGCACAGTGGGAATTTATAATAATTGAATTCATATACAAATATTTAAATACATAAATAAATAATTCGTTTAAAACTGCAAGTACTAGTGACAGAATCAATGAATGCACCCGCAGACGCTAAACCAGACGATCCAGGCTTGCTTTATATTTGGTACAGTTACAGTTGATCTCAGTACAGCACATAGCGTAGGCAAGGAATTCGCGGAGGCTTTTGTTAAAAAACATGCCAAATTATGTATGAAAATCGAAACACAGATTTTTATTTGTGGTTTTTCTCTTTAGTTTCAAAAAATAATATACTGCACTATATTATACTCTGTTACTATTTGTACTTTTTGTAACACAATTTATATATTTATTTAATTTACAAATAACAAAATTATTACCGACGCGAAAACGTTTTCTCAACGAACAACAAAAGACACGTACGCGAAAATGCCGATCACCGAGTGTCAACCTTGTCAAACATCAGTATGTTTAAAATGACCCTATACATTTCTTCAAACGACGACAAAAGAGACGTAGGTAGAAAATTCTGCTCAACAAGTGCCAACTTCGTATACAAGAAGAATGTTGCAAGAATGCACTTATTTAAATACAATTTATTTTTTGTTTGTTTTTAAACATCAATATGTTCAAACGATGGTAAAGATGGCGTAGGTTGAAAATGCTGCAGAACGTTGCCAACTTCTTCAGTCGATAAATTATCGAATTAAGACGAGCGTTGCGAACATACGTTGTATTTAGATTTGATTAGCATTTTCTGTGCTATAGAAATAGAAATAGTTTATTCAAATGCAATTAAAATTTTATGTTGGTATTGTAACATATTTATGGCAAATTTGACAGATTTTGCTGGACAATATAACAATGTTTACACGTGAGCAAAAATAAATTAAATTTCGATTATAATTTAATTACGCTTCATTCCTAATACATGTATGGTAATTTCGTATTACTTTTTAATTACATTCAAACATATTCAAACAAATCTTTTCTATCCGTGTATAATTAAATATTTATTCAATACAATAAAATGTCGTATCGATGTGGTGTGGTTTCAGAGAATTGATGCTTTAAAATTTCAAAAAAAAAACATCATGAAAAAACAAAAGTTGTGCCAATCAATTGAACGTAACTTAAGCAATAGTAAAGCGAATTAAAATACTAAGACGGAAAATAATTTTATAACCGTGTTGATAAATTTTCTAAACAAATAAAATTTATTTATCGAAAATAAACCATTTATCATATTAGCCCGATATCTAGATATAATGACAAAAAAAACGATATCAATTTAGATTGGTTAGTTTTTATAGAAATTCCTGTTATTACCGATTATCGAAATCGAGATGATAAATGATATCGTTTGATATTGCTAAGATATCGTTTGGTTTTCTGGGAATTACAAATTTAGGGTTTCTTTCCAATTCTCGATAGTTTCATTTTTAATTCGAAGCCGATACTAATAGTAGTATAGGTACTATAAAAAAACTAACCCAGTAGAAAAACCTTTTTGAGTCCAGTTCATAAGGTTAAAATACAACCAGTTGGGAAGGTTAGATCACATGGGAAATTTTAAAGTAGGTGTAATTATGATAGTTAGGATTATCAAAATTATAGTCGGTCTAAGCCGACTATAAATACCCTACACATATGTGTGGTTAACATTCAAAGTGATATATAGGTCACCAGGGTATACGAATCCTGAAAATAACTACAAACATTCAATCGCTGAAGAATTTCCATTCATTTGATACCCATATTTACAAATGGGTAGGTGTACCGAATTTCGATTTTTTTTTGTGAACCACAAGTTTTTTCGCCGGAAAACATTATTATCATGTATTTGAGCATGATATCAATATATATTTGACCAAAAAAGTTTACCTAAGCACGTATACATAAAAATTGATCTTTATATGTACATTTTATATGAGGTATTTGAACATAAGTGGTCGGATCATAGGTCACAATGGACCGATCTCATCAATTTTTTCGCACAAACAGTGTAGATATATAAGTAATCTAAGTTATAAGTTTCATTTTATTTATCCCTTTATCCCTACTCTTTAATTTTAAAAGTAGTAGGGATTTCAACAGACAGACGGACAGACAGACAGACAGACAGACAGACAGACAGACATACAGACATACAGACGGACAGACGGACATCGCTAAATCGACTCAGGAGGTCATGCTGATCAAGAATATATATACTTTTCCATACCGGAGATGCTTCCTTCTGGGTGTTACAAACGGCGTACCAAACTGAATATACCCTTTCACTCTTAGTGTAGGGTATAAAGATCACGATACATACGGTTACGTTTTCCAAATTAGATGAAAAAGTTTCGATATTTTTAAATTTAATGTATTATATATTGATTTCTTATTAGTATTGTGTAAAAAATGCGAACTTGGTTGGAGATATGGAATATTAGGTAACATTAAACAAACCCAATTCATTTTAAAATTTTAAACTGGTCGAAAACTAAAATCAAAGTATAGAGATCGAAACGTGTATTCGTTGCGACTCTATTCTCTAAAATATGCTTTTATTGGTGATTACTGAAAACACATAAGTTTTACTTTCTTTAAATTCACACAAACCGATGTATTAAAGACATTTTTATTGAAACATAAAATACGTTTCCCCTTGTGAATTTCCATGTTCAATGATCTATACAATATTTGGGAATTCCTGGTTCTTTTTTTTTATTATTATTCTGTATCTAAGAGGGTTCGTCATAAATATAGAGACCCACAATGACACTTTACGATATGTGCAACAGGTACCCATTGCAGGCAACAAACATCATCAACAACAATGTCAAATGAGTTGCTGTTTATCATTTGTATCTGATGTTTAGAACATTTTTATTTTAAGCATGATGCACGCGTAACGTGTTCAACATCATTTTAAACGATGTCTGAGTTCGTTTCCACTTGGCTGACTTGCTGTATGTCTGTCTGTATATCTACTAATGTATGTCTTACATTTTACGCATACGCGATTTTGTGCATTTGAAAATTTCACATCGAGACTTTTCGGATACATGAATTGTATCGTGTGAAATTCGTGTGGTTAGCACAAATAATTAGAATACTTTGACTATTCAAGTGTTTAGTTTATGCGCTCTTTTTTAAAAGAGATATATTTTTATTTAATTAATAGTGTTAACTCTACTGTAACCAACAACATATTTCGTACGTCAATATTGGTAACGATATTACTTTTGATTTATTAAGTCCACTCATTTGCATTATGTAGACTAGATGCATTGAAAAAATTATGCGATTTTACCAAATCCATTATAAAACACAAAAAAAAAATGATTTCATTCATTAAACAAAATTCGTATTTTTTCAATGATTTTCATTTTCAATATTTTTTATAGCATTAAATTTCAAACTAAAATATGGCTCCATTTACACATTTATGTATTTATGATGAACAAATTTCATCAATATGATGTACACTTGTTCATTAATATGATGAAATAGAGTCTTGGCATAATTAGAAATTAAATATTATCAGATTTGTGGTATCAAGCAACTTCATTCTGATAGAAAATTCTAGAGTTTGGTTAATATAATTGTTATATTCGCTTGGCTCTGGAAAAATTATCATTTACACACAGTACATTTTTCCAAAACTGTTTTTTGAATTGGTTGTAGTCCAAACTACAACCCTTGTAGTTTTGACTTAAAGAACAGATTTAAAGTGGCGAGAACCGAAAAAGTTGGTTGGCGCAACAAATGTGTATTCCATGTCTATCGGCCATGTTCCGGCTATCGATCGAATACCGATAAAATTTGTAAACACATGGTTTTAAATTCGATGTCACAGTACAAAAAATGTGTTTTTCAAAGAAATTAAAATCTTTGTAATCAAAGCAAACGGATTGAATTCATTGAAAAAACAAATTTCTATACTACATAAGACATCGAATTCAAAACCGTTTGTTTGAATATTTAAAGAATGGATTCACCCCTTCCTCCCCTCTATATGGGTATTGTGGATATTGCGCAGTCGGCTGCTCTTGACGTTCTGGGCATATCAATTCAATGTGATTTTCGTTGGAATGATCACATATTTAATGTGACGGAAGAAGCGGCCAAGTGCCTCGGTTTTTTAAAACGGTGTAAAACATACTTCACTCCTGCTCACTTACGCACTGTCTACACTACCTATATTCGGCCTAAAATGGAATTCAATTCGCACATTTGGGCAGGGGCTTTAAAATCCTCCTTGGAGTTCCTGGACCGAGTACAGCAACGTGCGATATATTTAATAGGGGATGCAAATATTTCATCGTCTATTGGTTCTCTTGAGCACCGAAGAACCGTTGGGTGTGTAAGCCTGTTTTATAGGTATTACAACGGTAAGTGTTCGAGGGAAATACATGGCCTGATTCCACCAGGTCGTGTGTTTTCTCGTTCTACTCGTGCATCAAACCAAGCCCACCCCTTCGTAGTCCACTCGGCTCTCAACAGAACCACGCATTATAGAGAGAATTCGTTTTTCAGTCGCACGACACGTTTGTGGAACAATCTCCCTGCGTCCGTTTTTCACGACATTTTCGATATTGGCAAGTTCAAAACAAACATTCACCGACACTACTCCATCTTTCCTTCCTCCCTTTAACGTATCATTAGTTCTTACGATCAACACTGTGCATTGCATGTATAGGGGGCATCCCCTGAACGTTGGTTAATTTGTAAAAAAAAAATCCTCTTTTGGCATGAGGTTGGAAGTAGTTGTACCAACTAACATCATTCGTTCTAACCGAATTGTCTACAAATTTGTTGGCGGAACTGCCATATTTGCCTATACACTTGAAATATTAGTCTATACACACTACCAATGATACTAAATTGTTCTAAAAAAAGTACGAAATTGGTTGCAGTACAACGTAAAACACTTTTAGTTTTGACAATAACAACCGACTAAGCGGTTGAGAGAACCGACTAAGTTGGTTGGCGCAATAAATCTCTACGCTGTGTGCAGATTTAAATCTAATGTCTATAAATTGTTATTTGAAATTAAAGTATCTTTGTTCACAAAACAAAAGAAAATAAATTTAAAGCATAAAATAAGTTTTTTCTCATATAAAAATGTTAAACATTTCAGAGAATATTAAACAATAATTTAATAAAACATAATATAATACAATACAAAAAATATGTTATTGAATTAAAACAGAAACAATTACAATAAATTTGCAAATAAACACCAAAAATAGCATTAAAGAACGTGTCATATTTCACGAATTTCTATTTCCCGTAAAAGATTATCACAAACATTTACAAAAAAATATCATATTATGTTAATCATGGTGCGTGTCTTGGGCATAAAAAGTGAAAACGATTATATTACGATAATTTCGCACTATAGTTTTTGGTAATATTATTTGAGACAAACTGAATGTGATCGCCAGCTTGTTTAGTACTGTTAAAATATAATCGAGATTGAATATTTAATTATGCGAAATATTCGAAGATAACAATTTTTATAGTATTTTTATAATTTCACGATAATCAAAATGAAAAAAATGAATTGATTGTATTAAGAGTATTACTCATTTGTTTGCATCAAAAATGCAAATTGTATTTTGAATATTACTAAATGATAATCAAATGATATACAAAAGTAATTCTAAAATATGTATTTTTAAATGCTTCGCAAAGATTATAATAAAATATTAAAACCTTTTAAGTAATCGCAAAACTTTAATATTCCTACATAAAACATAAACAATAATTTCTGGATTTTGCACTATAGTCAAACAACAAAAATAATGGGACCGGTTCCGACAGTAGACCATATTAATATCTTGGTTTGTTTCCATTAACAATTCGCTTGGTGTGGTCAAATCGTTACTCCAATGCAGATGATTTTTTTTATAAATGCACCGCTTTTGTAGCTTTAGAGGTGGCATTAAATAAAAACCATAAAATAGTTATCGACTCAAGAGTGAACTTGGTATTGCGTCTGTGTGTCACTAATGCGTCATGCTTTCATAAAATATATTGCTAATGTGTAAATGATTGCAAATTATAATTACAATATTCATAGTTGATCTATATCAATTATAGCATGTCAATTTGCCATATTATTATGTAGTAGGTGTATATTAAAGGCATAATTAAAATGCAATGAATCAATGTGTTAAATTGTTGTACTTTCACTGCTGCCGCGCGCACACTGTCGATTTAAACGATTTATTTAAGTTATTGCTAGTTTACAAATATTTTTTATTCCATACAAAGTCTGACAAATTTATCCGCTGCTCTCATTATCGCCTAAAGTCGCGTGTGCATTTTGCCAAACAAGCCATTCATACCACTCACTACTGGCTCATATTCCATTTGGCTCACAAATCATTCATTAATTTGCTGTGCAACAAACGCATAATATTTTCCACTTGTTATACATAGTTTTTATGACTCCTCCTCGTCAGATTGTTAGCCAGCCGCTGGGGATGCAATGTTTTAGCACCGATCCGGTCCGGTCCGGTTCGGTCCAACTTGTTGTGATCAGACACTGGTAGAGACAACACGAATCCTAATGAATACAGCCATTTGATCACGTTTTTTTCTGGTTGTTGTTGTTAGAAAGTGTGTGTGATTGCACCTGCAATGTCTTGGACAGATATCTGACAGTATTATCTGTATTTAGTGAATGAATTTCAAAAGGATACATCGATTATGTTCGATAGCGTTTGCTACATTTCAAGTTACTTCATTAATGAATATAAATTATTAAGTCATCTACAGAACAAAAAAAAACATGGAATAGGGATATAATAATAGTTTGGCGCTACAGTCCTGTATAGAACTTCGTCCGAGCTCTCTCACCATTTGTACTCAACGTGGTGGGACTTACAGTTTATTGCCGAATCCGAACGGCGGGTGAGAGCTTTTCATAGGCAATGTTTTTACTCTCGGAGGTTTGCCATTTACTGCCGAGAGGTAGCGCGGTATAGAAAAATGTTTCTATGAAAAGATGTTGTTAGCCCCAGTCCAGGCTTGAACCGGGAACCTTTCGGCTCGCAGTCCAACGCACTAACCACTGAACTACCGCGGCTACGGGATATAGAAAATATAAAATATGGGTTTGTCACTCAGAGTAGACAGTTCCTGTATACAACAAAAAATTACAAGTTCAAGAACCAAACCAAGCAAATGCGTTACTTCATTTTATACCCTACATTAATAGTGATAGAGTATATTCAATTTGGTCATTATTTTCTAATACCTAGACCGTAGTGGAAATTTTCTCTATGGTCATTTGTCATGTAACTGATTGGATTATGACAAGGTAATAATGCAATGATCAGTTCCCGATCACGGTCCTAGTATAAGTTCTACTGGGGGAAGGAGACGTGATCGATATGGAAAAATAAAAATTCTTAAACAGCGTCACCTACTGATTGCCTGTTGTGGGTTAAACGTAGTTTAATCTCCGAACTCAGTTTCATAATACCGTACAATAGGAGTGAAATGGTATATTCAGTTTGGTACGGAAGCATCTCCGGAATGAAAAAGTATATATATTCTTGATCAGCCTGACCTCCTTAGTCGATTTAGCGATGTTCGTCTGTCCGTAAGTCAGTCAGTTTGTCCGTCTGTATGTCTGTCTGTCTGTCTGTCTGTCTGTTGAAATCACGATTACAGAAAACTAGAACAGCTAGAGCAAGGAATCTCCTAATTTAGATTACATATATATCTACGCTGTACAAAATATAAAATTGGCATTATTTGGGTATGAAATAAAATTCTCAGAGATAGCAAGTTTGTAGTTATATTCAGGATTCGTACACCCTGGTGACCTATGCACCACTTTAAATGGTAACCGCACACATTATGACTTTAATTCGTCGTTTAAATAGAGTTTAAACGCCTTATGTTGGCCGTTCAAATTTCGTTTAAAATCTTAATGTTTTTTTTTTTAACAAATTAACCAACGCTCAGGGGATGCCCCATATTCGTGCAATGCACAGTGTTGATCGTAAGAAAAGATTATAGCTTAAAGGGAGGAGGAAAGATGGAGTAGTGTCGGTGGATGTTTGCTTTAAATTTCCCAATATTAAAAATGTCGAGAAAAACAGACAAACGTATCGTGCGACTGAAGACCGAATTATCTCTGTAATGCGTGGTTCTGTTGAGAACCGAGTGGACTACGAAGGGGTGGGCTTGATTCGATGCCCGAGTAGAACGAGAGAATACAGGCCATGTATTTCCCTCGAACACTTACCATTGTAATTCCTATAAAACAGGTTTACACACCCTACGGTCCTTCGGTGCTCAAGAGAACCAATAGACGATGAAATATTTTCATCCCATCCTATCCTATCCTATTAATATAATAAATCTGAATGTTGGTTTGTTGGTTTGTCCTTTTGTTTGTTTGTTCCACTTCTCCGTCTAAACGGCTGATCCGATTTTCTTGAAATTTTTACCACAGATGCGGTATGGTCTGGAAGGAATGATAGGCTATATATGGGCGGGATTGGACAAAGGGGCGTGGCACCTCCCATACAACCTAAACTTTTAATACGATATAACTCGGCACTTTCACCAGCTACGAACATGAAACAAAAAACTCAAATACAAAAAAAAAATTTAAAAGCAAAAGCACAAAACAAAACAAAAGCAAAAATACAAAAACAAAAACAAGAGCAATCACGTTTGTTCCGCTTCTCCGTCTAAACGGCTGATCCGATTTTCTTGAAATTTTTACCACAGATGCGGTATGGTCTGGAAGGAATGATAGGCTATATATGGGCGGGATTGGACAAAGGGGCGTGGCACCTCCCATACAACCTAAACTTTTAATACGATATAACTCGGCACTTTCACCAGCTACGAACATGAAACAAAAAACTCAAATACAAAAAAAAAAATTAAAAGCAAAAGCACAAAACAAAACAAAAGCAAAAGCAAAAATACAAAAACAAAAGCAATCACGTTTGTTCCGCTTCTCCGTCTAAACGGCTGATCCGATTTTCTTGAAATTTTTACCACAGATGCAGTATGGTCTGGAAGGAATGATAGGCTATATATGGGCGGGATTGGACAAAGGGGTGTGGCACCTCCAATACAACCTAAACTTTTAATACGATATAACTCGGCACTTTCACCAGCTACGAACATGAAACAAAAAACTCAAATACAAAAAAAAAGTTTAAAAGCAAAAGCATAAAACAAAACAAAAGCAAAAGCAAAAATACAAAAACAAAAGCAATCACGTTTGTTCCGCTTCTCCGTCTAAACGGCTGATCCGATTTTCTTGAAATTTTTATCACAGATGCGGTATGGTCTGGAAGGAATGATAGGCTATATATGGGCGGGATTGGACAAAGGGGCGTGGCACCTCCCATACAACCTAAACTTTTAATACGATATAACTCGGCACTTTCACCAGCTACGAACATGAAACAAAAAACTCAAATACAAAAAAAAAATTTAAAAGCAAAAACATAAAACAAAACAAAAGCAAAAGCAAAAATACAAAAACAAAAGCAATCACGTTTGTTCCGCTTCTCCGTCAAAACGGCTGATCCGATTTTCTTGAAATTTTTATCACAGATGCGGTATGGTCTGGAAGGAATGATAGGCTATATATGGACGGGATTGGACAAAGAGGCGTGGCACCTCCCATACAACCTAAACTTTCAATACGATATAACTCGGCACTTTCACCAGCTACGAACATGAAACAAAAAACTCAAAAACACAAATAAAATTAAAAACAAAAACCAAAAGCACAAAACAAAACAAAAGCAAATATACAAAAACAAAACCAATCACATAAAACCACTATCCAAACTAAATGAAAAACTAAAAAAGGAAAGAAAAAGAAAAACAAACTCACCACACTAAAACTAACCAAACTAAAACTCACCACACTAAAATTCACCCTTAAATTCACCACACTAAAACCCACCACACTATAATTCACCACACCAAAACTCACCACACTAAAACTCACCACACTTACACTCACCACACCAAAACTCACCACACTAAAACTCACCACACTAAAACTCACCACACAAAAACTCACCACACTAAAACTCACCCCACTTAAACTCACCACACTTAAACTCACCACACAAAAATTCAACACACTAAAATTCACCACACTAAAACTCACCACACTAAAATTTCACCACATTAAATTCACCACACTAAAACTCACCACACTAAAACTTACTACACTCAAATGTCGCCACACTAAAACTCACCGCACTAAAATTCACCACACTAAAACTCACCACACTTAAACTCACCACACTAAAACTCACCACACTAAAACTCACCACACTAAAACTCACCACACTAAAACTCACCACACTAAAACTCACCACACTAAAACTCACCACACTAAAACTCACCACACAAAAATTCAACACACTAAAATTCACTACACTTAAACTCACCACACTAAAATTTCACCACACTAAAACTCACCACACTAAAACTCACTACACTAAAATTTAACCACATTAAAATTCACCACACTAAAACTTACCACATTAAAACTCACTACACTCAAATTTCGCCACACTAAAACTCACCACACTAAAACTCACCGCACTAAAATTCACCACACTAAAACCCACCACACTATAATTAACCACACTAAAACTCACCACACTAAAATTCAATACACTAAAACTCACCACAATAAAATTCATCACATTAAAATTCATCACACTAAAACTCACCACAATAAAATTCACCCTAAAATTCACCACACTAAAACTAGCTACACTAAAACACGCCACATGAAAATTCACCACACTAAAACCCACCACACTATAATTCACCACACTAAAACTCACCACATTAAAAATCACCACACTTAAACTCACCACACTAAAACTCACCACACTAAAACTCACCACACTAAAACTCACCACACCAAAACTAACCACAATTAAACTCACCACTCCAAAATTCACCACATCTAAACTCACCACACCGAAACTTACCACACCGAAACTTACTACATTAAAACCAACCACACTAAAACTTCTACTGGTAAAAACTCTACGGGGAAGAATTCTACGGGGAAGAATTCTACCGGGAAAAATTCTACCGGGATGAATTCTACGTGGAGAATTCTACGGGAAAGCGTTCTATGTGGATTTTACGGGGAAGATTTCTACTGGGAATAATTCTGCGGAGAAGCGCAGTCTGAGAAAGAATTATCTTTGAGAAAAGTTGTTTTGGCGGAGAAATTTTTGGTTACCACATTTATAAAACCAATAAAAAAACTTCAACAGCTAAGCACGGGCCCCTCATATAAATAATAAAATGTTTTTTATATTAATAAAATCGCTCCATATCTTTGAATTCAGAAAATCTTGGCACGATTCGTGCACGGGTCCAGCTAGTATTAAATATATTGCACGTTGTTGGATTCGATCCAGGAACTCCAAGGAAGATTTTGAAGTCCCTGCCCATATGTGCGAATTGTATTCCATTTTAGGCCGAATATAGGTGGTGTAGACAATACGCAAGTCAGCGGGAGTGAAGTATGTCTTACACCGTTTCAAAAAACCTAGGCACTTGGCCGCTTCTTTCGACACATCAAATATGTGATCATTCCAACGGAGGTCACATTGAATTGATATACCCAGAACGTCAAGAGCAGCTGACTGCGCAATATCCACAGAGTCCATATTGAGGGAAGGGAGGGGTGAATCCATTCTTTTGTGAGATAACAGACAACATTGGGTCTTGCTAGCATTAAAATCAACTCTATTTGCAAGACCCCATTCGGAGATTGTTTTAAGGTCATTATTGAGTGTATCATTCATTGTGCGCCTTTTACTCTCAATCTCCAAAGAGTTTGGGCGCTTGTTGAACGAATATGAATGACAAATGTTACTGCCATCTGCAAAGGAATGGATTGGGTTCTGGGTCGATGACAGAAGGTCATTGATAAAAACCAGAAATAGGGACGGGAATATGACGGAACCCTGTGGGACTCCAGAATTGATGGAATGCTGTCCTGAGAAAACACCATCCATCGCAACTCGTATTGAACGACCCTGGAGAAAACTCGATATCCATCGAGCAAAATAATTACCGACACCATATGCAATAAGTTTTGATACCAAGGCTGGTCCTACGGAAACCATATTGCCGGTCACTAAGTAATTCGTTTCGCTCCAGATAGTTCACAAGGTGGTAGTTTATTACACTTTCCATTACCTTGGAGAGAGCAGAGCATATTGCAATGGGTCGGTAATTAGCAGGGTTCGTAGCCTCACCCTTTTTCGGAACTGGCTGGACATTGGCAACCTTCCAACAAGATGGAAAAACTCCTGTCGTGTAGGATATGTTGAAAAGGTTACGCAATGGACAAGCCAGCGTTGACGCACACTTCTTCAACACATGGGCAGATATGCCATCTGGCCCCTAGGCTTTGTTAATATTGAGATTTGCTTAAACCTTTTTAACTGCCCGAGTTCGAAAATGTATCTCCGGCATTGCAGAAGAAACAACTTCAACGACGGGCAGTGGTTGATTGCTAACTGGGAGCGTTGAATTATTTGCAAATAATTCTGCAAAGAGATTCGCTTTATCAACCGGGTCAGTGAAGGTCTGGCCATTCATAACAAGGGTTGGAGTAAACGATGTCGTCTGATTCTTCACCCTTTTAACAAATGACCAGACATTTTTACTACCTCTATGGTTTTTTCAATTTTTAGATTGTCTTTCTGTAAGTCTGTGTGTCTGTTGAAAACACAATTACTGTAACACCAAAAGACTGTAATCAATGAAACCAGGGTTCACACTTTCCCGCAGTCTAAAAGTAGCAACTCATGATTAAAAATGTACTAGAAATGTGCAAAATGTAACAGAATTTGTTTTTTACCCAAATGTATAGCAAATTGTGATAAAATTTATAAAATTTATAAAATGAATCAAAATACAAATTCGGAATCTAATTGGAGTATGTTGCACTTAAAAAATGTATTTGAAATAAGTAGTTTTTCCTTCATTATTTTGAATTGTAACTTTGGACTACTCTAACTAACGGGATAGTTGCCCGAAAAAAAATGTCCCAATATATTTCTATATACCCTTACATACCTAACTTTAACCAACATCCAAGTAATTTAAATATTAAAAATGACTTTATTTGATCGAATTTGTGATGGAATGACTCCGTTAAACATTTTATTAATTATATGGGTCGGTTTGTATCGATCATAACTTTGTTGTTTCATATTAAATTTTTTTCAATCCAACAGTTTTGAAAAGGTAATTAAATTTACTCTGAAAATGTAAGACAATTACGAGATTTTTTAAGATTTAAATAAAAATGAAATATGTATACAAATTTTAATTTTTATGTCGAATAATAATAACTTTGGATTTGTGAACCGATTTCAATAATTTACCAATTTTTGTTTTCTAAATGTGTCGGTTCTTCAAAAAGGTATACAGTCTGGAATTATCTTAAGTAGAATATGAGTTTTAATAACAGAAGAAACTCAATGACGAAAGTCGGAATTTGCACAAATCCACTTTCACCTAATAAATACAAAATTCTGAAAAGTAAGTAGTAGATTTCATAGAAATGTAACAACAATTTGCGGACATGTACCAGAAAAATCTGCTACTGTAACTAAAATTCAAATTCAAAATGCTCAAATCTATGAAATAATGGTAGATTTGAAATATTAAATATGTGAATCTAAAAATATGTAAAGAAAAATCTAATAAAAAAAAATACTCATAAAATTAAGTTAATGTAAAGGGTTTTTCAACAGGGACGCTACAAAAGTAGAGCGACAGGGACAGCAAACGACGCCATATTTCTTGCCGCTCTTTTGACCTTTCTCTTCAGTAAGGTTTGCCATTTCATGATGGAAGGATATACGAATTTGAATTTCGGTAGTAAATTTTAATAATTTCGACTCGTTGTTGACTCTTATATCTTTGCATCATGAAATGGCAAACCTTACTGGTTTGTAGCGCTCTTATTGAAAAACCCTTTACATACCAATTTTTCATGTTGAGCAACCAAATTAAATAGTTTGAAAGATACAAAAAATTATTTTCTGTTTTTTCAGACAACCTTAATTAATAATTCTAAAGCTCAAAAATAAGTATTGAAAAATAAAATAATGTAAACATTTTTGTTTTTGTATAAGGGTGTCCTATTGTCCCATCCGGAACCAAATAGATACATTTATTTTCATATTAAACTAAAATTTTTTTGAAGTGTTGAATACTCCGTTCCTCAATCTGGATTTCCTCGGCGTTTTCAAAAATGTAAACAATGATTTCCTAGTAACTCTAAATTCTTACAGCTAATTGAAATCTGTCCCGTCCGAAACTTAAGAGTACTAAAAGTGGTATACCCAGTATACAAATATGAAAAATTTGTTTTTTCTACAAAAATAGTAAAAATAAAAAACGTATGGAAATAACGTATTATAATGATTATTAATATTGTCAGATATAACATTATTTTTAGCAAAAAATCGTAGTGCGTAGTTTCCGTACGGAACGTCCGGTATTATTCTGCGATTTATTACACGCTGCAAATGGGCTCTCCCAAACATAATTTTGCGGGCATTACATATATCTTTGGAGGTTCATGCAAACAAAAGTATTATTTCATTGCCAAACATTATTATAATAACAGCCAAAAATATTTTAGTTTTCGTTAAAACATATTTATGTTCAAAATGAATAATTTTCGGCGTTCTTGCAAACATATATATGTTTGAATGTGAAAAACATTTTATTTATATGTAAACATATTTATGTTTATATTTAATTTTAATGTAAAAATAGTAAATTTAGTGCTAATATCTTCGTTACACCATATTCGTTTTTTTTTTCCTATTTTTAAATTAAATTTTTTTTTTATTTATATTATATAATAAACATAAACTTTTATTTTATTTTTATTACACATATTTTATTTATACCTAATAATTTTATTTCCATCTATTGTTCCTATTTTGAGTTCAGTACAGCCACTATCTGGTATTAACAGTATCAAAATTCGATGTCACCCAGTAACAATCACGAATAACCAAATACATATAATTCAAAGAACCTTTTATTGACGTTGGGTGTGTTAAATAGCGGAAATATCAAACATACATATATTAAGATCTGATGAAAAATATATATTTCTACAGAAACATTAATATAGTAAATTCATGTAAATCCGCGTTTAAAGTAATTTATGGTTAAATATCGTATAATAATATTTCAATCTGAACAAAATAATAATACAATTCAATGATAATGTAGTTAGATATTACTCTTAACATTTATATGGTGATTTCGAATTACGTAATAATTACATTCGAGCATATTCAAACAAATCTTTTCTATCCGTGTACTAAATAACTATAAACTTTAGAAACAAAGTGCGCATAGACAAAAATAAAGTAAATTTCCTTAGCTATGTTCTTAGATAAATATACAAAGAAAACACATAATTTCTAAAAAAAGAAAAATCTTTCACGTTTACATTATTTATAAGGATTTGCAAACCCTGATAACGTTCGGACCACTTTAAACGGTGATGACATTCATTTACACATTATAGTTTATTTATAGTCAACATAGACCGAGTATAAATAACCTTAACAAGTTTTGACATCTAATACCAAAATGTCCCCACTTCAAATTGTAACCTAACATTCCCCACTAATGCTTTGCCTCTTTTTATACCCTACACTAAGAGTGAAAGGGTATATTCAGTTTGGTACGCCGTTTGTAACACCCAGAAGGAAGCATCTCCGGTATGGAAAAGTATATATATTCTTGATCAGCATGACCTCCTGAGTCGATTTAGCGATGTCCGTCTGTCTGTCCGTCTGTCTGTCTGTCTGTCTGTCTGTCTGTCTGTCTGTCTGTCTGTCTGTCTGTCTGTCTGTCTGTCTGTCTGTCTGTCCGTCTGACCGTCTGTCCGTCTGTCTGTCTGTCTGTCTGTCTGTCTGTCTGTCTGTCTGTCTGTCCGTCTGTTGAAATCCCTACTACTTTTAAAATTGAAGAGCTAGATAAATAAAACTTATAACTTAGATTACTAATATACCTACGCGAGATCGGTCCATTGTGACCTATGATCCGACCACTTATGTTCAAATACCTCATATAAAATGTACATATAAAGATCAATTTTTATGTATACGTGCTTAGGTAAACTGTTTTGGTCAAATATATATTGACATCATGCTCAAATACATGATAATAATGTTTTCCGGCGAAAAGACTTGTGGTTCACAAAAAAAAATCGAAATTCGGTACACCTACCCATTTGTAAATATGGGTATCAAATAAATGGAAATTCTTCAGCGATTGAATGTTTGTAGTTATTTTCAGGATTCGTATACCCTGGTGACCTATATATCACTTTGAATGGTAACCACACATATGTGTAGGGTATTTATAGTCGGCTTAGACCGACTATAATTTTGATAATCCTAACTATCATAATTTCCCATGTGATTTAACCTTCCCAACTGGTTTTATTTCGATTCGCGTATAACTTTTATTAATCAAGTCATTTAAACCGACTTTTCTTAAATAGCTTTACTAAATCTTTATGACACCACCGTGACATTAAACTACGTGACATAATAATATTCGATTCGAGGCCAGTTTTCGATTTATTTGTCAACATAACAATTAATCAAATTTATTACTGCACCATTTTTGCACCGTTTTTGAGACCTCAAATCAGAAGTTAGCAATTACTCAATTGCAACCGACACTGGAGCTTATTTCTCACTCACGGCAGCGACACAAAAGTCATCAGCAGCAGCAGCAACCAAAGCTGGTTTTCTAAACATGTTTCGCAGAGTTTTGCTCTATATAGCCAAAACAACAAAAACCGACACACCCACACAGTGCGTTTTCAAAGGAAACAATAAAACTAAAACCTTTGCAGTTACAAACACTTTACTTGATACATATAGATTTTTATAATATTTGCAAGCTAAAAACAAAAAAAACCTGCAATGATCTTTAACAATAGTAAAGTGGTATTGAGTTTGGTGCATGTAGTAATTTGAGCCATTAACGACAAGTCTTAAAAAGTCCAAGTTAATGTGGAAAAAACTAATAATGCTCGTTGAAAAAAATATATAATTGGTGTAACTACAAAATATTTTTCTAAATTATATAGAACAATTTTCGTAGATTACAAAACAACGGCCAAGTTAATCGATTGCAAATTGACACTATAACTACATACGAAAAAGGAGTTTAACAATGCGTTTGTGGCAAACAATCTAGTGTTTCAAGCAAATAATTTGTGTGTTACATTAGACTGACAATGGAAAATCATGATTTCGAATCGAGAGGAGGTCACCCCCTCGAAATGCTCTATTGGATGAGAAAATCGATGTGGAGAATTTTCAGCGAAATCCGAATATGGGTAATGGAGCCGCCGGGACCTCAAATAGGCGTTTTCGTTCATAAATTAACAATTTCAAAATTGAATTGAAATGATGTCTCTCAAACGCAATAAACTAAAAATGTGGGTATGTCATCTGTTGGAAAATTTTATTAGCTGTTCAATAAACTATAAATGAAAAAAAAATCGTATAAAAAATACAGAAGCTGTGTTTATTTAAACAGGCATCCTTTGTTTTTATTTTTATCAGTCACGTCTAGCATGAAACACTTTAAACTCAAAAGTTCGATTCCCATATAAAATTTATTTAGAATATGTTTTTCTTGAAAAGCTAATAAAATTGTTCAACAGATGACATACCCACATTTTTAGTTTATTGCATTTGAAAGACATTATTTTAATTCAATTTGGAAATTGTTGATTTAGGTACGAAAACGCCTACTTTGAAGTCCCGGCGCGTCCATTTCCCATATTGGAATTGCGCTGAAAATTTTCCACATCGATTTTCTCATTCAATAGAGCATTTCTAGGGGGTGACCTTCAAAATCAAACTCGATGATTTTTTTTTTTTCATACAAAGTCATTGTCAGTCTAGTGTTACATGTGCTAGAAAATTTCGCAAAAAATTTGTATATTTCATATCGTCGTTGTAGAACGAAAAGTCACCAAATACCTTTTTATGAAAAACTTAAATTTCGAGTTTGTTGATTAATACTATTAAAAGTAATTGATGCATTTTTAAAGTTGAAATATCTATTGATAGATTTACATTTTCTTATCATGAGGTAAATACAATTGAGATCATCGATTAAAAATTGACAGATATAAGAAGATTTTTGTATATGAATATTTGGCATTTTGAAAATGTATTTGGTGACTTTTCGTTCTACAACGACAAATTATAAATATTTATAAAAACTGTCACAATTATTACAAAGTTATTTTTGATAATAATTTTGTAAGGTATTTTGATTTGAAGAAATATTAAAAAGCAGAAATATGTTTGTAAACTTGTTATGTTTATTACAGTACACATTTTCAGTGCGTGCATAATAAGTTTTAAGTTGTGTTATAACTTTTTGTTTAACACCACACCCAGAAAAAAATTGCCTTAAATCCTATTAAAATTGGTCAATAGGATAATTATTGATTTAATAGTATACAAAAAATAAAAATTTTCGTATAAAATCAATGGCAATGTCATGGTATTTTCTAGTATTTTGGGTGCACATAGTATTCTGGGTGCACATATTTTAATGAATTTTAAATAAGTTACATCTTAATCACTATATCCCTTATCTGACATGTCCAGCACAAAGTGTTGTATGTGTAAATTAATCAGAATTTACACAGCATCCATGCATAAACTCTCATTCAGACCACATACAGACTGTGCATGTTTCATAGAAATGTTAATTTTAAATAATTACCATTAATTAGTAATCCCCATGACCGTCGCGTCGTAGACAGTGACGATAAGCACTGTGTACAGAAGAAGACAGGTCTTTGGGTCAGGACTGCAAATAAAAAACGAACATTATTTGTCTGCAATATGTCATATAATATCCTAGTAGAAAGTTTGCCATGTTCATGAACTCATCATCTCATTGCTTTTAGTATTTTTATTTATAAAATTATAAAAGAAACAGTTGTTAAATGTTCGCAATTCAGAAAATAAACCACACCCAGAAAAAAATTCCCTCAAATCCCATTAAAATTGGTCAATAGGACAACTATTGATTTAATAGTATACAAAAAATAAATATTTTCATATTAACTTAATGGCAATGTCATGCTATTTTCTCGTATTTAATGGTATTTTCCGATTAAAATAATAATTCATCCTATTGACTATTTTTAATAGTAAAAAACTATTATTTATATAGTATTTTTTTCTGGGTGCATACAACCGCACTATATATTAACTATATTAGAGTAATCATGACCAAGACCATATCATATTAGATTAGGTTGTGAGGTTGTCGGTAACTATAGGTTTAGTTACCGACGATTTTGACCAGTTTTGATCCATTGTGTTTCCTATGAAGTTGTGTAGCCTATGGGCGTGTTTCCAGTTTTGTCCATCCAGATGCCTGAATGAATTTCATTATTTTTAGTGGGTGTGTTACTCATTTCGTCTAGTTCCGGCAAGAAAAGAGAGCCTAGTATTTGATTTCTCTTATAAGATAAAGCAGGACATTGGCAGAAAATTGGTAACTATCTTCTTCGACCTCACTGTCTCCACACCACTCCCAACGTCGCATGTGTGCATATACTGTGTTATGACCTGTAATGACTCCCGAGTAATCTCAGTTCTGTCTTGTTTAAGTCTTAAGTATTATAGTCTTGCTATACCCATTTTTGAAGTCGTTTCACTGTTTTTTGACGTTTGACACAAGTTTGAATCTTTTTTGACATATTGCATTCTAATATTTTTTGCTATCTGCATGGTAAGTTCAGCCACCGGTGGTTGTACTGTGCCATCGATTTCTTCGATAGGTTCTTCTACCCCTAATATTGATTATTGTTGTGACCTGTTACCCAGCACAGTTTTGAACAGTGTTGTTCGTTGAGCGCCAAGAGTTCTCGGCGACAACGGCTGACTACTTCAGATCTTATAATCCTAGGGCTTTGATGTGTTCTAACCCAAGTAAAAACAATTCAACAATTATAATGGTTACATATACGATTTATTTCGGTCCCGTAGTAACTTTCTAACTTCAAATATATGAATTCTTATTAATCACATAATCATAAAAATGATCATAAACTTAACACAAACTGGGAAACGGTATGGTATTTAATAGAAATCTGCACAAATGCATTTGAAACCCACTTCCAGAATTTTATTTTATTTCCAAACATTTACTGACGCCTTGTCTATGCTTAAAAATCAAATGAATGTGTTGTTTACAACAACAAAGCATAAGCAGTGTCAAAACAAAATACAAACAAGATGTAGTTGTAGTGAAGAGGTCTATAATGATGTGCAATAAAAATTCAAATACTGCAATGAACTACTTATGACACGGAGTATTTAGTGCATTTTACATTTTTTTATCATTATTAAGCCTAAATCACACAATTGAATAAACAATCAACTATTGAATCAATTTTCATAACAATTTAAATATCAATCGTGTGATTGCCTAACTTTCCAAATTGGGCAAGCACACAATTGATATTAAAAACATTTGAAAATTGATTCAAAAGTTGATTGTGCATTCAATCGTGTGATTCAGGCTTTACTCTAAGGAATTTTCATTAATATTGAAAATAGAATAACATCCAAAAAGTATAAGGAAATTATATAATATTTTATTTTAAGTTTTTTTTTATTTCTCGAACAATATTTTTTTTTATATTTTAATATTTATCAAAACAAATTTTTTGTTGGATAAATTGCTTTTCGATCAATGCGTTGTTTTTACCGTAAATTGTTTATTTATTTATTTTTTAAATAGAGTTTGTGTAAACATGGGAAAACGGGTCACTGGATTGGAGTGCTATCGGAGTGGCAACTCTGAATTCGAAACCGATAAAATAAGACTTTGGCAGCACTACCCAGCTGTCATCTGTTTTTTTTTCCTTATTCTAAAACGATTGTAAAAAGAATGAACACGCGTTTGATAACGTTTAACGAAAATAATAAAAGTAATCGTAAAAAATAAAAGAATTCGTAATATTGTTTAAATTTGTTATATTTTTTTATAAACACATTACTGTTCGTCTTCTCACTCGTTACTCGTTGTGTAATTGTTGCATTTTCAGCGACAGTAGTGTCATTTGGTTTTGTTTTTCAAAACATTGACTGTCTTGAAAACAAATTTCTCGTTGCATTTACAGCGATAGTAGTGTCATTTGATTTTGTTTTTCAAAACACTGACTGTCTTGAACACAAATGTCTTGACACTAATTGACACCAATATAACAAATACTGCAGTGAAGTGAAGTCGCTGGAGAAACTTCACTATAATTTTGTAGACCGCTATTGCAAAATGCCCTTAGTACTGTAGAGTACAGTAGTGCATATTTTGCAGAGGGAACTTCAAATACATTTGTTCGTATGTCTAATATTTTATAAAGATAAAAAATATCCTCATAGAAAATTGATGCAATTTGTATTCTAGCGGCATTATAGCATAAGTCATTTTTGCTACTTACCAGAAGATCATACTAGTGGTTTCTACTAGTTTCGTTATTTCAAGTATTTAGTAGCGCCAAATGGAGTTGTTGCAATATAAAATTGATTACTGGACACCCCTAGTAGAAATTTTGGTTGGGCCATGGTCATGAAGTGATCATGTCATTATTTGAGATGATCGGGATATGACGAGGCCCATAATGTCCTTGTAACGCAGTGTCCTGATCATGTATTGACCTCAGGCCATGATCATGTACTGATCGGGCAATTCCCCATTTTAATATTTACCCGACAATTGCCTTGTCTGAGCCCGAGTATAATAGGGTTTCTCTCATTAATCTCGATCATTGACTGATGCTAATTTCGTTATGAGGAACAAGTAATGTAGCTATGATCGGGAACATGGACTGTTTAGATAATGTAAACCCTGCTATGGTAAGCATGATAAGGGCATGCAAAGGCAATGATCATATTTTCTCTAATAGGGCTTACCCAACGTAAACCCGATCATTTCCCGATGGCGCATCGGGTAAATTTCTACTAGGGACACGTCATAAATTGTGATCCTCGAGCTAATCTTTTATGCCAGGGCCGACAGAAGTAATGTAGCTCTAATCGGGATTTTTTATCTATAATATAAATTTTACTAGGGAATGAACTGAAAAAGGTAATGTTCTTGCACTCAGAAAAAATACCCTCAAATACCATTAAAATTAGTCAATAGGACAATTATTGATTTAATAGTATACAAAAAATAAATCTTTCATATAAACTCAATGGCAATGTCATGGTATTTTCTAGTATTTAATGGTATTTTCCGATTAAAATAATAATTTATCCTATTGACTATTTTTAATAATAAAAAAACTATTATTTATATAGTATTTTTTTTTCTGGGTGTGGGTACTTTAAAGGGGCTTCCTGAAGTAACCAATAAATTTCCGAATGGCGATTGGACTAATTTCTATTAGGCATGTCCTGTTTGCAGAAATTAGCATTTTACACGCCTAACTGGACGTGGTTGCTACATGTCATCAATTTTAAACGGTTTACTAGCAAAAGTTTTTTTTTTAATTATATAAGTATTAGCTAGAGATTTTCTTAAGAAAAAATAAATTATTCTTGAAAAACATTGCATTTTTAACAATGCTTGTACTTAGTTCTTTTAAAAATAGGTTACATTTATTTGTAAATATTCTTGTTTTGTACAACATACCTTTAAAACATGTTTAGCCTCGACGATGAAGGTGTAAAAATGAAAGACCCAAGAAAACTTTGAGGGCTCACAATGCGCTAACAACACCACCACACAAAGAAGCAGAAGCCGAAGAAGACCCTTTAGATGGCTCTTTAGAGTCAACTCTTCTTCAGTCGCTACCTTGAAATTACTTCTGTCAGTAAGTATGTCTGACTGTTAAATTTATTGATGATGCTGCATGTCATGTCAATATATATAAAATACAAATACAAAAAAAAAAATCTACTACATGTTTACATATAAAATATTTCTCGCATTTTGTGCGAAGATCTGCTTATTTGTTCATTTAAATTTCAATTCACAGACGGCACTTTCATTTTTTTCCCGGCCTCGGCAGCTGCATCTCATACATTGTAACTAGTTATTTCGCATCCACTTCTCACCACGAATAGAGTCATTTACTATATTTATTTCTTCATTTATTCGTTCGCGCATTTGGCTTCCATGCAAATAAACACCTCTTTGGTGCGCGATAAATCAGCTTCAAATCCACTGCATCAGAATGTCCGATGTTCTTAACGTGCTGAGGTTGAGTGGTAGTCCCGTCGCAGTGGTAGTTGGTGGTGTGGAGAAAATAAATTATGTTGCAATGCATATAAATTATATTGTTGCACGGAGACATATGAAAAGATGCAATAGAATATTTATGTATATGGATTTATGTTGAAATCGACAAGCATTTGTATAAAACAAAAAGCAATAGGTTACAATCATTTTATAGAACTCCTTCAAGAGAATAATAATACAAGTATATTATTTTTGCGCAAACATTATCGTGAGAATCTGATAATATTAACTGTTTTTTTAAATATTAATATATTAAGTTATATCTTGTTATGTCTATAATGTGATATAAAAACACACTGATGTTACAAGCAGGCATCTTTATTAATTCAACAAATTGTCTTTATTTTCAGCATTATTGCAAAAATATCTCTGTCCAACATTTATACAAAACACAAAGTTTCCCATCAAACACATTTCTGAAGTGTGTTTTAAACGTTATTATTTGGTAATTATTGCTGTGATGTTATGGCAACGAACCATAGAAAAATGATGATTAAAACATGTTGCTTGTCACATGTCATGTAATTTGTCATGTCTATCAAAAAAAATGTAATTTTTCAATTTTTGTAGTTGATAAATTTGTAATTTTATTGCCACCAAATTAAATGCATAACCCATTAATGACCAGAGGGTACAACAATCCCTAAAATGAAGCAATTTTAGAAAATCTAGATAGAGCCGGTTGAGAGGTATCGTGAATTGGTTTTCATGGATAGGAAGAGGAATAATTTACAAAGTTGATAAATTTTAAATTTTATAGCCAACAAATTACACCAAATTTAACCGATTAATGGCCATTGGAAATAATAATACCCCAAATTGAAGCAATCTTAAAAACAATAAAGAGGCACGTCACATTGCGAATTGGTTTTTATGGAGTGGTAGATAAAGGCTAGGACTACATAAAGATAATTTTGAGATCATCGAGGGGATAAAGTAATCTAATTTTCATTAACGCGAAAATTGCATTAAAATTACACACACAAAAAAAATTGCTTGGCGTGCAGTTGTTTCAACGAAAATTCATTTGCATCTACCAAATTTAGTCAGTTTCAACTGAAATTCATTTGTGGTAAACAATAGTATGAAGCGTAACCAACTATTAGTTGAAACAACTGCAACATTGATTGGGGAAACAAACATTTTATCCATTTTCCATTTTTTTGTTTCCATTGCCACGGCAACTAAATTCAAAATGAAACCTAACCAATATTTAGTTGCCTTAACAGATAATTATATAACATTAAGTTGTAGCAACCAATATTTATTTGATTCAACTGTGAAATCAGTTGTCTTTTATAATAGAGATGCCGCTATTCGTTTTGTTTTGTGCTGCGGACAGCGCATGCCACTTCTTAAACAAAATTTGGAAATGTTTTAAGGCTTGTTCGTTTTTACTGTTCGGTTTTTTTATGCTCAAATATACTTTCTTCAACAAGAGACATACTATTCTACAGAGTTCTTGGTATTTTGTTTCTATTTTTTGTTTTTCTATATGCAGCCCTGGCGTTGCAAACACGAAGTCAGCAGAATCGTCGGCTATGTTCGATCTCGGGAACGCTGTTGTGACGCTGACTTCGTGTTTGCAACACGTTGGAGCGCTAGGGCTAGGTAAAATGGCCGATTTCTTATAATTAAATTGGCTACCACAACTAAACAAATTGGTTGTGTCAATTGTATTCATTAGTTGTGTGAACTGATAAGCGGTGTTGCAACAACTGAATCAGTCGAATGTTGGCAGAACTAAATAACTCGGTTGGCAAAAAAAGACGGTTGCCCCAACTGATTCGTTCTTTGGGTGTACTATTGAAAATTTGGAGAATGGAAAATCGTAAACATTTCATTTCACCTTGTCTAAATGTAGAATTTCATATAAAAATAGTGATAAATGAAAGTTTTTAAAACTTTTTGGAAAATGGCAAATTAAAACAGTTTTATTTGAAAACGAGTTGGGAAAGTTAGGTCACATGGGTAAGTTCGGTCATATGGGACGGACTGTTATAGTCGATCGGGCCCGACTATGGAATACCCTACACCTTAATGTGAGATATTTAATTGTAAACCTCATAATATTATTCACATATCAGAAATTTACGTCTCATATAATTTAAAAAATTGATATAAAAGTATAAAATATCTAATATTTTAAAAATAAAAGTGGGCGGACCACGCCTATATTTAATATTTTGTAAGGCAAATATTTCACAGATTTGATTTTAATAATTTACGGATCAAACTTCCACTATGAAAACCCGGGAAATAATGAAAAAAAAAATGGGCGGATCACGCCCATTTTTGGACCACATATTTTTAGGTGAATTATAACAATATGTTTTAAATCTTATAACTATATTTTGAATACTTTTCGAGTTATTAGTTCCTAAAGAGTTATATAAAAATGACTTGTATGGGAGGTGGGCGTGTCCGTTGACCGATTTGGCTCATTTTCAAACTCAGTTCCTACTTTTGGCTAAAATATATTGAGACGAAATTTCATCGCATTCTGATCAGTATTTCTCAAGATTTTCTGTATTCGGACAGCAAGACAGCAAGACAGCAAGACGGACAGACAGACAGACGGACATGGCTAAACGGACTCGGGTAGTGATGCTGATCAAGAATATATATACTTTTCCATACCGGACACGCCTCCTAAGGGGCGTTACAATATATGCACAAAGTTAATATACCCTGTACCTCATAGGTGTAGGGTATAAAAACATGGAGAAAGACAAGTCATATGAATACCACCTTTTTTGACTGTATAAAATATTAAAAAATAATATAAATTTGCAGGGACCCGTGCTTCGCTATGGACGTTTTTTTTATTGGTGTTACAAATGTAGTAAGCAAAACAAAAATAAAACTCCGCCAAACAATTTTTCTCAAAGACAATTTTTCCCCCGTAGAAATCTTCCCAGTAGAATTCTTTCTCGTGAAATTCTTCCCCGTAGAATGCTTTCCGTAGAATTCTTCGCCGTAGTTTTTCCCCAGTGGAAGTTTAGTGTGGTGAGTTTTAGAGTGGTGGGTTTTAGTGTGGATAGTTTTAGTGTTGTGAGTTTTAGTGTTGTGAGTTTTAGTGTGGTAAGTTTAGTGTGCTGAGTTTTACTGTGGTAAGTTTTAGTGTGGTGAGTTTCGGTATGAATTTAGGTGTGGTAAGTTTCGATGTGGTGTGTTTCAGAGTGGTGAATTTTAGTATGGTGAGTTTAAAATGTGGTGAGTTTTAGTGTGGTGAGTTTTGGTTTGGTTGATTTCGGTATGGTAAATTTGTGTGTGGTGAGTTTTAGAGTAGTGGGTTTTAGTGTGGATAGTTTTAGTGTTGTGAGTTTTAGTGTGATATGTTTAGTGTACTGAGTTTTAGTGTGGTAAGTTTTAGTGTGGTGATTTTCGGTATGAATTTAGGTGTGTTTCAGAGTGATGAATTTTGGTGTGGTGAGTTTAAAGAATTTGGGTTTGTTGGTATACCCTGTTGACCCTCTTGAAATTGCACCTTCTATATGCGGTGCCAACACGCCCACATTCGGCGAGAAAAAAAATATACATACAAACATTCACAAATATATAGTAGATACCCTTAATATTTTCTGCGTGAAGTTTTATTAAAATCAGAGGAAGAAATCGACAGCTCAGTCTTTAATGTGTTAAAATACACCTCATACATTTTATGTAAACCTAGAAATATTTGCGTTTAAGTAATATAAGATTTTCTTGGAACTATAATTTGTGTTCGTAGTCAATTTATTTGCAAAATCACAAGTTGAGTTCAGCAATTCATATCTGACTTCTGACTTTATAGTCGCGACATTTAATATCAGTCAATGACAATCGTTGTGACCATCTTTGCAAATAACATTTATGTCTGTGAAATATTAATTTCTCTTCTTACTGCAAACTGGCATCAATAAAATAGACAAAGTAGCGTTTTTGCAATAAATCATTATAGATCTTATTTCATTTTTGCACATAAATATTGTGGCTTGAAACGGTTGCTGTGACTGCTGCTGCTGTTGCTGATGCGGCTGTACGCGTTGGTGGTGACTGTAGTTTTAAGTCGTCAGCAACTTCTGGTTAGCTTTTGTTTTAGATCTGGTTCTTAGGTACTGAACTGACGGACTGATTGACGGCAGTTCTATTCAATCAATCAAGTTTATCTCGTACTAAAAATGATTGATTAAAAATGATTTAAGTAAAAGTAAACAATTAATTTAAATGCTGAAATGATTTTGAATTGATGACGAAAATAGTGTAAAACCCTACTCATAGCTATTATGTGCTTAAAGTTTCAACATTCTTTTATATAATTAGGCATTTTAAAGCCTTTAAATAATTCTAATCTATACACAAAAATAAGTTGGTCTGTAAAACATTTATTGATTTAATAGTATAGCATTAAAATGGGTTAATAGGACAGTTATTGATTCAATAGTATACAAAAAATAAATATTTTCATATAAACACAAAAACAATTTAATAGTTTTTAATAATATTTTGTAGTGTATAATGAGATTTACCTATTAAAATAATAGTTTATTTTATTGACTAATTTTAATAGTCTAAAACTATTGATTTTATATTATTTTTTCTGAGTGTAGTATTCAATGGTATTTTCATTACGATTTGTAATAGAAAAAAAACTATTGATTAATATCAAAAAACTATTCAGAAAAAAACTTCCATGTCTCAGAGAATTTCGATGCCTCGAAACATTCTCGAATAACTTCGATAAAAAAGTTGTACCTCGATGCTATATATATTATATTTTCTAAATTTTCTCTTTCATTTAAATTCATTGATGAGACACGAGAATTAAACATTTATCGCATCGATATCACTATATTTTTTGAAGAAATCTTGAACTTTTATTATTTGTATCTTCAAAATCGTTATGATTTCTAAAAATGGTTCGTATCGAGAAAAGTCCGAAAGATGCACCCAGAAAAAATACTAAATAAATAATAGTTTTTTACTATTAAAAATAGTCAATAGGATAAATTATTATTTTAATCGGAAAATACCATTAAATACTAGAAAGTACCATGATATTGTCATTGAGTTTATATGAAAAGATTTATTTTTTGTATACTTTTAAATCAATAATTGTCCTATTGATCAATTTTAATGGGATTTGAGTGAATTTTTTGTTGGGTGTGGCAACGATATCCAATTATCACGTAGATCCAATTTTCTGCTGGAATACTATTTGATAGTTCTCGATGCAAAATATTTATAATCCCTAAAAAAATACGGCTACCATTTATTTTACTTACCATTTCTTTTAATAATTTATTCTTCTAAACCTTTGCCTCTTTAACTCTCGTAGCATGGTATATTGAAAATTTAACGATTTTAGTTGTTCTAAACTAATTATGATATCGTAGACCATCTCTGAAATATATAAGTTTTCAAGTAGAACTATGTATTCTAAATATAAAGTTTTTAATTGTAGAAAATCCACCATGTTAAAAACCTCATATCTTCCTCCAACAAATTCAAGACTTTATCTATGTGGTTCGAAGACAATGTACCACCCATGGTTGAGTTTCTGTAACTTTGCGCCTTCTCTTGTGGGATCCATTCATGTATGCTGCATATAATAAATGCCAGTAGAACTGGCCAAATAGCCGCCATCTATCAGGCATTAATTGAACCACTGATGCAGTCAATGGCATACGATAGGCAGCCGACAGTGCAGCCGAATTGCAATTAAATCGTACACCAATTCCCTTTACATTTATCGAGAACTTAACCTGTCATCGATTTAATTGAATAGAGTGTTGTTTTTTGTTGTTGTTGTTGTTGATTTTCTTTGCAGATGTTCATTAACATGAGGGAACTTTTAACATGAAACATTTAACGACTCTATTTTGTCATAATCCGGCATGATTTAACTTCTAGGGTCATTTACAGGGTTCTGATTTTACGCAGAAGTAGACTCGGTTTTCGGGTATAGTAGATATTAAGGAAAATTATAAGAAAAATAGATAACATCTTTTTCATAATCAAAATTCAACAAATACCATACCAATGTACCCATAGCTGTCAATCTAAATTCTGATAATAAAATCTGTTTTTCTTACAGCGATAATTAAAAATCTATTGACAGATTTTTGCAATCAAAAAAAAAAAATCTGACAAAAAATCTCTCATGCATTAAAAAATCTACCAAATATATAAAAGTCTTAAAAAATACAAAATCCCACAAAAACACTCATGCATTAAAAAATCTCACAAAAATCTGAAATATAATAAAAGTCGAAAAAAACGTATTTCTGTATTAAAAATAATTTAATAAAAAAATTTTAAAATTCATCACATTTTTCTTGAAATATAATATACTAGCTGGACCCGTGCACGACTCGTGCCAAGATTTGGTGAATGCAAGGATATGGAGTGATTTTATTAATATAAAGAACATATTTATTATTCATATCTTCCCCGTAAAATTCTTCCCTGTAGAACGCTTTCCCGTAAAATTCTTCGGGTAGAATTCTTTCCCGTAGAATTCTCCCCCGTAGAGTTTTCCCCAGTAGAAGTTTTAGTGTGGCGAGTTTTAGTGTGATGGTTTTTAGAGTGATGAATTTTAGTGTGGAAGTTTTGGTGTGGTAAGTTTCGTTGTGGTGAATTTTAGGTGAGTTTTAGTGTGGTGTGTTTTAGTGTGGTGAGTTTGAGTGTGGTGAATTTTAGAGTGGTGAGTTATAGTTTGGTGAGTTTTAGTTTGGTGAATTTCGGTGTGGTGAGTTTAAAGAATTTGGGATGGTTGGTATACCCAGGTGTGAAATATCATAAGATCACTATAATATCTGTTGAAATACACCATCTGGAAAATGTACCTTCTATGGGGGGTGCCACGCCCAGTGGTCTAATACCGCCCACATTCCGCGAGACCGTTTAGAATGGTTATATATAACGCTGACCAGAATTTCATTAAATTTGCTATGCTAATTGCTGACATAATGTGTTTTTAATTTTTGGGTTATATGGGAGGTGCCACGCCCAGTCCACCAATCTCACCGAGATATAGCCTATACTCTGCCCAGACCCAACATACATGTTGTGTCAAAATTTGATTCAATTCGGTTCAGCCGTTTTGACGCCTATTCGGAACATACAGACATACATACTTACATTCGCAAATATATAGTAGATAAAAAATTAAGCTAAGAAATATAAAAAAAAACATAAAAAATCTTTTATGTAAAAAAATCTTACACGGAAATAAAAAAATCTTTTATCTATCGGCAATTAAAAAATCTGACAAAGTTGGCAGCTATGCATGTACCCATTTTGTTACATCGTTTGGGCTTCGCAGGAGCCAGATTTTCGGACTTAATCTGTTTATCACTTTGCCCGTATTTTGGTAGTATACTATAGTAGAGCTGACCACAAAACTAGTACGATTTTCTGAGGATCGTCGCTGCCTCGATAATTAAAACCGAACTCTGAGAGGCAAGGAAATGATCATGATTAATCTGTAGGTCTGCCGCATGAAATCTCAAACATTTCCAAAAACACCATTCTTAAAATGGGTATTTTTGATGTATGGAAATTTTGATAGTAGGTGGTTTTTTTTTTGTTTGAATATCAACTAAGATCCACAGCACTCAGACAGAGTATATCCATTGTACTGTGAAATCTATTCCCTAAAATTTTTGTGGTCAATATCACCATGAGCGCCCATGCCCAAGCAGGGATTCGGGCCCCGAGACCTTCAGAATGCAATTCCAGCTCGCTACCTCTGGACTGCTGAGGCCGGCTAGTAGGCTAGTAGGTGTTAGTTATTAGACTCATGAAAGATATAGTCGGAGTAAACCGAAATGTGTGCGGTTATCTTTTAAAGTGGTCCAGAGATCTCTAGGGTTTTTCTAATCCCGAAAATAACTTCAAACATGTAATAATGAAAGAATTTCCTTTCATACGTAGGAATTTTTGATATTCGGAATTTTCAGAAATTCGATACATTCGAATTGTGATTTTTTTTCGGTCACCAGAAGTCGATTCGCGGGTGAAACATAAAATAAAAACCTATTATACGCGAACCCTGAAAAACAGTTCCAAAGAACGTACCACATATCAATAGATTTTTGTGATCTCCCGGCGAGAACTTCTGTTACATTGGTTTTGAATAATTATGACCTGCAGAGACTGTCTTGGATGCAACTCTAATATTATTTAATATTTTTGCATAATATCCTGTCATTTATCAACTGTACACTGAAAAATATCAGTATTTTGCACCTCAGTTTGTACTCGAATATGGTCACATTACGTATATCTGAAGCTATTACATTTTCTGATCCACCAGTCAGTCAGTGCCGACCATGAAAATGGTCGGTTGCATGTTGTGTTCATTTGACATTCTGATCATCTATGAATGAATGTAGGCATACACGTCAGACGAGACTGGACAGACGTACGTAATGTTGCTATAATTGTTTTAATCTCTGCAGCCGTGTCTTAGTTCCACAGCAGTGTACTGAGGAGGTTGTCTGTCTTTTGCTCCACATGCAAATCCATCTTCTATGGAACTAAACTGGCTGCATTTCCTACTTTTTTGCAGCTGGTATCGTCGTGTGTTTCTTTTATTATTTTGTATCTATCATTAACAAAAAGCGCACATGATCGACAAGTCTATTTGAAACGTTTGTATGATTTATCAGAACTCGAAGATCTTTGGAATATGCTGGACCGACAGGACAGAACCTCAAGAGAACTGCTTGCGATTTCATCAGTGACATGTTGTCCAATTAAGTTTCTCAACTGGAGCAATTTAGATTGTTATAACTACGATATGTGACAGTAAATTCAATTTGAAATTTGAAGTTTGAATGGCGTATAATCGAAAATATATATATAGTGTAAGAAAAAGATTAATTTAAATATAATAAATAAAATAAAAATATTTAAACCTAAATAATAAATCAAAGCTATACCTTAGGTGCTTTCTACGAATCATGTAATATGAATTTTACTTTTTTTTTTATTAAAATTTGTATTTAATCCCCCATTGAGAATGGATTATGCACCAAGTCGCTTCGCTGTAACTCGAAATGTAACTTTAATGCAATTGCATAATAAACATTAATAATGTAGCTACATTTCACAGTCATGCACATGCAGCAAAAAATAACATAGCATCTTCAAACCATGAGTACTGCAAAATCCAAAAAAAAAAAATCCTATCTTTTAATGCTGACATTAGAGACGCCTTTGAGATATCGCAGAAGATGAGCACCCGCATGATGTGTTAAAATTGTACAACAAAATTTCTTTCAAAATAAATTTGTTGAAATGTTGCAAAACATTTTCAAATTTTTCGGAGGTACCCAAACCACAAAAACAAAATAAACATTAATTGGAAACACATTTTGTTAAGTGTCAGTTTACGCATTAAATATATTTTTCTGTTGAAATATTTTTTATTTGTCAATGTTTTTGTTAATGTCTATACCGACTAAGTTGTAGGCTTATTTCTTGTGCCCGCTTGTTATTTATACAACATAGTCTTTTAAAGTCTATACATATTAATTTCAATATAAATTTCTTTCTAACATTTATTCAATTTGCTATTTATCAGACACACATCTGCATGTTTTCATGTCAGTGTCCCACTGAGCGGCGACAAATGGTTTAATTTTCGCAAAACAAGTGCAATATTGTAACGCACAAGAAAAGAAATGGTACACGGATAGAAAAGATTTGTTTGAATATGCTTCAATGTAATTATAACGTAATTCGAAATCACCATATAAATGTTGGGAGTAATATCTAATTATATTATAATTGAATTGTATTATTATTTTGTTCAGATTGAAATATTATGTACGATATTTAAACATAAATTGCTTCAATCGCGGATTTACATGAATTTACTACATTAATGTTTCTGTAGAAATATATATTATTCATCAGATATTAATATATGTATGTTTGATATTTCCGCTATTTAATACACCCAACTTCAATAAAAGGTTCTTTGAATTATATGTATTTGGTTATTCGTGATTGTTACTGGGTGACATCGAATTTAAAAATAATAGCATTATTTTGATTATATGTATGTTTGGCATTACGATATCAAAATTAAATAACAGCGCTGCCTGCTTTTAGCACTCAATAACACTCACATTAATACTTTTCATATAGTTCAAAAGTTCTTTTTGGTGGAAGAATTTGTTTAAGTACCGCCAATTACTGTTAATACCAGATAGTGGCTGTTTGTGAAATTTCCAATTCATCCGTAAAGTACTGAACTCAAAATAGGAACAATAGATGGAAATAAAATTAATAGGTATAAATAAAATATGTGTAATAAAAATAAAATAAAAGTTTAGGTTTATAATTATATAATATAAATAATTTAAAAATAGGGAAAAAACGAATATTGTGCAAAGAAGATATTAGCACTAAATTTACTATTTTTACATTAAAATTAAATGTAAACATAAATATGTTTACATGTAAATAAAATGTTTTTCACATTCAATCATATATATGTTTGCAAGAACGCCGTAAATTATTCATTCTGAACATAAATATGTTTGAACGAAAACAAAAATATGTTTGGCTGTTATTAAGTATAATAATGTTTGGCAATGTAATAATACTTTTGTTTGCATGAACCTCCAAAGATATATGTAATGCCTGCAAAATTATGTTTGGGAGAGCCCTTTTTTTGCAGCGTGTATAGATTAGGGTTGCCATATAGTAAACAATAAAAAGAAAACCATTAACTTAAAGGAAACAGACTTTTAATTCCTAAAACAATACAAGTTGTTAACGAACTGTCCAGAGAATTTGAATCTCATTTTCAATCATCATTATGATTTAATCACAAAAAAGTGTCTATGAATTATATGCTTTTGCAATTCTTTGACAATCTTTACTAGCTCATACTGTTGCAAAGGATGGAGGAAAGGCACGGTGGAAAGAAGATCGATGTAGTGTCGATAGATATTTATCTTGAATTTGAATGTATTTTTCAATAGTCACTATATTAACATACTTCCGAAAGGCCCCATGAATTACTAACTCATGCTCTTGAAAAGGATAAAGGCAAAGCAGGATGAAAAGAAGTGTAGTGTTGATCATACTGTTGGAAAGAATGGTGTAAGAACAGAGTGAAAAGAGGGAGTTGTCTCGATTTGAACTGAATAAAACTGTAAAAAATAACGTGAAAAACATGTAGATTTTTCCGCATCGTACAATTAAAGAACGAATGTATTTTTCAATCGTCATTATACTGACATACTCACGAAGGAGTTCCTATGAAATATATGCTACTGGAAATCTTTAGACACACTTTACTAAGTCATACTGTTGGAAAAAATGCAGGGTGTAAAGAAATATCTATGGATATTTGTCTGAATATTCCAATGTTAAAAAATTTCGTGAAAAACAAGGAGATTTGTTCCACAAATGAATCGTACCACCTACACGGAGGGAAATAAAATTATAAAACTGGCAACAAAATTTGGTTCGTATGATAAATAGTCGAATTTGACTAGTATCAATAAAATACTACAAAAATTCTAGAATTTATTATTAGAATATTAAGAAAGCAAATTACTTAATAATAATAATAGTTTGGCACTACAGTCCTATAAGAACTTAGGCCGAGCTCTCTCACCATTTTGAGCTGTGCGTGTTATATTTGTACTCAAAGTGGTGGGACCGACAGTTTATTGCCGAATCCGAACGGCGGGTGAGAGCTTTTCATAGGCAATGTTTTACTCTCGTAGGTTTGTCATTTACTGCCGAGAGGTAGCGCGGTATTGAAAAATGTTTCTATGAAAAGATGTTGTTAGCCCCAGCCCAGGCTTGAACCGGGGACCTTTCGACTCGCAGTCCAACGCACTAACCACTGAGCTATCGCGGCTACAGCAAATTACTTAGCTATTAAAAAAGTAAACAAGTTTTATTCTACTGGATTTTGAGAAGTTAATTTATTAAAAACCAAAAATAACACGCAAAATTGTTGCAGAACACGTGTTTATGTATCTGTTGTTGTTGTTTTCATCGATTCATCGGTCGCCATCTCTTTGTTAGTGTGCCTGTCTGTTGAAAGTAACTAAGCCAAGTTTTTCTAAACAAGTAACTAAGTACAATTTGTCTTGATATGCAGATGTTTTTTTTTTTGGTATACACATTGTAGAGAAAAAAACGAATTTCGCTGCGAATATTGGTATGGTTTTAGTTCGTAAACCTTTTATATGATGAAATCACGCATAAATACCAGATTGATTTCATTCCATTGTTGTCTTATTGTGTCAAAAGAACAGTTCTCTGTTCTCAAGGCATAACAACATAACTCGACTTATGCTGTTATTACATTTTCTTGATATTTGGTTTAATATTGTCTCCAATTTTGGTGTCAATATATTTTTTTTGTTCATAAATTATTAGTCCAAAGCCTAATGGATACATCTCTTTTTGGCACCACCCAATACATGGAATACCGACAGAACCAGACTCCTTTGTTAAAAATCTCATAAAAAGAGGAAAAATTATGTTATGATATTATGCCTTGAGAACACAGAGTTATTGATTTAATAGTATACAAAAAATAAATATTTTTATAAAAGATCATAAATAACTTAATAGTATTTTGTAGTATTTAATGAGATTTACCGATTGAATTCATAGTTTATGCTATTGACTAATTTCAGTAGTAAATTCTATTAATTTTATGGTATCTTTTTTCTGAATGTACTGTGTTAAAAAAAAACTAAAGGATGATAACAAATTTTCGTAGCCTATTAGATATAGATGACGTTTCGGTCTAACTTATAGTACGCTCAAGTTAGTCAATAGGACAGTTATTGATTTAATAGTATACAAATAATAAATCTTTTCATACAAACTCAAATAAATTTTATAGTATTTTGTAGTAATTAATAGGATTTACCGATTGAGTTAATAGTTTATCGGAAAAATATCCTATTGACTAATTTTAATAGTAAAAACTATTAATTTTATGGTATGATTTCAAATTTGTCAATAGGACAGTTATATAAAATATTTTCATACAAATTCATAAATAATTTAACAGTATTTTGTAGTATTTAATGAGATTTACCGATTGAATTAATAGTTTATCCTATTGACCAATTTCAATAGTAAAAACTATTATTTTAAAATATATTTTTTCTGAATGCAGTGATTAAAAGAAAAATAAAAAATTGCATATTCCTATTTATAATTTTTCATCTTAATACCTTCTTCAATGCAATGAACAATTAGTGTTTGTGTCGGTGTTAAAATAATATATGTCCAAATATTTACAATTTTGTAACAGTGCGCTTAAAATTACGACATGGTCTCCATATTTGATTTTATGTATTCATCTAACTTCAAATGCCGGTATTTTCATGCTTGATAGCATTGCATATATCCTTTTTTTGTCACTCTTCGGTTTATTGAATGTAATAGTAATCGTGAATTGCTTTTTACTGTCATCTATATATCCATTTATAGCAATTTTTATATACTGCATGCACTTTATTATATGTAGCATATTTTTGTCTCCTGTCATAAATTGGCATGATTTATATTAAATTATGTAGCAACACGTTTTAGCTATTTTTTTTTATTTGTGCACTCTATACAGCATTTGTTGCTGTTCAATTGCAGTTTAAATGTTGTCTTAGTGATTTCATTCATTACATTGTTTTTCATTTCCGTGCGACATGACTTAAAGTCCATTTTATTAGCTTATGTGGTGAATTGTAGTGTTGTTTGGATTGTTTTGTAGCTTTGACGCAAAAATATTTGTATTTCGGCTAAACAAAAAATAAATAAAAAATGTTGGCATCATTAGCAGACTTTGTGCAGTGACTCTAATAAAATGCATTGAATTTAAATTACTTTTGAAATTAATATTAATGAATCTATTCATTGCCAAATATGCTATATTTATAAGAACAACATTTATAATGTAGTTTTATTTATTGAAATAATAAGTCCTAATCAACATAGATAATGCAAGTAATATGAAAATTGCAAACATTTTTAGTTTTTTTATATTAGAAAAATATTATTATTGGCATCACCACTACTGTGCATAATAAATGAAACTGAAAACCTGCAGAACCACGTAGACTTAAAATAAAGAAGCTTTTTTATGTTAATTAATAATTCGCTTTAGCATTTAAGTCTTACCACATATGCTGAGCCTGCGAATAACATATAAAAAGTAATCCGTAAATAAAACCATAACATTAAACTATCGTTATTGCTATACTCGTAGTATCTAATATGCGATTACACAGTTCGACACAAAAAAAAATATTGTACACCGACAACGAATTATGGTATATTATCCGAAACGAAAGTACAAAAGTTTATATGTCAAAGAAATTCAATGAAGGAGAAATTTAAAAAATTATTATTGATAAAGCAACGATAACAAATTTATTTTTTATCGAAGTAATTCGAGAAAGCTTCGAGGCATCGTCGGTCTCCGCGACTTGTTCTAAAAATGATTAACTGAAAACTTAACTAAAAGATCACTGAACACCAACCAAATATAATATATCGTCGGTGATACTGTAATACCGCCTATCTACATGTTCGAATACCGCTTACAAATTGATTTTTACCAAAGAAAAACAAACTGTTTTGAGTCTCAATTAGCGATGGGCGCGTGACTGTTTTTGATGGCACGGACACGCACGGGCACGCCGATAGGTGACATGGACGATCACGAGCCCGACGATTTTTTCATGTGCACGGAATCACATGAAAAACTAGGCAAAACGTGAAAAATAATATTATAAACAGGGATAAAAACCCTTTAGAACAGGCATGTCTAACACGCGGCCCGCCTGCATATCTGTGCGGCCCGCGAAGACTTTTTAAATAATATTGGATAAATATATTTTTAAGAATTGAAAATTTTTAAAAATATTTTATTTTCAGGAGTTAAAATGATTATTATATTAAATAACGGAGGCATAATCAAGATTACCATTTATTCTTGGTTAAAAATTTATTAATTTATTTAAAAAAATCAATATTTTTATATTTTCCAAAATTTAATAATGATAAATTGGGACTCGAAAACTCGAGTCTTAATTTATTTTCATAATTTTCCTTTTAAATATTATACATGGCGTTGAACAAATGGCATAACAATAATGTTTATCTTTTTTTCATCAAATAATATTGTTTTTTATTCATAAAATTTTAAATTTAATGTAAAGTTTTGAATTTCTCTTGGCTATATTTCACCGGCATTTATAAAAAATATATAGTAGCGCATAGTTTTGTACGTCTAACAACGAAATGATAAATACATTATTGTTTTTGGTTCGACTATTAAAAATAAAAGTAGAGAAAAATAATTAAAACTTAAATATCTTAAAAACTAGACCCTATTTAACAAAACCATTTTCGAAATTAGCTCCAGTATCAAATAAAGGCGCAATCAAAATAAAACAAGAATCAAAAATTTGTAGACAAGAGTCTTGCATTGTAAAAATTGGAATTGTATTCATTTTAACATTTTTTTTTAGTAAGTAAAACTTTTTATTTAGAGACATTCCACACCAAATCTATCAGAGTTCCAGACTCACCTTCTCCAGTGATACAGTGGTCCAAAGTTTCAAAAAATTAATCAATAATCACTTTTTGTGGATGTAGAAAAAAACTCTTGACCGTAGAATGCTGCAAACCTCGTTTTAAGGATAATAAAATAAACTTTGTTATAACTCCTAAATCGGTACATCTCTAATCAATGGATTGTTCTTGCAATTTAAATTAGTTGTGCATAAAAAGGAACCCTTTTCAAATTTATATAAATTTCAAATTTATATAAATTTCAAATTTATATAAATTTTAAATTTATATACATATCAAATTTATATACGATATTTAAAAAAAAAAATTTCAATATGTTTGGTAAGAAGTCTGCCATGTTATTTATGCCTAGAAGTTTTCTCGAACTAACTTGGATAACAAAAATTCGATCTCGTTGCTAATTTTTAAAATTTCGTAATTTTAGTAGAGTAAAATTTTATCTCTAGTGGAAATATGCCCGATGCGGGCAAATGATCGGGGTTTCGTCAGGTAACCCCTATTAGAGCAAATCTGATCATTGCCTTATCATACCCTTATCATGCACACCATAGCAGGGATTACATTATCTAAACAGCCAATGGCCCCGATCAAAGCTACATTAGTTGTACCTCATAAAGAAATTTTCATCGGGTATTTGTAGTTCTTTCGTATGCTCATGTTTTAACAAGGCAATGGTCAGATAAATAATGATATGGGGAATTACCCGATCAGTACATGATCATTGCCTGAGGTGAGTACATGATCAGGACACTGCGTTACAAGGACATCGTGGGCCTCGTCATATCCCGATCATCTCAAATAATGACATGATCAGTTCCTGAGCATGGCCCTACCTAAATATCTACTAGGGATGTTAGGATATTTAAACATTTTCCACATCGCAATGTTTTTGAAATATATCTCTATATATTTGAACTATTTGATGCAATATCAATCCAGAATCATTTTTATTATAGTTACGAAAAAAAAAAAAACGCCCATATGTCGCTTTGAACTATTTTTGTAGTTTTAGTTCGATTTGGCCTTCGACATTGGTACAAGAGCTAATTAGATATCGTACGATTTTGCTGACATAAAAAGTTGCAACAATTTTGGATGATTGTTAGATCTATTTTACAAAATTTTCTCTGGTGTTTGAAATATACTCCATTGGAATATATCCCTGACAAAATTTTTGGCAGGATCAAAGAAATTCGATTTTTTTTTTGATATATTTCAAACAGACAAAAATCGTAGCATTTTTTGCAAAATTTTCGCCTACGGCTCAATGGAAATTGTTATCATCTTAACATTATATTTTATTTTACAACAGAAGAACTAAATGTAAAAAACGAGCGAATTTTTTTTTTTTGGTATGGTACACAATTGCGGCCCGCCTCATCTTTTGAGTTGCCAATGCGGCCCGTGATGCCAAATGAGTTTGACATGCCTGCTTTAGAATATCGTTGCGGTTCTGGTTCCAAGATTTTTAAAATAGCGGATCCATTCCGCATTCAACCAAAAAATATTATGGGTTCCGATCCCGGTTTCGCATATTTTTTAATGACGCTACTTCCGGTTCCGGTTTAAAAAATCGAAACGGTTCCGGTTACAATTACGGTTCTTGACGGTCCCAGAGTGGGACTAAAATCATAGGAATATCGGTGTCGGTTCTCGTTTAAGATTTAAAATATAGCGGTTCCGGTTTTCGAATCCGGTTTCAACCAAAAAATTATATGGGTCCCGATTCCGGTTCTACACATTTTTTAAATCTGTTCCGGTACCGGTTATTTATGGTCTCTTATCGGAGACTGCAAAGAACCGGAATCGGAACCGTTTCGATTTTTGGAATCGGAACCGTTATTAAAAAATACGTGGAACCAACAACGATAATCCAAAGTATGTTTGTCCCTGGTTAAAATACCACGAAATTTTCATTTTCTAATGCTGGAAGTAAAGAGTTTTTATATTGGAGTACACAGAAAAAAATAATCGAGGTAAATAGGGGTAGGTAGGGGAGGTAGGGGAAATCCGTTCTTTGATTTAAAATGGAATATCCCTATTTAAAATAGTTGAACCAAAATATAAATATTTGTTTTTGAGTCGAAATAGTTTCGATTCTTTGCGGTCCCTGACAGGGACTAAATATCGGTATCAGTTATGGTTCCAAGATTTTGAAAATAGCGTTTCCGGTTTCAACCAAAAAAAATATATAGTTTCCGATTCTGGTCCATACATTTTTTTTTGTAGCGGTTACGATTCCGGTTCCAAAAATCGAAACGGTTTCGGTAACGGTTCCGATTCCTTGCAGAGCCTGAATACAACTACTTTTTTCTTTCTGTTTGTAAAAAAGTTGTATTTTTATGTGTCGGTCTGTGTTATTTGAAATTAACAAATAGGAAAACGATGTAAATTGGATTTAACTTTAATAAAATAATAAAAAAAAGTAACAAAAACATATAGGAAAAATATCAATATTTTCATTCTCCCCTACTAAAAACAAAAACACTTTACCAGATACCTCATTGCTGCTTAACAGCTTTTTAGACCAACTGTTGAGTGAAGACAATGGCTTTAGCTTGGCTACTGTTTCTTCGAGATTTGAGAGAATTCAAATGCATTTCAGAATCTATAAAATACACAAACGCAGTACCGCCGCGCCGCACTGCACCGCGGTCGGCAAAAGATTCATGCAACGCATTATCGAACGGCAGCCCCATGAGTTGCCAATTTAATTAACAGTCGTCTGCAGATTCGCGTCGCTACTGTTGAAACCCTATTGATTCTCAGTTACCATCTGACATGGCTTCCGCTGTATTTACCACTTTCAAAGTCTGTCCACTCTCTGTCTGTCTGTCTGTCTTAACGTAGTTTCTTGGTGTTTGCATATCAGGCGTAGATTATTCGATATTACATCCGCATTTTTAGCTAATTGCGTTACGTTCTATGTGCTGTAATAAAATCCAAAATAATAAAAGAAAACCAATGCTGCGACTTGATTGACTATTATTTTTTTAGTCGGAATTTTTGTCGCTTGCGCTTGAGTTCAAAGAAGAATAGTAGATGCAATTTCTGATGATAAAATGGTAATGTCGAAATTCTTTATTTAATAATATATATTAGAAAAGTATATAATACGGTTATAGATTTTAATTCAGTTGATTAACACTATAAAAGTTTATGTCTAATTTCCTCTAATGTTGGACTTCAGTTTCGCTTCCATAAAGAGTTTTTATCGAATGAAAAATTCCATATAAAACCCAAACTGACAAAAACAAAAACAAGGACAAAAAATATCTCAATATATTTATGTCATGTTACACATGTCACTTGCGTCAAAACGCACTTTAACAACTACTTAAATCAGAGCAAATATTATGTGATGAAACAGCAAACAGCGGCAGCAACAATAACACGTTTTGGTGCATTTATCATGGTTTTAATCAAAATCAATTGGGCGCCTAAATTGCATATTCGTATGTAGCAAGTCTCAGCTAACATGCAACGTATGTCTGTCTGTCTGTGTTATTTAGGCTTATCGCAGTCTCTGATCTTGCATTAACAAGTGGAAACTCGAGATTTACGCTATACGAATTTACGTTATATTTGCACATTTACGATTCTGCACAGGTGCCGTTTCTACGGCTACTAAATGTCCCGAAATTGGCACCTCAAACATTTCCAACTTCTCACAAATGCAATTATATTGTTGTCATAATGCTTTTTTGCAGTCGTGTTTCTCTTTTGGAAATCAATACAAATCATTATCTACACTCAACATAATTTTTAGGACATTTTACGAAATATTTATACCCTACACCTATGAGGTACAGGGTATATTAACTTTGTGCAGATATTGTAACGCACCTTAGGAGGCGTGGCCGGTATGGAAAAGTATATATATTCTTGATCAGCATCACTATCCGAGTCCGTTTAGCCATGTCCATCTGTCTGTCAGTCTGTCTGTCTTGCTGTCTGACCGGATACAAGGTAACTTGAAAAATAATAGTCGGAATGTAATGAAATTTGGTTTCAATACCTTTTAGCAAAAAATTGGTTCGGAGTTTGGATTTGAGCAAAATCGGTCAACGGACACGCCCACCTCCCATACAACTCACTTATATATTACTATTTAGGAACCAATAACTCGAAAAGTATTAGATGTAAATTTATAAAATTTAAAAAATGTTGTTGGAATTCGCCTAAAAATATATGTTCCAAAACTGGGCGTGATCCGCCCACATTTGATTTTTCTTCATTTTATACCCATTTTTTTGTAGTGGAAATTTTAGTCGTAAATTATTAAAAATTATACCACTAATATATCCAACAAGAGTGTAGGGTATTCCATAGTCGGGCCCGACCGACTAAAAAAATCCACCCCCTTACCCACGTGACCTAACTTTCCCAACTAGTTTTTTGTAATTTTTAATTTTTTTTTTCATTCATTTTTCGTAATATTAAAAAAACAACAAAATTACGAATAATTCGTTTAAATTTAAAAAATGTATAATAAAATTACGAATATTAATTATTTATTTCACGAAACTATTTGTAGATTTTATTTACGAAAGCCATTCATTTAAATAAATATATTGAATTAACAAACAGTGTTTGTTTTTTAATAAAAATATTTCAAATATAAAATCAATAAAAAAAAATGCCTAAAATAAAACAAAAATTACGAAAAAAAGATTTATGTAGCATCTATGAAAATCGTGTCCTCTCTATTCGACCAACTAAAAAATAATAATAAATAAATAAATAAATAAATAAGAACACCGAATATATTAAAATTGGAATTTTTATTTATTTTAAAATATATGTTATTTTTTTTACAAATATAATTTTAATTGAAGACGTCCAAACATAATTGTTATCATCGCCAGAAAAATCGCTTGGTACGATAACCTGCGGAAACTTCTTACACCGTTGCGGGGTCTGTTTTCTGAATAATGTAGGGCGACGAACTTTACCTTCATATTTCTCCAAGGCATCATTCCAATACTGCCAATAAAAGCCGCAGGACTCTCCCAAGTCAACAGCTTCCGTTGGGAAAACTAACAGTTCTAATAAAATTATTATAACGATCCGAACAAAGAACTTCAATGGGGCTGATGTGTTTCAAATAATGGCACGGCTGAAGTTCTCTCGCAAATGTGACAAACAAATCCGTGGTCACATTTTGGACCAGGAATAGCTGATAATACGTTTTCTCCTCCACCAATAAGTCGTCGTACTTCAGTTTAAGTTCAGCAGAATAAAACCCAGAGCAGTAAAAAACAAGCTTTCTATCCAATAATGGTTTGCATCGTATATTTTTCTCTTCCGAGTTAGGTGTTTTTGGCATTAGGGCGATAATGACAATGCTCATAAAAACGTTAATTTGCATAATTAATTTATTATATATTTAGCCAAACAACAACAAAAAAATAAATACAAAATAAATAAATTTTCACAACTTGAATTAAAAGCAATTACAAATGAAATAAAAATATATAAAAAAAAAAACAGAAAATAGATAAAATTTTCAATGACGAGTTGATATTGGATTTTGTAATATATCAAAGTAGACATTCAGAAGTCAGTGGAAATTTCGGGTATAGTGCCAGAATAAGTTAAAGACTCAGTGAAACGATTCAAAATAATAAAATACTATTTTCACTTTTTCACTAATAAAGGGTTTTTCAATAAGACCGGTTTTGGATATCAATGAAATTCTTTATTCCTGTAAAAGTACGTTCGATGCCATTATGTATGGAACTCGATTTATTTTGCATGGCCACCACGGGCACGCTTGCAGAAGTCCAGACGCTGAACCCAATTTTCGACGATTTTCAAGCATAAATCGGCCGATACTGCTACAATTTCACGTTCGATATTCGTACGAAGTTCATCAATCGTCGCTGGCTTGTTGGCCATAGACCATAGACTTGACGTAGCCCCACAGGAAATAGTCTAACGGCGTCAAATCTCACGACCGAGGCGGTCAATTGACTGGACCATTTCGTGAGATAACACGTTCTCCAAACTTGGTTTCCAATAAATTGATTGTGGCATTCGCTGTGTGGCTTGTGGCGCCGTCCTGTTGGAACCACATGTCCTCCAAGTTCATATCATCCAATTGGGGCCAACAATATTCGGTTATCATTGAACGGTAGCGATTCCCATTCACAGTAACGTGCCGGTCTTGATCATCACGGAAGAAGTACGGCCCAATGACGCCGCCGACCCATAAACCGCACCAAACCGTAATTTTTTCGGGATGCAATGATGACGCATGGAGTACGTGTGGATTGCTGTCTGACCAATAACGCATATTTTGTTTATTGACAAAGCCATTCAGCCTCATCGCTGAAGATGATTTTTCGATGAAAATCCGAATCATTTTCAAGTTGTTGCTCAGCCCAATTCACGAACATACGACGCTTCTGGTGGTCAAGCGGCTTCGGTTCTTGCGTCAATTTGATTTTGTAAGGATGTAGGCCAAGATCTTTTCGCAAAATTCGCCACAAGGACGTCACAGAGATGCCCAACGCTTGAGAACGACGTGTGAGAGACACATTTGGGCTTTCTTCAACTGAGGCCTCAGCGGCAGCAATATTCTCGACACTACGGGCACTTCCCTGTCTCACTGGCACGGGAACATTTTGTACTGTGCCTGTGGATTCAAAATTTTCCACTAGACGCTCAATTGTTGATCTGCTAGCACGATTATGACGACCATAAATTGGACGTAGCGCTCTAAACGTTGAGGCCACTGACTCCGAATTTCGGTAGTAAATTTTAATAATTTCGACTCGTTGTTGGCTCGTATATCTTTCCATCATGAAATGGCAAACCTTACTGAAGAGAAATGTCAAAAGAGCGGCAGGGAATATGGCGTCGTTTACTGTCCCTGTCGCTCTACTTTGGTAGCATGTTGAAAAACCCTTTACATGATTTTCTTACTAAAAGAAAAAATCTTACTAAAATGAAAATTCGACTTTTTGGTGGATAATGAAATTATTAATTGAAAAATTCAATTATTTTCTAAAAATATATTAAAAAAACCTATTACCTACTAAATATTAAATTAACTATAAATTCAATTATCATTGAAAATTAAATTTTACACTACAAATTCGATTGTTCACTAAAAATTAAATATTTTACAATAATTAAATGTTTATTATAAATTAAAATTTTACTAAAATTCAATTCCTCAATAAAAATTAAATTTTTCACTACAGATTCAATTGTTCACTAAAAATTAAATTTTTCACTAAAAAATTCAAATTTTCACTAAAAACTAAATTTTTCACTAAAAATTCAATTTTTCACTAAAAATTCAATTTTTCACTAAAAATTCAATTTTTCACTAAAAATTCAATTTTTCACTAAAAATTCAATTTTTCACTAAAAATTCAATTTTTCACTAAAAATTCAATTTTTCACTAAAAATTCAATTTTTCACTAAAAATTCAATTTTTCACTAAAAATTCAATTTTTCACTAAAAATTCAATTTTTCACTAAAAATTCAATTTTTCACTAAAAATTCAATTTTTCACTAAAAATTCAATTTTTCACTAAAAATTCAATTTTTCACTAAAAATTCAATTTTTCACTAAAAATTAAAATTTCACAAATATATTCACCAAAAATTTAAATTTTACCTAAAAATTGAAATTTTCCCTAAAAATTCAAATTTTCACTAAAAATTCAACTTTTCACTAAAAATTAAAATTTTCACTAAAAATTCAATTTTTCACTAAAAATTCAATTTTTCACTAAAAATTCAATTTTTCACTAAAAATTCAATTTTTCACTAAAAATTCAATTTTTCACTAAAAATTCAATTTTTCACTAAAAATTCAATTTTTCACTAAAAATTCAATTTTTCACTAAAAATTAAAATTTTACTAAATAATAATAATAATAATAATAGTTTGGCGCTACAGTCCTGTATAGAACTTCGGCCGAGCTCTCTCACCATTTTGAGCTGTGCGTGTTATATTTGTACTCAAATTGGTGGGACCTACAGTTTATTGCCGAATCCGAACGGCGGGTGAGAGCTTTTCATAGGCAATAGTTTTACTCTCGTAGGTTTGCCATTTACTGACGAGAGGTAGCGCGGTATAGAAAAATGTTTCTATGAAAAGATGTTGTTAGCCCCAGTCCAGGCTTGAACCGGGGACCTTTCGGCTCGCAGTCCAACGCACTAACCACTGAGCTACCGCGGCTACTTACTAAATATATTAACCAAAAATTGAAATTTTCCCTAAAAATTAAAATTTTCACTAAAAATTCAATTTTTCACTAAAAATTCAATTTTTCACTAAAAATTCAATTTTTCACTAAAAATTCAATTTTTCACTAAAAATTCAATTTTTCACTAAAAATTCAATTTTTCACTAAAAATTCAATTTTTCACTAAAAATTCAATTTTTCACTAAAAATTCAATTTTTCACTAAAAATTCAATTTTTCACTAAAAATTCAATTTTTCACTAAAAATTCAATTTTTCACTAAAAATTCAATTTTTCACTAAAAATTCAATTTTTCACTAAAAATTCAATTTTTCACTAAAAATTAAATTTTTCACTAAAAATTAAAATTTTACTAAATATATTAACCAAAAATTGAAATTTTCCCTAAAAATTAAAATTTTCACTAAAAATTCAATTTTTCACTAAAAATTCAATTTTTCACTAAAAATTCAATTTTTCACTAAAAATTCAATTTTTCACTAAAAATTAAATTTTTCACTAAAATTTCAATTTTTAACAAAAAATTCAATTTTTCACTAAAAATTCGATTTTTCACTAAAAATTCAATTTTTCACTAAAAATTAAATTTTTCACTAAAAAATTCAATTTTCACTAAAAATTCATTTTATTACAAACATTCAATTGTTCATTAAAAGATCAATATTTTGTAAAACGAACTGAATAGTGTTTGGTCAAAAATTCCAGTGACATCTTTTTTTACTTGTTATTTCGTCGTCGTTTTTATTTCAGTCAATACGAAAAAAAAATCTGTCGCTGGAATTTCTGACGTTTTTTGGACGAATCACTTTTCGTTTCGTTTTATAAAATATAGGGGTTAGATTCAGCATAAAACGTCAGAATTTCCAGTTACAGAATTTCTTTATATTAAATATAACAAAATGATATAATGAAATGAATGGAATACAAAGCGCAAACATGAGGTTATCCCAACCGATCGTGCAGTTGCGCGAGCTATGATTATAGTAAACCATTTGGTTATTGTAAAAAAAGGTACATTCATATTATTTACATAATTGACTTGAGGTTATAACAAATGCAATTTCGGTTGCCAGAGTAAAACTTCGGTTCATTCAAACTAATGACAATAGAGTATTTTTTCTGTATGTATAATAAGGTCAGTAATATCGAAAAAAGTAAAACTGCAACATAAAATTATATTCCATCACAACAAAACTGAAAATGTAGTATAAGAAAAATAATATAAAATATATATAGTATTTTTTATTCATGTGAAGAAATGATAGCCATATTCATAAAATTAACAAATCAACAGTTTATAGAAGCATAACTAGTAATTCACCTGTGATTAAAGAGCACCCCCAAAGACATTAGAAAAATGCGCTGCCAAGAAACAAAATATTGATGAAGACACACTTGATAGTTAGGTGGATGGATGCTGCCGCATTCACATTCCCGTGCGTGGTTTTCTGATGCTTCAATAATAAATAACAGGGCGTATTCTTATGGCAAATAAATTTTGCGATGATTTGTTAATGCGTTCATTGCTCATGAGCGCTGAGATGAAAATAAAATTGTTTATGTAACACGTTTGGGCATAAGTTATGCTCCAATAATGAACGCTAGCGAAAAGGCTGGACCTGAACACTAGAAAAAGATGGTGATGATGATGATGATGACGAAGACGATGTTGATAATGATGGTAACACATAAAATCTGTTCGTCCATTAAACCGACCGAGATCGACCGACCAAATGCCTAACAAGTATCCGAGCATCCTTTGTTGAGTTACCTACTAAAGTTTATACAACCCTCAACAATATGGCTCTGACTCTAAGCGGAACTTAATAATAGCATTTGGTGCAACGTAAAACATTTTCCAACATAAAATAATTTTCAAGGCGTGTACACTGCAAAAGAAAATAAAATATTTCCCAAGACAAGTTGTTTTTGTGTCAGTCTTTAGCACAGGACTTTTAACTGAACGGTGTAACATGTACCATGAATCGTTGGCTTCTTTACTGGTAGCTTCGACTAACCTTGTGTCGTGGCAGATGTAAAGGTACACAAAAAAAAAAAACAAAAAAATGGTTAACGTTATATGCCGTGAAGCGTAACGTGATCTATTAGACTCGATAAAGATTTATTACGCAATAATAATTCTGGGCATAAACTGTACAACATTCATGGCACTGACATATTTATTAGGATGTAGTCGTCACAACGATATGATTTTGAAGCGAAATTAGTTTCTAAGCATGGACATTATGGTTTATCAACTGGAAGACATACTCCACCTACTGCTATGTGATGACTTGAAGTATTAATATTCGGTTGTTACATTTTTTAGAAATTATATTTTGATGTACATTTTTGTAGAGATAACAAAAAAATTACTTGCCTCGTAGAAATTGTGTAGGTTCATGATTTATAACTGATCATGGTATTTTTACCTAGCCATAATCCAAACAGTTAAAGTCCTAGTAGAAATTATTCTAGAACCACGGGTTATTGAATATCATATTGATAACCAGAAAAGTTACAAGATCAACATTATCAGGTCATGAATATTTCTACCCTAATAGGGTAAATTTCCTCAAGGAATCTCTAGTAGATCCTGTAGTAGGGTTGTGAACTTGAATTGAATTTTTTCTTTGTCATATCCGTTCAGTTCTAGATATAATGATCTGTATATAATGATTCTTTAATAGGTTAAATACACGGATAGAAAAGATTTGTTTGAATACGTTTGAATGTAACTAAAAAGTAATACGAAATGACCATATATGTATTAGGAATGAAGTGTAATTAAATTATAATCGAAATTGAATTTATTTTTGCTCACGTGTAAACATTATTATATTGTCCAGCAGAATCTGTCAAATTTACCATAAATATGTTACAATACAAACATAATATTTTAATTGCATTTGAGTAAACTGTTTCTTGGCAATTTACTTTGGTTAAAACTATGTTTCGAAACACAGAAAATGCTAATCAAATCTGACCAAGACTGACGACGTTGGCAATGTTGTGCAGCATTTTCTACCTACGCCATCTTTTGCCATCGTTTGAACATATTAAACATCAATATGTTCAAACGATGGCAAAACAAACAAAAAAGAAATAGGATTTAAATAAATGTATTCTTACAACATTCTTCTTGTAAACGAAGTTGGCACTCGTTGAGCAGAATTTTCTACTTACGTCTCTTTTGTCGTCGTTTGAAGTATGTACAGGGTCATTTTAAACATACTGATGTTTGACAAAGTTGACTCTGTGATCGGCATTTTCTGCGTACGTGTCTTTTGTTGTTCGTTGAGAAAACGTGTTCGCGTTGGTAATAATTTTGTTATTTGTAAATTAAATAAATATATAAATTGTGTTGCAAAAAGTACAAATAGTAACAGAGTTTAATATAGTGCAGTATATAATTTCTAAAACTAATGAGGAAAAAATCACAAATAAAAATCTGTGTTTCGATTTTCAAACAGAATTTGGCATGTTTTCATACAAAAGCCTTCGTGAATTCCTTGCCTACGCTATGTGCTGTACTGAGATCAATATGTTTCTATGCAAAATTTATGTTTCTATGCAAACATACTACTTTTTGAACTGAAACAACCAATATGTTTCACTGGAAACATATTTATATTCAGGTCGTTCAAAATCATGTTTTAATTTGAACATATTTATGTTTCGGTTGAAATATTTATTTTGTTTGGATGTAGTATAATTATTATGTTTCCATGAGAACATACACCATTTTAAGGGGCAATATTAAAATGTTTCCGTGATATTATAATGTAAGTCACAGCTCATTACAACACTGTTCAAGTCTCAATACAACCCAGTTTACAAATGATTTATCAGTCAATTATATATTATGTTTACATAAAATTCCAAACATACATGTTAATGCCTGCAAAATTATATTTGGGAGAGCCCTTTTTTTTCAGCGTGTAGCTAATATGGATGTCCAATATAATAAAACCATGATCACGTATTCCCTAGTATCTTAAATTTCTATTAGGGTTTAAAATATTTTTCATTATATATTAAAATTTTCGCCAAATCTCTTGTAAATTGTAGATGACGGAAGTAATTTGGTATTATGGTCACCGTAATAATGACAGCTGCATACAGCTTTTCAATATACCATTTTTTTTTTATAATCGTATTGTGATTTTTCTTGTCAAATATTTTTCCAACGACGAACATAGCTGGCGTAAGAGGTGTAGCTTCGCGTTGTGGCGTAATGAAAGTGAAAAACAAAAATCTTTCTGACCTTTCGAGTATGCAGCTTTCCGACGAGATTATTTTGAAGCATCTCCTTAGCGCTGCATGCAACTTCAATATATAAATAATAATCATTTGCTTAAGCGCTTTATATAGTAATCGTAAAAAAAACCAGAAAAGTCACTTCAACCGATTTAAGCAAAGTGGACAAACAAAATTCAAATTGAAGATTATGTCATATCGCATGAAACTTTATGGATTTTGGCTTTTACGTAAATTACAAAAGTCAATGCACTATTTATTTAAATTTTATAATCATATTAATTATGTTATATTCAAACAAATGGCTATTATAAGGCACTCAAAATTAACTTTATGACATTTTTATAATAATTTTTTTAAGTTAATTTTAAATAGATTCCTTTAAAATGAAATTAAACTGCTTCACATTATTCTACGACTAAATCAGATATATATTTGCACGTGTATTGTTAAAATTACCAGTCGGGAAATTTAAAAGAACCCTAATTATAAGAATTCTGATAATTATTTCTGTGCATAACCTAGAAATTTCACGAAAATTCCCAATTACAAAATACTGCCTCTGAATGGTAATTATAGTTACAACGTACAAAATGTGTCGATGTTTGAATTCCCGTGACTACTTTGAGGTATATAGCTTCCGATATTGTGCCAAACGTCGAAGACAGGTATAGAAATGTATAATGAGTCTAAAGAAACATTTTCCGTAAGCAGGATGCATGGTTTCTTAGCATTGTCGTGGAACAAATGTGAGGATAATTATATTTCAACTCACATAGCACGTTCAGTCTGTTTTAGAGCTCTTTATTCGTGGGAAGACCAAAATATAGAGTAAAATGAGGATAACCATCTGAAGAGTAGCTAAAGAAGAAAACAAATATAAGTAATGGTTATTAGAAAAACTAGGGAAACAACTAGAAAAATGTGTATATTAGTAGTTGAAACATTGTCGTAATCATGAATGGAATGGTAAAAAGCCTTGAACATTCGTTTTTTATTTTAATGTTCGGATATATTTTATTTTGATAGAGAAATATATTTTTCAAGGAATATATTTTCATGGAATATTAAGTGTTTAATATATATTCTGAAATACACTTTCAATTGAAATCATAAGTTCAGACAGTAGTACTAATAAATACATTTATTCAACGAATTTAAATCATATTGTCTGTCATTGTAAATTCAATTATATCGAATTTGCTTTCAAATTTACAAAATATTACAATAAAATAGTTTATTACTAAACTTGTTTATAATATGTTATATTGTAGTCTTGCATTTATTAAAATGAATGTCTTAATTTCATATAACAATATAGATGCATGCATGAGTTATTTTTATAATGGTATTCATACGACACTTTTGACAACCATTTATGGTATGATAATGTGCATACTTTATATACTGTTGGTTTAAATGTAGATTGGTAAAAATGGTTTTACAACACAATTCACACGTTTTGATATTTGTAATTTATTGTTGTTGTTAAATATTTGAAATAGTTTTGAGTTATATCATATATATTTCAAACAGAAAACTTACGAAATTTTATCTCATTTATAAGTATTAGTTAACTTAATCTTAGGATGTAATTTATTTCGCTATTAATATTATAAAGATACTTATTTGATATCTTGATCCACAAGACTTGAAGTTAATATGTCAATTAAATTCACTATTCTCCATTTCCGATTTTTCAGATATAAATAAGATTATCTTAATCAGCTAGAGACTCTATTGGTTCACAATAAAAATATTATTCTTGTAAAAAACTATCAGAATTTGTTTTTTGTTAAACATTTGGCCTCGCATTTCTTTAATATTAACACTGCTTGGCTTTTATTGCTTTATTCAAGTACTTGTGTAGCAGTAAAACAAATACTAAAATACACTGTTATTCTACGAGTGCAACAATAATTGTGAATTAAACAACACACCATCGAAACACGCAATTGAGTTTTTCGCGGAAATATAACAAGCGATCGTGTGCGAAATTCGTGTGTGTTGTTGTACAACAAGAAGTTTTTGTTGAGAGCGGAATGACATGAACCGTTAAATGAAACAACTGATTATTAACTTAATTCTCAATTTAAAACTTTGAAATGTTTACATAGAAGAATTGTTCAAGCAATATTTTTAGGTTGTTACATCTGTGAAACTAAATTGTAACTTTTATAATTCAGATAGATCTTAAACATCTGGGCATTTCTTTGGTATGAACTTTGCATGAGTTTTTTCGCTTTGTTCAAGTACTTGTGTAGCAGTAAAATATACACACAGCCCACAGGTATTCTGCAAGTGCAACAACTAATGCGCATTCAAAAACACACTATTGAAACACGCGATTGAGTTTTTCGCGGAAATACAACAAACGAAATTCGTGAGTGTTGCTGTACAACAGGAAGTTTATGGTTGAGAGCGGGATGCCATGTAACGTAAAAAGAAACAACTGTTTGTTAACTTAATACTCAATTTAAAACATTTAAGTGTTTACTTAAATGGATCTTTCAAGCATTATTTTTAAGGTTTTACATCTGTGAAACTAAATTGAAACTTTTATGACACATGCACACATGAAAAGATCGACCAGTAGTTACGGTTACGGTTTTTATTTGCATTTGAATGTCAAATGAATATCTTATTTTCATAATCATTTTTTTATTTAATATATTCTGCACACATTTTGTAGTTCATATCACTCTGAGTATGGTTATGAAAACGGTTTTTCAATATCAATTCATTTATAGATTTTATTCCCATTTGAAATGGTGCTATGAGGTATTTTAAAAATTAATTAAAATTTATTAAATGCAATCAATAGCTGTAAAAGTTTTGATATCGGACAATCATTTTCATATTCATACTTAGTGATGTCTGAGCTATGAAGTACATCTAACTTTTTTTCTAATATTCGACCAAACATGTTTCAAATGCGAATAAAACCCGTTAACGAATTGATTCAGAAAAACTGGGATACACGTGTATTTTATTTTATAGCGTTTTTTAAGAATATATAGGATTTTCTCATGTGTGCAGCCAAAAGTTGAATTTTGTCTTACAGTGTAATCGAATACAAAATTATTGGCAGACTCAGGGCCGTTTAGAAATATAGAATCGTAAGGTTCCAAGAAAACAATTTCGGAGTTTGTATCAAAATCTGCTTATTTCGTATACCTAAAATCCTGCCCGATAAAAATATCTGCCATTTTTCCGGAATATCTTCCGCAAACTCACAGATAAATGGAAATTTGTAGGAAGCGTATGGTAGATTAACAACTTCTATGAAATTCAAAGGCAGAATAACGGCATATTTTGGTAACGGACATTAAAAAGAACTCCGCAAATCTGTGTTTCTAAACTTCATCCTGCCAAATAATTGGTTTTGGGTGCCTTAAAAAATCTACAAAATTTTACGATCTGATGTACACATCCTAAAATCTTCCATTTATCTGTGTATGTCGGAAATATGCCCAAAATAACCAGAAAAATGACAAACATTTTGTCTCGGGCAGTTACAACACAAATTCAGTTAGGTGTATTTATGAATTTACTATATACAGCATTTTTATTATAATACATACCACATATAAATCATCTCAAACACACATATGTTATAAAGCTCATACCATTCTAGACTCGAAATCTTAAAAAGCATTATTAACAATATCTACTATTGTAACCGTTATAATACTACGAGCCACCAGTAGGTTAAACCGAGTAAATTTAATGAATCTATAATCGCCTGTGGGTAGCACCATTTAAAACACGGCATTACCGACGTACCACACAAGGATGCCAGTCTTAAACTATAACTATTAAAAACGAAAACGTTAGTTAGACAGACAGATAAATAAAAAAATAAATGAATCTGTTAATATATTTTTGTAATAAATCAAAAAGCACCTGTCGTTTGCGTGAAAAATCGCTGCACTTTTGCCGAAAACTCATTCCGTTGCAACTCACATTGCATTAGGTTTACCATTTTCTTAATAGATAGACTGGAATTTCTTGTGCGTTGTCAATATATACAGCAAACAGAGATATATAATAGTACGTACATATTCAAAATATTAGTTTTCTAAGCCATGCCACTAAATCATTTGGTGCAAGCGTATCGCATTGCACGTGGTTAATAATGTTGATGTTGAAGACCCATATTTGGGAGTCTTAAGTTTTTTTTTTTTTTTTGGAACGTCGGCTTTTCTGGCGCATGTCTTTTGCTACGGTCTCATTAAGAAATAACACATGCGTGGATATATTTTTTGTAATTTAAATATTCAAACGTGCGCTTGTTCAGATTTAAAATATTAACCGTTTAGATCATATTAATAGCTATTATATCAAAGTTTCATTTGTTTTTTGTGTGTCATACTAAAGCCTTGACAAATAACACTAATAATACTACAAGAGTTTATCTGGTTGCTCAACAAATTAGTCGTCTGTTGCTTCTAATACAGCAACAAATGGTACGAGGAAGTAATTTTTTATTTTTTCTATGTGAAATTCTGAACATCTGCATGCATTTTTCTGCTATCAGTTAAGTGCACAAAAGAATTATGCAGATATCGGCAAACAATTCACAACATTCCCATTCTAAACTCAAAAAAGAAAGGTATATAACACAGTTTAAAAAATACTTTAAAGCCAAATATTTTATAAATTGATTCAAACTGATTTTTCAGATTATCCCTAGTTTTTTTTTCTTTTGGGCTAAACTTGACCTGATCATGTTCCTCATGTAACTGTCCGGGTTATGACTTGAGGTGGAACGAACCGGAATTCCATTGTGACAACCGAAATAAATTTGTTGGAAACTCATGTCCCTCAAAAATGTTCCTTAATTTACTATAAAAAATAAGGGAATCAAAATGATACCTGATGCTACACAAATTTGTCAGGGTCGAAGCAGTTTATTGACATTTTTTCGACATATTTCAAACTGACAAAGGCGTATTTTGTTTCATAAGCTATCTGTTTTCTGCCAGTTCCCAAAATATGCCGTGAATCTGCCATAAAAATTACAAAAAATTTACAATCAGCTATACACATCCCAAAATATTCCATTTATCTATATCTATAAGTTTGGAAATATGCCCGAAATAAAGGGTTTTTCAATAAGAGCCGCTAAAAAAACGGGTTTGGATATCAATGAAATTCTTTATTCCTGTATGGAACTCGATTTCTTTTGCATGGCCACCACGGGCACGCTTGCAGAAATCCAGACGCTGAACCCAATTTTCGACAGTTTTCAAGCATAAATCGGCCGCTACTGCTGCAATTTCACGTTCGATATTCGTACGAAGTTCATCAATCGTCGATGGCTTGTTGGCCTAGACCATAGACTTGACGTAGCCCCACAGGAAATAGTCTAACGGCGTCAAATCGCACGACCGAGGCGGCCAATTGACTGGACCATTTCGTGAGACAACACGTTCTCAAAACTTGGTTTCCAATAAATTGATTGTGGCATTCGCTGGGTGGCTTGTGGCGCCATCCTTTTGGAACCACATGTCCTCCAAGTTCATATCATCCAATTGGGGCCAACAATATTCGGTTATCATTGAACGGTAGCGATTCCCATTCACAGTAACGTGCCGGTCTTGATCATCACGGAAGAAGTACGGCCCAATGACGCCGCCGGCCCATAAACCGCACCAAACCGTAATTTTTTCGGGATGCCATGATGACTCATGGAGTACGTGTGGATTGCTGTCTGACCAATAACGCATATTTTGTTTATTGACGAAGCCATTCAGCCAGAAATGGCCTCATCGCTGAAGATGATTTTTCGAATTTTTACTACCGAATTTCGGTAGTAAATTTTAATGATTTCGACACGTTGTTGGCTCGCATATCTTTCCATCATGAAATGGCAAACCTTACTGAAGAGAAATTCTAAATAGCGCCAAGAAATATGGCGTCGTTTGCTGTCCCTGTCGCTCTGTTTTTGTGGCGTCCCTGTTGAAAAACTCTTTATTACTGAAAAATGCCAAAAATTTTGTCTCGGGTTGTATTAAAAAATGTATATATATTTTTTTAAAGTTTTAATATTCTTCTGCTTATAACTCGCAAACCAACATTTTTCATTTTATTAAAATTTTAGTATTATAGCGCAAGGTTATCCGTGTGTAATTTTTATCATTGGTTAGAATATTGGAAATTGGAATAGACCCTTCAAAAGAATTTTAAACATTATTTAAATGTACGTTTTGGAAAATAAACGAAATGTGCCCCAATTTATCCACTTTCTAAGAATTTGTTTAGAATTGAAGTTAGGACTATTATTATTTATTATTAGGCTTTTATTTAGAGAATTTAGTTGGAGAATTTAGTTGTTTGGAGACCCTAGCTCATTTTTAAAAAGCAATGTTTTCTCCAAAGATATTATGATAGTTTTCTGACTTCTTCTACTAGTTATAACTCCTTTTTTTTTTACAAATTAACCAACGCTCAGGGGATGCCCCCTATTCATACAATGCACAGTGTTGATCGTAAGAAGGGATGATAGGTTAAATGAATGGGGGAAAGATGGAGTAGTGTCGGTGAATGTTTGTTTTGAACTTGTCAATATCAAAAATGTCGGGAAAAACAGACGCAGGGAGATTGTTCCACAAACGTGTCATGCGACTAAAGAACGAATTCTCTCGGTAATGCGTGGTTCTATTGAGAGCCGAGTGAACTACGAAGGGGTGGGCTTGGTTCGATGCCCGAGTAGAACGAGAGGACACACGACCTGGTGGAATCAGGCCATGTATTTCCCTCGAACACTTACCATTGTAATACCTATAAACAGGCTTACACACCCTACGGTCCTTCGGTGCTCAAGAGAACCAATGGAGGATATTTTCATCCCCTATTAAATATATTGCACGTTGTTGGATTCGATCCAGGAACTCCAAAGAAGATTTTGAAGCCCCTGCCCATATGTGCAAAATGTACGAAATTGTTAATATAAAACCATTAAAAATAGTGGTAAATCGTTAAGATACAAACTTAGAGTGTTCAGTGGACATTGTCCTTAGGAAGTTCCCTATAATCGCACTTCAAAATCGTACAATAAACCTTTTTGCTACAAAATGACGAACTATATTAGTTTTCCTTTGAACCGTTTAGGACTCCATAATGCCTAACCCAGACGTGTAGGGGTATAAGTTTATACTACCCTTTTTATCATTAGACCACGTAGAAGCACAAAATAAAAACAAATCGGAGTTCAAATAAAAAATTGTAATATATATGCGCAAATTAAAGAAGTAAAACGGAAATAGATTAATGTGTCACAGTTGGTCTCAACCGATTTGGAGGGTACCACAACCTCTACAAGAGGTTATCAGAACCGACAAGGTTTGTAGAGTTATTTTATTCGTTTGCGACAGCAAATATATTGTTTGTGTGATGGAAAAGTTCAATGCACGTTAGTTTTTATGACCCTTAATAGATTCTGAGGTTATGAGGTCATATATTTTTTTTTAAAATTAATTTTTATAAAAATCATGTAAAATTTTTTAAAAAGCATTTTTCGAATCACTACAAAATTCAAAATATTTTCATCAAACCTGATTTTACACCATTTAAGTTATTAATATATTTAACAAACCCAATTTGAAAACAAAAATAAAATGTTATAAATACTTTTACCATATTTGGAAAAATCCAGTTACAAATTGTTGTAGTCAAGCTTTTAAAGTTAACGAAAAAAAAGTATTTTCCAATTTTATTGGCATTTTCGTACATAGTTTTGTGGCTAATCTTAACTGTGACAACGGCACATATACGGTGGCAACAACCCGCAATAACAGCAACAAAAACGTACAATAATCATTTGAAATTCAAAGTTATCACTTTGCCCAAAATAGAAGAATCATAGACCATACCAAATGTTAACAATAGAGACTAAACTTTTTGTCACCTACGAAACTAAAGAAACAAAACAAATTTTATAGTTTATTTTTGCGGTTCACATAGCAAAAGAGTTTTATATTTTTTTGTAGGTTGCATTAATTGCCAGAGATAAAATTTGACAAAGAAATATCGGCATTTTTACGCTAAAGTGTTAACGAATTTAAGTAGTCCCGTCTGTCTGTCTGTCTGTCTATATGGCTGACTGACTATCTGCCGGTTTTCCTTGTTGTTTTAAAAATTTCCAGATTTTTCTACTATTCAACTATGTGGTATGTTGCTGCTCGCGATAAATTGAAAGCAAATTGTGTGATAATTTCATTGAATTGCTGACATTATTTGAACATTTTATGCAATTTATTTTGGTGCAACGGCGCGTCGTCTATGCGCCAAGGAAAAATTGCAAGATATGCTTAAGTCGGTAATGTAACAGACTTTTGCACTTTATGCTGAACGTTTACCATAAACAAAATATTTTTATCTTATCTATAACGTAAATGATGATGATGATTATCACACTAACGTTTTTTGCAAATTTTTGCTGTCTGTGGTACTAATTGCTTCATTTAACTGAGTGTATGGGTATTTTGAATATGTTTGGAAAAATTATTGAAAAAAAATATTTTTTTAATTATTTAAATTTTTGCATTAAAACAAAATTGTATTTATATTAATTTGCTAATTTCTTATAATAGCCTCAATTTATTGTTCGGTCTAAGCCGACTATAAATACCCTACACATATGTGTGGTTACCATTCAAAGTGATATATAGGTCACCAGGGTATACGAATCCTGAAAATAACTACAAACTTTCCATCCCTGAAGAATTTTCTTTCATTTGATACCCATATTTACAAATGGGTAGGTGTACCGAATTTCGATTTTTTTTTGGAAACCACAAGTCGTTTCGTGGGAAAACATTATTTTCATGTATTTGAGCATAATGTCAATATATATTTGACCAAAAAGCACGTATACAGTAAAATTGATTTGTAGATGTAAATTTTATATGAGGTATTTGAACATAAGTGGTCTGTTCTCAGGTCACAATAGACCGATCATGCCAATTTTCTTGTTCAGACAGCTTATATATATAAGTAATCTAAATCTAAAGTTTCATTGCTCTAGCTCTTCTGTAATCGTGATTTCAACAGACAGACAGACGGACATCGCTAAATCGACTCAGGAGGTCATGCTGATCAAGAATATATATACTATTCCATACCGGAGATGCTTTTTTCAGGGTGTTACAAACGTCGTACCAAACTGAATATACCCTTTCACTCTTAGTGTAGGGTATAAAAATAGTTGTCTGATTAAATAGGCTCTGTGTAATTCAGTTGATGAACCCCGAGATATTATTTCTGCACCAAAAAATAAAAAATTGTATTAAAAAGTAATAAAAGTTCTCTAAAATAAATACATGTAAATTTGATTTACGTCCAAAGGCAAATATATTTCCCATTATTACAATAATGAGTAGATCTTATATGAAAAACAACTATATCCAAATTTACTGAATTTTGTATTAAAAAAATATATTTAAAATAACTACATTTTGTAGTTATATTAACGTCTAGAAAACAACTATATCTTCATTTATTTTGATTTCATCTAATCAGTAGCTTGTCTGGTTAGTGCGTTGGACTACGAACGAAAAGTCGCCGGTGCGTTCGACTACGAGCCGAAAGGTCCGCGGTTCGAACCCCAGCGACTGCCAACACCTTTTTCATAGAAAACATTTTTTTATGTGACGTTACCTCTCGGAAGTAAATGGTAAACCTACGAGAGTAAAACATTGCCTATGAAAAGGTCTCACCCGCCGTTCGGATTCAGACATAAACTGTAGGTCCTCCCAATTTGAGTACAAATATAACACGCACAGCTCAAATGGAGAGAGAGAGCTTGGCAGAAGTTCTATACAGGACTGTAGCGCCAACGTATTATTATTTATATAATTTTCATCACTATGTAGAACAAATAATACATCTGCATTTATTTTTACTGCATTCTGTATTATTTAAAAGCCAATCAAAATTATGTATTCTCTCAAAAATATTTTGAAAGTGTATAAAAAATTAGTTTTTAATCATATTCAGAGTATATTCGCACATACAGTGCATGCTTTTGAATAAAATTTACTGAAAAAAAAAATACTGAAACCGAAACGGTTCATATGATCATTGCCTGTGTTATGTTTTCAATTTGTTGTTGTTCTTTTCAAATCATTCAAATTAAAGAGCCTTAAGATTGGCAAAAAGTCTTAAAGATGTCGGCTGTCTTTCAAAAGACTACATCGAAATCTCACACAAAAATATACATATTTTCCGAAATATGTAGGAACCAGTCTCTAATACATTATGTAGTAAAATCAAGTCAAATAAATAAAATGCACTTAAAAAGTAAGTAAATGTAGTAAAACTACATTTTTCAAAACAAATACACTATATTTGAGTTAACATATTTATAAAACATAAAGTCTAATTGTAAAAATCTCAGAAATATCACAAATTATTTTTATTCAAATAATTTTCCATGGTATATATTACAATCGGTGCAAAATTCATCACAGCAAAACCATTTTGCATATGTGAATTGAATGCAATTTATTTGACAGTCACTGTGGTTTAATTATAATCGGATACATTAATTTCCTCCATAAATTATTTTTGAATATAATAAATTATTTATGAAATTAAGTGCAAACACTTCGTGTGCAACTTCGAGTGCTCTGCTGTAACTCAGACCATTTGGTGCCATAACTACCACTACTTTAAATACGATGCATTGTTATAATTGCCTAAGAATGCATATGAGCAAACCATACGTTATTCGAATTTTAACAGTAGACTTTGTGTCACTCTATCTATCGTTTGATGCTTTGTCAGCGTGGGCTCATTCGAAATGGATGGTTTTCATATTTTAAACAGACGTCATTTACGTATACTGCCATTGCGCAATTGAAAACGGCGAGTAATAGCAGGAAAATGCACTTGACACCTAATATAATATCACAAATTAATACACCTGCATTATAAATGTCTGCTTGAATTACAACAATTCCGACAGCAGCTGTTTGTGCAATGACGATATGTACTATGCTATGCAAATAAGTATAGTATGTAGTATCCAAACTTGTTGTCGTTCAAGCGTACCAGTTCTTCTTATTTGCAAATGCTGAGTCAACAATATGAAGCAGATTTAATGCATAAATGAACAAATAATTGAAAGAAGAAAAAAATCAGTTTACGTAGATTTAATTTATTATTAGATTATATTTAGTATTTCCATATAAATCATTTATTAAACGGATTATCGTCGGAAAAATGTAGGCCGAGCTCTCCACATCATTCTGTAATGTACGAGATACTTGGTACTTGAATGGGGGGAGTTTAAGGCTGATTTCAACCGAAAGGGTTAAATTTTTCCTAGGTTATCCTTATTATTAAAGTTTTACTTTTGTCTACCTAGAGGTAGCGCCGTATAGAGCTGACAGTCGGGATTCCAAAGTCTCGGGACATTGCGATAATGATTTAATGTATCTAATCAACAAATTAAATGTCCATATACATCCCATACATCTATTCTATATAACTCTGAGTTGCTGATTTGACTGCGTATACAGTTTTTTTCTATTACGTTACGATTTTAATAAAATTGTTATCGAACTTTAAGGTCTTTTTCAGATACTTTATATAATAATACAGTTCTTTAACCAACTAGTTTTTCAAAAATCTGTATACGCCGATTTTCATTCAATTGTCACGACTAATTACAATATACCAACAAATTCTATTATACCAATATGTTTTAAAGATATTTGAATCTAAGCTCGAAAATATTGTTTTTCATTCAGACTATTTTTGGACGATTTTTTTAGTATTTTGGTTCTAATGATAAATAAGAAAATATTTTGTGGTTATGCATTTATAATTTGAAACTAACTATCAAAATTACTACATTTTTTTCATCGGCTCCCCTTTTTAAAATACGCCCTATTAACATAGTTTTCGTCAAAAATGTTTATATTTAAAATTCTTGTATCATGAACTAAAAGCCTTTGGAATATCGGTTTCTGTTCCAAGATCTTAAAAATTGAGTTTCGGTTCCGATATCAACCAAAAAATAAATTTTATAGGTGCCGGTTGTGGTTCCACACAATTTTATATTAACGACTCCGATTCCGGTTTATTTAGAATATAGGTTCTGGTTTCTGGTTCAAGAAAAAAAATTGTTCCAGACGACTCCGATTCCGGTTTATTTAGAATATCGGTTCAGGTTTCTGTTCCAAGAAAAAATTGTTCCAGGTAATTTTAAAATAACGGCTCCGATTCCGGTTCCGATTCCGGTTTATTTGGAATATCGGTTCCGGTTTCAATATTTTAAAAATAGCGGTTTGGTATAATATAATAATAATAGTTTGCCACTACATAGGCAATGTTTTACTCTCGTAGTTTTGCCATTTACTGCCGAGAGGTAGCGCGGTATAGAAAAATGTTTCTATGAAAAGATGTTGTTAGCCCCAGTCGAGGCTTGAACCGGCGATTCTTTTTAGTGAAATAATTTTTTTAAAGGAATATTTTTGATATTCGATTATATTATAATCAGGAACTAAAAGCCTTTGGAATATCGGTTTCTGTTCCAAGATCTTAAAAATTGCGTTTCGGTTCCGATATCAACCAAAAAATAAATTTTATAGGTGCCGATTCCGGTTCTGGTTCCACACAATTTTAAATTATATAGGTTCAGGTTTCTGGTTCTAGAAAAAAAATTTTCCGGACGACTCCGATTCCGGTTTATTTAGAATAACGGTTCTGGTTTCTGTTCCAAGAAAAAAATTGTTCCATACGACTCCGATTCCGGTTTATTTAGAATATCGGTTCTGGTTTCTGTTCCAAGAAAAACTGTTCCAGGTAATTTTAAAATAACGGCTCCGATTCCGGTTCCAAAAATCGAAAAGGTTCCGATTCCGGTTTATTTGGAATATCGGTTCCGGTTCCAATATTTTAAAAATTGCGGTTTGGTATAATATAATAATAATAGTTTGGCACTTCAGTCCTTTAGAACTTAGGACGAGTTCTCTCATCACTTTGAGCTGTGCGTATTATATTTGTACTCAAAGTGGTGGGACCGTCAGTTTATTGCCGAATCCGAACGGTGGATGAGAGCTTTTCATAGGCAATGTTTTACTCTCGTAGGTTTGCCATTTACTGCCGAGAGGTAGCGCGGTATAGAAAAATGTTTCTATGAAAAGATGTTGTTAGCCCCAGTCCAGGCTAGAACAGGCGACCTTCAGCGTTGTTATTCTTTTTAGTGAAATAATTTTTTTAAAGGAATATTTTTGATATTCGATTATAATTTAATCAGGAACTAAAAGCCTTTGGAATATCGATTTATGTTCCAAGATCTTAAAAATTGCGTTTCGGTTCCGATATCAACCAAAACATAAATTTTATAGGTGCCGATTCCGGTTCTGGTTACACACAATTTTAAATTAACGACTCCGATTCCGGTTTATTTAGAATATATGTTCTGGTTTCTGGTTCAAGAAAAAAATTGTTCCAGACGACTCCGATTCCGGTTTATTTAGAATATCGGTTCTGGTTTCTGTTCCAAGAAAAAAATTGTTCCAGACGACTCCGATTCCGGTTTATTTGGAATATCGGTTCTTGTTTCTGTTCCAAGAAAAAATTGTTTCAGACAATTTTCAAATAACGGATCCGATTCCGGTTCCAACAATCGAAACGGTTCCGATTCCGGTTTATTTGGAGTATCGGTTCCGGTTCCAATATTTTAAAAATAGCGGTTTGGTATAATCTAATAATAATAATAGTTTGGCACTACAGTCCTATAAGAACTTAGGCCGAGCTCTCTCATCACTTTGAGCTGTGCGTGTTATATTTGTACTCAAAGTGGTGGGACCTACAGTTTATTGCCGAATCCGAACGGTGGATGAGAGCTTTTCATAGGCAATGTTTTACTCTCGTAGGTTTGCCATTTACTGCCGAAAGGTACCGCGGTATTGAAAAATGATGTTGTTGGCCCCCGTCCATGCTTGAACCGGGGACCTTTCAGCTCGCAGTCCAACGCACTGACCTTTGAGTTACCGCGGCTACTTGTTCCAAAATTTTAAATTAGCCTTTTCGGTTCCGATTTCGATTCTAAAAAATAAAAAATATTGTATGAGTTCCGCTTTCTAACGTTACCGAATCGATTTTAATAACGGTACCGATTCGGGTTCCATTTTATCATTATTATTATTACTATTATCATCATCATGAATAATATCTGAATATGCAATAATTTATCACTTTGCACATACGTCTATTTATCTATGTTAACCGTTTCGTTCTGGTGCCCAAAAATGCAGTCAGTACCTTTTGGTTTAGCAACATTTGCACCTGTGCTATGCTGTGCTCACTCAGTGCAGTCAATTGTTGGTCGCTGCCCAAAAACCCGTTTTCAATTGTTTTGCTGCAGCGGCGCACACCGCCTCTCGCACTGCAACCAAGTGTTGTTTCAACGTTTCACGCTGTTTCATCTCATTCTCACTGTGTTTCGTTTTAAGTTGGGCTTCGCTCTCTCTGCAGAGCTCGGTGTCCATTCAGTGTCGATCGAACTTTTGCTCTGTTTTGAACGTGTTCACGGTGAACGGTGTTTTAAACGTGGTGCGCGCGCCTTCCGCCGGTTATACTTCATATTATTTTGCAGTTTTCTGCATAGTGTGCAATACATTTGGATAATATACTGAATATTATATGTTAAAGACATTTGGATAACACAGATTATACAGTTTGTTTGATTTTAAAGTTGCAGAAAAATCAACAGGTGAATAAAATGTTTTGGAACCAGACATTTTTAAGTGTTAAATAGCAAAAAAGGTGAATTTCAAAAAGTAACAAGTGTTTTTATTTAAATTGATGGTGATTTCAAACATTTTGTTTCACACATTTTGAAATTTGTTTAATATTGTTGCAAAAATCTTTTAATAATAAAAATAAATTTTAAACTTTCTTCTTACACGCTTTAACTATAAAATAAAATTACTTTCGAATCTTTTAACCGCCTCCTTTTCTGCACTTTCCGCCTGCATCATGTGAGAAAGAAATCACATTACCGCCAGTCGTGTTGCGGCACTTGAACGGGCCATGGTAGGAAATCCGTTTCGATGTTGTTTAGATACATCGTCAAAAGAGATTTCGACGACGCAACTCAAGTTGATGTTTTGCTCGCTGGCTGGCAGACTGGCTGGTTAACTGGTGGCAGACTGGTAGTTGACCTCATTTGTTGGTTACACCGCGCAATCGTTGCCGGTTGTCTGCAGTTTCAATTGCAATTTTATGGGTTTTTTTTTCACTCCTTATACTTGCATCGAAACGTATCGAATGAGGTCATGTGTATTGAAATCGTGAAAAAGTTGTTTGACAACTTTTAGTTTTATGAGTTACGGATTTTATTGTACAATATTTCACTAAAGGATGTTTAATGAAATAAGAGCACTTATTGTAAATCTTAACCACCCCTACTTTGAAACACAATATCTTCAACTGTTTTTCTTCTTCTTTTCTTTGCAGCTTCTTTACAGCTAAAACTAAATAACGCAAAATAAATACTACAACTAATGAAAATTAAATAAAACTAAAAACAAAATAATAGTGAGTGAAGTGCACATAATAAGACAGAAACCTTTACATACCTGTTAGGTACCTGGTATAAATTGTGAAAATTCTATAACATATCGAGAATCATCATTAATCGTTCAATCTTAAAACTACCTGCTACAACTTAACCTTCAAACGAGAAGGGTTAGGTACATGTTGTGCATGAACGAGACAATTCCACCAGAACTTGTTTATTACAGGTTCCAACATCGTCGTCTTTGAGTTCTAAGCCAGCTTTAGAATACTTTTGTTGGAATTAGTGTTGGATTTCTTTGTTGTCAACTTTTTATATAGCGTGAAAAATATTGTTCTATTTATGCATTGTGTTTTTATGAGTTTTGTCACCTTTTCGGTTTTTCGGTTATGACATAAAAAATCAATAAGTTTGGTTTATCTTTTGTGTGGTGCGTCAGACATTTGGATACTTTTGGATATATTAAAAAACAAATAACAAATATAAATTTTAAACGAGCAGTTTTTCTATAAAGCAAATTACTTAACCTTGGATTATATTAACTTTGTTATTGTGGATTGGAATATATACTACACAAATGGTAAGTTTCACAAATATATAAAAAATATAGTATTAGCTATTTAGAAGCATTATTAAAATAAGAAAATTTAAATGAAAAATATTTTTTATATAACGTTTTTAAAGTGAATCTTTCAGTAAGATTTAAACAAAAAATCCAATCGATAATTTTATTTTACGCCACTCGTTTTAAATCTTACTGAAAAGTTAACTTTAAAAACGTTGCATTTTTCTTTCATATGACAGAATTCAAATACATTTTTCAAAGTGTCTTTAATATGTACTCAGAGCCATTTATAACAGACAGAAAAAAAACACGATAATATGGCATTGTCATCCAGTTCTAAGCTAAGTTTAAAATTTTAAGTCTCTAGGTCATAGGGAAGTTTGTTTAAAACCAATTATAAAATATGTACCGAACAGACAGACCAGAAAGCGAGCTATACTAACGCATATATTATAATTATCACCTAATAAATCTCGTTATACCCTAAACTAAAAGGAAAGGGTATATTCAACAAATTGAACCATTTGTGGTAATACATATGTATTACCACAAATGGTATATGTTTTACAGACTTTACATTGAAATCACGATTACAGCAAAACCAAAGGAACTGGATAAAAGCAATTTAGAAATTAGACAACTCATATATCTAAGTGGTCGAGTATTGAAAATGAGAGTAATAGGTTTGTTGTGAGCTGTGATACACCCATATTTGTAAATACACCTCAATAACTTCTAAAAATTCCCGAGTGGAAATTGGTTGTTTCGCATCTGGTAACCTGATCAGTTAACCAGATCAGGTTGAGCCGCGGTAGCTCAATGGTTAGTGCGTTGGACTGCGAGCCGAAATGTCCCCGGTTCAAGACTGGACTGGGGCTAACAACATCTTTTCATAGAAACATTTTCTATACCGCGCTACCTCTCGTCAGTAAATGGCAAACCTACGAAAGTAAAACCATTGCCTATGAAAAGCTCTCACCCGCCGTTCGGATTATGCAATAAACTGTAGGTCCCACCACTTTGAGTACAAATATAACACGCACTGCTCAAAATGGTGAGAGAGCTCGGCCGAAGTTCTATACAGGACTGTGGCGCCAAACTATTATATTATTATTATTAACCTGATCAGGATAGCAACTTCGAATAGCAGCACGTTTTGAATCAGTCACTGATGAAAACCCCTGATTTAAAATCCGGCTTCCTGATCAGATAATGATCGCACTCTGAACTAAATTTACCCTCGAGAACTGATAATTGTATTTTTACCTTATCATAATGCTTCCATCCACATGACTAAAATTATGTGGTCATGATAAAGCCTCTCTCCAGTTAGGTAAACTTTTAAACAATACCTTTATAGTAAAAAAAAGGATGTATAACAAAATTGTGATACCCTTAAGAGCACGGAATCGGTACCATGGGTGCAGATTTCGGTTTCGGTTTCACACATTTTTAAGATAACAGTTCCGATTCTGGTTCTAAAAATCGAAATGGTTTCGATTCCGTGTTATTGCGCTCCCTGACAGGGACTAAAACCCTTTGCAATATCGGTTTTGAATCTGGTTTCAAGATTTTGAAATTAGCGGATCCGATTTCGATTCTAACCAAAAAAAAAAAATGTATGGGTTCCGATTTCCAATAAGAAAATTCTTTCGCGATTACAGTTATTTACAAGATTCAATCTCTGGAACCTTGTTTTTTTAATCTCACATTGTAAAAAGTTCGAAAATAACATATACAATTTTTGAATTATCCTAATATCTCAAATATTAAAATTTTTCAAGTGGCTTAAGTTTTTGTTTTGAATTAGGTTTAATTTTGAATTAATTCCTAATTAATTCCTAATTCAACTCTCAACCAAAACTTGTTTATATTTGTACAGATAAAAATAAAACTACCCAACGAAAGTAGTTTTATGTTTGTCTGGTACTCGAAGACCTTTGTCTGGCATGACTGACGGCAATACGCGTGCCCAACTAGTTTATTTTCATAACGTAATGTTAAAGATAATACGCTATTATTAATTTTTTATATAAAACATAATAATTATTTGTTTACTGCATGTGTTTGTTTTGTTTTACTAAATAAATATAATTAGATATGACTATTAACTCATGAAATTTGTTTTTATTTTTAAGTTATGCTATTTTATGACAAAAAAAAACATTAAAAGCAGAGCTTTGACCTAAAATTACCAAAGTTTTGTAATTAAATTCATTGTTTTTGATATTTTCTTGGAGATATTTATTTCATTGTTACTCATTGCCATATTACAATTTTATATTTGCAATAAAACATAACTGAAATTAAAAGTGAAACTTTTGATTATCGTAATATCTAATAGGTCATCTCTACAAAATTTAATTTGAATTCAAATCTATAAATGTAGGCCTACACTTTACATGTCTAAAAGTAAAATAAATCAAAAAATACGCATAATACCATAAAAAAACAAAAACTCTTTGGAAATAAGCGGATTAACCATGGGTTTACTTCAGCTACCTAAGCTGATGCTAAAACAGGAGCATACAAAGCTGTCGATCTGGAAATAGTCATCTTTTTGTCACCTTTTATTTGTGCGCTCGTCCGCATTAATTGAGTCATCATGTTATTCTAAAACTTTTAGCAGTTCTAAGAACTGATAAAATAAATAACAAAATGAAGCAGCTCCTAATCAGCTTAGCTAATTAGTGGTCAAAATATAGAGGTTGGTTTTTTTTAAGGAAATGTTGAGTCATTATAAATTAAATTGAAAGTTGATAAAATCAATTTAAATGGTAAAAAAAAATAATAATTTTAACTAAATTTCACTTTCTATATGCACTACCTTATTGCATAGTACTTATTTTAAGACAATGATCGGTACCCCCTGATACTGACAAAACGAGCATGGCCTCTGACACATAATCTGCAAAATTGCAAATGTCACGTACAGACAATTCTTTTTGGATTCGTGTGGTGGACCACTGCAGGAGCCCCTCCGCCGCCGTTCGCAAAAGAATATGGCACACAAGAGAAATGGTAGCTCGTGTACAATAAAACTTAAACACGTACCGGACACAAGTGTTTCGTTATACGATTCGATTTCTTTGTACACAGAAATTTATAGTAACTATTCCAGCTATTGTAATTACAATGATGCTAAAAGTGGTAAAAGTTTTAAATTCACATTAGTTCGCTTTCTACCTTTTTATGGTACTTAAATTGTGTGAAAAAAAAATTAAAATTGCAAATTAAAGACGACAATAGATAATTAAGCGCATATTATTTATACTTTATATGCATAAATCTTTTTTGACTGCTATTGTTGTGCTTGTATTTTAAGACCCTCTTGCAGTTGTCGATTTCGAGTATTTTTTGAAATTCCAACGTCAGCTTTAATTTGGACTTCACCTCAAGTGCTACTCTAATATTTAAGCTGTACATGAATGTGTAGATTGTTTAGATGCAGCGATTCATAAATATTTTCGCTCATTTATTTCTATCAATTAAGCATTATTAATTACCTTCATATTGGCTTAAGTGGTTTCCAAATAAATTCATTTTTTATTGTTGATTTTGTTTAACGTCGATTATTCGCATTAGTCTTTTATTTATTTTTGTTTTTTTTTTTTTGATATAAAAGCGGCAGTAATACTTTGATAGCTACAAGATACCTACTAAAATAAATAAACTCAACAAAACATGGCATTCGAAGGCCAGCAAGTTTCAGTAACAAAAACGCCTTAAGTGTTTTTGTGATGCTTACAAAATTTAAAACCCAAAAACAAGTCTTCGTTTTTAAACAAATTGCGGATGCATCAACACTTGTTGAAATTTGTTTGTATAAAGTTTAATAAATTAATTTTTATAACTCTTTGTGCAGGTATCAAATCTTTGTTTGGAGAATTTTTAAAATGTTTGATTAATTTGACTTTTAATTTATATACATTATGAAGGTGAAGATGTTTTATGTGTGAGATAATTTAAAAAAAATATTATTAATCTTCATTGTAGTAATAACAACTACTAAGCATAATGTTAATTTAATGTTTTTTTTCAATGATTTATAAAGTTGATTTTATACCGACATCAATATTCCACAATCTATATATTTTTATTTTTTCCATCAAAAACCAGTCTTTGTCTTATATTTGCAAATGTGCTGAAACTGAAAATCACTAAAAAAATAAAAAAAAATATGTTCACCTGTCACAAACTCGAAAACAAAGGCATTTTGAGGTCAATTAAATGCAGTCTACATGCAGAAAAAAGTAACTCCACGAAAAGCCAAAAATCACGCTGTGAACTGCAACAACAACAACTCGTGTCATATTTGGTGCACGGATCGAAAAAATATAAGAATTAGACACAGCCATTTCATAGTCGAATACAGGGACGTATTATGTCAAAACCTTATAGAGGCCTCACATCGGACTTATAGAGATTGAACATCGAGAGATATGAATTCTCGAGTAAAATTGATTTGAAATTAATATCGAGAAATATGTATTAATTGTGAAATAAAAAATGTGGTAAAAGTGTTCGGAAATGAATAAATTGCAGAACCAACATGGTTTGGCCAATATATCGCTATCCTTGTGCCTTATTAGGCACTATATGAATCAATTTAATATCGTGTTGGACCGGGACCTCGTTCGTCTCCGGTGACAAATGCTGGACTGGAACCTCGTTCGTCTCAGCCACCGTCGTTTTTGATCCTGATCCGTAGATCATTTTCATATACAAAACAAAAACAAACAATTAGAACCATGTTCGTTTTTGGATCAATTACTGATCTGGTACTGTACGTATCAAAAGTAAATTTGCTTGTTGTGTTGTTGTGCTATTGTGAATAGCACTTAATTATAAGAAGAATTTGTGTTGAAAAAGAAAGGGCAGAAGAAAACAGTGCTGCCAAATTTATTAAAATAGAACCGATGGCGTTCCCGTGAAACATATCTGGTTCAAGTACCTCGGGAATGCAGCTAATATCCAAATCCCGTTTTCTACGTTGTACCAAAACTCTTTTTGTTTGACGTATTGATACTGGACTAGCAACTCGTTTCCTCAGCCGTCATTCCCAACTTTTTACGCTGATTTATAACTTCGACAGAAGAATACTGGACTGAGGCCTCATTTGTCTCAGCCACAATTGAACTAATAACGGAATTGTTTTTGGATTAAGAGTCAATTTCGTCTCCGCCATGCTGTCATCAACAAGCCATAAAATTATATTCAATTATTATTCATAGAAATGTAAATAATGATCATTGCATATTTTCCTTGTAATACCCCAATCAGTTACAAATCCGATCTCGAGTATGTCTACCCTATGGTAAATTTCTACTACACAGAGAATAGAGATTTGTTGCGCCAACCACCTCTTAGGCCAACCAACTAATTCGGTTCTCTTAACCGCTAGTCGAGTTGAGATGGATGGTGTTCTTTCGGAACAACATTTCATCAATTCTGGAGTTCCGCAGGGTTCCGTCCTATCCCCGTCCCTATTTCTGGTATTTATCAATGATCTTTTGTCATTTACCCAGAACCCAATCCATTCCTTTGCAGATGATAGCAACATTTGTCATTCATACTCGTTCAAAAAGCGCCCAACCTCTTTGGAGATTGAGAGTAAAAGACGCACTATGAATGACACACTCAATAATGACCTTAAAACAATCTCCGAGTGGGGTCTTGCAAATAGAGTTGATTTTAATGCACGCAAGACCGAATGTTGTCTGTTATCTCACAAAAAAATGGATTTAACCCTACCTCCCCTTAATATGGGTGCTGTGGATATTGCAGAGTCAGCTGCTCTTGACGTTCTGGGCATATTAATTCAATGTGATCTCCGTTGGAATGATCACATATTTGACGTATCGAAACAGGCGGCCAAGTGCCTCGGTTTTTTAAAACGGTGTAAGACATACTTCACTCCTGCTGACTTGCGCACTGTCTACACCACCTATATTCGGCCTAAGATGGAATACAATTCGCACATATGGGCAGGGGCTTCAAAATCTTCTTTGGAGTTCCTGGATCGAATCCAACAACGTGCGATATATTTAATAGGGGATGAAAATATTTCATCCTCTATTGGTTCTCTTGAGCACCGAAGGACCGTAGGGTGTGTAAGCCTGTTCTATAGGTATTACAATGGTAAGTGTTCGAGGGAAATACATGGCCTGATTCCACCAGGTCGTGTGTCCTCTCGTTCTACTCGGGCATCGAACCAAGCCCACCCCTTCGTAGTTCATTCGGCTCTTAATAGAACCACGCATTACCGAGAGAATTCGTTCTTCAGTCGCACGATACGTTTTTGGAACAATCTCCCTGCGTCTGTTTTTCCCGACATTTTTGATATTGGCAAGTTCAAAACAAACATTCACCGACACTACTCCATCTTACCCCCCTCCATTTAACCTATCATCCCTTCTTACGATCAACACTGTGCATTATATGAATAGGGGGCATCGCCTGAGCGTTGGTTAATTTGTAAAAAAAAAAAAAAAAACAAAAAAAGGATTATTCTATGTGTAGGAATATCAAATTAACTTGCTATTTCGGGAAAAATGTAAAGTTTGTCTGAAATTAAAACCAAAGCTATATTAGTCGACTTATCATGTTTTAATTGTATTTCAATTTTATTTTCTGTTTACCTAAATGTATTTTATACAACATTTTGATGCGGATCTGTCAACCCTAACCGCAGTTATAATCATACCATACATCAAACTATTTTGAAAACTTCCAAAGTATTTATTTAGCTTATTTTAATGTTGTACCTAATTTTTAATTTTGTTATATTCTAAGTAGACTTATTATTTTACGCATTTTATTAGAAAAACTATCAAAATTGGGTATTTCTCACTGTTTATCCCAAAACAGTGAGAAATACCCTTCCTGCAAAACTCACATTTCAATGTTATAATGTTATGGTATTCATACTATGGGTCAAATTATAATAATAATAATAGTTTGGCACTACAGTCCTATAAGGACTTAGGCCGAGCTCTCTCACCATTTTGAGCTGTGCGTGTTATATTTGTACTCAAAGTGGTGGGACCTACAGTTTATTGCCGACTCCGAACGGCGGGTGAGAGCTTTTCATAGACAAAGTTTTACTCTCGTATGTTTGCCATTTACTGCCGAGAGGTAGCGCGGTATAGAGAAATGTTTCTATGAAAAGATGTTGTTAGCCCCAGTCCAGGCTTGAACCGGGGACCTTTCGGCTCGCAGTCCAACGCACTAACCACTGAGCTACCGCGGGTCAAATTATACTTTTGTATTTAAACAGATAAAATTTATTCCATGTTGTATTTTTTTTATATGGTAATTTTCTGCTAGATCTAATACAACAAATTAAAATTAAATGTTGCCCTTTAAAACACTTATTCCGCCACTGTTTGTATCACAGTAACAATTGATTTTAAATGAAAATAAAAAAAAACACACAAGAATAAAAAACACTTTAAAGATCTTTGCGATATGCATATGCAGCGCACTGAATGACTCTCGATTGGTCAGCATTAGTTAAGGTATCGCATGTTCAACATCAGAGGCAACTTCAGGTACTCTGCGCTGCGCCATGGCGGCATTAAAAACAGTGACATTTTTGTGCCAAGTGACAGATGTCGCTGCGATTTGCGATCAGTTTCAATGAGATAACCAACAAAACAGCAAACAATACAAATAAAAATAAATATAAAAAATGCACTTGTGTCCAAATGTTGTCTAGTATATGGCATAGTATAGTCCACCGAGATATGCACTGTTTTATGCTATATGTGTTTCTAGATGTTGGGCACAAATGCTAACAGCATTTCTTGTTTTTATGATTGTTTAATAAGAGTAACAAACACAACACGTTGCTAATACCCATAAACAAGCGCAACAAAATGCGATAAATTTCAGATCTAATCAATTGATATATATTAGTTTTTTGTATTTTTATTAAAGTTGTAGCTGTAGCTTACATTTCTTTTAATGGATTATTATGCAATTTTATTGGAATTAATAAAACTAATTTTATATGTAAGTACTACATATTCCTACTAAGAACACGAAGAAAATTGCTTACTGATGATTTATGAATAAGATGTTCATAAAATATATATATATATATTCGAATTATTTTCTCCATGAATTATATTCATGAATTATGTATAATACTAAAAAAAAAATCTAAATTCATGAATAACATATTCTAAATCACTATGTATTTATTATATTTATAATGGGTTTAATAAATTTTATTAATTTCATTATTAATCATTTAAATGTTACTCATTGCATATTGATTTTCTAAATTTGCAATTCACGTCAGTTGGGAAAAACCACATCGTAAAAACAGAAAATTATTGAAATAAGTGGATAAAGCTGGGCTGGAAAAATCCGGATTTAAAAAAAAAAACGTACTCTGAAAATCACAAATATATTTCATAAGTTATAATTCGAAAAATGTACCAAAAATTAATAAAATCCAAAAATCAGGGATTTTTTTAGGTCCATTCGATTTTTTTTTGGAGTGGAGAAAAACCAAGCACTGGAATAAATTGAAAAATGTGTCATTTGAATTGAAATTTAACAGACTTATAAGTTAATGTGAAGTATTTTTAAAATGCAATATTTTTCACTTTATTATGCATAATTTGGATTATGGATTTCATCTGGAGACTACGGATATTTGGCACAATGTATGAAATTTTAATTATGAATTATGAATAATAAATCATAAAATGTATTCCAGAACCTATTTCAATTACGCATGACTTAACATAAAAATATGCATGATTTTTTATTCAATAAATCATAATAATAGATTTTTACTATAATCATATATTATGAATAAAAACTAAATGATTACTGATGATTCATAATTTTAAGGTCGAATAAAAATAAACAACTTTAAAATAATTTATTTTCTTTTATTTAATTTGCATTTTACAGGCGCATATTTCATCAAATTTTAATTTAATAAATTTGAATTGATTTTTGATATATCTCATAGTAGCATTTCAAATGGGAATTAAACCTTAATTGATATTGAAAAACCGTTTTCATATCCATACTCAAAGAGATCTCAGCTACAAAATATGTGTTGTAAAAATGTGTTTTTTTTTTTAAGAAAATAAGTTATGCATTACATTTCAAATGTCAATAAAAACAATAAACGAATTGATCTAAAAAAAACTGGGTACTCAAAAATTCTTAGAATGAACCCTAGTTTCACGTACAAATCGATTTTTTCATGTGTGCAAAATACTGTCGGATGGTGTTAAATACTGATATATCGAATTCTAGTATAGCAAATAAATATTGCTCATCCGTCACTTGAACCTAATTACGTCATTTCCGACATTGATTTTGAGAGTTCTTTTTTACGTTAGTTTGCACTACACTTATCATTAGATCCTAAATGCTAAAAACGTGTACTAAGAAAAATATTAAGAAAAAATGAAAATTTTCATGTTTAGGTACAAATATTTCAAAAACATATCGGAATTTGGGTTTGGAATTTGGGCGTTTAAAGTTTTATGGTTAATCATGGAATTCAGTAATTTAATGAAAACATTTGCTATTCTTCGTTAATTCCGCAACTCTGTTTGCTAATATGAATATTTGTACGTCAATGAAGCAAAGCAATGAAGTCGGCGCAGTTTCAGCAATTATGTTTGCTAAAACTCAGTGAATTTCATTGCTGGATTGATTATAATAATAGTTTGGCGCTACAGTCCTGTATAGAACTTCGGCCGAGCTCTCTCACCATTTTAAGCTGTGCGTGTTATATTTGTACTCAAAGTGGTGGGACCTACAGTTTATTGCCGAATCCGAACGGCGGGTGAGAGCTTTTTCATAGGCAATGATTTTACTCTCGTAGGTTTGCCATTTACTGACGAGAGGTAACGCGTTATAGAAAAATGTTACTAATGAAAGATGTTGTTAGTCCCAGTCCAGGCTTGAACCGGGGACCTTTCGGCTCGCAGTCCAACGCACTATCCACTGAGCTACCGCGGCTGGATTGATTAATGAATGCAATTAATGTCGGTTGCTATATTTACATCGATTATTTTTTTCTGTGTAATATTTTTATTCTAAAAGGCGTTTGCTAAGGGGTCCATGTTCCATGTAAGTGTAATTTTTTTAAAAACTATAATTAAATCAGCATGAAATATAAAATCTTTGTAGAGTAGTGTAATTGAACAATAATTTGTTTCCATTTGACAAAAAATTTATACAATTTTATTTTACTATATTTCGGTTCAATGTTGAACTTTGCATGGGGTTACGGAATTAGTTATATATACGGTAACAAAATGCAGCCCCCATTGAAAGTTTAAAAAAATATTCTAAATAATATGAAAAACAGACGGACAAGATTAAACGGTCTCAGGTCAATGATGCTGATCAAAAGTATTTATTTACTTTTCCATAAGGGCGACGCCTCCTTAAGGGAGTTACAATATATTCCCAAACCTAATATGCCCTGTACCCTCTAGATGTAGGTTATAAAAAACAGTTTTTATTGTATTTTTAGTGTTTAATTGAAATATTATTGATTTTTTGAATAATTGATCAAATAGATATTAGCACTGACTTTTTCAATGATTCCCTCTTTTCCTAATGCATTCCTCAAAGAGTGCTTTATGGCACTTTTCTAATTTATTACACAATTTGTGAAAATTAAAGGTGTGCTCATATTTTATCGTTTAGCATTTCTTTATTTTAATATTTTTTTTAGTCACTTCATAGGATAACTGTTTTTCTGGACTCCCAACAAATGCATGCACATTATTTCGTGATGGCATCAGCTGTGAATTTTTCTATAATTTTTTTTTTATATTTTCATTTCATGCGATTCAATTTGTATTCAACTGCAGTTATGCGATTCAACTGCGTTGCACATGCAAAGTGCCGCTACAGCACAATACATTTTTTAGCAGCACAGTAAATAAAAATATTATAAAACGCAGCAGCACAACCTCTCATTTTTTATGTCTATCAAACAAAAACAAAAAATTATAATTAATTTCGCACAGTGGTGTAGCCCACAGTTAGAGCCATATTACCTGCTAACTGGTTGCTTTCCTGTGTTGCCAGGCTGTACAGCCTGTGATTGTTTTGGTTTTTATGTGTGTTCGTTATTTTTTGCAGTTTATTATTTTGTACAGCGTATGACCTATTGGCATCAATATTGCAGCATGGGACCGAATTCAGTAACACGTTCTCTGTTATATTTTTGTTTTTTTTTTCTTTTTCAATTTGATTTTGGTTATTATAAATTTTATGAAATTAGATTATTGCAAAGCGCTATTATAATATAATGAAATGCACATATTCAAAAAATTAAATCATAATATCAAAACATTTCATTTCAAGTTGTATACGGGCCATTCCACACCTAATCGACCAGCGGTTGGAACTCACCTTCTTCGATTTCAACCAAATTAAGAAAATATTTTTTTAAAATATGATGCCATCAAAATACCATCTTGAAATTTTGTATGAACATTTATAATAAATTGAGGAAAACTTAGGATTTTTTTCAGAATTTTAAAAAGGGTCCTTTTTAAGGACATCAATTTTGAAGTGCAAGGACAATGACCACGGGCCACATGTTACCGTTTGGAAATTACAACTTAATTTTTCTAAAAGCTTGTTCTATTAGCTTTAAAACGAGCCATTAACGGAGTTTCTAGCATTTCTAGTTCAAGAGATATTTAAATATGAACAACAGTACAAAAGTGATTTTTGGCACTTTTTTTCCAACTTTGAGCCACTGTATCTCTGGAAGTAGTGGTCGTAAAAAATAAAAAAAATTGTTTAGTGCATGTCTCGATACACTTTATCAGATGCCAAAAGTTCATAAAGATCGAAAAGGTAAAATCTCAAATTTGACTTTTTTTGGTCGATTTGGTGTGGAATGGCCCATACTCTAAATATAACACGCTTTACTATGAAACAAAAATAGTACTAAGTATTTTAAAATGTATTCCATTTTTTATTGAAATGTGTATCTATTTAATTTAGAAATTTTAAAATTATAGTACCAGAAAATAAAAAAAAATACTTGTTTAAAACAAATATATTGCATTTTTAATACATTTGTATTTATTTCACTTTGTTTTACTAATAAATGTATTTCAAAATATGTTTCTGCTAAAGTATATATGTTTTACTACATTAATTTAGTTGTTTTTGTGTGGAACACTAATTCATAAATAGAGTGCACTTGAATACAATATTTTACTACTTTTGTATTGAAAATAACTACATTTCCTATTATACCTCCTGTAATATATACATAAATTACTACATATGTGTTTATTTTTAGCACATTCTATATTTTTGTATTAACTTTAAAAAGGTGTAAGAATTAATACATATGCATTTATTTTTCTGCATGCTGTATTTATTTAAAATAACTGTATTGAAAATAACTACATATCCTATTATACCTCCTGTAATATATACATAAATTACTACATATGTGTTTATTTTTACCACATTCTATATTTCTGTATTAACTTTAAAAAGGTGTAAAAATTAATACATATGCATTTATTTTTCTGCATGCTGTATTTATTTAAATGTCATTTAAAATTATAAAATCCATCAAATAGATTGTTATTGAAACTAAAATGAAAACAAAAATACGACTTAAAGAAATCACAATAAGTATTTAGGTATTTCTTTTAACTAAACAAAATGTTGTAGAACTATGTTTTCTATGTTTTAAAACATAAAAATAAATGTAGTAAATTTTACAATCTTATTTTTATTTTAATCGTGCGAAATTTAAATTCGCAGTATACCATATCTCGGTGCTCTTCGATTATCAAAGTTTTCTCGAACTAATTGCGAGAAAAGAGTTCGATCACCTTGCTTTATCAGTAATATTTTTTAAAATTGTTCGTACAATAAAATTTAAGGATTTAAGATATGATATTTAAATATTTATCACATAGATATCGCAATGTTTTTCGAATCAAACTCGATAATCGATTTAGAATCGCTATTTCTCGTTTCGAATAAACTTCAATATCTCGTTACGATATACTACAATAGAATGAATTGTAGTATAATAAAGATACGAAATCGTAATCGCTATGGAATAAATTCCCCGACATCTTCAAGCGATATCGAATCCAATGGTAGACTTTACTACTAAAAAAAAACTATTTATTACAAAAATAAAATATACTTTATGTCGTAGTTACGAACGATATTTTGAAATAAGTCTAACGTCCCAAGGCAAAATATTCGGAAGGCTCAAGGCAGTTTAGATACTTGCAAAAAATTTTAAGCAGACCAAACGTGAATAAAGAAGCTGTCTTTTTTCTGCCTGCTCCCAAAATATTATGGGAATATTCCTTATAAATTCCATACAGAAAAAAAATAATCAACGTAAATATAACAACCGATATTAATTACATTAATTAAACAGTCTCGCAATGAAATTGAGTAATTTTATAAAAACATTTGGAGTGATTTATAAATGCAATTAATATCGGTTAATATATTTACGTAGATTATTTTTTGTCTGTTCATAAAATTTAATAATCTGCCAAGAACTTTCCACAAACTTCTATTTGTCAAAAATATTTCTAAAAAAAGATTAAATTTTTGTCTAGGGGTGTCTTACAGTATAATAGTATGGCAAAGCATTGAACATTTTGGATTTATGGCACTAATCGATAAATTTTAAAAATTATATAGGTGCTGTAAAAATAAAAAATAAAAGCCTTCAAAATCCAAAAATTGTGCATGAATTATTTAAATAGTCAAAAATTCATTTTTTTATCCTTTTTTAAATCCATTCTTAAAATTTTTAAAAGTGCTTTCGATAAATTTTATTTTTGAAAATATTTAACTTTACAACTTATTTTCACAAAAATAAAAGTCATTTATTTAGGAGTTTTTTTACAAAATCATACTATAATCTTCCCTAAAATAAAGACTCGGATATTAAGTATAAAAACAAAGATTATGATTCATTGTTTAGCGCATACGTCTTCCTTGAAAAATTAAAAATTATTATTTTATACAATATTTATACAAACAATGTGTACACTTAATGCGTTTATTCATCTTTTAACTATCTAAATCATGCGTAGCCAATTTTATAAAACCCATAAAAAGCACACAAAAAAAAAAGTTTAAAACCGACGTTTTATAGAAAAATACCAATTTGTCATGTTGTTGATTGTTACACAATAATTTGCCCACAAAAACAACAAAATAAACAAAAAAACACCAAGAAGATTACTGACCACAGAACGTATAAACGAAGCCGGTAACAATGAACAGAAGAAAAAAAAACGTAAGAGGTTCTTGAACGCAAGCCATTGCAAAATCAATAATTATTGAGCTTGCCAAATTGGGCATCAAACACAATATTGGGCACAATACAAACAATATAAGCACATTCAGCAATTATATAATTTTTTTAACTAGTTACTCAGCAAATAAATCTATTTTGTCGAAAATCGGTTTTATTACTGCTGCGGCTGCTGGTATTAATTCTGGTGTATAATGACCTCAAAGCAATTGCTGAGAAAGATAAATAAACTAAATGTTAAACAACATTTTGCATATACATATAACAAAAAAAAGATTTATTTAAATTTCGAAAGTTCAATAATAAATATGTATTTTTTTTTTAATCTACACTTTGCGCCATAATTTGGCGTTGCTTCAAGATTTTTATGAAATTTTCACCTGTAGGCAAACAAAGCTCCGCTGTTCTTGCTTTTTTACCTCTTTTTGAGATTTTTTTATCCCACTGATTTTTGCTGTTTTCACATCAAACGTTAAAAAGCAGTTTATGTCTTTTAAACACGCAAGTGAAAGCACTTTCTTTCGCATCAATTTGATCTATTACCTTTATTTATCCTATTGTTAGACAAAATTCTCATTGAATTGTTCGTTGTCTGCACATTTTTATTAATTGTTTATATTAAAATGATATTCATTTGTTCATCTTTTCACGATATTGAGTTTTTTTTTTAATTTTAAATTAACATAACAAAAATGTCGCACAGACCGATGCATATTATGCCACAAAATGCAACCTGACGTGACATAACCCACAGACTGCATACAACATATAACTTATTTTGAATCAGTATATATTGTTTTATTTAAATGTGACTTGTATTTGATTAAAATGCAAGCCATGTTCACAAAACGTTGACGACCAAATAGACATGAATACCAAAAATTTTGATAGCGGTTTATAATATAATAAAACCGAATGATCAACCGACGAGACACGTAATAAAAATGAGTACAGACAAATAGCGCACAAGTTCAGTGTCCTCATATTTGGCACAGTCTCGGTTTTTGGGCATTTATAAAATATATCTTTTTTAAATCGCACGATTATCGTGTATATATCTAGATCAAGGTTTAAGTAGTACCCAAATAAAATTTTGAATACGCAAAATAGACTTTAATATCTGTATTTTCCACGATACACGATTACCAAACCAACTCTTTGTCCAACCAACATATTCGGTTCTCTCAACCGCTTAGTCGGGTTTTAAGTATTATCAAAACTAAAATAATTGTAGTTTGGACTAAAACCACTTTCGAACTGTTTTAGAACTATTTAGTACAGATTTAGAACAATAGGGAGTATGTATAGGCTAATATTTCAAGCGCAAACAATATTTAACTGAATGAAGTTAGTTCGTACAACTAACTTATACGTTCTTCCAACCTCATGCTAAAAAAGGTTTTTTCTGTGTGTCGATTACGAACCACTCCAATTGCTTCGAACATTTTTTGAAATTTTAAAATGCGATCTCAAACTTATATCGAATCTAATTTTTATAATTTTACGTATTAAGTATCGGCCTCAGCAGTTCAGAGGTAGCGCGCTGGACTTGCATTCTGAAGGTCTCGGGTTCGAATCCCGGCTTGGGCATGGGCGCTCGTGGTGATATTAACAACAAAATTGTAGGGAATAGATTTCACAGTACAATGGATATAGTCTGTCTGAGTGCTGTGGATCTTAGTAGATATTAAAAAAAAAAAAAAAAATTTATCGAAGTATTTTTGAGAAGAAAAAAATGATCATGTTATTATATTGATTAAAATATTTAAAAATTTTGATTTAAGATTTTCCTAATTTAAAAAAACTTAAGATACGATAATTCGAACAATTCTCGTATCGATAAATTCGATTTGTCGGTCTAATATCTGCTGATCTTTAAAGTACTTTCAAAATAGGTGGCAGATATGACACTTCACAGACAACAATTTAGGCAGAAAAATTAAAGAAAACATGCAGAGAAATCCAACAGTTTATACAAATTAAAGCATATTTTTTAGGAAGCTTTTGGGTAGCCAAATGTAAGAAAATCTACCTATTTCTTATTATAGTTTGGTAGAAAATGGTAGAGTATGTTAGGCAATATGCTGGTAGCATATTGCTACCTACCATACGAAGGAGGGTATGTTAGGTAGTACGGGTCAACCGAAGTGGTTAGAAACCATAAACAAAACTAAAGGATAAATCTTCACCGATACGTCTGCTTTAAATATTGTTCAAAAATTACATTACAAGCTTTCTTTTCTTCCGTTTTTCTGCTATTCCGAGACAAAATTTCTGGTATTTTTCAGGAATATTTTCGTCACATTTCCGACAATCAGACAGATAAATGAGGGTGTGGAAAGCGCAGTTTTCTTAAATTTTGTGTTAATTGTAGATTCCTGGCATAGATAAAAGACAGAAATATTTCTGAGGAATACCAGAAGTAATGTCTCTTTATACTGCCTAGCATTATAATACATATTTTGTAATTCTTGTACAATTTCGAAAGAAGCGGTACCTATCGGTGAAGATTTATTTTCTATACTAAATTCCTGTAGCCGCGGTAGCTCAGTGGTTAGTGCGTTGGACTGCGAGCCGAAAGGTCCCCGGTTCAAGCCTGGACTGGGGCTAACAACATCTTTTCATAGAAACATTTTTCTATACCGCGCTACCTCTCGGCAGTAAATGGCAAACCTACGAGAGTAAAACATTGCCTATGAAAAGCTCTCACCCGCCGTTCGGATTCGGCAATAAACTGTAGGTCCCACCAATTTGAGTACAAATATAACACGCACAGCTCAAAATGGTGAGAGAGCTCGGCCGAATTTCTAAACAGGACTGTAGCGCCAAATTATTATTATTATATTAAATTCCTGACATTGCAAATAGACAAACTTTTGATAAAATCTCCGCATTTGTCTGCTTAAAATCTTTCAAAAACTGCCCTGAGCCTGCTAAAAATTTTGTTTTGGAATGTATGGAATTAAAATGATCGCCAAAGGTAGGAAACATAAACACGTATAATGTAGATAAAGCTTCGCCAAAACTACTTTTAAACGATTAAGCAGACATTTCTATAGAATATGATACCGACAGATCGCTTCCATATACCTGCTATAAAAATACTTTTAAAATTTGTTAAAACCAAACTGTGAAAATAACGCAAATTTTGTCCACAGACAGCACCGATTTGGTATACAATTTTCCAAGATTTTAGTTTCAGCTTCATTTACCGCCTCATGACAGCCTACCAAAAATAACAACCGAGTTTAAAATCTTTTTATTCTCGTGTGGCAATGTCCTAAAAATATCCAAATGACTGCATCAATGCAAAAGTAAAAGTCCGAATTACAAATTTTTAACTTTCACTTAAGTTGACGTAAGTTTTATTTACCCAACCAGAGACTTGGATTGTCCACCACAACACCATGCTGGTGACCCTCATGCATTAGATGATAAATGACGACATGATGTGGTGTGTTCGACTGAGAGATTCGACCCAACCTTCTTTTTCTGGTTTTACGAAAACGATTCAGTTTTGCAATTACACATATCTACTATGTGAGTGAGTGATGGAAATACATGTTCTTATGACAATCAAATAATATATGATTGCCATGAATCACACGGTCACACGTCGCTGTCTGTGCCGTTTCTGGCTTTAGCATCTAGCAGCTAAACTGAGTGGCTGAGTTCAGGGCCAGTTTAAAAGGCACCATTAAATATTGTTGCTCTAAAAACGGTACACAAAACCAAGACATTATGTAGTTGAATTACTGCAGAATAATGCACGTAGTTGATACTTTTAATGACGAATTAAATGGAGGAAAAACACACCTTAAATAAATCAAAAAATTGTTTATTTTGAAAAATTTTGTTAAAAATAACAAAGTTTTACAAAAGACCAATAGAACCCAACAGCTTAAAATAGAACTAAACTTTTCAGTGATGTACACAGTATAGATTAGGTAAACTAAAACTTAATCGATGCAATCAATAATTTGCAATTAAGTTCACAGTCCATCTGCTCTATTGATAAATGACTAATAAATGAATGCCATCAAATCACACAGCATGATATCTCGAAAATTAACCATAGACAGGGCAGCAGCAGCATCATGGTCACGTGCAGCTCCATTGTACCGAGTCAAGACGTGTCTTTCTCTCTCTCTCTCTCACTATTGCGCTACGTTGTGGTGGCTACAAAATGGTTGAAGACCACTTCCTTCTTACAATAATCATTCATAATTTCTAATTTTATTTTTTTCTACGAATTACTACTAACTACTTTTATCTGTACGATTGGAGGATGTAACAATGAGGTTTGGTTGAGGTTGGTTGGTAGGTAATACCACAGATTTTGAGAGTTGTTTGCAAAGGTTAAGGAGTCAGAGGATACTTTAAGGCAAACAGGAAATTACAAATAAAAAAAATAAACACTAAATGTGCTGAATTGTTGTAGCTGGTAGAGCGTTACTCGTTGCTTTGTTTGGCAAAGGTTAACGAAATGAAAAATTTCAAATGAAATTGGAAGTTGAAGATGAGCAAGAGTAGTAGTATCTACCTATATAGACGCTGTAGTCATCGTCGTCATCATCATCGTCGAAGGAAACGCTGTGGTTTTGCACACGCCGAGATCTCTATAGGGCCGTAGAACGTATTCGAGCAGCCACCATGTTGAAGTTGAAAGGTTTCACAACTCAGATTATGTGTCACTGATTGAAATGGCAAAAGGGTTTCCAATAAATAATTAAAGCATTATAAATTGTAAGTTGTGAAAGCATAAAAAATGTGACACAAAAAAAACGAATAAAGAGGAATCCCTAAAAGCGCAACTGTGAGCGCATTTGTGTGGGAATATTTAACATTAAAAGCAAAATTTAAGCAGAAGTTAAAAGTTGTTAAAAATGCATATGATCTGAAAGTCTACTAATTGATTTGAGTAAAAATAAAATAAATAATGTTTTTTTTAACATTCTAAAAAATATAGTACCACTTTCTCCGACTTAACAAAGGAAAGATTGAAAAAAAAGTCATTAAACAAACAAAAAAAGAGCCTATGGCAAAAAAAAAAGAAATTATCGATATATGGCTGCATCTATTTCCTAGTAGAAATCTTAGTTGAGTACTCATCATGTCATTATTTATGATAATCGCGGTAACAACTTAGATGCATGGTCTTCTTGTAGCGCAGTATCATTATCGGTTACTTTTAAAGGGCTATGGTTATGACTCGATCGGGCATTTTGTCCCTGCATTTTTCTGGTCTAGTTAGGACCCTTGCAATAAAGTAGTTACTTGATCAAAACTTCTCAAAAATAACAATCCTAACACAAATGTTGACAAGTATATTTCATTACCCTAATAGTAATTGTATTAGGGTCATGATCGGGAACTGATCATTGTATATTTACCTAGTCATAACACCTAGTAGATAGGGTCATTAGAACTTCATTCGAGAAAATCTTTTTGAGAAGTGTTACAGAAGCAGTTCACAATAGTCATGATCATGCCAATACTACAAGGGAAAATTTTTACTACAGACCCGACCAGTTACATGACAAACATGATCTGGTTTTGATGATTTTTACTAGGGAATAAATCAAAAACGAAATATTAATTACATCCTACGATGGTGAGCATCCTATGAACATTACAAATTAATTGTTCTATGGTTCATTAAGAAATTTCTACTAGGTTTTCTTTATCATACACAGAAAACAAAAATTCATCAATATAATGAATTTATTCATAAATGTAATGAATTTTTTCATAAATTTTATGAATTTTTCGCCAACTACCAGATTCATCATATAGATACTAATAATAATAATAGTTTGGCGCTACAGTCCTGTATAGAACTTCGGCCGAGCTCTCTCACCATTTTGAGCTGTGCGTGTTATATTTGTACTCAAAGTGGTGGGACCTACAGTCTATTGCCGAATCCGAACGGCGGGTGAGAGCTTTTCATAGGCAATTGTTTTACTCTCGTAGGTTTGCCATTTACTGACGAAAGGTACCGCGGTATTGAAAAATGTTTCTATGAAAAGATGTTGTTAGCCCCAGTCCAGGCTTGAACCGTGGACCTTTCGGCTCGTAGTCCAACGCATATAGATATAGATACTACCGTTCATTAAATGACATATTGATGAATGTTTTCAATACGAACAAAAAAATTCGAACAAAATATTCAGGAAAAAAAAATTACAAAATTTTTAATTTTTTTATGAAATATATATTTTTTTTAATGTTGTTTGTTTTTATTCGACCTTAAAATAGAGTAATGCAAAAACTAATTTGTCGGGCTCTAGGTCTACCAAATGCAATATGTATTTTGCACTGGTTCAAGCAGTAATTGACAGAAAACCAAAAACTTGTTGGACGACCGTACAGCTGTTTCGGAAGCAGCCAATTCTGTTCTGCACAAAGTGACGACAAATTAGGTTTTGCATTACTTTTTTCATAAATGTTATGAATTTTTCGCCAACTACCAGATTCATCATATTGATTAAATGAGATATTGATGAATGTATTCATTATTTATACAAAATATTCAATACAATGAATTTGAATTGTCATATTGATGAAAATAATCATAATATCTATGAATAATTTAAAAAAAAAAATGTTTTTACATATATGTATTTGTTCATCAATATGATGAAATGTAATCTTCACATACAGTTCATCATATTGAAGAACACTTTTTCAACAGTTAGCAAGAGTTAATCATATTTATGATCGCATTCATAACATTGATGTCGTTCGTCATAAATATTAGTAATGGTTCTTCATACAATGAATCATGGTTGGATGAACAGAATTCATCAATATGATGTAAATTTTGTTTTCTATTTCTAAGAAGCGTAGAGAATATTTGTGAAAAATATACTTACTTCTACTACTACACTGTGTAGTCGATACTTAACATTTCCCTCTATTTTTTCAACATATTTTTTTGTTTTTATTACCACATAAATACAAATCTCCATAAAAGTTCAATGCTTCATAGTCTACAGTTAGTGTTATTAAGCAAACCGTCATTAGGTTCCCTAAATTAGCTTTTTTTTGTTTTAATTTTCTCATTTAATATAAAAATAAAACTTAAAAACTGATAAAAAAAAAACTGGTTCTCACAAAATTATTATCTTTTTTGTAGATTTTTTTTTTTGATATATTTTAATTTTCTTTTTGCAAGTTTGTTTTATGCTCATTAAAACGAAAACTTTAATACAAATTGCTGCAAATTAATTTATGCAAATTAATAAACATTCGTTGCTTATTTAGTAAATGTAAAATTTCAGCAAATTAATCAGTTTATAAAACTGGCAAAGATTACAAAAAAAAAACATAAATAAAAAATACATTAATGAACTTGATTTTATATACATTTGACAACATCAAACCGACTAATGTGAATATAGAAGCGTTGATGGCACCAGTTAACATGAACATTGTTTAATGGCGAGTTATTTTAAATAAATAAAAAAAATCAATAAAATTGCATTTACATAGCGTCTATAGGCACATAAAGTGAAAACTCTACTTTGTGCTGCATCGTAAAACCTTCAGAGTGCAGCAGCGTCTCAACACTACCCTTGATAAAAAAAAAATCAAGTCTATATGCCCCCTAGATATGGCAAGAGATTGTTGAAATCGACCAGTTAATGGACGGACAAAAGTACCCGACATATGTAGCCTATGTTGAATGATTATTTTGCTCATGCTCATTACAAAGAATTTATTACGTGAGGTCTGCCAAAGACGCCAGTCAGTGTCGAGGCCATAGTGCCGCCAACTATACAAAATAACCACAAGATTATGAAGAGTATTTTCAGAAAAACTTGATGTGAAATATAAGGTTTTTCACATTGTTGTGTATTTCTTGTTACAAGCCACTCGAAAATTAATAAAAGTTGGAATTTTATGCAGTTTATAACAACATCAATAACTGCGGTATGTTGTTCATCAATCACGATTGTATTTTCATTTAATGTAAATAATGACTTCCTCCAGAAAAACCGACAGTGGCTTTATACTGGGAGGTGACGGTTCGAAAGGCCATAATTCAGAATAGCGAGAGTGATTGTGTTGTCTTGTGGAACTCTGTGAAAAATATACAAATTTCATAGTTCTATACTTTTCTTTGATAATACAACTCTGAAATATATGTGATATATTCATTTTAGAAATGAAGAATTCACGATTTACTTTTGGTATAAAATCACAAATATTTTCCTTTTTCGATAGTTATTTACGATCGAATTTTAATAGTGTTTTTGTAAGTACTAATTACTCTTGGACATGAACAATAAATCATAATAAACAATCAGAGCCGAGCTCTCTCACCATTTGAGCTGTGCGTGTTTCGTAGTTTACTTGGTTCTCAACTGAACCATGCATAATAGAGAGAATGTCGCACGATACGTTTGTGGAACAACATTACTGAGTCTGTTATTCGCGACATCTTTAATATTGGCAATTTGAAAACAAACATCCATCCATCTTTACTCTCTCGCAATAACCTATAATTATTTCATTCGATGAACACTGTGCGTTGAATGAATAGGAGGCATCTAAGTAAAAAATGGTTTTTTACTGCATTCTGTATTAATTTAATGTAAAATAAAAATCGTATACTCCTATAAATCCTGTTGATACAGGTGATGACATAATAAATCGTCTGAGCGTTAGTTAAAATATAAAAAAAAAACCCAATGAGCTACCAAGGAACATATTTTTACTACATTCTGTATTAATTTAAAAGTAAAATAAAAAAGAACGTATTATCCTGTAAAAGTCTGTACAACTATATATTTTTCTGATGATCCAGGTGATGACATAACTAAATCATCTGAGCGTTGGTTAAAATGTAAAAAAAAAACAAAGAGCTATCAAGGAACATACTACATCTGCATTTATTTTTACTACATTCTGTATTAATTTCAAAGTAAAATAAAAAACGTATTCTCCTGTGAAAGTCTTTACAACATATATATTTTCCTGATGATACAGATGAAGACATAACTAAATAAAATGTAAAAAAATGAGCTACCAACGAACATTCTGCATATATTTTTACTACATTCTGTATTAATTTTAAAGTAAAATAAAAAACGTATTCTCCTGTCAAAGTCTTTACAATCTATATATATAAAACTCTTGGTCCGTCTGTCAGTCTGTCGGTCGGTCTGTCTGTCTGTCTGTCTGTCTGTCTGTCTGTCTGTCTGTCTGTCTGTCTGTCTGTCTGTCTGTCTGTTTGTTCCAGCATCACGACTAAACCGCTGAACCGATTTAACTGAAATTTTGCACCAGGATACTATAGAGTCAGGAGGGTGTCATAGGCTATATATGGGCGGGATTGGACAAAGGGACGTGGCACCTCCCATACAACCTAAACTTTCAAAACGATATAACTCGGCACTTTCAACAGCTACGAACATGAAACAAAAAACTCAAATACAACAAAAAAAAAATTAAAAGCAAAAACACAAAATTAAAAGCAAAAATCAAACACAAAAACAAAAGTAAAAGCACCAAACTTAAGCAATAACTCAAAAACAACAGAAAAATAAAAAAGGATAGAAAACAAAATCAACCACACTAAAATTCACCACACTAAAATTCACCTCACTAAAACTCATCACACTAAAATTCACCACACAAAAACTCACCATACTAAAATTCACCACACTAAAATTCACCACACTAAAATTCACCACACTCAAATTCACCACACTTAAACTCACCACACTAAAACTTACCACACTAAAACTCACCACACTATAACTCACCACATTAAAACTCACCACACCAAAATTCACCACACTAAAATTCACCACACTAAAATTCACCGCACTAAAACTCATCACACTAAAATTCACCACACAAAAACTCTCCATACTAAAATTCACCACACTAAAATTCACCACACTAAAATTCACCACACTCAAATTCACCACACTTAAACTCACCACACTAAAACTTACCACACTAAAATTCACCACACTATAACTCACCACACCAAAATTCACCACACTAAAATTCACCACACTAAAATTCACCACACTAAAAATCACCACACTAAAATTCACCACACTAAAACTCTCTACAATAAAACTCACCTTACTTAAATTCACCACACTCAAATTCACCCACTTAAACTGACCACACTAAAATTCACCACACTTATATTGAACACACTAAAACACACACAACAATAAAATTCACTACACTTAAACTCACCACTCTAAAACTCACCACTCTAAAACTCACCTCACTTAAACTAACCACAATAAAACTTCTACTGGGAAAAGCTCTACGGGGAAGAATTCTACGGGAAAGAATTCTACTGGGAAGAATTCTACGGGGAAGAACAATCTGAGAAAGAATTGTATATAAGAAAAGTTGTTTTAGCGGAGAATTAGTTTGGTTTTGATTACTTTCTTTATAGAATCAATAAAAAAACGTCCTTAGCGAAGCACGGGTCCCTGATATTAATAATAAAAATGTTATTTATATTAATAAAATTGCTCCATAACATTGCATTCACAAAATCTTTGCACGATTCGTGTACGGGTCCAGCTAGTATATATATATTCCTGATGATGCAGGTAAAGACGTAACTAAATATACAATCTTTATCAACATCAGTTCTGATGACTCAAGGGAATACCAAGCATTTTAGTGTTGTATGAAATATGAATAAATTTCACGTTTTCAGACAAATCTATGTCTAAAATTCTGTTTTCTACGATATTCAGTCCATACTAAAGTTTCTGCATAATTTAGATTTTTTTAAATACATTATGTAGTAAAATAAAGTCATATAAATACAAAAGTATTTAAAAACTATAAAAATTCAGTAAAACTATACGAAGTAACTAACGAATTACAAAATAACTGGACATTGACTAGTAATAAAACCTTTTATTTATAAACCTTATTTGTTTATCAAATGTTTGTGGCGAAAGGGCAACTAATTTTGCGGCATTTCAAGATTGAAAAGTGAAAATACACGATAACGCTAAACTTGCTGTAAGCCTTATAACGATAAACTTAATGCTGACTAACTGTAATTTGCCACATTAAACACCATATGTTTTACATAAAAAAAGATATGATCACACTTTCGATGAGCTCGATGTAGCTTTCATTTCTAAAATTTTGCAACAGAGGAACAAATTGAATGCGTTTCAATTGTGTAGGTTGAAATTTATGATTAACTTATTAAATTGCATGATACACTGCATGATCGCATATTTTTTTTTTGTTATCAAAAAGAAAAAGATAAAAATGAGTTGTAAAGTTAAAAATGTTTACTAAAAATAATAAGAAACAGGTTTTAATTTACAACAATTGCCATGTATACAATTTCATAGCCTGAAGTTTCTAACCAAAAAAAAAAACACATGGCCAGCAGGCATCATCATCATTGGTCCAGATCAAAAACACACACACAAAACACATCTCCGCTGCAATAAACTCGTAGTAGGTACAATCAAGATCAGCCTACGTGCGACATTTAAATGTAATTTAGGAGCCAAATCTTGTAAAACAAAAACAAAAAAAAAAAAAAATAAAAAGAAATTGCAAGAAATCTATAAAACTTGAACTTGAGTAAAATAAAAAGCGCTGTAAAGAACTTTTTCTGGCTTTTGTTTTAGTGATGTGAGATAAAAATTGTCATTTTGATTTTACAAAACATCAGCAGAGTTCAGCATGTTCTTGTCAGAGCCTATTCGAGAACGCATAGCGAAAACTACCTCTCTACATTCAATAACAATCGTATATATCGCATTGAATCCTATTATTCTTGTTGTCCGCGCAATTGCTATCGCTTGCGGCCTACAGTATTTCCATATATGAAGTTATTTTAATACTACCGGCCGCACATCCCATGCCATACCATCCGATGATGCCTATGCCATTGAGTGTCGCATGCGTTTTATAGGCACGCATAGATAAATCAGAAAAATCTGTAATACTTTGCAATGCAGATTTGTTCCTTTGGTCGTTCGTTTGTTCGTTCCTTCATTTGCCATCAAATTGTGTGCAAAATAAGGTCTAAACATGGAACAATAAATAATGCGAACGAAAAAAAACAATAAAATCAAACAAAACTTTGCTTGGTTTGTGGCTTAAGTCTTTTGTTTTATTGTGTGTGAGAAGTGACAGCATTAAGTTTGTGCCTTAAGTCTTTTGTTTTATTGTGTAAAAATACGAGATTGTGCATAACTAATAAATACTAATAAATATTCAAGTTTAGTGTACTCATTTGCATATTGCGATATCACTGCAAAATCAAATTAGTTTTATGTAAATTTATTTTTTATCAATATTTAGTATTTTATGTTTTCTTAAACAATCAATAATATTTTGTGTTATAATATAAAAGATAATAGGTAACTAATTAGTAGCACAATTACTTTCACCTAATATTTATATAAAAAGAAATAAAATTTCAACATACTTTAATTAGGTATATTTCTAATTTGCGCCTATCTATTTCTTGTTATGCCTGTTTCAACTTTTGTAACACATGCATACTAAAAATAAAAAAAAAGTAGAACACTCAGCACATTTGTTACAAATCAATAATACTAAATTTAAAGCGTACACAAAAAAATTTGCAGTTAGATTTATTACAGCTTTAGCTCATTCACTCATTAAACCCATGCCAACTGGTTTGCCATGAAATGAAATCTGATACAGCGCACATAAAACAACCTAACCACTGATCGTGCCTGACTCGAACATGTATCGTAAATTGGCTTTAGAAGAAAATTGTGGGAGCTGCACTGGACAGCGCCACTCTCAACTGCAGTCCATTCAATTCACTTCAATTCTATACCATTTAATTCAATGTTACCGCTATCCATTCAAAATATAAATACGTCTGTGATACGTTTCTTGACCGTGGTAGCAAATTCGTTTGACATGGAAATTGCCGACCACTTGTGTTTTGTTCTTGTGCAAAGCACAACTCGATTTGAAACTTCAATTAGTAACAGTTTCATTATTTTTCCATAACTCTGGTGGTGGTGGTGGTGGTGGGACACACGGGCACAACAAATTCTGGTTTTTATTACAATTGGAATTTCAGCACAAACTCAAACTGTAACTTTATTTCTAAAACTACATTTCAAAATGTATCGGAAAACTATACAGCAATATTTCCCTACATGGGCTGATTTGAAGTCAATCAGTTCAGTTACCACCTTCTTATCTTTTTCACTATGCTACAATGTTATTTCTATTGCAGGTGCATTTGCGTATACAGCTTTTTTTATACCCTACAATAAGAGTGAAAGGGTATATTCAGTTTGGTACGCCGTTTGTAACACCCAGAAGGAAGCATCTCCGGTATGGAAAAGTATATATATTCTTGATCAGCATGACCTCCTGAGTCGATTTAGCGATGTCCGTCTGTCCGTCTGTCTGTCCGTCTGTCTGTCTGTCTGTCTGTCTGTCTGTCTGTCTGTTGAAATCCCTACTACTTTTAAAATTGAAGAGCTAGATAAATGAAACTTATAACTTAGATTACTAATATATCTACGCTGTATGTGCGAAAAAATTGGCGAGATCGGTCCATTGTGACCTATGATCCGACCACTTATGTTCAAATACCTCATATAAAATGTACATATAAAGATCAATTTTTATGTATACGTGCTTAGATAAACTTTTTTGGTCAAATATATATTGATATCATGCTCAAATACATTATAATAATGTTTTCCGGCAAAAAGACTTGTGGTTCACAAAAAAAAAAATCGAAATTCGGTACACCTACCCATTTGTAAATATGGGTATCAAATGAATGGAAATTCTTCAGCGATTGAATGTTTGTAGTTATTTTCAGGATTCATATACCCTGGTGACCTATATATCACTTTGAATGGTAACCACACATATGTGTAGGGTATTTATAGTCGGCTTAGACCGACTATAATTTTGATAATCCAAACTATCATAATTACACCTACTTTAAAATTTCCCATGTGATCTAACCTTCCCAACTGGTTTTGTGTTCCAATCCATTATATATATATTTTTTAACACGCCATATTTTACTAATGTTGTCAACTTTGCAGAATTTATTTGTTCGCTTTTTTCAGTTAATTTATTATTAATTTTTTTGTCGGCGTTTTAAATGTGTTTAATATATTTTTGTTAACAGCTTTTAATATGTGAGAATTTCCTGTGTTTGTGTATTTTTTTGATGTCTTAACAGAATACATATTTCATATCCGTAGGCTGGTTTTTAAATGAACGAAAAAGCCTAAGAATGGAAATAATTATCATTTGAACTAAAGGATTATATACAAAATTTTACTGCATTTGTCAAATAACTACATTTTGTATATATTTATTTATATGAACTGTTTTATGTAAATTACATATCCATATATATTTTTTTTTACTTTATTATGAATTTGTTTAAATTACATTAAAAATGTAGATTATAAACTATGACTTCATATTTTTTTACTACATTCTGTATTTATTTAAAAGTAAAACATAATATTTTTTTCTCAATATGTATTGTAAATATGTATAAAAAATGAACTGTTAGGTTAGGGTAAAAAGGTAAGACATTAGGGCAGGGTTATATGGTAGGTTAAAAGAGTAGGGGAATAGAATAAAGAGTAGGTTTTATTAGATAATTTTGAACAAATAATATCCAACATCTCAACCCTAGTAAAAAATTGTTCTTGATTTATGAATAAGAAATGATTATCTTGTTTTTAATATGCCACAATTCAATATGATGCATAACCAATATAATCATGATCATTTATTTCCTACACCCCGAAAAAAATACTATATATATAATAGTTTTTTACTATTAAAAATATTCAATAGGATAAATTATTATTTTAATCGGAAAATACCATCAAATACTAGAAAATACCATGACATTGCCATTGAATTTATATGAAATGATTTATTTTGTATATACTATTAAATCAATTATAGTCCTATTGACAAATTTTATTGGTATTTGAGGAATTTTTTTTCTGGGTGTAATGGAGTTAAAATCTCCTAGGACTAAAGAATTTGTTATGATCGGAAATTGATGATTGTATTTTTACATTTGTATTTTTTTAAATGACATAAAACAATTAGAAAAAAAATATGAATATATTTTACTACATTCCGTATTTATTTAAAATTTAAACAAAATATTTTATTTTACAACATCGATTGTTTGTTATAAATACTTGTTAGTATGTATAAAAAAATTAACTGTATATAGCACAATTTGTGATCGGTTCATCATCGGATATTTATCATTATCATGACTATGACTAATGAATACAAAATGATTATCGTGTTTTTAACACGCCACAACTCAATATGATGCATAACCAATATAATCATGATAATTTCTCCCCATGTGGTGTTAAAATTTCCTGCACTCAAAATAAAAAGTCTGCTATTAATAGCAAACTCTGTCTGCTAAATTATTTATCTGCAATATCGAACTGTTTGCTGGGAATCTTAGTTTTGCTAGTGATCAAGATCGTGCTAGTGTCACTGGGGTGCATATTGTTAGTGTAGCTTAACTGCACTAGATGGCGCCATAGTCACAAGACGCTGCAGCTAAATGTGTCTATAATTCGTAGACTCTTATTCGACAACATGTTTATTTAAAAGAGTGAAATAAAGAATGGTAAAATAAAAAAATAAGATAAATAAAATAAATATAATAAATATAAAATAATAATATAAAATTAAATAAAAGTAAAAAAGTATATCAGAAATAAAAAAAAATGAATATAAAAAAAAATATATTTTTTTTATTTTCTTTTTTTTATGAATTGGAGTTAACAGCAAAAAAATTTGTTAAAAGAGCTAGAATTGTCTGCTCTAATAGCAAAAAAAAAAGTTCACTGAAACAGCAAACAGTCATTTGCTGTTTTAGCAGAATCCAGCGCTTTCCTCTTTTCAGCAAACATTTTTGCTATATTGGCAACCTTTTTTGATACTGTTACAAACTTTTTATTTTGAGTGTAGGACCAATTGAAGTAGTGCTAGATATTGCGGATAGTTCTTTTTAACATGACACAACATGACCTGTTGCATGACCAACATGATTTTAAATAATGTTTAAAATATGTAATAGGGTAATTTTAGATTATTGTCAAATTTGAATACATACATATTAACCCTACTGAAAATGAGCATTTGTTCACTAATAGGATAACATTTTGCAAAGGCTAATAAATAGATTACGTAGGTTTGTAAAAATAATAATAATTTGGCGCTACAGTCTTGAGAAACTTAGGTCGTGCTCTCTAAACATTGGCACCTAAAGTTAAATAAAGGGCTATATACCTAAAGGGTTAATATAGGTAACTTCACGGAGATAAATCATGTATTATACATGCCAAAATTTTGCAAAAATTAATCATGATATGATTTTTATTCATAATATATTATTATAGTAAAAATCAATTATTATTATTAATTATGTATGTGTACTCTTGTTTTATGTAAAGGGTTTTTCAATAAGAGCGCTACAAAAGTTTTTTTTTCAAGGATTTTTCAACAGGGACGCTACAAAAGTATAGCGACAGGGACAGCAAACGACGCCATATTTCTTGCCGCTCTTTTGACATTTCTCTTCAGTATGGTTTGCAATTTAATGATGGAAAGATATACGAGCCAACAACGTGTCGAAATTATTAAAATTTACTACCGAAATTCGAATTCGTATATCTTTTCATCATGAAATGGCAAACCTTACTGAAGAGAAATTTCAAAAGAGCGGCAAGAAATATGGCGTCGTTTGCTGTCCCTGTCGCTATACTTTTGTAGCGTCCCTGTTGAAAAATACTTTATAATATATTCATAAGTCATGAGTACTTGGTATAGGTTTTCGAATACTTTTTATGATTTATTATTCATGATTAAAATGTCATACATTGTGCTAAATAACCGTAGCCAACTAGCAGTAGTGTGCAGATGGCAGAAAAATTCCAATTATGCGGAACAAAGTAAAAAATATCGCATTTGAAAATATAATATATAATCAATGGGCAAGGAACATTAGGAAGGAAAGAAAAACTAAAAAATCAATGAAAAAATTACTCACTTCAATTTATTTGTCAGTTAAAGTTCATATTTATTTTGAAATGACTTATTTTTCATTTCATTTATTCTTTTAAATGTTCTTTAGACTGCATTTACAACGTGAATTGCGCATTAATAAAATCAATAGGCAACCCAAGGTGCAAATATTAAACACTAGTGATGAATAAAAAATCACAATTTCGCCTGTTATGATAAATAATAAAATTTGTAAATTTATGAATCCTATTCATGATAAATACATAGGCGCGTAACTATAGACAATTTTAAACTGGAATTTATTTTAATATATACCTTGACACTTTCAAAATAGTCGTTAAATTTAAGCTTCATTTAAATTTAAGATGTACATTATTTTTTTAATTGCAATTACTACCATAGTATTATTCATAATTTAGTGTTATACATAATTCATGAATATAACTCATAAATAAGACAATTAGAAAAAATATGTTTTATGAAGGTCTTATTCATAAATCATCAGTAAACTATTTTCTTCATGTGATTATTGTATTTTTTACATGATCGAGCACTGATCATTGAACATTTTCCATATTATACCCCGACCACTTACTTGAACAACATGATTTACCCTAGTAGAAATTTGCCCGATGCGCCATTGGGAAATGATCGGGTTTTCGTTGGGTAAGCCCTATTAGAAAAAATATGATCATTGACTTTGCATGCCCTTATCATGCTTACCATAGCAGGGTTTACATTATCTAAACAGTCAATGTTCCCGATCATAGCTACATTATTTGTTCCTCATAACGAAATTAGTATCAGGCAATGATCGAGATTAATGAGAGAAACCCTATTATGATCGGGCTCAGACAAGGCAATTGTCGGGTAAATATTAAAATGGGGAATTTCCCGATCAGTACATGATCATGGCCTGAGGTCAATACATGATCAGGACACTGCGTTACAAGGACATTATGGGCCTCGTCATATCCCGATCATCTCAAATAATGACATGATCACTTCATGACCATGGCCCAACCAAAATTTCTACTAGGGTAGTCTATCCTAATATGGAAAATGTCTACAAGGGGAGGGAAAACATCTTTAATTGTTATTGTTCAGGAATCATTTAAATTTGTTTATACAATTTGAATATTTTTAGGAAAATGTTATTTTTTTTTTAAATATTAAGATAATTTAAATTAATTACTTAAATTGCTATAATATTTTCAAAAAGTTTAAAATTTACAGCATAAGAATCTGTTATTTTTCCGAACGACCACACAAACTAAATACAATAAAAAATTAACACTCAGAACAACTTCGCCAACATCTTGCTGCCAAAAACAACTTCCGCCAATTGTGTGGGTTTGCGCTGTATTTAACTAAAGAAAAAGACAAGTGAATCTGTTTCACATGACTGCCTGGTTCTTAACAAAGATTATAAAATTATGAATAAAATTATATAATAACTGCGCAAATTCAATTTGTTTCTGAATAAATTGTAAAAAATCAAAGAATTATAATAATGTTGAAATTGTTTTCATTTCATTACAGATTCCATAAAATAAACCAGATCGATGGAAAATGGCATGGCAACGTCAACAATGCTGCAACAACAATAATTGTAATAATAATAAAAACAAAACTTGGAATAATATTACAACCAGAATATCAGCGAACGTGCCATACTTAAAGAATTTGTGTTTCCTGCAAGAAATTATCATAAACATCGTCGGTAATAAGTAAAATTGCTATAGCAATCAATGTTGCTCTCGCACAGTGCGTTTGTGTGATCATTTTGTGTTTAGTGTTCGGATTGTTGCTGTGTTGAAAAGTGAAAACGATAACATTAACGATAATTTTGCATAATAATAATAGTTAAATCGTTGAGTTTATGAAACGTGTTTTAGAAACTTTCAACAGTCGGGAATGAAAAAGAATATGAAATAAAACTTAATTTATTAAATTACAATCGATAAACGGTAATAAAAAAATTATATATTCGACGTTTTTATGTTCAATACGCGTGTGTTTTTTTTTTTTAAATTTAGAACAGACAGTTTTTAAGTGATTTTTCAGATTGCATGGGATTTAAATTTATTTAAAACATAAACGGTAAGTGCTTTACTTTATTTAAATTAATTCAATTTAGCAAATATTTATAAAATGACAAATTGGGAATTTTTATATTTTTAATTTTAAATCATGGATTTCACTACCTCCGGAAAAAGTTTTTTAAGATTTTAATCAGACAAACCCTAGTAGAAATTTGCCCGATGCGCCATCGGGAAATGATCGGGTTTTCGTTGGGTAAGCCCTATTAGATCATGCTGGGTTTACATTATCTAAACAGTCAATTTTCCCGATCATAGCTACATTATTTGTTTCTCATAACGAAATTAGTATCAGACAATGATCGAGATTAATGAGAGAAACCCTATTATGATCGGGCTCAGACAAGGCAATTGTCGGGTAAATATTAAAATGGGCAATTGCCCGATCAATACATGATCATGGCCTGAGGTCAATACATGATCAGGACACTGCGTTACAAGGACATTATGTGCCCTGTCATATCCCGATCACCTCAAATAATGACATGATCACTTCATGACCATGGCCCTACCAAAATTTCTACTAGGGAAGGCGGAAATTGTATTTAAAGCTGCGCACAGAAAAATCCTTTTTTGGCATGAGGTTAATTGAGCCAACGTTTCAGTGTTGAAACCGAAATGTCATTAAAATGAACGTACCTTATTTTACTATAACCGAAATGTTATCTGCGCAAATGCACAGTCGGTTGCCGTAACCTAGAGATTGCTTTCTTCATTCTCAAAAAATTGACGTTCGTGCATTTGTTAGGGCAATTTAGTACGTTGTTGAACAAAATAATTGAATTTGATTGCCAGATTATTGCCATCTATTTTGGATACATACAGAAATGAAGAAACGTCTAAAGTTATTTACATAAATAATTTTCTTAAAATAAAATTTTAATTGGACGTTTAGAAAACCTCAAGCTCATCGACTAGGAGATTGCGACAATTTCATGCTCACTGATTTGGAGGTTATCACAATCTCGTGTTCACCGCTTTGGAGGTTGCCACAAACTCAAGTTCACACAAATCGGTGAACTTGAGTTTGTGGCAAACTTGTGTGGGTTGTGTGGGTTTTCACAACCTCATGATCACAGACTAGTAGGTTGCCGCAACCGAATTAAGAGTTTGTTTCAGCTAGATTATCAATTATTAATACCATCGAATAATTCGGTAGGGCAATTTAGTTGGTTGCGGCAACTTGTGGCCGTTCCCAAAAATAATGTGAATCTGCTACAAAATATGCTAGAAATTTTGACTCGGGACTCAATATGATTTTTATTTAAGGGAATTTTTTATCATAAGATTTGTAATTCTAAATATATAATTAAAAACTGTAATTGTAATGTAATTTTAGAATTTAATGTTCGATTTAAAATTCAATTATATTAAAAACTAGTCAGAACTAAGCGAATGATATATATATAAAAATCCTTAAAATCAATGTATTAAAATTATAAAAAAATTATTAATGGAATTTTATTCCCATTCTGTTGATTTTAAAAATATCGCTATATATTTTTCTGTATTATCTCATATACATATAGCAACATTAAATATATTTTATGTGTTGTATTTCTAAGAAAAGACGTTGTTATTTAGTCACCTTATTAATGTCTTAAACCTCTTAACACGATATACAAACTGGTTCGTGAACAAATGTTAAAGTGCCAAGGTAAGGCACATGACAAAAGTGTGCTCAGTGATATAATTTTTAATGTGTATTTTAATGTGGTGTAAAGTGTTTTCGTTTTAAACAGCTTCAAGTTCTGTCAGAATTTTTTTTTATTATTTATTTTGAATAACTATTTAGATGCACCTTTAATCGCATAATAATGCATCTTAAAGTCAAATGATTTTTAAATTAGTTATTTGTAGTTTGTATGATTATTGATTTGAAGTTATTGCTTCTTTTATGCATTTTATCTGTCACTACATTAAATACAAAATGCATTTTTATATATGGAGCTAACCCAACAAACCAAAAGAGACCGACCGTCTGCCGACAACTGTCTCAACTGTCGGTTCTCGGTATCGATACCTATATGTTTTCATATATACTTAGGTACGAGGCCCTAGTTCGACATGATTATTTCAGAGTACCTATAGTTCTTGTGTGACTGTTAACAATGCGCTTTATGTTGCCGTTGTGGTGGTCAGATCGTTATTTTTATGCTGATTATACTTTGGTTTTTCCTGCTCATCTTTAACGAGCAATTTAGCTGGCAAACAAATCCCATAAAATACAAATAGTCATGGAGGATTTGGTTTTTCATTTCGTTTGTATTTTATCGTTATTATTTGCAGACTATTATAAATTGCAATCTATTAAATTTAGCATGCCAACGAGTTCAATTTGTTATAATCTTATATAATACTGACATTACTTATGTATTTTGAGTTTTTTAAATGTCTGGAATTTTAATAGAAAACTGTCGAATATTTATAAATTAAGGAAAGTTAAACCTACACACAGAGTAGATAGTTGTTGCGCCAACCAACTTTTTGCCCAACCAACCAACTTATTCGGTTCTCTCAACCGCGTAGTCGGTTCTAATAGAGTTGTAGTTTTTACTGCACCAATTTCGAACTGTTTTAGAACAATTTAGTAAAGATTTGGAACCATTGGGAGTGTGTATAGATAATTGGCGGTACCGCCAAAAAATTCGATTTAATCGAATGAAGTTAGTTGGTATAACCAACTTTTTCGTTCTTGCAACCTCATGCTAAAAGCGGATTTTTCTGTGTGCATGAGTTTGGCACCTATGTCGGATTTGCATGCAGTGCAAATTTCCCTACACCTAATTCCGACATGTACATAATATTGTTACGAAAATTAAGTCTACTGAAAACTGTTCTACAAGTTCGTATCACTGGATTGTGTACAAAATTAAAAACACACTAATATTTGGTTATAACTAGTATTATTTCAACCAGTATTAACTAACTTTATTTATTTAAATAAAACTTAATAACAATCACTTATTTCAACTGCTGTATTACTACAATTTATCTTTACAACGTTCGCTCACGAGATGCACTAGTTCACTATCAAATCACAACTGAAGTACAGTGCCTCAGATGCGCGGTCTTATATACTGCATGCATCAGTTCGACACGTTTCGACAAGCTTCGACTTGTTTCGACAACCTTCTACTCGTTTCGTGAATGACGCATGCTATTGGCATCTCATTCGCACTCATGTGTTTTAATATGTAGATCTTCCCTCTCTTTCTCGCACATTGCTTAGTACGCTGAATGATCTTCTCTCTCTTTCTAACACATTGCTTAGTGCGCTAAATTGTCTTGCACAGTGGGGCAAATTACCTCTTTTCGTAACAATATGATTATTATATTTTGTTGGAAGACATTAAAAACCATTTCAAATCATTTTAAGAATATCACTTTTCTTTTTAAAATTATTTAGTATTTTTAAAATCAACCTTTCTATCTACCGCTTGCATGTTTCTGTACCATTTGTCTTTATGGAGGTGTTAAAATTTGTAAAATACATTCCTAACACTCATATTGCTTCTTCGCATAGCGTTGACACCCACTGCATCGAGTTAATTTATTATTTATATTGTTTCTAATTACTTTATAAGACATAAAATCATCCTACGTAAAATAAAACACACAACATGCAATGCGCATTGCTTTGTTTTCTGGTTTATTACAAATCACAGCATAATTTGATCGGTGTATTTAATGCAATTCATATGATTATTGCTGAATGTGGCTGTTGAAGGTGGTAGAGATGATTTTATGTGATCGCTGCAAACGCCTTCTTATTCAACAAATGATTTGTGCACCAAAGAAATCATGAAATATTATTGATTGTATAACACATGCTTTTTTCTACCTTTATTTTAAGTGTTGAAAAACAAATTTTATTCCATTTTTATAGCATTTATTTTAATGTGCCACATAAATAGTTTTGTCAGTTGAAAATGGCTATAATGGTCACACCCGATTTTCGATAATTGCAGTCGTTAATTTGAGAAATTGAGTATATTTTATTGCAGAAAGAAAAAAAGGGGAAAAAAACTAAAAACTGTTTCTAGAATTAATTATTGTTCCTTTTTTTTAAATTGAATAAGAACAAGTTTTTTTTGTTGAAAAACTGTATATGTAGGTTTTTGGCATGTTTTGGGCATAGCTTACTTGTACATAGTCTATATTTTAAAATGAGTCATTTAATATTAAAAATAAAATATATGCTACCCAGACAAAAATACGACAGGTAACCGAAGGGCACCAGGCAGACAAACATAGCCACTTTAAAGTTGAAAATCAACAGGTTTTGGCATGTTTTTGGCAGACGAAAAAATGAGTTTTGTATCAAAACCTGTCGATTTTCTGCCCTAGAACTAAATGGCCTAGACAAAATGTTTGGCACATTTAAAAAAGACAGCTTGTGATAGAGAAATATGAAATATGTCGAAAAATGTTTCTAAACTACATCCACCCAGCCAAAAATGTCTGTCTATTGTCTGAAATTGTCATGAAATTCATGCATTTAATGCTTTTCTAAAAATTGAATTTGAAAAGCAAATTTAAGTTTTTATTATTTTTTGTTTAACTTTAAAAGTGAATTTTGGATATTTTTCAAATAAAATTTTTGTCTACCGTCGACTTTGTGAAGTAGGCTGCCTTGCTATTACTAAAATCTGCTTTTATTAATATTCAAAAATTATATATACATCCTCCAATATTCTGTCGAAAACCTGCTACAAAGTTGTCTATTTTAAATTGAATTCCAAAAGCATTCCATAAATCTAACGTGCCACAGAGGAAGTTTTTAATAAAATACAAACTACAAGCTGTGCCCTGCTTAAATTCTACCAGATATCTGCGCTTTTGGCAGATCTTCTGCCCGTAACCTGCCGAATAGTTGGTCTCGCGATAAAAACGATATCGTCAAAATGTTGTCAATTTTAAATTGAATTCCAAAAACATTCCATAAATCTAACGTGCCACAGAGGAAGTTTTTAATAAAATACAAACTACAAGCTGTGCCCTGCTTAAATTCTACCAGATATTTGCGCTTTTGGCAGATCTTCTGCCCGTAACCTGCCGAATAGTTGGTCTCGCGATAAAAACGATATCGTCAAAATTTCGATTGGTATTTTCCTAGGAAATAATAACCCGAAACAAAACGTCTGGCATTTTTCAGGAATATTTCGGTCATATTTCCGTCATAAACACATATAAATGGAATATTTTTGGAATTGTATTGCAGGTTGTCAAATATTGTGGAATTTTATTGGTAGATTCATCGCATATTTTCAGAACGGAAAGAAAACAGACAGATTGCAATACAAACTCTGCCCTCGTCTGTTTGAAATATATCGAAAAAAAAGTCTCTAAACTGCCTAGACCCTGCCAAACATTTTGTCTGTGGAAACGAAGCGTTTAAGGCAATAAGAAGATAAAAAGGATATTTAATTTAATATATCTTTCGAAATTCTCTATCTAATACTTGTTTTTGATAATTTCCACTAATGTATGGGACATATTTCAATTTACTTCAATTTTTATTGGCCCGAGCCCTTCAAATATTAAAAAGAAAATAAATATTTTTAATATTTGCATTTCTTCTCAGCATATCCGACACATGACTATTCTAAACACGGTAATTGTTTATAACAACATGAATTTCTAAATTTGTACGAACATTATAAATGCAGACGGTGTAAATTTGCGAGTAATGATTTATTTTTTTCTATATATTCACAAATAGATAAAAAACAAATAACAAAACACCAGACACTTGTGAATTGTCTGCCGCCATCAGAGACATCAATGTGCGATAAGACCCCCTCCGTTCACCCATTACATTAGGTATTCGCAATTAGATTTTTTTTCTAAAGGTCTACACAACGTATTGCGTATAATGTCTAAGCTTCGTGACTGTTTATTGACACATAAAAATATTTGCTTTTATAACATATGCGAACATGTCAAATTGTCTCTTAAGCCTTTTTCTGACAGTTGTAGTTGTTTTTAATGATTGCCCGATTGTGTTGTGCGAGTTTTGTGAGGAATTGCGCACGTTTGAGACGAGATTTGAATATGAAATATGATTTCACGTAAAGGTGTGTCAAGTGCCACCGAAGATGATTTGTCTTTGTGCTTTTGTAGATTTGTAATTGAAGCGCATACAATAAAAGTGTAAATCATTAAAAAATCTTGTCATGTTTCCATGAATTTTGTAATTGGTCAAAGTCTATTGAACTCAGCGTTATTTGATAAATCAAATTAAATAAAGTTTATTTAAAAATAACAAGTCAATCATTATTTAAATTTCAAGTTGAACATAAAAATATTTAACACATGTTTTTGTTAGTTATAATTATCTGTAATTAAAATTCCACAACATCGTTGATTATAAGGTGCTACAAATTTCAAACCAAACATATAGTTAATGTGAAAAATTAGTGCTTAAACATAATCAGTAATTTTAATGACTTTTTGCTAGTTTAACAGCGCACACAAAATTTGTAGTCAACATGAACTTAATTTATGTAATGCTTCTACAAAAATAAAATCTCTGCATGTTCCTTCACTAATTAGAGAAAATTCTACATCTTTTCAAATTCTTATCGTACAACGATAAACATAATGGGTTCTTTACGCTTATTATGCTCAGTTTTTCACAACCATAACATTGCTATGTTTAATGCTTTGCTATTTTTCATTCTTTTTTTTTCTGTTTAAAATGTTGTACCATAAATTATATAGATGGTCCAAGTGAGTGACATTTTTATGTGATTGCATGTGTGATGAACTAAAGCATTTAAATCTTATTAGCTGTGGTTTTATTAGAGTGGCTAAATAAAACCAAAGGAATGTGAAAGTACGCTGTAATTATTTTAAGTATAATATAGTTACAGGAAGAAGTTTATTATTTCCTAGGCATAGAGTTTGTGATAGTAGTTCTTACAGTTTGCTGCTTTAGATTTTTGCGCAATTAGTACTTTTCGTTATGGTAAATTACAGAGCTTAAGTTTAGAGTTTAAGAATTTAAGTTTAAGTGGTAGTTGAAACATAGATTTATAATCATAATCAAACATTATTTTTTTTGAATCGTTTTGATTCGTATCATTTCACACAGGCATTTTTCCTTTTCGATTCAAAATACTTAATATTTTACATTAATAGGGCATATTTAAAAAAAATGACTTGATGAAGAAGTTAGTTATTTTCATCGTGAGTTTAAACTATGTGCCGAATAACCTTGATCTTGATTATCATTAGATCCTAAATGCGAAAAAAATAAGTCAAAAATTGTCTAAAAACTCAAAATTTATCGAGTTTAGATTCAAATGAACACTCATTTTGAGGCGTAGTGTAATTAGTATTTAAAAAGTAAATTCAATTGAAAGTGAATTTCAGAACATCATTTAATCATTATTTATGATTTTTCATTAAAAGCCTCTTTTTTTAATCATATTTAAATGCAAATTAAAATACTTTGCTTGGCGTAGCTTTAATTTGAACATTGCTCTACTATTTTAATTAGCATGTCGTAAAATTGCACTACTCGCTAAAAATACATCTTGATACACGCCAGTGAAAACGTGCCACGAACCACGAATAAAAACTTTCTCCAGTTCACTTGAATTTTGATAAAAAATAAAAATTTATTTTTATTATATTAACTACTATACAAATGTTTTTTACCAGCAAATTTATTAAAAATTGCAAAAGTAACAACCAGAAAAAGCGCAACTGCTTTTAAAATCACCCACACAATGTGCTGAATGACGTCTATTAAAAGACCCTCAACAAGATTAAGCGACAGACAAACATATCGTTACATGCAAAAAAACTGAAAGTGTTGCCTATTTTCGTCTTTATACTGACCCTTAACAAATCCAATTGCAGCAATTTTAAGTCTATCTGCAAACATTCTAATTATCGAGAGAGATGTTGGCTGAATATACAGGCAGTGCAGACAAAAAGCACTAATAGGCTCTATTCAGGGTACCGACGAAAAATACCTTTTAAAAAAATATAAACTTAATAAATGAGAAAAATTTTAATACCTAAAAATTAAAAATTTTACTTTTCAGAGTGGTTTAAACAATAAACAAATATATAGATAATTCAAAATAACATTTGAAATGTGACTTCACTTCCCTTCAAACCTTCTGATAATAATTTTCTTATTTGATTGGATAAGAATTAAAACTTTCAAAATTCTATAACGTCTGACTTACTAACAGCAGAGTTATAAAAATCGAAACAAAGGATTCGGGAATTGAACAAAGGGATGCCACACGTTCCATTGAAACTCATCTTTTACAACGCTGTAAATTTTGACTTTTCCCATCCCTATGTTCAATGTGGATGGGATTGAAAATGGCGACGTAGGCATGCACTAAAGAGTGAAAAATAGGCGAGAATGTAGCCACGTTTTAAAAACTATATAGTTTTCGATTAACAAAAACGAACACGTGATTATTTGGGTATTGAGATGAATATTCCCACGATGCTTTGCCCATGCGAAAGTCTTCCGCAGACATTTTGTGTAAGTGTTTATTGGAATTTGGCATATTCCCAAGGCTGTCATGTCTCGGAGACCTCCGATGCCTCGATTTTTATCGATAAAAAGTTCGATCTCGTCCCCAGTCTGCCATGTCTCGGAGACCGGAGACGATATACAAACATTAATCGTTTCGATATCGTAATATTTTTCGAAGCAATATCGAACTTTGATCATTTTTTTCATCGATACCCAGTCTGCCATGTCTCGGAGACCTTCGATGCCTCGAAGCTTTCTCGAATAACTTCGATTCTGATTTTTAAAAATTTTCGTACATTCAAATTCTTTGACAAGATACGATATTTAAAGATTTATCAAATCGCAATATTTTTCGCAGCAATCTCGAACTTTGATCATTTTTTTCTTCGATATCGTTCCGATTTCGAAAAATGTCTCGTATAGAGAAAACTCCGACAAAATGTTTCGATATCTACCTACCATCTAGGTCCAATTTGACGCTCGATATCGTTACGAGAACGTCTCCGATGTCGTGTGATTTCTCCATCTACTCGCATTGATCTCGTAACGATATCGATACGAATGGCATGCTGGGTATCGTTCCGATTTCAAAACATGTCGTACCGAAAAAACTACGACAAAACGCATCGATGTCTTCCTACCATGTAGGTCCATTTTAACGCTCATATCGGTACGATAAAGTGTCCGATATCGTGTGATTTCTCATTTTTTCGCATTGATCTCGTACTGATTTCGAAGCGATGGCATACTGGGTTGCTTTATCGATTCTAATTTATATAATTTATCGTACATTCAAATTCATTGACAAGATACGATATATAAACTTTTATCGTATCGATATCGAAATATTTTTCGTAGCAATATCGAACGTTGGTCATTTTTTTCATCGATATCGTTTTGGTTTCAAAAATGTCTTAAACCTAGAAAATTCCGACAAATAGCATCGATATCTACCTACCATGTAGGTTCAATTTGATATTCGACATCGGTACGAGAATTGGATATCATGTGATTTCGCCTTCTTCTCGCATTGATCTCGTAACGATTTCAAAGCGACTGGCATTTACTTTATCGATTCTAGTGTTTATTGGAATTTGGCATATTCCCAAGGCTGTCATGTCTCGGAGACCTCCGATGCCTCGATTTTTATCGATAAAAAGTTCGATCTCGTCCCCAGTCTGCCATGTCTCGGAGACCTCCAATGCCTCGAATTTTTATCGAATTACTTCGAGATTTATTTATTCTAATTTTAATAATTTTCGTATATTCAAATTCATTAACTAGATACGATATATAAACATTTACAGTATCGATATCGTAATATTTTTCGTAGCAATATCGAACTTTGATCATTTTTTTCATCGATACCGTTCCGATTAGAAAAAAAATTCTCGTACCGAGAAAACTCCGACAAAACGATATCTACCTACCATATGGTCCAATTTGACGTTCGATATCTCTACGAGAAAGTGACCGATATCGTGAGAATTATCCTTCTTCTCGTATTGATTTCGTAACGATTTCGAGACGAATGGGATTCGAGACGAATTGCATTCGAGATGAATTGAATTCGAGACGAATGGGGTTCGAGACGAATGGGATTGGAGACAAATAAGATTCGTAACGAATGCGATTCGAGACGAATCAAAACATTTCCAAATTACGAAAGTAGTGAAATTTTAAAAATTCGCGAATTAAAATTTCCAAAAACCGAAAGGTTTTCCATAACTTGCCACCGCTTCAAAATCTCTAATTGCTGTATTTTGTCTGTTCATGCAACACCACTCATCTGCCACCACCACTGCACAAAACCGTCGTCTGCACAACAGTCGCCCAAATAGTCGTCCAACAGTCAACTAAAAGTAGCTCGTCTATCTTCACGTTTATGCCTCGTATTAGCTGCTACTAAGCCACACAGATTGAACAACTTTTATTTTATTTAAATTTTGTTAACGTGCAACATGCCGCAAAAGAGTGTGGTAAGCATCGCGTCGGAAACATCATGTCTGTCAGTGGGCTACCAAGTTACCATGGTGCTGTATTTCCGCCAAGTATTGATCAGATTTGCGGGTTGTTTTTTTTTTTATTTTTAGCTCTGACTGTTGGTAACGAGTAGCTGTAATTGTTTTGGCCATGTTTTGGACTTTGTGCCACTGCTGCTGCTGCTACTGCCCACATAATTGAACAGATTCGTCGCTCGTTAATGGCCGGCAATAGCCAAATTGGCAATGAGTCAGAGTAGCATAAAATTCAAAATACAAAAATTAAAAACTTTTATAAAATTTGTATTAATTGTAATATTTATATTATAATATATGCGTTTTATGTGAGATGCACACTGGGTGCGTGTTTTGCGTATTTAGGCCAAACATTATTCAACTTTGTCTGTCTGTCTGTCTGTCGCCGACCACAATCTTATGCGCCTGCACAAAATAGGCCAAAACTGGCAACTGCAATAAGACAAAGGCAGTAATAAGTTGAAGAAAAATAAATAAAACAACTGCAAAAACAAAATCATGGTTAGAAAGTCGACAGATAAAAGTAACGGCACAGACAGCAGAAAGCGCGCTGGTTTTTGTTGCAAAAGTTGGCAACACTGCAAACGTTGTAGCAGCTGTGTAGCCTGCAATTATCTGCATGCCGCGAAGAGGTACAACAGTCCACAGCAGAGGTGCGTTGCTGCGCACAGTGGAGCAAATGTCATATTCAAGTGAAATTGTAGAAAAATTGCATATTTTTCTATAAATAACACTCTATATTTAACGCACGAGCCAAAACTTAAGGCTAAACCCAATACTAGTCATTGCCAACTGCCAAAAAAAAAAGCAGAAAAGAGCAACGGCTTTAGGTGAAAAAAATAATAAAAACCAAAAATATATAAACAACAGCCACCAGTTGCAGTAACTGTGTTTCGAGCAGCGAACATCCACACTGCCCCCAAAACAATGTCCGACCACAAAATGTTCTGTTCTCTGCCATCGAAATCGGTTAGCATTGCGGGCAGGACAGGACAGCAGGGCGCTACAGCGTCCAGTTTTACTTGGTCAACTACTCTCGAGCTGCACGACTGGACACACGTATAAATCTTCATTAAAAGCGAAAGATACAAAATGCCGAAACAATACCCGAAGTAGAACAAATGCGCCGTACTTTAGTACAACATAAATCAATAAGACGAATTCGGTTTTCAAAATAATTTCTCAATTGATTAGTGGTTTCACAATCATTGTATCTACATCGAAATTCACTGAATTAATGAAGATTTATTTAATTCTAGGAGATTTATTTTTTTAGCAAGAGAAGTTTATTTGTTGCAAACTTTATTATAGTATTTTCTGTATAAATTAAATAAAATTCATATAATTTCGGAATCAATAAAGTGTTATCTTAACGATATCTTTAATAAGATAATTCCATGATTTCAATCTTGTTTTATTTGTTATCCAGGCAATCTACACCATTTTCATTTGTAATTTAGAAAAAATCAATTATTATATTTAGGATGTGTGCGAGTTCGACTAAATTGCTGACTAAACTAAATTTTGTTGGTAATGCAGCGTTTCCTTTTCAAATTGATCTAAATTGGAAGACAGCAAACAGACATATAATAATTGATTTATTGGAGACTTTAACAATTACCGGTTACCGAATGGTGGTCGAATAAAAACTTGTACAATTTAGTTTAGTCAGTAATTTAGTCGAACTCGCACACACCCTTAATATACAAATCCGAAAATGAGCTTTAATAGAAATTCAAAATTTCTATTTAGTACGTATTAAATGTAATACGTATTAAAAAAAAATCAAGTTCTTAATAAAATGTAGAATTTCAGTTTAAAAACTCAAAATTTACCAAATGAAATACATAAATTGAATTTAAAATTCAAAATAGAACAACTAATATACAGGGTGTTTGGTTTATCGATGTCTTTAATACAGGGATCATTCTATGACTCAAGAAATATGGTTTCAAATTATAATCGGTTGAAAATATAATATCAATTTAGACAATTAAATTACGAATCACATCTTTAAACCGCATGATTTCTTCCTTTTTTAAAATTGGAAATATTAAAAATAAAAAATATAAATTTTGAATTTGATTTTCTCAAAATTTTGTGACGGATCACCCTATTTTTTCTAATTTATAATTATAGACCAGTTCATTGCCAGTATTTTCTTACCACTAACAGTGATTTAAATCTGGTAATAAATGCTGCAGAAATAATTAAACAGAGGAGGATCTTGTGATTTGTTGGTTGAAATTTAAAAAAAATCTAAATAACCGAGAAATTATTATAAACATTTATGAAAATTATAATCATTATCAGATTACTTCACAGAAAATATTTTTTTTATTATATTTTTAAACATAATATACATATTTTTTAAATTTCAACCATCAAATCACAAACACGCCACTGTTTAATTATTTCTGCAGCATTTCTTACCAGGTTAAAATCACTGTGCTTGTTTAGAAAATACTTCGAATGAACTGGTCTATCATTATAAATTAGAAAAAATGGGGTGAATCGTAACGATAATTTGAGAAAATCAATGACAAAGTAAAAATTTGAAAGTTTGTTTTTGTAAATTTTATAAAAGAATTAAATCAAGGGATTCAAAAATGTGCTATATCATTGAAAAGGTAATTTAATTGTCTAAAATATAAGTGGAAATAATATTCATTTATCAAGAGATTAAACTTGATAACCAATTTTCTTGATTAGGTTATGTCAGTGATAAGCATTTCTTAAACACCCTCTCAATCTGGGTGCTCAATTAGACATATTTCTATTTGACATTTTCTTTTTTTTTTTAGTCATAGAATGATACCCTGAATTTTTAACATCGATAAACTAAACACCCTGTACACAGCGGGACAACGATATCGTAAACCATTGCTTTCAATTTCTTTTTATGTGTATAACCTTTCAATTACACATGGAGTTTTTAAATTTATTTTGGCATTTTTTAAAATTGTAATTATGAATTAATTTTGAATGAAATTGATAATTTTTCAATATGTATAAAACATATATACAATTTTCAATTTAAATTTAAAACCAATACATTTTACATAACAATTTTAAGTAATCAGTACAGTACACGGTTCCCAGATCAAAATTATCACACGGAATACATTTTTCTTCATGAAATTCTAACATCCCTAGTAGAAATTTTGGTAGGTCCATGGTTATGAAGTGATTATGTCATTATTTGAGATGATCGGGATATGACGAGGCCCATAATGTTTTTGTAACGCAGTGTCCTGTTCCTGTATTGACCTCAGGCCATGATCATGTACTGATCGGGCAATTCTCCATTTTAATATTTACCCTACAATTGCCTTGTCTGAGCCCGAGCATAATAGGGTTTCTCTCATTAATCTCGATCATTGCCTGATGCTAATTTCGATATGAGGAACAAATAATGTAGCAATGATCGGGAACATTGACTATTTAGATAATGTAAACCCTGGTATGGTAAGCATGATAAGGGCATGCAAAGGCAATGATCATATTTTCTCTAATAGGGCTTACCCAACGAAATGCCGATCATTTCCCGATGGCGCATCGGGCAAATTTCTACTAGGGATAATTCTCAAAATGTACGGTACGCTGCATTTTCTTGGTGTGGGATTTATTACCTGCATAGACAGATACATTCCAGATGCTGTATTTTATCTGCAAAACTGATCGCTGTGGGTCCATATATCTAATTTCAAATTTCGATTGCAACTTCAGTAAATTTTAATTTTACAGACAGATACAGTTTTTAATTCAAATTTTGTATACTATACTATATCACCAATATTTGAGTTGCTTTGAATAACAAATATTTCACAGTAGCAGTATTTTCAGTATCCAAATATAATTTATTGAACTTTAAATTCCATTGAATTTTTTTTATAACGCTGTAATCGCTTTTTTTAGGTTAAAAACCCTATAATTTATAGTATTTTGTTTACTTAAGCATTTGCATAAATAAATTGTCAAAATAAAGCGACTCATATTACCGACAAAAATGCCGAATACTCAGTTTGTATTGTATAAACAGTATTTAGTTTCATATTAAAATTAATTGCAATATTTATTTTGCAATATAGTTGCAAAGAACTAAAGAGCTAAATTACTGATGTTGAAATATTTGCAATAACTGAAAGAAAACCCAATTATGCCTCATCATAAATTTACCAAACAGCAACAACAAAAAATGCAAATTTATCAAATTCAATAGAGTTCATCAAGTACTATTTCAACTGATCAGATCAGTTACCTCTATTGATTTATACTTATGTTAAAGCAAAATAAAATAATGATTTTTTGTGGTACAAGTCAAGCGAAAAGTAGCACAAACTTTTTAGCAGCACTTTCTAACGTATTAATCTCTTCAATATCAACATGATCAACACCAACGCTATGAGATTTTTGTTTGCAGTTTTGTTTTTGGGTCAACATCTCTTTAACATGTTTACTAAGCTTATTGACAATTTGGTGAAATATGCTGCGAAAATAAACAAAATATAGTGTGGTGTGAAGTTTTTGTTTTTTTAATAATTTTCTCTTTTTTTTAATAGAAATAAGTTTTATTTTTGTATGCAAAATTAGTATGTTAATTATTGCCACTGATTATGCTGTCAGCTTTACTTATTAATTAATTATTTATTATTGCGTGGAAAATTAACGATTTATTTATATTTAAGTTGAATGTTCTAAAATGAAAGTTTAAAATTCTAAAATTTGAGAGATTTTTTAACAATAGTTCCATAAAGTTTATTTTGTTGATCATAAAACGTAGTTTTAAATTGTAACTAAATTTGGAACTGGTTTAATCAAATCATTCAAATACTTAAATTCTAAATCGTGGCCTAAATGGGAAAAATCCCGAGAAATGCACCCTATTTGTGTATACATAATCATGACATAATGTTGACATGTAACTTGTCGGGAAAAATTGAATAGGGAAAAATTCAATTATCAGTTCCTTATTATGACCTCATCATTATTTCTACTACATATAATTCTAATTAAATTTTACCTTTGTCTCTACACTTAATTTTAACCTATACCATAATCGAATAAAATTGAATCTCTTTAATACTACACAGAAAAAGTGTAAATTTTATTGATGAATTTCGTTCTTCAAACCATGATTCATTGTATTGAAGAACCATTTATAATATTGATAACTACAAAACATCAATATATTAAATTCAATATCAATATGATGAATGACCGAAAAAGTGTTTTTGAATATGATGAAATGTTTGTGAATATCATATTAATGAACAAATACATAAAATGCATCATATATGTACATCATATTGAAGAATGCTGTTCATCAAACCAATTTTAAATCAAAATAATAATAGTGAATAATAATGAATAGTTAAAAATTCAACTATCAGTTCCCTATTATGACCTCATTATAATTTCTACTACGTATAAGTACGTATAAGTCTCCACACTTCATTTTAACCTCTAGCATAATCGAATAAAATTGAATCTATTTAATACTACACAGAAAAATGTGTACATCATATTGATGAATTCCGTTCTCCAAACTATGATTCATTGTTCATAACATTGATAACTAAAAAACATCAATGTAATGAATTCAATTTTAATATGATGAATGACCGAAAAAGTGTTCTTCAATATGATGAAATGTTTGTGAATATCATATTAATGAACAAATACATAAAATACATCATATATCTACATCGTATTGAGAATGCTGTTCATCAAACCAAATTTCAATCAAAATATTAATTTTCCGTACATTTATTGCCATACTTCTCAGTTCTTAAGTAGTTCTTGTATGTTATTTCTTATATAAGGCTTGCTCGACTATCTAGAAATTTTTTGATTTTATATATATATATATATATATATATATATATATATATATATATATATATATATATATATATATTTATATATATATATATATATATATATATATATATATATATATTTTTTTTTTTTTTTCAGTCATATCAGTTAATTCGAATAAATTATTTTAATTTTTTTTTAAGGATTATTTTTTATTATATTATTTTAGAAAATTTTATTATGTTGGAAAAATTCGTACACAAAAATGTCCATCATTTAATTTTGTTTGAAAAAAATTATTAGTTTTGTATGAATAAATTCATCATATTGATGAATTATTTTCTGTGTACCATGACATTTACACATTCATTGCCAATATACAGTTTTCGATTTGTCAACAAAACAATTAATCACATTTACCAACATTGCCATGAGACCTTCTGTCAAAAGTCAACAGCTGCACAAGATGCTCGCACCCAAGAAATCTGATTCCGAAAACAAGTTTAACAACACGCGAATCCATAAAGCAAAACAACACGTACAAAAGCCACACCCACCCACATGTGTTATTCGAAGAAATCAAACCCCAACGCAGTTACAAAAACTTCATATATCTCAAAAATACCTGCCTTGATTTTGGGTGTTAAATTTGTTACAACGCATTAAATGCTAATTGATTACAATACAATTTATTACTACATAAGTTGTAAAGCAAAAATCCAAAATTGGTTTATATTCCCTAAATACTGGCTATGCACCGTTCAAATGATGCACATACTGCATTTTGAGAAATGTCTTTATTACAGTGAAACGTTGTGTGTGGTTTAGCGAAGATACCTACTACTGACGACGGCCTATTTTCTATGATTGCAGTATTTTCTATAATACTCCACCCCGTTCCACAAGAACCACAATTCAAATTATAGTTGCCTTGATGCAACATCGCATGTGTTGCTGCCTAGTTAGTTAATCCACAGCAAATGATTTACTAAATCTAATAGCTGCGCCATCTATTGGCTATGTGGCTAAAGTATTTGACAGTTAAATTGCTGCACGAGTTGTTTGTAGGTTGCTCCTCCATGGTCGCATCTTAAGCGTACAGCCCAAGCCAAAGACAAGACGACAAGCCAAGCCAATTCAGCCATATGTTGTAGTTAGTCTGACTGAGTCAGGCTGGCTGTTTGTCGACGAAAGTCGATTTCTTTACTCGATTTATAGTCACTACTAAGTAAGTGATAATTTCAGCTTCAGGTTTCTTCACAGCACATTTCACTCGGGCTGTAGTTTTAATTGAGTTGCTTCCTGATGTTATTAAAATTGAGGCGTAGTTTTTGCAATAACTGAAATGTTAATTGAATGTTATGCGTGGCAATCGTTTTAATTATTGTGCGTCGTGCAAAAATGAAAAGTGTTGGTAAGAAACTCGTTATGAACGAGCTACATTTCTACTGACAAATTGTGATCACACTAGCAATAGTTATAGCATATATCTAATAACATGTTTTTAAATAATTATAATATGCAAATCTCAAATGTGGTGTTCTTATATGTTATACCAGCAGAGTTGGATTTTAGAAGTTTCCAGAAATTTCTACACTTTACAAGAACCCGTATTGCTTCATCTCTTTTACACTAATGACCAGTGCATAACCCGGTTTCTAGAATTTTTCACAAACTTGTAATTTTAACGAATTTATTAATGTCTTTTACACTTTTTACACTTATGAGCGATATAGAAGTTTACACTAATGTTCAGCGCATAGTCTGATTTTAGAATTTTCCAGAAACTTCTACACTTAACGAGAATCAGTGATGCACAGAAGTTATTTCAATTTCTATCAGTCTCAACTAATTTCACCACATCTTTTACACTAATGTCCAGCGTATAGCCCGATTCTAGAAGTTTCCAGAAACTTCTACACTTAACGCGAATCCGTGCACACTAGTTATTTCCATTTCTATCATAATCTGCTACATTTCTACTGACACATTGTGATCACACCAGCAATAGTTATAGCATATAGCTAATAACATGTTTTTAAATAATTATAATATGTAAATCTCAAATGTGGTGCTCTTATATGTTATACAAGCAGAGTTGGATTTTAGAAGTTTCCAGAAATTTCTACACTTTACAAGAATCCGTATTGCATGATCTCTTTTACACTAATGACCAGTGCATAATCCGGTTTCTAGAATTTTTCACAAACTTGTAATTTTAACGAATTTATCAATGACTTTTACACTATTTATACTAATGAGCGATATAGAAGTTTACACTAGTGCTCAGCGCATAGTCTGATTTTAGAATTTTCCAGAAACTTCTACACTTAACGAGAATCAGTGATGCACAGAAGTTATTTCAATGTCTATCAGTCTCAACTAATTTCTCCACATCTTTTACACTAATGTCCAGCGCATAGCCCGATTCTAGAAGTTTCCTTCTACACTTAACGAGAATCCGTGCACCACACTAGTTATTTCCATTTCTATCATAATCTGCTACATTTATACTGACACATTGTGATCACACCAGCAATAGTTATAGCATATAGCTAATAACATGTTTTTAAATAACTATAATATGTAAATCTCAAATGTGGTGCTCTTATATGTTATACATGCAAAGTTGGATTTTAGAAGTTTCCAGAAATTTCTACAATTTACAAGAATCCATATTGCTTATAACATCTTTATCTCTTTTACACTAATGACCAGTGCATAACTCGGTTTCTAAAATTATTCACAAACTTCTAATTTTAACGAATTTATCAATGTCTTTTACACTATTTACACTAATGAGCGATATAGAAGTTTCCATAAACTTCTACACTTAACGTATTTTTCCATAACTTCCACACCTTATGAAAATCCATAATGCACACTAGTTATTTCCATTTCTATCAGACTCACTTAATGAATATCTCCATATCTTTTATACTAATGTTCAGCGCATAGCCCGATTCTAGAAGTTTCCAGAAACTTATACATATGTCCATTTTGTAATACTTTATCGTTCAGTGCCTCAGTGCGCTAAAAGATCGTCCATTTCATATGTTCTATGTTAGCATAGTAACAAAAAAATATGTTTTGTTACTGTGGCGGACTTTCATAATCGACTTTAAAATTAAATTCAGCTTTTTTACATTCAATTATATGAAAAATTTATCAAAAAAATGCTTCTTTAATTTTAAAGTTTAAAATAATTCTCGTTGATGTTTTCTATGCATAAATATTATGAATCGTTTTTAATATTATGAACATCCTCTGATTTTAATTCTGTTTTCTTAGCATTTAGTATATGTTTGGTAACATTGTTCACACAATTATATTAAAAATAGAACTATATATTTTCTTCAAAAATAAAATTCTATAACATAAATTAATATTTGATACTTGCCGCTATTTCTATTATAATATTCCCAGTTTACTACCACTTAATAACCGGGCCAATGACATCGTAAGACTGGTGGCAAATACTTTTTATATTTGGTGTTTGTCCAAAAACGACAGTTGATTTATTTGCTTTAAATTTTAACGTATGTCCATTAATTGAACTTTGCTTAAACTAATAGTAAGCAGTAGTCAATGTTGACATTAACTCATGCACTTTGCTATAGGTTTACCAAAGACACTCCCATGCAAATGAACATGGAATGTTATTTTTATTTTTTAATAAAATGGACCAGCTTCTGTGTTCAATAAATAAATAGTTGTAGCCACACAAGAAATTTGATAAAAATAGATTTTTGATATTAACATTAAGTGGTAGTAAAAGAATTTTCAACTTCAATATCTTTAGATTATCTTTTGTTAAGCTGATATGATTTAAAACGCAAAATATGTTGTCGCTTTTCTCATTATTGAAGAGAGAAATTTTGAAAATTTAAATAGCACTTTTATTTTTTACTAATGAGTCTCAATTGTAATAGCAACATTCAACATTTCAGACCATTTCCGGTTGTATTCACAAAATATACAAATGATAGTGTGTTCAAAAGTTAGAGAAATTGGATTTTTTTCCTATGAAAACATTTTTGTATTGCACTCAATGAAAATGTCAACACTTTCACAGCTGATGACAAAAGCAAAAGTTTGAATAATAAGGGGTTATGTTGTGTTACAAATACTAATGGCATAGTTCCATTGAACTGAATAGCATATTGTTGACTATCATATTTTGACTATCATGTATTATAGTAGAAAAAACAATATTCTTTTGGAATTCATATGATATGTAGAAAAAAAGTGAAATTGAGTCTTCCCTAGTGGAAATTTGCCCGATGCGCCATCCGGAAATGATGGGGGTTTCGTCAGGTAACCTCTATTAGAGCAAATATGATCATTGCCTTATCATGCCCTTATCATGCCCTTATCATGCTCACCATAGCAGGGTTTACATTATCTAAACAGCCAATGGTCAATCAAAGCTACATTAGTTGTCGATCAAAGCCGATCAAAGCTACATTAGTTGTTCCTCATAAAGGAATTTTCATCGGGCAATGATCAGGTTTCAATGAGGTATGATATTTTATTTCATCGGGTATTTGTAGTGCTTTCGTATGCTCATGTTATAACAAGGCAATGGTCAGATAAATAATGATATGGGGAATTACCCGATCAGTACATGATCATTGCCTGAGGTGAGTACATGATCAGGACACTGCGTTACAAGGACATCGTGGGCCTCGTCATATCCCGATCATCTCAAATAATGACATGATCAGTTCATGAGCATGGCCCTACCAAAATTTCTACTAGGGTTAGAACGTCGAAAATATTTTTTTTTTTATTATTGTCTTCCGTATCTAAAATAAATTTTGTGGGGTCAGAGCACTTTACAAACATTTTCAATACAATATTTCAAGCAGAGTTTGACCAAAAGTTGTCTGTTTTCTGTCTGTTCCCAAAATATACCGGTAATCTTACTTCAATGAAATGTGATAATCTATCATACGCTTCCCACAAACTTTCTTTATCTGTGTATTTTTCGAAAATATTCCTCAAAAATGTCTAGCAATTTTGTCTGGGGTGTGTATTTTTGTTTCGATATTTTATTTTCTGACCTAACGACTCGATATTTTTTATTTGTTTCTGCCTATAAAACAGAATATAACATAAGACTCTTTTTGTGCTATATAAAGTCTAAAAAAAAGGTTTTCCATTAATATAAAAAACTCTTTTTTGACATTATTTTCTATTGTTTGTATTTTGGAAATTATTCAGTTAGGAAATTAATTTTTTACATTTTACGTTTCGAAATTTTATATATTGACTTCTCGTATTAGATATGTTTTTTTTTTGTATTTTTCCCTATAAAAAAGCATAAATGAAAGCAACACAAGACCATTCTTCTTGTATTATATAGTCTAAAGATAGTTATATGTTTAGTATTTTCATTTAATATAAAAAAACAGATATTCTGCTGAAACATATTTATATTTTTTTTTATGCTAAAAAACAACACAAGAAATATTAATTAAATTGCTTGCTGCATTTGTAAGAACAATGTTGACTTGACCCACTGTATAAATGTTGAACTTTAGACAAAAATATTTGCAAAAAAAAAAAATCGTACCCGATAACATCTCATTCTTATTCGAATTCGTCTCCAGATAAAGCACAAACATTGCAAAGATGCCACTGACTCCAGATTTTCGTGACCATTGCTCTATCTATAAATTTTTATCGCATCGCACAAATCAACTCCTAAAATAAATAATAAGAAATTTAATGTATATTTTTTTTGGTTTTTCAATTTTCAAACCAAAAAAAAAAAAAAATCACCGTTATAGCAGTTATTTATTTACATGCAAAACAATTGCTTAGCATGCGGTTCAAGTCAACCATTACAATAAATACACCAAAGTACCTTTGCGCATTGTTTTATGTTTTATGTTTGACTTGACTTGATGTCTTTGAAAGACCCCAAAATGGTGCCCACTTCAAAGTGTGTCAAAAACGCTATGCTGGACACAATTTTGTTTTTGATTTCCTGTCTGTGCCATTAAAGCCACTCACTAAATCACCTTTTAATGACGCACACTCTGTAGTTTACTGCGGCGGTGTCTGCGGTAGGTTGAAAGTCACATTAAAATGAGCCAAAACTTTTATATTATTTCTTCTTTTCTAGCCGTAGAATATGCTGCGTCACTTGCCAGCAATTTGGTAGTAACTCCAAAGTTAACTGAAATGTTGTTTTTTTTTTTTCGGCCGTTTACACTTGCAAACAAGTGATGCTGTGCGGCATTTTATGCCTGTAGGGCATATTTTGAATGTTTCTGTGAGGAGTTTTATTTCGGAGCAATTATAAAATAAAAATTGAATGGCTGAAAATCAACTACAAGCATCCGTTAAAGCAACGAAAAAACTATTGTACAGATTTAAATTGTTATTATTATAAATGTTATTTGTAAAGCAATTATGAAGAAATATTTTAACAGACATTACTTATATTTATTTTGCATGTTGAGAAATCGATGACAATCTAAAATTATTCTCAAAATGTATTTGAAGTTCCCTCTACCAAATACGCACTACTGCACTCTACAGTATTGCAATGACAGTCTACAGTATTATAGTGTAGTCTCTCCAGCGACTTCACTTCACTGCAGTATTTGTTTGATTGGTGTTAAGTAGTGTCAAGACATTTTTATTCAAGACATTCAATGTTTTGAAAAAGAAAACCAAATGACACTACTGTCGCTGAACATGCAACAGGTACCGTGAGTGCAGTGAGTGAGTGCAGTGAGTGAGCGCAACGAGTGAGAAGACGAACAATAATAAATCTGCCGATCGGTGTTCGACGGCAGTAATGTTGCTGTTGTTATTTTATAAAAAATACAACAAACTTAATTTTTTCAAAAAAAAAACCTTAAAAAAATGTTGTACGATAAAAGCACGCATTGGCCGAAAAGCAATAAATAAAAAAAAAATTGAAAAAAAAAAAAATTAAATAATGAAAAAAATATTTGATATGATTTATAATGCAATTGCATATTACAATTTTTAGTATTATTTAAAGTATTTTGAATTTGAAATTTCTTTTTTTAATCACAAAATTTAATGAGACATATTTTAATAAATATATCTCAAACGTTCCTTATCGACTCTGTTAGAGACACGAGCGGCTCATTTAAACATGTGATCGAACTGCGCTCTTTTAATTTATTTGATTTGATTTGATTTTTATTTTTTTTTATTTGCGTGTCTTTTATTTGGTCCACATGCACGCTGCAGTTAAACAAACCGCAAGGCTGATTAGATAAATATCTAAGCACATCAAGCAGTCAATTATGCGGCATAAATGCGCTTTTAGAGAGCAAATAAGATAAACTCAGCTGCCCGGGAACCTGTTCCAGTGCAAGCTGCACCGACTGTCGACTGCCCACCGTTTGTTTCATGGCGATAGACATCAACATCGACAGCAAACTAACGCAACAGACAAAAAACTAAAACTTAAAACTAAAACTAAAAAACAAAAACATGCCAAATGCCAATTTAACTCAAATGCTTAAAATAATGGTAACGAAATACAAAAAAAAAAAAATCACAAAAGGGTATCAAGTAGAAAACGTCTTACGACTCACTGCACTGCACTACGTTCCGATTCGATTCGAATCGATTCGATGCCATACCATTCGATGCGATGCGATTTTAACGAAGCAGAAAAATATTCCTGCCGCATTTTTGTGTCTGCGAAAATATTTGCGCATAATTTATGCAAAATAGCGTAAAGCAAAGAAGTTGAAAAACAAAATTCACAAAATAAAAAAAAAATAAAAATACAACTGAGATCAATCGACCGATCGTCGATCGATCGTTCGTTCATTCGTTGGATCGATCAGGCGTTTACGGTACCAACCAACAAAAAAAAAAAAAAAATAACAACACAAATTCCAACGCCCGTCCGTACAACATGTTGCAACAATTTAAAGTACAACTAAATTTTTATATATCTATTTTTTTTTTCGTAAACATTTTTTCATTCGATTTTCCTTGATAGTCAAGTTTTTGTAGGTGTAGCCTTAGAATCATGTGGCTGTAGATCATGTTATCCGACTTTATGTGGTCTATAAATTTGCTATAATTTATAAGATCACATTTTTTAGGTTTAAATTGTGGTCAACTAATACAATGATTGAGGTAATGCATATAATAATGCAGCAGCAATAATTCATTGTATTACGAAAATATTACTGAAATTCTTGAAAAAAAAAAAATGTTAATACTTTGACACCTACAACCTGCCGAATTCTACTGTTTGTTGTATTCAATATCTCGCTTTCCTAGTGTAAATGGTTCCATGATCATGAAAAGGTACTGATTAAACTAAAGGTTTTTTTATTTATACTCTTGGTATGCTACCGAGTCACTTCTAGACCACAAATTCAGTTTTTTATATTTATATTTTATTTTTTTTATATTTATTTATTTATATTTTTATTTTTTTTATTTTATATTTTTTTTTATATTTATATTTATATTTTATATTTAGTTTATACATTCAACTTAAATTTTCTATCTGATTTCATTTGTGTTTCATTTAGAATACTTCAGCTTAAATTTTGATATAAACCCAATGAAATTCGGATGGATCTGACCATAGTTATGACTAGCCAAACGCAAAAAATATACATTTTAAGGTGTTGCATAACATATATAGTTACAGAAATAATTAAAGAAAAGTATATATTACATATGAAACGAGATATATAATTCTATGCTTCCCCTTACTTAATTTTTACAAATCACTCTTTAATTCTTAACCTGATCAATTACAAGACTAATATGATCTGTTCATGATAATGTTCACCCCTAATAGAAGAATTTATAATGGTCTGCACACAGAGAAAAATTATCGTTTGAAGCAAACATATTATGTTACATGAATGTTCAAGATTTTAAAATAAATATGTTAATAACAATATATAACCATTGCAATGAAATGTATACCAAAATAATTTTAAAAAAATTCAAATTAAAAGTAAAATACAATTAAAGTCATTAAATTTATGATTGCAAATATTTGATGTTTGCCGCAAACAATATACTCTGCGTGTGAACAAGATTTTCATGTAACTGGTGTGATTGGCACAAAATATAAATACAATTGTCAGTTTCTGATCATGATCCTAGTACAATTTATACTATAAACTCGAATAGGTTAAATTACACAGGTGGTAATGCTCTATTGAACGAGTAGAATACCATTTAATACCAAAAACTTTCGTTTTCAATCCATTTTTGAGAAAGCAGCAAACTTCAACCAACTGCTAAAATCATCTTCCATTCATATTTTCACTTATTCAATGGACTTTCACTAACGTCGCAGAAATTTTCAATCATAAATCAATTTATTTGCTTCATTAGAATAAATTATGTCTGCAGTGCCAACTAACATCGACAACAACATCTCTAAACTGATGATTATTAACGCAAGGTGTCTTATAGGCTATAGAAGATAACATACCGGTGAAATTAACAGCAACAACATTAAGCAACACCTCCAGCAATCATGAGCTGCCAGAGCTAAAACAAAAACCATGGTAGGCCACATTTGAAAGCATCATCAACACTCAATAGTTGCGCCTCTTGTGGGAGAATTGATTTAGTGTTTTGTTTTGTTTTTTTTTTTTTTAAATTGCGTTCATATGTTGCTGTTCATCATGGTGGTACTAGCTGCAATTGTTCATCAATCAATTGATCAATCAATCGCAGCATGTGGCTTTCAACATCACGATCGCCAGATTGCAGTTGGTATTTCTCATAATTTGCACTTTTTTTCTCTTCTTATGACTGCTTTGCTGCATCTGTGTATTTTAGTTGCTTTTAAAATACGTTTTTATATTCAAGATAATGATGTACAAAAATCAAAATCAAACCGAAATCAGAACCATTACACTAAATTTTTGGTATTTAACAATCACAGAATAAAAAAATTCATCAATATGATGAATGTATTCATAAATGTTATGAATTTTTCTACCAACTACCAGATTCATCACTGGTCATGCATTATATATATGAAATTATTCATACCTTATTCATATTCATAGTGAAGATCAAACAATTCAATGAATTTGAATCGTCTTTTTGATGAATATAATCATAATATCTATGAATAATTTAAAAAATGCTTGTAAATTGTTCATAATATTTATGAATATCATATTTAATATGATGAATATTGTTGAACTATTTTTTTCTTTTTTAAAATAAATTATGGAATTTTTCCCACATATTTTTCAAAGTAAAAAAAAAATGTTTTTAGAAAATAGAATTGGAAAAAGTCTTTAAAAAAATGTTTGAAAACATTTTTATTCATAAATATATTATTCGAAAAAAATTGTTTTTTCGGCAAAAAAATTTATCAAAAAAGAAAATTTGTAAAAAAAAAAAATATTTTTTAGGAAAAAATTGTACATTTTATTTGCATAACATATTTTTTTTCCTTTTATGGAATCAATTTGTAGACAAATTTTACAACTATTTGTGTTAAATTTAACAGCAACATTAAATTGTGTATGTAAAAATACCTTTTGTTTCTCTGCCTTAACTTAATTTGATAATTTCGATAGTTTTATGTCTAAAATAGTTGAATTTTGAATCATAAAATCATTATTTTTTTATGATTTTGTATAAAACTTTAGTACAACAGCTCTGCAAACACTTTTAGATTGCAAAACTATCGTAGTGCAATTACTTTCAGTCTTTAATTTTTTTTTGAACAACTGTAGACAAAGTGCTTTATTATTTACTTAATTCTTTAATAATGTTAACTGCAATCGCTCATTTCTTAGCAACGACAGCAACTGCGAGTTGCAATTGTCTGACTGCAACATGTCTCACAGTGGGACAGTGAGTACCAACAATTTTGTGAAAATGCCAAATATTATTATTTTTGTGAAAATAAGTCTGAGAAATGACTAAAATCGCATGAAAATCAAAAAAAAAATGCATGGTTTCAATGTACTCTTTAAAAGAAAGTCGTCATCTCTAAAACTTTACGTTAATCTTTGTATTTATTTATTGAACTTTATGAAATATGTAAAGAAAATACTTCATTTACATTTATTTTTACTGCATTTTATAATAAAGAAAACAAAAACATACTCCAATGTCTGCAATATGTATTAAAGAAGTTTCTAATACATTGTGTAGTAAAATCATTTGAAATAAATACAAATGCACTTAAAAAATAAGGAAATGAAGTAGAACTATATTTTTTCAAAACAAATATAAAAATGTATTAAATTAAATTGCAATTAATTTCTCATTGTAAACCAAAAGCAAAAAACAACAGAGTATTTTTATGACTGTTTTGAAAAATCTATGATTTGTACACAATAACAATATGATTCATTTTGCGAGATCATCCATGTACTTTTTTGTTTTGATTTCTGAAAAAAAGTAGTAGTAACTCACCACTCTAAAACTCACCACACTAAAACTCACCACACTAAAACTCACCACACTAAAACTCACCACACTAAAACTCACCACTCTTAAACTCACCACACTAAAACTCACCACTAAATAAACTTGAATAAATTGAATACATAAATACATAAAATACTTTGACAAGTAAAATACATAAAATGTGCTGTTTATATGAACTTTCCAAAATGTTTACAATTATTGCAAAAAATTGTCTGTTTTGCAGACGGTGAAATATTGGATACATATGACGTACAATGGGTGATGCCACATTGTATGACATTTATTTAAGTACAAAACAAAAGCTCATCTGTGGTCAATATAAAAATTTAGGTTTTCGCCAACATTAGATACTAAATGCCCCACTGTGCGCCTGATGCCTGCAGCCTACAACACAAAGGTCTTTGCGGCTTGGCAACATTCCTTGTCTCTGGTTTGTGGTGCCTGCTGCCAGCACAGAAGTGAAAGGTTACAATTATTTACAAACAAAAAATAACAGCAGCAGCAACAGCAACAAAAAGAGCGCGCAATGGTAACGAGATGAGCAGTTTTTCATTGTTTCAAAAAAATAAAAAAAAATGTTGTAGTGTTTTTGTGTGTGGCAAAGTCACCAACAATTGCTGCATCGTTTGCACTGACATTAGAGCAACTCATAAAATGACACAGCAGCAAATGCAACTGCAACCGGAGCAACAACAGCAGCAGCAACATGTTAAAAAAAACACGTTTGACTTATTTTTTAGAAAAATCTAAAATATATAATTTTATTTTATTTGTAATTTTTTTTTTTATTGAGAAAAAATTGTAGCTGCGTTGCAGTGGCAGCAATAAAAAAAAATTAAAGCGCGGGTGTTATTGTTGCCGCTTGCCATTGCAACCAGTTTATTAGATGCGAAACATGTTGCTGAGAATGTTGTTGTTTTTTGTTGCTATTGCTACTACTATTCAATGTAATGTAATTGTACATATTTTTTGTGCATTTTACTTGTTGTTATTGCTGCTGCTGCTGTTATTATTATGGCATGTTGACGATGACGACATGTTGCTGCCTGGCATTTGGCAGCAATTCCACAGATGGCGCAAATCAGCAAACAAGTGTTTCTTTTTGTTGCTGCTGCTGTAGCTATTTTGTTTAAATAGCATGGGAAATATACATAGCGCTGCATCATCCTCTTTGCTACGACTAGAAGAAAAATTTGTATTTTTCCCAAGCTCAAAGTTTTCATGTTACCAAATGTTCTTCGATGTAATGCCAAAGTATTAGTAATAAAACATATAACCAAGTGTTATATGTAAGGTCTTCTTTTTTAGATGAGCATCCCTATGAACATCCCAGCCTGTTCTTCCGAATCGAGGCCCATCGAAATTGATATCTCATTTTAAAAAGTTTTAACAAGAAGATATTTTAAAATAAAAAACATTAAAAAATGCATATTTGACAACCTATAAAAACAAAACATTGGATTTGAACAAAAAAAAAAAGGTAGTGAGAATTTAAAAACATTCTGAGATGTGGGTGGCATATTTTCAAATTTAGAACCGATGATGAAAAGTTAATAATTTCTATCGTTAGCTTGAACTATGCTCTGCATAACCATAAATCATTTACTAATTTAACATTACATCCGAAATGCTAAAAAAATCATCCAAAAATAGACTAAAAACCAGTTGGGAAGGTTAGATCACATGGGAAATTTTAAAGTAGGTGTAATTATGATAGTTAGGATTATCAAAATTATAGTCGGTCTAAGCCGACTATAAATACCCTACACATTTGTATGGTTACCATTCAAAGTGATATATAGGTCACCAGGGTATACGAATCCTGAAAATAACTACAAACATTCAATCGCTGAACATTCAATCGCTGAAGAATTTTTAGGTGTTCCGAATTTCGATTTTTTTTTTTGTGAACCACAAGTCTTTTCGCCGGAAAACATTATTATCATGTATTTGAGCATGATGTCAATATATATTTGACCAACAAAGTTTACCTAAGCACGTATACATAAAAATTGATCTTTATATGTACATTTTATATGTGGTATTTGAACATAAGTGGTCGGATCATAGGTCACCATGGACCGATCTCGCCAATTTTTTCGCACATACAGCGTAGGTATATTAGTAATCTAAGTTATAAGTTTCATTTATCTAGCTCTTCAATTTTAAAAGTCTTAGGGATTTCAACAGACAGACAGACAGACGGACAGACAGACGGACAGACAGACAGACGGACAGACGGACAGACGGACATCGCTAAATCGACTCAGGAGGTCATGCTGATCAAGAATATATATACTTTTCCATACCGGAGATGCTTTCTTCTGGGTGTTACAAACGGCGTACCAAACTGAATATACCCTTTCACTCTTAGTGTAGGGTATAAAAATGCAAATTTTTCGAGTTTAGATTCAAATATCTTAAATACCTATCGGAATAACAGTGTTTACCGATATACTGTAATTAGTCTTGATTACTGAAAGAAACATTGCGTTTACAGTTCTTTTGAAAACTTGTTGTGTAAAGCACTGTATTTCTTTAATTCTAAAATGTGGCTGAAAAGAGCCTGGCAATTCGAGAGTTATTATCTTATAATCGTTACGTTATAGAAAAAAACTGAGTATGTAGACAAAATCAGCAACCGCGAATTATATTAAATTGATGTATGGGATGTACATGTCAAAAAATGTTTCGTTTTGTTGAGTAGTGTATTCGAGTATAAAATATAAATCCACAGAAAAATTAAATTAGTTCGTAGCAAGACTTACTTTTCCATCAATTTTATGTGTTTATCACACCTAGAAATACCTTGAATCTTGTATTCTATTAAATATTCATAGGCGTGTGTATAACGAAACAAAAACCATTTTATAAGGCAAATCGTGTTGCGATTGATCTCTTCTTCAATACATCGCATATAAGTAGCTATATGTTGAAAGCAACAGAACCAGACAGAGTATTTTCTAAATCATACAAAAAAAAAATAGTTGGAAGCTTCTTCTACAGTGGGTCAATGGGGTGTCATGATTTCGGAGTTATCATTTCTATGTTTTTTTTTGGTGTCAAAATATGCATGCTACAAAGTCCTAGCACGATGCATAAATCAATTTTAATCACTTTGCCAGTTTAGCTGTTGTTAGTTTGAGGTTGCTGCATGTGTTGGCCATCAACACCCATTATGGAGTTGCGCAAAAAGAGTTCAGTGGGGTCACGAAGTCTGCTTGACTCACTCATTCAGTCACTGAGACTGACTGAAGACTATGTGGCTGCGCATGTTGATGGCAACGATTTTATTTGCGCTGCCAATTGTTTGACAAACACTTGAATGCTTTGGACGCAGATGACATATATTTCCAAAAAAAAAAAACAGAAAAAAGATCGGTATTTTATTTTTCTCTAATTGACATGAGAAAAACTATTGTGCAATAAATATTCTTGACTATTTGGAATTGACATTAAATGCTTTAGGAAGAAAAATAAAATAAATTTTTGAAACTTACAATGACCGGAGGCGGACTGATCTAACCAAAATGAGCTCCGCCGCTAATAAATTTATAATTTCTCCTAAAATAAAGAGCCATACAAATAAATATACCAGAATTCTAAAGGCAAAATACAGACCTTACTGTCTGTATTATTGTTCGAAGTACCAGTACCCTAGTGAAAATTCTTTTAGAGCCATGATCGGTATCTGATCATTGAAACATCTAATTATTGAAATATCTGTCAGTTACATGACCTAGGATAGAACTTCTCAAATAGATAAAATGTAGTTTTGTGGAACTGAAAAATCGATGTAAAAAACACTTTGGTTGTAAGTAAAGGGCTTATTTAGATTAAGAATGTACAATATGTGGGTCTTAATGTAAGCAACATTGGATTTTTTTTTTACAAAATCGTCAATATAACCCATATGATTTAGTCATGATAAGGTCTACCTTCATAGGGAAACTTTCCACAAGGCTTTCATTGAACTTCTCCGATGGATTGAACTTCTAAAAGATCGATCTAAATGAATAATGAATGTCAATTGTATGTGCTGGTCCGGTTTTTTTAGTATTGTTACATGTGTTGGACTAAATTAATTTAAACAGTATGGAAAATTAGGTCTCATGTTTAATTTAGAAGTAGGGAAATTGCGATAGTTGGTGCGATGATGTTAGAAAGAGTTATGAAAATTATTGTCGGTTTAAGATGACTGGCAGACGGACATAAAGAAAGACTGACATCGCTAAATCGACTCAAGAGATCATACTGATCAAGAATATATCGTCACTGACATGCCAAACAGGCGAATATGCATTTTTAAAAATGTTGGGAAATGAAATTATAAAGTTTGAATTGCTTTAAAAATTAGTAAAAATTATTACTTTTTTCAATTTTTTTTGTTATTTTGGTTTATTCATCAATTAGCATCACGTATATAAAATATCTTTTAATTTGGAAAATGCACTAAATTATAAATACGGATCTTGTGTGACTATATTCTGACCAAAACGCAAATATTTTAGTTTTTTTTGCATAACTTATCATGGGTACGAGATCAAATAGTCTTGTGTTGGCATTAATTGTTTGTTTTTAACGCACTTATCGATTGGCATCATTATTTTTAAAAAAATTGTTAACAAGTTTTCCTGCTAATAACAAAAATAAAAAAAAAATATTTTAAATTAAAAATGCCAAACGATAGGTCCATTAAAAACAAACTATTAATTCCTCTACGTAATTATTTTATCTTGTACCACTAAGAAGTTATCGCTTGCATATAGCTAAACTCGAAAAATTGAAAATCTTGTCATGCCAAAAGGGCGAATATTTTCGTTTTTCTGCCATAACTTTTTATTGGAACAAGATAAAATAGTCAAGTAAAGCAATTAATTGTTTATTTTTAAAGTATCTATCGATTCGCATAATTATTGAAAAACTACGTTATCTTTTTTCCCCCCTTAAAAACGAAATGTAATCCCAGCCTCTGACTATAACCGTCGGGAGTTTTAAAATCCTAAATTCCCGACAATAAAAGACATCGCTAACAAAGTGTCACTGTGTATCACGTTATTCTAAAATGAAATACGCGAATTTTGCAAAGTTCATGGCTTCTACGTCTACTGCAAAAACCACTCAAATATCAAATCGCAGAACCTCTCACTAAGCATGCTATTAATTTAAAAATTAATATGCTTTGCAAATACGACTGCATAAACAAAACAATAATGGCAACCGAAAAGACCAAACCAAAAAGAAAAAAAAAACCCCGACACTCAAAGAAACCTTTTATGTGGCCAGATTTTGAACTCGTGAGCTGAGTGCATGCAAAACTCAGAGACTGCAAGAAGTGCCGCAAAGTATTTATTTGAATGTCACCGCTTTTAAAGACAGGCGGCGCGGCGGTAGTCGTTACCGTCAAGCGCTGCACAAAAATAGTAAAATGTACGACATACCGTGTACATTAGGCACAAAGCACTTCTGGAAGCTCTATTGTTGCACCTGTGCAGTGAAAAAAAAATAAAAATTATATATAAAAAAAAAATGAAAAATGACACAACTATTATATTAATAAATAAATTACTACCGAGACTGCTAAGCATTTAATTAGCAGATAAACTACTGCAAATTATGCAAATAATATGACAAACATTAATTTTTGCCGTCGTTGAAAGCGCAACTCATTGAATTTATAACCGTTATATTAGTCTGGTCCCGGGTAGGATGCATTGCAAAATGCTATGTGCCTCCATGAACAATGGCAGCACTGTCAAAGCCAATCCTTTCAAATTAACTCAATTTAATGATAGCTCTTTGCAAGTTATTAACTGCAACTGGGTGTTGTTGTGGAACTAAAAGGTTAAGACAGTCAAGCATAGCTGTTTAAAGAGTTAAAAATTGTAATTGTTAATGGCGGGCCTTTTGATTTTTTTTTATTTTTTTAGTTATAATAATTGCAAAAAGAGTGCAAAAACCTGATATTGTTTAAATATGCAATAGATTAAGATCTTGTCGTTTTGCGAACAAATATCATAATTATACTAAGTAGTTATTTGCCCTATTTGAGAAAACATTGTCATAGCCAGATTTGGCAAAAATACAAGACATTCATCAGTTTCTGATTCATAAAATAATTTTTACTAGGAATATTCATCATTTATAATTAGTTTTATTTATTTTTTATATTATTTAAATTTTATTCATGAAAAAAATGATAAAACTAACAGATTTTATGCAATTTAAAATACTTTTTTTAGTAACTATTACTCTATTAGCAATTTACCCTATTAGGGCTGACCTGATCATTGCCTGATCTGTTGGTCATGTAACTGGTGGAGTTCCCTAGTAGAAATTTGACCTATTAGTGTTGATATGATCATGACCAGTAAAAAAGCTAATTCCTAGAAATTTGCAACAGTCTTTTAATTTAAACAGTCTTTAGTTACTTTAAGAATTCGACAAACATTGCAGACCACATTCAATATTTCGATTATTGTCCAGACTGATGCAGTTATTGAAAATAGATCGAATAGAAAAAAATATACAATAATTTAATAAAGATAGGGTACAATTTATTTAAATAAGAAGTTATCTGCCATATCTCGGATACCTCCGATTACTCGAAGATTTCTGGAGTTAACTTCGATAAAAAATTCGATCTGGTTGCTTTAATGCTTCAAATTTTATAAATTTTTCAAATATTATAATTTTATTACAAGATATCGTCACTGACATGTCAAAGGGGTGAATGTGCATTTTTAAAAATTTTGAGAAATCAAATCATAAAGTTTGAAATGCTTTAAAAATACTTTTTTTTCAACTTTTTTTTACTTATTGTGGTTCTTTATTAATTAGCATAACGCTTATAAAAAAATCTTATGATTTGGCCAACTTACTGAATTATAAATACGGATTTTGTGTACTTTTGTGTACCAAAACGAAAATATTTTTGTTTTTTTACATTAAATTTGCATAGGTACAAGATGAAATAGTGTTGTTAAAGCATTAAATGTTTATTTTTAAAGCACCTATCGATTGGCATCATTATTTAAAATTAATTTTTCGAATTTTTGTTATTTGCAAGAAAAATGTTTGGCAACTTATTTTTAAATAATGATGCCAATCGATAGGTGCGTTAAAAAAAACAATGACTTTACACCACACTTTTATCTTTTACCTATGAAAAGTTATGGCGAAAAAACAAAAAGATTCGCCCTTTTGGCATGACAAGATTATTCAATTTATCGATTTTTTTTTATTTGCAAGACAAATGTTTGCCAAATAATTTTTATATAATAATGCCAATCGATAGATGCCTTAAAAAAATTATTAATGCCTTCATAACACTATTTTATTTTTTACTAGTAGATGGTATGACAAAAAAACGAAATCATTCGCCCTTTTGGCATGACCAGATTTTTAATTTTTCGCATTAACACTTTCGATTTTCTCTTTTGTGGCTAGAAATATCCAAAAAAAAACCACACACAATTATGGTACAGTATACTAACGGAATATAAATATATAAAAAAAATCATTACACATCCGCCCCTGTGGCATGATAGTGACGATATGATATTTTAACATTTTTCACTTCGATATCGCATTATATTTTGAAGCAATCTTGAAGTTTGATTTTTTTTTTTGTAAATCGATTCAATTTCACGTACCAAGAAAACTCATAAAAAATGCATCGATAGCTATATATCGATGCATTTTGTATGAGCCACAGGGCACTTCCCCGAAAATCATCATTACCCTGAAAGACATTTCACCGAAGTCATTTCTCCAAAGTGGACACTTCCCTGAATAAACATTTCTGCAAAAGGCCATTCTCCCGAAATATATTTCTCCGAACGGAAATTTCACCGAATGGACACGTCCCCAACATTTTTCAGAAATTAATATGTTGCCCGAAATGAACATTTCCCTGAAATTAACATTTTCCTGAAATAAACATTTCCCGCAATAAACATTTTTCCGAAACGGATACTACCCCGAAATGATTATTTCTTTGAAATGAACAATTTCCCGAAATGAACAATTTTGCGAAATGAACACTTCCCCGAAATGGACAATTCAGGAAATTGACACTTCCCCGAAATGGTCAACGCCCGAAATGAATATCTCCCCAAAATGGACATTTTCCCGAACATGGACATCTAAATACTCATAAAATTTTGTTGGTGTTTTTTTTAATAAAAAAAATATTTTCGGGGAAATATCAATATCGGGGAATTGTTCATTTCAGGGAAATGTCCATTGGAGGACGTCTCAATTCGAGGAATGGACATTTCCAATATCAATAATAATAGAAGAAAGGAAAAATGTGTTTGTGAAACATATTGGAACTTTATCGCAAAGGAAATATATGTTTAACAGTAATTATAATAAGTTTGAAACTGAAGTTTCGAATTAATGTAATCACTCATATTTCAATTCATATATCTCACATATTTACCAAAATCTGTTAAAAAACGAGGTATATGTTTATAAAATAAATTATTACAATCAACATATGTTTGCAGCCAAACATCTGAAAACAAAAAAGAAAACATTTGAAAACTTTTTAGCAAAGTAGAACACAATAAAGTGCGAATATTTCTTAAATGTAACAGTTACATTGAAAATAAACTCATGAAAGAAAACACACACAGATATAGAGAAAACAGAAAACATTCACAAGAAATGCATAAATTGAAAACCACAAAACGGTACTCAGGGCAATTGTTAACAAAATAATCAGGTTAAAAATGTAAAAACTGCCCGGGATGGCGTTCGCCTGACGCTGCGCTGCGCAGCACCAATGCCGCAAACTAACCGCGATATTGGCTGCAGTGCAATAAAAGATTTATTCAAGCGCAACATGGTGATGGCAATTCGAAGAGAAGGTCCGTCTGTCTGTCTTCTATATGTACCACAGAAATATGAGCTTCAACTAAATAATAACAAAGTGCTGCCTGCGCGTTAGGAGGAGCTGCAAACCAATGCGGAAAGAATGCAACAAAAAAAAAAAGAAAAACTTAACGCCAAGAATGCAATCATAACATAACGGATCGCAATCAGCATCCTATAGCATACCATCCCATCCCATCCTATTCCATCCCATTCCAAACCAACCACACGGTGCAGAATGTGCGCCAAAGTCAGTCAGTCTCCGCGCCCTCTTCGTCGCTTGGAAGAACGGCTACAGCTGCCTTGTTAGCCATATTCCCAGCTCGGCTTCTGCAGATGCTTGCAGCTGATCCCATTTCTTCGTGGAATTAAGTCATCCGCTGTTTGTCGTAGTCAACGTAATGGCTCCATGGTTCGGTTGCCAGCAACATTTATGATTAGCTGCTGCAGTTGCTGCCTTGATCGCCAAGTTTGACTGGCGATTAACAGCAATGCGCAATGTCGATAGGCTGTGGAATTATTACTGTTCGAAAGTGTATCTGAATTATTGTAATTTCACTGGCAAAAGGTGACCGCGGTAATGAGTTTGTTAATGGTGCAAAAGCATGCAGCAGGACGCAAACGAGGTGCTTCAATGCAGCCAAAATAGAATTTGGTTGGTGCTGCAAAAGAAGTCGCAGAATTTACGTTGCTTTCTAAAGCAATTAGAAGCACTCAATGAGGAGTATCAGCACAAAAACCACATGATTATGTTATATTTAATAACCACTAAACAGCTACTTTTAAAATATTTAACCTCTTGGTACAGTTAACCAGTTGCTTGGCACAGAGGGTCTTGGACATTATTTTCTGGTGCTGTTGTTGCAGCAACAGACAACGTTGTCGCTTCATGAGCAAATAGAATGGCATGGTTTGTTCAAAGTCAACACGGCTTGTTTAACCAAGTTTCTCACACCTTAAAACTGAGCAGCACCGCTTCTTTCTCACCTTTTACAAGAAACGGTTTCTTAACCTGACTAAAAATGAAAATGAAAAAAACCAAACAGCTACAATCTGGCACAACATCAGCATCGTCATCTTCAATGTTGACGTCGTCTACGTCCACATCATCGTCATCATCTGCACTACCTACTGGATAATAACAGGACAGTGCATTCGTTTTTATTCTTCATTTTTTTTTAAGTAATGAAAATATTTTCCGGCTCTAATTTAAGTGCTTTTCCCGATTTAGTCGACATTTAACATAACATAACATTTTGATTTTATTTTTTTATGTTTTTAATGTTCATTGCATTGCTTCGGTGCTAAACTCATTTAAACACTTAACACTTAAACTATTTTAAGTGCGTCCAACGCACGACCGACTCCGACTCTCTTGGCCGCAGGTGTCATTAATGATATATTTTAGGCTTTATCCTAACACAAAATAGAAACACATACGGTTCACTACGAAATAATGGTCATGTTGGGGCCTAAGATGGAGCCTTAATTAGAAAAGAACAACATGCGGTGCTAGTTTTTACATTATTCAGTAGCGTGTTGTATAATTTAATGAAAATATTAAAAAGTACTTTGAGAATACAATGAGAAAATATAAGTATTCGATAAACTATGTTTATAAACTATTTTTATAAAATGTGTTCCTTCAAAAAGGGGCTATGAATAATATGGCAGAGTGACAACGAACACAAAATTTCAGTTTAACGCATAAATGCTGCCCCTAGATGTATGTTCTATGACTTTCACATTGCATTTCACACCGTAAATGCTGCATACCTTTAGGGGCATTTCACGAAATTTCGATTTTAAAACCAATGTGATTAAACTGAAAACAATTTCGTTTGATTTGAAAACAATTTCATGGGGAAAAAATAAAAACTTAATAATTTCAGTGAAATCGAAGAGTGTGACTTCCAACCTCTGGTCGAGTTGGTGTGGAATTGCGCAATAAAGTAAATATTAAGGTTTTCCTAAAATGAAAATTTTCAAAAATATTTTTGATTTTTCAGAAAATAATTTTTTGTACAAAATTTCTAAATTTCTAGTATTGTAATATTTAGAGTTTCTCACTCTTTTAATCCTAACCGTCACATACACTTGCCACATGTTGGCTTGGCACATACTACAACCAAAAAAAAAAAAATAAACCTTCGAATCCGTTAACACATTGTGCTGACAACAACAACAACAACAACAACAATATGAAGTACACTTCCAAAAAATATATATCTTGCACGTTGCTCGTGCAATTATCCGCTTAGAATTGAACGCGTTGCACATTCCAAGTGCGCTTCTCTGCCCTGGTCCCACTTCTGCGCTTTTTGGGTACGGACAGAGGCAGCCTGTCCGTATCTCTGTCTGTCTTATTGTCTTCCTGCCAATTCGAAGTTTTACAACAAGTAGCAAAACGTTAGAAAGGGCGCCACAATTGCAAAAACAACATCCTGTTGCTTGGGCCGTTTTGGCCAACTCGTGTTGCTGCTTTCTCTGCCACAGCGTCGTCATTTAACTGTTCTTGGCCACAATGCTAGAGCACTTGATGCGCTGTAATTTTCTAAAGCAACAACAAAATTGTGCTTGGCCCAAACACTTAGTCGTTGCACCTGATGCAGCAACAGCAGCAGCAATCTACTCGTCAAAGCGTCGATCGAGCAGCGCGCCACAAGCAGTTGAAGTCGCGCACGAGTAATTTTTTTTTTTTTTTGTTTTCAACTTTTTGTTACTCTTACAAACTCTAACGGTTTGCTGTGAAAATGCAGGAGGAAATTGTTGTCACTTACGTTGCAGTTGCTGTAGTTTGTGGCATTTTTTTTTAATGTTCTCAATGTGTTTTTATTTCGGGAGGAATGCATTTAATGTATTATGATCACTATTATAGTTATTAAATCAGCAACATATAGTTTAGGTAAACGTAAATATGTTTAGCACAATCGATTAATATGTTTAATGCTGCAATACAAATACAACATTGTACTTATTTTGATAAATATGCATTTAATGCAATTAATGTTTTATGATCATTATATTTATATGATGTGCACAAATATTATTTTATTGTTATTTATTCTGGTAAACATATTTACGTTTACCTTAACTATATAAACGTAAATATGTTTACCACAATAAATAAATTCATATTTGTGAAAACATGGAATCGAAAAAATGTTTGATGCTGCAATACAGTTTGCAACAACATTTATATTTATTTCGAAATTTATTTCTAATATGTTTCCTGCAATCAAAAAACTGTTTTTGTGTTACCAATAAGAAATATTTATCAGAAACCAACTGACTACAAACATTCGATGCTAAACGATTAGTTATTTTAAAATGAACATAACAAGTGATAATTTGAAATATGTTTTCTGCAAGCAGAAAAATTAATTTTAGATTTTTGTTATGAGTATGAAAAAGCAAAATTGCATATTTTTTTAAATCAGTTTCTCAGAAATATTTATTCGAAACTCAAACAAACAAATTAGTACAAACATTTAATGTTCACATAAACATATTATTTCAATAGTTAATATGTAGTTTTTTTTTTTTTTTTGGAAAATATGTTTCTTTGAACAACCAATAATATTTTGACATATCATATTAAATTATAAATATGAGCTGCTATATTTTGTAATATGTCCTCATAAACATATCTACACTCACAGTTCGCATCCACTATAGAAACGCATTATAATGATTATTGATTTTTGGGAGTGTTCAGAGTCACATTACCGAACTGACAGACAGACAGACGCACAAGTATTATTTAGCATATTGCAATAAATCACAGCGTATCAAAGCAATGTCATCGCACAGACAAAAGCGATCAAATCGTTACCACTTTTATTGCAGCTCAAATACTAGGCATGCAACTCAAAGCCTATTTTTTTCGAATGTATTATTTTCAGCAATGATTTCTTTGCCATGCTACAACCTTCGAACCATACAACCACATCGTATACATGAAGTCGAAGATAGCTACCAACTTTTGTTGTCCAAATTTGTATGTTTCGCAAGTATCCTCTGCACACGTTCACCGTTGCCTAGTCTAAAACGATGCAGCAGTATGCTTTGGGCTTCTGGCATCTTCCTACTCCATCCAGAACAATTGGAACTGTGCGCCGTCGCTTACGGTAATTTCATCTGCATTTCACTGCGTAGCCTTAAATGGAGTCAGCGCGATATAACAATCAAATAATGTGCACAATATCTGAATGCAAATGCAAATATATATTATATATCCTATATAGATAGATGCTATGCAGGGCTTTTTAGGCTGTACGCCTTAAATGGTTATGGTATGAGCATTTTTGACCTCTTCTGTTAATACAGTTAATATAAATATGTAGAGTATGTGTTGTAGACAAAATGTTCTAATAACTTTTGTGCGTTTGATAATTCTGAGAGAGCCGGTTTGACAGTTTCAGCATTGGGTCCTTTCATTATGTAAAAAGTTAAAGGGCTATTTCAATCCCAAAAAAATCAAATATTTTTTACAATTGTGAATCATGACTAAATTCTTAGTTAAAATTCTTAAAATTTAAAACAAATATAAAGAGTAATATTAAAAGAAAGTATTAAATTAAAATATAATAAATTAAGAAAAAAAATATAAATGTACCTAGTATATATATTAAATATCAATAACTCAAATCAATTTCCAATAGCATTTATGTTATCGCCACTTAACTCCAACACTCGACATATTTAAACTTTCAATGTCGTGCATGTCTTGCCTCTGTTAGACACTTTAATGTTTAATGCAGCTTGAAAACAAAAAAAAATGTTCACTGTTGACTCGAAACACTTCTCGTTGACTGTTTGTGGCAAGTGTTTATCAGCCCCATTCAACATTTTTATCAGGTTCAAGGCAGTTCAATATGTTTTCTTTTCCAAGGATATCCACAGCCAAAGGCGGAGTTTGTATCACAAGTGTTTTGTTCCTTCTCAAAATATGCCGTGAAGCTGCCATTTCCTGCTAAATATTACCCAAAATATTCCATTTATCAGTGAGTTTGACGGAAAAATGCGGCATATTTTGAAAACAGATAGCTTTTGATACAAACTCTTCCTTTGTCTGCTGAAAATTTTTCGAAAATATGTTTTTAAACTGCTTTGATCTTCAAATATTCTGTTCTAAGGTTGAAAATGAGTCTAACTAGTCATTCAACTACTCAACTACATTACATACAAGTTATGGGTTTACTTTTTAGTATACCATATCTCGTAAAGTATTCAAGATAAAGTTATAAAATTTAAAATTAGTAATAAACAATCATTTATCAATACGTCATTTAACAAATGGATGTGATCTGCCAAAAATTATTCACTTTTTTACTTTAATGCCTATTTATATAGCACTCTATTATAATGCTTTCACATAATTATTGTTATCCTTAAATGTCACCTATATATTTTTGTTATTGATAACTCAATGTCTTCCAAAGGGTGTGTACTAATTTTGGAATATTACAAACTGTGCATTATTTTACTTTTTCCATTTTTTGAATTTAAATTAAATTATTGTTGAAAAAAAAAACATTTTCCAAGTTCTGATAAGAAAAATATACTAGCGCTTTAAATAAAATATCTATATTAACATTTTCCTAGAAACTATGATAAATTATCTGTAAAATAAATATAATATTTTTTCTCTGAGCTTAAAACTATAGAAGTTATAATAAAATATACGTTTTTATCCACCTTTATAAAGTAAATTTTGAAAACACCCTGCACCCAAAAAAATACCATTTTTATAGTATATAGTTTTATACTATTTTTATAGTATATAGTATAGTTTTTAACTATTAATAATAGTCAATAGGATAAATAATTATTTTAATAGGAAAATACCATTACATTGCCATTGAGTTTATATGAAAAGATTTATTTTGTGTATACTATTAAATCAATATTTGTCCTCTTGACCAATTTTAATGGGATTTGAGGGATTTTTTTTTCTGGGTGTGTATATTATTGGTGTTTCAAATGGAACCAAACACTAGAACATTTCTTTTCATAAAATGAACCAAGAAATCAGTCTCTAAAATAGGTTTGTTTTTTTTTTTTAAGTTATATTCTTTTATTAAATTATTAATGTGTGTGCAACCTGTTCGATTGTGCTCTCTGTTATTCATTGTGCTATCAATATTGTGTTATCGTAATTCAACATTTCTTACTGTGGAAATACTCAATTTTGCACAATATACTCAATGAAATTGACTCACATTTTATGAGTCACAACTCTCGTTAAGTATCGCGAAAATCAGCTGTGGAATTTTACAGAGTATAAACGAATTTTAAAGAGCATCGACGAATTGCTCTGTAGCCTTGACATAAGTTTAGGGTTAATGAACACTGATAAGGCCAAGCTTTAATAAGGCGGATATGAAAAACAAAGACTTCATAAATTGAATTTATTTTTGGCTGTATCAGTTAAACTTTTTGGGGTGCATTTGATTAGCTTGACACGCCATTTGATGAGTTAATTGGAAAACATTTTTTTTAAATTGAAATAGTCCGATACTGGTACCTACTTTTATATAGGGCCTTGAAAACAAAAAATTGTTCATTGAGTCCAACACTCTTAGTTAAACACGTCTTAGGTTCAGTTTTATAGTTTAAACTTGGTTTAAACTTTTCATATTTTTAAAGCATCTATAGCTCTTAATCAAATCGGCCAGTTTTCATTAAAATTTACAGACTGAAAGCCAATTAGTAATCAGTTTATATGACATTTATAATATTTATGATATGTTGACTATGGACAAAATTACATCTGGTTTAAACTACGTTTAATTAGTAAATTTGACTGAAAAACTGTGCCTTAATCTGCTGAAAATCTTTCGATAATATGATTGTAAACTGCTTTGAGAATTGAAATATTTTGTATTGATTACCAAAAATATTCCGGTAATTTGGATTTTTTAAACTTAGTTTAAAGTTTGAATATTTTTAAAGCATCTATAGCTCCTAATCAAATGGGCCAAATTTCATTAAAATTTACAGACTGAAAGTCAATTAGTAATCAGTTTATATGACATTTATAATATTTATGATATGTTGACTATGGACAAAATTACATCTAGTTTAAACTACGTTTAATTTGTAAATTTGACTGAAAAACTGTACCTTAGTCTGCTTAAAATCTTTCAATAATATGATTGTAAACTGCTTTGAGAATTGAAATATTTTGTATTGATTACCAAAAATATTCCGGTAATATGGATTTTTTTTTAAGTAATATTAAATGCATTTTTATTAAATTATTAATTTGTGTGCGCCCTGTTCAATGGTGCTCCCTGTTATTTACGGTGTTATCAATATTGTGTTATCGAAATTCCGAAATTCGTTTGTATGGTGGAAGTACTCAATTTTGCACAATATACTCAATGTAATTGAGTCACATTTTGTGATTCACAACAACTCTCGTATCTTATTGCGTATATTTTTGGTCGGGACTTTTCGTATATAAATGGATGCAATTTTTAATGGGCAGTTCAGTTTATAAACAAATATTGTCAAAAGAACATCTTCATTTATATCGGAAACAATTTTAAAAACATATAAAGTAACGCGAACATCAGCTGGAAAAATTTTAAAGAGTATTAACGAGTTTTAAAGTGTATTGACAATATTTTTATGGAGTGCAAAAAAAAACTAGGACTAAGATTTTGCGCTTTTAGTCGTTTTTTTTTTTGTTTTTGGGTAGTATTTATGGTTGCGAATTTCATTGTAGCCTTGAAGTTTAGGGTTAATGAACACCGATAAGGCCAAGCAGTAATAAGACAAAGACCTCACAAAAACAAAGACTTCATTAATTGCATTTATTTTTGGGTGTATCAGTTGAACTTTTTATGATTCATTGGATTGATTTGACTCGTCATTTGATGAGTTAATTATAATTGAATTTTCAATTGAAACAATCCGATAAACATAGATTTCAATTTTTAAAATATAGAGCTACAATTTCATAAAAACATTACAAAATATTTCGCAGAACTGCTATAGTTTTGAGTTGGCTGTATAATTAGTTGAAACTATAATTCTGAGTGGTGGTTACATTTCCATATTTATCTGTGGAACTCATTGATTTTCAAATGACTCACACATAAATTATACAATTATTAAAATATTACTAATATATATATGGTGCAGTATAAAATATATCTACCAGACAGTGGTTTGCAAGTGCACTATGTTGAACCTGTTAATGCATGTAATTGGTGCAAACAACAATTTTTTTATGATTGATCAAGTCATAAGTCAAGACAACTGCCAAAGACTGGTTGTTATTAAATATTGACTGTTCGTGCCAGACACATATGGGAAAAGTCCTTCAAGCTATGCAAATGAAGCACACAAAGCAATTAACTGTATAGGTTGTAGTTTTAAGAGTTTTTTTTTTTTAAATAATAATAAAAAAATTGATTAATTAATGGAAATATTTTTGATTTATCTTTTTAGCCACATCATGCAGGATCACAATTCAATGACACCCTGTCTGCTGTTGCTCTCACTGTTGCTTTGCTGTCAACATGTTCTGGGTGTTTTGGGCAAATCTCAAATGTGCGAAGTAGAAACTGGACAAACTAATATCATTCTCGATATTGAAGAGAGTCGTGGCAATTGTAAGTATAACAAAATTTTCATTATAAAAGTAGTAGAACGCATCCGGAGTAGAAATTTCGGTAGTGCTAGGGCTTATAAAAAAAATAACATACCAAATTCAAAAATAGGTATTCATTAATAGGTTCCTTTCCAATTGAAATTACCCGAGATAGAATTTCTGACATTTTTCAGGAATATTTCGGGTATTTTTCCCGCAAAAACACAGATAATTGAAAGATTTTCTGAAGCGTATGGCAGGTTATTACATTTTATGGAATTTTAAAAAAAGATTCAAAACATATATTCGGTATATGATCAAAATAGGCAGTTTATGATCCAAACTCCCCCTTTTTCTGCTTGAAATCATTTGATAAAATTTTTCTGAACTGTGTTTAGCCTTTCAAAAATCTATTTCAAGCAAAAACACAGATAATTGAAAGATTTTGGGAAGTGTGTAGCAGGTTATTAAATGTAGTAGAATTTTAATGAATGATTCCCGTCATATTTTCGGAATGGTATCAAAATAGACACTTTTTGATCAAATCTCACCCTTTGTCTGCTTGAAATCGTTCGGTAAAATTTTTCAAGCCTGCCAAAAATGTTGTCTTGGGTACCTTATAGTTTTGGCGCTACAGTTCTGTATAGAACTTCGGCCGAGCTCTCTCACCATTTTGAGCTGTGCGTGTTATATTTGTACTCAAATTGGTGGGACCTACAGTTTATTGCCGAATCCGAACGGCGGGTGAGAGCTTTTCATAGGCAATGATTTTACTCTCGTAGGTTTGCCATTTACTGACGAGAGGTAGCGCGGTATAGAAAAGATGTTGTTAGCCCCAGTCCAGGCTTGAACCGGGGACCTTTCGGCTCGCAGTCCAACGCACTAACCACTGAGCTACCGCGGTTACCTTACAAGAATTAAAAAATGCAGCTCTGATCTGGTTTATTATTTACTGAGCTAATGTTGTACATACTAAAGGTAACATGATAATTGTGTACCAGAGCAATGATCTAATAGGGCTTACCCATTGAAAATCGGATCATTTCCCGATGGAGTATCGGTCAAATTTATACCAGGGAAAATGAGAATTAAAGCCTGTCGTTCTGTCGAAAATTATATTCCCTGAATACAATGCATTAAATATAAAGAGTTACATTAACACATTGTGTAGTGCCTTTGTCAATATTTTAAACGCGGCGGTGCTCTTCAATTAGAAGCCGCAACCGAAGTGCAGCTGAAAAATGACTATGCGGAATTGTGAAATGTTTAAATTACAAACATTTGTGTAGACGTGACTTTTTGTGTATATTTATTTTGTTTTTGCAAATTATTATTTTATTGTTTTGTTGCACATAACTTGTTTCAACTCATTCTCATCTGAATCATCATCATCATTATTATCGACATCGAGACATCGACGTACACATGTGAGCCGCTTTTATTCATTAATCATCAATTGCAATCTTTTGCTTTCTGCACGCGTCGGTTCAAATATTCATTTAGACCCATGTTACATACGTTGTTATATTTAAACTGGCAAAGAGCCTCTACGCCCCATAGTAAAGTTATCAGCGCGCGCTCATCAGTTAAACCAAAAGATTGTTTATGGCCACATGAGGCAGCAAAATAGGCATAAAAGCGCGCTTATCGCTGATATTGAACTTAAACAAAGCAAAATAAATAAAATAGTAAAATTAAATAATAAAATAAAAATGATGCTACAGAGTTCTGCTTTAATTTAAGACCTATTTAATGCATCATCAGTTTTATATTTGCGAGCAATAAATGCTTTCATTTAAAAGATGAATTTAACTTTTTGTTTCTTTATAAATTTTGTAGTAAAAAAAAAATGTTGTTTTATAATACGATAATTTAGGAAAAATAATATTTGATCGTGGACCAGTCAACTCTTGTTTGAGAATTTGACACCATGGTGCCATAGCATAATCCGACAATTAGAAGAATTGTAAATATTCAACGAAGCTTCTTCAAATTCCTGACAATTAAAATCTACTCTTTTTGAAAATCGAAAACATATGCAAAAATGTATTTAAAGTTCCCTCTGCACAATGTACACTATTATACTCTACATTACGAAGTGCATTTTGCAACAGTATTAAAGTGAAGTCTCTCCAGCGATGGAGACAAATACTTCAATGCAGTATTTGTTTCATTGGTGTCAAGTATTGTCAATGCATTTTTTTCGTGACATTCAATATTTTGAAAAACAAAACCAAATGACACTACTGTGGCTGAAAATGCAACAAGTTTAGTGAGGGCAGTGAGTGATCTCAACTAGTAACGAGTGAAAAGATGAACATTGAAAACAACAACAAATCTGCCGCTCGGCGTTCGACGGCAGTAATGTTGTTGTTGGTATTTATGTGTTTATAAAAAATACAACCCTTTTTTCAAAAAGAAAAAAATGAAAAAAAAATATCTTTTTACGACAAAAACAACTCATTGGTCAAAAAAAAATATTTAAAAAAGAAGGTTTTATTAAAAAAAAAAAAATTGTTTGATAAATAAAAAACTTAAAATATTATATTATTTTTTATACCTTTTGAATTATTTTCTATATTTCAATATTAATAAAAATTCCTTATAGTAATTCCTAATAGTAAAAAAAAAAAAATACACTGAGTACTCAGTGTCATAAGCAGTTCATTTCAGTATTTTCATATACCTCTTCACTAGGACTACGTCTTGTTTGTGTTTTGTTTTGACACTACTTGTGCTTTGTTGTTGTGTGCAACACATTCATTTCATTTTCAAGCATAAAGTCGGCAACATGTCTTGAAATAAAATGAATGTCTTTAAGTGGGTATCAAATGCATTTGTGCAGATGTCTAATATCTATAACATAGATGTTTTACTGTTCATATTCGGACAATTGCAAGAACTATTCATGATATACGCAGATTTATTTATCATGGAAAGAACTAATTATGAAATACAAATTATGTATTGTAATTGTGTAAATTAAAAGACCATGACAATGTCTACCCTAATAAAGAAAATTAACGTGAGTCAGACAATAATTCGTGTAATATATCCAGCAATACTTTTTTTGATCATACTAGCTTTACTCAGACAATTGGAAGTAGGTATTGTTAATTTTCTAAAAAACTTCTAAACATTATTTTAATACAAATCTAGATAAATATTTTTTCGATTGAAGTTTGAATTCTAGAATGTAATTGTCTGAACATAAAGAGGTATGTCGAATTCGACACCTATTGGATAGAAGATGTAGCAAAAAAAAAAAATCCTGAATAAAGCTTTCATCCCTAGTAGAAATTATACCAGGGCCATAAATACGAACCAAATATTGAATCTTTTACTTCACATAATTCCAATACAATATCAATATTATTAGGTCATGTCAATCTTACCCTGGCCAATTTCTATTAGGAAAATAGCGTTCATTAAAGAATTCTTTAAGAATTTTTTCTGCAAGTCTTACAATGTAAATGCTTCCAGTCTACCGTATAAATTTTGATATCAGTGTCTAAAACGATGCGTTACCTGTACCAAGAAGCTGCTACGTGCAGCCATTTAAAGGCGTCTTGTATTTCATAAAAGTAATAATAATAATAATATATATAAAATACAAAATAAAAAATACTATGGAATGCCCAACACACAATGCAAGAAGTAAGACCTATTATTAGACCTCAACAGCAAAAAGTGAGCAAAAACTCTATAAAAGAAGCCATATGAAAATGGAAAATGTTTGTGCGTGTGTAAGTAGTTGCCATCGTGGCTTCTTGCAAAATGTCCTCCGGTGCATTTCGCATTTACAAAGCCTTTGTAACAATGCGAATGTGTACGAAACGTTTCTGTTTTAATTTTTTTTTTTTGTTCTTCTTTTGTATTGTTTACAAAATGATTGGCATTTTTATGTTCCTTACTACGAAATGTTTCGTAGTGAGAACTTACAAGGTAATCAATGGGTTCCTGCGAGTACAATTGAATTTTTACTTACGGCGTTTCGATGATGAGGAAGGTTTTTGTGCATGATTTGTGAGTTAATTTTGGAATTACGAAAATTATATGCTGTTTCTTTGATCTAGCATGGAATAGAGAAATATGTGACAATGATATGTAATTAATTAGGAGATGTTCTGTATAATTACAACACATATTTAACATATATATATACATAAATTGTATAGATTCCTTAGCCAACAATTTTGATTATATAATGGCCATGTATAATTTATACTAGAGTTAGTGAAAAAACCTCAAAACTCCAAAAAATGCCAATGCAAACTAAAATTTTATATATTAAATGAATCGAATTCAGCAAAAATAAATTCTATCTAATTTAGGGAATGGTCTGCGAATACAAAATAATGTGGGAGTCTCGGATTAAGTGTTTCTAATCGAGTTAATGGCAGTCATACTCTCTACTATATGGCTTTTTAATACCCATGAAGGACTTTAATCCTGTGACCTTTTGGCAATTCCGAGGAATTAGGAAAAAGTTGATGATTTCCGGTATTTGTCTAAATTTATAAATGCTCTGTATGCCATTCTTTTCGATAACGTTACGAGATCAATGCAAGAAGAAGGAGATTTCACACGATATCGTAGGCCTATCAAGGACTTCAATTCTTTGAGCTTTTGATTATTCCGGGACTTTTTGGTTTAGGAAAAAATCGTTGATTTTGGAAATTATTCTAAATTTAAAATTGTCCAGTATGCCATTCGTTTTGAACTCGTTCGAAATCAATGAGAGAAGAAAAAGAATTCCCACGTTATCGGATACTATATCGTGGACCAACATGGTAGGGAGATATCAATGCGTTTCGTAGAAATTTTCTCGGTACGAGACATTTTTTGAAATGTAGATATGCTCGAAATTGCTTTGAAAAATATTGCAGTTTCCATGCGATAAATATTTAAATAACGTATCTTGTCAAAGAAATTTAATGTATGAGAAATTTAAAAAATTAGAATCAATAAAGCAACGAGATCGAACTCGAAGTTATTCGGGAAAGCTTCGAGACATCGGAGGTCTCCGAGACATGGCATATTGGGTGTATATAATGACTAATAGGGTTGCAAATTACAAGTTTTATTAAAATTACTTTTGGTGCACTCTTCTTTGATGATATTAAAACTGTTTCAAACTCGGGATTGGAGAAATATTTCGCGATTTTATTATTTTGTGATATTCGTTAAGATTTTTTTTACGATTAAGGCAATTGCAAGTCTTAGGGCTTATAAAATTAAAGCAAAGTAATTTGAAATGTTTGTGCCATATATAGAAATCAAACCAAATAAATGTGTTTGTCTCTCGGATGTCTGTCTGTTTACAAAATGCCCGCCTATCAATGTACATAAATTCCTTTCAACGCAGCACCTAATCAAAAACATGCATGCCAACAAATCCAATTACAAATTCAATGATATCTAAATTGCTTTCTGAACATAATCAATGAGTTGGCCACCAAACTAATAAATGCGCAACAACCAGACTGAGAGAGAGAGACATAGATAGGTACACCACCGACCGACCGACAGACAGACACACTCATGGCAAACGTAGAATTTATGGATGCAAATCGAAACGTGAAGCAGCCGGTAGTTGCAAGATAAACAGCTTCAATTAAAGCATCGACTGCAGCAAACAGCCATTGCAAAAAATAACCGCTTTTGGGCAGCTTTTGGCATTTCTGAGGGTTGCTGCGCAGCACAATTAAAAGAGTGCCTTCGCTCCACATTGAGTGTTGTGCATCATTACATAAATCAATGCGAATTCACCACTTCATCAGTGCAGCAGACAGACAGACAGCAAAATGTTGGAAATTTTATTTTCTTTAACTGAGTAGCAGCAGAACGCAGTGAAATAGCTGCTGCCTTTAAATCGAACCGAACCGTAGTGCATCCCATCTGACTCACAACCAGATCCAGTAGGCCGTCGGCAGTCCACAGCCAACAGCCATCAAGCATCAACTATGATGCCGGCCAACAAACGACGTCATGCTGAACGTCATCATGCACACAAATGCATGTTAGTTAGAAAATGCTAATTTAAAATAATTACCATTAATTGCTAATCTCCTTGACCGATGCAGAGTGACGGACGGCCGGGCAACCACTGATTTCAGAAAACATCCTTCCTGTTGGGTCACTTGCCTCACATCACATCGGATCGCATTGCTTTGGATGCTGCTGCTCACTGCCCACTGCAGCAGCATTTGCCAGCAATGTCTCTGAGTCATTTATGTGTCTACAACTCTACAACTGCCTGCCTGTCTGTCTGTCTGCCTTACTGCCTGCCAGAGCTGTGAAAGATTGAATCTTTTTTGGATTTAATTCATTTGCAAATCCACGAAAATGATTCAATTCCTTGACTTCAATTCATTTATCTGATTTAAAAAAAGCAAATCACAAATCTTTTTAAAGAAATAGACTGCAATATTTTTTAAATTCATTTGTTAATATATTTTTAGATTTACATCAATAGATGTAAATCTTTTTTAAAATCTTTATTTAAATCATTTACAGATGGAATCATCTGAAGTTCCAATCACCTTTCAAATCATTGGATTGCTGGATATATTAAGCAAAATCTTTGAATCGAATCACAAGATTATGCAATCAATTTTTAATTCAGTGATTTAAATCATTTGTTCATTTTAGTCTTAAGATTGAATCACAAAAAGCATGCAATCATTTTTCAAGTCAAATGATTCAATCCCAAAAATAAAAAATCATTTGTCAAATCATTTGGTTGCAGCATAAACGACTGAAACGCAAATGATTTTGCAATCACTTTGCTCAAATCATTTTTCTCACTCAAGATTGGAAGCAAAACACACTCAAATTTTTTTTTACACTCAAGATTGGAAGTAAAACAAATTTTAATCTTTAGTGATTTGAAATTTTTCGATTTATTTTTTTAAATCTTTGTGATTTAAAACAAGTTTTTGACAATTCAAAAAATATGTATTGAAGCATTATTGTTAAAAGAAGTAGTAAGCTTGCTCAAAAGTGACTCGCGCAGCAACAAATGACCGAAAGCATCGACTTATGTGTAGAGTACAGTGGGGCAGCGAGTACCTAGTGTTGGCGAAATCCTCAAAAGTAAAATTGACCTCAGACACTTTTTTTTCATTGTATAGTAAATTAATTTGCTTACAATGTGGCATCACTCAATGTATGCCATATGTATCCAAAAAATTCGTTTATTTAAATCGTTTATTTAAAAAATCATATATTTTTTTAATATCTGGTGTTTATTAAGTTTTGCCACCTCGCGGCGGGGATTATAGTGTTGCATTTTTAGAAATTCCGGGTAATTTAAATGTCTATTTAAGAGTTTAATTACTTTATATTGGTTATAACGGACCAATTTATAATGCTTATTATTTTGAATTACTAAAATATACAAATTTTATCATTTTAAATAATTATAAATTTTTGTTCATAAAATTTATATTTTTTTCGCATGTAAAAAAAAAAACATTTTTTTTTTGTACAATGTATGTGACTAAAGTGATTAAAATCTCAAACTTAACTAAATTTTAAAATAATTATTTATTTCTTATTTCTGCCCTATTTTACTTAAGAAATAATGCAAAACTGGTGGAAAGAGAGTGCGGTAAACGGAGGCAGCGTGATCGACTGAGAGTTTTAGCAGTTCACACGAACTTATATTCGTTGTGCTCGCTCAAACTCTAAAAATCCTCTCACCCTTTCCGCTTTACCGCTGTTCCCCTCACAAAGCTCCTTGCGGTTTGCTCCAGTTGAGTTGCCAGTCAAATATGCCATCTCCATATTTGAGTTATACATTAAATATCCTAAAATACTTAATAATAGTAACAGAATATATACTTAAATTGAGAAAAACACTTTTAAAATATTAATTAGAAACATGTTTTTAAAACATATTTTCAAATTGTTCGATACCAAAAATATACCATATGTTTATCGATTTTTTGTTCCAGATAACTAATCTTTATCAACAGATTCATTTTCTTTTAAATGTATACTCAAAAATAAATTTAGATATGAAATCATCATTAGATGAATTTCATGTAATTAAAAAAATATAATTAAAAAAAAAAATACAAGATGCATTTGTCTATTTGATTATTATCAGATTATAATAATTGTAATTCAAATTAAAGTTACATAATAAAATTACACAAACATTATACAATGAGATAAAAAATGCACGCTTTTGTGGAATTAATCAGAAAGTGGCAACACTGAAATACAAGTATGTCGATCGTATCAGTCGAACCCATAGTTGCCAACCAAAATTCCCATGAAAAATAAAAATAAATACCTTTTTCCCATACGACCCAGCCAACGCAAGAACTCCGAAAAGATTGTTTTCACAAACTTTTACCTGAGCCTGAGCGCTCATGTTTCATTCAGAAAAGAGTCTTGAAATATACATTTTCTGATAAAAATGCGTCATTCAGACCTGAGCATAGTTAGAAGGCTCTTTTTTAATTATTGTTTCTGAACCTAAACATGGTCTAGCAAATAAGCCTAAAAGTAAACTAAAAAAGCTCATGTATCTGAATCTAGGAAGATTCATTTTTTATTCATAAAAAGTTTCCGAAAAGGCTCCTAAATGAGCCTCTATAATATCATAATATTGATTTTATATAATGGCTATTTCTGCAACAAGAGAAACGAAATAGTTGCTAATACATATCAACTTTTTTTTTAATATTATGTTATGGATAACATTGTGTATTCACTATAAATTAACACAAATCAGGACAATCTATCGGCCGACGTCGACTACATTGACTGTTCGAACACATGATCTGAGATGCCGTGGACGGCAGACCAAATGCTGAACTTTATTAGTCATTTGGTTTATGTGCGGCGATTCAATCAAAGTCTTTGAATGTTTTTAAAGCATCCTTTCCGTATGAACGACAACTGCTGTACTCCTACGAGGTATTGCGAATCCAACTCTGTCTTTTCAATATTCTCGCCACCGCGTTCATACCAAGAGAACAAACAGAAAAAGACAATTAAAAGCAATGTAATTAATGTATGATATTATTTATTACCTTTTTTATGCAATCTTTAAAAATGTGTTAAAAAAAACGTTACACACTTATGTCACAATTATTTTTGATTGACAATGTTGCCTTGCTATTTAAAATGAAAAAAACTTAAAATAATGTTGTTCTAAAACATTTTTGTAATAAATCAAAACACTCAAGTTATATTCAAGATTCTAGAGCCTGAGTGTAACTTGAACTCTGGCGGTAGCTGGGGACTTATTTAAAATTCCCACGTGGTAATTTTGGTTGATTTAATTCTCACAGCACATGAAAATTACCACAAAAATTCCCATAGCACATGAAAATTACCACAAAATTCCCACAGTCATTAAAAATTACCACAAAAATACCACAGAAAGTAAAATTAACTCAAAAATACCAGATCAATTTATAAATACCAAGAAAATTCTTAAATGAACTAAAAATTTATGAACATAAAAATCACATGGGAATTAAAAACCACTTAGAAAATTATTGCATAAATTTAAAATTTACCACAAAATTAATAAAAATCCAAATAAAAAAGCTTGAACAAATGTAGGGTCTCGAAAGAGTGTTATTATTTGCAAATGTTAAATTAATTGTAAAAATAATATAAAGTTATTTAATTTATTTTAAATCATTTTATTTAAAATGTTTATTTAATTTTTTTGTTGGAAACTCTTGCAAATAATCATCGTCAACTGCGTTAGATGTATCGATTTCCATATTTAAGCGATGCAGTTCACTATTTTTCAGCTCGACAATGCTGTCGAATGAACTGTCTTCATTATAATGGATATCTGTTATTTCTAAAAGTGCTAATGCAGCGAGTGCTGTTGCGAAAGATTCTGCAACAGCAATATTTTTGTTGCAACTTGTGCAGATTTTGATGTTGAAACACAAATACATGTCTCTTTATGGTTAAATTTCTTTATTTTAATTTATTAAAAAGTAAACAAGAACTTACCACGACTTCTTAAATAATTCTGAAATGTCTTCAGGTTGTGGAGTCTTGGGAAGCTTTCTACGTCCACTCATTTTTACCTTAAACAACGAACACTTGCTATTATTTTAAAATAGGCACGGAATTATTTTTGAATTAACGCCTTCACTGATCCTATTTTCACTTTGCAAATCGGTGCGTTCGAAATGTTGATAGCATTAAATTTACATTTAGAGTGTTCTTAAATTGAGTTACATAAAAAAAAACTGTGGGAACAAAATTAAAAATTAAAATTAAAAATTCCCATGGGAATTACCTTTCCCTCAAGGACTAAAAATTCCCACAAATAGGAAATTTCCCACGGAACTGGCAACTATGGTCGAACCTGCTCATGTGAGCAGGATTATGCTGCTTCGTTTCGTACATACACTAAAAAAATTAAATATTTGATGTAAAAAGATAAATTTTTGTTTGTCAAACTTTTTCAGGAGATCGGAATATATGCATTGTGGTAAGGAATGTTCAATCAATCTAATTGGTTATGTATAGAAAGGCATTACAATTATAGAATATCAATAGATATATAGAATAGCACTAATTTAATAATTTTAATATATTTATAAACTATATATTTTGTTATTAGTATTGTATGGCGTTTAATATAAATTATAATCATTATTTAAAAGATTATCCCTCTTTTGTAACAAAAGATTTTATTCAGTGTAAACATCCATTAATTTGTACTAAATACCGAGTATAAATTGTCCGATGTGTCAATTACGTCGTTGAATTTTAATATAATATATATTACACGTTTTTTTTATCGGAAATTTATTTTGTGCGCTAATTTTAGATTAAAAAATGCTTATACACTTATACTCGATATCAATGTTTAATTTTTATTTTCTAATGGCGTTGAATGCACACTTGTGAAATATACTGCGCACAGTGGAACATCGTATTTTCTTGATAGTTTATTTATTTATATTTATTATTGGATAAATTATCTGTAAACGGTATTGTAATGTTTTGAATAAATAAAAGATAAAAAGTTAGTATATATTTTTTATGTTCACGTTCATTTAATTTTTGGATTATTATTAGTTTGGTTGGTATTATTGGTTTAGAGCATATACAAATTTTATCACACAAAATATTTTTTTGCAATTATTAATCATATTTTTTGGCATACATTTTTTATTTGTTGGGACATTCCATTCTATTGCACATACAGTGTTTCATCAAAACTTATGTAAATTAAAGTAGAAATATGAAATTATTTTGTTTTTTGAATATCTGTATCTATGAATATATGAATATCTGTAAATGAAATTAATTAAAAAAAAAATAAATAAAATACCTCAGAATTTTTTTTTTCTAAAGTATTAAAAATTTCTAAATCAATGACATAGTAAAAACTTTATAAATGCCAGATGTAGATGGGTCTATTACAATAAAAAATTGTATGGTTTTGAGGATTTCGCCAGCACTAGGTACTCGCTGCCCCACTGTACTCTACTCATAAGTCGATGTTGTCGGTCATTTGTTGCTGCGCGAGTCACTTTTGAGCAAGCTTACTACTTCTTTTAACAATAATGCTTCAATACATATTTTTTGAATTGTCAAAAACTTGTTTTAAATCACAAAGATTTAAAAAAATAAATCGAAAAATTTCAAATCACTAAAGATTCAAATTTATTTTACTTCCAATCTTGAGTGTAAAAAATGATTTGAGTGTGTTTTGCTTCCAATCTTGAGTGAGAAAAATGATTTGAGCAAAGTGATTGCAAAATCATTTGCGTTTCAGTTGTTTATGCTGCAACCAAATGATTTGACAAATGATTTTTTATTTTTGGGATTGAATCATTTGACTTGAAAAATGATTGCATGTTTTTTTGTGATTCAATCTTAAGACTAAAATGAACAAATGATTTAAATCACTGAATTAAAAATTGATTGCAAAATCTTGTGATTCGATTCAAAGATTTTGCTTAATATATCCAGCAATCCAATGATTTGAAAGGTGATTGGAACTTAAGATGATTCAATCTGTAAATGATTTTAATAGAGATTTTAAAAAAGATTTTAACAAAATGAATGAATTAAACTGAATTTCATTTAATATTTCAATAACAGAGATTGCAATCATTTGTTCAAAAGAAATAATGATTTTTTTGTTCCAATCAGTAACTGAATTGGTGTCAATGATTGTTTTTTTCACATTACCAAATCATATGCATATATTTTTGGGAGTGAATCAGCAATAGATTGAATCGTTCACAGCTCTGCTGCCTGCATCCGCACTCTATATGTGCTGCCAAGTCTGAGCGTTGTTTATTTCTTGCCGCCGGTCGCTGGTTGATATCCTCCCGTTGCCAGTGTTGCCATTTTTCCGCAATGCATTCAGTCAGTCAGTTAGTCCGACAGTCGTCGCGTCGGTCCCATGAATGCCAGCTGCGTAATCGCATTAGTTGTGCGCATGCGCCCCGTTTGTCCTCTTGTCTTTTGTGATATTCGTCTCAACCAAGTCTTTAGTTTTTATTATAAAGTCAAGCGTTGATTTCCCGAAAGGAGTTTTGTGCATTTTTATCTTACGGCAGTGTTGCCTGAAAGCAAATAGGTTTTTTAAGTTAAAATATAAATTTGAAGCGGACATTTTTTAAATGTTCAAGTTTTTGAGTAAAATGAAATAATTCTTACACAAAGCAATATTTTCCAGTAGAAGTTTAACACATATGTGGTTTAAACTTAGTTAAATTTTTAACATATTTAAAACATGTATAGTTCATATTAAAAAGTATGCATCTCGTTTAATTTCAAATTCAGAAAGACAATCAGTGATCAGTTAATATGACTATTTAAATATTTGTGAACCTTAACTATCGTTAAAACTTGGTTTAACCGACCGATGTTGAAGGGTTATACTTCGCTTAAACTCTCAATGATCAGTTTTAACTCTCCGTGTTATATTTTTAATTTCTTTTTTATATTTTATTGTCATAAAATAAAAAAATGAACAAAATGACTTGTGATTATCCAGGGTAGTGATGCCATTTCTTTAATTAAACGATAGTTTAATCTTGGTTTAAACTATAACTGAAAAACTGGACCAAAGTAACTGGACCGATACGATGAAATCTACGTAGTCTACCTAGTCTGCCAAATCTCGGTGACTTGGGATTTATCGGAGACTTGAGATGTATCGGAGACTTAAGATGCCTCGCAACTTTCCCGAACTAACTTCGATAAAAAAGCTCGATTTGGATTTTAAATTTTATAATTACTACTGACCATTCTGCCATGTGACCTTTCTCAAACTAATTTCAATATAAAAGTTGGATTTTGTGGTTTTATCGCTTCTAAAATTTAAATTTGCTCGTACATTCAAGTTTCATGACAAAATACGATATTTAAACATTTATCATATCGATATCGCAATATTTTTTTGGAGTAATCCTAAACTTCGATTATTTTTCACTTAGATATGGAAAATGTCTCGTACCGAGAATCTGTCGAAAGAAGCCGCCAAGATCGCTTTTCTAAAACGGTGTAAGATATACTTCACTCCTGCTGACTTACGTACTATCTACACTACGTAAGATGGAATACATTTGCACATTTGGGCATGGGCTTCAAAATCCTTCTTGGAGTTCCTGGACCGAATACAACGTGCGATATATTTAATAGGAAATAAATATATTTCATCGTCTATTGGTTCTCTAGAGTACCGAAGCAACCTGTTTTATAGTTATTACAATGGAAAGTGTTCGAAGGGAATTCTTGGCCTGATTTCCCCAGGTCGTGTGTTTTCTCCTTCTACTCGGGCATCGAACCAAGCCCACCCTATCGTAGTCAACTCAACTCTCAACAGAAAAACGCATTACAGAGAGAATTCGTTCTTCAGTCACAGATACGTTTGTGGAACAATCTCACTGCGTCTTTTTTTCCCGACATATTCGAAAAATCCCTTTTTTAATGTACTAAATGTTTCGTTCCATTGATTTAAGGGCAACACTTATATTTTATGACAAACAAATCTAAAAAAACATAAAAACTTATGAAAACTTATGAAAACTACTTCATAATGAAAAAATTATAAGGAAGTTCCATGCTCGAATGCAATTAAAGCTTAAAAAGTGCTACAAATAGCACTTTTCCAAAAACGTACTTTCAACGAGTAGGTCCTCATTTTCGACACTGTACAACACTAACTTAAAAGTTATCGTTTTGGACTGGGCGCCTTTGTGCTGTCTTCTGGGCTCCCCATACAATTTATTGACATGTTTTACGTTGACGCATTTAGAATTTGTGTGCGACTTCATTACAATTTATGTTGACTTCGTCCATTCGGCTGGGCTGACAATGAACCAGAACTGAATGCGATAACTAACTGTTGCCTTTTTTCCGACTTTCGACAGTACGAACGTTTTGCTCTGATTTAAAGTAATTGATTTATAATTATTTATTGCAAACTGTGGCAACACTGTGTGTGTGTTTAAATAGCATAAATTGTGTTCAATATTGCCGTAAAACTACAACAGAGATATAGAATGGTTTTAATGAAAATCGAAAAATTGTACGATACGGATACATAAATGTTCATGGCCATAACCTGTCACAAAACAGGCAGCAACAATGTTTTGTGAGTGTATGTGCCAAGGCTAAGGCTTGTTTGCGGCACTGATACTAAAAATCACAACAAAATTACGATTTAAAGTCACAAGAACATAGTGTAAAACAGTAGGCATTATCAAGATAAATTAACGATGCAAAACAAGCACAACAAAATGCAAATATTTAAGTTTTACCTTGAATTGTCAGTCTAAATATACACCAGATATCAAGTGTGTCTTGATTCTTCTTAATATTCCCCTACTAACAATCGATGCCACACTTTTATATTTTGTTTTAAACAGTTGATTCTCATACATTTCTTCTCCGTTTTTTCATTTATACCTAAGAAATAGGCATTGAATACCTTATATTATTTCATGGTTTCTTTCATACTCAAGAACCGACAGTGCCTGGTTATAAATCAAGTTACAGATCATAAAAATTCACGAATTTTTATTTATATTGAGCTCTTTAGTACGCGTCGAATTTGTGTGAAGCACATAAATTATTTGGCCAAACATATGCAAAACTTTTATTTATGATCTTCAAATGCAATTTAACATATATATTAAATCATATACTATACTAAAGAAAATGAGATTGCCTTGCACATGACAGCTCTTTGAGAGAAGTACTTTTACAGCCACAATATTTGATTAAGTTTTGACTTTTTCATAATTAATAAATAAAAGAGGTACATATTTAAAAATAAAAATAAAAAATTATAAATATATAAAAGGAGACAAATTTTATTTTGAAATTTGATGTTATAAAAAATATTGAAAATGAAAAACATTGATAAAATACGATTTTATTTCAATGAATGTAATCATCAATATGATGAATATTGATTGTTGGTAGAATTTTTTTTTGTGTGTACTCATTCATCCATATGGGTACTGAAATGAAAAGAAATTTTTTAATGATAACTTGGACCGGTAACCGTACCCCCTTAGACCGACTATAACTTTCACAATTCTTACTACACATAAAAAAAAACTTCATTAATATGATGAATTTATTCATAAATATTATGAATTTTTTCAAAAATAAATTTTTTTGTGAAATGTTTTTTATATCCTTAAAAAAATGTTGTTGGAAAAAAAATAGTTCAAACAAAAAAAAAATAGATACAAATATTTTTTTTCGAATAAAATTATTTAAGAATAGCATACAAGAACTGCTTGAGAACTGGCAAGTATTGCAAAAAATGAACGAAAAATAAATATTTTGATTTAAATTTGGTTTGGTGAACAGCATTCATCAATATGATGTACATATATGTTGCATTTTATGTATTTGTTCATTAATATGATGAAACGTATTCTTCACATACAGTGCATCATATTGAAGAACACTTTTTCGACAGTTACCAAGCGTTCATCATATTTATAATCGGATTCATAACATCGATGTCGTTAGTCATTAATATTATGAATGGTTGACAATGAATCATGGTTTGAAGAACGCAATTCATCAATATGATGTACATTTTTTTCTGTGTAACTTCATTACCCCTCACGCCTAGCCTGAAACACTTTCAACCCAAAAGTCGTGGGAGAACTTAAATGTTTTAAGAATATGTTTCGGACATCTCCCCCGAGTATTTTAAAACTAAAATAAAAAAATCGTAGGCAAAAAAAAAAAAGAAAAAAAGTTATTTTCATAAAAATATTTTCAAAAAAGCGCACAAAAAAATTAAAACCTGCCTACGATTTTTTTATTTTAATACTCGGGGGAGATGTCCGAAACATATTCTTAAAACATTTAAGTTCTCCCACGACTTTTGGGTTGAAAGTGTTTCAGGCTAGGCGTGCCCTGCTATCGAAATTTCACTACTTCAAAATTTCTCATGTGACCTAACCGTACGGGTTCCTTACGGGCTATATTTAGATTTTAGAAAGGTTTTTAGAATACTTAATCCAAATTGTTGAGAATACAGAATATTTTTATAGATAATTAAAATAATTTAATTCCTATTTATAATCTGCACATTTAAAACGCGATATTATTAAACAAAAAGTAGGCGTTGTTTCCGGTTTCTACACTTGCTGATACTTGTAAAAGCGACCACTTTATGCACTGCACTAAATACTTCCTTTAGCAGTTATTTTATCCATTTAAAGAAATGCCTGCATCACGTGACTCAAAACCATTCGGAAACAGTGAGACACAGTTACATGCATGACCCAGCGGCCACTTAAAAAGAACATTATGCAAACGACAAACATATTATCAGTTATTACACGACGCGGCATAGTATCATCAGCTGCAAATAGTCATACAGACCGCCGCACATTTGAATAAAAATTATTATCAAAATATTTGCATATTTACGGTGAACTATAAAACGTATTCTGTAGTAAAATAAAATATCCTCGATTGCGTACAACATAGACTTTTCATTAGGTCTCTTAATTCTACTTAAGATTATTTTTCAAGATCAAACAACAACTACGGTGCTGAGTGTTTAACAACGTCCAGCACTACGACGAAAGTGCCCGGCCAAACAAATTCATGCCACAGGCTATATTGTAATTTCATTAACATTTTTATAATGCAGTGTGGACGGAGAGAAAGAAGTGCCTGCTGAAATTGCGCTCACAAAGCAATTAGTTTATTTTTCCATTTTAAACGAACCAACCGGTACTGGTACTGATACCTTAACCAGTGCCGCCCCGTTTTGCTGGTGTTGAACCACCATGCTTGTTGTGCAGCTTATTAATTGCGATAGCAAATTGCAAATAATTGTTTTAATTTGTGCATAAAGCGTTTAAAGACATGACAATTCGTTTTGAAAAACTAAAGACCTAGAACACGAACTTCATGCAAAAGCACTTTTCTGGTTAAATGTTTATATAGAATATTATTATATAATATAATTATAAAAAGTTAAGAGGTATTAGTGTAAATTCCTAATACTATTTGATTTATCTGGTTAGACGTAAGTCATACCTAAAGGTTTCTTTTAACACGAAAATAACAACGCTTTAAAACAATTTGAAACCTTTACCATGTTGAAGACTCTAAACGCACCATGTCTCGCCCATTACTGTTGGAGAACTCTAGAAAAATCAGTGTGCCATCAGCACTCAATACAAGCAGCCTTATTCAGATGTACCCAACGGGGAAAAAAAAACGCTTTAAAATGCCTTTCTGTTCAAGAGTGGGATAAAGAGTGAAGTATTTCACACGAACACTTTTCGTTGTAATACCTATAAAACCTATAAAACAGGATTACATAGTTGGCGGTTCTTCAGAGAACGAGTAGAAGATTTTAACATAAAACCATTTTATCTGAAACACGTTGGTGGTCCCTTTCTATTAAACGCTTGCCAATTTTCATATTTATTTTTTTACAAATTTGCCAACGTTTAGATAATGCCCCCTACGCACCGAATAATAATAGGTAATAATAGGTTGAAAAGATGAAGTAGTGTCGGTAAATGTTTATCTTAAATTTGATAATATCAAAACTGTCGAAAAAAAAAGATACAGCGTGATTGTTCCACAAACGTGTGTTGAGACTGGAAAACGAATATTCTCTGTTTGCGTGGTTTAGTTAAGAGTCGAATAAACTAGGGATGGGCTTGGTTCAATACCCGAGTATATCAGGTCAAGTCATGTATTCCCCACGAACACATCAATACATCAATAAAAGATGTAAACAAAACCATTTTGTCTGAAACGAAAGTTTTATATTATAATTGTGATTATTATAATGTACATCATTTAAAGAAGCTGAATTAATTCAAATTCATACTACAAACATTAATTGCGGGACGGACAAAATTGCAAAAATTTCCAAATTAACGTTTAGGAGTAAGAACACCTAAGAGAAAGATAGATAGATAGATAGATAGATAGATAGATAGATAGATAGATAGATAGAAAGAAAGAAAGAAAGAAAGAAAGAAAGAAAGAAAGAAAGAAAGAAAGAAAGAAAAGAGCAACATAGAAATAACCATCACATTTACTGTTTTTAAACCGCTTTTTTTCCCGTTGGGTACCTACTACATACTTGGACAATTTGGTGCTTCCTGAAGTGCTGCACAACATGATGATGATGGCTATGATGCTGTGCATTTTGTTGTGCTGGCTGCTGCAACCGCAACTAAAGCTTTCTAATTACAATCAGCAGCTATACAGTCAGCTATAGAGTAGCGTTGCAAGCCGCATGAAATAAATTGATAACACTATGAAACACTCGGTACATTGACTGCTACCGACCTTTTGAGCACCACCTAGTACCTATAACTAATCGACTACGTTCAGTATGGTGTATCCGAGTCTAGTGTTTCATAGACTGTTATTAAGTTGACTGCCACAGAGATTCTTATTGTTCTTGGATGCTTCTTTCCGAAATTTTTATTTTACTTTTTTTTTTCATTTTTGGTTGGTCATAAAAGCAGAGCATATTTGTGCCATGATCGTGTTATTATTTAGAGTGGTATTTTTGCGCTCTATGCGATTTAAGTGTGTGCTTTAATGATAATAGTTGACCCTGGTGGGCTAAAATAATGCAAACCAAATAAAAATAGAAAATAAAAAGCAAATACCAAATGTTGGTTCTGCAAATACAGGGTGGTATTCAGAAGAAAGGTGGTGTATATGCTTGAGATTTAATTCTGAAATTAATTGAAAATTAACGTTGATAAAATAATACTAGCGACATAGTTTTTGTCAAAACCATATATTAAATGGTTATTATTGAATATTATTCAAAGGATTTAGTATCGAATCCCATGCGCATGACTAAAATACGATTCATCCCGAATCAAATTTTGCAAGTATAATTTAACGAAATTCAACAGTATGGCGAAACAACTCTGAAGATCCTAGACCGAACTCCATTTGAGCTGTACTTTATTTTTACTCAAATGGTGGGACTTATAGTTAAATGACGTACGACATGATGAAAGGCTTTTCAATGCAATTTTTACTCTCGAAGTTTTACCATTGTCTGCCGAGAGATAGCACCGTATAGAAGAATAATTTTTATTTTGGATGTTGCGAACGCTAGGGTTTTGAGTTACTTTCGCTCTATATTTTAGATATGATTTTTTTTATATATAATTTTATTTCAATAACCATTCTCACCAAATAAACTAAATAAATCGGAGAAAAAATCAAAAAAGAAAGTTGTCCGAATTTTTTATTTTGTAAAAAAATTAGTCCGAAAAAAAATTTTTTTGTTTGAAAAGAAAAACTTGTACGAATATAATTTTTTCGAATAAAAAACACATTTCAAACAAAAAAAAGTTTTTAGTGAAAAATTAATTTTTCAAATAAAAAATTTTTGAAACAAAAAATTCTTATATATAATTTTTATAACTATAACTTTTTATTAGTAAAAAGTTGTAATTATAAATCAATATATTATAAAACATTTTACAAATTTATACATGTCGAGCTTTATATAAGAAATAAGAGAAGGAACTACTTGAGAACTGAGAAGTATGGCAAAAAATGAACGAACAATAAATATTTAGTTTGAAATGTGTTATGATGAACAGAATTCTTCAATATGATGTACATATATGTTGTATTTTATGTATTTGTTTATTAATATGATGAAATGTATACTTCACATACAGTTCATCATATTGAAGAACACTTTTTCAGTCAATCATCATATTCATAATGAATTCATAACATCGATGTTTTGTAGTTAACAATATTAGGACATTGTATTGAAGAACGATTCATAATATTGATGTATCGTGTGATGATAATCAATATGATGATCGTTTATTTCTGTGTAAGAATTTGCATTGCATATCAATTTTTTAAGACAGTTGACAAAATTTTTAATATAGCTTTTAACTCAAAGTATTCAAATCAAATAAGTTAAATTTTATGTGTTTAGTCTTTTTTTTTAGCTTTTTAATAATTGCAAATTATTTAAATGGTTTGTTGTTAAAAGTAAAACTCATCTACTACATTGTAAAATATTCAATTTAAGGTTATATATCCATATTTTTAACAATGAAAGGGTCTTTTTTAATCTTTCGAATGCTATTTGTGAGATGAAAAATCGTCGTTTAGAACGAAAAGTCACCAAATTACATTTTTATGAAAAACTTAAATTTTGGAGTTTGTTGTTTAATATTATAAAAAGTAATTGATGCATTTTTTAAGTTGAAATATTAAGTAATTGATAGATTTACATTTTCTTATCATGTGTTAAACAAAATACGATCGAGATCATCGGTTATAAATTGACAGATGTATATAGATTTTTGTAAATGAATATTTGGCATTTTGAAAATGTATTTGGTAACTTTTCGTTCTACAACGACGAAATATAAATGTTATAAAAAATAAAATGTTTTAGTTAGTTTATATTTAATAACGTCGATATGATCTAAATTGAAATATTTATAATAAGAGCAATAAATGCGAAAATTCAATTTAACCATTTGGTGAGTTGTATAAACAATGCGTCTATCCATAGACATTTATCATATTGGGCATTACATGGTTAGGACACGATAATGTTGATCATTTTGATCATATAATTGGCCGGGTTATGCAAAGGTTTAAAAAAAATATATTCCAAAACATTTCCCTCTTTGTAAGTACGTGACGATTTATTTTCGGAATTTGTTAGACTCCATGTTTTTGATTTCATGATTTTATATTTCTATGTTTGACGATATTCTGTATATTATGCATATTACGAACGATACTAAAATATTTGAAATAGTTGTTTTAGTTTCAAGAAAACAAGTCTCTAACAAAAACTGATCTGAGATCATTCAAAATTTGTCAGAAATTCGGCAGTTTCATATTTAATCGTGACGATTTGTGTTGTTTTTGGTATGACCGAAATTTTTTATTATTTTTGCGCCAACTCTATAATTCACTAGTAAAGAAAAATCATAAGACTTGAGACACAAACTCCATGCGCGACATGGCGCTTACCACATATGCCTCCAAAAATAAAAAAAATCATTCTCAAAAATAAAAATATAACAACCTGCAACAGCAACTTGTTGTAATGAAAATGCTAATTACGAAAAAAAAAACTCAACTGAGATTAAGAAAACATTTTTGCGTGGGAACTGAAATCGAAATCCAAATACGTAACTAGTTAATTACGAAACGATTTCAATTTAGTTGTATAAAATGCATTTATAAAATCAAATTTAAAAGGGATCAACTGATTTAATTTAAATTCAGACATGTTTTTATTTATATTTAATATATTTTGATTCGTTAATAATTCAAGCAATCCATACTTCTTATTTATTGCAGACATTGGCCAGCAGACGATGCCACCCGAGCTGCCCATCTATGGTGATCCATTCACGGAAATTGCGCTCGAGCTCGTCTTTCCTATGGGAAATCCAACATTTTTGCTGAACGGCAAGAGGTTGCAGCTGCTGCAGCCGCTCGATCGCGACGAGGAGAATCTAAGTCACATCGTATTCCAGGTGAGTGGTGCTGCTGATGGTAGTAGTAGTGGTATTGAGTGGTGCGTGGCGGCGCATGTGGGAGGCGCTGCATGCGGCAGGCGGTTTATTGACGCCAATCGATGTAGCTAACACATCTTGTTGCGTTTTTAATAAAGAAATTTTACAATTTCCTGCCACATATGGGGCGTGCATAAATTAATAGGATCAAAAATGTGCGCTGAGTAACGAGGCAGTCGTCGAACTGACTGTGACTGACATTCACAAGAAAAGTGTGCTGCTGCCCCGACTAAGGAGCCTCTTAAACGTGGAATGTGCTCGTCGGAAGTGTTGCCTGTCGCAGTGCAGTTGACCATTAAAGCGCGCAATAAAGTGGCTTAATTAAGTTGGCGGCTTGCTTTAATTAGTAGCAACAGCAAAAGACCGCAGGCTAAAAATTATCATAACTCTACTTAGTACAGAGTACACAGTAGAACTAAAATAATAATAAAAAAAATAGTAATAAAATATTAATTTTTTTCTTTTTCTACTTCTCGTCCACCTTTTTAGGTCTCCTGCACCATACGAAGCTCGAATAAAAAACGCAACATTCCAATCATTGTTCGCGTCTCCGATGTCAATGACAATGCGCCGCGCTTCATGAACACACCCTATGAGGTCACCGTCCCCGAGGTACGTACACACATTTAATTAGAGACCCCCAGATAGTGCTCACGGGCTTATCTGGCCATTCTTATCTATGCTGCGCAGTCGGCAATTGAGTCTGAGTCTGAATTCGAGTCTGAGTCTCGTGTGTTTGACTCGACAGTCGCGTTTGGCAAAATAAATAACAATTAAAACGACGACATTAGGTGGGTGGTTAGTTGGATAGTTGGTTGTTAAGTTGTTGAATTGGCTGTTGAGTAGTCGTTTAATAGAACTCTTGCCGCCGCCGCCGCTGTTTGCATTGCCAGTTAGCTGGCAGCAGCATTGTTCTTGATTTTTCAGCACGACACTCGCCAGTGTCGCCCACGTAGTTATTTTCTACTTTAAATATTTGTTGTATTAAAAGGCACTTTATTCTGCGAAGGTCTTTATTAACTGTTTGAATTGTTTAAATTGTAAATAATACCTGTCAAATTCAATGCATTTCAAAGTAGCTTAAGGCACAGAACTGATTTTACTACTGATTTTAATTTGAATTTTTAACGTATTTTTAGCGAATTTTTAATAAAATTCGTGTAAAAATTCGTTTTTTTATTTAAATTTGGAATTTTAGTTCAAAGTTGAATATTCAAATTTTTTGTCAATTTTGAATTTGTCAATTTTAATTAGAAAGATATTATTCAGAGATAAAAAATTTGAATTTGTAGTGAAAGTTTTAGAAAAAAAAAAAATGATTTTTTTGTGAAAAATTTAGTTTTTAGTGAAAAATTGATTACTCAGTAAAAAGTTGATTTCTCAGTAAAAAATTGATTTCTCAGTGAAAAATTGAATTTTTATGCTAAATGTCGTTAATGGAGAAATTTTCAATTTTAGTGAAAATTTAAATTTTTAGTGAAAAGTTGATTTTTTTGTGAAAATTTGAAAAATGAATTTTAAGTGAAAATAGTATTTATAGTGCAAAATTGAATTTATAAGAAAAAAATGCATTTTTATTGAATTTTAGTGAAAAATTGAATTTTTAGTGATAAGTTGAATTTTTAGTGAAAAATTGAATTTTTAGTGAAAAATTGAATTTTTAGTGAAAAATTGAATTTTTAGTGAAAAATTGAATTTTTAGTGAAAAATTGAATTTTTAGTGAAAAATTGAATTTTTAGTGAAAAATTGAATTTTTAGTGAAAAATTGAATTTTTAGTGAAAAATTGAATTTTTAGTGAAAAATTGAATTTTTAGTGAAAAATTGAATTTTTAGTGAAAAATTGAATTTTTAGTGAAAAATTGAATTTTTAGTGAAAAATTGAATTTTTAGTGAAAAATTGAATTTTTAGTGAAAAATTGAATTTTTAGTGAAAAATTGAATTTTTAGTGAAAAATTGAATTTTTAGTGAAAAATTGAATTTTTAGTGAAAAATTGAATTTTTAGTGAAAAATTGAATTTTTAGTGAAAAATTTAATTTTTAGTGAAAAATTGAATTTTTAGTGAAAAATTTAATTGTTAGTGAAAAATTGAATTTTTAATGAAAAAATTTAATTTTTAGTGAAAAATTTAATTGTTAGTGAAAAATTGAATTTTTAATGAAAAATTAAATTTTTAGTGAAAAATTGAATTTTTAGTGAAAAATTGAATTTTTAGTGAAAAATTGAATTTTTAGTGAAAAATTGAATTTTTAGTGAAAAATTGAATTTTTAGTGAAAAATTGAATTTTTAGTGAAAAATTGAATTTTTAGTGAAAAATTGAATTTTTAGTGAAAAATTGAATTTTTAGTGAAAAATTGAATTTTTAGTGAAAAATTGAATTTTTAGTGAAAAATTGAATTTTTAGTGAAAAATTGAATTTTTAGTGAAAAATTGAATTTTTAGTGAAAAATTGAATTTTTAGTGAAAATTGAATTTTTTGTGAAAAATGAATTTTTAGTGAAAAATTAAATTTGAGTGAAAAATGGGTTTTTTAGTGATATTTCTAATTTTAGTGGAATATTGATTTTGTAGTGAAGAATTGAAATTTTAATAAAAAATTGAATTTTTTATGCTAAATTGAATTTCTAGTGAAAAATTCAATATATAATAAAAAATTTAATTTTAGTTAAAAATTTAATTTTTATGAAAAATGTCATTTATTGTGAGAATTTGAATTTTAGTGAAACATAGATTTTGTAGTCAGAAATTGGTTTTTGAGTGAAAAATTGATTTTTTTTTTATTACTGAAAATTTTAAATTTTATTAAAAAAAAATTAATTGGTAAAATTTAAATTTTTAGAAAAATTTTAAATTTGAAAGGTTGGTGAAAATTTAAACTGAAATTAGTTAGTAAAAAAATTGAAAATTTTTCACAGGAAACAAATCTGTTTTGCTGCAAACATATTATGTTACACGTTATATACATAAATTATAATAAAAATGTAAATTACAATAATTAACCATAATAACAAAATAATTTGAAAAATTCGGTGTTCAAGTAAAATCCAATTAGAGACATCAAATTTACTATTGCAAATATATTATGTTTGCGGCAAACAATTTTTTTTCTCTGCGTTGAAGTAAAACGTTTCCATTATAATATGATTGTGGTAAAGAAAACGTGACTATCGCAATATGAATGTTTGCATTATAAGGTATATTATAATGTTTGCATTATAATATACCTTTCACGTCAATTATGGCACACATGCAATGATTTAAGCAAACATTTTCTCATTGAATATTATGATTTATATATGTAATGATTTGAACAAAGATTAAACGAAATCCACAGTTAAATGATTGTTATAACAATAGAACAATTTGATAATAATAATAGCATGGTATCTAAAATCAAATGACTCTTGTATCAATCATGTCAAAGCTCAGAAATGATCAAATATGCTTAATTTAAACATTTATCTCTCTCGCTTTAATTGCTGCACTCATAACAAACGTTTGATAAATGATTCACCCCACTCACTGCGCTTAATTTTATGATATATTTTATTTATTACTGATTTCCATAATGATTATAAAGACGGTTTAAAAAAAGGTTCAAACACTGGTTATTATGGGAGACAAAATATATTAGCATTATTACTAAAATAAAAATACAAAAAAAACACATGTTATAAGACTATGTTATCTTTGCAATGAAATCGGAGACAAAATTCCCATGACTTGACTGTAGTAGGTGGTGGTGTGTAAACGATTAGATTTGGCTACATGTCGCTGTGATGTATTATGGCAGCAACCCAAACAAAAATGATGATTAAACATGTTTCTTGTTGCATGTCATGTAATTTGTCATGTTATGTGAGATTGCGTGTTTTTTTTTATTTTAACATTTTAACAAATATTTTAAAATAAAATAAAAAAATTGATATTTGTGTCGCTTGTGTTGCATGTCCAAAATATGATGCCATCACAAATGCTGGGAAAATCAAATTGATTAGTAATATTTCGAAACTTTTTTGATTATTTATGCAAAATGAATTGATAAAGGCAACAATTGGAATAATGTAAATGTGCCTAATTGCGACACTCTAAAAAAAAAATACAAGTTTGAAATCAAAAAATTAAAAAAAAAAAAACATACATTTTATATAATTTGCAGTTGCTAATTTTGACTGCATACTCAGTTTTTTTCTATTACGTAACGTTATTAAGAAAATCGCACTCGAATGTTAAGGCCCTTTTCAGTCACTTTTTAGAATTAAAAAAATACCGTCACTTACACAACTAGTTTTCCATAAAACTGTAAACGCAATTTTTCTTTCAATTATTAAGACTAATTTCAATATATCAACAAATACTAGTATTTTGATATTTTTTTTTAGATATTTGAATTTAAACTCGAAAAATATTTAATTTTTTAGACTGTTTTTGGACAATTTTTTTAGCACTTCGGATCTAGTGGTAAGTAAACAAATTATTTATGGTTATGTAGTACATAGTCAAGGTAACGATGAAAATTACTAACTTTTTTTTAATGGTTCTTATTTTTATAATATACCCAATCAACACAGTTTCCGTTAAAAACTGTTTCATTTTAAAATGCTTGCATATTTTACATACAAACTACTGAAAAATATCCGTTTATACCTCAAATTTTCTTCAAAAGGAAAAAAATTGAGTAAGCAATAAGAATAAGCATACTTTAGGTATGAAGTAATGATATTTTGAGATTACGAGCATTAGTACTTTTTTTTTAAATCGATTATATAAATGAGTACCAAATTAAGGGTATATTAAAAAAAATCGATCAATTAGAAAAAACTTAGTAATTTTGGTAGGTAATTTGGACTATTGTCTAGATAACCATAGATAATTTTTTTGATTAGCATTAAATCCTAAATAATAAAACAAAAAATCTCTAAAAAAATTAAAAATTATCGAGTTTAGATCCATTTATCTATAAACCTAATTGGAATATTAGCATTTAATAGTATATTGAAATTAGTCTAGACAATTAAAAGAAATTCTGCATTTAAGTTTTTCTGTTAAACTATTTTGCCACAGAACCATATTTTTTTATTCTATGTAGTGAGTGACAATGGCTTAAAAATTCTATTGCAATTTTCTCAAAAACGTTACGTAATAGAAAAAACCTGATGTATGGAATGTCCATGGCAAAAATCGTGTTGGGTAGTGTTATTTTTCTCAAATGAAAACGAAATATTGTTTATTGCAATTTACTTTTTATGATACTATACCCTAATTTTTATGAAATTATCGACAATTCCATAAAAATCAAAACCATGCAATTCCTTAGCAACTGCCCATGACTTTTGATTTTACATTTTCTACTGACTGAAAAATATAATAATCCCTAGTGGAAATGATCGGGGTTTCGTCAGGTAACTCCTATTAGAGCAAATATGATCATTGCCTTGTCATGCCCTTATCATGCTCACCATAGCAGGGTTTACATTATCTAAACAGCCAATGGTCCCGATCAAAGCTACATTAGTTGTTCCTCATAAAGAAATTTTCATCGGGCAATGATCAGGTTTCAATGAGGTATGATATTTTATTTCATCGGGTATTTGTAGTGCTTTCGTATGCTCATGTTTTAACAAGGCAATGATGGTCAGATAAATAATGATATGGGGAATTACCCGATCAGTACATGATCATTGCCTGAGGTGAGTACATGATCAGGACATCGTTACAAGGACATCGTGGGCCTCGTCATATCCCGATCATCTCAAATAATGACATGATCATGGCCCTACCAAAATTTCTACTAGGGATAATAAAAGTCATTTTTTTATAAATTATAAAAAAGTCAATTAAAAAAAAAACACACACATAAAAAGACGCGGAATAAGTTTCAGCTGACAGAGTTGATACACTTACGTTATTTGACATTTTAATAAATTTGTTTGCAGCGACATGTTTCAGTCCTTTCGCCACATTTCCCGTCAAGTGCCAACACCAGCACATTGCTTACAATTACGTCAATTGCTGTGCAATTGTTTGCAACAAAGTGTCAGCAATATTTTTGCATTCGAACAGACAGAAAATTAAATAAAAAAAACAAATATCTGCAGTGTCACGCGCAACGGCAGGCAATTCACACACATTTATATCCTGCATGCAACCGAACGAACCAAGCTGCCATGAATTGCGTCCGCCATGTGAAATTCCAAACTTAAGATCGGCAGCAGCAATAAATTGTTGCAGCAGCAACATTGTGCCAAATAACTGCAATGTTTAACTGTGTCAACACAGTGCAAACAGCCAGTCAGTCAGGCAGGCAGTGTAGTCACTACACTGTAGTGTTTGCTTAACACTGTCGTTGTAAAAAAATGCTAAAAATTAAAATATCGTTTTACAACTGGCGGCTCAATTGACATCAATAGCCCAAAAAAAAAAAACATCAAGAAATTAATTTCTTTTAGTGCAGCCTCAAATTACTGACATCAAGCCACAGTTGCCAACAACAAATTGCTCGTTAACTTATTTACTTTGAAAAAAAAAAAAGAAAAATTCCTTAACTAGAAACTATACCCTAATTGTACGCATAAAACTCATAAACTTTGAATGAAAAAACAGAAAAAAAACTCTAAAATTAATGGTTAGCAAATTGCAAGTTGTTAACGTAATTGTTAGGCGTTCTATTGTGGTAGGCAAATGGCAAAGTAAAAAGAAAAAAAAAACCAACAAGTAGGTTACCGTGCCCAGTACACATACGAAAAATCGAGTGAATGGTATCATGTAATTAAACACTTAATCAAAAATTGCTACCTTCCTACCATGGCAGTGGCTGGTAACAATGGCCCCACAAAGCCCCCTACAAAAATTTCAGAGTTTCATACCATTCATCAAAGGCTTTATTTGTGGTTCAACTCGAAGTTTTTTGTTGCGAGCAACTATATAACAAACTATATATGTAGCAGAATTGTTTGTTATAATGAAATTGTTAAATTGTCTGACAATTTAAATGTTTTTTTTTTAAAACATGACCAAGAAAAGTCAACAACAAAAGCTGTTTTTTTTAATTCAAGGTTTTCTTTATTTTTGTAGCATGTTTAGACATTTTGGACTTAATATTTCAACACCCACTTTACCAAAATAACAAAATATTTTTGAGTAAATATAATTCTTACATGCACGTGTAATTTATATGTTCGGGAAATTGTATTGAAATATTTGCGCGTAGCCCTAATAGTCACGTTCAAATTGCGAGACCCACCTGCAAGTTAGCATTTTTAAACTACACTGCGAAAAATTAAATACATTTTTGTATTTGTTTTGTGAAAATGTTGTTCTATCAGAATTTCTTACTTTTAAAGTGCATTTGTATTTATTTGACTTGTTTTTTTTATACAATATATTACACCAAAAAAAAAACAATTTACCTATTTCAAGCAAATATGGGAATGATCTAACTCCATAGAATGTATTTCTTTAAATCAAGCCAATTTTCTTGTAATCAAAGAACATTTTCTTAAAATCAACGATTTTTTTTATTCAAATAAAAGAAATTTGTGTTTTCGTGAAAGAATAATATTCTATGGAGCCATTTTACAACAACTAAGTAAATATTTTTTTCAGTGTAGAAAATGGTTTTCTAAATATTACAAAATCTGTTTTATGTTTTTGTTTTCTACAATTTTACATATTTTTAGAGTTCTTATTTTCTTACGTTTCAAGTGCATTTGTATTTTTTTGATATGATTTTACTACAAAATGTATTAGAAACTTGTTTTCTACATATTGCAAAAACTGTTGAATGTTTTTTGTTTTCTGTAATTTTAAATTTTTTAAAGTCCTTATTTTATTAAGTTTTAAGTGCATTTGTATTTATTTGACTTAATTTAACACACAATGTATCAAAAAATTCTTTTATAAATGTTGCAAAGAATGTTGTGTGTTTTTTGTTTTCTGTAATTTAAAATTTTTTAAAGTCTTTATGTACAAACAGCGAAAAAAATGCGAATATGAGCAGCTGCAAACGAAACCTAAGCAACTAAAAGAAAAGCGTTGAATACAAAAACAAAGGCATTAGGCAGAGAACTTACTGCGAATGCGCATCTTATTTATCTGTGGCTCATATTATTCATATTTGTTACAAATGATAAGCAATACTTAAAGTTGTGTGATGCCTTTTTATTTTCATCTTCATCATCAGGAAAATATAAATATTATACAGACTTTTACAATTATTTATAACAATACTACAATATGTAGTAACAATACAATATGTAGTCAAAAAAGGCAGATGTAGTACTTTTTCTACATATTTGTATAGGGAGTCTGTGCGAATTTCTCTAAATTGAAGACTAAACTAAATGGAATGGATTTTCATTCGATCTTCATTTTGGTAACCATTAATTGTTAAAGTCCGTAGTCAATCTATTTTTATTTATCTGTTTGCTGTTCAAAAAATTGGTAAATTGAATAGTAAACACTGCATTACCAACAAAATGTAGTTAAGTAAGCAAATTAGTTGAATTATCACACACTCCTAATTTGTATAAATACAGCATGTAGTAAAAATAAATGCATGTGTAGTATTTTGTTATATATATCACATATAGTTTAATTAATACAGAATTCAGTAAAAATAAATGCATATGTAGTATTGTTAAACATATATCTGGCCGTTTAAATATATACATAATGTAGTTTATTTTTAATACAAATGTAGTAAATAAATGGAAGTGGTTTTGCATACCAAATCAACTACATCAATCAACTACATCAATGTAAAAATGCAAATTAAATTTGCATTTGGACGTTAATCAAATACATATATATTTATTTCGAACATATTTTTCTCTATTTTTAAAACATAAATTTTGCGGTATACTTTATTGGTTTTTTTTTTTTGTAATTCTTAAACTATGCGAGCGCAAGTGCTTTAAATACTTACAGCAACCTTGTGCAATATTGTATTTTGACAGTTAAACCGTCTTGTTGTTAAGCCATAAATTTCTTGTTTTGATTCAACATTTTTCTTTGTGCTTTGGTATGCTATTGCATGTGCAGAAAAAATATTGAAATTAATTTCGATGGCATAACGTGATACACTTGAGTTACAGCTTGGGAAATTTTGCGCATGATTTATTTTTTTTTAATTTATTAATTTATACAATAAATAAAATATTTAAAAAAGCAACACTTTTAAAAAAATAAAATAAATTAGTGTAACCGTTAGACAACACTTTAAATGTTTTGTTTTATATTTTCATAAATATTTCATATTAATTTAAGTATAAATCTTCTTAACACTAATAACTTAATTCAGATGTTTGTTTAAAAACACGTTGAGCAGACCAAATGAACAGGTTTCCAATTAATGACTAATTTAGCTAACTCATTACGCGGCACATCAATAATACAGAGCTTCCGCATTTTTCAATGCAGCCAACTCTTAAGAACGTCCCAAACACTTTTGACTGCAAGCAGAGTTGGTTGCACAAAAAGTTAAATCTTTTCTTGGTGCATCGTAGTCTTACTTAGTACCAACGCTTAGCATCATCAATCAGCATTTTGTGCCGCATTTGATGGGTTGCTGCGCTTCCTTTGACAAATGGCCTAATAAACGATAATGACTTTTCCATTAACTTGGTGCAGTTTGATGGCTCTGCTAGGCAGTCAGACAGTCTGACTGACAGACAACTGCAACTAGCAACTTTTTTTTATTATGGTTTAATTTGAGATTTGATTTTGTTTAATTGTTTCGACTGATATTCTGATATTTTTTTATATATTTGTTTCGATTTTTTTAATACTATTTTTAAATACTATTTTTAATACTATTTTTAATACTATTTAAATACTATATGTATTACTATTGTAAATACTATTTTAAATAATATTTTTAATACTATTTTACTACATTTTACTGTACTACTAATTATATTAATATACTATTAATCTCATACTACTACACTACGTCTAATCTCATAGTACTATTCCACTACTTTACTACTACTCTGCTACTACTTTTTTAGTAATTTTCTAGTATTTTTCTACTACTTTTCTAGTAATTTTCTAGTATTTTTCTACTACTATTTTACTATTAAGACACCACTATTTTGAAACTTATTTTATTGTATTCTATACCAAACAACACCTACACTAAACAAACAAGAACCCAATCATTTATAACATTGCCAATGATATCAACAACGACGACTACTACAACAAGAACAACAACATGTGGAATAAAAATAACTACAACAAATACAAATTAATAAACGTTGATAACAACACTGGAAAGAACAACACTGGCAACAATAATGCAGGCAACAACAACAAAGGTGATAACAACACTGGCAACAACAATGTTGGCAACAGAAACTCTGGCGACAACAACAATGGCAATGAAAACAGTGGGCACGACAACAAAGGTGACAATAATTCGGGCAACAACAATCTGGGCAATAACAATTCTGGCAACAACAATGTTGGCGATAACAACAGTGATAACAATGTGCATGGCGACAATAACATTCCCTATATCACGGACAATAATATAAATTAAAATAAAATAATCTAAAATGGCAACATAATCTAATATCATCCATACTACAACAACGACATATTACACAACACTTAGAATTTATGATTTTATTTTAAATACTACATTTTATATATAAAAATGTTTGATAAATTGTTTATTTAAATTTTTACATTATATTATATTCAACCTGTCACAATGCTATATACCTAAAATTAAATTAATAAATAAAATATAAAATATTTAAAAGAAATGTATTATAATTCTACTACTATTCAATATTTCTTCTACAATTATTTTACTACTAAAATAATATTTGCACTATTATTACTATTCAACTACTATTCTACTACTATTCTGCTACTATTCTACTACTCTATTACTACTATTCTACTACTATTAAACTACTAGTTTTCAACTACTACACAAATTTTATTATTATATTATACTATACACTAGAACACGGTCAATAATAAAATTGGTAGCAATACCAACGAAAACCACACCGGTAAAGGAAAAATTAAAAAACGTAACGCTGGCAACAACAATACCGGCAAAGCCAATACTGGCAACAACAACACCGGCAAAGATAATACTGGTGACAACAACGCTGGCAACAACAATACTGGTAATGGCAATAGTGGCAATCACAATGTTGGTAACAACAACGGTGGCGACTACAACATTGGAAATGACAACACTGGCGACAAGAACACTGGCGATAGAAACGGTGGCAATGGAAACATTGGCAATAACAATTCTGGCAACAACAATATTGGAGACAACAACACTAAAAACAACATAATAGGAAACAATGACCACGATATTCCACGATAGAAACACTGAAACATCACATAAAACGTTATATAAAATATTGTAATCCATTGATTGAATTTATATACATTTCGAAACATTAATTTACACATCATATTTTACGTAAATATGATTCTTTTTCCTTATAAAGTAAATAGAATAAAAATTTTAACCATTAATCTATGAATGTCATTTATAGTGGGAATTGAAATCGGTACCGTAAGCAAATTCCGTTTCATTTTTAAAACACTACCCGTAACTAAAACCGTTATACAAAAATTAGATATAAATCGATATCCAAAATTAATATAAACGGTTCTGGTTTTGAATTGATATTCATATTAAACATACAAATTGTATTCTAATCAAGCAATGTTTTTTCAACTACTATTAAACTAATATTCCACAACTGTTCTACCACTATTCTACTACCATACTACCATTCTACTATTATACTAGTATTTTACTACTAATCTACTAGCTTTCTACTACTATACTAATATACTTATAATACACTATATACTAGAATACGGTCAATAATATTATTGGTAGCAATACCAACGAAAACAACACTGGTAAAGGGAAAATTACAAAACGCAATATTGGACAAAACAACACTGGCATAAACAATAAGGGTGATAACAACAGTGGCAATTATAATACTGGTAATGGCAATCGTGGCGATTATAATACTGGTGACAACAACGGTGGCAACTATAATACTGGTAACGATAACACTGGCGACTGCAACACTGGCGATAGAAACAGTGGCAATCACAATTCTGGCAATAATAATTCTGGCAACTACAATACTGGTGACAACAACACTAAAAACTACATAACTGGAAACAATGACAACCAGTGGTAAACATGCTACTCTGGCAACAACATCTAAGTTGTCAACTGATCTGGCTACAATATATTTTTTTTGTACATTTATGAATTAAATAAATAATACTTTAATAATACTTTAGTAATACTTTAGTAATACTTTAGTAATAATTTAGTAATACTTTAGTAATACTTTAGTAATACTTTAGTAATACTTTAGTAATACTTTAGTAATACTTTAGTAATACTTTAGTAATACTTTAGTAATACTTTAGTAATACTTAAGTAATATTTTAGTAATACTTTAGTAATACTTTAGTAATACTTTAGTAATACTTTAGTAATACTTTAGTAATACTTTAGTAATACTTTAGTAATACTTTAGTAATATTTTAGTAATACTTTAGTAATGCTTTCGTAATACTTTAGTAATACTTTAGTAATACTCAAGTAATACTTTAGTAATACTTTAGTTATACTTTAGTAATACTTTAGTAATACTTTAGTAATACTTTAGTAATACTTTAGTAATACTTTAGTAATACTTTAGTAATACTTTAGTAATACTTTAGTAATACTTTAGTAATACTTTAGTAATACTTTAGTAATACTTTAGTAATACTTTAGTAATACTTTAGTAATACTTTAGTAATACTTTAGTAATACTTTAGTAAAACATTTGTAACACTTTTGTAATACTTTTTCAATACTTTCGCAATACTCTATTTAAAAGTTAAACGACCAAATGTAAATTAATTAATTATATTCAATTTAAACAAAAATATCAACGTTAGAAACACTGGAATAATTCAGAAACTTAAAACCTTTCGAAAAATTATTTAAACATTTTACTTTGTAAAAAAATAATGATTATTTGATATTTATTAATTGAATAAAATATTTCTATTAGTATCTTTTGTTATCGAAACCGATTTCTTTTCAAAACCGTTTAATTTTTAAAACTGAAACCGTTACTAAAATCGTTATACAAAAATCAGAAATTAATCAATATCCAAAACCAAAATAAACGGTTCTGGTATAAAAAAAACCAACATACAAATTTTATTAATTTCAAGAATTTTTTTAACTACTATTTACAACTGCTCTGCTACTATTCTACTGCTATTCCACAACTGTTCTTCCACTATTCCACTACTATTCTACTATTATTCTACTAGCATTCTACTACTAAACTAATATTATTATATTATACAATATACTAGAACATGGTCAATAATAATATTGATAGCAATACCAACGAAAACAACACTGGTAAAGGGAAAATTATGAAACGTAATACTGGCCAAAACAACACAGGCAAAGACAATACTGGAGACAACAACAGTGGCAACAACAATACTGGTAATGGCAATGGTGGCAATAATAATACTGGTGACAACAACGATGGCGACCACAACACTGGCGATAAAAATAGTGGCAATAACAATTCTGGCAATAAAAATCCTGGCAACAACAATACTGGTGACAACAACACTAAAGACAACATAACTGGAAACAATGACAACTAATAATAAGCATGAACAATATCGTAAATAGAAAAAAAATCTACTGAAGCATCATTTTATCAACACATACACGAAACTACAATAACAACGACACTACACCACCATCAACAACAACTCTATTATTGACCCCTTTTGGCAACAACAACTACCCAAAACATCATATTTTGTACAAAATAGATTTTTTTCCTTTAATAAAAATTGAGCAATAATTCTCTGAGTGTCAATCGTTATCGAAACCGATTTCCATTTAAAACCGTTTCATTTTTAAAAACGAGACCGTTATTAAAATCGTTATACAAAACTCAGAAATAAATCGATATCCAAAACCATGGATTGAAACCGATATACGTTTAAAACCGATTTATTTCAAAATCGAAAATCAGAAATATACCGATATAAATGGTTTCGGTTTTATACCAGTTTTTAAAAAGGTACTAAAACAGACAGAAACCAATTTAAAGTAAAACCATTAAATTTTTTAACTACTATTCCCCAACTATTCCTCCCGTATTCTACTACTATTATACTAGATTTCTACTACTACATTAAAATACTAATATTATACTGTAGACTAGAACATGGTCAATAATAATATTGGTAGCAATACCAACGAAAACAACACTGGTGAAGGGAAAATTAAAAAAAACGCAATACTGGCCAAAGCAACACAGGCTTAAACAATAAGGGTGACAATAACAGTGGCAATTATAATACTGGTAATGGCAATCGTGGCGATTATAATACTGGTGACAACAACGGTGGCAACTATAATACTGGTAATGATAACACTGGTGACTGCAACACTGGTGATAGAAACAGTGGCAATCACAAATCTGGCAATAATAATTCGGGCAACTACAATACTGGTGACAACAACACTAAAAACTACATAACTGGAAACAATGACAACCAGTGGTAAACATGAACAATATTGTCAATGGAAATAAAAGCAACTACAACAGCTACTCTGGCAACAACATCTAAGTTGTCAACTGATCTGGCTACAATATATTTTTTTTGTACATTTATGAATTAAATAAATAATACTTTAACAATACTTTAGTAATACTTTAGTAATACTTTAGTAATATTTTAGTAATACTTTAGTAATGGTTTCGTAATACTTTAGTAATACTTTAGTAATACTTTAGTAATACTTTAGTAATACTTTAGTAATACTTTAGTAATACTTTAGTAATACTTTAGTAATACTTTAGTAATACTTTAGTAATACTTTAGTAATACTTTAGTAATACTTTAGTAATGCTTTCGTAATACTTTAGTAATACTTTAGTAATACTTTAGTAATACTTTAGTAATACTTTAGTAATACTTTAGTAATGCTTTCGTAATACTTTAGTAATACTTTAGTAATACTTTAGTAATACTTTAGTAATACTTTAGTAATACTTTAGTAATACTTTAGTAATACTTTAGTAATACTTTAGTAATACTTTAGTAATACTTAAGTACTACTTTAGTAATACTTTAGTAAAACATTTGTAATACTTAAGTAAAACATTTGTAAAACTTTTGTAATACTTTCGCAATACTCTATTTTAAAATCAAACGACCAAATGTAAATTAATTACTTATATTCAAACACTGGAATAATGCAGAAACTTAAAACATTTCGAAAAATTTATTTAAACATTATACTTTGTAAAATAATGATTATTTCTTTTATATTAATTGCATACAAAATTTTCTATGAGTATCTTTTGTTATGGAAACCAATTTCCTTTTAACACCGTTTAATTTTGAAAACTGAAATCGTTATACCAAAATCAGAAATTAAACAATATCCAAAACCAAAATAAACGGTTCTGGTATAAAAAAAAAACCAACATACAAATTTTATTATTTTCTCTCTACTATTCTCTACTATTCTCTACTCTACTACTATTCCACAATTGTTCTTCCACTATTCCACTACTATTCTACTATTATTTTACTAGCTTTCTACTACTAAACTAATATTATTATATTATACAATATACTAGAACACGGTCAATAATAATATTGATAGCAATACCAACGAAAACAACACTGGTAAAGGGAAAATTATGAAACGTAATACTGGCCAAAACAACACAGGCAAAGACAATACTGGAGACAACAACAGTGGCAACAACAATACTGGTAATGGCAATCGTGGCAATAATAATACTGGTGACAACAACGATGGCAACAACAACACTGGCAATGAAAACACTGGCGACCACAACACTGGCGATAGAAACAGTGGCAATAACAATTCTGGCAATAACAATTCTGGCAACAACAATACTGGTGACAACAACACTAAAGACAACATAACTGGAAACAATGACAACCAATAATAAACATGAACAATATCGTAAATAGAAAAAAAATCTACTGAAGCATCATTTTATCAACACATACACGAAACTACAATAACAACGACACTACACCACCATCAACAACAACTCTATTATTGACCCCTTTTGGCAACAACAACTACCCAAAACATCATATTTTGTACAAAATAGAATTTTTTCCTTTATTAAAAATAATAAAAATTGAGCAATAATTCTCTGAGTATCAATCGTTATCGAAAATTTGCTAGAAATTTGTTGTTCTTCATTAATCTGTGTGCTGAAAAACCGAATTCAACAGTAGACACAGGAAAGCTCAAAATATACACAGCTATTTGATTTTTTTCATTACTGTGCTAGTATCTTTTGTCGTCCGACTATGCAGGTGTTTTGTTATTGTTTTCGTCCATCACTTGTTTAACGGCAAATCGTATACAATGACAAAATCACATGCAACTCCAAAGAAAAATCGACAAAGATGTGTTATTTCTGTAACTACGCTAGTGTCGCTTCTGAAGCATTCTATGCACTGAAATTTAATATTTTTATATTTTTTGTTTATTGTGAAATCGTGAAATTTTTTAATTTGAGTTCTATATGCATTTTATGCTCATAGACCTCATTTAATTTACAATACAAAAACAGATGTATTCAATATATAAACATTTCAACAGTGTACCTACATTTGACTGTTATTGGTTTAAGGTTTTTCATATTTTTTCTTTCGCATATTATCTGCTTTTTTTGAAAGTGCAATAACAAATATTGTGAACACAGCATCCAAGCTTGTGATCGATTTTTTGGCGAGAACTTTTGGCGGGACAGCAAACACAATTCGTGAGTGTTGTTGTGCATTAAGTTTTTGTTGCCTGCTGGATGGCTGTACAAGCGTATGTGTGTCATGCGTCTGTTTGTTGTACTGCGAAATATACAGGGTAGCAACGAAAACTGAAATATGCTTATATATATATGGCTTTATTTTTGTGATAAAAACCTTTACAATATTTTTTTTATTTTTTTTATTTTTGTGAGTTTCAAAACTAAAGTCAATCTCTTGTATCCACTATCAATATAATCTCTTCCTCTATTTTAGAGACGATATCGAATGAGATTTTGAATTGTCTCGTACGCATCATTAGATTTATAGTGTTTGTTTCTTTTTAAATCATATGCAAATTTTTATTTTATTTCTTCTTGTATTATTTAAATATATTTTTATTGTTCAAGACATAGAACAATATGGACAGCAAAATAACTTTAATACAAAAAAAAACGAAAATAAAACTTTGAACCGGTATACCGGAACCGTAACCGAAATCGAATCGAGGAATTAAACCAAAATCGAAACCTTAATTTAGTTTCAAACCTTGTCCAACACCAATTTAAAGGATTCTGATTTTAAAATGGTATAAAAAAAACAACGTAAAAATTGTATGTTATTCTAGAAATGTTTTTTTTTTAACTACTATTCCCCAACTATTCCTCCCGTATTCTACTACTATTATACTAGATTTCTACTACTACATTAATATACTTATATTATACTGTATACTAGAACATGGTCAATAATAATATCGGTAGCAATACCAACGAAAACAACACTGATAAAGGAAAAATTAAAAAACGCAATACTGGCCAAAACAACACTGGCAAAAACAATAATGGCGACAACAACAGTGGCAACAACAATACTGGTAATGGCAATCGTGGCAATAATAATACTGGTGACAACAACGATGGCGACGGCAACACTGGCAATGCTAACACTGGCAACAACAACACTGGCGATAGAAACAGTGGCAACAACAATACTGGTGACAACAACACTAAAGACAACATAACTGGAAACAATGACAACCAATAGTAAACATGAACAATATCGTAAAAAAAAAATAATAATCATTAAATCAACACATATACGCAACAACAAAGAAACGACACCATCACAAACAATAACTATATTATTGACCTCCTTGGCAACATCAGCTACCCTAACGACAATAACTAACTTGCCATTAACATTTATTAATTTCTTTTTAATTCAAGTTAAAAAAATCCTCAAAAGAAACACTGGAAAATATTAAAGCAACATTTCGCCACATTTATTTAAACATCATACTTTGTACATAAATATTATTTTTTTTGTTTTATTAAAAACAATAAAAATTGAGCAATAATTCTATGAGTCTCATTAGTTATCGAAATTATCTCATTTAAAACCGATGCAGTTTTAAACCCGAAACCGTAACTAAAACCGTTACACAAAAATCATAAGTAAATCGATATCCAAGAACAATATAAACGGTTCTGGTTTTAAACGGTATGAAAAACCAACGTACGTAAAAAAACTATTCACCCAACTACAATTCCACAACTATTCTACCGCTATTCAACTACTATTCTACTACTATTCTACTACTATTCTACTATTATTCTACTACTATTCTAGTAGCTTTCTACTAAAACACTAATATACTTATATATATACTATACACTAGAACACGATCAATAGTATTATTGGTAGCAATACCAACGAAAACAACACTGGTAAAGGGAAAATTAAAAAACGCAATTCTGGACAAAAGAACACTGGCAAAGACAATACTTGTGACAACAACGGTGGCAAGAACAACAATGGCAATGGAAATCGTGGTGATTATAATACCGGTGACAACAACGGTGGGAACTACAATACTGGTAATGGCAATCGTGGTAATTATAATAGTGGTGACAACAACGGTGGCAACTACAATACTGGTAATGGCAATCGTGGCAATAAAAATACTGGTGATAATAACGGTGGCAAGAACAATAATGGTAAAGGTAATCGTGGTGATTATAATACCGGTGACAACAACGGTGGCAACTACAATACTGGTAATGGTAATCGTGGCGATTATAATACTGGTGACAATAATGGTGGTGACTACAACACTGGCAATGGAAACTCTGGCGATAACAACACTGGCGATAGAAACAGTGGCAATAACAATTCGGGCAATAACAATTCTGGCAACTACAATACTGGTGATAACAACACTAAAGACTACATAACTGGAAACAATGACAACGAATTATAAATATAACAAGAATATAAGTTAAAAAAAACTACTGAAGCATCATTTTGTCAACACATATACGCAAAACAATGCCACGATACCACCAAGAACAACTCTATCATTGACGTCTAGACAAAACAACAACTAATCCGCCAACAACATCTAATGAGATCTGACAACAATATCTTTATTGAATAATTTAAAATTTTGTTAACATTTTTTTAATATCTTGTGAAAACTTTATTGAAACTTTAGTAATACTTTAGTAATACTATAGCAATACTTTAGTAATACTTTAATAATATTTTAGTAATACTTTAGAAATACTTTAGTAATACTTTAATAATACTTTAGTAATACTCGGTACAGAAGTCGCTGGAATCGAACCGAGCGCATTAGCCTTAGAGCCACCGACGCTGCCATGTTTGTTAGTAGCATTTAAAAGAGGACCATATTATTGTGATTGTCGCAATCATATAATATGGTTGATGCAATTAAATAGAATTAATCAAAATACTGATGTACAATTTCTGATCCTTGACATTGTTAATGCAAGTTGACAGGCCTACATATTATTATTTTACTATAGGGGTTTGGAGTAATTTTCTACTATTATTTTTAAATTCTACTACATTGAACTAATAAAGGTTTTCTTGTATAATAACTAATACTTAGTACTCTACTAGAATTTCGATACACTTAGGAAAAAATTCTAGTCAATTGAATAGTTACTGATTTAATAGTATACAAAAAATAAATATTTTTATATAAATTTACCATTATAATGATTATAAACCATTAGTATTTTTTCGGCGCGCATGTTATATATAATGATCTTATTATTAGTTTACTTCTACATGCCTACTAATTTACTAATATTATACTACTATATTACTAATTATTTATATTTTATTTATAACTAACATTACCAACACTTGCAACAACAAGAAAACGCTCAATACTAATAATATTGGTAGCAACACTGGTGAAAGACACATTAATAAACGTAATAAGAGGAACAGTGGCCAAAACAACACTGGCATTAATAACACTGGCAATAACAACTCTGGCAATAACAACATTGGCGATGGTAATTCTGGCAACAATAACGTTGGTAACAACAACTCTGGTGATTACAACTATGGTAATGAAAATACTGGCAATAGGAACACGGGCAACAATAACGGTGGCAACGGTAACAGGGGTAATCGCAATTCTGGCAACAACAATGTTGGTGACAATAACAGTCAAAACAACATCATTGGAAACAATGATAGGAACAATTAATTTCCAATATAGTTATTCGAAGCATATATTATTCAAATGTAATTTTTTTATTTACCTACAAAATTATGATATCTTTAATAAATATAATACATATTAAGCAATTTTTTCCGGTTAATGTCATTTATAGCTATTATTAGGTTAGATAGCTTCACTGCATAATGATTGTCGCAAACGTTTAAAATGATTGCAGTAGGTAGTTATGATGAAAGATGAACATGATTATCATCATTATTTTCTTGAATTGCATATCCTGTTTTTATTTTTTAGATGATTAGTACAAATTGATCATTAATCAGAATTGAGATTTTCTACAATTATACTACTTATATTCTACTACTAATTTATTACTTTTCTACTACTATTGTACTACTTTTCAACGATTATTCTATTATTATTCTACTACTATTCTACTACTATTCTACTACTATTCTACTACTATTCTACTACTATTCAACTACTATTCTACTACTATTCTACTACTATTCTACTACTATTCTACTACTATTCTACTACTATTCTACTACTATTATACTACTATTCTACTACTATTCTACTACTTTTCTACTACTATTCAGTAATATACTCTTTTCATATTCTAATACTTTTTTATACTGTTCTATATCCATTTTAACACTTTTATTCCCGAATTAAAATCAACAATTATAAGGCTAATTATAATGCTATATCTTTTGCATTTTATACTTTTTTATACCAACACATGACACATCTAGATTACTGATTATTATAATAATAAAAACATCGATAATAACAACATGGATAAGAGAAACATTAGAAAACGCAACAGTGGCACAGATAACACTGGCACCGGCAATGCTGGCAACGGCAATGCTGGCAACAACAACGTTGGTAGTTACAATGCTGGCAACAGTAATGTTGGTAGTTACAATGCTGGGAACCATAACGTTGGTCAGAACAACGCAGGTGACTTCAACAAGGGCAATGATAACCATGGCAACAGGAACATTGGCAACCAGAACGGTGGCAACACCAACATTGGCAACAACAACCTTGGCAATCACAATATTGGCAATCACAATTCTGGCAACGACAACATTGGAAACGATGATATAGGCGTTAAACACTAATAGAAGCAACTCTTAGAATGTCTTACAAGAGAACGCTGTTGATTTATTAAAAAATACCTTTTCGAGAATTGGTTGAAATTAACATTTTTTTTTTCTGCAATTAAATATAAAATAATTCGCAGAATATATTTTATATTATTTTGTCATACTTTGTACTTTATGATTTATTACTTTTTTAAATATAATAAACATTGAGCATTTTTCTATGAGTGTTATATATTTAATAAAGCTACCAATCGGTACTCCTTTTGGAAGAGCAGTACCCTTAATAATGCATCTTATTCATCCTTATTTTCTTAATTATCCCATTTTTAATAGTAATTAGTCAAATTTATTCATGTTTAGATTTTCTAATAATTTTACAAGAGAATTTTCTAGTTTTATTTAGATTTTCGATAAAATTAAATACGAAGTCGTTTATCATTCTGGCGGTAGACTTAGGTAGTTTTCAATTTTATACAATTTAACGCTGTTTTTCGTGACATTTTTCGTTTTTTTATAAATTATTGAATCTTTTCTTACATATTGTTAAATTTTGTATGCTGTTATTTAAGTAATTTATTTATTTATATCATTAAAGTTTAAATTCTTCAAATTTGGCTTCTATTTTTATTTCAAAAATGACCAAAATTTAAATTTATGATTTTTTTAATAATTTAATTTAAATGTGCTTGAAATTCAAAGTGCAACACATCAATTTTAAAAATAACATAATAACATTTTAATGGTTTTTGTTTAAAACGTTTTATATTCATGTCACTAGAACATTATTTCCATAAATTTGTTAATAATTTCAACAAAGGGCACACAGAAAAAAATATTGAACGTAAATAAAGCAACTGAGATTAATTGGTACAAAATAATTAATTCTATTAATATAATTAACGTATTATATAACAGTATAAATCAAATACTTTATGGGTTGGTATATATGCTAAAATATATACATATTTAGCATTTACCCCAACCGACAGTTTTAGAGGCATTACTCAGTTTTACAGCCACGCACAGTTTTAAATTCAATATATAGTATTACAAATACTGTTGTAGCCGCGGTAGCTCAATGGTTAGTGCGTTGGACTGCGAGACGAAAGGTCCCCGGTTCAAGACTGGACTGGGGCTAACAACATCTTTTCATAGAAACATTTTCTATACCGCGCTACCTCTCGTCAGTAAATGGCAAACCTACGAGAGTAAAACCATTGCCTATGAAAAGCTCTCACCCGCCGTTCGGATTCGGCAATAAACTGTAGGTCCCACCACTTTGAGTACAAATATAACACGCACAGCTCAAAATGGTGAGAGAGCTCGGCCGAAGTTCTATACAGGACTGTAGCGCCAAACTATTATTATTATTATTGTACCGAACTTATTTGACAGTTCATTTCCTATTCAGTTCATCGGTACATCGTGCATATATCATGACTTTATTGTTCCTCTCCCTTATTTGTGTTTGACATTTCCCTAACATTATAAAAAATAATTTAATATATATAATAATTTAAAATAATTCCGCATATGTACAATTAACTTTTAATTTGTTCATTCCCGAGACGACATTTAATTGTACTAATAAAATATTTAACTATATTAATTCATAAATCAATTAAACATAAATTAACACACATCCTTTGAAAATATAGGTTTTTTATATTTATATGACATTTTATTTATTGTATTATAATTATTTTTTATTTCAAATTAATTTTTTTTATTTTGCTGCTTTTTTTTTTTGTTATGAGTTTGAATTGCGTTCACGTCACCTGTAGAGCTATATATAATGAAAGAAAATGTTAAACACAAGTCAGATATAAGAATATCAAAGTTATGATATACGTACGATGTACGGAAAAACGAACCGACGAACCAAATACCTGCAATACTGTACCTGTACTACTATGTAATGAATTTAAAAGTGTGTGTGGCTGTAAAACTGTGTAGTGCCTTTAAAACTGTCGGTTGGTATATATGCTATACATGTATATAGTTTAGCATATATACTAACCCCGAACGGATTTAATTTATACTATTAAATAATTCGTATATTCAATTAATTTTATTAATAGAATTAATTATTTTGTATCCATTAATCTCAGTTGTTATCATTACGTTCAATTTTTTAGTGTAGTATCATATCATTATTGAATTATGAAACTAAAGATGTTTGACTGGTCATAACTTTGGTTAGATCCATACGAATTTCATTGTGTTTATATCAAAATATAAGCTAAAGTATTACAAATGGAAAACAAAAGAAATCACATTAAATATGTAAAAAGTTAACGTTCGAAATATATAGTAAAACACGAGAATTGCGTTATGTTTGTTTAAGAAAAAAAAAAACTTTAGGCAATATCAAAAAAACTCAGTATAAGGTATTGACTAGAATCCTAAAGTCGATCGGAAAATCAAACTGCAATCCCGGATAATTTCTTTTTGGTTGTTGTGTTGTGTTGTGAAATAAGCGTGGTATGGAAACTGAAATATATTATGTTCAATCGTACTATGTATTTTATCATTTTTGCCATAATCATATTAACTATTCATACTACTATTAAAATAGTAGTTAGTATGAGTAGTAAATATCATTATACTACTTTAAAAAAAATCATTGATGCACCTGCAACATTTAACACCGAACGTCACTCATAAACATTGCCATTTAAACATAGCAATAAAATAATTACTCTCTGTCAATAGATTTCGTTGGGCAACATATTGCGGTGGCAGCAGCAGCAGCAGCAACATGTTGAATCCAAACAAGTGCAATCCATCCATCCATTGGTTTTCAACAGTTATTAGTGGCAGCAACTGTTGCCATTTAAATATTTGTGCTGATTTGATTGCAAAAATATTATGTCAACACAGTTTGCATAATTGCAGCTCAACTGAAAATATATTTAACTGCTACACACATCGATGTCGATGTCACAAGTGCCGGATTCGAAATCAAGCACCGTAAATACCAGTGAAAACAGGAAAACCAGCTATTTTTCTATTGACGGCAAATATTATTGTGTTTATTTCAATGCGTTTTCATTCATAGATTTGGTGCTGTAACTGCTGCTGCTGCTGCTACTGCTGATCAATTGCTGCTGATAATTGGTGAAAACGCGTGACAGTCAACCGGGGAAATCATCGATCGATCGATCGATCGATCGATAGATTGATTTAAAAAGTTACTCAAAAACGCATAATATAAAGCATCATATGTTGGCCACACTCTTTGGTCAATTGCTGTCAATGTTGGTTGCCATGACTACTACTCAAATTCGTTGATTGCGGCTGTCGTTTTGTTGTTCTTCAAACAGTGTTTGTCAATTGCGTTGTTGTCAGCAGCAACTATATTTGCGACAATCAATTAAAAAAATACTATTGCAATGGCGGTTGTTGCTGCTGCGGCTTTTCTTGTTGCTGTTGCCATCTATGTTGTTGTTGTTGTTGTTGACGATGATGAATTACCACAGCTCCGTTTCAGTTTTAATTGCTTTGTACGAGGTCTTTTTTACTCATATTTATTTTGCACTTAGCCTGTTACTGCTACTGCACTCAGTTCATATAACCTGAGCTGACAACGTAGAACCTCTTTAATTGTTTAAATGATTTATGTTGGTGAAAGGTACACGTTTTGCAGATCCAAAGTGTCACACGATTGCGGCGGCTGCTGCTGCTACACGGAGTTAAATTATTTTTCAAACTGCGTCAAATTCATTTTGTTTTATGTAATTTTTATATTTAACACTAGAAGTTTTAAAAGAAAATCAAAAAAAGATTCATACGGAATACAAAATTGTTGCGCCAACCAACTTATTGTCCAATCATCACATTCGGTTATCTCAATGATTAAGTCGGTTCTTGTAACAAAAACTAAAACCAATTTAGTGTATTCCACAACCAAATTAAAATAGTTATAGTACAATTTGGTATGTGTATATGCTATAATATCAATTATCAATCGAATATGTCTATTCCAACAACCAATTTGTAGATATTTCGTTTTACCCTAATGAAGTTTGTTGTTACAACAGAATTTTTTGTTATTTTGCAGACATTAGAAATGTTAGCACAAATATTAAAAAGTCATTTTCTCACAGTGCTTTTATGTGTGTCTGCAATTTTACTGAAGAATAGCAACGTGATTGAGGTTATTATATCAGTTAGAATGAATGCAGCAACTACTGCCTAAGGTTAAGTTAAACTTTGAAAGTAGATTTTTTTTTGAAAAGAATGTTTAAAATTGCTAACGGTTAAAAAACGTTTTGAACTAACTTATGGTAATTGCTACGCAATACTTAAGTTTGCCACCTGCAGCAAATCGGTGCTTTGTGTTAAAGCATTGCGGCGTTTAATAAAGTAACAATCGACAGAGACACCCTGTGGTATTTAGTAGTTACGTCCACTGAAAAAATAAACACGTAACCCGTACAAAAGAAAAACCATACGACGTTGACTTCAACAGGTTGTAGCGACAGACGATGACGGTTTGAATGAATGCAGCTCATTACCATATTTGGTCAGGTCTAAAACTAAAAATATCCATACAAAATAGTCAAAATTTGTTTTTTATTTTGTAGTTTACAAAGAGTGCCAAAAACAAAGCATAGCAAATATTGCTAAAAACGTACGTTGATTTTAACAGAATGTTTTATTATTATAGGGTAAACCACAATTGACAAAAAGAAAACAACAAAATGTAGTCAGTCAGTCAGTAAACATTCTGCGCCAAGACACTCGAAACTCATTGATTACTGAGGCTGTATGTCTGACTGACTGACAGACGGACAGACTGGGGCTGCCTGTTTCGCTGATGGCTGTCACTAGATAAACGTGTCGTAAAGTTCTGTCAACTGCACTTTACGAAATCTCAAATGCGCAAAATATTTCAACTTCAACATCAACACCAAACTTTTAGATAATCAATATAGCGAGTAGACTCGTTTTGGCGGGGAAAAATTACTTTAAATTAAGTTTGTATTTTATTTGAAAATGCAAAACAGTAAAATTGTATCTGCTACTTGAGGAGAACTCGTACCGCAGTAGTCGAACTGCTGGCGATGTTGTTTTTTTTTTGAGAGTTATTGGGAGAATGTGAAAGTACGCGCGAAATCAATGTTGCTGCTGTATTATGCGAATTTAAACAGTTGCTGTTTAGTGGCTTCAATCAGGTTGTTTTGCTTTCACTTACGCAAGTTGAGTTTTTCGGATTTCTTTGAAAAAAAATCCTGTTTTCTGTTGTTTTTTAAATTATAAAAGATACTTTAAAAAAATCAGTTTTTTAACTACATAAAGATGCGAGGATTTCTATACTGCATATACAACATAAAATTGATGTTTAATTGATTGGTTCGTTTTAAACAGGCAAATGCGGAGATTGTATCAAAAGCTGTATATTTGTAGCCTGTTCCCAAAATATTCCGAAAATCCTTTTAAATTCCATATAGTGTGACATTCGCTTCCCACAAACTTCCATTAATCTGTGTGTTCCCCGCACAAAAAAAACCATCAATATGATGAATTTATTCATAAATATTATAATTCTTTTCGTCAACCATCAGATTCATCATATTGATAACACCGTTCATGAAATAACAAATTGATGAATGCATTCATTATATATATATATATATATATATATATATATATATATATATATATATATATATATATATATATATATATATATATGAACTTATTCATAGAGAAGAACGAAATATTAAATACAATTAACTTGAATCATCATATTGATACTTCTAATCATAATATCTATGAATAATTTATAATTGTTTGTAAGTCGTTCATAATGTTCAAATTGACGCATATGTTGAACTAATATTTGCTTTTTTTAATTATGTTAATTGATGAACTTTTTTTTTTCAACAAATTTTTCAAAAAAAAAAAAGTTTTTAGAAAATATTACGAAAAAATATCCTTGTTTTTTCCCCAAAAAAAAAAAAAAAAATTTTTTTTCACTTCTCAGTTCTCTTGAAACTGAGAAGAAGTGCAAAAAATAAACGAAAAATAAATTTTTTGATTAAAATTTAGTTTGAATACTGTTCTTCAATATGATGTCCATATATGTTGTATTTTATGTATTTGTTCATTAATATGATGAAACGTATTCTTCACATACAGTTCATCATATTGAAGAACACTTTTTCGACAGTTACCAAGCGTTCATCACATTTATGCTCGCAATCATAACAGTGATGTCGTTAGTCATTAATATTATGAATGGGCCTTTAATAGAATGAATCATGGTTTGAATAATAGAATTCATCAATATGATGTACAATTTTTTCTACGCGGAAATAATCCTAAGAATTTTTGTCTTGGAACCCTGACCAAATTTTTAGCAAAGCAGTTTAAAACTTTTTTCGAATGACTTCATGCTGACGGAGTTTGTCTGTACTCTGCTCGTTCGCAAAATATACCGGGAATTTGCTTTTAAAATTTCATAAACTTCCATTTATCTGCGTGTTTCAAGAAATATGCCGAAATTAGAATTGAATTGAAATTTCATGCACCGACCAACTCATTGCACAACCAATTTATTCAGTTCTAACAACTGTCAGTCGATTCTAATAACTATAAACTATAAGCATTGTAAATTTTAATACAACCCATTCAGAAAAGTAATGGAAATTCGGAGTGTTTACAATAATATTTCAAGTGCTGTTCTATCAATCAATTGGTAGACTTTTTAAAAATGTTCCTTCTTCCAACTTCCTGTCAATGGCGGATTATTTTGTGATCTGCTACAAACCACATGGATTTAAAATTTTGAGTAGAGCAACTTTTAAAAGTCAAAGTTCCTATGAAATTTATAGATTTTAATTGATTTTGTTTTGCATATCGGTTGATAGTTTCAAAACTTCTCAGTATGCCAGTCGTTTCGATATCGTTACGAGATCAATATGAGTAGATGTAGAAATCACACGATATCGGACCTGTTCTCGTAACGATATCAGGCATCGAATTAGATATACATGGCAGGTACGAGAAATTGTTCGAAATATTATATCTTGTCCTTATATTTGAATGTACAATTTTGAAAATTAGAAGCGATTTAGCTACGAGTTTGAACTTTGACTTCGAAGTTAGTTTCAGAACATGGCAGACTGGGATGGTATATCGGATATCTTTGCCTGTACATTCCACATTTTAAATCGCTAGAGCTACTTTGTCCTACGACCATAAACAGATTTAATATTAGAGCTAAAATCTACCTACTAATACTTAATAATTAAATTTTTAAAAATCATTACCTACATTTCGTGAACCGATTTTGACCATATACTCAGTTTATTCGTACTTCTTATTAGTTAACGAATGTAGAGAATTCCAAAACACTCAAAATCTACAAAATACCTTTAGACACCTACTTGAAATGCCTTAAATAACTTAAAAAGTTGTTTTTCAAAATAAACATACATTTTTCATTTCATTTAAAACAATAACAACAGACACTCCAAACAACAAAAACAAATATTTAGCAGACAATGGTAAATATGGCACCCTAAAAAACTAATGCGGCTTTATGTACGACCCAACGTGGTGCCCATCAAAATACAGCCACTCATTTTAAAATGCCAAAAACGCGCTACCGGAGCGAGAATAAAGCCGGTCACATTTAGCCAGTCACATTTAACTAACAAAACTACTTGGTGCGCATTCATGCGTGTCTGTCTGTATGTCCGTCTGTTCGTATGTCGTCTGCCCAGTAAGAACCTCTTCGTCGTCGTCGTCGTCGTCGACGCTGTACCTTGTACCCGCACATAATTTAAATAATTTGTGCCATAAGATGTGAGGTCCGAAATTTGTCTGCTTGGCGTAATCCTCAACGGTATTGCAAATTTTTCAGACTTTGTAGTTGCGACATTTGGACGATCGCTTTTGGTGCTTGGACAGAGTCGGGGACAGTGCGCATCTCACAAAAATCGATGTGGCACCACCAACAAAAATAGCAACAACAGCAACAATATAAGAACAAATCATTTGCATCATATGCAACACAACGTAGAGTCCATAAATAATTCATGTATTTTTGTATTTGTGGCAAAATCATAGCTCATCGCTGCGCTTGCGCAACGTTAGTTGGTTTTTTTTTTATTATTTCAGACTCCTTTTTTTAAAGAAACCTGCTTAGGTTGATTTGGGTTTCGAAACAACCGGTGAAGATGTGCCAAAACCAATAACAAGTTATTTTCGCAGTATAGTCGAAGTTTCAAAGTAAAAAGGCGACGCATTTTATGAATATCAACACCAGTAAGAACCAGAAAATTGCGAATGGTTAGACTATTGCATATTGCAGCTGTAGCCAAAGTTGACACTATCAATAAATTGAGATTTCGAAATTTTTGTATCCCAAAACAATTTTTCCACGTACAATTCTCTCGGAAAACGAGTTATTTCTTCAATATAGGATACAATTGTCATGGGAAGCATTGTCCAGGGAAGAATAAATAAAAATAAATAAAATTTTCTTCGGAAGAATCATCTAGGGAACAGTTCTTAGTCAGATAACAGATTGGTACTTATTGAAAAAATGAGTTTTCGAAATTTGTGTATATCATGCCAATTATTTGCAGTATAATTCTCTCGATCGATATATATAGCAGAGAATTGTCTCGGAAAGAATTGTTTAAGAAAGAATTACCTTGAGAGTAATGGTCTCCGGAACAATTGTCTCAGGGATGAATTGTGGGTGGAGAATTAATTCTAAAAAAGAATTATAGGGGAAAAATTGTTCGTAACTCAAAGAAACAGCATCCCTAGTATTATTTGTGTTAGACCCTTAATCGGGAAATGTTTTTTGAATTTTTTTTCCTTATCATATCCCGTCTAGTTACATGACCAATATGTTAAGGTCAGGATCATGCCTACCATAATATGTAGGCATGATCATGAAACTTTTGATACATACATTTAAAAAAGAGGTTGAGAAACCCTAGTTAAAGTGGAACACGTTTTGATTTTCTTCCAAAAAAAGGTACATTCCATAGACTGCTTCATGATCTAACTTTAACAGAATATCATTTGATTTTTGAGAGAAATTTCAAAACAGATCAATTTCCGACATCTTCAAAAATCCTGGGCTAAAGTGGGAAACTTTTAAATTTTCTTTTTTATGTTTTGTTTTTTTTTTCTATAATAAAGTCAAATATATTGAGAACAAAAAACATTACAATAGGTACACACAAAAAAATAATTGCTTGACGTGCAGTTGTTTCAACGAATATTCATTTGTGGTAAACAATAGTATGAAGCGTAACCAACTATTAGTTGAAGCAACTGCAACATTGATTGGGGAAACAAACTTTTTATCCATTTTCAATTTTTTTGTTTCCATTGCCACGGCAACTAAATTCAAAATGAGACCTAACCAATATTTAGTTGACTTAACAGATAGCTATATAACATTAAGTTGTAGCAACCAATATTTATTTGATTCAACTGTGAAATCAGTTGTCTTGTATAATAGCGATGCCAAAGCAGGACAACACCAGTCGCGCAAGCTTTACATTTTTCACTCGTTTTGTTTTGCGGACAGAGCGTGCCACGTCTTAGTCTTAAACAATATTTGGAATTGTTTTAAGGCGATTTCAGATTTTTTCACTATTTTTTTGTTTTGTGCTGCGGACAGAGCGTGCCACGTCTTAGTCTTAAACAATATTTGGAATTGTTTTAAGGCGATTTCAGATTTTTTCACTATTTTTTTGTTTTGTGCTGCGGACAGTGCGTGCCACGTCTTAAACAAAATTTATAATTGTTTTAAGGCTTGTTCATTTTTACTGTTCGGTTTTTTCATGACCGATTTCTTATAATTAAATTGGCTACCACAACTAAACAAATTGGTTGTGTCAATTGTATTCATTAGTTGTGTGCACTGATACGCGGTGTTGCGACAACTGAATCAGTCGAATGTTGACAGAACTAAATAAATCGGTTGGCAAAAAAAGACGGTTGTCCCAATTGATTCGTTCTTTGGGTGTAATAAAAAAATAATGTGAATGCAAGAAAAAATAAGAAGAAAGAAAATTTATATTTATAAACATCCCACACACAAAAATTCTACCAACAACCAGTATTCATCATATTGATGATTTCATTCATTGAACTAAAATCGTATTTTTTTAATTTTTTTCATTTTAAATATTTTGTATAATATCAAATTTCAAACTAAAATATATCTACACATTTATGTATTTATAATTCTTATAAGATTTATATTATATAAATAAATATGGTTTGATGAACAAAATTCATCAATGGACACTTGTTCATTAATATGATGAAATGGAGTCTTGACATAATTAAAAATTAAATATTATAAAACTTATAAGAATTATAAATACATAAATGTATAAATGGAGACAAATTTTAGTTTGAAATTTTATGTTAAAAAATATTGAAAAGCATTTAAAAAAATACGATTTTTATTCACTGAATGAATTCATCAATATGATGAATACTTGTTGTTGGCATCATTTTTTTTTGTGTAAGATATCTTAGCAGTGAAATACGAATAAAAAATGGTGAATTTACTCCTTTTTTTTGTTTTGGAATATCTACTAAGATTTACAGCCCTCAGACAGACTATAACCATTGTACTGTGAAATCTATTCCCTATAATTTTGTGGTTAATATCACCACGAGCGCCCATGCCCAAGCCCAAGCCGGCATTTGAACTCGAGACCTTCAGAATGCAAGTCCAGCGCGAGTGGCAATGGACACAGGTTTTAAAAGTTAAAATTTAGATTCTTCGGAATTTCATTCAAACAACTTGACAAAATTCTTATTTAACTGATGAAGTAAAAGAATTTTTACTGATGTATTATTTTTGCTGTGTTAAAAGTTCTCTTCTCGGTTTTCTTCTGCAATTCATACCTTTTCTAAGGTGAAGTCATAATTTAGCTTTTCATTGGTTTTTGGTCCAGATTGAAGTTTTTACTTGACAATCCCATTAAGTAATACATATAATACAATATTTTTACAAAAATTACAACAAGCATTGCTTAAATTGCGTTTCCCACTTTACCCCAGAAAGTGTTTCCCACATTACCCCAATATCGCAATTTAATCATAAATTTTAGCACCATTTAAGCAATGTTAAATTATTTGCAAACCCCGTTTTAGTTTCAAAAGATATACAACATCCGATTATTTTAAACATATCTTCCTAATTAAAAATGGCACTCTAAAAATCTTTAGAAAAACTTTTTTTTTACTGGTTCTCGAAAAGCAATAAAAAGGTATACATTTGATAATAATGAAAAAATTGAGGCCATATTAAGAATCACTGGACAATAATTTTCATTTTTTCTAAGTATTTTACTAAAATACTTAGCCGCGGTTAGTGCGTTGGACTGCGAGCCGAAAGTCCTCGGTTCAAGCCTGGGCTGGGGCTAACAACATCTTTTCATAGACACATTTTTCTATACCGCGCTACCTCTCGCAGTAAATGGCATACCTCCGAGAGTAAAAAAACATTGCCTATGAAAGGTCTCACCCGCCGTTCGGATTCGGCAATAAACTGTAGGTCCCACCACTTTGAGTACAAATATAACACGCACAGCTCAAAATGGTGAGAGAGCTCGGCCTAAGTTCTTATAGAACTGTAGTGCCAAACTATTATTATATTATTTTACTAAAAAATAGGCCAACAATTATAATTTCCCACATTACCCCATGTCCCACTTCACCCCAGATTTCCCCACAAAACCTACAAAAATAACTAATATCTTTTAAATTTAAAATTGGCAACTCTGTCTTTGACAACACACTTGGCAGCACCCTAGTTTCCCCCACTCAAACGCCAGCCATTCTGTTGTCCGTCTGTAGCCGTTTGGTGCCGGTTCTTTGTGAACGGACACTGGTCCTCTTTGAAGACAGATTATAATTTGTTGAGCCTACCATAACTAACAACACGACAACAACAACAACAACAACAACGACAAAGACGAATACGACGACAAAATATGAAATTGAAGACGTTGCCGCCAATATGGCTGCATTATCCATAGGCCCACCGTTGAACCGTAAATGCGCACGATGTCATTTTTTTTCTCTCGATTCCATACGATTCGACTCGAATTGTAGGTGATGATGTCATGACACAGTAGTAGTGTCTGTGTTCCGCACATAAGGCATTAGGCGATAAAAACCTGCAGAATTTATTGAATAATTTGAGCAGTTTGACAAATTTGTGAACATTTCCAATTGAGCATTTAAACGGGCGTCAGCACTTAACTCACGTTATAACCAAAGATTATAACGGTTTAATTTTTTTATTTTTTTATTTTTAGTAAAGTCTCTAAATATATCTGCTGCTTATTATAGAGAAAGTAGCCAATGTAGAATCTACTTCCTGCATATTTCATTTAGAATTCAGCATCCAAACGCCAAATCGTTACCTTAGAATCAGCAACAACTGCATTTACCTTAAACAGTTCGCTTCTTCAGAGAGCGAGCGTGCAATAACAAACAGTATCGAGTACAATTTTTCCAGTTGCCTGAAGCACAGTTATGCGCATGCGCACGTGTGTGTGTGTGTGTGTGTGTGTGTGTGTGTGTGCTCAGCTGAACTAACGGCATCTTAGGCCGGCCATAACTGTTGCGACCGCATCTATATCCAAATTCATAATAGACAAGGAGGCCACTACTATTGCACGAGAGCCCTTAGAGATTACAAATGATTATTGACATCTTCCGCTATGACTCTATAAATGCAGCCTCACTCGAACACATTCGTTGGGTCTGTTACGGTCACTTTATTGGACCCCACCGGGAGTGTCAGCTATGCAGTTACATGTCAGACAAACAGCATCGCATGTATCCCAGGTCTTGTGATTTTGTAGGTACAACCAACAAAACAATAACCACTGTAACAATGTTACCATGTGCCGCCACCACATACTCGGTCAGAGTTCAAAATGAGCTGCTTGCTGCCAGCTATTTGCTTGTTACACAAATAAAATATATATAAAAAATAAAATAGAGAAAGTTATGGTACGTCCAGGCAAACTATTAAATACTCTATAGACTGGACAAAGGCGTTATTCAAGGGGGCTTTGTTAGTAGAAAAAAAAATATTAATTTGTACAGATAATTACTAATGAAATTAAAAATGTATTAATCATAGAATTATTCTCTTGTCAGAAACTTGCTAAAATCGTTTGACCCAGCGTGCATTATCTTGAGTTACCAACATGGAGAGATGTGTTCTCATAAATCATGTATTATACGCATAAATTTTGTAAAATTAATCGAGATATCAAGCCAAGAATAAGTAATCATAGTGATTTGATTTTTATTCATAATATATAATTATAGTAAAAATCAATTATTATGATTATGCGTTTTATGTATAATATATTCATAAGTCATGAGTATTTGGAATAGGTTCTGGAATACCTTTTATGAGTTATTATTCATAATTCATGATTAAAATGACGTGAATTAAGCATTAAGTAAAGTAATAAGGACTGCGTCGAATAAAATTGTCCGTTACATATCTTCCCATAATGTGCTATTGCAAGATTCAAATTAAAAAAATTTGATCATAGTAGCTCTAAATTAAATGGCAGCAAATAATTTGTGTCAGTTATAGTCAATACAAAATTTATTTAACGCGAAAATGGCAAACGAAGTGGAAGTGCGAGAAAATATAATTACAATTTTTCAAAAACAACCTAGTTGGTCTTTGAAAAAAAATGCCAAGGAGGTAGGGGCTAACCCTAAGACCATTTCTCGCGTTATCAACCGCTTTAAGAAAGAACTGAGTATTGATCGGAAGAAAGGTTCTGGTAAAAAAAAAGGTCCACATGATCGTGAAAAGTCGAAGAAGGTTGTGAATATATTAAAGAAAGATCCAAGCATATCCGGAAGGAAATTGGCGAGAAAGGCGGATTGCTCAGAATCTATCGTGCGCAGGACTTAGAAAGAAGCTGGCATGAAGACGTACAAGGTCCAAAAAGTTCCGGATAGAAATGCCGTCAAGAATGAAACCGCAAAACAACGAGATAAAAAGCTGAACCAAGATTTTTTTTAAAATTCGATTGCTGCATAATGGACGACGAAACTTATGTTTTAGCGGACTTTTCTCAGCTACCTGGGCAGGCATTTTATACAGCCGATTTTCGAGGAAATGTCGCTGAAAAATTCAAAATAAAAAAAAAAATGACAAAATTCCCAAAGAAATTCCTTGTTTGGCAGGCAATTTGCAGTTGTGGAAAAAGGAGCAGCTCATTCGTGACATCGGGTACAATGTCACGATAGCGAAATATATGTGAAGGATTGCTTCCATTTTTACGCCAACATGAAGTGTCCACATTTTTTTGGCCTGACCTCGCTTCATGTCACTACAGCAAAACGGCCTTAGAGTGGATCCAACAAAATGCAGTGATTATGGCGCCTAGAGAAACCAATCCACCAAACTGTCCAGAACTCAGGCCGATTGAGAGATACTGGGCTTTAGTAAAAAGGGAGATGAAGACAACAAAAAAAGTGGCCAAAGACCTTCAAGACTTCAAAAGAAAGTGGTCTTCAGCAGCTGTGAGGGTGTCGGACACAACCACTACAACATTAATGGAAGGGGTTCCGGAAAAATTAAAACTTTTTATTAAAAAATATTAATTTCTGGTTTTTTATATTTTTTTTTAAATCTAAAAATAATTTGCAAAATAAAATATTTTATTCTATAAAAATTCGATTACTAGATTTTTTCATTTTTGTAGCGGACAATTTTATTCGACGCAGTCCTTATGAAGTCAAATGATGAATTAATATTCATAATTTCGCCTGTTATGATTATTAAAATAATTTGTAAAATTTTTGATTTCTATTTATCATTATTCATGAATATAACTCATAAACATGAAAATTAGAAAAAATATTTGTTTTATAAAAGAGAAACAAATATATTTTATGAATAAATCATGAGTAAACAATTTTCTTCGTGTAATTCTGTGAGAAATCATGAAATGCTTATCACTTTACTCACAAACACTTTTTGTTTGGGTACTTTAAAAACCAACCATTCGTCGGTGATACTGCAAAACCGCCTACATACATGTGAAAATTGCGCCTAATTTTGTGTTATAATCGGGTTTTTTAATGATATGTTGTTCGGAAAAATTAGATAAATGCCATAAGTTATGACATACTTAATTTTGTATGAAGTAAGTGCAGAATTGAGACTGAAAATAGTTTTGTTTCTTCTGTAAAATTCATTTTGTAAGAGGTATTGGAAATTGTAGACGGTTTTGCAGTATCACCGACGTCTGCTCTTGAATAATATATGTAAGTTAAATATTAAGTTAAATATTCAAATATATTTATCGTATAATTAATCATTAACTCTGCTTGCTTAAACGACAATGAAAGTCCTCATACAAGATCAGCTGTATTTAAAATCATTTTTTAGAGATTATTTTCATTATGCACATCAAACACTTCATAGTTGAGTAGGGGTACTTTAGTATACAAAAAAATATATCGTCGTTGTAGAACGAAAATTCACCAAATACATTTTTATGAAAAACTTTATTTTCGAGTTTGTTGGTTAATATTATAAAAAGTAATTGATGAATTTTTAAAGTTGACAAATCAACTAATAGATTGACATTTTCTTATCATGTGGTAAAAAAAATGGAGATCATCGATTAAAAATTGACAGATTTATAAAGATTTTTGTAAATGAATATTTGGCATTTTGAAAATGTATTTGGTGACTTTTCGTTCTACAACGACGATATATTATGTTATTTTATAATAATTATGGCAATTTTCAACCTATTTCAATTTGATAACCTGATCTACGACCTACAAACTTTAATTTTAAATTGTGTTTATCGGACATATTTGGAAAATAATTCTCAAAAAAGTCATTTAAACAAATCTAAATTAAATTCAGAATTAGACAAAATTAACTCCAAAGCGGGCTAAAAGATTTAGAATATATTTCTCATTAGTAAATAATAATAGTTTGGCGCTACATAGAGAAATGTTTTCTATGAAAAGGGGGTAACAACCTCTGAAAAAAATCTATTAAAATAGTCAATAGGACTTATTGATTTAATAGTATACAAAAAAATATATTTTCATATTAACACAAAAACAATTTAATAGTATTTAATAGTATTTTATAGTATTTAATGGTATTTAATGGTATAATAATAATAATAGTTTGGCGCTACAGTCCTGTTTAGAACTTCGGCCGAGCTCTCTCACCAGTTTGAGCTGTGCGTGTTATATTTGTACTCAAAATGGTGGGACCTATAGTTTATTGCCGAATCCGAACGGCGGGTGAGAGCTTTTTCATAGGCAATGGTTTTTACTCTCGTATGTTTTCCATTTACTGACGAGAGGCAGCGCGGTATAGAAAAATGTTTCTATGAAAAGATGTTGTTAGCCCCAGTCCAGGCTTGAACCGGGGACCTTTCGGCTCGCAGTCCATCCGCGGTAGCTCAGTGGTTAGTGCGGTATATACCCATTAAAATAATAATTTATCCTATTGACTAATTTTAATAGTAAACAACTATTGATTTTATAGTATTTTATTCTGAGCCCTACTAACCTTAACGATGAAACCTTTTTTCAAGTACCATTTAACGGTTCTGAACTTAATTGATACCCATCTGAAATAATTTGACTATGAATTGCATTTGATAAGACCAATTTGGAGATACCATTGAGAACAATCCATTTGAAATTAGAAAAAATTCTAAATAATATTGAGATTTTTTATTTAAAATTTTGAAGTTCCATTTGAAAATCATATTTGTTTTCGTTTGAAATTTAGAAATTTCCAAATTTAAATTTAAACTGAGAAAATTCTAATTATAATTTAAAATTCTGAATTAAAATGGAGTACTATTACATAAAAAATGATAATCTTAATACTACTTTTCATTTTAAAATCAAAATTTAACACATTTTAAAATGGAAAATACAAATTTCATTTAGGATTTTCACAATTTGTTATAGTAATTCTCAATTTTATTTTGAATGTTCACTATTTCAGTTGGAAATGATTTAGTATAAATGCAATTGTATCGTTTTTGATACAATTTTTGTACGTTTTACAAATTCAAGTTGAATATACTTAGTATAGATTGATCTAAATCACTTCTGTATGTTACAAATTAAAGAATAAACTTAAAATGCCTCATATAGAGTATTGAATTTTTTTTTGTGCTTTATTTCAATTTTGTCCATTGTTGTTGTTATTTGTAATTGGAACTCGTTGAACTCTCTCGTGCAGGCACGGCGTGTTGCTCCTCCATGCCATAAGTGTGGGAGAAATGCGCCCGACGACGTTCAGGCAAAGAACTTTATCAGACACAGAGTTTGAGCCACAGATAGCAGTAGGTATGTGATTTTTTTTTTTGAATTGTGCTGAATGCAACAATTTTTTCTTTTGTTTGTTTGTTTGTTTGTTTCCTGCACTGACGGTTAAGTGTGATAAACATTTTGGTACGAAATGAATCGTGAATCAGGTTGTAAACGTTTTTTTTGGTTTTGTTGGCTTCAAGTGATGATATATGCAGTGCAAAGGGGCAACAGGCACAAGAAGATGCCATCAAAGAATTTGGATAACAAGAGAAATGTTAACAAATAAATAAAATAACAAAAAATTAAATAAATATAAAGGAAAAACCCAAGAGTGCAGTGGTGGTGCTGATCTTATCAGAAAACACGAAATTATTTGTTTTGCATACGTGCTGTGCAGCCAGATATTATACGTGCTGCCGGACAGAAATACAGAAAAAAGAAAACAGAAATATTTTCTGACGTTATTTCATTGATAATAATTTGGAATTTTTTGATCAAGTCCCTGCAGCCAAGTGTCGCATATAGCAGTTAAATAACTTTTTAATTGATCGCACTGCGTATCTGGAACGCCAAACATAGTCAGTGCAAATGTTTGAGAAGACTACACTCATCAGCTATATATTCTTCAACTTATTTCTGAACTTATTATTTTTTCTACTCTTCTTCTGCTTCGTAGAAGCACCACAACCGGCACCAAAAGCAACTACTAAATTGATGCGCACTACACTTCGCATTTTTACTAAATGCAGCATTTTAATTGGCTCCGGCTTTGGCTTTGGTGCTTCCAAGAAACCTATTTCTCAGTGCTACAGCACCATTCGATGCGTTGCGTCCTGCTTCTGACAATCGTACCACCGAACCACTGAACCACCAAACGAACGAACGAACGAAAGAACGGCTTGTTCATCACTGGGGAATTGTTTTTTTTTTGTTTTTTGTAATATTTGCCGCTGGTACTGCTTCTGCTGCTTGCTGTTTATTTATTTAATGTTCTTGTCAACGAAATAACTGAATTCTAAATGATTACAAGCCGCACCATGTTCAGACTAATGTTTATTTATTATGTTGTTCGGCCAGCTAGAAAAACGCGAAACTCCGTTTTTCTACCTCTAATTAATTAAATTTTATTTTATTATTTTTGCTCGTTTAGGTAAAGAATTAGTTTTTAATTTAACACATAATTAACCAAATTCGGTAATAGCGGAATTTGCAAAAAAAAACCTCACTTAAGTGAATGCAATTAATTTTTAACAAGTTCAGCAATTATTTAATAAACAAGCAAAAACTGATGTCTATTGACATTTTCTGCATTGAAACTCTTGGGGCCTATTTTGCAGTCGCATTTCCATTTTAAACTAGATAAAATTTCGAATTTTGACCATTTTAACTAATTAATAATTGTCTTTAAAACGTGACGTCATTACAATAATTATAGCACATTGTTACGAAAATTCAGTCTACGGAAAGCTGTTCTACGAGTTCGTATCACTGGATTGTGTACAAAATAAAAACACTCTTTGGTTTAAATTATAACAATTAACTTTATTAATTCAATTTAATAAACAACTTTACTAATAACAAATTCTAACAACTGCTGCATGTCCACAATTTAACTTGACATTTATCACACGAGATGCACTCGACCACTTTACAATCACTACTGAAGTGCTGTACCTCTGATGCGGCTCCCTTATATACTGCATGCATCAGTTCGACACGTTTCGTCTCTTTCTAACACATGCTTAGTGCGCTAAATTGTCTTGCGTCTCATTAATTATTGTTGATTGCTTGCACTATGGGGCAAATTACATCATTTCGTAACAATATAATATAAATTTGACATATATCACCAAAACTATAAAAAAGGAATTTCGGAATAATTTATTCGAAATGATCTTCATGCGATGATTTTTTCACCGAAAAAATACTGCATTGAAATGAAAGAAAAAATGTTTTTAAAATAAATACGTCCGGAGAGAATGTATTTATTTGCACTACAAAGATGTACTTGTTTTTTACATTTATTGCATTTCTGTACAAAACTTTATTACATTATTATTAAAAATAAATAAATTTTGTTTTAATTCAAAACTTCCGAAAATATATAAAAACTAGCTGGACCCGTGCACGACTCGTGCCAAGATTTTGTGAATTCATAGATATAAAGCGATTTTATTAATATAAAAAAACATTATTATTATTTTTTATATCAGGGGCCCGTGCTTCGCTGTGGAAGTTTTTATTGGTTTTATAAATGTAGTAACCAAATAATAATTTTCCGCCAAAACAACTTTTCTTAAAGACAATTCAGACAGTAGAATATTTCGCCGTAGAATTCTTCCCAGTAGAAATCTTCGCCGTAAAATTCTTCCCCATAGAACGCTTTACCGTAGAATTCTTCCCGGTATAACTCTTCCCTGTGGCAAAATTTCAGTTAAATCGGTTCAGCGGTTTTGACGTGATGCTGGAACAAACAGACAGACAGACCGACAGACTGACAGACGGACCAAGAGTTTTATATATATAGATATTACTACATTTGCATTTAATTTTACTACATTCTGTACATGTTAACATAATGAAAATTTGAAAATTACTAAAACTGCTTGTATTCTTGATACATTCTATATTTAAAGTCATAAATATGTGAAAAAATACTACATCTGTATTTATTTATAATGCCTTACTTAAATGCATACGTGCTACCGAACTTCAACACCATTCGTCGTTGTTCTAACAAAGTCTGTTATAAAAATAGAACAGGCAAAACTGCAAATTAGACGAGTGATGGTTGTGTGGTTCAAATTAATAATGTTTGCTATTAAAATGAATCAATATGAAAAACTTTTAATTCAATTGGCAAATCCCATTAAATATTACAAAATACAGTCAAATTATGTTTGAATTTGTATGAACATATTAATTTTTTGTATACTATTAAATCAATAACTGTCCTATTGAAAAGTTTTAAGGTGATTTTATGTCATTTTTTCTGCACTTATTGTGCTTGACTATCAGCTCCCGGAGTTTCTGACGACATAAGTTCAAATCCCAATTACACCGAGTTCATATATATATGAAACATTTGAAGTTATTACGACGTCATTACACAAATATATCACTGATGAGGATACTTGGCTGTATCCGTATGATCATTGCCTCTATAATGTTTTCAATAGGTTGTTGTACATTTCTAAATATTCAAAATATACTACAGTTTCTGCTATATGTAGTAAAATGAAATCATACTAATACAAAGATCTTAAAAAGAAAGTAAATGTAGTAAAACTGCATTTTGTCAAGGTAATTACACTAATATATTAAATTTTACTACACTATCTCTCATGTGTCAAATTTTGTAATCAGTACCGGATTAACTTGGTCTGCCACAGTGGGTCCAAAAGATTTTTTTGATTCCAAAATAGAGTTAACACTGATGTAATCGCACACTTATAATTTATACGTAATCAGGTTAAACATATTTACAATTAAATAGTATTAAGCAGTATTACTTTTTATGATTGTGCAATCATGTCGCACAATTGATGCAAAAATTTCGAATTTATCGTATTATGGTAAATATGATAATAGCTGTATTATGTTAACCATTTTATTACTAGGGTTTAATGCAATTAACAGTTTCCAATGTAGAAATAATATTTTTGTCCTCGCGTTATAAGATTTCTTATTTTCCATAATCAAAAATTTCAGAAATCACATATAAAATGTCACAATCATTTTTAAAATAACGAAATCTTATAACAATTAGATATAATCTCAACAATCATTCTAGACAGAAAAAAAAATTATCAATACAATGAATGTATTCATCAAATTTTTTCGTCAACTACCAGATTTATCATAATGATACCACCGTTCATTAAATGACATAGTGATGAATGCATTCATTATATATATGAACTTATTAATACTATCGAACATCTTAGTGAAGAACGAAGTATTAAATTCAATGAATTTGAATCATCATATTGATGAATATAATCATAATATTTATAAATAATTTAATTTCTTTTTTAATTTAATTCATAATAATTCATAATATGTATGAATATAATATTCAATATGATGAATATTGTTGAACTAATAACATTTTTTTTTCAAAATAATTTAATTGATGAACATTTTCCAAAAATATTTTAGAAAATAAAATTCTAAAAAAAAATTCTTCAAAAAAACAATGTTTGGACAAAAATTTTGCGTATAAAATATTTTTTTCGAAAAAAAAAAATCGGGATAATTTTTTTTAAAAAAATTTATTTTCGCAAATTTTTTTTTCGAACATCCAAGAACTTCCTAAGACTTAAGAAGTATGGCAAAAAATGAACGAAATAAATATTTTGATAGAAAATCAACATTCTTCAATATGAAGTATATGTATGTTGGATTTTATGAAGTTTTTCATTAACATGATGAAAAATATTCTTCACATACACTTCATCATATTGAAGAACACTTTTTCGGTCATTTAATAAATTGATATTGAATTCATAACATTGATCAATATTATGAATCAACATTGTGAATCAATATTATGAATCGTTCTTCAATACAATGAATCATAATTTGAAGAATGAAATTCATCAATATGATGATGATTTTTATACCATACACTAAGAGTGAACGGGTATATTCAGTTTGGTACGCCGTTTGTAACACCCTGAAGAAAGCATCTTCGGTATGGAAAAGTATACATATTCAGCATGACCTCCTGAGTCGATTTAGCGATGTCCGTCTGTCTGTCTGTCCTTCTGTCTGTCTGTTGAAATCACGATTACGGATTACGAATTCGAATTTCGGTAGTAAATTTTAATAATTTCGACTCGTTGTTGCCTCGTATATCTTTCCATCATGAAATGACAAACCTTATTGTAGAGAAATGTCAAAAGAGCGGCAAGAAATATAGCGACGTTTGCTGTCCCTGTCGCTCTACTTTTGTAGCGCTCTTATTGAAAAACCCTTTATATAAAATTCTACTAATTTATGCAAAAAGTAGGGAACCTGTGCCAGCATGATGTCCTTTCGACGCGTTGACTCTCTTAAACTTTTTTTTTTTGCGTTCTACTTGTTAATAATCGCCTGCAGCAACTCAGTTTAACACTTTAGTCCTCTTGTAAACCATCAAAGTTTCAGCTGATTCAAAACTCGCCCGTAAGCTCGAAACATGATTGCGCTTGTCAACCCGTCTTAGCGCATCAAAGCGCAAAACAAAACCCTGTCTGGCCAGTAAATCGTGTTAACATAACTAAGCTTAAGGGCGTTTAGTTGGTTGGTCGATACCAAAGTCTAAAAAATGTAGATCACTTTACCATTGTTGTACACCGTCTATGCTGTAACTAATTTTAAGGTATTATTAAGTTATATACCTCGTCTATAATATTTTGCCTTTTTTATGCAAGTTGATTAGTCATGCTTGCTACATAGTATATTGATGCCCTATAGAACCAGAACTAGTCCAGAGTCCAGTGCAATATAAACAACTCGTCGCGCACAACATGGCCGTCAACCACTGATTAATATTTATAATGACGTTCAGACCCGATAACGTGTTCAGCCACCTCAATTACTTTTGATGCTGCTGCTGTTGCTATTGCTGCCTTATACCACATTCCTGCGTATAAGGCTTTATTTTTAATTTATGGAAAATGCTCTTTGCCACTTTTCGTTTACCATTGTTGTGTATTTTATACAAGTACTCAAGATAGAGTTACTGAGATGTTACCTTTTTGTGTGCAATTTTCTGTGAAATTTGCGCAATAGTTTTGCCATTTCTGTAAATGAAAAACTTGTCGCGTTCGTCGTCTTTAAATTGTCTGATTTGCTATTTATTCTTAACGATTTTTTCTGATATATATTTTTTTTTTCATTGCAGAGCACTCCGGTCGGCACAACGATCTTTCGCAATATACAGGCGCTCGATAAGGATGCCGGTGTTAATGGACTCGTCGAGTACTTTATAGTTGAGGGCACCACCAATTCGACGGACGATGAAAAGATGACAATCGCTGATGGTTATGGCACATTCACAATATCGTTTCCACACCAGGGACAGGTAAGCAATTACAAAACCTTTTTCACAGAGTACAAAAATGTTGTCCTTATAGAAGAAAATCAAGCCATATACATTATTTACAAATAATTTTAAGTATTTAGTTTTTTATTTAAAAAAGTAGTTGATAAATTTCAAAATTTGGTATATCATTCGAAAGCTTAACATGTTCTCATCAATTGCTACAAATATTGGTCTCATCGATCGGAAATTTTCTGATATCTAAAGATTGAAGTAAACCAACAATTGAAATTATTAAATCATATTTGGTTAGTTTAACTTCCAGAAAGATAGATATTGTACTAATAGATTTAAAACTGTTCTAGTTTTAATTACATTTTTGTATAAAAAGCATTTGATAAATTGGAATCCGATTCGATAGTCCAAAATGTTTTCATCATTTAAAACAAATATCGATCTCATCGATTTACATTTTATTAAACCAACAATAAAAATTGATAAAATATACTTGGTGAGTTTTATTTCTTCAACGACTTTATATTAATTAGAAAGTCACTTGATTTATAACACTTTATTTTGATATAACTTATAAAAAATAAATCTGTTGTCAACTGTGCATTGACGCCGTGACTACAAGATCTGCCAAAATCACGATCACAGTTCCAAAAGATTGATTACACTTGATATTGTGCTGCACAATGTTGGCAGTAGTTGCACTTTGGCAACACGTTCAATCACTATCGATCTCATTTAATTTTAATGCTACTCATAAATTTTGTGCACTGGCAACAGTTGCTCCTTCTGCCAAATGCGTTGGTGTTGGCTGTAGTTTCAGTGGTTCGTCTGGGATTTATAACTGCTTATTTGGTAGCAAATTATTGCAATCAATCAATAATCGAAGATAATATAAAATTGCACACTAATAAAAGCAATATTTATGGTGACGAACCAAAATGATTAATTCAAATCTAAAACTAAAATAAACGATACAGCACGTATGGTCAATGAGGAAAATAGTCATTATACCAAAATAGTTTATATTTTATTGTACAGATTCCTCAAGATTTGGCATTTCACAAATTTCATTTTATTTTTCCCGATTTTTAAAGTGAATCGAAATTCTAAACGGATCAAAATTTATTTTTATATAATTAATTTAACTCTGGAATTTAATCCTTCCTACGATTGTCTATTATAATTATTTGAGTTTTGCTACGAGATCAATAAAAACCCTACCACTCTATTGTACTATATATGTTTGACATCTGCACAAATGTATTCGAAGTTCCCTCTAGAAAATATGCACTACTGCACTCTACAGTATTGAGTACATTTTGCAATGGCAGTCTACAGTATTATAGTGAAGTCTCTCCTCTCTTCACTGCAGTATTTGTTTTACTGGTATGAAGTAGTATCAAGACATTGTTTTTTTCAAAACATTTAATATTTTGAAAAACAAAACTAAAGGACATTACTGTCGCTAAAAATGCAACAAGTACAGTGAGAGTGACGGAGAAAAAACTTAATATCAAATATTATATGATTTTTTATTCCTTTTTAATTTTTTCTATGTTACAATATTAATTAAAATTCCTTAAAGTAAGAATGATAAAAAATGTAAAATGTGTCATAAGCAGTTAATTTCAGTATTTGAATTTTTATTGTACATTATTATAGATCTCTTCACTACAACTACGTCTTGTTTCTGTTTTGTTTTGACACTACTTGTGCTTTGTTGTTGAGAGCTACTCATTCATTTGATTTTCAAGCATAGTGTCTTGAAGTTGGTTTCTAATCATTTGTGCAGATGTCTAATATATAAATATAAGGGGCTGTTTGCACTAAATACAGATAGTGCTTTACAGAAGAAGCTGAAAACTACCCTAAATAATTTCAAAGTTAAATAATCATTTTTTGGAAGAAATTTTCTGAAGAAGACTTTAATTCCAAACTCTTTTGATATTTTTACCCGGCACCAAAAATACTATATTAATAAATAAAAGGTAAGAACCATACATAATATTTAAAATATTATAGTTCTGTCCCTTTTTTATGAAAACAACCGGAAAATTTATCACGGCATTGTCATAGAAGGGCGAATTGACATAGATACCTTCAACCTATTTCTGTGTGTGTCACTGAAGTGATCTTCAATTGCTATTGAAAATCACTTCAGTGACACACACAGAATAGAGAATTGTTGTGCCAACCAACTCTTTACCCAACCAACATATTCGGCTCTCTCAACTGCTTAGTCGGTCAAAAATAAAAGAGTTGTATTTTGGACTACAACCAATTTCAAACTGTTTTAGAATAATTTAGTACAGATTTAGTACCGTTGGGATTGTGTATAGGCTAATATTTCAAAGGCCATCCATATATGGAATTTGTATTCATTTCGATTTAACCAAATGAAGTTGGTATAACTAATTGGTTCGTTCTTCCAACCTCATGCCAAAAAAGGATTTGTCTATGTGTAGGTCTGCATTAAGTGTTAATTCAACCATTCCTATTACACCATGCTGTAGTTGTCAGTTGGATTTAAATAGAAGAGAGAGATCTAGCACCGATTAATATTATGTCTTCATCGGACTAAATTATTAAGTATTTAGTAAGTGAATATAACTATATCTTTGTTGACATTTTCCCAAATATATTAATTTAATAATATTTATTAATTTTTATAAATAGCTACTTCAATAATCTTCAATGTGCATCCACTAAAACTTTTTGCACTTACAGGTCACCGTCGCCAAGACTCTGGACTATGAGAAGATTCAACGCTACTATCTAACGATCGTCGCATCGGTAAGTTGACAGTTCTGCCAAACATTCCCAACACATAAATCAATTACAACATCAGTGACTATACTAAATCCGAGGGCCTTGACACATGCACCATACCAACTGAGACACTATAACCGAATACAACACATTTAGAGACACAACACACAAACAAACACATCGGACCGACAACTAAAGACAAATGCCAGGATTTACTATGGCTGGACACTTCCTGGATTAATTTGCCATGCAACATAACACAACGCAACACAACACACCACACCACAACCCGAGACAACAGCATTTCAATGTTGCTGCTCATATTCCAAGGCAATGAATGCATTTGTGAATTGCATAGAAATTGAAAATCAAGCTCAAGTTATGCTCGAATTGGCACAATATAGCCGCCGCTTCGTCTTCTTTTTCTTCTTTTTGTATATTCTACTGTGAGGCAACAGGATTATAAACATTGTTTAGATTTATTCAAAACGCCTCGATTCATATGTCCACATGTCCGACATGTTGCTATGACTGTCGCGCGACATGTTTGTGTTTATGCAATAACGTGCGGTCGGTCGGTTGGTCAGCATGTTGTACAACCGAACATGCTTTAGCGCCTTGTGCCGTCCTACTAAATATGGTCGGCCAATTGACAACGAACGAAACGATCTATCGATCGATATTGTGCAGCAACAGCAGCACACGGTGCACTGCACCTTACGAATGACCAGTGAAGTGCTACCAAAACATTTCCTGCATTAGTTTGCATCGACAACAAATTGTCTGTCTACACTTCGGTGATGTGTTGTCGGTCTGTTGTGGTCGGTCAGAATATTTCTTGAGGTGTAGTTTTTACTCTTGTTTTTTTACTACTTCTTCGAAGTATAGATACTGCGGTATTTTTACAGTGAGTAAAATGGTAGTGACATCGCAATAAATTCTTCATAGCTATAGGGTTTAGTTTTAATTTTTTTTCTTATAGACTACAAATTAAATCCGTTGTCCGGAAGCTGTGTTGTTTAAGAACTTGATTCAATTATTTATTTACTTTGAACTGTTAAATGTTTCTAAAACAAAAAATGTCTTAACAAAAGAGTCGTTTTTCAAATGTTGAGTTGAATTGAATTCAAAAATTATTATTTAAATTTATTATTTGTGAAATCGAACACAGTATAGCATTCTAGAATAGTCAAATTAATATGAGATAAATTTATAATAATAATACTTAGTTTGGAGCTACAGTCCTGAAGGACTTGAGCCGAGCTCTCTCACCATTTGAGCTGTGCGTATATTTGCACTGGTAGGACCTACCACTTTAATGCCGAAACCGAACGGCGATTGAGAGCTTTTTCATAGGCAATATTTACTCTCGTAGGTTTGCCATTTACTGCCGAGAGGTAGCGCGGTATAGAAAAATGTTTTCTCTGAAAAGATGTTTATAGCCCCAGTCCAGGCTTAAATCTGGGACCTTTCGGCTCGCAGTTCAAAAAATAAATTTAGAAAGAGTAACATTAAATTGGAAAACGATTAAATAAAATTAAAAAATAAAACTAGTTAAATTTGAAAATGTACAGAAATGAACAAATAACACTAGTCATCAAAACGAGAAAACATGTTAGCCACGAACTTCCCATACATATACTATATATTTGTGAATATGATATCAAGATATTTCACATCAGGGTACCAACTAGAGATGGGCGCGTGCCGTGCTTTTTTCGTGTCACGCCCGAAAATCTGAGTTCGAACGTGCAAATCTCCGTGCGTGCTAGTTGCTGTCGTGCTCGTGCGTGTCCGTGCCTCCAAAATCAGGCACGCGCCCATTAAAGATTTTTTTTTATAGTTTCTACCCCAATTTAAAAAAAAACCTTATTTACTGCTTCAGAAAATAAAAATTTCGTGGTATTTTAACCTTTTCTTAAAAATCTGTTGCTTTAGTTTTACTTATGGATTTAAGAGAATAAAACAGTATCAAACTTAATTTTTTAATTATTTATTACAGGGGCTAAAACCTATTGGAATATCGGTCCCGGTTCGGGTTCCAAGATTTTTAAAATTGTGGGTCCGGTTCCGGTTTCAATCAACAAATTAAATGTGTTTCGATTTCGGTTCCATACATTTTTAATAATGGTTCCGATTCCGGTTCTTTGCGTTCCCTGACAGGGATATAATATCTGTTCCGGTTCTGCTTCCGATATTTTATAAATAGCGGTACCGATTCCAACCAGAAAAAAATATATATGTTCCGATTCCAGTTCCGGTTTCTGGTTCCAAAAATATGAACGGTTCCGGTATTATTTTTCATGTTTCGCTTGCTTTTACTCTCTCTCCATTCCGGTATTATTTTTCATGTTTCGCTTGCTTTTACTCTCTCACCATTTTGAACTGTGCGTGTTATATTTGTACTCAAAGTGGTGGGACCTACAGTTTATTGCCGAATCCGAACGGCGGGTGAGAGCTTTTTCATAGGCAATGTTTTTACTCTCGGAGGTTTGCCATTTACTGCCGAGAGGTAGCGCGGTATAGAAAAATGTTTCTATGAAAAGATGTTGTTAGCCCCAGTCCAGACTTGAACCGGGGACCTTTCGGCTCGCAGTCCAACGCACTAACCACTGAGCTACCGCGGCTACTAAAATCCACCACACCAAAACTTACCACTCCAAAACTTACCACATTTAAACTTAGCACAATGAAACTCACCACAGTTGAACTTACCACAATGAAACTCACCACACCAAAATTCACCACACTAAAATTCACCACACTAAAACTCATCACACTAAAATTCAACACACAAAAACTTACCACACTAAAACTCACCACTCCAAAACTTCTACCGAAAAAAACTCTACGGCAAAGATTTCTACTGGGAAGAATTTTACGGTGAAATATTCTTCGGTGAAGAATTCTACGGGGAAGCAAACTCTGAAGAAGAATTGTGTTTGAGAAAAGTTGTTTTTGCGGAGAATTATTTTTTACATAAAAGAATTATATATTACATAAAAAACGTCCACTGCTACGTTTTTACAAAAGTAAATCAATTAGAAAAAAATAGTAATTTTTTTATTTAGTTTGGACTATGCTCTAAACAACCATAAATAATTTGATAAAAAAATCTAAAACAATTAAAATTTTCCGAGTTTAGATCCAATTATCTTAAAAACTTTTTGGATGATTAGCTTTTTTTAGTATATTAAAATAATCCTACACAACAAGTTTTTTTGTTAAACTACTTTTCCATCGAACTATGTTTTTTTATTCTAAGTAATGGGTGAGAACGACTTAAAAATACTTTTGAATTTTTCTCAAAAACGTTACGTAATAGAAATAAACTGAATATGCTGTCAAACTCAGTACCAACGAATTATATAGAATTAATGTAAATCGTTTTGGGTAGTTTTATTAATTTAGACCGTTCTCCCACTATAAAACTATGCGATTTTATTGTCAATCAAATTTAAAAAGTTTTATATATTTGGGAAGTTCCAAAATTGTAAAGAATCTGAAAATATAATAATATGATATCGTTTTATTGTCGCAATTTAGTTTCTTCGTGTTTGCCGGGTCTTATAAATTGAGTTTATTGTTTAGGTTTATTGTATTCTAAATCCCAATTTATTCCTATTAGAATTGAAAAAGTCCAACTTTTTTCGCATTACTCCATAGAATCTGAAATTGATACAGGTGCCACCAGCTAACTATTATCATAAGACCACTCCATTTTATAGCATTTTATATAAATTTATTTTTTCTATATTATTTATACATTTTAAATTATTGATTCAACTAATACCAAGTACAATTATGCGGCATCACTTTACTAGCCGCCAAACAATTTAATCAAATGAACTGCGACATAATTTGCGCAATTTAAATCCGTTAAACAATCAATTAATGTCAAATTTTGACACTTGAATGTCAATTCGTGCCATGCTCACGGCCACACACAATCGGTGCCATCTGACATTATTTGCTCATTATTTTTGCTCTGAGCAGCGAAATGTAGAAAATTTAAAAAACTAAAAAAAAACTCAAAACTTTAAACATTCTTGCCCGGCGGTATCTATAAGTAAGAGTAACCGCCGCTATATTAGCCGCACAATTTGATGTTCATGATGTCGTCGTCGTCGTCCTCGTCCACGTCGTGATGACTGGTGATAGGTTCGCGTCAGCAGCTCACGCTGGAGCTCAAATTTAGTTTTTGGCATATTTGCTTAGTACAGATCAAAAAAAAAAAAATAAAAACAAATAAAAAGAGAAAATAAAAATGCGATGGCAAATGCCGCCGGAGTCACGTGAAAATTGTTCAGAGTTCCTCTGGTTGTAGTCGGAGCTTGGCTAATGCATCATTTTGTTGCATAAACGTGATATTAATTTAACACTTTAAGATGTCATTAACGGAGTTTAGTGATGTTCCTGCTGTTGCCATCGGATGATGTTGCTGTCGCTGCTATTATTGCTGTTGCTGCTGCTGATGATGATGATGATGCCACTTTTTCATTTTAATGACATGATGCGCGATACGCTTGGCAATGAACCGAAAATATTTTCTCAGCATTTTTTATTTGTGATTTTTTTCAAATGTCATTTTACTAATGAATTTGACTTAATAACCTAACAATAGACCTCACAAACGTCTATGCTCTAAGCAGTATTATAAAGTGTCAGAAAAACGCACTAAAACTCAAATTTGAATTGCAATAAATTGCAACACTTTATGCAACGTACCGGGTCCGACAACATTGTTATCAGCTGCCTATGCAAAATCCTCGAAACTCATCATAAATCAAAAAACAAGAATGCAAAACATAGCCATGTGTTATTAATTGATTTTTAAATTTAGTGAAAAATTTCAATTACCGCGCGCAGAACGCGCAGATTCGAATCTGCTGCTGCTGCTGCTGCAACATGTTGCACTTGCCACATGTTTACGGCGGTTGTCTGATTAAATGCTGTCCGACAACCTACCGAAGCAACAAGAAGGGCACTCCACTCTGTGCCACCAGTCTGTGCAACCTGTCGCAGTTTTAAATTGAAAATTAATTGAATAATAATATTGAATCAGAGCACGTCTGTGATTAAATCTTAAATAGAAACATGTTAAACTTTATGTAGTGCAACATCAGCAACATACGAGTCAGCTACATGTGATTTTTTTAAATGCAACAGAAGAAGTTAAAATCATAGTTAAAGGGCCCCCGTTAAACATACAAATACCATTATATTTTTACTGGTATTTAATCAATTTTTGCATTTGTTGTCTGAATTGCTGTTTGAATTGTTGTTTTTATCAGCAACACATCAGTAGTTGCAGTAACCAACACTCATTGCTTTTGCATTCGCATTGTGTTCTTGGCGTAGACAAATAAATTACAAATTACTACCTCTCTTACAAGTAATCGCGATTTCGATTAATTTTGTCGGTAAATTGAATTTTGATTGCGTGTAATAAATAAAAACTACTTAAACAGAGAGGTGGCAACACCGCATTAATTTCCGCTTTGCAATGATGGCAACACCTTTTAGCTGGTGGCCATTTCAGTGTTCTTCTTGCGTTGTCCAAATTGGTTGCCTTCCACTTTGCTCATTTGTTTATATCCGCTTACTTAACTAGTACTTAGTAGTTAGATTCTAGTAGACCCTTTTTAATAGAGTCGGTGTGTAAAATATAAAATTTCCTTTTGCTTTCAGTTGCATCTTTAATAGCAGGAAATATAAATATCGGCTTTACTATTTTTTATAATTATTGAATGATTTAACACAAAAACATATTTAATATACTTTATTAAAACAATATAATTTATAAAATATGGTATTGCAAATCAGTTTTCTTACACTGTGAATAGAGATTTGTTGCGCCAACCTACTTATTCGGTTCTCTCAACCGCTAAGTGGATTGTTGTACTCAGAACTAAAAGAATTTTAGTTTGGACTACAACCAATTTCGAACTGTTTTATTAAACCGAATGAACTAGTTGGTACAACTAACTTTTCATTCTTCCAACCTCATGCCAAAAAAATGACTTTTCTGTGTGTACTAACATTTTAAATGCTCGTAAATAATTAGTAGTTTAAATAACCTCTTTATTTGTATTTAATAACTGTTAAAATAGAGCCAAAAATATATGTCTTCCATATGAGTATAGATATACAATTGATAGAAGAAATATGGATATTATGATACCTAATCAGTTGTCGTAGCCGCGGTAGCTCAATGGTTAGTGCGTTGGACTGTGAGCCGAAAGGTCCCCGGTTCAAGTCTGGACTAGGGCTAACAACATCTTTTCATAGAAACATTTTTCTATACCGCGCTACCTCTCGGCAGTAAATGGCAAACCTCGGAGAGTAAAAACATTGCCTATGAAAAGCTCTCACCCGCCGTACAGATTCGGAAATAAATTGTAGGTCCCACCAGATTTGAGTACAAATATAACACGCACAGCTTAAAATGGTGAGAGAGCTCGGCCTAAGTTCTTATAGGACTGTAGTGTCAAACTATTATTATTAATCATTTGTCATATTAAACTATCCGGTCCATTAGTAGTTGCAAAAATGACCTGATTTGGTTACAAGCACTGCAAGTCCGTAAACTTACAGAATGCTTATTATGCAAAAAGAAAGCTGATGAAGAAAAGTAATCATGTCGTTGGAAGAAAGAAATTTTATTTGTAATAAGTAAATTCATTTAACTGAATCCAAATTCTCTGAAATTTGAGTTTATGATATTTATTGCTGTACTACAGTTTTCGTTATAAATGTAATGTGGATTACTTTCAGGGTACTTCGCTTAATTTTCTATTGGAAAGATGCGTTTGTAGAACAATCTCCCTACGTATGTACCTGATCCCGACAATTTTTGGTATTGGAAAATTCAAAACAAATATTCATCGACACTACTTCATCTTTTCTCACTATACCAATAATCCTTCCAACGTTGTCCAACGACTCTGTTTTCTCATCTGTTAAGTCGGTTCGCATAACCAATACCAAAATGGTTCTACTTTGGTCTGCAACTAATTTAATATTATTTTAGAACAATTTTCTACGTGTATATGATATTATGAAAGATATTTGGGGAGGTGTTTCAAAATAATCTTTGGAGTTCCTGGACTGAATTGTCAGCTTCTATTACTTCTCTTGAACACCAAAGTGTGTCAGCCTGTTTTTGAGGTATTAAATGGTTCGTGGTCGAGGTAAATACACGGCCTGATTCCTCCAGGTCGTGTGTTCTCTCGTTCAAATCGGGCATCGAACTAAGCCCACACCTTCGTTGTTCACTCGGTACTCAACTGAACAACGAATTACAGAGAGAATTCGTTTTCAGTCGCACGATATGTTTGTGCAACGATATTGACAAATTAAAAAAATATAATTTGTTTATTTTACTTTACCACGTCCTTTATATTTTACATTTATGTTCATAAAGGAAACGAAATAATTAGTTGTACCAACTAACATCATTCGGTTAAATCAAATTGTCTACAAAATTTGTTGGCCGAACTGTCATATTCGATTGAAGTTTGAAATATTAGCCTATACACACTCCCAATGGTTCTAAATCTTTACTAAATTGACTAAAACAGTTAGATATTGGTTGTAGTCCAAACTGCACCTCTTATAATTTTGACAATAACAACCGACTAAGCGGTTGAGAGAACGCAATAAGTTGGTTGGCGCAACAAATCTCTAATCTGTGTGTAAATATTTATGACTGCAACATACTAAAAGCAAATTTACAGGAAGTTGGCAACAACGTAACAACCAAAAATCGCGTTCACATTCCTGTCCACCTCGTTCAGACAACATGTTATATTGTGCATTGTTGCAAGGCATTGCATGTTGTTGTCATCGTCGTCGTCGACGTTTCACAGACTGCTTGTTGTATTATCGCACGTAGCTGGCAACACCGAATCGTGCCATGCCACACGCTGCTTGTTGCACATCCTACACTCCAAAGTGTAGCCTCCCTCCAAGAGTGTAGACTCGCCAACGAACGAACGGACGCTCAGATCAGTGTGTCCGAGACATAGTCCATGCGGCCCAATTGTGTCAGCGCGTTTGAGCGAAAAGCGCAAATTGAAAATGCGCCGGACCGCACCGGGCTGGGCATAAAAAGGAATTTGTTTAGCTTAGAAATTTAATTACAAATAATAGCCACGAGGTGCTGTGAGTGGGCAGTGGGCAGCACAGTCCAGAGTCGGATATCTGTCGGATCTGTTAAAAGTCCGACTGATGATAATGTTACAATGCTGATGTTACAGTGGTGGGCCACGATGTGTGGTCGCACAAGTAGATAAAATATATAAAAAAAATTTAAATAAAACAAAAAATGAGAATTATCAAAAAAAAAAATCGACTCAAAGTCAAAATCGCAGTTTTGCACTTCTGCTAAGCTGCTACCACGTACACTTTTTATCGGTTTCCAAAGAAAGAAAAAATAAACTTGCAAATAAAAATACATATTAGGTAGGTACTTACAACAATTACAACTGGCGCAAAGCACACGAACTTCAGTTCAGTTGTGGCTGTGGCATCTGTTGACCGCAACCCGGTTCAATGCATCTGTAGCAAGAACTACTCGTGTTTTCAATATCGGCTGCACATGCGCTGGCGCTGCATCGTTTAAGCCATTTAGGCCGCTTGCATGTGGCCGATACAAGGTAGAGCAGGAGCCATGGTTAAAATCGACATGACAGCGAATCTGCGAATTCGTTTTAAAAATCATTTATCAATTCTATATTAATTTCCATGCTGTTGTAGATGTTGTTGCTGCTGTTGTTGCAAGGTTTCTATTTATTGTTGTTGTACTGTTGCTGGCACACGAGATTATTGTCGTTGCTCCAATAATAATAATGGCAGCAACAACAACAACAGCAACATGCCATGGAAGCGAACTACAGCAGCAGCAACAGTTGTATGTTGGCAACGCTGTATATTTGCTGCATATGTTTTAGGGCAGCAATTGCAATATTTTTTTGTTTATTTTTATTAATTTTTTAAAAACAAAAAACACGCAAACTGCAGCAACAACAGCACCCCTTTACTGGTAACTCGAAAATATCAGATATAAATTCAAAACGTACAACAGCTTAGAGCAAAATGTTTGCTTGCTTGCCACACACAGTGCGATTTCGTGAGGGTTCATGCAACAAAAAAAAAACCGCCAAGATTACAAAATTTGAAAGCCAAATTGCTGGTTTAATATCGAATTGCATTAATTGATAAGAACGTTTTTAATTGCTTAATAATTGAAATTTGGAATTTTAGATAATTTGCAAATCACTGATAAATCATATCTAAGAAGATGAGAAAATTTTAATGAATATCTATAATTTAAGCTTAACTCTTTGTTTCAGATTACTCCACATCATGGTTCTGAGTGATGCTATTATGATATATGAAAACTTTTTCAAAATATCACTAAATGTTTTTAACAAACCGAAAGTTCTTTGCTGCAAATGTACCAACTAACTTCATTCGATTAAATCGAATTGTCTACAAATTCGGCTTAGACCGACTATAATTGCGATAATCCTAATTACTTACTTTAAAATTTCCCATGTGATCAAACATTCCCAACTGGTTTTTTACTTAAAATTAAAATTATGGAGAAAAAAATTATATCTGATGCCATCATAATACCATTTTGCACAAACATTTATAAAAAATCAACAAAAATTTAGGATTTTTTTGAGAATTTTACAAATGGTGTTTTAAAGAACATCAAATTTGAAGGACAAAATTGAACACTAGACATTTTGACAAATGTATTTGGAGTTCCCTCCGCAAAAAAGCATTACTACACTCTACAGTATTAAAATGAAGTCTTTCAAGTGACTACACTTCACTGCAGTTTTGTTTCATTGGTAGTGTCATAAGTAGTGTCAAGACATTGTTTTTTTCAAAACATTTAATGTTTTGAATGTTGTACGATAAGTAAAAAAACTTAATATAATAACATTTTATATTAAGTTTTGTACTTATCGAACAACATGATTTTCTTATACTTTTTGAATTTTGTCTATACTTCAATATTAATGAAAATTCCTTAGAGTAAGAATGATAAAAAAATGTGAAATGTACATTAAAGTATTTGTATTTTTATTGCACATCATTGTAGACCTCTTCACTACAACTACGTCTTGTTTCTGTTTTGTTTTGACACTACTTTTTTGTTTTTTTTTTGTTTTGACACTGCTTTGTTGTTGTGTGCAATACTTTCATTTGATTTTCAAGCATAGAGTAAATGTTTTGAAATAAAATAAATGTCTTGATGTGGGTTTCAAATGCATTTGTGCAGATATCTAATGGCTTTGTTTTACTTTAAGACCTACGTATTTCTCATTCAATAGATATTTCAATATGAGCAACATTTTTGGTCGATTTAGTTTGGAATGAATCATACAAGAATTTTAAAGAATATTTTTAAAGGTATAACAAAAATTAAATTTTAGACTAAAAATCAAAATTCACTAAATATATGAAAAATGTTAACTTCTAAATATGGGTTTTAGTAGATATTTTAAACACCTTTAAAGTGAAAATATAAATTTTAAATTTATTCTGCAATGTACATTACTTAGTGTACTTAGTGTACATTAAAGTATTGGTATTTTCATTGCACATCATTGTAGACTTCTTCACTACAACTACGTCTTGTTTCTGTTTTGTTTTGACACTACTTGTGCTTTGTTGTTGTGTGCAATACTTTCATTTGATTTTCAAGCATAGAGTCGGTGACAGTAAATGTTTTGAAATAAAATAAATGTTTTGATGTGGGTTTCAAATGCATTTGTGCAGATATCTAATGGCTTTGTTTTACTTAAAGACCTACGTATTTCTCATTCAATAGATATTTCAATATGAGCAACATTTTTGGTCGATTTAGTTTGGAATGAATCATACAAGAATTTTAAAGAATATTTTTAAAGGTATAACAAAAATTAAATTTTAGACTAAAAATCAAAATTCACTAAATATATGAAAAATTCTAACTCCTAAATATGCGTTTTAGTAGATATTTTAAACACATTTAAAGTGAAAATATAAATTTTAAATTTATTCTGCAATTCCAATGCATTTTTCCATAAAAGTAAAATATTGGCCATTCTCAATTTTGATTAAACATGTGCCAAAATGATCCAATACCTGTAATTCTCATGTTTTCGTTTACTGAAAATCGGAATACCATAAGACCTTTTTCATGCTTTAGCATCGGAAGTAGTACAATTGAAAAAAAAAATCGAAATTGATTGGGACAGGCAAAACATCGTAACTACATTTTTCATAAAATACTTCTGTAAGTACTGGAAAAGTTAAATATTGGACTACACGACTTTGAGAAGTTTTTTTCGCCGACAAAGAAATTAGCTTTTTGTTGATTACGATATTTTGCTTGTAAGGTATCGATACATAAAATTTTTTTAAATGTTTTAGTATCTCAAAAATTTTACTATAATATCTAAAAACTGTCCGATTGAAAGTAGTAAACTACATAGTGTACACCAATTAAGTGTTGTTCGTTATTATTATTATCGATGATTTGAATGTTCTTAAACGAAGCCAATTTTATGGTATATAATTTTTTTAACATTTTATAGTACCTACTTGTCACTCATTCTGAAATGCCTAACCAAATTGATCTAATCTGCTAGCATCCTTAATTAAAATTAAATATATAAAAATTAAACGCATTTTGTCTTGTTTCCCATGAATTTTCTATATAACACTTTAAACTGCTGGACCATTTTAATGACAGCCAATAATTAAATATAATTTTGTGATTTTTATAATTTAGTTTTTTTTTTTATCTGCCGCACATATCAAACAATTTCTCCTTCACTCATAACAAAACAGGTCGGCATTAACTTTATCGCAAATCTATGCCGACAAAGTGTAAAAAACTAGAGCGCTATACGAATCGAAATCCAAATCCAGAAATATATAATGCCACCGACAACTCATTGATATGATTACCTGCGGTTTCATTTTTTCTAATTTTATTTTTTTTTTTGGTTCGTTGCCAAACGACTTCAAATTGTCTGAATTATGACCAACGGCATAGAAAATGAAATTTCTTAGTGCAGACTCAATTTTCGGCGTTGCCATATATTTGAGTTGTGGTGTTTTTGATATATATATATTTTTTTTTTCTTTTAGTTTGTACTGCAAAATGCAGTTTTGTAGCTATCGTTTGGGTGTTTCTTTTTTTTATTATTATTTTTATTGTAAAATGATCTTGTTTTACAAAAAGCTAGCGCCTGCTCGATAAAGTGCTCAAGTGTAACTTGGAGCTGTAATTTAAGCATCGAAGTGTTATCTGCTCGCGCATGGCTGCAAGGGTTACTGGCGCACAAAGCGTCGATGGTGTTGCTGTTGCTGAAAATGTTGCTGCTGCTGTTTGGCACAGCATAATGATTGCAACATATCGGACGGTCTCAGGCGTCGACGACTGACGTGCACTACTTGAGAAGCCAGGCAGGCAATGGCATGGCGCTGGTGTCGAATTTTGATTTATTTTGATTTTTTTTTTTTGATATTTTTATTGTTTTAGGTTTTTCTGTGATTTTAAGTTTTCATTTTAAACAAAAAATAATAAGTTGCTGACTATTTACTGTCGCGGAAAGAAAAACATAGAGGGGAATTTTGTACAAAATTGAATACCATAAAATGTTTGTAATATATATCGATTCAAAATACATTATTTCAAATAAAATCACTTGTATATTAAATGAAAAAATACAAAATTCACAAAAAAAGGATTCATTTTTAAATTGATTATTGCAGTTTAAAAAAATAGAGAATTTGAGTAAATGGAATGACAGTTTTTTTCTTCAAATATTACAAATTTTGAATTTTTGTATTTCACACTAAAAGTCAAAGATTAAATTCAATTTGGTCATATATTTGTAACATTAGTAATAACATAAGTAATAATACATATTAGAATGCGACACATTTATTTGAAGTACTCTCTTCAATGTATGCCATACTGCACTCTATAATATTGAGTGCATTTTGCAATGGCAGTCTACAGTATTTTAGTGAAGTCTCTTCTGCGAATTCGCTTCACTGCCATATTTGTTTAGTTGGTGTCAAGTAGTGTCATGACTTTTTTTTAAATATTTAAGTTTTGAAAAACAAAACCAAATGACACTACTAACGCATAAAATTCAACAAATACAGTGAGTGCAGTGAACGCAACGAGTGAGAAGACGAACATTGAAAACAACAACATTGAGAGCATTTTGAAATGGCAGTCTACAGTATTTTAGTGAAGTCTCTTCTGCGAATTCGCTTCACTGCCATATTTGTTTAGTTGGTGTCAAGTAGTGTCAAGACTTTTTTTTAAAATATTTAGTGTTTTGAAAAACAAAACCAAATGACACTACTGTCGCATAAAATTCAACAAGTACAGTGAGTGCAGTGAGCGCAGTGAGCGCAACGAGTGAGAAGACGAACATTGAAAACAACAACAAATCCGCTCAGCGATCGATGGCAGTAATGTTGTTGTCGGTATTTACATACGTATTTATAAAAAATACAAAAAACATTATTTTTCAAAAAAAAAATCATTAAAAATATTGTGTTGTATTGTATTGTACCAAAAAGAACGCATTGTTCTGAAAGCAATATTTTCAATAATTTCTTTTTTTGAAAAAAATTAAATTATGAAAAAAAAAATTGTTGATAAATAAAAACTTAATATAAAATATTCGGTCATGTTCCGACTTTAGACCAAATTCCAATCGAATTTCATTTAAAATATGTAGACAAACGGTTTTGAATTCAATGTCTCAGTACAAACATTTGTTTTTTTAATGAATTCAATACGTTTACACTGACTTCAAGGATTTGAAATTGTTTGAAAAACACATTTTTGTATAGTGACATCGAATTCAAATCCGTTTGTTTACAAATATTATTTTAAATTCGAACCGAATTCGATCGAAAGCCCGAACAAGGCCGATTATAAGATTTTCTTATTTCTTTTGAATTTTTTTTTATATTTTGATATTAATAAAAATTCCTTAAAGTAAGAATGATAAAAAAATGTAAAATGCACTGAGTACTAAGTGTCATAAGCAGTTCATTTCATTATTTTAATTTTTATTACACATCATTGTAGACCTCTTCACTACAACTACATCTTGTTTGTGCTTTGTTTTGACACTACTTGTGCTTTTTTTATTGTGTGCAACACCTTCATTTGATTTTCAAGCATAGAGTCGGCGACAGTAAATGTCTTGAAATGAAATGAATGTCTTGAAGTGGGTTTCCGATGCATTTGTGCATATATCTAATATATATTCTTGATCAGCGTCACCTGAGTCGGTTTAGAAATTTAGCACGTCCATCTATCTGTGTGTTCAAATAATGATTATAGAAAAACAAAAAGAGTTAAATCAATAAAAATTTTAAAATTACATAATATGTGTACCAAACCTATGGGGTATTGACAATGGAAATGATCAGTCGATCATAACCTCTGATCCGGTAATTTTTAAATATCAATCATATAGCCATTTTGGACACACTTCTTCGATATATATTTCTGGTAGACAATTTGGCAGACTGTGTTTTTTTTGCATTTCCTGTCGAATCAAATGAACGAACCTCTGACATGTTGCAACACTGCTTTAGATTGTTGTAGATTATGTCGCATATATTGTTTCATATTCTGTTTGCAGCATTAGATGCAAATTAATTTTTAGTCTGCTTTGGCTTTTTAACCTGTTATCTCTCGCGTAAAGAAATTATTTCACACAAATACAAATTACACACTCTCACAAATTACCACCGCACAACCCACAACAATCTACATCTCTAGCGCCGAGAATAACGTCGCGTCGCCGTATGGCCAACAACAAGTTCATTGGGGGTTAACGCGTTAACTATATAGGCACCAGCATTTAACGGGTGTAGTGCAAAAAATTACAAACGAAAAAAAAAACTATAGACATCAACAACTATAAACATAAAACACAACAACAATAACAATGAAATCAACAATCGCCCCATTTAATTTATGTTAATCGCACAACCAGTTTTGTGTATTTTAGATATTAAAAACGTTTTTTTTTTTTGTATTATTTTTTTTATATTTTTAACAAGTTGCTACAATTTACAGCAACAATAGTTGCAACAGCAGCAGCGTCAACAACATCAACATAACACTAAACTTCTTGAAAATTAGATTAAATATCTGAAAGACACAACAACACTTGTTACTACTTTATGAGTCTGTTGCAAATTTTGGGTTTATTTTTTAGTTTTCTGGTGGTCAATAAATTTTGTGTGTAGCATATCGTATACATAGTAATAAATTCTAATTATATTTTTAAAAATTTTTAATCAACAATTTTTTTTATAAAAATACAAAAAACTTGTTTGAATTTTCTTAAATAAAAATAGTATGTTCTTCTATCCCAGTCCGCAATTCGATACAAAACTAATTTGATATGTCGAAGAATTCATTTGAACTCGGTTTCCATCTCAAAGCAACTGCCAGATTCATAATATTGATGAACCAATTCATAAGTAGCATGTATTCTTCATTAGTAGTATGTATAATACACAATTATAGCTAGGTGAATTTTAATAATTTGATAGATTATTTTTTCTGTGCATGAATTCGATAAATCAAATAATTCTTCGTTGTTGAATAGGTTTTCGAATATAATAGGTTTACGAAAATTCATCAATAGATATACAAATATCCACACATTTTAAACAATTACCGAATGAGTACGTCTAAAATGGTAATAACTATTGAAAATATATTATTTTTTTGAAAGGTATCAATAATACTTATTAAATATAGGTGACGCAGTATATAATAAGCATTTCTACACCCAGAAAAAAATACCCTCAAATCCCATTAAAATTAGCCAATAGGACAATTATTGATTTAATAGTATACAAAAAATAAATCTTTCATATAAACTCAATGGCAATGTCATGGTATTTTCTAGTATTTAATGGTATTTTCCGATTAAAATAATAATTTATCCTATTGACTATTTTTAATAGTAAAAAACTATTAATTATATAGTATTTTTTTCTGGGTGTATTATGATATTGACTATTTCGGTAATCGCTTCCGGGACCTCACAAAATTCTTAATACTCAACCAAAAGAAAAAAATCTCTTATAATATTCAAATTCGAAAAATACAAATAATATTTGTTGTGTTGTTTTAAACAAATCGCAATTTTGTAAACTGCGTAGGATGCTGAGACATTAAAAACAATTGTCAACAATAATGAGTTAAACAACCGCAACAAGTGTTGCAAACAAAAGACACAAGAATAAAAAATAAAAAAAACTAAACACACAAAAATGTTGTACAGCAAATTAATGAATAATCAACGGTTGTGTTAAAAATGATTACCAAACAACAGCACAAAAAAAAGAGGTACAAAAAAATCGACTGGTTCGTGAGAATTTCAGCTGTTTTGCATATTGACTGCAATTAGTAGAAAAACGCGACACAGATGAAAAAAAGAGTTAAAAAAATTGCACAAAATAAATCATTAAAATGCAAATCGTGCGTTTTAAAGAGCAATTTAAATGAAACTGAAATTTTTGTAATTTTCGTTAACACTTTACACATTTTTAACACTACATAACACAAGAGACGGACAGCAAATAACCTACCGAAATAAAAAAGAGTTAGAAATAGTCATAGATACATAGAGAAAATACAGAAAATACAATTTATAGTTTTTTTTTTTCATTATACAATATCAATATTATTTAATTAGTAAATACTATTGAATATTATTAAAAATATACTTTTGAAAAATAGTGAATACTATTAAAAATACTAAATTAAAAATTACTGATTTAAAAATTACTGAATACTATTTTGAAATAACAAATAGTATTTAAATACTTAATACTATCTACTATTTAAAAAATACTATCAAAGGAATACTTTTAAAAAATGCATACTATTAAATGAATACTATTCAAAAAATACTAAATATTACTAAAAATAAAATAAAAAAATTGAATATTATTAAAAATGCTGAATACTATTAAAAAATAATGAATACTAATAACACAAATATTGAATACTATTAAAAAATACTAAATATTAGTAAAAATAAACTAAATACTATTAAAAAATACTAAATACTATTAAAAAATAATGAATACTAATATAAATTACTACATACTATTAAAAAATATGTAAAACCAATTAAAAAATTATGAATACTTAATTAAAAATATTGAATACTAATAAAAATACTAAGTACTATCTAATATACTAAATGTTTTTAAATACTATCAAAAAAAAACACAATATACTGTTAAAGAAAATGCACACTATTAAAAAACAAAATGAACTCTTTTAAGAAATACTAAACAAATATATAAAATACTGAATAACATTAAAAATAGTAAATAATATTAAATAATAATGCATACTATTAAAACAAATGCTGAATTTTATAACAAATTCTCAATAACATTAAGAAAATACTGATTTCTGATTAATATTACTGAACACTATTAAAAACCTAATGAATACTCTATTGAAAAATACTGAATGATATACAAAAATACTGAATACTATTAAAATTTATTGACTATTATTAAAAAAATACTGAAAACTATAAAATAACTTACTATAGAGTATTAATAAATACTGAATACTATTAAAAGATACTAAATACTATTACAAAATACTAAATACTATTAAAAATACTAAATACTATTAAAAAATAGTAGCCGCGGTAGCTCAGTGGTTAGTGCGTTGGACTACGAGCTGAAAGGTCACCGGTTCAAGCCTGGACTGGGGCTAACAACATCTTTTAATAAAAACATTTTTCTGTACCGCGCTACCTCTCGGCAGTAAATGGCAAACCTACGAGAGTAAAACAATGCCTTTGAAATGCTCTCACCCGCCGTTCGGATTCGGCAATAAACTGTAGGTCCCACCATTTTGAGTACAAATATAACACGCACAGCTCAAAATGGTGAGAGAGTTCGGCCTAAGTTCTTATAGGACTGTAGTGCCAAACTATTATTTATTAAAAAATACTAAATACTATTAAAAATATTGAATATTGCTTCGTACAAATTATGCAAAATCGTAAAATTATTAACAGACGTCGTAATATTGAATAATAATCGTCATTACTAAATAATATTAAGAATAACTACATACTATAAAAACTACTACATACTATAAAAACTACTACATACTATTAAAAATTACCACATACTATTAATATTTACTACATACTATGAAAAAATACTGGATCAATTGAATACTCAATTGAAAAATACTGCATACTATTAAAAATTAAAATTAAATACTATTAAATCAATATTTGTCCTATTGACCAACTTATACTACGTCTTTTTCCAAGTGCACATAGACATATATACAGAGTTAAAGATAGACATATAGATAGACATATCGACAAACATATAGACAACCATTTAAACGATAGACAGCGGGTAAAAACCTAAACACGAATTGTTCAAATCACTTATAGTTTTAGAGGAAATTAATCACAACAAAAGTCAAAAATAAAACCAAAGCGAAATCACAGCTCAAGGATCAAATGAATTTAGTTTTTTTTTTTGTTGTTTTTACTTTTGTATATTTTTGTAGCACGTTATTGCACCGACAACAAACTAAAGTAATTTACGCGAAAAAGTGTTTTTTGTGCTGCTATTGCTGTTGCTGCTGCTGTTGTTGTCGTTGTCGTCGTCAGGTTTACTTGCAACATTTTTTATGTCAATTGCAATTACAACGATTGAGGACAAAAGAAACACGAAAGTCAAATCAATCGATTTTCATTTCGTTTGCAGTTGAAAATTAATTTTTATGCAATTTGGGTGCTTTTCTTCCTGTTGTTGCTGTTTTTAGCTAAAAACTGCCAAATTTAGTTTTAGCTTTTTCTGAAAATAACGTAACGCGTGGGCTGTGCACTCTGATCGAGATGTTTGCAAATCAGCGATTGTTTTTCGGATATTTTTTATTGCATTTAATGTAGCACTTTTTGTGGCATTTTTTGTAGTACATTTTGTAGCTCTTTTTATAGCTCTTTTTATAGATATTTTTTATAGCTCTTTTTGTACATTTTTTATATTACTTTTTTTTGTACCAAATATATTTTGTTTTATTTTCATTTCTGCTTAATTTAAATGTGTTTGTAATTGTTTGGACAAGCGTGGTGCTCGCGTGAATTGAACTCGTTAATGGATCCTAAATCAGCTGCAATTTTACAACAATTTACTGTCGATGATGTGAGGAAAATTGTTTTGGTTTTTATAGGCAAAAGCATTTCACTTTTTTGCTTTGAGCGTTTCAATGAAAATTGAATAGAAAAACGTGTAATACATTTTTGAATAGAAAAGATATTAAAATACCAAATTTCATAAAAACCATATAAATAATATTTATGATTTCAATTCAAATTTTGTCTATTAAAAATCGAATGTTCATAAACAGTATATAATATAAACAGTATATAATAAAGCCACGGTAGCTCAGTGGTTATTGCGTTGAACTGAGAGCCGAAGGTCCCAGGTTCAAGCCTGGACTGGAGCTAATAACATCTTTTCTATACCGCTCTACCGCGCTCGGCAGTAAATGGCAAACCTACGAGAGTAAAACATTGCCTATGAAAAGCTCTCACCCGCCGTTCGGATTCGGCAACAAACTGTAGGTCCCACCAATTTGAGTACAAATATAACACGCACAGCTCAAAATGGTGAGAGAAGTCGGCTCGTTCTCGTTGATTTTTTGCTTAAAATATTGTAAATATATCTCATATATTCTAATTTTATGACAAGATGCGATATTTAAACATTTTTCACATCGATATCTTAATATTTTTCGAAGAAATCTCGAACTTGTATCGATTTCGAAAAAAAATTCGACCGAAAAAGCTCAAAATTTAATATCCTATTAATATAATAAATCTGTTTGTTCGTTTGTACGTTTGTACGTTTGTACGTTTGTACGTTTGTACGTTTGTACGTTTGTTCCGCTTCTCCGTCTAAACGGCTGATCCGATTTCCTTGAAATGTTTACCACAGATGCGGTATGGTCTGGAAGGAATGATAGGCTATATATGGGCGGGATTGGACAAAGAGGCGTGGCACCTCCCATACAACCTAAACTTTCAATACGATATAACTCGGCACTTTCACCAGCTACGAACATGAAACAAAAAACTCAAATGCAAAAAAAAAAATTAAAAACAAAAAAACAAAAGCACAAAACAAAACAAAAGCAAAAATACAAAAACAAAAGCAATCACGTTTGTTCCGCTTCTCCGCCTAAACGGCTGATCCGATTTTCTTGAAATTTTTACCACAGATGCGGTATGGTCTGGAAGGAATGATAGGCTATATATGGGCGGGATTGGGCAAAGAGGCGTGGCACCTCCCATACAACCTAATCTTTCAATACGATATAACTCGGCACTTTCACGTGCTACGAACATGAAACAAAAAACTCAAATACACAAAAAAAATTAAAAACAAAAAACCAAAAGCACAAAACAAAACAAAAGCAAAAATACAAAAACAAAAACAAAAGCAATCACGTTTGTTCCGCTTCTCCGTCTAAACGGCTGATCCGATTGTCTTGAAATTTTTACCACAGATGCGGTATGGTCTGGAAGGAATGATAGGCTATATATGGGCGGGATTGGGCAAAGAGGCGTGGCACCTCCCATGCAACCTAAACACGATATAACTCGGCACTTTCACCAGCAACGAACATGAAACAAAAAACTCAAATACAAAAAAAAATTAAAAACAAAAGAGCAAAAGCACAACACAAAACAAAAGCAAAAATACAAAAACAAAACCAATCACATAAAACCACAATCCAAACTAAATGAAAAACAAAAAAGGAAAGAAAAAGAAAAACAAACTCACCACACTAAAACTAACCAAACTAAAACTCACCACACTAAAATTCACCCTTAAATTAACCACACTAAAACCCACCACACTACAATTCACCACACTAAAACTCACCACACTAGAATTCACTACACTAAAACTCACCACACTAAAACTCACCACACTAAAACTCACCACACTAAAACTCACCACACTAAAACTCACCACACTAAAACTCACCACACTAAAACTCACCACACTATAATTCACCACACTAAAACTCACCACACTAAAATTCACCACACTAAAACTCACCACACTAAAATTTCTCCACATTAAAACTCATCACACTAAAACTCACCACACTAAAACTCACTATACCCAAAAGTCGCCACACTAAAACTTACCGCACTTAAATTCACAACACTAAAACTCACCACACTAAAACTCACCATACCAAAACTCACCACACTAAAATTTACCACACTAAAACTCACCACACTAAAACTCACCACACTAAAACTCACCACACAAAAATTCAACACACTAAAATTGACCACACTAAAACTCACCACACTAAAATTTCACCACACTTAAACTCACCACACTAAAACTCACCACACTAAAACTCACTACACTAAAATTTCACCACATTAAAATTCACCACTTTTAAACTCACTACATTAAAACTCACTACACTCAAATTTCGATACACTAAAACTTACCACACTAAAACTCACCGCACTAAAATTCACCACACTAAAATCCACCACACTATAATTAACCACACTAAAACTCACCACCCTAAAATTCACTACACTAAAACTCACCACAATAAAATTCATCACATTAAAATTCATCACACTAAAACTCACCACAATAAAATTCACCACACTAAAACTCGCTACACTAAAACACGCCACACTAAAACTCACCACACTAAAATTCACCACACTAAAACCCACCACACTATAATTGACCACACTAAAACTCACCACACTTAAAAACACCACACTTAAACTCACCACACTCAAATTCACCACACTAAAACTCACCACACTAAAACTCACCACACCAAAACTAACCACAGTTAAACTCACCACTCCAAAATTTAACACATCTAAACTCACTACACCGAAACTTACTACATTAAAACCCACCACACTAAAACCTCTACTGGGAAAAACTCTACGGGGAAGAATTCCACGGGAAAGAATTCTACCGGGAACAATTCTACCGGGATGAATTCTACGTTGAGAATTCTACCGGAAAGCGTTCTATGTGGATTTTACGGGGAAGATTTCTACTGGGAATAATTCTGCGGAGAAGCGCAGTCTGAGAAAAAATTGTATTTGGGAAAAGTTGTTTTGGCGGAGAATTATTTGGTTACCACATTTCTAAAACGAATAAAAAAATTTCAACAGCTAAGCACGGGCCCCTCATATAAATAATAAAATGTTTTTTATATTAATAAAATCGCTCCATATCTTTGAATTCAGAAAATCTTGGCACGAGTCGTGCACGGGTCCAGCTAGTCTGGTAATATGTATGACCATTGTAGGTTCAATTTTGGCTATATCCTGACCAAAATGCAAATATTTACGTTTTTTTTTTTGCTATAACTCTTTATTTACCAAAAGGTCGAATTCGACAAATTTAAAAGCTTACCATGCCAAAAGGGCGAATCTTTTTGTTTTTTTGCCCTAACTTTTTATTGGTATAAGAAAAAACAGTGTTGTGAAGGCAACAATTGTTTGTTTTTAACGCACCTATCAATTGGCATCATTATTTAATTCTTTATTTACCAAAAGGTCGATTTTTTTTTTTTTAAAAGACAAATTTAAAAGCTTGCCATGCCCTAACTTTTTATTGGTATAAGATAAAATAGTGATGTAAAGGCAATAATTGTTTATTTTTAACGCACCTATCAATTGGCATCATTATTTAAAAATAATTTGCCAAACATTTTTTTGAGAAAATGATAAAAATTCAAAAAATTATTTTAAAATAATGATGCCAATCGATAGGTTCTTTAAGAATAAAATATTAATGCCTTTACACCACTATTTTATCTTATATCAATAAGAAGTTAGGGCAAAAAAACGAAAAAATCCGCCCTTTTGGTATGACAAAATTTTCAATTCGACCTCTTGGTTTTGTCTTTTGTGGCAAGAAGTATCCAACATCCAACATCCACCTACGATTTGGGCACAGTATACTTGAGGAAAAACTAAGTTCAAAAATGTAAAAAACGCAAATGTCAAAAAATCACCTTCATTGGCATGATAGTGACGATATATTCATCCATTTACTACAAATTCTGCTTTTACTACAATTTTTACCTTTTATTATAAATTCAAATTTTTACAATAAAATCTACTTTTTACGAAAAAATCAATTTTTAACTACAACTTAAATTTTGCGAACAAACTAAATTTCCCAGCAAACTAAACGATATCGTTTATAGGCTCATATTTTCGATAATCTATAATGGTACGAAAACGATTGGGTTTTCGATAAAAATCGAACTTATATAGAATGAGATCATTATTTTTGTCAATAAAGTTATCGTATCATAATTGGTTTTATTCTCGATAAACAAATTTTATTTTACTAAAAATTCAACATTTTACTAAAAATTCAACATTTTACTAAAAATTCAACATTTTACTAGAAAATTTTTTTTTTTTACTAAAAATTCGTATTTTATTAAAAATTTATTTTTGTTTACTAAAAATTACACTTTTTACAAAGAGTTCAATATTTTTTTTTTAACTAAACTGCACATTTCATTTACTAGTTTGCGCAATTTCTTTAAGCTTTATATTTGAAAAAAAGCCATAAAAATAAATTTTAAAAAACTGTTTAGCATAAATGCAAAACACATTTCCTAACATTTCATTTAATTTTTTTTTATATATTTTGTACATATTTCTATTGCAAATCCTCAATAAATTCCTTATGCAAAAACAGCAACTCTATTCAATTGGCATCGCGTGCGTCGTTATCGGCTGACAAAATCTTTTTATTTATGAACGCCTACTTCCGTAAATGATGTAGTTGTTGGTGGTATGCGGGACCCACGATACCAAACCAAAATATATCTGCAATCAACACAGCATAGTCAGAATGCAGTTAATCCTGTTTTTTATTTTTAATATTTTATTTTTTTTTTTTGTGTCATGCGCCTCTTGTAATCTTGCAAAACTTTTGCCAAATATTTTCACATATGCAAAATGTTGTTCGATCATTTTATGTCTTTGTGTCTATTTCTATCGGTAACAAACACGCCACCTGACCAAATGGTCATTGGTTACTAATGAACTCCGCCGCGCCGTCGCACTGTCGCTCTTTTGGAGTCTTTTCAGTCGTGTTGGCATTTTAAGGCTTTTGTCAATTAATATGCGTTTCTTAATCCTTTTTATGGACGTGGCATGTGCGGCACACGCCCCTTGTTGCATGTTAATTAAAATGCAGCATGATTGCATTACAAGCCGTAGGTGTTAATGAACACTGATTAATTTGGTGGTAATTGTGTTTTTCTGACCCAACTACTTGGGTGTTTTCCGGGAGATTATTGTGAAAAGAATTTGGACATTTTTCGATTTTAATTTAAGGTCCACATTTGTGGATCTGAGATTTATACTGCTATCTCTCTAGCGAGACTTTCCCAGACAGTTCTTAAAAAATCGACATTGATTGAAAAATAGTTAGAAATTAAATGCAAACATAAAAAAACAATAAGTTATGATTGGATCAACAGATATTGTTGATCCAATCATAACAGACATTTCTTCCTCGACGATTCTTTCCCAGTTAATTTTTCTATTATTCATCTTTAGATAATTCTACTTCTACAAAAGTTATTATACAATAAAATAATAATTTGTGCAAAATTTGAATTATTTACAGAAAGTTAATTATAATGACAAAAATTTGTTTTGGGATGATATGTATTTGAAGGATTCATCTTGAAAAGAATTGATTTAGAAAGAGCTGTATCAGAAATCAATTTACTGGAAAAATAAGTTTTCTCGGGAACTAATTGTCCTTAATCATATTTAAAAATATGTTAAATGTTCTAGCTATTGATAAACTGAACTGAAATTCAAACTAAATGTTTTCTGGTGTTTGGATGCATTTTTTTCATAATTTATCAATGAAAAGTCAATTATTGATGAATAATCAACATTTACTCGGGATTTTATATAGGGAAGGAATTGATTCGAGGTATAATTTTCCGTAACTCGATTCTTTTATAAGTAGATCGGTGTTTTTTTTTTTTTGTATTTTAAATTTAGAATTTTTCAATTGGTTTTCAATCAAATTTATAGACCTGTATAGATCTGGTAACTCAAATATTATACCTTTTATTTAAAAGGGCTAAAATTTTTTTGCAAAGGTTTTTTTAATCAAAAGTATTATTTCATGGCCAAACATTATTAAAATAACAACCAAACATATTCTTATTTTCGTTCAAACATATTTATGTATAATAACATATTTATGAATAATTTTCGGCGCTACTGCAAACATAGATATGTTAGAATGTGAAAAACATTTTATTTACATGTAAACATATTTATGTTTGCATTTAATTTTAATGTAAAAAAAAGTAAATTTAGTACTAATATCTTCTTTACACAATATGAATTTTTCCATTTTTTTAAATTCAATTTTTCATATAATAATAAACTTGAACTTTTTTTTATTACACATATTTTATTTATACCTAATAATTTTATTTCCATCTATTGTTCCTATTTTGAGTTCAGTACTTTACGGATGAATTGGAAATTTCACAAACAGCCACTATCTGGTATTAACAGTTATTGGCGGTATTTAAACAAATGCATCCACCAAAAAGAACTTTTGAACTATATGAATAGTATTAATGTTAGTGTTACTGAGTGCTAAAAGTAGGCAGCGTTGTTATTTAATTGTGATATCGTAATGCGAAACATGCATATAATCAAAATAATGATATTATTTTTAAATTCGTTGTCACCCAGTAACAATCACGAATAACCAAATATATATATAATTCAAAGAACCTTTTATTAACGTTGGGTGTCTTAATATCTGATGAATAATATATATATATTTCTACAGAAACATAAATATAGTAAATTCATGTAAATCCGCGATTAAAGCAATTTATTTTTAAATATCGTGTAATAATATTTCAATCTGAACAAACAAATTATACAATTCAATTATAATGTAATTAGATTGCACTCCTAATATTTATATGGGGGTCTGGTACGATAAGTCGAAATTTAAATTATCGAAACTAAAAATACCGAAGACAAATATGTAGAAAATAAAAATGCAGAAACCTGAAAATGTCGAAAACTAAAAATGTCGAAATTTAATATGACGAAATCATTTTTTGCCGAAAAAATGATGTAAAATGTCGAAAAAACTCGAAGATAAAGATATTAAAAAAGAACGAATTCAATTTTTAACTACACTAGGATTCATGCGGACATTTTTAAATATGCTGCCTTCAAAATACCACTTATAAAAAATCAACAAAAATTTCGATTTTTTTTTAAACACTTTTTTTTAAGTACATGCAATTCGAAGTTCAAGGATAACGACCATTGGTCATATGTTAATGTTAAGAAGAATTTTCCAAAAGTTTGTTTTATTTGTTTTAAAACGAAACCTTATTAAAGTTTCTAGCATCAAGGGATATTTCAATAGGAACCACCATACAAAAGTTATCATTGACAATTTTTTAATTTTGGACTGTATTTCTGGAAAAAGTGATATCGGAAAAAAATGGTGAATGCAGATCCCGATACCCTTTATCCAAAATATCATTTAAATCGAAGAGAGTGAGTTGCAAATCCTACGAGATTTGGTGTGGACTTGCTCATATAGGATTTGAAATTTGTATGTCAACATTTTGATATTTCGGCATTTCAATTTTCGACATTTTTTGATCCTATAAAAAAAATGTTTTTGTATTTATAGATTAAAAAATTTGTCGACATTTTCTAGCTTTAAAATATTTTTCGACATTTTGTGATTCGGCCAAATATTGTTTCGGCGTTCTAAGGCTTTTATAATTTCGACATTTTAAGGTTTCGACATTTTTTTTTTCGATATTTCGTACGGATCCCTTTATATGGTGATTTCGAATAACGTTATAATTACATTCCAACATATTCAAACAAATCTTTTCTATCCGTGTTGGGATTTTTTTTTTGTTGCTTGGAAAGACATAATAACTGAATTCGTATATACGAATTATTTGTTGTTATCAATACGTCATCACACAAAGATCACTGATGAGGATACTTGGCTGTATCCGAAACGGTCCGTATGATCATGCTTGTGTTGTGTTTTCAATTGTATTGTTTTTCAAAAACTTTTTTTTTACAAAATTTTATTTTCAAACATTGTTGTTATTGTCGAATATTTTTTTTGATAATGGTTTTTTCGCAGACTGCGTTGTTCTTGTCATCCAACATATTTTTTTCGAAATGTTTCGAACATTGTTTGTTTTGTCGAATATTTTTTTCAAAATGGTTATTTCGACCATTGTTTTGTTATTTTTTTTTTTTTGAAAATGGTCTTTTTGACCATTGCGTTGTTTTTGTCGTCCAAAAATTAGTTTGTTTTTAAATTTCGTAGTTAATTTATTTAGACTAAAGATTGATTTTTATCAAGATCAGCAAATCATGTTAAAAAAAAAGAAAAACGAAAAATATGCATTCATCTCTTTTGGATTATGTACATGAAATCATTTCTACTAGTTTTGCTTTGTTAAACTTCTTTGATTTATAAATAACATGCGCTATAATTCACACTATTGATTTTGCAACTTTCGCTTTAGATTTTATATTTTTATTTAAATATATTTCCACTTATATTTGCAGCACTTGCTCTAATTGTTGCCTGCTCGTTTCACATGCAATTTGCATGAAAATCGTTGCGGAAATCGTGATCACAATTACGTTGTTAACAACAATATGCTAATGCTGTGCAACAATGTTTTAATTTGTATTTATTCTTATGTTGAGGATTTCTTAAAACAATTTGATTGCTTTTATTTGGTACAAGTGTCTAAATTCAATGAAATTATTTAATACAATTTAAACATTTGATTATTTTGTAAATTTATTTTGTAAAATTTAAAAATCGTAAATAATTATTTTTCAAATTATTCTGCTAATTAAATTGTACTATTGTGCAAACAAAGAATTCCGTATGTGGCACAAATGCACAAAATTGGCCACTATATTGCATCAATGTCATTTTGAGTTTGGTGTTTAAATTCTTTCAGTTCTCAATGCAACATTCCAAGGCATCACAACGCAACGTACTCGGTCGAAATCGTTGAAAAATAAATGCATTCATTCAGTTATTCACGACAAACAAAATACATACTACATACTACGATATGGCTACATACAGCATGCATGCTATGCTGAAAGGTTTAAAAACTTGAATGGAAAAGTTCATAGAAATCTTGTCTTACCATAAACCAAACAACAGAATTGAAAAAAAAACCCCATTTGCTACGTGGCTTAAACTGCAAAACAGCTTAAACGGTATTGCGTCAAGCTTTGTGCCAAGGCTAATAATGGTGAATATTGATGCGCAAATCGGGTACCTCAACAGAAACATATATTTTTCATTTGGCATCTTCTGTGAGTTTAGGAAAAAATAACTTGTTCAATGTGGTATCTGCATCATTATTCGGTAACTGCATGAATCAAGTGTAATTTAGAAATTAGTAAGACTTACAAACAGAAAAACATCTTTTGGCATGAGTTTGGAAGAACGAACAAGTTAGTTGCAGCAACCAACTTCATTCGTTTTATATGAACTGTCTACACATTTGATGTAGACTGTTCGAAATTGGTTGTAGTGCAAACTAAAACTCTTTTAGTTTTGATAATAACAACCGACTAAGCGGTTGAGAGAACTGAATAAGTTTTTTTTGGCAACGAGTTGGTTGGCGCAACAAATCTCTATTTTGTGTGTATAATAATATGTAGGATACATTTTTAATTGGCCAAGATTGAAAACCAATCAAATTTTTCTCTTTCATTTCGGTTTCGATTACGACTTATGTACAGAGTAGAGATTTGTTGCACCAACCAACTCTTTGCCCAACCAACTTTTTCGGTTATCGCAAGCGCTTAGTCGGTTGTTATTGTCAAAACTAAAAGAGTTGCAGTTTATACCGCAACCAAATTCGAACTATTTTAGAACAATTTAGTACAGATTTAAAACCATTGGGAGTGTGTATTGAGTATTTTTCTGTGTGTATGAATGTTAGATTTTGTCCATATTTTCGATATTTAGAGTAAAACCCGACTTAAATTTTAAAAACAAGGAGTTACAAACCTATTACCTATGAATTCGATTTATATAAAATCCATATAAATTGTTCAAAAACTGTAACATTTCCATATATTCGTATCACACACAGAATAGAGATTTGTTGCGCCAACGAACTCTTTGCCCAATCGACTTATTTGGTTCTCTTAACCATTTAGTTGGTTGTTATTGTCAAAATGAAAAGAGTTGTAGTTTGTACTGCAACCAATTTCGAACTGTTTTAGAACAATTTAGTACATATTTAGAACCATTAGGAGTGTGTATAGGCTAATATGGCAATGCCGCCTGCAAATTTGTAAACCATTCGATTTAACCGCATGAAATTAGTTGGTACAACTAACTTTATTATTCTTCCAACCTCATGCCAAAAGAGGATTTTTCTGTGTGCAGATTTAGTTCTTTCATGAATAATAATTTCACCTAATTGTATAGCATCCGCACACAGAAAAATCTTCTTTTGTCATGAGGTTGGAGAACGAAAATGTTAGTTGTACCAACTGACTTCATACGGTTAAATCGAATTGCGTACAAATTTGTTCGTCGGAACTGAGATATTCGGTTGGCGCTTGAAATATTAGTCTATACACACTCCTTATGGTTCTAAATCTGTACTAAATTGTTCTAAAACAGTTAGAAATTGGTTGTTGTCCAAACTACAACTCTTTCAGTTTTAAAAATAACAACCGACTAAGCGGTTGAGAGAAACGAATAAGTTGTGTGTATGAAAAATATTTTTTCATATTTTTTGTCGAGGTTAAAACTTCTGTCATAAATTTATTTATGCTCAAACCAATTATATAATTTAAGTTATAGTTAATTTTCACAAGTAGTTTTTAAAGTCTTATTTATTTAATCTTGTTCAAACTACATATGGTAGTAGTTCAATTGTTTTCCATAAAAGGCACCAAACGGTTGCAAACACCACCAGCAATTTCTCCTATTCATTGGTATGTAACTCAATCCTAAACCACCGAAGGAAGTTATTTTAATACATGTCTTAAAACTTTCCTAATACTACATGAATTTGAAAGTGTTAAGATACCTGAAAAAAAATTGTAAAAATGGTTGTCAAAAAATAAAATAAAATAGAAAACTGAACCCGTAAAACTAAAATAAACTTGAATGGACCAAATTTATGGCTCCCATGTTCAAATATTTCAACGCAAATAATGTTTATTTGCTACAACATGCGGTGTAATTATAAATGAAAATCAACCCGCATAAATGCGTTGTGTGCAGCACTCAATCGAAATAGAGAAAAATGCTACAAAAAATTGAAGACTTTTCTGTTGAGCAAATAGGGCAACGTTGGGCAATAAGAAATCTTGCGACATTAAATTCATTATTTTTGTGTGACAATATTTTCGGTATGTAATATGATTTTCGAACACTTCGTACATTTTTTCGTAGCGATATCGATCGCCAAATGAAATGGATATACATGGTAGGTAGATATCGATTCGTTCTGTCGGAATTATTTGAAACGAAACGATATCGCTAAAAAAACATAATAAAAGTTCAAGATGGCTGTGAATATCGTACATTACCAGTCTGTCATGTCTCGGAGCTCTTCGATGATCGAAGTTTTCTCGAACTAACAGCGATAAAAAGTTCGATCTAGTTGCTTTACCACTACTAATTTTTTAAACTTTTCGAACAATAAAAGTTTAGTAAAAAATACGATATTTAAATATTTATCACATCAATATCGTTTTTCGAATAAATCTCGATATTCAATGCAATATCGATTCAGAATCGATTTGTTCTTGTTTCAAACAAACTTCATTATCTCGTTACGTTATGCTTTATCGATTATAATATTTTAAATTTCTCGTACATTCAAATTCTATGACAAACCCAGTCTGCCATTCCATTCGAAATCGCTCCGAGACTGTTTCGAATTATCGCGGAATTCATTCGATCTCGATTACGATTTCGTATCTATACTACAATTCGTTCTAAGATGTATGCAGATATCGTAACGAGATAATAAGGTTTGTTCGAAACAAGAAAAAATCGATTCTGAATCGATATCACATCGAATATCGAGATTTATTCGAAAAACATTGCGATATCGATCGGAACATCGGAGATCGAACATCGGAAGTCTTTAATGTATAAAGGTCTCTGAGACATGAGTAGTATCTGAAATATTTTTATAGTTTGGACAATTATAATTCATATTGTTGCATATTCCAGTTAACACTAGTAGAAATGTACCCTATTAGGGTAGACCTAATCATGTTAGACCTGTAACTGGTCGAAAATTCAATGATCATTTTGTGATCATGACTCTGAAACAATTTCTGCAAAGAACGATCGATGTAACAAAAACTGTACTCGAAATCGAAATTTATAATAAATTTAGAACCAACAATTGTAACTGATAATTTGAAATTGGAATTCGGTTTCATTATATGTTAAATCCTACTAGACTTTAAGTACTCAAATCGAGTTTGAAAAACTTCGAATATTTAAGTTTAATTTCAACGCTTGGACTCTGTATTATACTCTGTATTGAAAAATCGACTTCTGGAAAAATGACATTGCCTCATATTTAACAAATAAATAGGTTTTCCTACGTCTTAATATCAATGAATATTTAAAAAATAATATGCCCTCTTCTACCCTAACCATCAAAACCACACTGCATGTCTGCTAATGCGTTTTACCAACATGTCCAACTTCATATGTGATTCGGAAAAGGCCCATGGGCTATTTGAATTGTGTAGCTAGCTCCTCGTACGAATGTGATTTTATAGTAATTGTGCATTTTGTAGATATGGACATTTGTGATGGCTTTTGCGCCATGTGGTCAAGTGACGTTAACAAATTATTTCGAGCACAGTATGACAACAACAACATTAGGAGTAGCAGCAGCAATAGGTAGTAAATAAAATTGTTGTTAGGAGTCGTTGTCGTTTTTAGTCCATTCTGCAGCATAAATATTGAACGGTTATTGTAATTGCTGGCGTTTGTCAATGCAGCTGATCGTCGCCCAGCCAATCCAATGCAAATAGAGTTGCAACCAAATATCAATGCAATAAAATGATTATGATTATGGTGCAGGTTGACACCTACATTTGAAAATCGAATGTCGTGACTTTATTTACATTGCGTTGCTTAGTGACGATCAACTGAGTTCCAATCATGGGATTTTGTATAAAACAATTTTACGAAAATTCCGAAATATAATACAAAATTTATGTTAGTCCCAGTATATACTATACATATTTAGTTTCTGCAATTAATTAAATATTTTTCTATATTTTTAGGATCGTGCACGCAATACCAGCGAACGTCTCTCGTCAACCACGACTTTGACGGTAAACATCGCTGACTCCGACGATCTGGACCCCTCGTTCATTTATCGCGGCTGTGTTCTACTCGATGGCGCCTGCATTAACCCCGAATACTCGGCATCAGTGCCCGCCGGCTCACTACAGGGCGTACTCACCGTGACGCCCGAACGCATACAAGCCGTTGATCTGGACACGATCAGTTCACCCATACGCTACTCATTCGCCAACGGCATGCCGGGCAACTATGCCGACTACTTCGAGATCGATGAACAGACGGGAGTGCTGAAGCAAATCAAAGCGGTTGACACATCGACGGCTAAGAAATACGATATTGTGGTGAAGGCGGAGGAGGTGTCGCAGGCAAAACGTTTTACCACCGCCAAATTAACGATCGGCGTAAAGCCGGTGGACGCCAATCCGCCAGTAATATCGGCCAGCGATATCGAAGGTTATGTGGACGAAAACTCACCCGTCGGCACCAAAGTGCTCGACACAAATGGTCGTCCGATTTCATTCAAAACAACAGACGCCGATCTGGGCGAAGATGATATTAAGCCCGATTACATTTACGAGTTGACTACGCCGTCGTTTGATGTAACCAAGGATGGCATTCTAGTTGTCAATGAGGAGGGACTCGATCGGGATCCACCCGCACCGGGTCGTTTTAAATTCCAAGTTGTTGCGCGTGAACCTCGTACAAATGCCGCCAGTGCGCCGCTTAGCCTAACGGTGATTCTGCGTGATGTCAATGATAATGCGCCAAAGTTAGCGATGGTGGCACCCATTTCAATCACAGCCGGCGACGGCAAACGTTTGGTGGCGCAAGTGAATGCAACCGATAATGACGAGGGTCAGAATGCGGTGATCAGTTATTCTATTTATCATGTGTCCAACAATGGAATACAAAAGTTCACGATCGATGAGCAAAGCGGAAAAATAGAGACGCGAGGTCGTCTCATGGCCGGCGAACAATACAGCATTACAGTGCAGGCCACCGATATAGGTGGACTCTCGTCGCAGGCTATCGTTGAAGTATCCGTAACACCGGGACCGAATACAAAGCCGCCACGCTTCGTCAAATCCATATACGAAGTGCAGGTTAGCGAGGGTGCCGAAATTAATTCAACTGTGACGGTGGTGCATGCGGACGATCCCGAGAATGACCCCGTCATATACTCGATTGTGTCGGGCAATGATTTGCGTCAGTTTGCCGTTGGTCAGGAAAGCGGAGTCATCGTGGTAATTCGCAAATTGGATAGGGAGAGTTTAACGCGCTACCAATTAACAGTTAAAGCCACAGATAATGGCGGGCTCTCAAGCAGCGCCACTGTAAATATCAAAGTAACAGATATCAATGACAAGAACCCCGAATTTGACGAGTCCACATTACCGTATGTTTTCGAAGTCGATGAGGGCATAAAAGAGGCATTCGTGGGTATTGTACATGCAACCGATGCTGATGAAGGCATCAATGCTGAGATCACATATTCGCTGCCTATAGATATTCCATTTGCGATCAATGGACAGACAGGTGAAATACGCACAAGCGCCAGTTTGGACTTTGAGCGTCAGAACGAATATCGTTTTGTAGTCACGGCCAAAGATGGTGCTCCGGATGCGCGACTGGGAACGGCAAGTGTTACGGTTATGGTTCGTGATCTGCAAGATGAAGTACCAAAGTTTACTGAGTCACGCATAGATGTGCGTGTGCCGGAAAATATTCCCGATCTCGTAGTGGCCACTGTACAGGCCATTGATCCTGATACTGTACCCGAGATCACGTACATTCTGCGCAAAGGAGCTGGCGATCTCTTTAAGGTGGTGCCGCAAACAGGCGAGATTAAAACAACTAAGGGACTAGACTATGAGAAGTCCAGACAGCATGAGCTGATAGTAGGTACAGTGGAGAATGATGGCAATGATGTGGGCGACACAATACGAGTAGTGGTTGAAGTAGAGGATCGCAATGATGTACGTCCAGTATTTGTATCTGTACCAGAGCCGGTAACCGTTAATGATGATCAATCCATTGGCACAATGATTGCTACCATGCCGGCGATTGATGGCGATGGTACTTCTCCGGGTAATGTTGTACGTTACGAGATGGTGGGACGCGGCAAGGCTCTCAAGTACTTCCAAGTCGATCCGGATACTGGTGCTGTGCGTATTCGTGATGAATTACGCAAAGAAGAAGACACCGAATACCAGGTGGACATACGCGCCTACGACATGGGCGAACCACAACTTAGTTCCGTAGCCACTTTGCCTGTCTATGTGCGGCATCTTCTAACTGATCCCAATGAAGAGAACGTAATGGAGGGAAAAATGGACAATGGCGTAATTATGAGCACCGAGAGTTTAGGCCTCGCTTTCAGCGATGATAGTTACACAACTGGAGTGCCGGAAACGACAGCCATTAATGCGACCATAAAACTCATACAGATTATAAACTCAAAGAGAGCATCACGTAGCAATCCTAGTTTTAAATGTGAGATCGTGAATGGCAATGAGTTGGGCATCTTCGATGTTACTATCGAGGATCATGGTTGTGGTATTCAACTCGTGAAAAGCTTAGACTACGAAAACAAAACCGCGTACTCTTTGGAATTGCGTTTAGTATCGCATAAGTATTTCATTAATCCCCAAAAGAGCATGACAATGGTGAAGATCATTGTGCAGGACGAAAACGACAATGCTCCCAAGTTTTTGTTCAATCGGCTGCGCGGCAGTAATGACACATTCTATGTGGTAGTTGCGCCAGATGTGGATGTAGACACGGCCGTGTTGCAAGTACGTGCCACTGATAAAGACTCTGGTAAATTCGGTATGGTGCGATATAAGATCTATGATGAGGAGGACAACAGCATTAGCGATGAAAATTTGGTAAGTTTTTGAATTATTGACATACCTACTATTTACAGTTAGTGTGGGAACTCTTTAAAAAAAGTTCTTCCTTGTAAACCAGGCATAATTTAAAACCACTTCTTCTACTTTAGCCAACCACATACTTCGTCATGACTGATGATACTGGTATTTTGCGTATTGCGAAACCATTCCGCCAGGACGCTGTTTTCCCCATGAAATTCTATGTGGAGGCACGTGATAATGACGGAGAGGAGATGGGTTCTCATCGTACACGTGCACGCATTGTAGTCAATCAAATCACCGACGCTAATCGCATGTCACTGGTTTTCTCCGATTCGGGACCTAATGAAATACGCAATCACTATGCAGCGCTGGAGCGTGTATTGGAAGAGAAGACTAACGGTTTGTTTAGTGGCATCGAGCGATTCAGCAATCGCAAAACACTCAACGAAAATGGCAGCATCATAGAGCTGCCCACGTCTACCGATGTCTGGTTCTACCTAATTGAGCCCAAGTCAGAAATGATACTACGTCGCAATGACAGTATTGTGCAGGAGATGTTATTGGAGCCAACGGCCAAGAAGGAGTTGAAAATTGCAGCATCGGGAGTAACACATGCGACAGCAGATGGCATATATGCGCCAATCGAGATGAAACAGCAGGTCCACAAGGTAACATACTTCTTAACATCACTTTATACTAAATAAATGCTAATCGTTCTCAACTCTTGTTAGGTTAAGGCCGCTATTGCAATCAACGACGAGGTATTTCCATACACTCTTATCGCGATTTCGATTATTATTCTAATTCTGGGTACTATTGGCATCATATATATTTGCATCTCGTGGTCTAAGTAAGTTTCCTATTCACCTATTTCTCTAAAATGCGCCATCTAACAGATTTTTTCACCACTAGATATAAAAACTTCAAACAGCGCATGCGCCAATACAACACGCCCAGTCCGACGCGTTATGATCCCGTAATTGTCAATTCGCAATCCACAAACTCCGCCGATGCTGTCGCCAATCTCAAGGAGTACGAGACGCAAGTGCTAGCCATGGCAGTGCCACCAGATGGTGATGATGATTTGCAAATTGATTACAGCGCCAAGAATCATGCCTTCAGTTTGGACAACGTCAGCTATATAACGCACAAGGAGCAGAATATTGGACCGGGCGGTATTGGTGGCCCCGGACAGGCCAGTCCTTCACACTCCGATGCTACGACAGCAACAATTGCGACACTGCGTCGAAACAACAATAACCTTAACAGCAATAATTTGAATAATTTGTCGAGCAACAATCAACAGCACCACCAGCACAACAATCACGGTCAGCACACAATGAACAATCGCAGTCAGAACACTTTCAATCGCACATTGGAGATGAATGCTCGCAACAATGCGAATCCGCTGGCGACGGGCACACTGCCCGGCACTCTGACCCTGGGACGCATCAAACATCAGAATACGAATCACTATCAAAATGGCGGCTACAAACTTGACACAGTCAGTCGCAACAATCTGGCCAATTTGCAGCACAACAATGCGTACAGCACGATGGGTCGTCGAGGAAACACGTTCGGCGGGCCGACGGGTTTGCATGGTTTAAATGGTAGCATGGGCAATGGTTTGTCTGGCGGTGGAGTAGGTGCAGGTGGTGGCGCTGGTGAGCATGGCGGTGCTAATGTTGCCGGCGAATTGATGACAAATACGTTGGGTCGCAATAATCATCGTTCGTACGCCGATGTGCCAATAACGAATCCGCTTTTTCAAAGGTAAGTGACCGTACATATAGAAAAATACACTTTTGGCATGAGGTTGGAAGAATTAAAAAGTACACCTAACATACTTCATTCGGTTAAATCGAATGTTTTACAAACTTGCAGTCGGATCTGCCATATTAGCCTATACACTTGAAATATTAGTCTATACACACTCCTAAATGTGTACTAAATTATTCTAAAATAGTTCGAAATTGGTTGCAGTACAAACTACAACTCTTGGTTGAGAGAACTGAATGAGTTGGTTGGATAAAAAATCTCTATTATGTGTTTAGTATTGAGATTCTGATAATAATTATAATTCTATTATAAACCGAAACTATTTAGTGTTAATGGTTTGATAAAGCTTTTTTAGTTGAGTTCTCGAAATGCTCTTCTTAAGTGTTCTTACGTCAATTGACTGTCAAACTTTTCAATGATTTTACATAGAATACGCAGCATACGAACGAACTTCCAATTGTGACAGTGCACACAAAATAGAGATTCTTTGCACAACCAACCTTTGTCGTTCTCCCAACCGCTTAGTCGGTTGTTATTGTCAAATCTAAAAGAATTGCAGTTTGGACTACAACTAATTTCGAACAGTTTTATAACAATTTAGTACAGATTTAGAAACATTGGCAGTGTGTATAGGCTAATATTTCAAGCGCCAACCGAATATGGCAGTTCCACCAGCAAATTTGTGGACAATTCGATTTAACGGAAGGAAGATCGTTGGTAGAATTAACTTATTCGTTCTTCCAACCATGTGCCATAAGGTTGGAACCGTGACTGATATACGAAATTGTGTTTTTATTAGTGTGCGTTAGAGATGGAATTGGGATTATTTGGGACATGTCTTGAAACCTAATTTGAATATTTTTAATCCTCTTCATATTACAATTTTTCTTTCCCACACCCAGAAAAATCCTCTTTTAGTATGAGGTTGGAAGAATAAAAAGTTAGTTGTGCCAACTAACTTCGTTCGGTTAAATCCAATGGTTTACAAATTTGCTGGCAGAACTGCCATATTAGCCTCTACTTGAAATATTAGTCTATACACACTCCCAGGGGTTCCAAATCTGTACAAAATTGTTCTAAAACATATCGAAATTGGCTGCAGTACAATAAAACATATCGAAATTGGTATGTTGACAATAACAACCGAGTTAGCAGTTGAGTGAACCGAATAAGTTGATTGGGTAAAGATTTGGTTAGCGCAACAAATTTCTATTCTGTGTGCATTAGAAGAGAATTTTATATTATAGATAAACTATATTTTACATTATTTCAAAACTAAAGATTACCGAACTAAATTAACTCTTTATTATATCGTTTTCTTTCAGATCGAATGGTGACTTGAGTCACATAAGCGCCACCAATGAAAATGTCTCATTCGGCAAACGCGACTACGGCCAAATGGGCTTCTCATACCTCAATGATCTGGATCGTTCTGAAGTGGAGACGACAACCGAATTATAAAACTCAAAAAAAAAAAACACAGATATTAAGCAAACGAAACAAAATGCGACTTAGAATACGAAGCATATTGAAAAAAAGCCAAATTAATTGTTAATTAATTAACTATGCAAAGTGGTTAAGATGTTTCAATTGATACTACCTACTAGACGAAAATCAAAAAATCACTAATATTTAGCTGCCAATTTGTTTGATAATTTTATTTGTTACATAATAAATAATGTAAATTATTATTAAACAAAATTTGTTGCCATTATTTTAAGTTAACACTAAGGCTTTTAACATTTAAATAATAAAAACTAAATTGTAATATGTAAATATTAAGAACAACTATAAATAATGTACCTAGTTATTACTTTAGGTTAAAACTTTCAAAGTAAAGCTCAAACTTGCTAATTAAATATAAAATATATTTGCTGTACACAGTCATTAGTTTAATGTATATACAAGACTTAAACATATTAATGTCTATAGTTAAAACAAAGTCTATTAAAAACAAAAACATTGTAATTTAATTTTTAATCCAAACAAATATTTTGAAATGTGATTCAAAAAGAACTGTAAGCTTCCATTGCCTGTTAATATACATTAGAAATAGGTTTGTAGAGAAAAAAGAAAAGTTTTTGATGTTTGTTAAACAATTTTAATTTTTTTTATATTAATTTATTTAGTTAATTACAAGTGTGTGTAAGCGAATAAATGAAACGGACACTTTTTTCCGGATAAAGGACAATCCTTTCTCCTAACAATTCGACACCAAGATAACTTATACCCGAGACAATTTTTTTGAAAAGAAAATAATTTATAGGAATTGTCTAGAGAAGAATTGTTTGTGAAAGAAATGTCTTGGATTAATCTTATGTCTGGAATGAATTATCCGGTGAATAATTGTCTCGGGACGAATTCTGCGACGAAGTATTGTCAATAGATATAACTATGTATTCGAAATAGAATTATTCGTGAAGAATTGAGACGAAAATGAAACTTTAGATTTAATTAAAACATAAATGCGCATAGAAACGAATTAAATATTAATTATAATAATTGTAAAAATGTTTATTAACTACAAAACGCTGTATAAATAAATATGTGTGTGTAACTTATTTAATTTTAGACAAAAATTCTAGTTAAATAAATAAGTAATTAAATTTTTAAAATAAAATGTTTTTTATTTGTGGGTGGAATCCGGTGTTTAACATATTTGGAAGACAAAATTATTTAATTTATTAAAAATGTTTAAAATTTTATAAAAAAAAAAACATTTTTAAAATTATTCTGGTCGTTTTTAGCATTTTTTGTATTATTTTATTCGATTTTCATTGAATTCGTTTTTTTAAGTGATGGCAACTCTGGCAGACAAATAAAATTGAAACTTCCAAAATTTCAATAACAGGATCACAGAATCGCAAAATGGTGATTTTTTTGCTGCACTGTTGGTTGTTGGTTAAGCTAACCTGTAAATAGTTCCCCACTTGGTGCATAATTCACCATCGCACCTTTAGTTTATACACAAACCATTATTGGACGTCATTTTTCTTTTCGTCAAAATTTTAAGAGTCACCCGGTTTTCTTCGTTAATAAAGCTTAACCACCCACCATTTTCTACATTAAAAATTTCTTCACTTGGATTTTCTTTCACACCATCTTTCTTCATCAAAAATAAATAAAATTATTTTAAAAATTTGTAAAATTAATAAATAATAACAAAGATAATAAATTTAAACAAAATAATATAGAATATATGTCAAAAAATATACGCTAAATAATAAAAAAATGTGTGTGAAAACAAAAACCATTATGAATTGAAAAATCCCTAGCTGAATTAAAAAATCTCGAGGGAAATTCCTCAAAAATTAAAAAAACCCTCAAAAGGGATTTTTCCCAAGAAGTTGGCATCCACAAACTACTGTCACCGAATTACAGCTGTTGAAAACAAAACGAGTTGAAATTTTATTTTATTCGCGTGTTTTTGCATTTTAGCGATTTTTTGCTAAATAAACAGCTGCATATAAAATATAAATAAACAAAGTAAGCTTCAGCTGATAGCAATAGAAACAGTGAGTAAAAAAAGTTCTCTACTTTCAGTAGATAACAAAACATGGCCAAATTGGATGAGAAAATCGGTTTTATTGCTGGCGGCAATATGGCATTCGCCATTGGTTCCGGCCTTATAACTCGTGGCATTGTCAAGCCCGGGCAGGTGCTGGTCTCCGGTCCTAATTTGGAAAATCTAACACGTTGGCGTGAGCTCGGTGTCGCGGTGACCGAGGACAACTATGAGGTGTTGGACAAAATGGATATTATTTTTATATGCGTGAAACCGCACATATTGACGCCATGCGCGACTCACCTGCGCAGTATGCATGTGCCCACGGCCAAGGACAAGGACAAACTGTTCGTGTCGGTGCTGGCTGGTGTGAATCTCAAGTCATTGGAGGAGGTAGATTATAGGTTTTTTTTTTGCTTAGATTTGTGTCATTAAAATAGTTTTGTTTATGTAATCTAGGGTTTCTCATTCATTGACACACTCAAAATGATACGCACCATGCCCAATACCTCGATGCAGGTGGGCGAAGGATGCACTGTTTATACTGCCGGCTCCTATGTCAAGCAGCAGGATCTGGAGAAGGTACACTTAATGCTCAACTCGCTGGGAATTGCACAGCAGGTGCCCGAGAATATGATCGATGCCATTAGTGGCCTCTCAGGATGTGGCCCAGCCTATGTCTATACAATAATTGAGGCATTGGCGGATGGCGCCGTCAAGAATGGCGTCCCACGTCAGATGGCGCTGCAGTTTTCAGCGCATATGCTGTTGGGTGCAGCCAAGACGGTGCTGTTGACTGGCAAGCATCCGGCAGTGCTGCGTGATGAGGTTAGTATTTCATTAATTAATTTTTGGACATGTCTTGAAGCTATGTTTTGTGCAGGTTTGTTCGCCGGGCGGCTCGACTATTGTGGGCGTACATGAGCTGGAGAAGGGCAATTTGCGGTAGCAATTACAAATAGTTGAATTTTTAAACATTTTAATAAAATATTTAACATTGTAGTGCCACACTCATCAATGCAGTGGAAAAGTCATCGCAGCGCTCTGCCGAGTTGGGTAAAAAATAAATCAAGCATTTCTTGTTCCAGTTGTCTGCATGTATAACCAAAACCAAATGACATTAAAATATTATTTATTAACTGCTGCATTTAGGTGGTTTGTCTAAACTAATCGCTATGTGTTTTGTTTAATTTGCGATCTTTTGGGATCGGTGATGTCGCCTCGTCATTCATGGTGTCACATTCTTGAAGAATATCTCATCACTGACTAACGTAGTTGCCTCAGAATGTATTAAACACGGCTGAACTGCAGTTTACCCTGATCACCTTGTCAATGCAAAAAATAAAAGTTCACCTAAATGTTGTCTCTCCCCCCGGGAATTCCACAAACATCAAAAACAAGTGGGGTAAAAAAGGGTTTTCATGTTTATTTTAAAGGTCAACTAATTTCCTGCGGGAGGAGAGCTCCACTCTTCATATGGCACCAAAAATCACTCCATCACAATCAATCTCCGGCGCCTTAAAAAAACTCACTTTTTAGAATATAAAAAATAATATCGGTGGTTTACTTCAAGACTGTCAACTCAAAAACGGGATTTTGCAGAAAACGACTATTAAGTGTCCAATTGCCTCCCACCCAACTTCCATATGAAATGAGACATCTGAAATTAGATAATGACATATTCTCTTCTCAAGCGGTGAGTATACAAGATATTATGAATTTTGTACACAATGTGAAACATTATATAACAAATAACTAAAAAATCGTCCCCATAACCTCAAAAAAATCACCCAGTTAACTCAGAAAAGTGTTGCAAGCGAAAAGGTTTACTTAACTTGACGAACAAAAATAAAGAAAAATGCCACACCCTTCATTTTGACAAAAAAAATACAATAAGAACAAAGGAAAAAAGGTATACCCTACTAGAAATGTTACGAAAAATATGTCCTTTTGTAATTGTCAAAATGCTGTCCTATTGTTGTACATATAGATGTCTTAAAGTTATTATTTAAAAAACGCAATTTTAGCAAATGAAATACAACCAAATTAATTCAACTGCACACAGAAAAAAAGTGTGTAAATATAACTAAAATGTTAATCAATCCAATTAATTTTTAATTGAAACTCAGCCGAAGTAATTTTTAGTAGCATTGAGTTCCATATTCGTAATAATGAGGATATGTTAATTAGAGAAACTTTAATTAATTATACCCTACATTAAGAGTGAAAGGGTATATTCAGTTTGTAACGCTGTTTGTAACACCCTGAAGAAAGCATCTACGGTATGGAAAAGTATATATATCTTGATTCCTGTCAGTCTGTCTGTCCTTCTGTCTGTCGGTTGAAATCACGATTACAGAAAAAGTAGAAGAGCTAGAGCAATGAAACTTTAGATTTAGATTACTTATATATCTAAGTTGCCTGAACAAGAAAATTGTCTTGATCGATTTATTGTGATCTGAGAACCGACCACTTATGTTCAAATACCTCATATAAAATTTACATCTACAGATCAATTTTACTGTATACGTGCTTAGATAAACTTTTTTGGTCAAATATATATTGACTTCATGCTGAAATACATGAAAATAATGTTTTCATGCGAAACGAGTTGTGGTTCCAAAAAAAAAAAAAATCTAAATTCGGTACACCTACGCATTTGTAAATATGGGTATCAAATGAATGGAAATTCTTCAGCGATTTGTAGTTATTTTCAGGATTCGTATACCCTGGTGACCTATATACCAATTTGAATGGTAACCACGCATATGTGGAGGGTATTTATAGTCGGCTTAGACCGACTATAATTTTGATAATCCTATAATAATAACACATACTTTAAAATTTCCTATGTTATCTAACCTTCCCACTTGTTTTTTTTTCATATTGATTTTAAAGTTATTATATATATTAATATATTTTATATATATATTTTTTATTGGGAATATTTTAAATTAATTCCTATTAATATTTTAATAAACAAATGTGTAAATACAATTAATTAATTAGTAAATACATTCATATTTTTAATTGGAATACGATTTTGTTTGCTATTAATATCAATTGTTATATATACGTACAATATTTTTTTCTGTGTGAACAACATTCCATCAATTCTGGAGTTCCGCAGTGTTCCGTCCTATCCCCGACCCTCTTTTTGGAATTTAAAAATTATAATTTGCAGAAGGTCGAGGCACAATCATAAATTTTGCGGTAGGACACTATTAAAAAATCGTATTTTGCGCTGCACTCAGAAAAAGCACTGTATTTTATGAAAAAAAAATAATAAATTAAACAGTCCAAAATTGATAAAATATATGAAAACCATTGATAAATTTAAAAAAATTCAAATATTTCAAATAATAAAAAAAAGTAAAAATGTAGAATATATAGATAAATTAATAAATAAATAAATTCATAAATGATTAAATTAACAATATTATTGTGAGTAATGCAAATAAAATTCATCATTCATAATACTTCAGACGATTGTGCGACAAATTGTAGCGTGTAAATATTTCGATCATTCTAAACACAATTATTGTAAAAGTGCTACTCAAATACAGAACCAGAACCATTCAGTTTACGAAATGATGCTAAAAAATCAGCAGTTCTTTCAAAAACTATGCCAAAAATTGATTTTTAATATCAATTTAATTCAATTTAATGGAATTCGAACTTACAGCAGAGACCAGAACCTGTGAAAGTTTGATTTGCCAACATTTAAATGAATTCAAACTTACAGCGGAAACCTGAACCACATTTAAGTATAGGTTCATGTCTTTGCTTAACGAGAATTCGAATTTTCGATGTTACCTTCGCATTCTTATCGATTACTATCGATAAAACCGAATATCATCCCTGAGTTTTTCACAATTCAGCGGTTGTATTTATTTGACGAACGTCTAAAATTCAGCAGTATTTTATTTTGGACAACCGAATAATTCAGTAAGGCAATTAAGTTGGTTGCCGCAAAAATCAGTTTTCTCAGCTTAATTTTGTCACTAACGCAACGTTTTTCGCAATCCATACTTTACGCGATTTTTAATGACTCAAAATAGGACGATAAATCAAAATGTTTGTTGGGTATATGTCGAGACGAACTTTGAGGTCTCGCGTGTCATTTTCAATCGTGTTTTGTTGAAAATTCTCCAAATCGATGTTTTATTTGAAAGTGAACAATTTTCACATTTTTCTAATTAGAGCTATTAGGGGTTCACATTTTCAATAAAAAAATGTTCATTTCAGAGTTCAGAGAAATAAAACTAATTTTTATTACTGGCAACGTTTCTGTTTGCAGAATTCAGCAGAATTCAGCACAAATTGCAGACTTTTTTTCATTAGTTAAAATTTTGTGTTGGCAACTGCACTGCCAAATGTCAAATGCATATCATGTCTTCTTCTCTGTGTTGGGCTGTCAAATGAAAATGTCATTTGCAATATAGGCACATTCCGATTTTGCGTGCGTACGGTGACGGTCGACGTCAGCGCGTTTTAACTACGGTACGATAATTCAACAAAACATTGCAAATAGTATTTGTGATGGGCAAAATTATTTGAAATATTTACCATAATCTAATTGTCATAACAAGTGAAGGTAAAAAAAAAATATTTAAGAAATAAAATTTTAAAATAAGTGCATGAGAAAAAACGATGCAAAAATCGAATCAATGAATGAAACGAATGTAATTGCAAAAAAAAGTGAAAAGTGTCAAAAGAAGTTTCAAGTTATTTTTGTGTCGAGCGCGAGAGTGTGAGAGCGTACGAACATTGGTGTGAGAGAGCGTGCGGTGCGAACGAGAGCAGGCTAACGAAGCGCGCGCGTGTGTGAGCGAGAGCCAATGCGTATTTGAGAAAATTACGATGCTCAAAATAAATTTAATTCATGGAAGAAAAAGTGGTTTGAGCAGCAGAGTTGGGTGAAAAAACAACACCAAAAATATTTATAAAAAAAATTTCTGAAAATATATAAGAAATTATTGAAAATTATTGTGCTGCAGTGCAACGAATAATTGCTTGAAAATCAAATCAAAGTGAAACGTACAAATTGTATTCAAAACGAAAACAACAACCGTAAAATACCAAGTTAAATGTGAAATAATAATTTGTTCGTGTACTACGTAAAATAGGGCGGTGTGAGGAGGTGCAACGTAAAAAGTTTACGTAAATTTTTCATAGTGCGTTTTGAGGTCATGCTGCAGTGGAAGCGCTGTTACCCTCGCGCACACTAACAGCTGCTGTTCATTTATGTGCAGGCAGGCGACGGTCAATGAGCAGGTGGCTCACATGTGAATAATTTAAAAGTGCATTAATTAAACAGTTTAAAATTGTGGTGGACGCGCGGCGTTGAATACAACAACAAAACGAAAGCGAAATTAATTTAAACAAATAAAACAAAAACAGGGTAAAAGTGTGCGTGAGCGCGAACAACGCGAATAATCTACGTGATATGTGTTCATAATTAAAAAATTAAAATCGATTAAAAATATACACAAGCGAAAGCAGCAGCAACCAATAAAAAAAACTGCAGCAACAACATTGAAGAGTTTGAAGAAAAGCTCGTTGCTCTCTGTTTATGTGCGAGTGAGTGAGTTGGTTGGTGAGTGCATTTGCTCCATTCACCTACTTTTTTTTTACTCTGTGCTTTGTCCGTCGTCATTGGTATCGTCGTTTCATGCGGAAAATTCTCTAAAAGTGTTCCAAAGTGCATTGTGAAAATTTCTACTTTCAAATTTCTGTTCAAATTATTGTCTGTTGTTTGTGTTTTAAATGTGTCACAACAACAACAACAACAACAACAACTAATAATATAACAATAGTGCCAACTACAAAAACAACAACAACAACACCAACATTAAATGATCATAAATCATCGGTCGTCGTCGTCATCAGCATTGATTTTCTACACAAAGTTATTCGCTTCGGGATATGTGGCTCATGAATAAATTTCGAAAACAGGTGGGTTGCCAACACTTTTTTGAAATATTGTGTGTTTTGATTGTTGCGCTGTTTGTTTATTTTAGCGCTTTTTATTTATAAATTAACATAGTCGACTTTCCGATTTTTTTTTGTTTTTATTTGTTTTTATTCATTCGGTATTAATCGAGTTTCATTCGAAATCAAATTAATATTTCAAAACCAATTCGAACCATTTTGTGTTTACAGTATTTAATTTTTCGGGTTACGAACAATTTTTCATCGGATAATTCCTCATCAATAATATTTACCCGTTCAATATATCCATACCCAGAAAAAAATACTATATAAATAATAGTTTTTTACAATTAAAAATAGTCAAAAGGATAAATTATTATTTTAATAGGAAAATACCATTAAATAATAGAAAATACTATGACATTGCCATTGAGTTTATATGAAAATATTTATTTTTTGTATACTATTAAATCAATAATTGTCCTATTGACTAATTTTAATGGGATTTGAGGGAATTTTTTTTCTGGGTGCACGATCTATTCGTGCCAGAATTTTTTTTTTCTCCAGGAGAGATTTATATACTGATACATTTGCTTTCTAAATAATTCTTTCACTTCCCGAAAAGAAGTCAAGTGGAAAAAATATCGTTCCAATTAAAACACTGTTTTATCAAAATTGAAGAAATTTGGCTATATAACGATTATATTTAATCCTAAAGAAACTATGTACAATAATTAAATTTGCTAAACAATAATTGAATAGCTTTTGTAGTTATCATCCATTCATCAATTTAATATTTTATTAATTTCACCTCTGCGAAAAAAATAGTAAATCTCTATAGACTTTTTTTTTTAATTTCCCTACAAAACATTTGACGATAGTTTTGAATTCGATGAAATAATGATTAATTTTTGATGTGAAATTCTAAATAATTTGAATTTGAATTATGTGCTCTTTAGATTTTACGTCAATAAACAAATTAGATTTTAAGTCATTAAACAAATAAAATTTGTTTATCGAAAATGAAAACTATTTGAATATCAACTCGATATTTTTAACGACAAAAATAAAAATATTATTCTAGATAGGTTCGTTTTTTTTGAGCACCCTATCGTTTTCGTATCATTATAGATTATCTAAAACGACAATATGGGCCTCTAAACAACATCGCTTCGATATTGTTAAGATATCGTTTGTTTTGCTGGGTTCTTATTACTTTATATTAGCTAAGTTTCTCACTTTTGTGAACTGTACATATATTTTGTAATTGCTCCCCTCAATCATTTGTGTTGTGACAAATATACCACAAACACAAACACACGGTTTCATAATATCGTATATACTTTAGAAATCCTACAAATGTACGATATTATAATTTATTCTTATTGCAAGTCCAACAACAAACAAATGCAAAACAAACATCGAAATTTGCAATCGAGTTTTTCGTGGAAATATAACAAACTAAATTCATGAGTCGGTAGCTCGTCTGCTTAGTGCGTTGTACTGCGATCCGAAAGGTCCCCGGTTCAAGCCTGGACTGGGGCTAACAACATCTTTTCATGGAAACATTTTTCTATACCGCGCTACCTCTCGGCAGTAAATGGCAAACCTACGAGAGTAAAACTTTGCCTATGAAAAGCTCTTACCCGCCGTTCGGATTCGGCAATAAACTGTAGGTCCCACCACTTTGAGTACAAATAGAACAATTAATTGGGTTAATCGGTTTTCGGACACACCTTTGGTGGTCATTGACCACTCCAAATCCAAACCACTCCCACCATTAGGCATTCCATAATGTCCGAAATCGATTTCCACAATAAAAATGTTCGGGGTCAAAAATTGCTTTTTTTACCCACTTTTTGGGATATGTTTTCAATTTCTTCAAAGGCTACACACAACATGTGAATAAAAAGATTTGCCAATTTGATTGTGAACACTTTTGAATATGAACACAAGAAAAAATAATTTGTTGCTCATCTCTTATGAGGAGTAAAAATGTAGCGAATGTGAGTACTCGTGAGCAGCCAAATTCTGTTCGATAACGAGTGTTCACTTTAGAATAACGAGTAAGTCGGATTTTTCTTGCTTACTCGCTCGTGAATTGTGAAGAAAAATAATGAACTTTCGTATTCATTTATGAAGATTTATCGTGAGTGAATAATTTTGAATATTCATTTATGAGTATTGCCGAACCCTGGTTTAAACTACATTGTTTAAATCTAAAGTGTCTCCTCACATATATCATATTCCATTTATAATATTCTATAACCTTTATTCAATTCCTTGATTTACAAAATGTTTGTATAAAATATAATAATCGATAATTCTTTGATATATATATCAGTGATAAACTATCACACAGTCATAGGTCTAATCAGTTTGGTTCTTATACATTTACAATTATTTTTACTAATCACATAACTAAATTCCAACTTGACAGTTGGCCTTCATTGTTTAATTAACGAGTTGTAACGTTGTATATAAATCGATATTTACTCCGTCAAGATAATATCACAGTAATTACTATTAATATTTGTTTTAGACTCTACTAAAGCGATGTGGTTGTTTTTTAATCATTATGATAATATGAATTACTTAAATGAAACTTAAAAAAGGTTTATTTATACTATTATTCCGTTACTATATGCCACGTGTTATTTGGTATTTATAGGTCTTTAAAAATTAACCTGTTAGAACATTTTTTTTTTATTTTATATGACATTATTGGTTTTTGTTTATTGGATTTTAATTAATGTGTTCTAACTTTATGTTTTATAATGAGAGGTTACTATATCGATACAGTAATTAAATTGTTATCTTTTAGAAAAAGCAATAAAATTGTAAAATAATAATCAATTTATTAAAATGAACTGTGCTAACTTAAATAATTAAATGAACAACATAATTAATTAGAATTTATGACTGAATAATATATCAACATAGCTCAAAAAATATCACAATATAGAGAAACGACATTAGCTTCCTACAGGCTAAATAAAAAAAAATATATATCCTAATTATAGTTAATGACCAAACGTTATTTTAGTTCGTTACAGGAATACATCACACCAGAGACCTTGCATTAATTAACAACGTAATAAGGTTATTTTTGTGGTGGTTTAACTATTAGGGGTATTCACTAGCAGTCTTATATTACGTTAAATTCGTTGTTAAATAAGATAAGTTTGACTTTATTTCATTTAATGTGAAGAGAAAATATTGCAAAGACAAAATTTCATTTTGTTAATTTTACTTAACTGTTAAATATTTTCATAAGAAAGTTTTTTTTAATCCCCTTTGTAGAAAATTCCTAAAACATCCATAACAAAACAAGAAAAAAACATACATTATTTATGTACTAAACAGAGAATTATTCTCGTTATCCCTTTAGCAGTTTCGTGCCAAACATTTAAATACCCTACCAATAAAATATTAATAGTGATGTTAAATAATGCCCTCAAGGACCCATCAACACCTAACCACTATAAACATGACGCTCATATAATATGCGAAATAAAAACACACGATAACATATACTGTCTGACACTTCACTGTCTGACAAATGACATGTCAATTTTCGAATAAGTCATAAAAAAAGTCATGTTGCTCAAAATTGTTGAGTGGATTCTTATTTTTCTTAGCTAAAAAGCCTGCGGGCAGATGATCTAATCGTTAAAACTCACAACTTGTGAGTTCCAATGTAGACGACATCATCACCAACGAAGACACCGCTGACGACAACGTTGTTGATGACAGGCAGGCAGGTCACACATACCTAATAATAACAACAACAAAAACAATAATAACAAGAACAATAAAGGCAACAACTTGAACATTTAGTGTCAAGAACAACTGACACCCATTGCGATTCGGGAAGATATAACTGAGTCACGCTACATGCGCGCGCACTATAGCCAATGTTGTTGTTTTTGTTGCTAAATCGCATTGCCTTTGATTTTTTATTTTTAAGGAAAATCCCAAATTTAGTCATCGTATATTAAAAGGCGGGTGTGACCGGAGACATAAAACTACCTGAAATGCAAAAAAAGATTTCGCATTTTTTTTTTGTTGCTAATCAGGTAGCAGCATAAAAAGGTTTTAAAGATTAACAAGATTTAAAAGTCATTTGAAGGATTAAGAAATTGGTTACGACAACAAACAATCTTATTGCGTAAATATGTTGACAACGCATGACAAAATTGCATGTAAATTATTAAAAACATATAATTTAATTGATTATTAGGCATCCTTATAGCTGATCCTTATAATTGATTATTTGGCATACTTATAGCTTTTGCTATAAGTAGTGCCTAAATAGAGAGTCATTCGGTTGAATTAACTGAATGATTTTCATTTACATGTTAAAGTAATAGTCTAGTCTTAGGGCCGTTTTCACAAACTACGGTTATCCACTAACTGTCTCTTTAACTTAGAGTTATCCATGGAATATATGGATTGAAAAACTTAACTGGATATTGTGAAAACGGCCCTTAACCTAATTTTGCTGGTTAAAAATTGTTTTGTTGATTTAGTTTTCTCAAGCAGTTGAGATTTACAAGAACGAGCTCAATTTAGTGGTATTTTTATATCAAATATTTAATAAATCTGAAATAAATTCTTGACATTTCAAGTATATTGTTATATTAACTTGTGCAGTTCTTGTAAGTGCTTATTAAGTAGTTGTAACAAACTCTTTTAGTTATAAAATATATAGTAATTCGGTTGACATAACTTCTCTTTCTATTATCTTTGTCAACTTATGTACGTAATTTTATTTGTTAAATGGAAAAAGGTAACTTTTAATGGAGGCGAAGTTTAATTTCGAATTTATAGAAATTTGGTTTATTTTTAATAATATAAAAATTAGGAGCAGTAATCAGTTGTTTAATTTCTTTACTATGATAAACTACGCAACTAAATAAATCGGTTGAGCTACCGGAAATCATTTAATTTAGACAATACAGCCTGACAATAATAATATGGTTGTCATAAACATATTTATAAAATATGACTTTATACCTTTTTGAACACACAAAATCATCCCAGGATGATTTTGATTATTGAAAAGGCAAAATAAACATATTTTATAAATATAATTGTGACAACCATATTATTATTAATTGCCATATTTAGGATAATATTTAGAATAATATCTTAAATATTATTTTATTTTTGAATTCTTACCATTTTTATTTAAATTTTAAATTTTGGAAGTAGATATATCTTTCATATTTTTTAATTTTTAACTCATTGATTATTTAGTATAACGTTTGAGGTAACTATTAGAAATTAATATAATTCGGTTGTGGCAATTTTAAAGCAATTACTTCGGATAAATATATTTGACAACGCTTCCGTTTGGTTATAACAAACTAAATTTCATATTTTTTAACATTTAAAATGTTATAAAATGGTTTTCTGTAGAAAATTTTAAAAATTTACTAAAACAAAAAAAAAAAAAAAATTAAATTTAGTAAAATAAAAAAGTTTTAAAAAACTAAATTATTTATTTTTGTATGTCTTTCAGAAACTTAAACAGTAGCTCTTTATAATTTTCCATAAATAAATTGCTACTAAATGGCTGCAACAAGCGCCGGATCGCAACAACAGCAACATAAACTCAACGTCGCAGTCGCGCAAAACGCTGCTGTGCTGAATACAGCTGTTGTCGCCATGTCGCGAAATCACGTGCAGCAGCAACACCAGCATCATATCATGCAGCAGCAACAACAACAACAGCAACATGCGCTAGCCATGCAGCAGCAACAACAGCAACAGACTGCGCAACATATAAATCAAATGCAGCAACATCAGCAGCAGCAACAACAGTTGCAACATTTTCAACAGCAGCAACATTTTCAATTGCAGCAACATCAGCAGCAACAACAACAACAGCAACATCAGCAGCAGCAACATCAGAAACTGCAGCAACAACAAAAACATTTGACAAACGGACAACATGTGTTGCTCGGTAATGGGCAACAGCAACAACAACAACAACGTCCGAAATTTGTTACGCGGGTCGTAACTAATGGCCAGGTTATTGCCACACCTCATCACCCGCAGCAACATGTACAGCAACATGCACCACAACATTTACCACCACAACAACAACAGCAGCAGCATATTCAACAACATCAGCAACAACAGCGGCAGCAACAACAACATCATGCGCAACAACAACAGCCGCATTTTTTACCAGCTGGTTTGGTAAATGGCAACAATGTTGCTGGCAAACAAACCAACCGTTTTTTGCCTAATATGCAACAGCAGCAAGCAACATCGCAACAACAACAGCAGCAACAACAACAACAATTGTTACCAACCAAACAATCAACTCTTGCTGCCAACGTTCAACCGCCATCAACACAACGCCAACAACATGCAACGTTGCTGCAAAAGTCAAACAATGTTGCTATTGCCACCATCAAGGATACTGAAGCAACAACATGTGCGGCATCAGCGACAGCAAAAACGTCAGCAGCAACAGTAACAACAACAAACCCAACGGTTACAACAGCCACTACGCTGTCGGTCGCAAATCTGGCGCCCGGTTGGCGGCGACAAAATGTCAGCAATGAAATTGTTTACATCAGGTAAGCTTCTCAATGAATTCATTTATTATTATATGATATAAAACATATTTACTTTCATTAAAAATACATATTTAATTTGAAGAGTACAACGCATTTTTTTATCACATCGAGTGTCTTGTTCGGATATGGTATTCTAGAAATTAATGTAAACTAAATTTAAAAATCAAGATTCTATAATAAGAACAGTCATATTTTATACAGAATCCAACTATATAAACCAAATTTACTCTGGAAATAACTTACAAAAAAGTTATGAAACTTTTTTTTTTGTTATTTTGACCTTTTATACATAAAAAATTGAAATTTCAATAGTATATGAAATTAAAAAAAGTCTTTATTTAATAGTTAGGTTATTAAAAAATACTATTTTAGGGGAAGACTAATTTAGTATTTATAACAAAGTAGCTGGACCCGTGTACGACTTGTGCAAAGATTTTGTGAATTCTAGGATATAGGAAAATTCACCTTATATTTGGGTGGGTGCCACACGCAGTGGTCCAATCCCGCCTACATTCGGCGAGACTGTTTTAGAATAGATAAATATAACGCTGACCAAAATTTCATTAAATTGACTATCCCAATTGCGGAAATGCGGTGTGAAATTAACATTTTTGTACTGAAACAACGAATTCAAAAACTTTTTGTACAAAATTTCCCTATAAAATTCTATCAAACTTCTATTGAAACCGGGAACATGGCTCATTAATTTGATTTGAATCGAAAGTTGGAACACACAGATAAAAAAACATGGTAAATTAATAGTATTTGAATAGAAAAACAATTATTTATACTATTAAAATTGGTCAATAGCATGCATACCATTCGTTCAATAATTGTCATATTGTTCATACAATATTGTTGTACCATAAAATTTAAAATGTACTCTTTTAATTACAATAGCGAATGTTATTGCTACATATTATTAATTTTATGGTATAGTCGAATTATATTTTGGTGGAAATTTTGTGAGAATTTTTCTTTTTGAAATATTGCGAAAATTGCATGAGGGAAAAAAAGTATTTGGTATGAGAATTTGATCTGGCAACCGTGAAGCAACCGTGAAGCGAAAATCTCTCATCCCCTCTCGACATTATTCTCTCAATCATGTCACAATTACTATAACATGTTCTTCAATGCGGTTTTCAAAATATCCAGGGCTTTGTAAGGGATTTTATTGTTTTCTGTAATATTTTAATTAAAAAAACCTTTTTATGTTTAATTTTTCAATTTGCTTTTTATTATGTTTTTTTTTTTAATTATTGCTTTTTTTTTTATTTTGTCGCCTTTTGTTAGTTATGTTTTATAACAATTTCGGTTTTTCGGATTTACTTCTTTTTAATAATAATTGTATGGCAAACAAAAAATTAAAAATTCCAATTTTTTTTATATTTGGGATTTTGTTTTTATTGCTGTTACTTTGCATGTCCTCTACAAATATTTGGCTTATTTCAAATATAATTGAGTTTGTTTTATTTACTCTATAAACGATTGGACCGCCCGTTGTTGAGGGCAACCGGCCGGCTACCGCACTGCCTTAGGTTAAGCGCCTTAAACTCCAAGACAACCGACATAATTACACTCAGCAACATGCCCATGCTATCAGCAACATTTTTTTTTTTAATGTTTTCTATTCTAGCTTTCTAACTGCTTAACGCGAATTTAATGCAAATCAGTTTGATACGATGCGGCATCTTCTGCTGGGTCATAATCATCTTAAATAAACGCATTAACCTTGACTTGTTGTTGTTGCTGCTCTAAATAATAAATATTGCTACCAGCAACAACACCATCAAACACTAAGTAAAATAAATCGTTTGGTTTTCCCAACAAGAAAATAAACAGAATTTGCTTCAGCTGCTTTGGCCCCAAAGCCGTTTATTTTTGTATCAGTCGCTGTTGCTTGCTCTGTCTGCTTTTCCTGCCATTTTCGTCCTCTATATATTTGTTGGTAGATTTATTTTTTCTTGTATTGCGTATGGTTTTTTGCTTTAATGTTTTTACGTTATTTTTTTTATTCTTTATGTTGTATTTATCAAAATCCCACCTTTAGCTAGGACTTCAACTAAACCTCTTTCGCCCACAAGAAAAGGATCGAGAATACTAAGAGAGAGGCCATAAAAATGATTAACAACATAAAAGTGCAAAAGTTTTCATGTTGTTGTTGTACTTTTTGTTGTTAAACCCCACAAGGACATTAAGCCGCTAAAATGTCATCGTGTCCTTGGGGCGGCTGCAGGTGCGTTACAAATGCCACAGCCTCCAACTCTTTCTACTTACTGCTGACTACTACTGACTGAAGTCAAGTCAAGGATGCTGTGAACCGTAGGTTTTTCGAGATTCGGTTGCCAAATTAGTTATGCATGTTTTGGCAATTATTTGTGGACAATTTTGTAATTTATGTTGGTGCCAAAATCTAATCTCTGGGTATTACGTAGCATTTGGAAAAGTGTTTTCGTGTTTGTCGAAATTAATAGCCAAATTTAATTATTCTTTTAAATGAATGCGTTTAGATTTTTTTTTTTTTTTGTGAAAATTCAACTTTTTAATTAAAAATTGAGGTTTTAATGATATTTTTAGTGTATAATTGTATTTTTAGTGAATATTTGAATTTTTAGTTGGGTTTTTAATAAAATTTGAACTTTGAAATTTGAAAATTTGAATTTTTTAGTGAAAATTTAATTGTCAATGAAAATTTGATTTTCAAGTGAAAAAAAAACTTTTTAGTGAAATTATTATTTTTTTAGTTAAAATTGAATTTTTAGTGAAAAATTTAATTGTTAGTAAAAAATTAATTTTTAGTGAAAAATTTAATTGTTAGTAAAAAAATTATTTTTATAGTGAGAAATTGAATTTTTAGTGAAAAATTGAATTTTTTGTGAAAAATTGAATTTTTTGTGAAAAATTGAATTTTTTGTGAAAAATTGAATTTTTTGTGAAAAATTGAATTTTTAGTGAAAAATTGAATTTTTTGTGAAATATTGAATTTTTAGTGAAAAATTGAATTTTTAGTGAAAAATTGAATTTTTAGTGAAAAATTGAATTTTTAGTGAAAAATTGAATTTTTAGTGAAAAATTGAATTTTTAGTGAAAAATTTAATTTTTAATGAAAAATTTAATTTTTAGTGAAAAATTGAATTTTTAGTGAAAATTTGAATTTTTAGTGAAAAATTTAATTTTTAGTGAAAAATTGAATTTTTGGTGAAAATTTGAATTTATAGTGAAAATTCGGATTTTTAGTGAAAAATTGAATTTATAGTGAAAAATTGAATTGTTAGTGAAAAATTGAATTTTTAGTGAAAAATTGAATTTTTAGTGAAATAATGAATTTTTTAGTGAAAAATTGAATTTTTAGTGAAAAATTGAATTTTTAGTGAAAAATTGAATTTTTAGTGAAAAATTGAATTTTTAATGAAAAAATGATTTTTGAAAAATTGAATTTTTAATGAAAAATTGAATTTTTAATGAAAAATTGAATTTTTAATGAAAAATTGAATTTTTAGTGAAAAATTGAATTTTTAGTGAAAAATTGAATTTTTAATGAAAAAATTAATTTTTGAAAAATTGAATTTTTAGTGAAAAAGTGAATTTTTAATGAAAAATTGAATTTTTAGTGAAAAATTGAATTTTTAGTGAAAAATTGAATTTTTAGTGAAAAATTGAATTTTTAGTGAAAAATTGAATTTTTAGTGAAAAATTGAATTTTTAGTGAAAAATTGAATTTTTAGTGAAAATTTGAATTTTTAGTGAAAAAATGAATTTTAGTGAAAAATTGAATTTTTAGTGAAAAATTGAATTGTTAGTGAAAAATTGAATTTTTAGTGAAAATTTACATTTTTAGTGAAAAATTGAATTTTTTAGTGAAAATTTAAATTTTTAGTGAACAATTAAATTTATATTGATAATTTAAAATTTAATTAAAAAATAAAATATTTTTTAAAATTTATTTTCTTCATATTTATATTTAAATGTTTTAATTATGTAATTGACACTACTATAAAAATGTTTAAACGTAAAACAATAAAACCCAGACACAAATAAATAATTAATTTTCACAAAACAAATACTAAATATTTTCATAAAATGTTCAACTGTCTGCCAACCACCGACTGTAATAAATAAAGACATGCGATACACAGACGCGTGTTTTGTTTATAAACTTTTATTAGTTATTTGTTGATAAACGGGCTAAAAATACAAATTACAAAAATAATCCGTAGCACGCGATATACAGTCACAACACTTATATGTTATGCTTAAAGATAACGAAAGCTCGACGGCAACATTAAGCCACGAATTAAGTGACAACAATGCCTAAAAAAACCCGTAGCCACAAACACAAAAACCCGGCAGCAGCAGCAACAGCAAAAACTAATAGTAGCAACATCAAAACAAATAAAATAAAAAATAACTACATTAAATAAATTCAGCTGCAACGATAACAAACATTTGCATATTTAAGAAATTCAAAGAAACTGGAATTTTTTTTAGTGAGCAATGATAAGAAAAAGCAGCAGCAGCAACCGTTTTATAGCAGCAGTAACAGTAACAAGAAACAAACAGCCTAATTCATGTTGCTCAATTATGAGCTTTAATATAAAAATACATAATAAAAAAATATATTATAAAAAAGCACGTGATAAACTTTTGCATGTTGTTTGCAACAACACTTTCTCAATGTTAATTTATGTGCGCAGCCGCCGTTGTTGCTGCTGCTGCTGTTGCTACCGCCGCATGTTGAGCAACATGTGTAAACAACGCGCTACAGCAGATGTTTTTTTTTTGGTTCACGCCGCACAACTACAACTAGCTATTTGCACAACAATAATAATAACAGCAGCAGCAACAACAAGAACAAGAACAACAACATTAACAGCAACAACATCTCATAGTAGCAACATCGTCAGCAGCAGCAGCAGAAGAAGAGGTGTCTGCTGTTGCTGCCTCTTCAGTTATTGGAGGGTGGCTTCGCTTGGTTTATGAGTTATTTGTAATTGCTCTTGATATCTGATACCAAACGTAAATATTTGCGTTCGGAGTGTGGGCAATTACACCGAAAAAAATAAGTAACTTTTATAAAAAAAATCAGAAGTCTATAAAATAAATATTTGACTGCTTTTTGAATAGTTTAAAAGTTGATTGCATCTTTTAATCGATACAACAAATAGTTTTTCAAAGTGTATAAACATTTTTTGTATGCGTAAAGTAATTTTGTAAATGTTACAAATTGTTTAGTTGATATAGCAATATGTTTTGCAAATTGTTTTGTTGATATAGCAATACGTTTTGCTAAAACAACATAATGGGCTCTGTTTTTTAAAATAATTATATTAACATCGACTATTTGCAAAAAAATATTTAGAAATTCAGCAAATTTCAAAAATTGTTTAATTTTGTAAATGTTGCAAATTGTTTTGTTGGTATAGCAATACTTTTTGCAAATTGTTTTGTTGATATAGTAATACGTTTTGCTAAAAAAACAAAATGGGCTGTGTTTTGCAAAATAATTGTATTAAATGATAAAAAATGCAATAAATTATCATTATTAAATATAAAACATATTTGTATAAGGTATAAACTGTTTTTATTAACTAGAATTCATGTTGTTAATATAACAAATTGTATTGCTTATAGAGCAAACATTTGATAAAATAAATAACAAACATATTTGATAAAGGTATAAATAGTTTTTAGTAACTTCAATTCAATTTGTTAATATAACAAATATAACACAACTAATACAATAATCATTTTAAACTTTGGCTAATAAAACTAAATAACAAACATCTTTGCTGTATCTATTATCATTTATTCAAAATCTTATTATCATTAATCACTACGCTATATCAACAAAATATATTGATAAAAAATGAACGTTCAATTTACTTTTTTTAATACATTTAACAAAACTATTTGTCTTGTTAATTAATATATTTGCTGTTTCTACAAATGTTGCGTAATTAATAATGTTTGCTATATATTTCTAACTGTGTAGTTTGCTCTATGTCGGTCTGCCTGCCGGCCTTTTAGTGCGCCTAGTGCTGAATCTAGATACTCGACTTTGACAGCATGTACACGACGTACTTACGCGTTATGCATACGTAAACAAATAACAGAAACCACAGAAATACAATAACTAAAATAAAAAAAAAAAATAAAACTAAAAAAAAATCTGGCTCATATACAGCAATTCGCAAATAAACGTTGCCAACAGAAAACATTTTAAAAAGCATAAAAATCGCGATATCCTCAAAGTCGGCAGAAAGAAATTATTATTGATTGTTGTTTCGCACGAGTATCTTTTAATGCTGTTTTTGGTTATGTTGTCGATATTTTTATTATTTTTATTTTTCACTCCTCTCTCAATTGCTATGGCATATGCAGATATTTTGCTGCATCTATCCATACTATGCCCTGCCATGCGATGCGTTGCGATGCTGTAGAGCCCACCAATGCCGCACGATTAAATCACATGATTTAATGCGTATCTGGCGGATACGTAGTTATTATTGTTATTTGTACAAACGTTTAGGGTGTTGGCATTTTTATTGCTTTTGCATTGACCGAACGGCAATTGTTTAAAGACGGGGTTGTACAATATATAGTTAAACGTTATACTACAGACTGTTGATTTGCGAAAATAAAATGTATCTAGATACTTATTTTTGTGAATTTTTAAACTTTTTAAAAATTAGATTTTAAATATTTTGTTTAACAAATTAACTGTAGTTGTGTCAATGCTTATTATAGGTAATTCTTTTATAGTGATCTAAAAGTTACTTTTATAATTCAAGTACTTCTAGATACATTTTTTTTTTTATCTAGATACAATAAAAGTATCTCTTTTTTAAAATATTTTAATCAAAAACAAATCAATATAGAAAAAAAACCAAAGTTTTTAATCAAGTTAGTTAGTTATTAGTCAAGTTGCTTAAAATAAATTATTTTGTTATTTTCACATTTTATATAGATACATTAGTAATTATATTATATACTTTACATTGATTTATTTCAAAAATCAATAACCCTAGTAGAAATTTTGGTAGGGCCATGGTCATGAAGTGATCATGTCATTATTTGAGGTGATGGGGACATGACTAGGGAAGATCATAATTTAAAAATGTTTTTTTTTATATCTACAGTTACTACAGAACTTAAGTATCTTGTTACATCCAAAGAGTTATATATTTTTAACTATCCTAATGTTTGTCAGTTAACTATATGTTTAAAAAAAAAACAATTCCAAATATAGAACCCCTTGAAATTTTATTCATGATTCTTCTAAACATAATCCCAAAATTCCACTGTATATCTAGATACTATTTAAGTATCTTACAAGCATTTGCATAAGTATCTCTAGAATTACACGCAATATATTTTTATTGATCACATTTAGCTACCAAAAACGTATCACAAATCAATGACCCTTTTACAACGCCTTACTATTTATCACCAATATATTGCAACCCTTTTTTGCGCCCCTTTTAATGTTGCTCTTTTTGTTGTTGCTGTTACTTTTGTTGTTTTTTTTTAGTAATCTGCCGCCACGCACAAATAGCCTCTTGAGTATTCATGAGCTCATTGTGCTGCTCCATTCTGTTTAGGACTCACATTTGGCTTCATTATGCAAAACTATTCCACCCACGGCTGCCGGTATTTATTTTCAGAGCTTAATGGATCCTGCTGCTTTTGTGCGGTTATCGCTACTACTAATATTTCTACTACTACTTAGTACCAGTAGAAACTGCCAGACAACACTTGAGCTGCAGTCAGTCGTGTCAAACGCATTCCAAGTGACGTAATTTGTGCGTCTTCTCTAGTACGGCTGACTTTCTGCCTGCCTTTTTGTCAGTCTTTCTCTCCCTGCCCTTTTGTCTGCCTTTTAGTCTGTCAGTCGTCTCACTGCCTATCTTTCTACCGACTGCCAACATGTCAACAACTTCAAGAATTTCTTCTTCTTTCACGTTACCAGGTCAAACCGAAGAACCAACAAAGATCATAAATCATGTTTGTGCCATGCAACAACTCATCCAAAATACGTCGACTATGGCTACGCAAAGGCGCAGCAGTGGCAGTAAAAACCTGCCTAATGTGCTGCGGGCGGGCGATGGTGTGGTGGAGCAGGGTGTATATTGTACACGGTTAGTAGTGGATTTACTACTATTTTTTTCGTTGCTTCTACTTTTTTTTTATTCAAAATAGATCAGTTTAAAAAAAAATGGTCTAATGAAAAATCATTTTTTTTTATTACAATTTTGTTTGTAAATTTTTATTTCGGATAATTTTTTTTCAAATTTTATTTTAAAAAAAATTGTGATTTTTTTTTTTTTTAATATTTTTTTTTATTACAATTTCGTTTGTAAATTTTTTTTTCGGATAATTTTTTTTTCAAATTTTATTTTTTAATATTTTTCAAAGAAATCTCGAAATTATATTATTATTTTTTTTTTTGATATCGTTAAAAAAATGTCCTGTACCTAAAAATGTCCGGCAGAACGTATCAATATATAACTTGAAGCTCGATAACGCTACGAGAAAGTGTCCGATACCTTGTAAATTCTGCATATTGGCCATATAGAAATATCGTTAAAATTTGAAAAAACTATTAAACCGAATAATATGCTAATAATTTAAAATACCTCTTATATCTACTACACTTTTTACCAAATCTACTCCTTAAACTTTGGCGCAGAGTGATGTTAACCCTGCTGTGGTTGATGGCAGCCAAAGTCAGTGCCTCACACAAATCTCAAGAATGCGGAATAGACTGCAGCATAAGCAGCAGCAGCCAAACTCCAGGGGCAACACTTGTGTGTTATTTGTGCTTTTATTTTTGTTGTTGTTTTGCGTAGGTAGCGCATAATTTTTACCAAATGTACACGAATTCTTTTTATTTTGTTTTTTTTTTTGATTTATTTGGCTTTTGAAAAAATGTGCTTTGTGCGTAGGCAACAGCAACAGCAGCAACACCAAAGCTACGAAGTGGCGTTGAAGCCGTGAAAATTTTGCTGCTTCCTGCGAAATAAAATAATGAGATATTTAAGTGTGCCTTTTTTGTCGCGTTTATTCCATGATGTGTCTTTTTTTTTCTGCATCATAAATTGTGTCCTGCACTTATGGCAAGGTGTTTGCATGCTAAACAGGGCGCAACTGACAGTCAGCTAGAAAATTTCGTAGTCAGTCAAGGACAGGAATTCATGTGCGCCGCAACCAGTCGTTGTCACATTAAAAAGTTATTAATTTATTTGCGGGTAGTAGCTAGCAGCACTTTTATGACTTTGTTAAGTTTTCGTTTTTTTTATATTTCGTTTAGTTATTTTTATGACTATATGACTGCTGTAATAAAATATTTTAATTATATATTTTTCACACTTTCTTATATTTTATGTCTCATAAAATGTTTTTTCTTAATCATGCTGCTTTTAAGATGAAAATACCAAACCGACATAAAAAAATATTATTAACCTCACCACTTCTTTTAATTCCTCAATCATGAATTAGTTTCAAAATAAATAAATTTTATAGTATTTTGTAGTATTTAATGCGATTTACCGATTGAATCAATAGTTTATTCTATTGACTAATTTCAATAGTAAAAACTATTTATTTTATGGTATATATGTTTTTTGAGTGTATAATGACAAAAACATCGATATCATTCTGGTTAGGTCAGCTTTTACACTCAGTTAAAACACACCATAAAATTAATAGTTTTTACTATTAAAATTAGTCAATAGGATATTTGTCCGATAAACTATTAACTCAATCAGTGAATCCTATTAAATAATACAAAATACTACAAAATTTATTTGAGTTTGTATGAAAATATTTATTATTTGTATACTATTAAATCAATAGTATACAAATGTCCTATTGACAAATTTTCATGAGATTTTATGAAGATTTTATTAGTTTTTTTCTGAGTGTACCAAAAAAATCTATGATTTTCGAAACATTATACATTATTCAAATCGACAATTTGGTTCTATAAACGTTATCGTTTCGATATTGGTTTGCTGAGTTAAATTTGTAAAATTTGATGAGCAATAAATAATCATTTTTTTAAATGTTCGAGAAAACTGTTGCGCATTAAATTCGATGTACGATTAGAAAGTAAATTTAATTCAGTACAAACATTTCTCTCTCGAAAACAATTCGTAATATTCCTTTCTATAAATTTTCTTTTTGAAAAATAATTGCTCCGACATATATTCCTATTAAATATTGTTAAAATAGTGCTTCTATAAAAGATCTTTATTTAAAATTCTAGAAATTCATTTCAACAGTAAACCACACCAACTATTGCCATTAATTGATACCAATCTACGTCCCATCGATCAGTTATTGTCAGATCAATCGGATGAAAATTGAAATTATCATAGATTCTAATATTAAATATTGATTGCAAAAAGCTTTCGATCTCACAATATCTGATCGACGAAGCCAATATTCGTATAAATAAATTGAAAATAATTAAACTTTCGATCTATTTTTGAAAATATTTCTGTTTTAATGTAAATATTTATATATTATATGATTTTTTTCTCTTCATATTTAGAAAATGAACTATCATTAATTTTATTTTTAATTGATGATCTATTAAAAATATATATAACCCTACATTTTAGAGTAATTAAAATACTTAAAATTTTAACATCTGCATATTTTGGCGTACACTTTGTATATTAACTAATCGCATCGAATTCTTTTAATTTTCTAATTACGAACATCAAAACATTTATGAGTTTATGAGTTCATGATCTATTTATTGTGCTACATAAATTTCAAAAATGTTTATAGTTGTCTTTAATCTCTAAGGCACTGATCTAAACTTATTTCATAACGATCTATCGTACATGATCGTATTATTTACTACATCACGAATGTGTTGGAATTTTATTGCTGGAATTTAAGTTTTGAATCGTATGCTATATAGGTAGTGCTTTTTATGTTTACTGAAATTTAAACGATTAATTATAGATCTTAATTGCTTTCTAATTTAATATTTTGTATATCATGTGGTTTAATTAATGAGTATGATTTAATTTTATTGACTATCCCTACACTCGAAATAAAAAGTTTGCTAAATAGCAAACTCTGAATTTTAAATTTGAGCAAATTTTAATTTTCATTTACAGCATAGTTTTATTTGCAATAGCGAACTTTTTGCTAGGAATTTTAGTTCTGCTAGTTTGCACAAACTCGAGCCAATGTCGCTATTGTACATATCGCTACTGTAGCTAACATGTACTAGATGGCGCTATATTCTCTAGTGTCATTTGCTAGCTGCAGCTGATGCGTCTATAATTCGTAGACTCTTTTTCGACAATATTTTTATATAAAACATATATTTCTTCTACGTGATAATAATGCACGCATGCAGGAGTTAGTGAAATGTGAATGCACGGAGAGGAAAAGTAAAATAAAACCAGTTGGGAAGGTTAGATCACATGGGAAATTTTAAAGTAGGTGTAATTATGATAGTTAAGATTATCAAAATTATAGTCGGTCTAAGCCGACTATAAATACCCTACACATATGTGTGGTTACCATTCAAAGTGATAAATAGGTCACCAGGGTATACGAATCCTGAAAATAACTACAAACATTCAATCGCTGAAGAATTTCCATTCATTTGATACCCATATTTACATATGGGTAGGTGTACCGAATTTCGTTTATTTTTTGTGAACCACAAGTCTTTTCGCCGGAAAACATTATCATGTATTTGAGCATGATATCAATATATATTTGACCAAAAAAGTTTACCTAAGCACGTATACATAAAAATTGATCTTTATATGTACATTTTATATGAGGTATTTGAACATAAGTGGTCGGATCATAGGTCACAATGGACCGCACTTTCGCACATATAGCGTAGGTATATTAGTAATCTAAGTTATAAGTTTCATTTATCTAGCTCTTCAATTTTAAAAGTAGTAGGGATTTCAACAGACAGACAGACAGACAGACAGACGGACGGACGGACAGACGGACATCGCTATTCTTGATCAGCATGACTCAGGAGGTCATGCTGATCAATAATATATATACTTTTCCATACCGGAGATGCTTCCTTCTGGGTGTTACAAACGGCGTACCAAACTGAATATACCCTTTCACTCTTAGTGTAGGGTATAAAAATATATGTATAAGATTAAGAATATTTATAATATATAAAAAAAGTTATAGTATATACAACATTTTTATTAAACAGGCCGATTCAGTGAAAAAACGAGAATGAAAATTATTTTATTTTCAATACAAATATCAAAATTTTAAAACTATGAAACCACGATTCTTATACAGGGTGTTTGGTTCATCGATGTCAATAATTCATGCGATCATTCTATGACTCATAAAAATAAGAAAATGTTAAATAATATGATGTCCTATTTTGCACCCTGTTTAAGATACAGAATGTTTAGTAAATGCATATTACCGACATAACATAGAAAAATGGTTATAAAGTATAATATGGTGATAAATGAATAACAATGAAAATGAAAAAAAAAATGGGATGATCGATAACGAAATTTTGAGAAATTCAATGGCAAAGTAAAAATTTGAATTGTTATTTTTGTAAATTTCAACGTTTTTACAACTACGTTTTTAAAAAGGAAGATATCATGAGGTTCAAAGTGATATATCATTGAAAAGGTATTTTAATTTTCTAAAACATGGGCTAAAAATTGTTCTTCAGTTACCAACATATTATACTTTATAACCAATTTTCTTGTCAAGGTTTTGTCAGTAATATGCATTTACTAAACACCTTGTATCTCAAACAAGGGTGCAAAATTGGACATCATTTTATTTAACATTTTCATATTTTTTTGAGTCATAGAATGATTCCCTGAATTATTAACATCGATGAACCAAACACCCTGTGTATGTTCAGTGTTTCTAAACAAAGTTCTTAATGCTAATAAAAATTAAAAAATATATTAAAGTACAGATAACATATTTTTTTTTGGTTTTTGTTTTGAATTTAAGTTAACAGCAAAACATTAGTTGAAACATTGTCTGCTCTAATAGCATAAAAAAGTCATTTGTGACTGTCATTTGTTGTTTCAGCAAACTTTTTTGTTATTTTAGCAAACTTTTTGCTACTGTTGCTGACATTTTATTTTGAGTGTAGTGGAAAATTGGACTATTAGTGACCGGATCCTGTTTGTCATGTTATTGATCGGTTTATGACAAGTTAAAAATATAATGATCATTTCCCATCTACTAGGCATTTTTTCTCTTCATGTATTTTTTGTTTTAAACAAGATTATTATATGAAATTTCCATTATATTTTGAAATTTGCAGAACTACTAATATTTATTTTTATCGATTATACAAATTATGCAAATTTTTAGCGGTTATCTGCTCGATAAATCTATTAAGAGTTCAAGAAAACCTCTCTGTTGGTTTCCTTAATAGTGCGTAATAATTGAAACTTAAAATTAAAAACTAAATAATATAATTTTCATATCCAGCAAGAATTACTAATCCTTACCAGTTCGGATATGGATAAAACAATGCAGCCTTTGTCTCACGCAAAACGCACTAAAAATAGACACAATTCAAATGTAAAGATCTTTAGTTTTTTTTTTTTTTGTAACAAAATTCGCCTTACAACCATATATGTGCTATGCATTATTAAAACAAATTCAATAATATAACCAACGATTGGATTTTATTGCGTAGCGCATTAAAGGCGACGCGCATTTGGACGAAGCAAATCATCGGGCCATAAAAGTAAAACCTGAAATAAAATGCGCTTTAAACTTGGTTATTTACTCTCAGTCCGTCTGTCCGCAAACTCCTCTTCCTCCCCAGCGCCGCACGCATATAAAATTTACGCCGATTTCTTAGCCATGTTCGCACTTTCATTTAATCTCCAACTGCATGGTACGCGGTACGAGATGGTTGGATGCGTTGTTGCCAACGTTGTCTCGATGTCCATGATGTTGATGATGTCGATGATGTCTTGGTTTTTATAATGTTCGTTCTGCAAGGGTTTTGATCTGGCTCTTTAGAACATGACTGGTTCTGGGCTTTGGTTGTACTTGTTCTTGCTCTTGTGTTCTGCGGCTGCTGCTGTTGCTGCGCATGCGCCACGAATGCATTTTATTTGCTGCGCTTCTGCTTTTTCTTGCTGTTCTTTTGAGTTTGAGTTTGATTCGGATTTTGTTTCTCCTTTTCTTTTATTTTCTTGTTTTTCTGTATTTTTATGTTCGAACCGCTGAACACAATTTTATTGACCACAAATTTTGTTTGCTCAAGAGACAATGCAACAACACAATGGCCACAAAGTGCGGCAACAAATTAAAAATTATTTTTTTTTTTTGGTTCGAGAATTTTTAATTTTTTTGCCGTATTTAATTTTGTGCTCAAGTCAAGTATCGAGTGTGTAATCGAGCGCATTATTAGCAGCCGCATCAGCTGCTCGCGCTGCATGTTGGCAGCAGCTTGACCGTGCAATAGCAACAGCAGCAGCAGCAGCAGCTGAGCGGTGACTTGTCTTTGAATTCAATCGAATTGAGTTGCTTGTCTGCTGTGCCCCAACCGCAATTGATTCAGCTTGTTTGTGCAACGACCTGTTTTTAGTTTTTTTCTTTTTTAATTTTTCCTGTCCTGCCGCAATTGTTGTTGTTGTACTTAATATTGTTGCTCCAAATTAGCTTCTACTGTTGTAGGCAATAACAACGACGTCACTGTTTTTGCGCTTCTTTGGTACTTGTTTCGGTTACCCTTTTAGCCAATTTACTAAGTAGTATGCTGGACTCTAGGGTTGCCAACTATAAATTAAAAATTGCATTGTTTTATTGCATAGATTTCGATTTTATTTATAATTTATTTGGTAGATGTAATTAAAATTATTTTGAGATAACTCTAAAACTTATTTTGTGCCATGCTGTGCTCGTTTTGTGCTAATAATTAAAATTTTAAATAAACGTATAGTTATTTGTGTTAAAATGTGTCTACATTTTTAGTGGAAGTTAGCCACCGGATGTTATAGTTAGTTTTGAAATTTGTGCACTGTTGTGCTCAATGTGCTATAACACGAAGGTTCAAAAATATAAATTATTGAGCAATTTAAAATATATTAGAGGTGGATTGTTCTTGAATTGTGCTCCTAAATAGTATGTTATTTAGAATTTCAAAAAGATTTCACATTTGTGCACATCAAGCAGCACATCATGTGATATGAAAAACTTTTCAAAAATATATATTTTTGTGCTATTTTTAAATAAATGCTATTTTTAAATAAATGTACATTTGTTTTAATATTATCTTTTAAAATGTAAGTTTGAAGGTTTGTGCTCTCTTGTGTTGTGCTATAAAATGATAATAAAAATATTTTAATTATTGAACAAAATACAATATAAATAATATAAAATATTTTTGCTGTGTTGTTCTTGATTTGTGCAGATTTTGCTACAAAATAAAAGTAAAAAAAAAATATATAATTATCAATTTTGAAAGAATTTTTTCAATTTTGTGCTGGTCAAAAAGCTCAATATGTCAAATCCAATAAAAAAAAATATATATATAATATATTTGTCGTGCTCTGTTTAGGCTACAAATCCAAATTTTAAATAAATGTACAATTATTTTTAATAACATCTTGATTGCAAGTGAAACAACACCATTTTTTAGTTAGTTTTGAAGTTAGTGCTCAGTTGTGCACAATGTGCTATAACGCGAAAGTACAAAAATATTAATTATTGAGTAAATTAGAATATATTATAGCTGGATTGTACTTAAATTGTGCTACTAAATAATAAGAAATATCAAAAATAAATAAATTGGTTGTGCTCAACGTGCTATAGAACGATAATACAAATATTTTAATTATTGAACAAAATAAAATATATCATATTTTATTTTTTTGCTGGATTGTTCTTGAATTATGCTACAAAACATAAAAAAAAAAATTATAATTTTCTATTTCAAATAGATTCGTGCTGGTTTGTACACTTCAAAAAGCACAATATGTGCTATGGAAATCGAATCAAAAAACAAATATATATAAATTAATGCTCTGTTTGTGCTATTAATACAAATTTTAAATAAATGTATAGCGATTTTTAAAAATATCTTTCTAAATTTCAAGTCAAATTTAGCAGCACCATTTTATAGTTAGTTTTGAAGTTTGTGCTTAGTTGTGCTCTACGTGCGAAAAGAAAAAATATTAATTTTTAAGCCACTATAGCATTTCATTTTTTCTGAATTGTGCTTAAATTATGCCTTTTGTGCTACAGAACAAAATAAAAATAAAACATCAAACAGCACACAATGTGCTATAATAAACTAAACAAAAATATATATTTTTGTGCTCGATTTGTGCTACTGGTTGAGCTACTAATAAAGATCTCACTAAATTTGGAGTACAATTTAGAAACGAAATTTTTTTAGCTATTTTTATGATTTGTGCTGAGTGCTCAATGTGCTATACATCAAATAGCACAAAATGTGTTATGAAAAACTAATCAAAAATATATTTTGTGCTTGATTTTTGCTACTGATTCAGCTACTAATAAAAATCTGTCTGAATTTTGAGTGCATTTTAGCGGAATTTTATATTTATTTTTAAGGTTTGTGCTATGTGCTCAACGTGCTATATGCATTTTAAACGTATTTCTATCGAATTATTGAATTCATGGAAAATAATTAAATTCGATTTACGATACTGTATTGTTGTATATGAATTTCGATTGAAAGTAAATTTCTGAATATTCCCAAATATTTTGTAATTTATTTGATGTAGTTTAAAACTGGAATTTGCGAGTTTTATAATGATTTGTATATAATAAAATGCTTTTAAATGCAATGGTATTGTGCATAAAAATCACTTAAATTAAAAATGTTCATTTCTAAATGATATTTTGGAATTTATTTATTTTTGTTTATTTCTTAATGTTGGCAACCATTTACTTACCGACCTCTTTACGAGTACTGCAAAAACGAGTATTTTGAGTATTGAAAAACCGCAGATCACAGTCCATCAACATGATCGTCACTAGCTTCACATTTACCCACATTTTAAAGTGTTTCTTTTATATATTAATCGATATATTACATTTTTTTTTTTGCTTACCGATCAACGCTAAATACCCGCAATTTGAGCTTGATATAATTTTGAAATTTCGCGCCTTTTTCCATGTGATCTTCGCTGATCTCAAGTACTGATATTATACGATATGCCTCATAATCGCAGCTAATGATCTTGTCGCTTGATCGCGTTTCCCCCTATTACATTTTAGAGTGTTTTTTTTTCTTAGGTTTTTTGTATGTTTTCTTTGATGCGATCAAGCGCACAAAATGCACAACCGATCGACAGACCGACCGACCGACAATAACGCATCATGTTCAGAGGCAAGATCACTATGCACTTAAGTAGGTACCTTTTTAATAAAAATTTCATAAAAGCATTGAAATGTCGCAACATTGTTTTTTTTTTTTAATATATTTATTTTTTATTTTTTGTATATATTATGCGCCCTTTTCATGCCCTGCCCTTATTTGTAGTACGCGCGCGCGCTGTTGTTGCCAGAGCACTCTCAAATAAAGATCAGCAACGACTTTAGCTCGTTTATAACTTGTTTTCATTTAAATGAGTTTTTATGCCCTTTATTAAATCTGTGCGGCTCAACGGCTCTTCTTGCTTGTGGTTTTATTCCTGTGACGGTTGATAATTTTTTCTTTTTTAGTTTGTATACTTTTATTTTGCACAACGTTCATAATTTTCATCGTGTCGCATTTAAAATCGCATTTCATGCGAATTTATTTCTCATATTTCTGATGTTTGTTTTTTTTTTTTTTTGAAATATTTTATTACTGATTTTTCATAATTTAACCTTCGCCTCAATTTAATACACAATCATGCCATAAAAATCTCGTTGATCTTTCTGGTTTTTATTTTTCATGCTTTAGTGGGTATTTTATTTTATTTTTCACTAACTATATGTTGATCGTTTTGCCCTTTTGAGGGCTCTCGTTACACGACGTGGTTTTTCGAAATCAAGTTCCAATCATTTCTGTGTCGCATGTATAGATTTAACTTGTTTTGCATATTTTTCAGAGGCTTGGTTGTTATGATATGAAACTTGTATTGATGTGTTATGCTAATAAATATGAATAATTATATTATACAGCGACTTAAGTGATGATGGGAACTTAAAAACTACGCAAAATTGCGTTAAATTCCCAAATTACATCACTTAAAACATGCCACGTTTTAAAATCCACTTAAAAATTCATTTTAAACTCTGATTCAACATTTTCTACAATTAAATTGACTTCAATTAAAAACGCATTTCTGGCATTTATAACGCAGGCAATAAAAACACCCATCACTTGTAGTACAACAAAAAAAATGAGTTATGTGTATATAACGACTTGCGGTATGATACACATTTGTCTCTTGATGAACTGGTATTCTTTGTTTTTTTTTTCTATAAAATAATTTTTGTTAAATTGCCCTGCGTTTTATGCGAGACGCCTTTGACATTCAGACACGTTCATGCTTAACAACCAACTACTTACTATATATGCAATTTAACCCCTGGATTCTGTGGCTACTTCATCTTCTTATTCAACTCATCACATCTCGTTTTCTTCGATGTTGTGCATGTGAATTAAATGAAATTGCAGCCGCGCATAATAAGTCGGAATTGTTTTTATTTTTTATTATGCTTCCTTTTTATTTTTATTATTTCAATGCATTTTTTCTATATTCTATATTGTTTTGGTTTTTAATATGCTGTGACATTGAGGCATACTTCAGGGCTGTCAACCCGCTGACGACACAACGCGACGCAATGTGATGTGTTGTAGTCGTGACAACACTTTGTTGCTCGTATGATTTTGCGGCGTGAGAAAATTTGATGAAGTTGACAGAAAACGCGAGTTTGAGTGCGCACTCGAGAATTCCACATGTAACGAGTTCACAATTATTCTATTTTTTGTCTCGAGCTCAAGCTCACTTTGTTTAGATTGATATTAAATTAGTAAATTGTGAACTTTCAAAAAAACTGTACTTGACACTTCAATAAATTGGTTCAACTTAGTTGAGCTTTTTTAATTTTGTGTACTTTTAGTTTTTTTTTTGTTGAACTAAATACAGTGTTCTAAATTTGGTTTCTCACTTGAATTTGATAATTTGTTTTTATCTGAAATCGTTATATTTTTTGTATGTATATTTTATGAACTACACATTACCGTTTCGGATTTAAAGTCTATTGTTTGTTTTACCACGTCAGAATTCACGTTTATACATTTTGCCTACTTGCAATATATCGTGATTTTTCTAAACTTTAATTCCATGTATGACACTTTACCATTTCGGAATTATAGTCACTATTCACAGAAAAAAAAATCATCATCATATTGATGAATTTCGTTCTTCAAACCATGGTTTTGATGGTTTTGAAACATGATTGGTTTGTATTGAAACATGATTCCTAATGTTTATAAATACAAAACATCAATGTTAAGAATTCATTATCAATTTGATGAATAATCGAAAAACTGTTCTTCAATATGATGAAGAATACGTTTCATCAAATTAATGAACTAAAACATAAAATACAACATATATGTACATCATATTGATGAATGATGTTCATCAAACCAAATTTTAATAAAAATATTTTTTTCGTTCATTTTTTGCCGTACTCTCAGTTCTCAAGTAGTTCTTGTATATTATTTCCTATGCCTCCCCACATGCATAAATTAGTAAAATGTTTTATAATGTATTTATTTATTAATACAGTTTTTATTAATAAAAAGTTATAATTATAAAAAAATTATTTAAAATTTGTTTTTTTCGGACAATTTTGTTTTTGTAAAACTTTTTTTTACAATTTTTTAAATTGTAAAATTTGTTTTTTTGATAATTTTTTTCGATTTATTTTTTAATATTTTTTTTGAAAAATTCATAAAAAAAAATTTCATCAATTTATTATTTTGAAAAAAAAAAAAACACAATTTTAGTTCGAAAATATTTGTGATATTGAATATTATATTCATAAATATTATTAACAATTTACAAAGAATTTTAAATTATTCATAGATATTATATTCATCAATATGACGATTCCAATTCATTGTATTGAAAATGTCGTTCCTCACTCTGATGTTTGATAGTATGAATAAGTTCATATATATATTGAACCCATTCATAAATATATCATTTAACGAACGGTGGTATCAATATGATGAATCTGGTAGTTGGTAGAAAAATTCATTATATTTATGAATAATTTCATCATATTGATGAATTTTTTCTGTGTTCCTTTTTTTATATTTTCGCAGTCAAGTTGGTCAATTCGTCCTTATCTGAAATGAATTATAATCTTCATCTAACTGGATTTGTCTTCTCTAAATCCTATTTTCCATTTACAGAAATTGAGGTTTTCCCTTTCTAAAATCAATTTTACGACTATTAATCAATGCCTAATTAGAATTTTCTCTATTAGAATGAAATTATTTTTTTTTTACGTCTTACTTTTCAATAATCAATTTTATCCATTTCTTCAGTTTGACGTTTCTGAATTGAATATAATCGTTTTTATTTTTTTTATATAATATGTCCCTTTGAATATCAGAATTTCATATCTAAATTTAATATTCATTCTTTAAATATAATTTTGCCTAGTTTTAAAATCAATTTAGCTATTATCAAATAAATTCATCCTTATCTCTAATTAATAATTCTTTTCCTTATTTTTATTTTATTCTGAATTCCATTTTATTTGTCACGGAATTTCGATTTTCGTCTCTCTGTGATCGATTTACCTATTCTTTATTTAATTTTTTGAATTACATGTTCTATTCAAAATTTAATTTCGTACATTTATTCAGTTTTATTTTTTAGACTTAATATTATCGTTATATAATTTATTTTCTTGACTCTGAAATTCTCTAAAAATATGAATTTATAAATTTAATTTTAATATTTTGAAATCAACTTGTCTAATTCTAGTTCAACTTCTCTGGTTATTCCGAACTCATTTTATCCTTAAATTTAATTAATCTGTTCTTTTCTTCATTTGATTTTGTCTGAATTCCAATGAGAACATTTCCAAATTGAAGTTGTCCCTTTCTAAAAAACAATTAGTAAAATTGTGAATTCAATTTTCCGCTATGACAAACTGATATTCTCCTTTTTGTAATTAAATTATACATTTTTTGATTCAATTATGTGACTTTTTTTACTATGACTATTCGGAATTCATTATGATTGTTTCTTAAGGCATTATTATGTATTCCCAATAAACGAGAACAACGAAAGAAATACGTAAAAATAATGCCAATATTATTTGAATTTCATGCTTATTGACGTTGTTTTTTCACATTAGTTTATAATCTCGTTACTTTCGAATAGATTTTCGTGTCGAAAAACAAAAAATCAATGTAAGTTTAACTTTATTTTCAAAATCGTCTTTTTCTAAATTCAACTTGACTGTTCTGAAGTCAATTTGCCTCTTTCCTAAACTGTTTTTGTTCTACTCTGAATACTACTTTTCCGTTTCGTAATTTATATTGTCCCGTTTTGATATCAATCTGATTATTGTGAATTGAATTTTAATTTTTTGAATTTAATTTAACTATTCAAAAATCCAGTAATCTCTTTTTAAATTGAATGATACTATTTTGAATTCAACTTGACTGTTTCAAATTTCTTCTTGATTCAGACATCATTATCATATTTTATGTAAATTAATTTGTCTTTTCTAAATTACATTTGTCCCTACACCCAGAACAAAAATTCCCTCAAATCCCATTAAAATTGGTCAATAGGACAATTATTGATTTAATAGTATACAAAAAATAAATCTTTTCATATAAACTCAATGGCAATGTTATGGTATTTTCTAGTATTTAATAGTATTTCCGATTAAAATACTATTGACTATTTTTAATAGTATAAAACTATTATTTATATAGTATTTTTTTCTGGGTGTATATAGATATAATATGCTGCTTTCAGAATTGTATCCTTATCCTTCTAAAATCAATTTGCTTTGATCTTTTTAAATATAATGTAACTTTGAGTTCGTAACCGAATTTAATACACCCTTTCCTCAAATCTATTCAGAGTTCAAACTTTCTTTTCTGAATTTTTTTAACTTTTTATATACATATATATATATATATTGATTTTAAAATTTTATTCTTCTCTTAAATGCTTTGATTTTATATTCCATATACTAAATTATTCTCCCTATGCTATATCAAAGTAACCCCAAATATAGTCTCACAAACTATTTATTGAGCCTGCTTAAAATGAAATTATTCGTTGTTTTAACAATTTCGAAGCCATTAACTTGAAATATATGCATTTCTAACTTTGCCTAATCTTCGGTATCGTCTGCACTTGCTCTCAACTTGTTTTCAGTTTGTTTTTCTTGTACATTTTACCTTCTCTGTTTTATTATAAACCTTATGAAAATAAGTCTTGTGTAAAGTTTACAAACTTTCATAACCTCATTGACTGTGCCATAAAGCACTCATCGTCTTTCTTCTTGCCGTTGGACATAAAACATTCACAAGATTCTCCATTTACTTCTCCGGATGCTTTCTTTGACCCCTTGCATTAGTAATACTACTACTTTATCCCCAATACTCTGTATGCCTCTTCTACCCAGTACTGCTACTTGCTACTTCTTTTTCTGCTTTATTTTTTACCTTAAGTTGCTTCTTCTTGACTTTCAACCTTTCAATGTCTTGTTTAATTTCTGTTGTTTGCCTATCGTAACTCCTTGCGGCTGTAACTCCGCACATTTACCATTTGAAGAATTGCGGTAACTTTGCGCCAAGGTACCTAGGCTCTTGGTATGTTGTTGTATATATATTGCCGTAGGCTTGTCAAGCTGCCAAATTCCAAGATTTAACTTTTCTACTTTGTTTTCATTGTCGTCATCGTCATCGTCATCGCCAACGTCTTCGAGTTCGAGTTCGACTTCTCTCCATCGCTTGACTTGACGTCTTCTTCGTCTTTAGGTTGGCTTTGGTCTCCTTTTATTTACCTCAGGTGTTATTTTAGTATTTTACAATAATACACTTTGTGTTTTGGTTTCTCGTCTTATTTGTATGTTGTCTTGTACTTGTTGGTTATTGTTTACGTCATCTCTTGAGAATACTACGTCATGGTTGCTTAGGCTCCTAATGAAACCAGCGACAAGCGCTACTAACCACCCTACAAACGAACCAACCAACCAACCAACCAAACACCACCTTACAAAATGTGTGTTTTGCCTGAATGTCGAATGTTGTATGTAAATAATTCAAGTGTTTATTTTTGATATGCTGTGGCTTTCATGGCTCGGTTTTCCCTTCAAGTAGGTGTTAAAGATTGCATCATTGTCGATTAGCACATTGTACTCAGTTCATAGAGATTTACGCAACTTTGGATATAGGCATCATGCTGTGCTTTTATTTGATGTCTTACGTCATTTCGGATCCTTCAGGTTAATAAACCAGGAAATTTGTGTTGAGGTTCTATTGTACTAGGTAAGTGTTTGGTTTTACTGGAAGTTTTAGTTATAACATTAATTTATAACATAACATTTTAGTTATAACATGGATTTAAAAATATAGAAAGTTAATTAAAATATTATATTATGTAGTATTTTACTAGGTACTATATGTATTCCACAGACAAAAAAAAAATGATCATCATATTTGATGAATTTTGTACTTTAAATCATGACTCAAAGTTTTGAAGATCGATTCATAATGTTGATATCTAAAAAATATCAATATTATGAATAAATTATAATTTTTTTTTTGTGAAATTTATTTTAAAAATATTTTTTTTTCGATTTTTGGAACCATATTCATCATATTGATACCACTGTATCATTCATTGTATATGTGAACAAAATATTCAATACAATGAATTTGAATTGTCATATTGATAAATTTGTTTATAATATTTTTTCAAATTATTATTTTTTTTTTTAAATAATTCGAAAAAAAGTTTTGTAAAAATTTTATTTAAAAAATAACAGTAAAAAATAAAAAATTGTCCCGAAAAAAAAATTTGTTCGAAAAAAAAAATTGTTCGAAAAAAAATTTGTTCGAAAAAAAATTTGTTCGAAAAAAAAATTGTTCGAAAAAACCTTTGTTCGAAAAAAAAAATTTCGGAATTTTTTTTTTTTTCAAAAATATATTTTTTATAAATATAACTTTTTATTAATAAAAAGTAGTAATTATAATAAATATATTATAAAACATTTTACTAATTTATGCATGTCGAGCAAGCATTATATAAGAAGTAACATACAAGAACTACTTGAGAACTGAGAAGTACGACAAAATATGAACGAAAAAAAAAATATGTTGATAGATATGTTGTATTTTATATTTTGGTTCATTAATATGATGAAGCGTATTTTTCACATACAGTTCATCATATTGAAGAACACTTTTTCGACAGTTACCAAGCGTTCTTCATATTTATGATAATATTTATGATATTCATAACATTGATGGCGGTAGTCATTAATATTATGAATGGTTCTTCAATGCAATGAATCATGGGTTGAAGAACGGAATTCATCAATATGATGTAAATTTTTTCTGTGCATATTGAACATCAAAAACATTAAATTGCTATTCAACGAATGAGATCATCCATATGATAAATCTATTAGTTGGTGAAAAAATTCATAACAATTATGAATAAAATCATCATATTGATGATTTTTTTTTGTGTGTGTAGAGTATTTATTAATTAACTGGTAATTTTCAGGCATATTTATGAAGAATTCATGAATAAATAGAGGTACTTAATAATTATAAAACAATAACTGTTGTGAATATTTTTTAAGGGAGGTTTCCGAAAACAGGAAAAAAAATCTGTTTTGACATGCTTGAAAATCCCAGTCTTTCATGTCTCGGCGACCATTGATGCCTCGAAATTTTCTTGCGTCTAATTTTTATAATTTCTCGAACATTGAAATTTTTTGACAATATATGATAGCTTAACATTTATCATATGGATATCGCAATATTTGTTGAACCAAACTCTAATTTTAAATTCCTAAAATGTCTTACTTTACTTTAGTTATCATTACAGTCCCGTGCGTTTTTTGAATCTGCTTCAGTAAACTACTTCTTACATCTCGATCTGTTGTTTTGGACTCCCAATCTAATGTCTAGTTTTGAGAAAACTCTGATACTGAAAAAACTGGAACAGATTATTTGGGTGCACTTTTATTAGGCTCTTTAATTTATTTGTAAAATCTCAGAAAGTCAGGGATTCGAATCTCGGTGCGGAAGATAATATTAGTTATGTTTAGCGCACCTATCCTTAAACATTTTAAAAACATAATTCGATGCCGTTGCCAGTTTTTTTTGAAATATGTTTTGTACACTCTTCAATTTCAGTATTTCCATACAATATAATCAAAAATACGTTTTAGAGAATAGAAACTTGTTGATTTTGGAAAATAATTCAAACAGAAATCATCATTGAGATAATAGGAAATAGAACAGGTTATAAAGCATCATAATTCGCAACCATTTCTTTGGAATCGTATAGGGTAAAAATACAATGATCAGGTCTCAATCCTGTCTCTTAATATATTTTCTACTACACACAGGAAAAAAATATATATTTTGCAGTAAACATATGACTTAGATGAATTTTCAGATATTTTAATGCGCAAAGAACAGGAACCGTTCCGATTTTTGAAAGCGGTATCGTAAACGTTATTAAAGCAGAAACCGGAATTGGAACCCATATATTATTTATACCCTACACTAAGAGTGAAAGGGTATATTCAGTTTGGTACGCCGTTTGTAACACCCTGAAAAAAGAATCTCCGGTATGGAAAAGTATATATATTCTTGATCAGCATGACCTCCTGAGTCGATTTAGCTGAAGAGAGAGAGCTAGAGCAATGAAACTTTGGATTAAGATTACTTATATATCTAAGCAATCTGAACAAGAAAATTCGCATGATCGGTCTATTGTGACCTGAGAACCGACCACTTATGTTCAAATACTTCATATAAAATTTACATCCACAAATCAATTTTACTGCATACATGCTTAGGTAAACTTTTTTGGTCAAATATATATTGACATTATGCTCAAATACATGAAAATAATGTTTTCCCACGAAACGACTTGTGGTTCCCAAAAAAAAAAAATCGAAATTCGGTACATCTACCCATTTGTAAATATGGGTATCAAATGAAAGAAAATTCCTCAGGGATGGAAAGTTTGTAGCTATTTTCAGGATTCGTATACCCAGGTGATCTATATACCACTTTGAATGGTAACCACACATATGTGTAGGATATTTATAGTTGGCTTAGACGGACTATATTTTTGATAATCCTAACTATCATAATAACACCTACTTTAAAATTTCCCATGTGATCTAACCTTCCCAACTGGTTTTACGTAGAATCGGAAGCGGAACCGCTATTTTAAAAATATGCGAACCAGAACCGGAATCGATATTTTAGTCCCTGTCAGGGATCGCATAGAACCGAAATGGGAAATTAATCATTTTACCCCAAACTGAACTCATCTAAATTACTTTTTAAAAATCTTATAATTTATTTGATTATTTTTACATTTAAGGAACTTGGAACAATGAAATGATTCAATAAATCATTAAATTTATAATTATTTTATATTAAAATATGCATTTAAACGGTTTTATATTCGTTTTCTCAATACGGAAATGGTTTTTTTTAAAGTGCATTGTGTAGTTTGAACGATTTGAACTCATTTTGAAAACAATTTGTCTATCAAATTTTGTATTATCTTATAAAATATATCAAATTACGACCGAATGATATAATATTTCGTATACTATACATCAAATTTATTTAAAATTAAATAATAAGAAAGGTTAAAAGTTTCGAGATACGAAAATTTATATAATTTGAACGGTTTCATAATTATCTTTTAATACAAACATATCAAACCCCTATTCTATTCACTGTAGTTTCAGTTGGAGTTCTTAAAATATAAAAATACTTGCGGTTCCAATTCTGTTTTACTTTTGACCCCTTTATAACCAAATTTCATGCATATATTATAAAATTCCAACTTTACTATGACTCTCAATTAGAAAGTTGTTGACAGCACAATGCCGTGGTACTTTTTTTAATGACCTCAATTATAAGTTGCTTTGTGTTGCACATACTCTACATAAACAGTATTCCCCTGAAATACAAAATTTCAAGTTTTTAATAAAACCACTTTTGGAACTAAACATACAAAGGATTTGACACTGAAACCAGATCTAAAACCGCCCCATTAAAAAACACTCTATTCCAACAAACAACAAACGCAACACAACACAATATTGTCAACTGAAAACAAGAAAGAACCAACATAAAAAGTACAACAAAAAAAAATAAAAAAACGTTCCATTAAAATATGCTTTTAAAATACAAAAAGTATCATACGCAATACTATTGTCAACATAACATGCCAAGTCCTGTTTGTCCATATGACAAAGCAAAAAAACACAAAATGTTATCCTTCGAGCACCATTATATATGCTGTCTGTCTATATTGCTATTGTTGTTGTTGGGAATATTTGTTGCAGACACATTGCCAAACATTGTAAAATTTGTTACCCTCTGTGTAGCATAACGTCGATGTCTACGATTTGATTTTCGCATTATTGTCGCCGCTTTTCTGCACTAAATCCCCCCTCTCTGTCAACTTTATCAAGAACATCTTTCTTGGCAAAGAGTTTGTCGTAATAAAAAAAGTATCGAAAAAAGAATAGAAAACAAAAACTTTTGATTCAATTTCAAAACCCAAGCCTTTTTACAACAACAGCTAACACGCAAAAGGGCGATATATTATTTCTTTTAAAAACATTGCCAAAAAACATACCTCACCTTCTGGGCAGAACCAAAGAAAGGATGTTCACAAAAAAAAGTCTACGTTTACGACGCAGTATGAAAAAAACCCCTGTAATAAAAAAAGAGTTAAGGGTTCTTTGGGCTTATGTTTATATTGGGCTTAAGAATATTTTTGCATATTTTTCTTATTTGTTACTTTTATTTGCAGTTTTCAATTTACATTTTTTGAGTTATTTCTGAAGGTTTTTATTTGTTGTTTTTTTTTGTATTTGTTATTTTATTTATTGTTTGACAACTTTTTCGTTTAGTTAATATCGCTCTTTTTTATTTACCTATCAAACGTGTGTTTGTCCGTCTGCGTGACTGTCTGTCTGTCTCCTGCCTGTCAAAGTTTCCATCCTATGATGTTGATTTGTCTTTGTTTGTTTGGTTATTTCTTGGTGCTCCTTTCATCCTCTTCACGGCTTATTCATCCTTAACAAAACGTTTATCGTCGCTGTTAACAAATAAGAAGCAGACGCCGTGGAATTGCGTTTTCTTTTTGGCAAATCGTTTTCTTTTATTGTACCACGTGTTGTTAATGTTGTCGTCCTTATAGTCGTCGTCGTGCTTGTTGTTATTGCTGTCGTTGTTGTTAGTATTGTTCTTGGTGCTGCTGCTGTTGCTGTTGCTTATATTGCTCTTACATACACTGACTGTGTTGTTTTTATTATTTAACTGAAATTTGGTTATGTTGCTGACAGACGTCTTCGGTTGTTGTGCAAGGTGCGCTTATGTTGCTGTGATTACATGCGAAATTATTGCAAATTATTTGTACAATTCATTTTATGTTTGTAAATTATTTGAGTTTTATCATTAAGAGTTGCATTTTATTTATAAATTTGCTGACTTTTTTTTTATACTATATTTACTTTCTTTCTCTCTTTGTTGCTTTCCTATAAGTTTTTCGCTTCTTCTTTTACTTTTGCCATCCTCGAATTTTAATTAATCATCTTGCTTTCATATTTTCTTTTTTATTTAATCATCTATTACTTCGGTGGAAACATATATAGGCAACAAACGGATATGCTGTAGCCCTATCAAAATTATTTGCAACTTGTTAAAAAAACTTTAGTAAACTCCTAACTATTTTGTATCCCAAATTTTGCTATATTGAAAAGTGAAAATTTCAGGGAGGTTATTTTATAACGAAAGTGATATTACTCGCATTCTAATAAATGTTAACGTGTCATTCGCATCCAAATCTTGAAGTTTGGCATTAAAACACACAAAGTAACAACTCGGCTACCTTTGCGATTGCGTTAGACTGTGTGCTTTTACCTTCGAGACGCTTTGTACTTCGAATATAATTAACTTTCAAATCACGATACAGACTTTCACTTTTCAAGTCCCCAAAATTAGGGTACCAGAATAACTAGAGCGCCAATATTTAATTTCTTGTCTATCTTCAATGTATGCCCTTTAATTCAATTTTCATACCTTACTTTTTGTAATACCCAGGACCGCGTAACGATACCTTCGTCGTTCGTCTGAGCTTAATGAAACTCAAAACTTTATGCCTTTCTTCTTTTCTTTCTTTGTTCCTTTGTTCCTTTCTTCCTTTTTCTTTTGTATTCTTCCTTTCTGCTTTCCTGTTTTCCCGTTTTCTTGTCTTCCCGTCTTCCGTTCTGCTTTCCTTTTTTCCCGTTTTCTTGTCTTCCCGTCTTCCTATACTACTGTCTTTCTGTTTTCCTGTCTTCCTGCCTACCTGTCTTCAAATATTTCTGTCTTCCAGTCGTTCTGTTTTCATGTCTTCCTGTCTTCCTGTCGTTCTGTACTACTGTCTTCCTATATTTCTTTCTTCCTTTCTTCTTTTCTTTCTTTCTACCAATCTTCCTACTTTCCTGCCTTCCTAACTTCCTGCCTTCCAGTTTTCCTGTTTTTTGTCTTCCTGTCTTCTTGTCTTCTTGTCTTCTTGTCTTCTTGTCTTCTTGTCTTCTTGTCTTCTTGTCTTCTTGTCTTCTTGTCTTCTTGTCTTCTTGTCTTCTTGTCTTCTTGTCTTCTTGTCTTCTTGTCTTCTTGTCTTCTTGTCTTCTTGTCTTCTTGTCTTCTTGTCTTCTTGTCTTCTTGTCTTCTTGTCTTCTTGTCTTCTTGTCTTCTTGTCTTCTTGTCTTCTTGTCTTCTTGTCTTCTTGTCTTCTTGTCTTCTTGTTTTCTTGTATTCTTGTCTTCTTGTCTTCTTGTCTTCTTGTCTTCTTGTCTTCTTGTCTTCTTGTCTTCTTGTCTTCTTGCCTTCTTGTCTTCGTGTCTTCTTGTCTTCTTGTCTTCTTGTCTTCTTGTCTTCTTGTCTTCTTGTCTTCTTGTCTTCTTGTCTTCTTGTCTTCTTGTCTTCTTGTCTTCTTGTCTTCTTGTCTTCTTGTCTTCTTGTCTTCTTGTCTTCTTGTCTTCCTGTCTTCCTGTCTTCTTGTCTTTTTGTCTTCTTGTCTTCTTGTCTTCTTGTTTTCTTGTCTCCTTGTCTTCTTGTCTTCTTGTCTTCTTGTCTTCTTGTCTTCTTGTCTTCTTGTCTTCTTGTCTTCTTGTCTTCTTGTCTTCTTGTCTTCTTGTCTTCTTGTCTTCTTGTCTTCTTGTCTTCTTGTCTTCTTGTCTTCTTGTCTTCTTGTCTTCTTGTCTTCTTGTCTTCTTGTCTTCTTGTCTTCTTGTCTTCTTGTCTTCTTGTCTTCTTGTCTTCTTGTCTTCTTGTCTTCTTGTCTTCTTGTCTTCTTGCCTTCTTGTCTTCTTGTATTCTTGTATTCTTGTCTTCTTGTCTTCTTGTCTTCTTGTCTCCTTGTCTACTTGTCTCCTTGTCTTCTTGTCTTCTTGTCTTCTTGTCTTCTTGTCTTCTTGTCTTCTTGTCTTCTTGTCTTCTTGTCTTCTTGTCTTCTTGTCTTCTTGTCTTCTTGTCTTCTTGTCTTCTTGTCTTCTTGTCTTCTTGTCTTCTTGTCTTCTTGTCTTCTTGTCTTCTTGTCTTCTTGTCTTCTTGTCTTCTTGTCTTCTTGTCTTCTTGTCTTCTTGTCTTCTTGTCTTCTTGTCTTCTTGTCTTCTTGTCTTCTTGTCTTCTTGTCTTCTTGTCTTCTTGTCTTCTTGTCTTCTTGTCTTCTTGTCTTCTTGTCTTCTTGTCTTCTTGTCTTCTTGTCTTCTTGTCTTCTTGTCTTCGTGTCTTCTTGTCTTCTTTTCTTAATTCCTTAATTAATTCCTTTTTCCTTCTTCTTCTTCTCTTCATAATTTCTTTTTTTTCTGACTTTTTTACTTTTCTTACTTTCTTACTTTTTTATTATCTTCCAAACTTTCTTTCATCCTTCCTTTTATCCTATTTGTAGTCCTCTTATTTTCACAATTTCATCTTTCTCTGTCAATAATGAATTTGTCTTTGCAAATCTTAGTTTTCAAATGAAAAATTCAGTAACACACATTCAGTTCCGAATAATTTTCGCATTATTCACTTTCCCAATTCAAGGATTACTTTTTTGATTTGAATACATACCACGTACAACTTGTTTGAACCGCCTCGAAACACGCTGATTTCATAGCCTACAAAGTATCTTAATTCCAAGTCTGAAATAATTATTAGCAACTATGCAGCACGGTACAATACACACGCTGTATAATAGTTGTCTTCATACGACCTCGCATACCAACGATTCTCAGTCGTCGGTCGGGCGTCATACCACGTTTCCGTTACGGAATTTCTTGGTGTTGTCTTCATGAATATGCAAAGCATACAATGTCCTTGTTCGAAGTCGTCGTTGTCGTTGTCGTCGTCATCAACAACGTCGTCAACTCAACTTTGACAACCATGTTTTACTGAATATGCTGCATAATGTCTGTGTATGTGTGTGTGTCAAAAACATGTGCTTATCTTACAGGTAATTACCATGTCCTTATTTCAACCACCGTACATTCGTACATTCTTTCAGTCAGTCCGTCTAACCGTGCGTTTGTCTTTCTGTCTGTCAGTTTGTGATGTCAGTGTGACAGCCACGACGACGTCACATTCTCCGCCACACATACGCAATCAAAAAGTAATTGCGTTTTTCATAAAAATTGCCCATTTCCTGGAGACGACCCCCACATTTGAGAATTGCGCGCACCCAGCACCCTCAAAGGACCTATAAGACCTACAAGGCCTGCGTTGTATAATTTCTTGCTGTTGCGTTATTTCACAGGATATTGACAAAAGTTTCGTCTTATTTCCTGCATTTAATAATCATTTCCTTGCGTTTGCGTCGTCTCTATATTACTTAGTTTAGTTGAGGAGGACACTGCCATTGCCGTTCAACCGAAAATGTTCTTGGCACTCGAATTTATGTGCGCTCGTCCGTGTCTTCAGTCGTTTTGGTTTCTTTTATATATACTTTTATTTTTTTTTCTTCTTTTTTTGATATATATTTTAGTGGGGTGGCAAACCGTGTAAATGCTCGTGTTTATGGAAATTTCTTTTTATTAAATTTATATATTTGCGTAGTTTCTTTCGGCGCCGCCCGCCGCCTGTCTACTGATTCTACTTAGGCCTCTCTATATTTCATGTTCTGCCCCCATACAACCAACATAATTTCCACCTGTTTCTATTCACTTTTCACTTAGTTCACCTGCCATCATTTAATTTCATTTCATTTCACTTTATTTACCTTCACTTTGGTCTTGTGATAAATCTTTTCTACTTAACTTTGTGCGTTTTCCAAAGGCCTCGAGCTGTATTTTGATAATACCGCCGCCTCCAAGAGCAGCATCATCATCATCGTCGTCAATATAATCATCATTGCATAAAATTAATTAATTAATTGATTTATATACGCTTTATTTGCATTATTTATTTAAAAAAAAAAAATTTAAATGGTGGTGGTTTTTCATTGAATCTCTTCGGATTTTCACTCTCTATCGCCTGGATTATTTATTTTATTTGAATTATTCGTAATGTAATTATTTCATTACATTTGATTGCTTTGTAGCTAAAATTTTAATTAAGTTTTTTCAGCAGTATCTGTCAATTTGCGTTGAAGTGTGAAAAAGTTGTATTTTTAACTTGATGTCATAATCGACTTATTGGGGGGGGTGAAAATGGTTACTAAGCGACTTCTCTTTGTGCAGTTTTTGATTTAATCTCTTTGTTCTTTTTTTTCGAAATGACTTTGAGTATTACAATCTTTTATCACTCCCGTTTTATATATTTTTAACAGCAATACCATTCTCGGAATTTTGCTTTATTCATAGTGCCAACCACTTTGTACTGCTATAAATTGCCAAGTGTTTGAAATTAGCAATTAAAGCTCTCAAATCTGAAAACCTTTTGCTAAAAGTAATTTCAAGCAGCACCCTTGAAACGCCTCTACACTAAGTGTCTGTCTTTTAGAAAGCCTATGTTCGGGCACAAACGGCATTTTCCTGCCAATTTAAAAGTTATTATCAGACCGCACATCTAGGCTAAAAAATCCTTTACCATTTACACAACTCATACCCGAAAATCTTTTTATTTGATAGGTACCCCTCTATCACTCTTGTACTGTTTGCATTTTTGTACCTATCACTAGTTGGTTTGGTTTGCTACATATTTATAAAAAGAGGCGATTTCCTGCCAAAGGATATTATTGCTGCTTACTGTTGACTCGTTCTCAATCTCTATGGTTTTAATCCTTTGCTCACACTATCTGTCTCTGTTGCCCACATAGCATTGTGAAACACGACAAAGGCATTTCCTGTGCTTAAAACTATTTAAATTCCCATTCATTTGCATAACAATTCAAAGTTTTTGAAAATTTTCAATGTTGTTGCAAAACTATTGTCTCTATTTTTTTTGTTGTTTTTGTTTTTGATTCTGTTGTTATTGCTTTAGAATCCTTTCGTTTACCACTTTACTCCACTCAGTTTCATTCGATTCGATTCGACACCATACCATATCATACCATTCCATTTTACCCTATCCTACTACATAGCTATAGGACTATTGCATGCTTTATTTATTTTGCGGTAATCCTGTTTTTTTACCCAAAAAATAAATGCGCCCCGACCGATTTTTATCATTTGCACTGCCCGACATTTCTGTACCGTAAGGATGGATTTCTTTTTGTTCTTTTATTTGGTTGGTTTCCTCTTTTTTTGCGTTATTGTTACGTTCTATATTCTACTGTTTGGGTCAGTTTATCGGTTGCTGTTTCTGGCAGCTGTAGGTTTTCTTTTTGTTTGTCGCCCTGTTTTTGTTGGTCAATGCTAAATTTTTAGCAGATTTGTGGTTTTTCGAAAATCATTGTTTTCTCTAAACCAGGCGAATAATTTCTAAATAACATGCCTTTTTTTTGTTGGGGGTCTTTTGTTGGAATGAGTTTTGTTGCTGACTTCATTATTTAAATACTTGCACCGCCAAACAAATTATTTGCTGGGCGGCTTACAAAAAAGGCTGGTATGGGGTTATTTGGTTCGTTACTCACAGAGTTAGATGTGACAAATTTCTAGGGGGCACAATATACAGCAAAAGGTTTTAACTGTAATCTAACAATTTTTAAGCCTAAAGCGTTTTTTTCGTTTTAAACCGCTTATTTTGTGTCAGTTTATTATAGTATTTTTTTAGATTATTTTGAGATAGATTTAAAAACTTTTTTTTTTATTTCTGTGAAAGCTTTACAAATTCTCTCTAAATTCTTGAATTATATCAAGCAGAATTCAGAATTCGTACTTGAAATGTTCAACATTTTTTTAAATACATTTATTTCAAACAACAACATTTTTTTTCTAATTAATTTCTAAAAAAGTGTTTGTTCAAAAATTCTTAAAAAAATGTATTTCAATTAATTTATTTTGAAAAAAATAATGTTATATCAAAAATATTCATCATATTGTATATTATATTCATAAATATTATGAACAAATTAATAGATATTATTATCTTCATCAATGTACCGATTGAAATTCATTGTATTGAATATTCGTTCTTCACTATGATGTTCTATATTATGAATACGTTCATGTATATAATAAATGCAATCCTCAATATGTCATTTAACGAACGGTGGTATCAATATGATGAATCTGGTATTTGGTAGAAAAATTCATAATATTTATGCACAAATTCATAACATTTATGAATAAATTCATCATATTTATGAATAAATTCATCATAATGATGAATTTTTTTTCTATGTACAGATCATTATATTGAAGATCACTTTTTTGGTGATACATCATATTGATACTGAATTCATAACATTGATGTTTTGTAGTTATAAATATAATGAATGGTTCTTCAATACAATGAATCATGGTTTGAAAAACGAAATTCATCAATATGATGTACATTTTTTTTCTGTGTATGAAAAATGTTATTTCCAACTTAGAAGTTGTCACAACCTAATGATCATCAATTTGGAGGTTGCCACATCCTCATGATCACCAATTTTGAAGTTGCCACATTCGAATTAAGAGATTGTTGTAACTAAGGACTGCGTCGAATGAAATTGTTCGTTACATATCTTCCCATAATGTGCTATTGCAAGATTCAAATTAAAAAAAAAATTGATGATAGTAGCTCTGAATTAAATGGCAGAAAATAATTTGTGTCAGTTATAGTCAATACAAAATTTATTTAACGCGCAAATGGCAAACGAATTGGAAGTGCGAGAAAATATAATTAAAATTTTTCAAAAACATCCTAGTTGGTCTTTTAAAAAAATTGCCAAGGAGGTAGGGGCTAACCCTAAGACCATTTCTCGCGTTATCAACCGTTTTAAGGAAGACCTGAGTATTGATCGGAAAAAAGGTTCTGGTAAAAAAAGGCCCACATGATCGTGAAAAGTCGAAGAAGGTTGTGAATATTTTAAAGAGAATTCGAGCATATCCGGAAGGAAATTGGCGAGAAAGGCTGATTGCTCAGAATCTTTCGTGCGCAGGACTAAGAAAGAAGCTGGGCTGAAGACGCACAAGGTCCAAAAAGTTCCGGATAGAAATGTCGTCAAGAATGAAACCGCAAAACAACGAGCTAAAAAGCTGAACCAAGATTTTTTTAAAAAATTCGATTGCTGCATAATGGACGACGAAACTTTTTTTTAGCGGACTTTTCTCAGCTACCTGGGCAGGAATTTTATACAGCCGATTTTCGAGGAAATGTCGCTGAAAAATTCAAATCAATAAAAACGACAAAATTCCCAAAAAAATTCCTTGTTTGGCAGGCAATTTGCAGTTGTCGAAAAAGGAGCAGCTCATTCGTGACATCGGGTACAATTAATAGCGAAATATATGTGAAGGAATGCTTGCAAAAGAGATTGCTTCCATTTTTACGCCAACATGAAGTGTCCACATTTTTTTGGCCTGACCTCGCTTCATGTCACTACAGCAAAACAGCCTTAGAGTGGATCCAACAAAATGCAGTGATTTTGGTGCCTAGAGAAGCCAATTCACCAAACTGTCCAGAACTCAGGCCGATTGAGAGATACTGGGCTTTAGTAAAAAGGGAGATGAAGACAACAAAAAAAGTGGCCAAAGACCTTCAAGACTTTAAAAGAAAGTGGTCTTCAGCAGCTGTGAGGGTGTCGGACACTACCATTACAACATTAATGGAAGGGGTTCCCGAAAAATTAAAACTTTTTATTAAAAAATATTAATTTCTGGTTTTTTATATATTTTTTTTAAATCTAAAAATAATTTGCAAAATAAAATATTTTATTCTATAAAAATTCGATTACTAGATTTCTAGATTTTTCATTTTTGTAGCGGACAATTTTTTTCGACGCAGTCCTTACTTCATCAGTTGTTGCCGCAACCAAATGATTCAGTAGGGCAATTTAGATGGTTGCCGCAACAAATCAGTTTTTTTGTTTTTAATTAAGGTTTTTATTTCGATTTTCGTGTTATTGTTACTTTTTGTCAAAATTTTCTAAAACGTTTCAGTTTAAAACTGAACCTTTTTATATACGTTTTAAATATTGAATTATTTTTAATTTTTTGTACAATGTTTTAGGTTTTAAAAATCAAGCGGAGATCAGTATCAATTTGATATTGGTTTTTGATAGCACCAAAATCAATTCCTCTACGAAATATAGTTCATATCACTATCAATATTATACGAAAATCATATTTAAATGCAGTAAATATGTATTTCTAAATAACAAAACTTTAACCAATCTTCGGATAATTAAATGTACGTTATATAAATATTAAATATTTTATTGTAGTTTCATTTGATTTTCTTTAGTTCCAAATGATTTATATCGTTTTATACAGCGTTAAACCCCATCTGAATTTAGCTACTTGTTTATAGCCTAAAGTTCTCTTGCATGGTGTAAATTTTACCATTAACAAGTTGTATTTTCAATAAATAACATTATTTGTTGTTTGCCGTTTCATAACTATGCTTCCTATAATGTGATTTATCGTCATTTATTATCTGAGCCAACACTTACGATTTTGTTTTGTTGTTGTAGTTGGTTACAAACAACATTGAGAAAAATGCTTCCACGACTCGACGAAGATTTTAATCTGCGCCTGGTAATAACAAACATCAATCATAATTACTAGTTATGGATACCAATAATCACAAGAAATATCAATAGTACTTGTTGGTGCACTGCCTGCATAACATAAGAAAATTAAAATTCAATTTACTTTTATTTATTTATAAAACGTTTTAAAATGAAAAACCAATTAATCACTGCACACAAATTATATGTTTGCCACAATTGCAAATAACACATGCACGACGAACTATGATTAAAATAATATCAAGCAGGAAATTTAAACAAAAGACAACAACAATTGTAATTATAGCTAAATGAAACTAAAAAGAAAAAAGTGACTAAAAGTAGTAGAAAAAATAAAAAGCACATGAATGAAAAACATTTCGCGAGGGTACAAAATCTGTTTTGCAATAAAAGTTGATTGATTTGACATGAAAAAAAAATGAAAATATAGAAAAACTAAAAAACGTTGTCACGATTCCGATTTATTTTACAACAGCTACAACATTGTATAAACAACACATGCAGACTGTAATTTAATTTCAGTTTTCTATTTTATTTTATTGTTTTTTGCAAAAAAAAAAAAACAGAAAAACAATTACTCAATTAAGCAAAAACACTTTGTTGTCAGTTGCTTAGTAGGCAATAGCAATTGCTGTTACTATTTGTGCTGTTTGCCTAATAAAACAAAGTGCAAATCGTCAATTTTCTCCCCTATCAATGACTGTGTATCTGCCTCTAAAGCTCTGTCCGTCTTTGTGTCTGTCCCTGTTTCCATCTATGCATCCATCCAACCAACCGACACACTTACATTTTTCAATACTTTTATTCAAAGTGCAACTAAACGACCAGCAGCAACAACAACAACGACAACATTTTGCCAATAATCTCAACACGGCTACAAAAAACGATAAATTTCAATTACTTTGAGCCTCAACTTTTAACTGGTTGTTTTTGCCGAACTGTAAACGATGTCGTTATATCACATTGCATTAATATTGAGTGACGTTTTAGCGATGTAACGATTTATCGCAAATGTCTGTAATAACATTAAATTGCCAACAATATAACGTTCGAGTCTCAATTGTACAAATTGTCATTAGGAAATGGTTTTAGTGTTACTACATCACCCGGCCATTGACCACTAATGATTAATTAACGTTCAATTAATGCTGTATAATAATTGTAAGTTATCGATTTTGAATTATTTTTAGCTTTGTCAACACTATCGTCGCTCAGCAATTATGTTTTGAAAAGTACAATAATTGATTTCGAGTTGTCAATTTTTGATTAATCAGTATATGTTTATATTTTTATATTTTTATATTTATATATTTTTATATTTTTATATTTTTATATTTTTATATTTTTATATTTTTATATTTTTATATTTTTATATTTTTATATTTTTATATTTTTATATTTTTATATTTTTATATTTTTATATTTTTATATTTTTATATTTTTATATTTTTATATTTTTATATTTTTATATTTTTATATTTTTATATTTTTATATTTTTATATTTTTATATTTTTATATTTTTATATTTTTATATTTTTATATTTTTATATTTTTATATTTTTATATTTTTATATTTTTATATTTTTATATTTTTATATTTTTATATTTTTATATTTTTATATTTTTATATTTTTATATTTTTATATTTTTATATTTTTATATTTTTATATTTTTATATTTTTATATTTTTATATTTTTATATTTTTATATTTTTATATTTTTATATTTTTATATATTTTTATATTTTTATAAAACCTTTTATTTACCTACTAAAATTATATTAGAACTTTAAAGTATAAAAAATTTGAAATCTTATACGATACATATTAAAATCAAAAACATTTTTACTACTATGCCATCGCTAATTCAGCCGCGAAGTTGCCAAGGTAGTAGCAGCAAATTAGTTCCTCATTTTTCATTTTCTTGAGTTACTGAATATTTTAAGTTTTTATCTGCGAGATTAAAACATGCCGCTCGCTAACTCCTAATTTAGGCAATCAATAGTCAGATTGTTAAAAAAGATTTTTTATTATTTTTCTTTAAACTGCCAACAGCCATATGGCAAGACTTGCTTTTCCGCCAACGATGGCACAATGCGTTTTATTGCCAATCAGCAGCGCGCAGACAGCAATCAACGGCAACATTTTTACTTGCAATTGCTGCTGTTGCTGCTGCTACAAAGTGTTAATATAAAAATAATAAACAACAAACTGTTTGTACGTTCGTGGATTTGTGGCAGACAAAAAGCAGGAAAAACGTGATTCAATATAAACGTCATTTCATGAAGTTATGATGTGCAATTTTCTGGAAATCGATGCGAATGACTGAGCAACAGCAGATGAGGCCACCAGCAACATGAAATCTGCGTGAGCGAGCAACATTTTCCAATGATGCGCTATAATTTTATGTAAACATTAAAACAACAACAAAATAGTTGAACATAGTTATAGGCGTTTCAAACATATGTTAAACAGAACCCGGCACAAAAGTTCAAATAACTTAATCATGTTATTGCCACACTAAAAATACTTTAACCTTCTAATAAAATTGAGCTCAACTTCATAAATTATGAATTCAAATACAATATTTAAGCTGATTTTGTCTGCCACACAACGAGTGACATTCGAAAAACTCCCAAAAGCCACAAGAATATCGAACGCTCAAAAAAAAACCTTCAACTTTTAGACATTTCAGTCGTTTTAGCAGTTTTCGTGTCTTTTTTGTGCCTTTTTTGTGTCTATTTTGTGTCGTTTTTGCACATTTTGCCGGCTTTGCGGCCCAACAACAGCGACAGTGCATAATTGGCAATTGGCCAAAATACAGCAAAAACCAAAATACAACAACTTCAACAAAAACGAACAGATCTCATGCATATTGCAGCGCAAAACTAATGCCAACGAAAATGCAAAACAGCCGAAATAAATACTTGAATGACTTCAACCAAAATTCGGTGGCAGCAAATCTGCTGATTAAAAATGCATAAACAATATTTCGATTTACATAATTGATCGAAAAATCGATAAACGTCAAACGTGTGTTACTCGTGTCGTTAGTTTAGTCTCACTGTTTGTCCGTCCGTCCGTCCGTCTATCTGTCTGTCATACTGTTGTCTGACATATTTGGGCGTTTGTGTTGAAATATAAATTTTTAATTAACAAAAAATACACGACACACACCAACTGATTGTCTGCGAAAACGTGCAATTATTGCTGCGTTGCAATGCCGCTTGCAGCTAAAATTGTTCAGCAGATGTTATCGTTATCGTTTGACGCCTGCCTAACGTTAACGTTAATTTTAATTAAAAGCCTGCTAAGTGTTTTGCACAACAAACATTTTTCCATAATAAAAAAGAAGAAAAAATACAAAAACCTTTAATTAGAAAAATGTGTTTTATGTCGTTGTTGCAATTTAATTGTTAAGCACTAAATAACAATTAAATTGAAAATACGAAAATACGAATATAAAACACAAAAACGAATTTAAAAAAACAACAAATAATTGCCAACCACTTTCAAGAGTTACCTAAAGTTAACTTAAAGTGCAACATTGCTGTTAAAAACAACAAATATTTTGATTGCAATAATTCAACGTTTGCTGCAAACTGTTTAATTTATTTTTAGCCTGCAGTAATAATTACAAAAATCATATAAAAAGTCTCGACATAAATTACAACAACTGTAAATAACTGAAAATAATATTACAACAAATAAACATAACATGTCAAATGTATCACAAAACAAATTTGAAAATGAAAAAATATTAATATAAAATAAAATTTATTTGCAATACTGTTGAAATTTAATTAAAATCATGTCACATGGTCTGACAGGCCTCTACACTGAGAAAAAGTGTTAAAATTAAAAGAAATTGTGTTATTAATTTAATACAAACGACAATGAAAAAAATCTTAAAACAATTTCACTTAAATTTAAAATAATTGTTTTTAACACAAAATTTAAAACAATTTTATTAAAATTTAAAATTTAAAATAATTCTTATTAAATTTTTATTTATTTTTTATTTTAGTAAAAAAAATAAGTTTTTAATTTATATTTTTTGTAATATTTTTTATGTGTATTAAATATTTACTATTCCAATTAAATTTTCTTCTGTTCTCGTTTGGAATGGTATTTGTACTTGCTAAAGCCAATAAACTTTTTTACTAACGGCCATGATCCATCGACATTACTGCTGCTTATTATCCAGGTTTTATAACATTTGAACCCTCAAATAGGGACTATGAATAATATGGCAGGGTGACAGCGAACACAGAGCATAAATGCTGCCCCAAGATGTATGTTTTATTACACATTGAATTTCACACCGTAAATGCTGCATACTTTTAGGAGCATGTCACGAAATCTCGATTTTAAAATAAAAGTGATTAAATTGTTATCAATTATATTTCGTTTAAATTGAATTTCGTTTAATTTGAATACATTATGTTTTATTTCAGTTTTAAATTTTTTTGTTAATTTTAAAGTATGTTTTGGTTTCAGTGTGGAGTTGTCTATGAATGCATTTGTTTTACCATGTCAAATGCCATGATTAAAATTGATTATTTGTTTCAACTTCCGATCAAAACCGTATTTAAAATTCAATTCGATCGAATTTGGTGTTTACTGTTCCATAGATCGAACTATTTTTCCATACAATATATTCTTATTTTAATTGAAATTAATCCATTATTGTCAAACATTAAAAATCTAATCGACATTGAATTACAAAATTGGCCCGTATTCCAATTTTTTTTAAAATTCCCTTAATTTTAAACTTGAATATAACTTTTTATTTTGTATTTTAAATTTAATTTTAAGATAGAATTTTATGCATTTTTATTGTTTCTCTTTTATTGTATATTTTCCACTGAATTAAAAATTTAAATATGATTTTCTAAACTCTCAATTTTTTGAATTGGAATTTCCCTCTAGTTTGAACAGATTTTGTACTTTCGTACTTACTGAATTTGTACTTACTTTGTACTGAAGTTTGTACTGATGTTGTACTGATTTTGGACTGACTTTGTACTGATTTTGTACTGACTTCGTACTGACTTTGTACTGACTTTGTACTGACTTTGTACTGATTTTGTACAGACTTCGTACAGACTTTGTACTGACTTTGTACTGACTTTGTACTGACTTTGTACTCACTTTGTACTGACTTTGTACTCACTTTGTACTCACTTTGTACTCACTTTGTACACTGATTTTCTACTGTTTTTCCAAAGATTTTGTACAATAAATTTTCTTCTTTGTAATTTTTTGTACTGAACTTTCACTGCTTTTCCAATGACTTTTCCTATTGTTTTTCATAGATTTTCGACTGATCTTTGTATACATTTTTTTTGTTAATTTGGTAAATAAATGAATGTAAAACAATATTAATTGAAAAAAACGTAGGGCAACCTTAACAAAAACAATATAATTTTTAAGTTTCTGTTCTTATTTCGTTGTAAGTTTATGTTAAGTTTTGAGTGCTGATTTTGTACTGATTTTGTCCTGTTTTTGTACAGACTTTGTACTGTTTTTGTACTGACTTTCGTTTTCCAAAGATTTTGTACATGAGTTTTCTTTTTATTACCTATTTTTGTACGGTTTTTGTACTGTTTTATGTACTGACTTTATACTGATTTTGGTACAGACTATATACTGTTTTTTGTACTGTTTTTATACTGTTTTTCCAAAGACCTTCTACTATTATTCTTCCTAAATAATAGTTTTTCATATATTCCGACTGACATTAATAGCAAAAAATATAAATCAAAAAACTATGGCAACTCTATCAAAAACAATGTTGTTCTTAAAAATGTCAAATTGACAACATTTCATGAATGTTGCCACCTACACAACCACAGCAGGCAACTGTCAGACAGTTTATCATACGGTCGAATAGCTCGCTCAGCAGTAAGTTCAGCAGTCAGTGCACCAGTCATTTCAATAGACAGTCCTCCTCAGTCATTCCAAAGTGCAATTCCAACACTCCAAAGTTCAATCCACAGTCAGTCTGCTAGTAATATTTGGTATCTTCTCATTCACGTTCAAATCACTAAAATTATGATACTTCCATGCAGCAGCAGGACCAGCAATTGCTGCTGCTGTTCGAACAATTAATTAAAAATTGTAATTAATAATTTTCAACGGCAGTCGGTTGGTGACACAAATAATGCACAGCGGTTGCCTATTTCATGTGGTACCAACCAACCAACCACCTATTATGCATCCGTTTCTACATGCGTCCTTCTTTCCGTCTGTTCGTCCCTACTTGTGTAGTTTACGCCAAGGCACTTTATATGCGTCATTGCATTTTTCATTATGTTGGCCACACTGTGCGTTGGTGTTAATTTAAATGCGTATCAGGCAGGCAGGCGCACGCGGACGCCACCAATGTCCGCCGTCAGTGTTCGAATGCAATTGCGCCATGAAACACAGACTGCTTTTGGTTGCCGGCTGCCAGTGCGGCATGAAATTTGTAGCAAATATTTTATTGTTGCTGCATTATAATTGCTGTTGCTGCTTTTTGCTATTGCTGCCGCATTGAAATTTCCATCAATATTTGGCGCTCTATGCGGCACGGTGAAAAATACGTTTTTTTTCCAATAGCACTGCCTGATTGAGTTCTTCTAAATATACACCTCAAATATGTGATAATAATTCGATCGGATTATATCTGTTGTGGCAACCGAATTTATTAGAATATAGTAGTAATATTGAATATAATATTTACAAATTTAAATATGGATTACATAACAAAAAGAGGTGACAGGCATTCAACAGGATTATATCAGCTGTAGCAACCGAATTTATTTGAATATAGTAGTAATATTAAACATAGTATTTATATTTTTAAATATTGTATATTAATTCTTTTGCACTGCTTGATATTGTTCTTATGTATACAAAATTAAAACAAGTGAAATGCGTTCGATATGAATGTATTTGCTGTGGTAACCGAATTTGTTTAAATATCGTAGTTACATAAAATATAGGTGTTACCAAGTAATATATTTTATTACAAATTATTTATACCTCTTAATTATTTTCTTATAAATACACAAGTAACAAATATGTTAATCATTGTGTCTGATTATATCTGTTGCTATAACCGAATTTTTATAAATAGAGTAGTTGCACCTATAAATTGATAAATTATATTTATTGAAATATTTAGATATTTAGTTGACGACACCTTAAGAACATTTAGTAGATCGAAAAATGGTTGTGCGAATTACTAACTAACTGCCAAATAAATACAATTTGGTTCTCATAAACCACTTTTATTTAAAACATTTTACGAAAAGATGCTGTAATGAGATTCAACATAGAAAAATCTTAATTTTAAATTCATATTTAAATAGCAAGAAAAAGTTTTTAAAAATGTTTTTTTCCTTAAGTGTATGCGTGCGTGATTGCGTGCACTTGCGTGACCGTAAATGGGGTGTGGCAACAAATAACCGCAAAAATGCCTTTGCACAAAACTTTTTGCGTAACTGGCACAACGACCGAGAAATTAGCGAAGAATGTCGTCGATTGAGTGCGTTATTTGTTCGACATGAGTTGCGTTGTGTTACGTTACGTCGTGCGTTGCGCCTACCATATTCCTCCTCATTTGGCTCTGCATCTGATTGACAATTAATTACATTACGGCGCAATGATTTGTGCGAGTGCATTTATTGATGGTTGGTCTGTTTGTCTGTATCTCTGTCCTTCTATCTGTCCTTCTGCCTACTCACTGGCCGTCTCTCCCACTGTATGTCTGTCTATTCGCCCGTCGGCCTGTCACTACTTAGTGATGTGTGACAGCAGCACTAATGCACTGTTCGAATATGTGCGAAGTGAAGCCATGCAATGCACGATAGATAAATAGATAGATGGATGGATGGATGGATGGATGACAAAAATAATTAATTTAAAAAAATTTGCGCATTGCGTGTGACGGTTGAGTGAGTAAAGAGTCGTTGTCAGCATATTGTCAGTTTCAGCGTTTTTACAAGTATTGCGTTTTTAAGCCTTAAAGTATGCAACAGCTTATTTTTGAAAAAAAAAAAACAATTATGCATTATTTGACATGAGTTTAATTGTATTAATGAATTTATGTGGAATAACATAAATACCATGTTAATATAAATATTCCATACGTTGTTTTTGTGATGTTTGATCAAATTTAGTCGAAGGCGAGGGTCAGTCTTTAATATGTTAAATTGAATTAAAACTATGCAATAAATTTATTTAAGCTAAAATACTTATTAGACACACGTTTCTGTATATCAGCGGTGCTCTCTTTCCAACTTTTGCGTCCGCAACAAAAATGTCTTAGAATGTAGAAAAATAATCAGAAGTTGTCTTTTCAAAAACACTAATTACTGACTCCCATCTGAATTCTGCACGTGTTTTGTTATTGCTTTCTTCGATCACTTGTGTAGCGGTAAATCGGACACAACAATAAACAAACGTCTTCTGCTGAATTCACTTCGTTCATATTGCAAGTGCAACAACAAACACTTGCGAACATAATAACACAGCATCATAAGCAGTTTGCGATCGAGTTTTCGCGGCAATACAACAAATCAAATACGTTGGTTGTATCATAAGAAGGTTTTGTTGATGGTGCGATGGCTAGGCACCCCTTGATGGTTTTGGTTCTTCAAACCATGATTCGTTGTATCAAAGAACGATTCATAATATTGATAACTACAAAACATCAATGTTATGTATTCATTATAGATATGATGAATGACAGAAAATGTGTTCATTAAAATGATGAACTGTATGTGGAGAACACGTTTCATCATATTAATGAAGAAATACATAAAGTACAACATATATGTACATCATATTGATGAATGCTGTTCATCAAACCAATTGTCAATAAATATATTTCTTTTTTTGTTTATTTTTTGCTATACTTCTCAGTTCTCAAGTAGTTCTTGTATGTTATTTCTTATATAATGCTTGCACGACATGCACAAATTAGAAAAATGGTTTATAATATATTTATTTATAATTACAACTTTTTATTAATAAAAATTTTTTTATTAAAAAATAAAAAAATGTTACATAACTTTTTTCTTTTTCAAAAAATAGTTTTGTTTTCTAACATTTTTTTTTGAAAAATATTTTTTAAAAACATTTTTTTCGTAATATACATATATTTTTTTTTTTTTTTTTTAAATTTGATTTTAATTTTTTTTTTTTTGGAAATACATTTTTTTTTTTTATTTTGAAAAATTTGTTTTTAAAATTTTTTTTTTTTAGAAATACATTTTTTTTATTTTTATTTTGAAAAAAAATTATTTAGGATTTTTTTTGGTAGAAATATTTGTTTATAAATTTCATGTTTAAGACAATAAACAATAAAAACATTAAATTGCAATTCAATAAATGTAGTCATACATATTATGAATCTGGTCATAAAAGGTCATAATAATGAATTTTTCTTTCTGTGTAGATTGTGAAAAATTTCCTGATTCCACTATTTAACATTTATACAAAAAAAAAAAAAATAGAATTTCTTTAAATATTTTTTAATATTATGATTTTCAACATATTTAGATTTTACACCAAATTTTCAACATCGATTACTCAGTATTAGGCTGCCTAAAATTATGTTTAAATTTTAAGTAAAAATCATTTTGACCAACTCAACGAAATCTGTCATTCATAAAATTGTATAGCACTTCATGCATTTCTTTCTACATCGCAACAGTGTCATTCAGACTGTCATTCAGTTTGGTCGCCCTGTCAGCCACGCATAAATAACGCAACAAACGCACTCAGCGTAGCCACCTTTTTACACTTTATTGCAAATTCTAATCACAATTCAATTTGCGAAATGCCAACTGAATTTCACACATTAATCGTAAATAAGCGACGAGCCACGATTCTGCGTTTATTTCACTTCATGCTGAACGCGCAATGAACGTAATGGCGACCAAGCGTTGCCACATAAATGCAAACAGTAGACGCAAATGCAGACGCAAACGCATTGCAAGCCTTCAGCCACAATTATATGAGTCGCCAATAGCATCAGCAATAGCAATAGCAACTGCGACAGCAGCAGCAGCAACATCAACAACTATCTACGGCAACATGCGGCGAATAGTTGCATTAACAACATGACTCGTGGGGACAGAAGTAGGTTTTAATTTTGATGCCACCACTGCGCCACTGTTGTTACCGTCCACTGCTGTGACCACCGTCGTATGTCCTCCCGGTTTTCACCGGTGTCACCATTCAGCGCATTATTTAAAACAATTAGCGAGAACGCAATGAAATGTTCGCATAAATTTACGCATTTACGCCGAGTTACGAGACATTAGAAGCGATCGAGTGCGCGATAGTGTTGCCGATAGTGTTGCCGAATGCCAACATAACACAGCGAAAAGTAGAACGCATGACATTGAAACGGCTTTGGCAGAGACAGTCGCGTGGGTTTGACAGATTTATCGGCTGTGTCTAAGTTTTGCGACAATTTCTGCAGCGATTTAAAAATGTTGCCTTAATCAACATGAACTTCGAATTGTAGAAAAACAAAAAGAGTTTGTAAATGCAACAGAAACGGGATATTGTAAGGTTTGCGTTAGGAATGTGTGAATTTAGAAATGGTATTTAATAGAATTTCTTATATTTTTTGTATTGTTCATATAAAACTTTATATAATACATCATATAAATAAAAGAATATATAATTCATCTGAAAATATATACATCATGTAATACACAACAAAATCATTATGTATCATCATAAACGCATTATGATGTATGGACCATATAAAACATCATAAAGTACATCTTATAATACATCGTAAAATACATCATATAATCTATATATATATAAAACTCTTGGTCCGTCTGTCGGTCTGTCTGTCTGTCTGTTTGTTCCAGTATTACGTCTAAACCACTGAACCGATTTAACTGAAATTTTGTAACAGGATACTATGGAGTCCGGAGGGTGTCATAGGCTATATAAGGGCGCGATTGGACAAAGGGGCGTGGTACCTCCCATACAACCTAAACATTCCAAACGACATAACTCAGCACAAACACAAGCTAAAAATATGAAACAAAAAAACCCAAATACAAAAAACAATATACAAAAGCAACCACACCAAATTAAAACTCACCACAATGAAACTCACCACACTAAAATTCACCACACCAAAACTCACCACACTAAAACTTACCACACTAAAACTCACCACAATAAAATTCACCACATTGAAACGCACCACAATAAAATTCACCACACTAAAACTCACCACACTAAAACTCACCACACTAAAACTCACCACACTAAAACTTACCACACTAAAACTCACCACACCAAAATTCACCTCACCTAAACTCACCACACTGAAACTCACCACATTTAAACTCACCATACTAAAATGTCTACTGTGAAAAACTCTACGGGGAAAAATTCTACAGGAAATAAATCTACCGGGAACAATTCTACCGGGATGAGCTCTACGGGAATATTTCTTCCAGGAAGAATTCTACCGGGATGAGTTTTACGGGAAGATTTCTACCGGGAAAGCGTTCTATGGGGAAGAATTTTACGGGGCAGTCTGAGAAAAAATTGTCTATGAGCAAAGTTGTTTTGGCGGAAAATAATTATTTGGCTACTACATTTATAAAACCAATAAAAAAAAACTTTCACAGCCAAGTACGGGCCCCTGATATAAATAATAAAAATGTTTTTTATATTAATGAAATCGCTCTATATCTTTTAATTCACAAAATCTTGGCACGTGTCGTACACGGGTCCGGCTAGTATATAATATAGTCGTTGTTGAAGTAAAAGTCACCAACTACAATAATAGTTTTACAATTTTTTTATAATTCTAATCTAATCGATAACACCAATACTAAAAGTTCTCTAAAAATTTCCGAATTTAGATCCAAAAACGTAATGGAATATTGGAATTCAAATCCTATAAAAAAATAGTCAATAGGACAGTTGTTGATTCAATAGTATACAGAAAATAAATATTTTCATATAAACTAAAAAATAATTTAATAGTATTTAATAGTTTTTCTAGTATTTAATACTATTTAACTATTAAAATAATAGTTTATCTTATTGACTAATTTTAATAGCATAAAACTATTGATTGTATTGTATCTTCTCAGAGTGTAGTATATTAAAATTAGTCTTGACTATTGAAAGAAAAAATTGTGTTTATGGTTTTTTTGTAAAGTCAAATCTTTCTATTCAATTTTAAAATTTAAAATTTTTCCAATAAAAAAAAAAATAAAAAAAAAATAAAAAATATGTTTATTGATTAATTTTATAAAAACTAGCTAATTTTTTTATAAAATTAATCAATAAAACTTATTTTTTTTTTTTTTTTTTAGTTTTTTTTTTTTGAAAAATTAATTTGGCGAGTTTTACTTCTACAACAACGATATATGTAATACATCATAAATGAATGCATGAACAATTTGTCGTCATACTTGAAAAAACAATTTCTTATTGAAATAAAATTAGTTTATTTAAAAAAAAAAAAAAAGAATTTTTTTTTGAAAATTTTTTTTTTTTTATTTTTTCTATCGATAAAAAATATTTTTTGTTATTTTTTTTTCGCAAAAAAAAAAATATATTTTTTTTACAACAAATTTTTTTAAAGACAATTTTTCGAATTATTTTCTAAAAAATGTCCATCAATTAATATATTTTGAAAAAAATATTAATTCATGATACATTAGTTCATATTTTAATTCATGTAATGAATGCATTCATCATTATGTCATTTAATGAAGGGTGGTATCAATATGATGATTCTAGTAGTTTGCGAAAATTTCATAATATTTATGAATAAATTCATCATATTGATGAATTTTATTTCTCTGTATGCTTTGTCGTTTGATTTGTATTTATTTGTTAATTTCACAAATAATTATCTATATTAGGAACACAAATCATAAATATGATGAACAAATGCATTCATATGATGGACTAATATTCTTATTCATAAATTCGACAGTAAGTTAAATTAATTAATTAATTTAATTCTTCAATGTAATTCTACTTTTGAAATTATACATCAATATGACGAACAAATACATTAAAAATACGTATAAACTCATCAATTTTGACATTATGCACAAATTCTACTTTTCATAGTATAAATGATTTGATATGTAAAAGTTTGTTGATTTTTAAAAAAGTCCTGCATATATGATTTTTAATAAATTCATCAGTATTATGTATTTTTATTCATATGCTATTTTATACGTTTACTAATTTCTTCGAGAGCTAAATCCAATTAAAATCCATTCTTCAATTAATAACTTTGTGGTTGTCAAAATTCCGTTTTCGCAAACAATGCATATTAACTATCTATGCAATAAAGTATCTTTGGGATTTGATGTTAGTGCTGCCACCTACACCTACACCGGTTGCCGCATGTTGTCATAAAAGCAATGAACTGTGCAAATAGCAGAAATTTCTGTCGCATCAGCAACATTAAAGCGCAAAAACAACAAAGTAAAAGTGCGCTGAATTATGTAAATAACATACGTGAATAGAGCAGATGCAGACTACGACGCGTATCATTTACACACACACACACACACACACATGCCTAAGGTAGTAGGTGTGAGTCCTCAGCAAGGACATCTCCATGCAAAAATGACAAAACAAATAAAATTCAACAACGTCGCTAACTGCAAACAAAGAAGACAAGCAGAATTGTCAACATAAAACAGAGTCAATAAAGGAAAATTACACAGGCAGACAGACAGACAGACAGACATTGTCGTTGAAAACTACACCAACACCATGACAAAAACCAGTGAAAACGCTCTCGAGAATGAACTTCAAATGAGCGCCAAGCGCACAGCTACTAAATTCTGTTATTTCGAGTCATAATTTACAATTTTTGCAGGCGGTAGCATGAAAAAGCAGTACAAAAAGCAGGACGTACGGTAGGCAGGCAGACATTCTTTGAAGTCTGGCACTGTCGTTTGTGTAGGTGGCAATGGGTAATTTGTGGGTCATGATTTGCTGCATTGGAATCTCGAAAATATTTAACTACAATGTGTTGTTGTCGTCGACAACTGTTTGTTGTTGCTGCCATTGCTACTACAGCTACCATTGTCGTTGGCTACATTTTAGTTTATTGCTGGAATTGCAGTTGCGTCTTAATTTGCATGTAAAACACGTGAAAACAACCATGAAACTTTTCCTGCCACAGCAAGAACAACATGCGTTCGATTTTCTCGTTCGTGTTGATTGCGAGAAAATCGAATTTGTTTTAATAAATTGCAAGTAATTTTTGGTAAATCTTTGCTAAATGACAACATAAAACAACAACAGCAGCAGATAGACAGACATACACATTTTATACGAGCAAATTGCAATATGCCGTTGGTGCCGAGAAAAACTAAGAAAGGAGTGGCAACAGTTGTTGCCATTCAGCCAGTCAGCCAGCCAGCCAGACAATCAATAAATCGTTGATATAATGTTTTTCCTAAAACGGTAAAGCACAAAACAAACTAATGAACAGACAATGAAAAATCAGAAAATGTGAAAAACTTATGTAGCAACTTTCTTGCTGTTGCTGCTGCTATTGCTGCAGCTGATGTTGTCGGACACAATGATGGAGCTACAAACATTTGTAACGAAAGAAAAGGCTGTGGTTGACAGGCATAGAGAAAGCTGCAAATAAATAAATGACAACGTAGTTATAACAAAAAATGGTAAAATAATCAATAAATTATGAAATTTCAACAATCCAGATGGAGCCTCACAAGCTTTAAAAATAAATTCATTAAAAGATAAAATTTAAAAAAATACCAAAAATAATAAAAAATAAAAAAAATCGGTAAGAAAGGCATATTTGAAGTAATTAAAATTTGATAGTTGGTATAATTAAGAATTGTAAAAGTTATATTTGGTACCACATAAAAAATTAAAAGGATTTACCATAAAAATGGTCCAGAGGTCAGAAGGGTTAATACATAAATTGATTTTAGTGCGTTTATAATAAAAGTTTGCTTCGGACGGTAATGTAATGTTCTCCCATAGGCGATATGGTTATATGAGGTTTGTGTGCTTAAATAGAAGGGTTACAGGCTACCTATCGATCCAATTTTTGTTACCAGACTTCGTAGAAAATCCAATAATCAAAGCTCTAAGTTTTATTCATCTAGCTTTTATTCTTTTTCTGAAATCGTGATTTGAAAAGAACGACAGATCCAACTATATTCATTTTATATTCATTTCATAGTATTCATAAAATTGATCAAATTTATACTTTTCATAATATTTTTAAAATTCATAATATTCATTAATTTCATAACATTGTTAAATTCATTAAATTAATAAAATTCATATAATTCATAAAACTCATAAAATTCAAAAATTCATAAAATTTCATAATATTCAAAAAAATTATAATGCTCATTAAATTTCATAATATTCATAAAATTCATAAAATTCATAAAATTCATAAAATTCATAAAATTCATAATATTCATAAAATTCACAAAATTCATAAAATTCATAAAATTCATAAAATTCATAAAATTCATAAAATTCATAAAATTCATAAAATTCATAAAATTCATAAAATTCATAAAATTCATAAAATTCATAAAATTCATAAAATTCATAAAATTTATAAAATTCATAAAATTCATAAAATTCATAATATTCATGAAATTCATATAGTTCATAAAAATTTTAGAATTCATAATATTCATAAAATTCATAAAATTCATAATATTCATAAAATTTACAAAATTCATAAAATTCATAAAATTCATAAAATTCATAAAATTCATAAAATTCATAAAATTCATAAAATTCATAAAATTCATAAAATTCATAAAATTCATAAAATTCATAAAATTCATAAAATTCATAAAATTCATAAAATTCATAAAATTCATAAAATTCATAAAATTCATAAAATTCATAAAATTCATAAAATTCATAAAATTCATAAAATTCATAAAATTCATAAAATTCATAAAATTCATAAAATTCATAAAATTCATAAAATTCATAAAATTCATAAAATTCATAAAATTCATAAAATTCATAAAATTCATAAAATTCATAAAATTCATAAAATTCATAAAATTCATAAAATTCATAAAATTCATAAAATTCATAAAATTCATAAAATTCATAAAATTCATAAAATTCATAAAATTCATAAAATTCATAAAATTCATAAAATTCATAAAATTCATAAAATTCATAAAATTCATAAAATTCATAAAATTCATAAAATTTATAAAATTCATAAAATTCATAAAATTCATAAAATTCATAAAATTCATAAAATTCATAAAATTCATAAAATTCATAAAATTCATAAAATTCATAAAATTCATAAAATTCATAAAATTCATAAAATTCATAAAATTCATAAAATTCATAAAATTCATAAAATTCATAAAATTCATAAAATTCATAAAATTCATAAAATTCATAAAATTCATAAAATTCATAAAATTCATAAAATTCATAAAATTCATAAAATTCATAAAATTCATAAAATTCATAAAATTCATAATATTCATAAAATTCACAAAATTCATAAAATTCATAAAATTCATAAAATTCATAAAATTCATAAAATTCATAAAATTCATAAAATTCATAAAATTCATAAAATTCATAAAATTCATAAAATTCATAAAATTTATAAAATTCATAAAATTCATAAAATTCATAATATTCATGAAATTCATATAGTTAATAAAAATTTTAGAATTCATAATATTCATAAAATTCATAAAATTCATAATATTCATAAAATTCACAAAATTCATAAAATTCATAAAATTCATAAAATTCATAAAATTCATAAAATTCATAAAATTCATAAAATTCATAAAATTCATAAAATTCATAAAATTCATAAAATTCATAAAATTCATAAAATTCATAAAATTCATAAAATTCATAAAATTCATAAAATTCATAAAATTCATAAAATTCATAAAATTCATAAAATTCATAAAATTCATAAAATTCATAAAATTCATAAAATTCATAAAATTCATAAAATTCATAAAATTCATAAAATTCATAAAATTCATAAAATTCATAAAATTCATAAAATTCATAAAATTCATAAAATTCATAAAATTCATAAAATTCATAAAATTCATAAAATTCATAAAATTCATAAAATTCATAAAATTCATAAAATTCATAAAATTCATAAAATTCATAAAATTCATAAAATTCATAAAATTCATAAAATTTATAAAATTCATAAAATTCATAAAATTCATAAAATTCATAAAATTCATAAAATTCATAAAATTCATAAAATTCATAAAATTCATAAAATTCATAAAATTCATAAAATTCATAAAATTCATAAAATTCATAAAATTCATAAAATTCATAAAATTCATAAAATTCATAAAATTCATAAAATTCATAAAATTCATAAAATTCATAAAATTCATAAAATTCATAAAATTCATAAAATTCATAAAATTCATAAAATTCATAAAATTCATAAAATTCATAAAATTCATAAAATTCATAAAATTCATAAAATTCATAAAATTCATAAAATTCATAAAATTCATAAAATTCATAAAATTCATAAAATTCATAAAATTCATAAAATTCATAAAATTCATAAAATTCATAAATTCATAAAATTCATAAATTCATAAAATTCATAAAATTCTTAAAATTCATAAAATGCATAACATTCATAAAAATCATAAAATTAATAAATTACGTAAATTTCGTATAAATTATAGAATTATATATAGAATTTATGATTTTTTTGAATATAAAATAATGTTTTCTATTAAATATTTAAACAAATTGTTATTTATTTTAGCTCATTTAATTGGGTTAATTTATATTTGAATATATTGCCACGCATTTCAACGGGTCGTTATCCAAAATACGTCGTTCAATTCAATCAAAATTTTAATTAGAATTGCGCATACGTTTCGCCTAACCTAAAACTCGAGAGTGCTGATAATGTTGCGTATACGACCCCCGTCATGCAACTACTAACTAACTACCCGACCAATAATTCGATTGCAATTTGCAAATTAATTTAAATTCTCGGCAGCAACTATGCGTTTGTTCACTTTACGTTTAGCACCCCAAAAATTGTCCAAATTGGTGGACAGACAACGCGTAAATTTAATTATAGCCACTGGTAGGCATAAAATTAGTATGAAATCCAGTCGCTTTCTCTGTTGTTGCCGAAACTAAGTAGCAGCTCGAGCTCGAAGCAACAGCAACCAATCAGCAGACTAATTACTCAATTTGCCACGTAAAACGGCACCGATATTAGGCATAAATGCGTCTTGACCTAGGCCAAAGACAAACGTACGTATGGACGGACGTACATAGTAGCCTCTGAATTTTGGGTCTTTATGGAAAGTGGACCATTGTGGTTCTAGGTCCAACTTCAGTATATTGTCGAGTTGCAAATCCAATGCAAAACTTGGAAATATTGCATTCGCTTTGATGGATTTCATCTCACATATGACCGGCAATTAGTTCCAGTGCAGGTTGTGCCGCCATGGTTCCAATGTTTCGGTCCGTAATACGTAATACAGCTACCTAAGCAACTAAGTAAGCAGCAACAACCGACCCGACTCGACTAGTGCCATTGAGCGACTTAATAAATGGCCTGCGATTAGCTACAAATTGCGCAAATAGGCGAACAATTTGTTTAAGAAACTGCGAGCCGACATTTTTAGTGCTTTGGCTTTTGATTTGTGTCGTAATACGTATGCTAATCAAAGTGAGAACATGTACGTTATTAATCTATTTGATAGTTTGTGAATGAACGAGGAAATATGTGCACATTGATTTATTTATTCTCTTCTGTATTCTCGTGTTTTTGTTTTATTTTGCTAATAAAATTCTGCTTTGATTGAAAAAAAAAAACATATTTTATATAAATAGACAGAGAAATTAATTAAATTGTAAATTGCATTATGCAAATTACATACATTGTTTCTTTCTGTTTATAATGCATTTATTTCTTTTATAGAATATTATGAGTTCTTTAAATGTAAGTAGAGTTATGAGTTTAATGAGCTTTTAATTCAAAAAATTTACTGAATTTTATGAATTTTGTAAATTTATGAATTTTATGAATTTTACGAATTTTATGAAGTTTATGAATTTGATAATTATATGAACTAATTTTATGAGTTTGTTGTTGATGGTGAATTTGATGAATTTATGAATTAATTTAATGAATTTTTGATTAATTTGGTGAATTATATAAATTATGAATTTACGAATTTAATGAATTTAATAAATTTAATGAATTTAATGAATTTAATGAATTTAATGAATTTAATGAATTTAATGAATTTAATGAATTTAATGAATTTAATGAATTTAATGAATTTAATGAATTTAATAAATTTAATGAATTTAATGAATTTAATGAATTTAATGAATTTAATGAATTTTATGAATTTAAAGAGTTTAATAAATTAAAAAAAAGCTTTATGAACTTTTATAAACTTCGAACAGTTGTTTCAAGTTATATGTCCGTCTGCCTGCCTTTTTATCTGTCTTTTAAAATCATGATATCAGCAAAACAAAAAGAGATAGATCAATTAAACTTATAACTTAGATTACTGGATATTCTTCGCGGGCTGCTATTAAAAATCTGATCTATCGGTGACCTGTAACTCTTGAATTTTAGCACATATATACCTCATATTTATTTTGATTATAGATGTTTGATGAATTTCACTTTATTTGATTTGTTTATTCATTTTTCTTATATATTTCATTAAAAAAATATATATTTCAATTTTAATGTTTTCATCAAATCGAAAAATTCATTTTCACTTTTAAATCCCCGCTATGCGCACAATGAATCCGTATTAACAACAAAAAAAGTACTTAAATTACTTAAATAATTTTACGCATTTCGCATAATGTTTTCACGCCAATTTGGCGTTTTAGCCCACATCAAATATTAACGCTTTGTTTAATAAACGTTAACTGGCGTAAGCTGAGCATAACGACGTTTTAAACGCGAACTCAATCCAAGGCCAAATGCAATAATTTATTCTTTACATTTTGTGGTTTCGTTGGATCGTTGACGGAAGGATGAATGACTGAATGGGTGGCTGGCTGGATAGAAGAATTTTATGCTCTCGCTGCCTTGTTCGACTCCACCGCGCGTGGCGTTTATTTGACTTTTACGCGTTGGACGCCTTTTTCTCTATGTATGAATTACACACTTGTTAAGCAATTTTGTGCATACATAAAAATTACAACAATATAAATAACAATAATAAAATAAACAGAACAATAATAAAACAGAAGAAAAATAAAACAGTAGACAAAATTACACCCAACACCAACGAACTGCTATAATTCATTATTTTTTACGTTTTGTTATTTTACGCGGTTATATTTTTTATTATTATGTTTTATTTGTCACAACAACCTTTATTTTTTTTAATGTTGTTGATTTTTTTTTTGTTCTGTTTTTCTGGCGCTGGAATTTTAGCCAAGTTTTTTATGGTCGCGAAAAGTACGTCGAGAACAACATAACATGTTCATGTTTAAAATTACAACAGCAATAACAAAAATAACAAGAACGACGACGACAAAAACAACAACAACCAAATTAAGCACAACAATTAAATGTACACAATAAATATGAGCACTCAGCAACATATATGAGCAGTCGCAGCAGCAGCAGCAGCAACAACACCAGACATTGTTGCTGCATGTTGCGACGTTACGTGTCGTAATATTGCAATGCACATAAATAAAAATAATTATACATCATGTTACTGAATTACAAAAATATAAAAAAAACACACACTAAACACTTTAGTCGATGTCTAGTTGGATGGCTCGTGACAGGCAGACGCGTGACTGACGGGTTTAATGAATATTGGAAAATATATGAATTTTATAAATTTTATGGATTTTTATGAATTTTATGCATTTATGAATTTTATGAATTTTATAAATTTTATAAATTTTATGAATTTTATGAATTTTATGAATTTTATGAATTTTATGAATTTTATGAATTTTATGAATTTTATGAATTTTATGAATTTTATGAATTTTATGTATTTTATGAATTTTATGAATTTTATGAATTTTATGAATTTTTTGAATTTTATGAATTTTATGAATTTTATGAATTTTCTGAATTTTATGAATTTTCTGAATTTTGTGAATTGTATGAATTTTATGAATTTTATGAATTTTATGAATTTTAAGAATGAATTTTATGGATTTTTATGAATTTTATGAATTTTATGAATTTTATGAATTTTATGAATTTTATGAATTTTATGAATTTTATGAATTTTATGTATTTTATGAATAAATTACGTATGTTATAAATTGTATGAATTTTATGAATTTTATGAATTTTATGAATTTTATGAATTTTATGAATTTTATGAATATTATCAATTTTATTTATTTAATGAATTTTATAAATTTTTGATTTTTATGAATTTTATGTATTTTATGAATAAATTACGTATGTTATAAATTTTATGAATTTTATGAATTTTACGAATTTTATGAATTTTATGAATATTTAATTTTTTTTGCTTATTCTAAATTTTAAAAAATTCAATAAATTTACTATTGTTTCCTTCAGTATGTATATAAGTAACTATAATAGTTGTCATACATTAACGTCAAGACTCATTGACAGACACAACAACGACTTAATGTTGACAGCTTTAAGCACAACTGAGCCTCGAAAGTCTAACGTTTGATGCGCATTTGCAACACACAAATGATCAAAAGCATAACCCGCCTTTGTTCTTGATCACAGTTTTTTTTTCTTTTTTATTTCTATTGAACTAAACATTATATTGTGCCACAGACTATAGTTGAAGTTATTGTTGATGTTGCTGTTGTCATCACAAATTAGATCAACATCAACAGCTAGAGAAACAGCAGCCGCAACGCGATCTGCGCATAAAAATTAAAACGAATGTCAAAATAATTAAAATAACAAGGGATCGTGTGTCTAGTATGTACATAGTAAAAAATGTTTACATCAATATTATAAATTGTTTTCATAATCTTAAAATTAACGTTATTAAAATGAACATATAAATGTTTGCATAAATGCTATTAATAGTATTAGTACTATAATAATATAAATATGCATACTATTAGTACTAGTATATGATACAATACGCTTTATGTGCTATTTAATGTTTGCATAAATGCTATTAATAGTATTAATACTATAATATTATAAATATTAATACTATTAATACTTGTATTTAATACAATAAGCTTTATGTGCCATTTTATTACCATTATAATTCGCTTTCATATATTTGTCTTTATAACATTTATGAAAATTTCATTACAAGTTCATCAGATATTCTATGAATAGTATTAAAGCAATACTCTAAATACTATTAATTTGTAACTATTTCATCAATTTTACTAATCGCGCATTAAAATAATCACATTATTTACGAAAAGAATTTATTCATCGAATTTATACAATTTTTTTTTCGCTGTAGTAAGTCTCGTGTATCCAACATAGTGTAGTAGACATTTCTACATGGTATTTTTAAACCTCATACCCGATATCTCAACTTCTATATGATTTTTTATAAATTGATTATTTTTGTTTGATTTTTATTTTTGTTCATTTACAACATGAGCCTGTAATTGACCAACTGTGTATGACATTCAATTCTAATAGACTACGTCTGAGTGACAGTCGTCTTTTTGAAAGTTGTTGCTCGTATTGTTGCTGTTGCTTGAGGGGGGGTTGAAAGAGTTGTGGTGTACGGTAGGATGTTGTTTGAATAATTTGTCGAGTGTAACAGCGGCAGTCATCAGCGCCATTGTTTCGTTGTGCTGTTTGTGTCATAATTTTGTTAATTGTATTTAATTTGCTTTGTTTTCATTTCATTTAATTTGGATTCATTTTGTTTTGTGTTTTACATTGTGTATTATTCATTATTATTATTTCGTCTAATTGCTGTTTGTTGCGGCATTTACAGAGGCATTAATATAAACCGTAAAAACAATACTAAGTATGTGTTGAAATGGTTGTGAGTTTTATATATATATTTTTGCATTGTTCATATTCATAAATGCTATGCAAATCAAGGCATTACGTGACTGATGGCTGTCGCAACTGTGGAAACTCGATACGTTGAGCAGTATGTTTTTGTTTTTTAATAACGTTTGTGGCGATATAAAATATTTAAAAAATAATAGAAAATTCGTGATTTTTTATTTTATGAAATTTATTATTTCTATGAATTATATATTTTATAAATTTTATTAATTTATAATTTATTTTTTATTTAATTTTTTTGAATATTATGAATGTCATATAATTTATGAATTTTTACAATTTTCTATTTTTACAATTTTCTACAATTTGCTTTAGTTTTGAATTTAAAATATTTTATGACATCTGCATATTCTAAGAATTTTTTAATTTTATGAAGTTTTTGAATTTCATGAATTTTTTGATTCTAAATATTTTCAATATCAATCTGATTTTTTTTATTTAAAAATTAAATTTTTTTCACAAAGTGATTAAATTTTAACATTTATAAATGTTTTCAAAATTATTGTTTTTTTTTTCTAAATTTATTATTTGATTAGTCCCAAAATTATGCAACACTAATTCATTTATTTTATATCTAAACATTAATCTATTTAATTATATTATAAAGTTATTAAAATTATAAACATGTCATTGAAATGAAACTTAATTATTTTGGTCACGTAATATATCTCTGTTTAATAAAATCAAAATCAAGCAGCAAATAAATTAATAAAACTCGATTGTGAACAAACAAAAATTTGAGCAAAGCCAAAAAATAGCATTCAACGCCACTTAAGTAATTTAACTGCTATAAAAAATATATATAAAAAGTATAAAAGATAATAATAAAAATCCCAATAACATCAGTCATATAATTAATTTGAGTTGTTGACATTTAGCAGTTGCTGCTGTCACTATTTTTGTGACTATTTCACGTTCTGCTCAAGCGACTGTTTATCATTTACTAATTAGAAACTAATTTAAAAATCAATTAATTTGTCGAAAATGTTTTTATAATAATAATAATAAACTTTTGATTTTGTTTGTTTAAACAAGCTGAAATATTTAATAAGTTTTTAAATAAATAAATTAAATATAAAAAAAGCAAATCAACAAAAAAGACATCTGGATTGATCACGAAACGTGTTCTTCCAGCGATGACTATGCGTGATGTCGTCGGCATAAAAAAAAATAATAAAAAAATAAATATATAAAAAAGAGAAATATAAAAATAAAACAATGCCGCGCCACTCACTTTAAATAAAATTCCAATTAAATTGTTTGCTTTTGTTCACTTTTAATTCTTCACATTATATTGATTTGTATTATGTCGCATCTTCGGCTCAGTGAGGCATATGGCTAAAATAAAAATGTACTCGAAAAAAATTTACTAATTTTAAAATGTACTAATATAAATAAAAACGTACTCTTTAGTGAAATGAATAAAAACTAATTTTGTACATAATTTTTCATATGAATCGAATGCGAAAATAGTATTAAAATATCAGCGTACTATTCGTACTTTCATGGTATTTTCGTTCGTGGCTGTCACAATTTCGTACTCAAAAATAAAAACATACTCTGTTAATTGAAACGAAAGTTACTCATAAAACGAGTATCATATTTACGAAGTAATCTCTTTTATGCATTTTCCATATAAATGGAATATGAGGGAATACTAAGATATCTAAGTAATATACGTTCTTCGTACTATACGTACTTTCGTACTATACGTATTTTCGTACTATATGTACTTTCGTACTATACGTACTTTTGTACTACACGTCCCTTCGTACTATATGTACTTTCGTACTATACGCACTTTTGTACTACACGTCCCTTCGTACTATACGTTCTTGCGTACATTCGTACCTTCGTTTTGCCTTGCGATTCTTAAAGTTTATAAGTGAAAGAGGATAAACAATATGATTCAAATTTACAAAGATATAATTTAGTATAAGCACTTAGTACTGAAAAAATAAATACTTAATGCAAATAGTACGAAAAGACGTACTTATGCAACTCTGCTTTCGTTTCGTATTTGTCTCTTCTGTTTTTTCTCTTCTCTCGTGTGTTTACGGTGCAGATCATTTCCTTATTATAACTTCATTAAAAATGATTTCGTACAAATTGAAAAAGCAAGCAAGCAACATCAACAGCAGCAGCTGCACGATTTACCCTCGAAGCCTCCAGTTGTTGCACTTCTTTCGACTATACCTTGTAGTATCTTCTCGAATGTCGTCCCCCCGCATTCTTCTCCAATAAAAACCAGCTTTTTATACATCTACTTCGAAGCTAACTCTTGACTCAAATTGAAATTATTTTGACAAACATTCTGATAAATATTGCCAACAACCGACGTATCTGCCTGCTGCATGTTGTTAATGTTAATGTTTTTCCTCATTTTATTGTTGGCAACGTCGTGATTTTATTTGTAGCCCTTTTTATTTGTGGCTCTTTTTAGCGGCTGTCTGATTTTTATTTTTTTCTTAAACGTTTTTTTTTATTTTTTCTTAATATTTATTTTGCTGTTAGTTATGCAGCATGTTTGTTTGCTTCTTTGTGATTATATTTAGCACGCTACTTTGTCTGTCATAACACCTGGAGGGCTATATCTTGGTATTGCTTGCTGACAACACTAACTTCTTCCAGCTGCAATAAAAAATGTATTGCGACACACTGGGGCACAGATAAATTTCTAATATGAATTTTCTTATTAGTTAAAATTTGAATTATCAATGAAGAATTGATTTTTTTAATTCGAATTTTTCGGTTAGTTGATTTATAGTGAAAAATTTAATTGAAATGAATTTTTAGTGAAAATTTTAATTTTCAGTGAAAATTTGAATTTTTAGTGAAAATTTGAATTTTAGAAAAAAATTAGATTTTTCGGATTTTTCGTGAAAACATTTATTTTTTAGTGAAAAAATAAATTTTTAATGAAAAATTGAATTTTTTGTGAAAATTTGATTTTTAGCGAAAATTTGAATTTCTAGTGACAAATTGAATTTTTAGTACAAAAAATTGATTTTCTCGGAGCAAATTATTCAGCAGTTTACTAGCAGAATATCGACATATATCTGACAAAAGCGCAATTTACTGGCAGATTTTAGTCCGGGCACAACATTTAGTTGGTTTTTCAACTAACACCAGCCTTTCGACAGGTAATCGACATTGGAATGTGCCACGACAGATTTAAGGCATGTTTTTGAAATTCTAATTGATATAGGCTGCCTTGTAGCAGGTTTTCGGCAGAATATCGGTAGCCATTTGGCGAAAGACAATTAATTTTTATTAATATTCAAAATGCCTGCCTCAAGGTAGATTTTGGTTTGGCAAATAAATGGATGATAACGGTAGAGTAAAATTTGTTTGCCTGCCGGCGGCGGCCACTTTTTGGCATGGTGAAGCAGCCTATATTGATTACGAGCCTGCCTACCGGCATGCCTTAAAGGATGCCGGTAAAATGCCGTCTGTCGTTTTGTTCTAGGACATACAACAGGCAGGTTTTGCTACAAACTCCGCAAATGTCTGCCGGAAACCTATTGAAAATCTGATGATTTTCATCCTGAAAGCTGGCTGTGTTGACTGCCTGTTGTCCGTCTAATACCTAACGTTTATTTTGTCAGTCGTTTAGTGAAAATTTGAATATTTAGTGAACATTTACTTTAATTTGTACTAAAAAATGAAATTTTTAGTTACATAGTGCTGCTGCAACTGAAACCTCTACGTTTCACAAGTTTTTGTACTGCGTTGCATACAGTCTAAAATTGTTATCAAAACATTTCAGCTCAACGCTATTTTTTCTTTTTTTTTTCTTTTAAATAGGTTGACATTATTGTTTTTGTTGTTGTAGTGTCTTTTTTTATTGTTTTGCTGGCCCCTTTGCATTGTTTTAAGATGAAGGTTAAATAAAGAACTTTTTGATGTTTGTGCAAAAAAAAGTGTTGTTGTTGTTGTTGCTGCTGCTGTTGGCATTAATGTGCGTGCCAAAGTTTTCACATCCTTCAAGAAAAGTTTTGTCTAAACTTTGTTGTTGTTGTTGTGTTAGTTATTGTTGTTGCTGTTGATTATGTAGTTCATGTTGCTGTCGTTGTTTTTGTGTTTGTTATCATTGAATGGTCGCCGACACGTTGTTGCTGCCGGCCACTGTGTCTGTCTGTCTGTCTGCCTAATGCAGCAACAAAAATTTAATTTTGGGCGCTTAAATGGCCTTCTTGTTTGTTGATGTTGTTGCTGCTGTTGTTGGCCTGCAGCCTAAGAGTTTAAATTAATTGCGTTGACGACATTTGCATGAGAAAGTGTTTTTACACTTATTCTTGGTGTTGTTGTTCTTATTGCAGGCAACCCACACATTTTAATGCAAAAACTTTTAAGAGTGGAAAAGTTTTTGAAATTATTTTTAATAGTGAAAATTTCAATTAAAATTTTAAAGTAAATATATAAAAACTAACTAAATGAAATATTTTTTAAATTTATTCTTTATGAATTTATATATTTTTTTGCAATTAAAAATGAATTGAGAAAATATGATTTTTAGTGAATTTTTGAGAAAAATGGATTATTTAGTGTACATTTTTTTTTTAATTAAATTTGTATTTTAGTAAAAATTTAAAAAAATTTTAAATTTAATTGAATTTATCGTTTTTTTTTGTTTTAGTGAAAAGTTTTGTTTTTTTTTTAATTTTATTTTTAATAAATATTTTGAAAACAGTTTTTCATTAACATTTGTTTTTATATATTTAAAAATTTAAAATTTTATTGAATATATCTTTTGTTGTGAAAAGTTGTGTTTTTATTTTAAATATTATTTTTAATAATAAATATTTTTGAAACAGTTTTTTATTAACATTTGTTTTTATATGTTTCAAAATTTTTAAATAATATATAAATTTTGTATATATAAATTTTAAACCTTAAAAATATTTGTGTTTCAAAAAAACTTTCAAAATTTTATAATTCTTTAGCTAATTGAAATATTTAAGTTTTTCCTAATAATTATAATTTTTAGCTGTATGCGCCACAAAATCGATTTCAATAAATTCATCTACACAACGCGCCACTAAAACACACCTGCCACAAGGTGTTTTTAGCATTAGTACTGTTGTCTCTTTTGCACACACACACACACACACACACAATGAGCGCACAGCACATAAAAAACATATTCACCGCCGTGCCGTGTGCCTTGTGTCATTCGTTGTTGCTGGCGTCGGGCCTCTCAATTAACCTCGATGCAAGTAATTAATTTAAATTGCACGAAACAAAAAGAAAAACATCATAAAAAAATAAAAACACGAGTGAAAAAGAAATTGAAATACGCAAAGAGTAACGTATTCTCCCAGTAGTTTCCCAGAGACAGCGCAAAACACCTTTAGCCACACAGGGCGACAAAAGGGTTCCCTATAGTTCTACATCTTTCTATCTCTTACTATACGCGCCACTCGCACAACAAGGCGACTTCGACGACAATGTTGGCGGCATATGCAGCTGTCTGTCTGTCTGTCTGTCTGTCGGCATGTCCGTCTGTCCGTGTACGACTATATCTTTGTTGTAAAATCTAAAAACATGCTGCTACAAAATAACAACAAATTAATTAATTTCTTTTCTCTTCTCTACTCTCTTCCCTTACTCTTTCTTAGCTACACTTTTTACAGTTTTAGTTTTTATTGCTTTATTTCATACTTTATTTATTTGTTATCTTTTTATTTTGAACTTTTTTTCTCTTTTCTGTAGGTTTTTCTTATTTCAATTATTTTAACACTTTTTTCTCTGTGTCTCTTTGCAGCCCCACCGGTGCCACATTGCGCACCCAATTCCAAATAAAGGATTATTTACTGTCACCGGGTACCTGCAAGTGCGGCCTGCCCTGTCCGTTGCGTCCGGAATTCTTCTTCGATTTTAATGCTCAGGTAAGTCCATGGAATTTATGCAAAAAGCTGTTTTATTTTGTACAACGTGTTTTTAATTAAGTTTCGCATAAATTGTGATTTCTTAAGAATTATGAGTTTAACGCAATTAGTAGTCGGTGCTTAAGACACGTCTTTATACAGAAATCAATGCTGTGACTACCATCTGAAACACTGTATTTCGTTGCTATTTCCCTTTGCCATGTCAACTCTTAGTGTACCGTCCAACTCCTATATACACCTCATGTATCTACAACTTAAATAGATTTTTAATTACAAACAATTGCCGTATTATTTTTCCTGTTCCTGCAGTTGTTGTTTACTTATTCACACTTCATTCGCTCATAAATAAATAACTAAATCCCTTTTGACCATGAATTGCAATAATAATTGCCGCTGCCTGCTAGCTGCCAATTATAATTACAAACTTAATTACGGCCACATTGGCGGCAGGAAACCTGCCGGGCATTCCGACGACTCAAATCGACTCGACTCGAGTCGACTTGACTTGACTCTACTTGTCGGTCACAAGGTTGTCAGTGGTGCTTCACTTCATTTCACATCATTTCACTTAGGTTTACCTACTACACCGATCACCTCACCACTCCTCACGTCTTTACCACACTTTAGTTCACGGCCATTGCGCCAGGAGGAGATATAGCTAAATTAATACAGATAAAATCCAGTTCGTGTGGGACCTATACCATATAAAGCTGATGAAATGGCACACAAGTGATGATGTATTGTAGGAGGGTGGAACGCGTGAGTTGTATAAATAATAAACCACTGAGAATGAGACAAAAGGATGCGCCATTAATTGTAAATCATTCGTGGAATAAGTTATCTTTACAAGAAACTGATTTACAGTGCGATTGTCATTTGGTTTTACACCCTACAGCAGTGCAGAAACTTAATGAATTGTATGATTTATCTCAAATTTACATTCTCAATAATATACTAAGTATAGGAAACTTTCAATTTTCAGTTAATTGTGATTCAATAATTCTATAATTTAGAGAACATTTATTACGGTTTAGTCAAAGTTTAAACTTTGGCATTTGCAATAAATACCAAATCCAAGTGTAAAGTGACACAATTAATCTCCTAATTTAATTAATTCCCTAATATCCATATCATTTTTAGATTCTGTATATCTAAATTTATTTTGAGTCAAATTTTGGTGTTGATCTGTCTATCCTTTCCAAGGTTATAGTCAAATATGTACAGGGTATTTATTAAACTATTAAATTCATGTGGGATTACTATGAAGGGGTACTTATCATGTTTTTATTTGAAATATTTACTCAGCGCTATATTTTTCCATTTAAATGGTCTCACGGAATGTGCCACTGGGCATGGCATCTCCCATACAAGAAACATTTTAAAGATGCTTTATGTCGACAGTTCTTATAGTGATATCAATATATTTCACGCCATGGTGTACTTCACGCCAAATTCTTTAAATTCATCACACCGAGATTCATCACACCGAGACTCACCACCCCGCAACTCAGCACACATAAACTCACCACACATAAACTCACTACACATAAACTCAACACTCTAAAACTCACCACACTAAAACTTATCAAAAATTATAACTGCTTCTACTCGAAAGAATTCTATGGGTAAGAATTCAACTAAGAATAACTCCACGAGGAAAAACTCTTCGTAGATGAGTTCTACAGGAAACAGTCTCAACACTCTAAAACTCACCACACTAAAACTTATAAAACTTATAACCACTTCTACGCGAAAGAATTATATGAGTAAGAATTCAACGAGGAATAACTCCACGGGGAATAACTCCACGGGAAAAATTCTACGGAGAAGAGTTCTACCGGAAAGAACAGTCTGGAGAAGAATTGTCTTTGAGAAGAGTTGTTTTTTGGCGGAGAAATATTTTTCTTTTGGTTACGACATTTATAACACAAATAAAAAAAACTTCCGCATCGAAGCACGGGTCCCTGCTTGTCGGTTATAATTCCCAAGATACTGACGGAAAACTTTAAAGTTCTCCCCCTAAAAAAACATTTTTTTAGGCTGAGCGCACTAGGGAATAACATTAATCGTTTGCGAAGGTTTAAAACTTTTTCTTACTTAACATCAAGTATTTAATATTTTTGCGAGAAAGAATGTAGCTTTTAGAATATCTACCACGGTCGTTTAGTATCATCTGTACATTTTCTATATTTCCGTATTTCCCCCTTTTTGTCGTGTGCAATTCGTCTTTATTTTCATTGACAATTTGTTAGCGCTACATAAATCCACTGGACATGACAAGGCTACTGCTGGTTCCAACTGTGCCACCACATAGCACGAATATCTTTTGTTGGCCTACCAACTGACCGAACAACCGACCGACCGAGTGATCGACCGGCCGGCCTGCCTGGAAATGAGATTCAATTAAAATTGCAAAATCCTCGCAAGTAAGACAACATCGACGACACTCTCGTGCGTGATTGAAATACATGGTCATGAGTAGGTACTAAAGGTAGCGCGGTACATGGTATAGTGTAGAATAATCGCTGGATTTATGTGACGTTGTCATATGAGTCTTACATAGTCGGACTTTAGCAGTTGAAGGTCTCATCATAAGTTGTATATCATGATTTATAGATAGAGCTTTAGTTTTCGCAATGAGATTTACCCGAGGCTTTAGCAAACTTTTAACCCTTTGGCTTAACTGAAATCCAAGGATTTGCTTGTTGATTGCCTCAACTATTTTCATAGTGCTTTTTATTTTACATAAACTTTGGACGGTCGTTCGGTCGGTCGGTCGGTCTAACTTGCTTCCTGTGTTCGAGTCACTAAATACTATATCTCTTTTTTTGTGCTCCGCAATCTCATGCTCTATCAAGAATCTTTTTTTATATTAAAAACCCTTTTTCAAGCAGCATCCACCATTTTAATACCCACTAGTTGGTTCAGTAACTCTACTCTATTACAGACTCCACTTGAAAAACTATTTTGTCCCAATTGAAAGATATTCTCTACTACCCTTTTTTTGAATGTCGCATATCCTTTGATTTGTTTCTACTACCTTCTGGCCGGCCAACGTCATTACTCGGCACAAAACAAGAAGTCGTCGCAGTTCGAATGTTCAACATGGAATTCTATCAGATTAATGCATGTTAATACTGTCGCCAATTTAATAGATACATGTGCAGGACCCAACCCAACCCTGCCCTGTCCTGCTCTGCCCCCTTGGTGTGTTCTCTGCCCGTCCGACCACTTGCTGTGGGCCTAGCCAAGAGGCTTCAGTTTATTGATTTTTTTGCAGTTTTTTCAGTTTGGTTTTTCTTTTGTTTCAGCCACATTCCAGCAGTTGGTTAGGCCATGTAGTAGCATGGCGTAGAGTCGCAGCTACTTTTAGTACTTTTTGCGCTTCTTTTCTATGCTTTCTGCTTTTTTTTGTGTGTCTTGTGTGCCTTGCCGTGGCAAATAAGCAGGTGCTTCTTGAAACATGCTCGTTTTAATTGATGAGGGATTTAAGGATTCCTTTTTTTTTGTATTCATTTTCCACTGATACTAATGGGGTTTTTATGCTTTGCTTTTCCTATTCTGATTTAAAACATTGCTGTGTGTTGTGTTTTGTTGATCCAGGGTGCATCATTAATTGGTTAACTGAAGTAGGATAGGATAACTAATTAATAAAAAACGAAATTTGTTTTTAAGGTGAGAGTTTAATTAAATGTACAAGACGGGTTTAATTGAATCCTTCATAAAGTTTTATTTTTAAATTTTATTCTTTGATGTTTAACAGGCTGAAATTAGCGAAGAGGTTGTTGGTTGTTAAAACGACTTTCGATAATGTAAGGTAAAATCACGATATTCTTTAATTTTATAACAAGCTTATTTAATGAATATGACAATGATCGAAATCTAATGATTGATGATTGTCAGAATATTTAAAGAGATACAAGATTGATGTCGTGGGTAAAATTTTTAGTCTTGAAAAGACTTGACTTGAAAAATGTTCAAATGGTCTTCCGCAAAAATGCTTGCCTAAAAAATTGGGCCTTGTCAATAGAGTTGATTTTAATGCGAGCAAGTGTAGTCTTTCATCGCACAAAAGATTAGAGGGATGAATCCATGCTTTTGTGAGATAACCCCCTCAATAATAACCCTGAAATTGTGAGTATTTCGAATTCAGCTGCTCCTGACATTCTTGCCATTTCAATTCAAAAGTGCCTCCGATGGAACGATCATATCCCTACAGGGAAATTTTATTGACTCTCCTAGTTCAGATTCTCTCATATATGAATCGATCATATCCCTACGGGAAAATTTTATTGACTCTCCTGTTCAGATTTTCTTATATGGACACCTTCTGCAGACCTTTAGACCTATCACTGAGCTGGTCTTCAATTGGAGAATCTGATTCTGTTAAAAAACCTTCCTCCCATTAACCTAATATTTCTTTCTACGATCAACACTGTAGATTGCGTGAATGAGGGGCATCCCCTGAGTGTTGGTTATTTTTTAAAAATATGACTGAACATTTTGAGAACTCTTACGTGGTAGTGTAAAATGGGTTCCTGATTTAAGACCATACATTATAATATGAATTAACCCTATTAGGAAATGTATGATCATGGTCTAATCATGTTGATTATGTATCTGGGTGGGGTTTGGGACATGATTAAATATAATGATCAGTTCCCTATCATGACAATTTGTATTACTGTTGAATGATGCTTTTTTTTCACTCAAAAATCAAAATTTTAAGAAATTCGATAGAGGTATAATGAATACTCAATCAAATCGACCAAAAATGTCAAATTGAGATTTGGATTTTGACTAAATTCGGACAATTGATTAATATTATAGGAACAAAGAGTTACTTTTGTAGGTTTATTCAAAAGAGAATCAATTCGACGACAATAACAGTTCTATTTTGTTTAGTTTTATTGAAATCGCTATCATTTTCTTATCAAAGATATGATTTCAACGGTCGGTACAGAGACAAAAATATTGAACGTAAATATAACAACTGAGATTAATTGTTACAAAATAATTAATTCTATCAATATAATTAATTGGATATACAAAATATTTAATAGTATAAATTAAATCCTTTATGTGTTTTTGAATATGCTTATATTGTATATAACATACACACCAACCGACAGTTTTACAGCCACAACACAGTTTTAAATTAACTTCACAGTTTTATAGTCACATTGATTCATCGCAATGCGTGCTGGCCTATTCGGTTCGTCGGTTCATTTTTCCGTGCATCGTGCCTATATCATGATTTTGATATTCTTCACTCTTATTTGTGATTAGTATTTCCCTTGCATTATATATAATTATACTGGTAACTGGTTCAAACTTCGAACAAAAGTAGCAAAAGTAGTTAGGTAAAATAGTAAAATAAAATAAAAAATTAATTATATATAAATAAATAATAAATTTTTCAAGATAAATACATAAATAAATTAATAAATAGATAAAAATAAATAAATTAATAAATAGATAAAAATAAATAAATTAATAAATAGATAAAAATAAATAAATAAAAATCAATAAAAATAAATAAAAATAAATAAAAATAAATAAAAATAAATAAAAATAAATAAAAATAAATAAAAATAAATAAAAATAAATAAAAATAAATAAAAATAAATAAAAATAAATAAAAATAAATAAAAATAAATAAAAATAAATAAATAGAAATAAAAATAAATAAAAATAAATAAAAATAAATAAAAATAAATAAAAATAAATAAATATAAATAAAAATAAATAAAAATAAATAAAAATAAATAAAAACAAATAAAAATAAATAAAAATAAATAAAAATAAATAAAAATAAATAAAAATAAATAAAAATAAATAAAAATAAATAAAAATAAATAAAAATAAATAAAAATAAATAAAAATAAATAAAAATAAATAAAAATAAATAAAAATAAATAAAAATAAATAAAAATAAATAAAAATAAATAAAATCAATACAATTAAATATCATATTGGCGATGAAACAATTAAAAATTAATTTTATTAAATTTTTTTTTCTATATTTACACATATATTTTTTTTTCTGTGCAGCTAATGAAATTGATATAATTTTTTCGTTTTGATGAAATTTACCATATTAGATAAGAAAAGATTATGTCTAGATCATGTTTTTCATGTAACTGATCGGATTACGACCAGGTAAAAATTACTTTCCACTAGAAATAACGATTTGAAAGTTAAAAAACCGCATAAATGAAAACTATTTTTAAAATAATTTTGTGTTGCACCCATTAAATATTTTGTTCATGGGATTTTTTATTTCAAAAAGAATACATTTTGTACTGCAGACATTTTTTTAATATTTAGTGGAAAAATAAATTCATGTTTTTATACGTTTTTTATTCCTATTAATCAATTAGAATGTCCTCTTTTTTATATGAATTTTTAATGAATGAAATTTTTTGTAACCTTTTCAAAATAAACCAGACCATCAGTCTATTATTTCGCAGAAAAACATCCATCAGTCTTTCACTCTTTCAGTCATTCTTTCACTCTAAACTTTTAATTTAATTAATGCGCTCTGCGCTGCGTAGCTAAATGCCGTTAAAACCCTTCAAAACCCCGACTAAATAATGCCTTACCGACTGACTATACAACTAAATGACTTGTTTTGTACTTTTTTTAAGACTGACTTGACTGACTGACTGACTGGTGTTGGTGCTGTTCAGACTAACAGAACTAATCGAAGCAATTTGTTAAAATGTCAGCTTTGTGCAAACAAGAAAAACAACAGCCTCAACTATTACAACGACGACACCTTTCTGTTTTTGAGGTGGCAGCCTTACATATGCGTCCTCCACAAATGTCAGACAGACACTCGAAAGGATTACACACAAAATTACACCAAGATAAAGAGTTGGATCTAAATTTGAATTTAAATTGGAGACTTTGGCAAAGTTTCTGTGTTCATTTAATTCATTTGAATAAAACACCCAAAAAACAACAAGAGCACTTTTTACACCTAACTTTGACAGGCATTCTCCACATTGTGCTGTGGTCCTTCGCGTTGCTTTTCTTCTTGCAAATGAAGATGCATCACCTGGCAAACCAATGCCCCAGCGGGATTGTGCCAGGTGTCATTATTACTCGTTGTGTGTGGGCGGGGTTTTTGTGTGTGGGGTCTGACTACTGACCAACCAACCAACCAACCTTCTCACAGCAGGCATTGCTGTCATTTGTGTCGTACAGCGGTTTTTATGCGATTAAATTAATGAGATTTTAAAGTGAGCGTTTGCCGACAACAACAACCGCACAACAACCCAACCCGAAAGCCAGTCTTCCGTGTCCCATGTTAATAGCGTTGCAACATTAATGGTATCATCCGCGTTGTTTCTGCTGCTGTTGCTGCTACTGCTGGTGGTAATGATGTTGGTAATACGTTGGAAATCAGATACATTAAATGCTTATTGTAAATGTTTTTCATTTATTTACAAAAGCTTTCATTACAAATTAAATACTTTGTGTTTTGTATACATATCATTTCCATGCAGTTGCTTTCCCCATGGTTAGTTATTAATTAACTTTGATGTATTTTTTATTTTTAAAACTGATTTTCTATATAGAAATACTACCCTATGCGAAGATCAAAGTTTGAAACTTTGACGAATAATGGTCTCGATTTTGAATTCGCTTCATCGTTTTGGTTATGTTTCGGTTTTAAGTGTTGTAACGGCACTGTATACCAATTTCAAATTTTTGATATTTTTATAAATCTTCCTTTTTTCCTATTTACGTAAATATAGCAACTGAGATTAATTGGAACAAAATAATTAATTCTTTCAATTTAATTAATTGAATATACGAATTATTTAATAGTAAAATTTAAATACTGTCTGGGTTGGTGTATATGCTAAAATATATGAATATATATCATATACACCAATCGACAGTTTTAGAGGTGCTACACAGTTTTAAAGCCACGCACAGTTTTAAATTCACTACACAGTATTACAGGTACTGTTGTATCGATCTTATTTTACATTGGTTCATTGCAATGTATGCTTGGCTATTCTGTTAGTTTTTCCCTAAATCGTGCGTATATCATGACTTTGATATTCTCCTCTCTTATTTGTGTTTAATATTTTCCCTTCGTTATATATAGTATTATTGTTGACGTAAAAGTGGTTAAAAAATCGTAAAAAAGTTGTAAGTAGTACAAAAAATATGAAATAAAAATAATTATGAATAAACAATGCATTAATAAATAATAAAATAAAACTAATAAAAATAAAAAATAAAAAAAAACATTTTTATTTTCATCGGTTGTAATAATTTTCTTTAAGTTTTTGTTCAATTATTTTATTAATTAATATAGTTAAATGTTTAATCAATACTATTAAATGTCAAAAACGATATGTTATAGTAATTTATAGATTTTTCATATGGAGTAACAAAATTGCATTACATTTTTAGCATTATAAACTTAAATTCTGAACATAATAAAATATTCAACTGAAAAATTGCTACAATCAAACGAATTATTAAAATGACGCATAAATTATTACCCAACGTTAAGACAGATTCATTCATTAGCAGCAATTTGCGTCGCCTAATCTTATTTTAACCTTTGACCTTTTGTAAATAATTTATGAGACCGCAAATTCCTTTTATAGATCCACATTAATGAAATAGCACAAAACACTCCCATTATTTAATGTGCGTCATGTTCAGCAAATAAACGATACTATGTACTTCAGACAAACTAATGGATATCGTGTTGAAAATTGGGCAATACCAAAAAATAAAAAATAAAACAACGAAATACTAGCTATAGTATCACTATATATTAAATAATAAAGTGAAACATGATTTTTTTTTCGTTCTTCGTTGTCTATCAAAGTCACGTCGCGTATCTAATCTAGAAATATATTTATGTATTTATGAAATGAAATAATAATAAAACAAAAACGACTGACGACATGTTTGAAAATTGTGCGTGAATACAAAACAATGAAAAGCTATAATAACAATAAAAGCCTGAGAGCACTGAACGAAATAATAGGATATTTTTAATAAGTTATAAAAATTTTGATAACGGATATTTTTCAATCGTTTAGCCTAATATTGTATATTAGGTTATTATTACCTGATAATACGATTATGTAAATGTTCGGTTTATAACAAAGAACAAAAAGCGAAATGATCAATTCCTTAGCATACCCAGTGGGAAATGTCATCAAGAAACATTATTCACCAATTTTATGATTCACCTATTTCAGGTCAGTACCATCAGTACCAAATGATATTTTCATACAAATGTCCCCCACATCATGCATGCAAGCACAGAAAAAATTCATCAATATGATGAATTTATTCATAAATATTATGAATTTGTCTACCAACTACCAGATTCATCATATTGATACCACCGTTTATTAAATGACGTATTGATAATCATTCATTACATATATGAACTAATTCATACTATCGAAAATCATAGTGAAGAACAAAAGTTTCAATACAATGAATTTGAATCATCATATTTATGAATATAATCAATATCTATTAATTTGTTCAAAATATTTATGATTATTGTATTCAATATGATGAATATTGTTGAACTTATATTTGTTTTCTAAATAAATTAATTGATAGTAATATTTTGTACGAATTTAAAAAAAAAATTGGAAAATAATTCATAAAAAATGTTGTTGGAAAAAATTTGGAAAAAAAATCGAAAAAAAAATATTAGAAAAAAAAAATTGTTCTGAAAAAATAAGAAATAAGATTTACTTGAGAACTGAGATGTATGGCAAAAAATGAAAAAAAAAAATATTTTGAATGAAATTTGGTTTGATAAACATCATTCTTCAATATGATGTACATATGTGTTGTATTTTATGTATTTGTTCATTAATATGATGAAACGTATTCTTCAAACACAGTTCATCTTATTAAAGAACACTTTTCGATAGTTACCAAGCGTTCATCATATCATATTTGTGAACGCCTTCATAAGATTGATGTCGTTTGTCATTAATATTTTGAAATGGTTCTTCAATACAATGAATCATGGTTTGAAGAACGGAATTCATCAATATGATGTACATTTTTTTCTGTTTGACTTGTCATTAACGATGTCATCAGGTGATTGTCATATCTATAAAAAGATATTGACTGTTTAATGGGTTTTTTTAAAGACTTGTCTTAGAAAGCTACATAAATGAAATCTTAATGGACAAGATTTTCATAATGACTTTGAAATATCTATGACGAGTTATGGTGCATGACCTATTCTTTAATGACCAAATTTAGCAATATCTACGATTTATCATTGATGCCGTTGTCGTCAAGGAGTTCATTTCCTGCTGGGTGGCTCTAGAATAATTTAAATAAAGAGTAAAGAGATAATTTTGAGTATAGAAGAGGTTTTGATTTGGAAATATGTTTACGGCATTTGGTACAACATTGCAATTATAATATTATTAAATTAGTATGTGTTTAGTTTATTGACAGACACTCTAAAGAACACAAAATTAAATTTCAAAATATTTTGAGTTTCATATCAAAAATGTATTAATTATTATGATATCGAATTCAAAAATGATCCTCAAAAAAAATATTTTTTATACTATAAAAAAATAGTTGTTAACTCATTTTCATTCTCATTTCACACACAGAAAAAAAATTCCCTCAAATACCATTAAAATTGGTCAATAGGACAATTATTGATTTAATAGTATACAAAAAATAAATCTCTTCATATAAACTCTATGGTAATGTCATGGTATTTTCTAGTATTTAATGGTATTTTCCGATTAAAATAATAATTTATCCTATTGACAATTTTTAATAGTATAAAACTATTATTTATATAGTATTTTTTTCTGGGTGTATATATCATCATAAGACTCTTACAAAATACTATTTTTTTTGATAAAAAGTATTAATTTTAAAATCTAGTGCAAATGATTCAAGTATAATTCGCATCCAAATTTGTAATTTGAATTTTTAAACAAACCCGATTATATTTAGCATAAACTGTGAAACGTAAATATCTTTTTATAACATTTTCAACTCAATTTAATACGTTTAATTTTTATTGAATTTAAAAACTCTTAAATCAAATTTTTTGTTCGTTCGTTTAAAATGGAATCCGAAACTCAATTCCCCAGTGTAGCTGTTATTTTATTATATGCCATGCTATGATGTGATGTGGTGGTGGTGGTGGTGCTGGGGTTGTAGTACTATGGTGCATAAACGGCCTCAGAATGGTTTGCGTGCTCAGAAATGATTTAATTTTAGCTGAATTTTGCGCATAACTGGGTCAACATGATGTTTTTATTTTTTTTTCTGTTCGAGGCTTCCATGGTAAAAGCAGCGCGTATTTATTTCAATACCGAGTGGGTTGACGAAAGGGACGTTTTGTATATCAAAACACGACTCGGAAGGAAGACATGTTGTTGTTGCGGTTGTATTATAGTCTGTGTGCTGTTATAAAAACGATTATCTGAAGTGTAAACACAAAATGTTTATTACGCTTTGGTATAACACAAAAATTTAAATTATAAGTGTTGTCATAACGCAGTGAAAAACCACTCTAGAACCTAATTTACTTAATATAACAAAGTATGTCCAACTGTGCAATATGCGGGAGGTGCTAATTTTAGGTTAACTACAGAGGTTTTTTTGTCAACTTTTTTTGTGCAAAATTATAAACAAACACAAAAAACCTTTCAACGCTGTACAAAATATATATGACAGGCGGACAAACAGGCTCAATGGACACCCGGACAGACTGATACGCTCTACAGAAACATCAGCCAGACATTTTAATGCTTATGACAGCTCATTGACATGGCGACAAGCATTTATTTTAGTTATTTATTTGGGGGCCTTTATGGATTTTTATTTCACGCATATCATGTAAATAACGAAATAAGAGTCATTTAAAATCATGTCCGACGTGAGTCGCAGTAGTTTCATGGTTTTTTGTTTTCGACTTTTTTTCCTTTTTTTTTTTTCAATTTTAAATGCATTGAAAAATGCGCCACCTACCTACCTGTTTGTAATTTCAACACTCGTGTGTCAAACCAGCTGAGCGAATGTTTGTCAGACCGTTCAAACGAACGAATGCATGAACGAACGAACGAACGAACGACGTTTAATGACGCTACCATTTCTTTCATTTCAGTCAATGACAATCAATGCGATTTCGTTCGAAAATCATTCGAAATCCTGCTAATGACATTAAGTATTCACGCCACGCTAAATACGCTTTACATGGGGTATTCATGCTGGTGGGTGTCGGTCGTCTCACCGATGACTGGCGTAAAACTGATTAAACTGGCTGTTGTGTCATGGCGCTGTTCAAAGGTGCTAAAACGGTGCTAATGACAGGCGGTGGTCGTGGCAACGGTGATTTGAATTATTGACGTAAATCATTTAGGCAAATGCGAAAAATTATTTACAAATGTATTTGAGCTTAATTTGTTTTGATTAGAATTTAATTATGAGCTTATTGTGATAAAATTCAGTGGATTTAACAGCAAAGCAATAACGAACATGCATGAAATGTTTAAGGCTTTCACTTAAATTAAAAGTTGTTTATGAGGTAAAGGTCTTTTAATAAAACTACTATATTACTATTAGTATTTTGTGATTTACTAAAATTATTCTTATCATTTAAACTTTGTATTAATTCTATTATTCTAGACACGAACATGACTTGATCTAACTGATCGTGTCATGACAATATTCATTGATTAGTTTCCAACCATAACCCTAGAATAATTTCTATCATCGTATCGTCATGTACAGAATTATCACCATATTCATGAATTTCGTTCTACAAATTATGGTTCATTGCATTGAAGAACGATGCATAATACTGATAACTAGAAAACATCAATGTTATGAATTCATTATCAATTTGATGAATGACCGAAATCGTGTTCTTCAATATAATGGACTGTATGTGATCTGAATTGTATTGTAGCCGCGGTAGCTCAGTGGTTAGTGCGTTGGACTGCGAGCCGAAAGGTCCCCGGTTCAAGCCTGGACTGGGACTAACAACATTTTTTCATAGAAAAATTTTTCTATACCGCGCTACCTCTCGTCAGTAAATGGCAAACCTACGAGAGTAAAACCATTGCCTATGAAAAAGCTCTCACCCGCCGTTCGGATTCGGCAATAAGCTGTAGGTCCCACCACTTTGAGTACAAATATAACACGCACAGCTTAAAATGGTGAGAGTGCTCGGCCGAAGTACTGTACATGCTTTCATTAAATTACTGAATTTCACTGCTGGGCTGATTAATGCATGCAATTAACATTGGTTGCTATATTGACGTCGATTAATGATTTCTGTGTGAATGCTTTAGTTTCTTAATTCTACTTATTCTATATCATAACTAAACATATCATTCGAACAATATCATAAATCTCTACAAATATCACTCTATAAACAATATTTTCCAACACTTTTACGTGTGAACATTTGTAACTCTAACCGTATTTAGAGCTATGAAAAACTGTTTTTTTCCAGTATTATTTAACGCTTTTAAATTGCTGGCAATCGCGTGGCGCAATTTATGAATTATTGACAGTCGCAGCAGCGGCAACAGCATTAACGGCACTGCTGAGGATTCAGGTACCATCAACAGCAAATAACTATAGCAACAGCCATGTGTTTCGTACTACCTGGCAGCAAACATTTACTAACGTTTTGTGTGCTCATGTAATTAGCTGCAGCATTTAAGAGTCTGCTCTGCGGTGTGGATTTTTTATAAGTTTATCGACCATTTGGTGTGATGCCAACTAACCAACCAGTCAGCCAGCCAGCTAACCGACCGACCGAACAGACAGTCCAGCACAAGTGTGCGATTTTAGAGTTGATTGGTGTGATTTCAAAGCACTAAGAAAAAATAAAATATGAAATTTGTTCTTGTTTAAAATATTTTTTTTTCGCAAAGTAACTAAAGATATAATTGTTGAAAAAAACATATGTTTACTACAAGCATAAAAATATATTTTAAAATATATTAAACATATTATATTTATCTGTTTTGAATATACTATTTTATAGTTTTGTATAGTTTTAAATATATCAATACTTATAATTTCAAATAATAATATATTTGTTTCTCAAGTATATTTTTAAAACTTAATTCTCGGAAATATGATATCTAATAGAAGATAATTTTAGGCTTTTCTTAACTGTTGAATATGTAACTTTTCCATTATATGTTATCCAAAAACATGTATGCTTCCAACAAATATATATGTTGCCAATAAAAATATATGTTTGCCACAAACATATATCTGTACCACAATCTTATATGTTTACCACATACATTCATATATTTTCTACAAATATATATATATATATATATATATATATATATATATATATATATATATATATATATATATATATATATATATATATATGTTTCCCACAAACATATATGTTGCCCATGAAAATATACATTTGCCACAAACATTATATATTTTCCACAAATATATATGTTTCCCACAAAAATATATATGTTTCTCACACACATATATGCCGCTCACAATTAGCCAAAAATATCCTTACAAAGAAAAGTTTATGACTATTTAAAAATATGTTTTAATTATTTAATACATTTATTTAATTTTTTATAAAATACGAATACAAAATTCACATTTTCCAAGTGTATTTGCTACAAGTATCTAAATGTTCGGTTGTTGGTTTTGCAATGCAGTAATACGCGTCGCACTCACGTGCTTTAAGCACGATTCATTGCAATCGCGTATATTTTTGCGGTATTTTAGCCTAATGTTTTAGCCAAATGCATGGCCGGGGCAGTCACTTAGTTGGTCAACCGCGAACGCAGCGCACTAACAATAACAACAAAAACAATGTAAACAACAATACTAAAAACCGCTAAAACGTTGCGCTAAAGTGGTAGAGTAACAACGGCACAAATAAAAATCAAAACAACAGAACACAAACGTGCTAAAATTATGCTGATTGTTTGCTTTAAATCTTTTTTTCTTTTTTGTTATTTAATTTTATTTCTAATTTTTTGTCTAGAATTTTTTTCTTTTGTTTTTTTATTGTGACTTTTATTTTATTGCATAATAGCTTGACTTTTGCCACACAACGAAACGGTTGTAAAGTGTTTTATGTTACTTATTTTTTTAAAATTTTTGCAGTTTTTTGTATGATTTATTTATTTTCATATTTTATATTGTTTTAATTGTTAGAGTATTTTTGTATATATATATTAAAAAAAACATTTTTTCATTAATATTTTATTTATTTATTTAATTTTTTGTATTTTTTACAATATTTTAAACTTTTTTTTATAATTTTTTTTGTAATAATTTTTTAATTTCTTTTTATTTCTCATATATATTTTTTTTTTAATTTTTTATATGTTTTTTTTATTTTATTATAATGTTTCCAGTTTTTTATAACTTTTTATAATTATTTTTTTTATTGTTTTATGATTTTTAAATTTTTTCTGTAATAATTTTTTATAATTTTTTATAATTAGTATAATTTTTTACAATTATTTTATAATTTTTTATAATTTTTATAATTTTTTATAATTTTTTATAATTTTTGATAATTTTTTATAATTTTTTATAATTTTTTATAATTTTTTATAATTTTTTTTAATTTTTTTTAATTTTTTATAATTTTTTATAATTTTTTATAACTTTTTTTAATTTTTTATAATTTTTTATAATTTTTTATAATTTTTTATTTAATTTTTTTTAATTTTTTATAATTTTTTATAATTTTTTATAATTTTTTATAATTTTTTATAATTTTTTATAATTTTTTATAATTTTTTATAATTTTTTATAATTTTTTATAATTTTTTATAATTTTTTATAATTTTTTATAATTTTTTATAACTTTTTATAATTTTTTATAATTTTTTATAATTTTTTATAATTTTTTATAATTTTTTATAATTTTTTATAATTTTTTATAAGTTTTTATATTTTTTTATAATTTTTTATAATTTTTTATAATTTTTTATAATTTTTTATAATATTTTATAATTTTTTATAATATTTAATAATTTTTTATAATTTTTATAATTTTTTATAATTTTTTATAATTTTTTGTAATTTTTTATAATTTTTTGTAATATTTTATAATTTTTGATTTCTTATAATTTCTTATAATTTTTTATAATTTTTTATAATTTTTTATAATTTTTTATAATTTTTTATAATTTTTTATAATTTTTTATAATTTTTTATAATTTTTTATAATTTTTTATAATTTTTTATAATTTTTTATAATTTTTTATAATTTTTTATAATTTTTTATAATTTTTTAAAATTGTTTTTAATTTTTTTTTTGAATTTTTATAATATGTTATAATTTTTTATAATTTTTTATAATTTTTTATAATTTTTTATAATTTTTTATAATTTTTTAAAATATTTTATAATTTTTTATAATTTTTTATAATTTTTTATAATTTTTTATAATTTTTTATAATTTTTTATAAAAATTTTTTATATTTTTTTATAATTTTTTATAATTTTTTATAATTTTTTATAATTTTTTATAATTTTTTATAATTTTTTATAATTTTTTATAATTTTTTATATATTATTTTTTTTGGTATTTTTTTATATTTTTTTATATTTTTTTATAATTTTTTAAAATTTTATTATAATTTTTTATAATTTTTTATAATTTTTTTATAATTTCTAATAATTTTTATATTTTTTTATAATTTGTTTATGATTTCTTATAATTTTTATAATTTTTTATAATTTTTTGTAATTTTTTTTATAGTTTTTTATAATTTTTTATAATATTTTATAATATTTTAAAATTTTTATAATTTTTATAATTTTTTATAATATTTTAAAATTTTTATAATTTTTTCTTATTTTTAAAATATTTTGTTTTTTGATTAATCGGCACAATCAATTGCATTATTAATACGTGTTTAATTTGTGGCCTGACATTTAACACTGGCCCTTCCCACTCAATGTGTTTCTCATGCCGCCTGTAGCGCCCGGTTCTGGCCACAACTCTCGCGGGATGCACAGCAGCGCGCACCTCGTGCAAAAGCCAACTTGTTAACTCTACCGCACTTGGCCAATATTTGCACTGACAACGAACGGTTTTGTATTGTGTTGTGTTTGGCCAAAATAAATAAGCCGCATGCATTGCAATGTGGCTAAAAATAGAGAGAAAAGTTAAAAAGAAAAAAAAAGGTAAAAAAACGGCTCAAAAGCGCATTGCAAACAGTTAAACATGCCAAAGTGAAACTTGCAGTTTTGGCCATATAATCAACCGGCAACACACATCGACAGCATTTGGCTAGACACAGTCACTAAAGGCCAAAACCTACAACAACAGTTGCCTCTGACGATTATGTTTGCAGTTTGTTTAACTGAAAACTCGGTGCCGCCGTGCCACCCGAATACCACCAGCAGCCAGTCTGCCAGAAGTAGTGCCTACCACCGACGCCGTTGCAATTTAACTGATTTTCTACTCTTCCTTGTGCACATGGCTTTTCTTTGGTTGTTGCTGCTGTTGTAGTTGTTGTTGTTGTTGGCAAGAAGCCGTAAGACTTTTAACCTCAATTTAGACCTTAACATAAACAGTTTTTTTTTTTTTTTTTTTTTTTTTTACAAATTAACCAACGCTCAGGGGATGCCCCCTATTCATGCAAAGCACAGTGTTGATCGTAAGAAGGGATGATAGGTTAAAAGGAGGGAGGAAAGATAGAGTAGTGTCGGTGAATGTTTGTTTTGAACTTGCCAATATCAAAAATGTCCGGAAAAACGTACGCAGGGAGATTGTTCCACAAACGAATCGTGCGACTGAAGAACGAATTCTCTCTATAATGCGTGGTTCTGTTGAGAGCCGAGTCGACTACGAAGGGGTGGGCTTGGTTTGACGCCCGAGTAGAACGAGAGAACACACGACCTGGTGGAATCAGGCCATGTATTTCCCTCGAGCACTTGCCGTTGTAATACCTATAAAACAGGCTTACACACCCTACGGTCCTTCGGTGCTCAAGAGAACCAATAGACGATGAAATATTTTCATCCCCTATTAAATATATCGCACGTTGTTGGATTCGGTCCAGGAACTCCAAGGAGGATTTTGAGGCCCCTGCCCAAATGTGCGAATTGAATTCCATTTTAGGCCGTATATAGGTAATGTAGACAGTGCGTAAGTCAGCAGGAGTGAAGTATGTTTTACACCGTTTTAAAAAACCGAGGCACTTGGCCGCTTCTTTCGACACGTTAAATATGTGGTCATTCCAACGGAGATCACATTGAATTGATATGCCCAGAACGTCAAGAGCAGCTGACTGCGCAATATCCACAGCACCCATATTGAGGGGAGGGAGGGGTGAATCCATTCTTTTGTGAGATAACATACAACATTGGGTCTTGCTTGCATTAAAATCTACTCTGTTTGCAACACCCCACTCGGAGATTGATTTAAGGTCATTATTGAGTGTGTCATTCATAGTGCGTCGTTTACTCTCAATCTCCAAAGAGTTTGGGCGCTTGTTGAACGAATATGAATGACAAATGTTACTGTCATCTGCAAAGGAATGAATTGGGTTCTGGGTCAATGACAGAAGGTCATTGATAAATACCAGAAATAGGGACGGGGATAGGACGGAACCCTGCGGAACTCCAGAATTGATGAAATGTTGTTCTGAAAGAACACCATCCATCGCAACTCGTATTGAACGACCCTGGAGAAAACTCGATATCCATCGAGTAAAAGATGCACCGACACCATATGCAATTAGTTTAGAAACGAGGGCTTTATGCCACACTCGATCAAAAGCCTTGGAAATATCGAGAGCAACAGCCTTGCTCTCCCCGAAAAGGTGAACACAATTATTCCACTTTTCGGAGAGGACCGCCATCAAGTCACCTGTGGATCTGGTCCTACGGAAACCGTATTGTCGGTCACTGAGCAATTCGTTGTGCTCAAGATAGTTCACAAGGTGGAAGTTAATTACGCTCTCCATTACCTTGGAGAGTGCAGAGCATATTGCAATGGGTCGGTAATTGGCAGGGTTCGTGGCCTCGCCCTTTTTCGGAACTGGCTGGACATTGGCAACCTTCCAACAAGATGGAAAAACTCCTGTCGTGTAGGAGATGTTGAAAAGGTTACGCAACGGACAAGCCAGCGTTGACGCGCACTTCTTCAACACATGGGCAGATATGCCATCTGGCCCAGAGGCTTTGTTAATTTTGAGGTTCGCTAAAACCTTTTTAACTGCTCGAGTTCGAAAATGTATCTCCGGCATTGCAGAAGAAACAAAATCGACGACAGGCAGTGGTTGATTACTATCTGGGAGCGTTGAATTATTTGCAAATAATTCTGCCAAGAGATTAGCTTTATCAACCGGGTCAGTGAAGGTCTGGCCATTCATACTAAGAGTTGGAGTAGACGATGTCGTCTGATTCTTCACCCTTTTTACAAATGACCAGAAATTTTTACTACCCCTGTGATAGAGTAGGACCTTTTTGCGCGCGTTTTGTTCGTGAAGAAACTTTTCGCGCAAGATCACGGCATTACAGCGATTCCTAGCCTGTATACGAAGTCTTTCAGTATCAGCATTCTTGTTAGAACGCCAAGTCTGAAAGGCTTCCTCTTTCGACCTGACTGCAATCCTGCAAGTCTCATTAAACCAAGAGTGGTCCTTGGGTTTAATGCTAATCTTTTTAGAAGGTATGAAGGACCGCATACCTAATAAAATAATATTTTGTACCATTAAAGCCGCGGCATTTATGTCTCTGTCTGCGAAACACAATTTCCAATTAAAGTTGCGAAAAAAATCATTTAACGCAACCCAATTTGCTTTTTCGTAAAGCCATACAGTCCTCTTCGGCTTATAATAAATCTACTCTATTGAGGGCAAAGTTGTCTGAACCACAAAGCGGTACTACATATTTTCAGGTTAAGCACACATTTCTTTGGTTGGAAAATCATCTCTCGACTGGGTTCAAAAGATAATCAGGCCTTTATGTGTTTTTCGAAAGAAAGAAGCAGCAAGAGATCATAATAATCTGCTGAATAGATGGCGTGTGCAATTATAATGATGTAGTTATTAAATAGTTTTCAAACAAAAACTTTGGTAATTTCCAGTTGGTGATTTCCAAAGCCACATTGGAAAATTCTTTCATTCTTATACTTTGATGTTGTAGACGTTGATGTTATAGTCGTTGAGCTAAGCCAATACATTTCGGAAACTGAATATATTGTTGTTAATATATTACACTAAGAAAAAAATACTATCAAATCAATAGTTTTGTTGCTATTAAAATTAGTAAATAGGATAAATTATTTCAATTGGTAAGTCCCATTAAATACTACAAAATACTATTATATACTATTAAATTGTTTTTGTATTCATATGAAAATATTTATTTTTTATATACTATTGAATCATTAACTGTAATATTGACAAATTTTAATATGTATTTCCTAAATAGCAGTATTTCCTAAATAGTAGTATTTATTATGGGTGTAAATATGATTTTAAATTTAATTTTTTCTTTCCCGAAAGATTTCTGTTCTACTTTCGTTTAGATGTTTTCAAATTATTCGTCGTTTATTTGACGGACAATAGATGTAGATAATCTAAATAGAATATTTCGTAAATTGTACACAAGATTATCATTATTTTGACTTCATGAACATCATCTACGCAAACAGAAAATAAACATGGTAAATTACTATACCATTTCCAACTGAAATTGCGAAAATTCCAAATTAAATTAAGATTTTCCATATGAAATTGAGAAAATTCTAAATGATATTGAAATTTTTCATTTGAAATTGAGAATATTTCAAATGAAAATGAGATTTTTCATTTGAAATTGGGAAAATTCCGAATGAAGATGAGATTTTTCAATTTAAATTGAAAAAATTCCAAATGAAATTGCGATTTTAATATTGAAATTGAGAAAATTTCATATGAAAATGAGAAAATTTCATATGAAATTAAGAAAATTTCATATGAATATGAAAATGAGAAAATTTCATATGAAATTGAGATTTTTCCATTTGAAATCGAGAAAATTTCAAAATAAATTGATATTTTCCATTTGAAATTGAGAACATTAAAAATGAAATCAGTGACTAAAACCTTTTGGGATATCGGTTCCGGTTCTGGTTTTAAGATTCCGATTCCGGTATTGATTATAAGTGTTCCTGATCCACACAAACATTTTATGAATTTCTGGTTCTGATTCCAGTTCCAAAAATCGAAACAGCTCCGTTTCCTATTTGGGCTCCAACGTTTTTGGGTAAACGTTTTATATATCATCGGTGTAATATAATAAAAATATTAATTTCCAATGAAAAATATTAAATTTCATTGTTTTCCCAATTTTAATTGTTCCAAATTCCAAACCAAAAGATATAGTTCTTTTGCAAATTTCTTAATTTCAAATCTCAATTTAATTTGTAATTTTCTCAATTTCAAATAAAAAAATCTCAATATCAAATGGAAAATCTCAATTGGAATTTTCCCAATTTAAAATGGAAAAATCTTAATTTCAATTGGAATTTTCCCAGTTTCAAATGGAAAATATCAATTACATTTGGAATTTTCCCAGATTCAAATGAAAAGCTCTCAATTTCAATTAGAAATGGTGTAGTATTTCAATAGAAAAACTAATAAAATTGGTCAATGGGATGTGTACCATAAGTTCAATAATATTTAAACTATTAATACAATACATTGTTTTATTCTTTGTAGAGCTTATTTTCAAAAGTAGTTGAATATAATTAAATATTATAGGTCATGCTTATTGTAATTAAAAGAGAACATCCCAGCAAACCAAACGATAATTTTACGATATCGAAACGATATCATTTATGGGCTCAAATTGCTGTTTTCGATAATCTATAATGATACGAAAACGATAGGGTTTTCGATAAAAACGAACCTGTCTAAAACGATATCGTTGTTTTTCTCGTTATAGATATCGAGATGATATCATAACTTGATATATTTTCGATAAACAAATTTTATTTGTTCAGAAAATTATATTTTTTGACAAAATAATAAAGAACACGCAATTAAATTTTCAAATACTTTGAGTTTCATATCTAAAATTTATCATTATTATATCGAATTTAAAAATTATCGTCAAATGGTTTGTAGGGATTATAAAATTAATGGTACAAGAACATATTGTATCAATAGTATCAGTATTACTGAACTAATGGGACACATCCTATTTAAATAGTAGACATTATTGTTTTTCTATGGAAATACTATTAGTTTACCATGAAATTTTTCTGGGTGTGCCGAAGTATCAAAATGTTGAAATATGAATTTCAAATCGTATTTTAGCCATTCCATATCAAATTAATCAATGGTTGCTACTCATCCTCTGCGATTTACATAGAAGTATGGCAACTGATATTTGGCGTCGGTAGCATTGGTAGCTCGTCTAGTTAGTGCGTTGGACTACGAGCGAAAAGTCGCTGGTGCGTTCGAACACGAGCCGAAAGGTCCGCGGTTGTAATTGGTGAGAGAGCTCGGCCTAAGTATAGGACTGTAGCGCCAAACTATTATTATTATTAATTGGCATCGAGATATGCATTGACCATTTTTTATGTTTTTCCGACCACTATTCCCATATGCTATTCAAAGTTTAAGAAAATCGTCAAAGACTATTATATGGTGGTTCATATTGAAATATTTCTTGATGCAGTTTCTAACATCAAGAAATATTGAGGTCCGTTAAGGTCTCGTTAGAATACTGTTACGAAAAGAGGTAATTTGCCCCACTGTGCAAACATTCAACAATAATAAATGAGACGCAAGACAATTCAGCGCACTAATGTGTTAGAAAGAGACGGAAGATCATTCAGCGTACTGAGCAATGTGCGAGAAAGAGATGGAAGATCTGCACATTAAAACACATGAGTGCGAATGAGATGCCAAAAGAATGCGTCACTCAGGAAACGAGTAGAAGGTTCTCGAAACATATCGAAGCTCGTGTGATAAATGTCAAGTTAAATTTTGGGCATGCAGCTGTTGTTAGAATTTGTTATTAGTAAAGTTGTTTATTAAATTGAATTAATAAAGTTAATTGTTATAATTTAAACCAAACATAAGAGTGTTTTTATTTTGTACACAATCCAGTGATACGAACTCGTAGAACAGCTTTCCGTAGACTGAATTTTCGTAACAATACTAATAAAACAATCTTTTCGAAAATTTCAGTAGTGGCCAATGGTCATTATCCTTGAACATCAAATTTTAGGTTATTAAAAAAAAAAAAATTCTCAAATCAAATTTTTTTTTGGTTTATTATAAATGTTCGAACGAAATAGAAATATGGTATTTTGAAGGCATCATAATTTTTTTCGACATTTTCCTCATATTTTTTTTTGGCAAAAAATGATTTTGCCATATTAAATTTTGACATTTTTAGTTTTCCGCATTTTTTTTTTCAACATTTTAGATTTCAACAGTTTTTTTTTCGACATTTTTGAGTTTCGTCATTTTTATTTTCTACATTTTTGCTTCGGTATTTTTAGTTTCGATATTTTAAATTTCGACTTATCCTACTAGACCCGTTCTAAACGATATTATTAAAATTTCTAATATTTTATGTGTTTGGACTTAATTTTAATTCATGCCAAAACATTCAACTATTTAAACTTAAAAATATTCATTTTAAAAAAAATGTTTGATTCCTAAATAAAATACGATACTTTTCCAGCAATAAATTTTAAATTTTCTACCACGACGTAATAAGTTCTATAAACCATACCATTAATTTATTAAACATAGCATTTTTTTATTTGTATATCTAAAAAATAAAATACGCTTGATTTACGTCTAATTTACTCAATGCTCAAATCAAATAAAATATAAATAAAAAAAAAGCAATTTCTTTGTAATATTAGCACGCCAATGAAAATTTGAATATATTAAAAATTTTTGCTTTGATCTATAAATGCGCCACTCACCACCACCCGCCCCATACCGCGACTGCTACTTTTATCAACTACGTTGTAGACTTCAAAGATTTGTGGGCTCATTTTTCACTTGTGCGGCAATAACTCTTGAGGTATAGCTTTCCAATTATATTGAGCAGATATTGAATATTTGAAAATATTGCAAATTACATTCTATGCAAATAACTGAAAAATCATTCATTTCATTTGCACCTCGCTCGACAGCGCATTATTGCTATTCTTATTCGTATTTTAAGACTTATTTCATTGTCGTCGTCGTCTGGTTACTTTGACTTTTCCTTTTTTTTGTTGGCAGACAACCACAAATAAGACAATGGCAATAATTTGCAGCTCCTTTGACAGCCACAAAAGTACCGAGTTATACTCCAAAATATGTATAAAGCAACGGTTTTGAATGCCAAAACATGATGCCGAAATGTGGATTGTGGGCGGTCTGGTATTTTTGTATAGCTCGAACCTTAATTTTTTTTTTTTTTTGAGACCTTACTCTATTATCATGCGTCTGCTTGACTGAATCTGAGGTTGCTGCTACTACTACTAATACTTTTTCTACTGCTATGGTAACCTTTTGACGCTATGAAAATATATTTCATCTTTTAGTCAGCTGTCAAATTAAATATTCAATAGTTATGTAAATTATGTAAATTTGCAAAATATACTCGACTCGTTGCTGGCAAAAATATTATTATCGAGTTGTGCATTTGAACTTGTGTGCGGTGACCTTTTTCTTACTCTTTGGAGATTTTCTTTATTTTACTCTTTTTCCCTTTTCTTAACTTTTTTTTGTTTTCTTTATTTTTATAGAAATTATATTTACAAATTGTGGATTGTGCATTTATGAAATTGCTAGCGCCATTTTACGTTTGACATGTTTTATTTTTTTTTGATTTTATAAAATTACTTGAGTTGTTTTTTCTTTGAAACTTCCCCTTTAGAAGTATTTGCAAATTTACGCTTCATTGAAGTCCGACAATAGCCTATCAAATGTTATTTCCTTTTCTATATCTTGAGCACTTTTTATGCGCATTTTTCTTTTTATCGGTTTTTCTAGAATTTTTTGTCTATTTCTTTTTTCTTGGGCTTTTTGCAAGTTTTATCTCTGGACGGTGACATCAAAAAAACCTTTTTTTTTTGTTTGTCTACCATGTATTTATTAACCTTATATTGTAGGCAAATCAACATCTCATTTCTGAACCACAATTTAGCTTATACAGCATCCTTATTACCATAGTTACAGAAAAGGCTTTTCTTGTTGTTGTGGTTCTTCTTCTAGTTGTTGTTGGTGTACCCTCCTAGATTGTCCTTTCCGTTTGTCGTTGTTCTTGTTGTGGTATTGCCATCAGCAAAACCACTAATTGCTCTGCTCTTCGCCAACTTCAACGCCGAGATCATTAATTTAAATTTATGGTTGTTGCGGTTTGTGACCGTTCGTTCGGTTCGGCACAGTTCGGTTCGCATGACCGTAAGGCAAAAAGCTGAGTCTAAGGATGCTGCTAGGCACACTGTCTGGCTCCAATGTGTGACAGGCATGTGACATGTGTATTATATGCTTCTTTTTTATACAGAATATACGCATAATTATATCATGTTATAAAAGCTGTATAAGCAGAGTTATAATGTGTGTTTACAGCCGCTTTAAAACATAAAAAAATATAAATTAAATGAAAAATAAATTTTTTACATTATCTCCGTCAGTTGAACCTAATGCCGTACTGTCTGTTTAATGATTTCAAACTAAAAAGTATCATTAAATTTTCATAAATAATTAAACAACATTTCATTTTCATTTGACAAAAATAATTATAAAATTTAACTTTTCTTATTTTCTGCATTCAAAGTCGAACTTTCTTTAGGGTGTCGGAATTAGATACATTTACGTTAGTGTGTATTTTTAGCATATATTAAAAGCAAAAAGAAAAAAGAGCTAAACACGCAAAATCACGTGCTCACATTTTGACTTAATTTTCAGTTTTCATTTTCATAATCAACACAGAAACAAGTCACGGTCGTCATGCCTACTTGGTTTTTAATATAGAAAATGCACAAAATTAACACAATTCTGTTTAATTTATCGGGTATCAACTCATTATGCGGTTGCGGGGCGTTGATAATGTTACGCACTTCAGTTACAGACCAAAAATCCCCCCGGTTTGATATGGTCTGGTTCAATGTAATCAAGGCCAATGTCTGCCCGTAGGCGGCGTTGTTGTCTTTTGAAATGAGATCAAGGCCAAGAATGTGCCAGGCGTCGGAGCCGTTCAGAGCCAGATAACAAATCGCGTTATGAACGAAATTGTGCGTCTAAACTGCAGACATATTAAGACCTAATTAGCACAGCAACAGCAGCAGCAGCTGGAACAATGGGTCTCTATATTCAAAACATAAATTTTAATTTATTTATTTATTATTGGTTTTGTTGTTACAAACGCACGAGGTCCTTGTTGTTGCTGTGCATATGATATGCCAACAATTAAAGCCACTAACAAACTCATAAATAAATAAACAAACAAGCAACAACCAACCAACCAACCAGCCAACCAACCAGCAACATAAACAAATAAAGGCGAGCACCAACAACCACATGAATTGACCAGCAAACAGCGACAACAACATTTAAGAGCCCCACACAAATGTTAAGTAGACCTCCGGAAGATTGATGAGTTGCAGCCTCAAGTTGAGACGAGAAGCCGTTTTGTGGCAATTTGTTTATATTGCTGATGTTTGTTGTAGGCTGTTATTGTTCCTGTGTTCTTGTTCTTGTCAATGTTGTTGGCGAATATATGCTAATTAACGACATGTCATCAACAACGTCATCAACATCATTCACATCGATGATGCTGTTGTTGTTGCTGTTTACCTATAAGGCAACTGATACAAGTTGCTACTTTGAATTGGTTTAAGAAATGTGTTTGTGATGTTATTGCTGTTATGTGTCACAAACAGCAGGAGATGTTAGGAACTAATTTTGCTTATTTAACCCATTCGCAGTTTAAAACTGCAATATTCCATATTTGGCTTTTGGTTGTGGTTGATAAAAGGTTGCATCTAAATTAGTATTTCTGCATTTAGTATAGATTCATACAGGCTTCGTAATAGTTTCATAATAATTTTGTAATAGTTTTATAATAGTTTTATAATAGTTTTTATAATAGTTTTATAATAGTTTTATAATAGTTTTATATTAATTTTATAATAGTTTTATAATTGTTTTATAATAGTTTTATAATAGTTTTATAATTGTTTTACAATAGTTTTATAATAGTTTTATAATAGTTTTATTATAGTTTTAGAATAAGTTCTGAATAGTTTCGCAAAAGTTTCGTAATAGTATCCTTATAGTTTCATAATACTTTCATAACAGTTTCGTAATAATTTTAAAATAGTTTTGTAAAAGTTTTATAATAGTTTCGTAATAATTTTGTAATAGTCTCATAATAGTTTTATAATAGTTCCGAAATAATTTTATAATAGTTTAATTATATTTTCGAAACTACTTCAAATATATCAAAATTCTCAAAAGTTTGATACTAGTTTTGTAATAGTTTTTTAATGGTTTAAAAATAGCTTTCGAATAGTTTCCTAATGGTTTCTTTATAACTTTGGAATAGTTTCAGAATAGTTTTGTAAATATTTCGTAATAGTTTTGTAAACGTTTCGTAGTAATATCCTAATAGTTTCATAATTGTTTTAATATAGTTTCGTAATAGTTTCATAGTATGACACTACTATGTAATTTAATATAAAAGTTTCATTAACTAACATGTTTTGTAATAGTTTTATAATAGTTTCAAAATAGTTTCCAAAAAGTTTCCGAATAGTTTCGTAATAGTTTCATTATAATTTTAGAATAGTTTCAGAATAGTTTTGTCAACGTTTCGTAATAGCTTTGTAAACGTTTCGTCATAATATCCTAATAGTTTCATAATAGTTTTAATATAGTTTCGTAATAGTTTCATAGTACTACACTACTATAAAAGTACTATAAAAGTTACATTTCTTAATAGTGTCGTAATTGTGTCGATTTACCATAGATTCATACTTGTTTCATTTAGTATCACATTAGTTTTATAATAGTTTTATAATAGTTTTATAATAGTTTTATAATGGTTTCAGAATAGCTTCATAATAGGCTTATAATATTAGGTAATAAATTTATATGTTTCATAATAGTGCCATTATAATAGTTTTAGGATTGTTTAATAATAGCTTCATAAATGTTTCATTATACTTTAATAAAAGTTTTATAATAGTTTTATTATATCTTTTTATAATTTTTACAAATATTTCATTAACTAACTAGTTTTATTCACTGTATGTAGATAGAATGAATTTCAGACAATATCTCAGAATAGTTTAATAATGACTTCATAAAAATTCCACAATTATTTTCAGATTGCTTTAAACAATGATGGATTTGTAATGTGTTTCTTAATATCTTTGGTATTGTTGAATACAATGTAATATTATATATTCTTAAATTTGTCAAAATGTGCATTATTAAATCAACTGGCTCTATAAAGGCTTTACAAGAGTTGCAGTAAAGCAACTTATGTATTAAACATATTTATAGTTATAAAAAAAGATGCTGGCTCGTCGTGGGTTAATTTACTGACAGGAAGAAGTTAAAGCAGAAGTCGAGGCTAATTTAAGTGCACAACTAAATGCAAATGCGTGTGTAAACCATGGCTAAAACCACAAATGGCCCCTTAAAAATCATCAATAAAACTAAAGAGCTGCTGCCACAGCACCAACAGCACCAGCAGCACCATCAGCATTCATCATAAAACTGCAAAAGTGTTGCCAAAGCAACAATAAATGAGCTAAAGAAAAGAAAAGCATAAAGAATAAAAAAAAATTGCTGAGATTTACAGCCAAACTGGCTGACAGCAGATTGAAGGGTGTTTGTAAACAAATTTGCGGTTTGGCACTTGCTGTTGTATAGAAGCTGGCGATGGATTCGAAGCAGGAGCTAAGCGAGTGGTGGCTTATACCCGGTAGGGGGTCCTGAATTGTTATTGGTACTATGTTGATGATCTCGTGGGTTGTAACAACAGCTACTGAAATTTACAAATTATAGTAGAAACTGCAAAATGTAGAAGAAGAAGCTGAAGTCGAAGCCGAAGAAGGCAGAAATATGCAAAACAACAACAATTCGTAAACACGCATTAATCAATGTCATGCGAGACATTTTCTACTTACATCGACATAAAATGCTTGCGTATGCAAAACGCCGCCACCACTCAACTTAGCTGCGGGTCGATCGGGCCAACAATAAGTAATACTAAGGAAAAGATGAAAGTTTGGGAGGAGGAAAGTTTGGGACGGGGTGTCTGACAAAGTGGAATAATTCATCTATACATTCAAGCATTTGTCCGTCCGTTCGTTTTACCGTCTGCCTGTTTTTTTTTTCTTCTTTTGCTCATATAAAACAATAAGCAAAAGATGACAGCTTCAAATGTCACTACGTGGCGCAGCCACAAAATTTCCCTTACCCAAAATGTTACTTCTTCAATTTCTTCTGCTCTTTCTTCAACGTCTTGACGCGTACCACAAAAGCTCTTTGCGACAGAAATTAATCTACAGCTGAAATTGTCGCATGCGACGAACGTGTCATTGTTTTGTCGCAACTTTGTTCAAGTCGCCTCCGTCAAACAAACAAAAGCAGTCTCTGAACTCAACATTGTTAATGGCATCATTTTTCGAGTGTTCTTTGGGTTTGTGAAGGTTGCCTGATTGGTGCAAAAAAACGTTGTCGCCAAACAATGCGCACTTGGAGCGCTTCAAATGCATAAATTAACTGAAATTGTAGCCAGCAGCCGACGCAGCAGTAACTTTTAGTAACACATGTAGAGAATGAAAATTTAGCTGAAGACATAGACAATGTGTTGCAAATTAAGCCAATCGAGCAGTAGAAGGTTTTTTTTCGAGTGGATTACTTACCGCCGCCCTTAATACAAGTGGCGGTAATGGTGCACGTTACACATTGTCTCTATTACATATGTTGCGCATACACAAAAATCAATATAATCTAAATATGGTGAGGTTTCAAAAAATACGATAAATATCCAGTATCAGTTCCACAGGAAAAAAAAATGATCATCATATTGATGAATTTCGTGATTCAAACCATGATTCATTGTATTGATGAACGATTCATAATATTGATAACTACAAAACATCAATGTTATGAATTCATCATCAATTTGATGAATGACGAAAAAAGTGTTGTTCAATATGATGAACGTGAAGCATACGTTTCATCATATTAATAAACAAATACATAAAATAAAACATGTACATCATATTGAAGAATGTTGTTCATCAATACAAATTTCAATTAAAATTGAACATCATATTGAACATTCCAAAAATCATATTGAAAAAAAAAAACATCATTTTGAACATTAAAAACATTCAATGCGTGAATTTCCCGCATCTTGCGTTGATCTCGTGACGATATCGAAATGTATAAAATATAACTAATTCTTGAAAATTTTTGTTGAGACTAATACCTCGTAAAATGTTCATATAAAAACGTTTGTGCGATTCTTTGAAAATCCTAAAAAATTCATTTAATATATTCGTATAAAATATTTAAAAATCAATAGAAAAAACGTATTTTCTTAAAATAACTCGACTGTTTAACATTTGCTGAATGTTTCCGCTAACATGTTGAAATATTATTTCCTAAGACTTTAAGTCGATACAGTAAAATTCATCGATTACACAAAAAAGCAACCACATAAATAGCAACATGTTGCAGCTTCCGCACGAACTCATAAAACCAAAAATACAGCAGCAGCCAGTGAAAAACTATCAAGTTCTGGCGTAAAACTACTTAATAGAATTCGAAAAACGATGCCACACACAATATGTATACAAAAAATCGATAAATATCCAGTATCAGTTCCACAGGAAAAAAAAATGATCATCATATTGATGAATTTCGTGATTCAAACCATGATTCATTGTATTGATGAACGATTCATAATATTGATAACTACAAAACATCAATGTTATGAATTCATCATCAATTTGATGAATGACGAAAAAAGTGTTGTTCAATATGATGAACGTGAAGCATACGTTTCATCATATTAATAAACAAATACATAAAATAAAACATGTACATCATATTGAAAAATGTTGTTCATCAATACAAATTTCAATTAAAATTGAACATCATATTGAACATTCCAAACATCATATTGAAAAAAAAAAACATCATTTTGAACATTAAAAACATTCAATGCGTGAATTTCCCGCATCTTGCGTTGATCTCGTGACGATATCGAAATGTATAAAATATAACTAATTCTTGAAAATTTTTGTTGAGACTAATACCTCGTAAAATGTTCATATAAAAACGTTTGTGCGATTCTTTGAAAATCCTAAAAAATTCATTTAATATATTCGTATAAAATATTTAAAAATCAATAGAAAAAACGTATTTTCTTAAAATAACTCGACTGTTTAACATTTGCTGAATGTTTCCGCTAACATGTTGAAATATTATTTCCTAAGACTTTAAGTCGATACAGTAAAATTCATCGATTACACAAAAAAGCAACCACATAAATAGCAACATGTTGCAGCTTCCGCACGAACTCATAAAACCAAAAATACAGCAGCAGCCAGTGAAAAACTATCAAGTTCTGGCGTAAAACTACTTAATAGAATTCGAAAAACGATGCCACACACAATATGTATACAAAAAATCTACAGCGACTTCTGCACTCAGAATAAAAAGTGCTATAACTTGGTCAATACCTCAGACAACATTTTTTTTCGTGGTTTTCGTGGCAAATAAAGGTAGAGTTTTTATCCCATAATATGCCGTAAATCTACCATTGAATTTCCACAAAATTTAACAACCTGCTATACACTTCCCAAAATATTTCATTTCTCTGTGTGTTTGCCGGAAATATACCCGAAATATTGCTGAAAATATTTGAAATTATGTCTCGGGTAGGACACCTATTAATTTAATAGTATTTCAAAATTATATATTTTCAAATAAACTATAAAACACGAGCTAAAAGTCGTTTATGAGGAAACCTATTGATTTAATAGTATTTCCAAAAATATATATTTTAAAAAAACTATAAAATACTTGCAAATTTAGGTCTTGAAGGATAAGAAACCTATTGATTTAATAGTATATTAAAAAATATATATTTTCAAATAATCTATAAAACGCATGTTAAAAGGTGGTTAAGAGGAGACCTATTGATTTAATAGTATTTCCAAAAAAAAAATAATTTTAAATAAACTATAGAACACAAGCTAAAAGGTGGTCAAGGTGGTGAAAGACCTATTGATTTAATAGTATTTATTGAAAATATATATTTTCAAATAAACTATGAAATACTTGAAATATATCTAGTATTTTTTAATAGTATTTTGTAGTATTGAATGGTATGTTCAGCTTAAAATCATATATTATTAATATTAATATATAATAACTATTAAAGTAATATCAAAAAAACTATTAATTTTTTAGTATAATTTTCTGAGTGTGCTGTGCTGTACTGCTACCCGAGATGCACTTGATGCGATGCTGCTTCTGTTACTGAGTTAATTTTTTATTTCTTTTTACAATTTCATTTTTCAATTTTCCTCAGAGTATAAAATACTTTGTACATGGTGATGCATGTGTTTATTTTGTGCCACAGTAGACCATGCACTGGGGGACTGGAACCCAGAATGCGTTCGAGGCGCCACAGTGGCTCCAGTCGCTATCATATTACAAGAGCATAAATTGGTTAGTAGTCAGTTTATCAGTCAGTCTGTGAGTCGGGCAGCCAGACAGCCAGTCAGTTTATGAGATGCATGCATTTGAGAAATGTTTTGATTTTTTCCATAGCCAATCTTTTTAATTGCTTTCAACATTTTGAGCAGTTTTGTATCTTACACACCTTGGCATTTAGAGCAGATGTTATGAATTTCTTAATAATTATTTCAACAAATGCCAAAATAGTTGAAATTTCGTAAACAAAGTGAACGAGAAATCTATTGAAAATCCTACAAATTAATTGCGCAAATAAATTTGCCAAAACTGTTTACATTTCTAAATAATTTTCTATGAGTTATAAATTCCGCCATCATCATTTTCTATGAGTTATAAATAAATGTGCCAAAAATATAAAAATCTTCAAATTTTATTCGAAATTCCAAATAAACGTATATGATTTTTGTGCTATACTGACAGCATTACCGCCTTCTTTCAATTTTTGATTTTACATTTTTATTTGCCCCCCTTCCCCTCTCCCTTTTTGGCATCATTAACAAGACATCAGCTCGTTAGGAATTGAAATAAATTTCAATTTTATTTCATGCGGAAATTGTTTTCAGATATTTCTTGGGTTGTGGATTTTTTTTTTTGGTGCCATTATATTTTTTTTTTGTTTGTCTGTCGGGCTCCATCGCCGTCTTGTGTCTAATTTTAGCATTTTGTAAATTTGTGCCACTTTATTGTGCTGTGTGTATAAATTTCGTCATAAATTCTTATTTAAATGCCACACACAAAAGTTTTTATTTTAAATTCCACAACTGTCACTATTACAATGTAGCGCAATGTGCTAAAAATTTATAAAATATTTCGAGTGAAAAAACTTCTGTTGTCTGTTATCGTCTTTGTCATTGAGAAGAGTCATGAGAAGAGTGTTGTTCGCAGCACCAGCAACATTACGATTAGCAGCAGCAGCAACATCGATCGTTCAACTCTTTCGCCGCTCGCTTTGACACTAAAGACCTTTTTAACCCTGATCCAATGCATATATATTAGATCCAGACAAGGAGCCGCCAACATGAACGGTTAAGCATGACAGCCAACATTAGCCAGAAGTCGTTTGCCTCAAACATTTATTTTAATTTTCTACCAATTTTTTTTTTTTTGTATATATCTTTTTCAGCAATTGTTTTGACTTTTGTTTCTTTCATTTTGCGCATTTATCTGCCTCATCTGCAGCTGATCATGTTGCTGTTGTCCGTTCAATTCAATGCGTGTGAAGATTTATTTGATTTTTGGCATTTTTGCACTCTGGCAACATCATTTTTTACGCTGCATCTCAATCTGCCTGTCTGTCTGTCTTTCAGCCTGTCTGGTTGTCTGCCGAAAAGTCCGTCTGCCTATCTGTCTTTCTGTACGGCTAACTGTCTGCCTTGTCTGATGATCTCAATGATATCGTTCGTTGAGTTTTTTTTTTTTCAGTTTGCTTGATCTCTTGAAATACGCAACATGTGTTGAACCAATAAATTTTTGAAAATTTCTGGCAATTTTATGCGATTTATTTATGTGCGCTTTGGTTGGCATGTCGTGACGCCGCAACTGATCAGGATGATTGCATGCATTTGTGTTTGGTTATTTTTAAATTACAATATTGAGATACCTATTAACCCATGCACTGCCATGTAATTAAATTGGCTGATTTTTATTTTAATTTAGATTTTTTTTTGTTGTGCGTTACAATTAAATTAACAAAATATATATCATGCGATAAAAAATATTTGTACATTGGAAATTATTAATTTTAGTATGTGAATATAATTCGAATAGCATAAAAAACTGTTACATGCTACAAAAATAAATAAAATATGTTTTTTATATTCTAATATTCTTAAAATAACTTTTATCGCATGTTACAAAAAAATTTAAAACACAATATTTAAATTTTTATTTCATGTAAGAAAGTGTTTTTTTTTTCAAGATCTACCTCATGTTGCATAAATCTGTCATTATCTAAATCATTCTGCTAACATATACAAACTATCGCATGACACAAAATTACATTAAAACATGATAAATTAATTTTTATGTATTTGTTGGACGTTATAAAATATTATATTTCTATTGGCATATATTCTATGAGATATATGCCACCTCATGGTATATATCCCATGTTACAAATTTATCATATTATCAATCAGGTACTACAATATCATATAAAAACTATCGCATGCTACAATAAACATTAATATATGAATATTACTTTCTATATATTAAGTATATAAAGGGTTTTTCAATAAGAGCGCTACAAATGTTTTTTCAAGGGTTTTTCAACAAGGACGCTACAAAAGTAGAGCGACAGGGACAGCAAACGACGCCATATTTCTTGCCGCTCTTTTGACATTTCTCTTCAGTAAGGTTTGGCATTTCATGATGGTAGATATACGAGCCAACAACGAGTCGAAATTATTAAAATTTACTACCGAAATTCGAATTCGTATATCTTTCCATCATGAAATGGCAAACCTTACTGAATTTTCAAAACTTAAATTTATTTTAAATATTCAAAAATGGAAATAAAAAAATATGAATATTTAAAATAAATTTAAATTTTGGAAATTAAAAAAAAAATGAAGAATACCAAAATTAAATAATAAAAAAAATCCAAATTTAACTCTTGCTCTTTATTGCTATTAAAAATCACTTAATTTACAAAATCCCCATTTGTGTGCAAAAATTGAGTACCCTTTCAGCAATATAAACAGATGTTTTGCACCGTAATTGTAATTTAATTCTCGTGTTTTCGCAGCTTATCTACTAAAAACTCACTTTTTGTTGTGCATGTCAAACAATTTGTCAGTCTGCAGCAATCTTCGGCAAGTTTTCACCTCCATCACTGACTGCCCTGAATAATTGATTTCCTGCCTCATTCTGCGCAGTGCATTGCAACGAATCGCAACGCCAACATTTTATTTAAACTGTCAACTTATCGCTCAAACAAATTCGCAACTTGTCAGTCAGCGAATTTTTGGCTGTTGAACGCGCCACCAAGCGTAACTGACTGACTGACAGACTGACGGACATGTGTTGCCAGGCACACAGATACTTTGAAACACCGCACCGTCTACATTACACAAACACAGTGCTACATATCCAACTAACTAGCATGCGATAAAATAAAATAAATAAAACTTTGCCCTACACCGTTGACGCAAGTGATTATGTTAATTTGAAAATGATCGTCGACATTTGTTCTTCTCGACGAAGGTTATATCGGGTAGTACCTACATCCAATATACAATGTATGTTGTATGTTTTCCTGATCCTACCTCGGTTGGTTCACATATGTTGTGTAGCCCCACCATTGATTTAACTTCTTCTACTTCGAGTTTCAATTCGTAACATCTATTCATACAAAGACATACCAGTCATTTCTCATGCAGAAATTACAAAAACGTTTTATTTTGAATTACAAATTCGTTGGCACTGCTGCTACTTCTTGTACCGCCGTTTTCTTCTTTTTCTTCAATTTGTTTGTACTGTTTTTTTTTTTGTTCGTTCGTGTCTTGGCGCATTTTTCAGTTCAGTTTTCATTGTTTTTTCTGTATAATTTTCAAGACTAATTGGACACAAACGACGAATTGAAAGTCAAGACGACGACGTGGTACGTTGGCAATTTTCGTTTGTGTTTAAGTGCTGCAGTTGACCTGCTTTAACCAGCGCTGATTTGAGTTTTTATTTTTATTTTCTATTTCTATTTTTATGTTTTCCAAATTGCGCACGACTTTTGTTTGTGTCATGCGAACATTTTCACGTCGTTCGGCTAGTAAATAAAATTCGTTGCAAAGTGTGCAGCAAATGTTGTTGGGTGGAGTGCAGTGGGTCGCGCATGTGCACATGCAACCCAGACAAAGATATAGACGCAGCTACTCGGCAATATGTCTGCATCGTGTATTAAATGAATTCATTAAAATTTTTTGCTTTAATGCTATCTTTATTGCGTATTGTGCTGTGACAGCTACAGCTACAAATTAGAACAAATTAAAGGAATGTTGTTGGAATTTGTTAAATACTATAATCAATTGTTTTTATTAATGTCCATGATACAATTATAGGCACTGAACTGGTTTTTAATATATTTTCTCACTTGCGATTAATTTCAGTATTTAGTTGAACGACATGGTCATTAATTATTTATTAATTGATTTTTTAATTCTTGTGCTATTGCGATGTCAAATTTAAAATCCACAACAAATTTATAGTATACTATAAAATTATAATAAATTAATCGCATAGCAACCACTTCATAGCATGAGAATAAATTTAACTAAAATATTATAGTAAAATATTATATAAAATATTATATAAATTATATTTTTAAATTCTTGTGCTAACATCATATCTAAATTAAATATTAAAATTAATTTAACGCATGCTATAAAATACGTCATTGTAAAAAAGTATAGCATGATTATTTTTCTTATGCAAAATTTAGCATAAGAAAAATAACACACCATTAAAATAACACAAAAAATAACACAAATTATTTTTAAGGCTTAAATTTTGAATGCTTTAAAAATTAATGCATTCTATAAAATTATTGCATGCGATAAAATTATTGCATGTGATAATATTATTGCATGCGATAAAATTATTACATGCGATAAAATTATTACATGCGATAAAATTATTGCATGCGATAAAATTATTGCATGGGATAAAATTATTGCTCATTGCGTTAGAACAAATAAAGCAAAAGTTTTTTTTTTGATAGTATAAAATTGTTTCATAAGACAAAAAATTATTGAATAATAATGTAGCATAGTACAATTATCACATACAACTAAAAAGAAAAAGGTAACGCACCACAAAAAAATATATTTAAAATATAAATATATTAAATAAATTTTAGCAAATGATAATTTTATTTCATAACATAAAATAAATATTAAAATACAAATTATTGTATTAAAATATCGAATATCATTGATATATACCACACCGCAAGTTAAGACTATACAAAATTTAAAAACATTTAAAAAAAAAATTAAAATTCTTGAATAAATAAAGCAGCACAAAATGTTTACCTAAGTAGTACAAAATATTTAACTAAATTGATTGTATCATATTAATAATTATCGTATGTGACAAATTAATCTCACAATCAATTTTAATTAAAATATCACTTAAGATTGATGGTTGCAAAAGAACACAATCAACGATCCAAAAAAGGACTGCATGAAATATAAGTAAAACGTGAGACAAAAATATATATAAAAGTAAAGCCAAAATTATCGCATTGAGCAAACCCGACAATTATGATTTAATAAATCTTTATAATTTTTTAAGACATTTTTAAAAACAGTATCTCGTAATAAATCAAAACAATATTTGAAAAAAGACTAAATCATAAGAAAATATGTCGAATAAAACATTTTTTTTAAACGACAAGTTTGTCGCGTTTTATAAAATTATCTTTGTAAAATTAAAAATCACACCACACACGTACATCACAACATGAAATGTCACGGAAATCAAATTTGTTTATAAATGACAATTTTGTCGCATATGAGAAAAATATTATTTTGAGCATTTATTACTATATAGTTTTAAAATAAGCATGCTATAATATTTATCATTCATTTAATTCCTGATATCTCTTCTTTTATAATTATATCTCGCATGCGACTAATGCACACAATTTTTGAGTTTTGTTTAATTTAACTTAATTATTTAGCTTACCTATAAAAATTCTAATTTTATTTAGTTTATAGAAATTTCTCGCATGTGATATATTTTTATTATGTCACTTAATTCGCACGTTTATTTCATAATTGTTTTATTTCGTTATACAATAAACTTAATTAATAACTTTTGAAACATTATTCGACATTTAGAAATTTCTCGCATGCGATATAATTATTTTATTTATTGTAATCTGATCTACAATCTACACTATGATATAATTAGTGTTTATTTACAATTAATAAGATAAATATAATTAATAATTTTATTAATCTATTTGTACATCATTTAAAAATGTTATATCATAAATTTTTCGCATGCGATATTTTTGTACACTTCTTTTTTATGTTTTTTTTTTTGTTGAGGCTAATTAAAATTTAGCTTGTTTCGTACAGTGTTTCTTTGTCCATTGTTAGGTGCAACTACGCGCTTGGTTTAGCCACTCGACAGGGGACGCTTGACAGCCAAACTTATTGCTTGTTACCAATGCGCGCCATACTGTGTCGAAATCGTTGCAGTGACTAAATGCTCTCGACCATTACAAAACAGGGTGTGTTTGCGCGAGTACATCATGCGGATGCATTTAGACACACGATTGTATCTAGTAGGTGACGGACAGACAGACATAGAAACAGACAGACAGACAAACAGATAGACAGAGTTATATAGGGAAGAGCAGGACAGAAAGAGAGAGACGGTTGCATGTCAAAGTAATGTTTTATTTGCTCAAAAGCTGACATTTAGATGCAGCTCCTCGCGTTACACATGGGGCGGGCGGTGTATTTCGCGGGTGGCTTATTTTGTGCTGTTGGCGTTGATGCAACATTTAATTGCAGCGACGTATTCATGAGACGCAATGAAAGAACTCATTCAAGCGATTACTGTGCCAACAACAAAACAACAAAAACAACAACAACATAAAGCGGCAACAAACATCGCTCTAGTAGTCATTGAGCCCCCTTAGAAAAACAAACTTCTTCTCTTTACCTACTCACAGAACTCATCCTAAGCTACAGTCAGAAAAAATACTACATTGATTTTATATATTACATATCAATTTCAATTTAATGCTATTTGTACTATTAATAAAATAGTTTTAATATTATTAAATTTATAGTATTTTTGTTGTTACTTTAAAATCAATTTATATAATACTATTGAATCAAAAGTATTTTGCATAATATTTTTTATTATACATGTTTTCAATAACATAATTATTAAAATAATATATTTTATTAATATTATAGTTTCAATACCATTAAATTTACAGTATTTTATATTGTTACTTTAAAAATATTTAATTTCCAAAACAGCATAGTGAATCAATAGTATTGCACTCTATTCCTTTAGAGAATAGCAAAATTAACTTTCCATTTTTTATATTTAAATATTTTCTTAAGTGTGACTAAAACTGTAGAAACTATTGATTTAATAGCAAATCATTTTATTTATTTCGAATACTATAAAATTAATAGTTTTTAATAGTATTGAGATTTCATTTCCCGAGTGTATTGCTGCTGATATTATTGCTTTTGTTTTTGCTGCATGTGGCAATGAGGTAATTATTTTCTGAATGCCAGACTAAATCGGCTGCAATGCGTTCTTCCTGCTGTTGTTGCTGCTGCTGCCACATTTTAGACAACAACGTCGCTCGCTCGTTCGTTCGTACGTTGCATGCAAATCGTCGTCGTCCGGCGGCAATGCTTGAGTGCATTTTTGTGTGGCATGCGATGCGATGCGTTGCCATGCGATGTGGCAACGTCAGCTACTCTGGGATTTTGTCTCATATTCGTAGCAATATTTGTAGCTGGGGAGTTGCACCTTTTGCTGCTGCTGTATTGCTATTGCCATTGCTGCTGTTGCGGTTCTGTTGATGTTGCTGTTTTATTTTTTTTTTGTCTATGTTGTTCCTTTTGTGTTTTCTATGTTGCTGCTTACCGCCGCTTTTTGTCTGCTACGGGGCTACACGTTGTTGCAAGCGCTTGTATTTATTTTTTTAATTTAAATTTGCTGCCAGCACTTGAATGTTTAGTCACAGCGAGACAACGAAAACAACAGCAGCAACAACAATTGAAAGCATTTTGCAAATGCTAAAAAGTTGTTGAAAAATAATAGAGATATTTGCGCATAATTGCTGCAAGTAGCATGAAAATATGTTGTCGAGCCACTAATGAAGAAATTTAAAATTTTACATTTTACATTTAAATGTTGACATTATAGGCGCTGCCCCAGTATAGCGATCGCATGCGAGTTGTAAATTGCTGTGGTTTTGTTGCAATTTTATTTTTTCTTTGACTTTTATTAAAATTTGACAATTTTTATGTATATTTTCTTGTCTAAAAGTTTTTTTTTTATATATAAACACATAAAATATATATTTTTTAAAATTAATATTTATGAATTCTTGGATTTCGGTAAAGCATATTATTTTGGTATGAGTTTTTTTCTCTTTGAAAAATATTTATTTTCAGAAATTTCATTTTGAATGTTTTTGAGTAATTTGTTAATTTAAGTATTTTTTATTCTAAATAATTTTTATTTTGAGTATTTTTAATTTAGAGTTTTTTTTTTGTTTATTTTGATTATTTTTTATTTCGGGTATTATTTGTTTTGAGTATTTTTCAGTTATACTCTATGTCATTTTGAACATTTTTCATTTAAAGTATTTTTCATTTTGCTTACTTTACATATTCTGAAAAATACTCATTTTAAATATTCTTAATTTTGTGTATTATTGATTTGAAATAAAGGGTTTTTCAACAGGGACACTACAAAAGTAGAGCGACAGGGACAGCAAACGACGCCATATTTCTTGCCGCTCTTTTGACATTTCTCTTCAGTAAGGTTTGCCATTTCATGATGGAAAGATATACGAATTCGAATTTCGATAGTAAATTTTAATAATTTCGACTCGTTGTTCGACTCGTTGTTGGCCCTCGAAAAAAACTTTTGCAGCGCTCTTATTGAAAAACCCTTTATTTGTATTTTTTAATTTGGAGTATTTTTATTTTAATAAAATTTTATTTTGATTTTTTTTGTATTTTGAGTATATTTTTTAATTTACAGCATTCTTAAGTTTGAGTATTTTTAATCTGAACTATTTATTAGTTTTTAGTATTATTCATTTCATTTTTAATTTTGAGAACTTTTCTCCTTGAGTATTTTTCATTTTGAGTATTTTCAATTTTGAGTACTTTTTATTGTGAACATTTTTAATTTTGAGTATTTTTAATGTTATATATTATTCACTTTAAGTATTTTTAATTTTGAGTACTTTTTAGTTTAAAGTATTATTCATTTTATATATTTTTATGTTTTCTATTTTTGAGTTATTTTCTATTTCAAGTATTTTGAATTTGAATTATTATTTATTTTAAATATAATTTTTTTTTTAAATTTCGAGTTTCATATTGAGTATTTTCATTTTAAGTACATTTTTTAATATTTTCATAAGGAGTATCTTTTTTTGTTATTTAAAGTATTATTCATTTTAAATATTTTTTTAAACTTCCATAATTTTTTTATTTTGAGTACTTTTAATTATGAGTATTTTCATTGTAAGTATTTTTAATTTTAAATATCTTTTTAAATATTTTAATGTAGGAATTTCCAGAATTTTTTCATTTTGAGTATTTTTAATTTTGAGTACTTTTTAATTATGAGTTTTATTTTTTAGTATTATTAATTAAAAATGTTTACAATTTTGAGAATTTTTTATTTTGAGTATTTTTCATTTTACATTTTGAGTACTTTTTTATTTTGATTTCTATTATTTAGTGTACTTTTAATTTTTATTCATTTTAAGCAATTTTAATGTTTTTTCATTTTGAGTTTTATGGTATAAAAATAATTTCTTAATATATTTTGATAATAATATAAAAACTTAATATTATTTTATAGTTTTTTGCAAGGCTTTTGTATACCCTTCCTGAAACCGTTACGGTTTTTTTGGCTATTACTTGGCTTAACGTTTCTATTTTTAAAATTAAACGCTTTTCTGTTACGTTGTCATTTCCCGACTACAATTTATGTCAAGTCCTTTATTTTTTTTTGTTTTTCTGCATAATATAATTGCATTATTTAAAACATTTTCATATACTTCAAATTTCCCTGCACCAGCAAAAGCATTATTGGATTTATTTCGTTTGGGATATACATAAAAAGCAACAAATTGCCATATGCCCGGCGTAATATTCTGTCTCTAATTTTTAATACACGACATAAATTTTGTGCCAACAACCGAAGGCACCAACCAACCAACCAACCGACCGTCCAACCAAACATAAAACCAGCAACAAGAAGAACAATTTTGGTCAATAAATTCAGCATCTAATAAATCTTGGCTCTATAAATGCATATAATTTAAATGTTTTACTTGTTTATAACATTTTTGTTTTCTTTTTTTGGATATATTTGTTTTATTACGTTTTTGTTACATGCACTCGTGAGCAAATAAATCATCACACAAGCATTACTTAAGGCAACACAAAGATATAAGAGATACAACTGACGAGGGAAGAGGAGGAGGAGAAGAAGAAGAGCACCAACAGCAGCAGCAAAAGCAAAAGCAGGATCAACATTTATTTGAAATTCCTTTTGCCACATTTATTACGATTGCACTCAAGTTAATTCACAGCCGCAGTCAAAACGACGGATGAGATGATGATGGTGCCGTTGCGACAAACCTGCGGAATTTTCTATAAACATGAAGTTGGCTGCAAATGCAAACAAGTCAACCAACCAAACAGCCAAATAGACTAACTTGGTTTTTACTATAGCTGACTCTAACGACTGTTGGACAGACAGACTATTTCAGTTCTCACTGACAAACGGACTGAATGACTGGCTGGTTGACTGACTGAAAACACAATGCATGGCACCAAAAGGCTCCAAGGAATTTCATCTTCATCTTTGGTGTTGCTGCTTATGCAATATTTCTTGATATGAAAGCTAGCTGCTGTTGCTTTTGGGTTGTTGCTATTGCTATTGCTGTTGTTGATAATGTTGGTTGGTACCTTTACCTGTAACTATTGTTGTTGTTGTTGCTATTGTAAATTTAGCTACATTGACGACAAACAGCACTGACGACGTCTAGGATGAGGATGAGAATGAATAATAGAATGAGTATGAAGATAACGATGATCATGACGTTGACGACCTCAATAGTTTTGAATAGAAGTTGAATATTTTATGCTAGTGCGTGGGGCGTAGAGTGGGGTACGTTATGGGTCGTCGCTGTTTTGTTACCTTGGTAGATTTTAACTCAATTTGTTTGGTTCCAACTGAGCTTTGATGCTGTGCGATGTATAGACGTCTGATGTTTATGCGCTGTGAGGCGAGCAATACCGCCAGTTGATGCTGTCAAAAATTTCTATATTCCGTGTTGTTATGTGATAAAAGCGCAATTTGACAGAGTTGCAAAGGCTAATCTTTTTAAATTATCAATTGTTTTTAAATAAAATATTATTTTTTTTTTTGAGTATTTTACATTACAAGTATTTTTAAAGTTTTGAGTACTTTTAGTTTTGAGTACTTTCAATTTTGAGTATTTTTAATTTTGAGTATTTTTAATTTTGAGTATTTTTCATTTGAAATATTTTAAAATTGAATTTTTCATTTTGAGTATTTTTTTGTTCTAAGTATTCTTTATTATTAGTATTCTTTAATTTTTAGTATATTTGAGTTTTAAAATTTTTATTTTGTATATTTTTATTAAGAAAGATCGCTGATGAAGGGGCTTGGCTGCCTCTGAAACAGCTGTACGATCTACCATTCAATGCATTTTGCCAATTGTTTGTTGTTTTATTTGTTGCTACAAAACAACCAATTTGTACCGACTGAGTACCTTTCGTATTTTTCCTATTTAATATATTTCATTTTGAGTATTTTTCACTTTGAGTATTTATTATTTTGAGTATTTTTTCATTTTGAGTACTTTTCATTTTGAGTACCTACCTTTAATTTGGGTTTTTTTTTTTTTCATTTTGAATCATTTTCGTTTTGAGTATTTTTTGTTATTATGAGTATTTCTGAATTTTGAGTATATTTCAGTTTGGAAACTTTCCATTTTGATTATTTTTAATTTTAAATATTTTTCATTAATATATATTTTATTTTTAGTATTTTTATTTTGAGTATTTTTCATTTTGAATATTTGCATTTTAAATAATTTTTCAAATTGAGTATTTTATTTTTTTATTTTTAGTATATTTCATTTTGAGTACTTTACATTTTAAGTTCTTTTCGTATATTTTCCTTTTTTATTATTTTTCATTTTGAGTATTATTCACGTTAAGTATTTTTTAGTATTGAGTATTTCTTCATAGTAAGTGTTGAGTGTTATACATTTTGAGAAATTTTCGTATTTTTTGTTTTTAGTATATTTCATATTGAGTATTTTTTCGTTTGAGTATTTTTATACCCTACACTAAGAGTGAAAGGGTATATTCAGTTTGGTACGCCGTTTGTAACACCCAGAAGGAAGCATCTCCGGTATGGAAAAGTATATATATTCTTGATCAGCATGACCTCCTGAGTCGATTTAGCGATGTCCGTCTGTCTGTCCGTCTGTCTGTCTGTCTGTTGAAATCCCTACTACTTTTAAAATTGAGGAGCTAGATAAATGAAACTTATAACTTAGATTACTAATATACCTACGCTGTATGTGCGAAAAAATTGGCGAGATCGGTCCATTGTGACCTATGATCCGACCACTAATGTTCAAATACCTCATATAAAATGTACATATAAAGATCAATTTTCATGTATACGTGCTTAGGTAAACTTTTTTGGTCAAATATATATTGATACCATGCTCAAATATATGATAATAATGTTTTCCGGCGAAAAAAAATCGAAATTCGGTACACCTACCCATTTGTAAATATGGGTATCAAATGAATGGAAATTCTTCAGCGATTGAATGTTTGTAGTTATTTTCAGGATTCGTATACCCTGGTGACCTATATATCACTTTGAATGGTAACCACACATATGTGTAGGGTATTTATAGTCGGCTTAGACCGACTATAATTTTGATAATCCTAACTATCATAATTACACCTACTTTAAAATTTCCCATGTGATCTAACCTTCCCAACTGGTTCTCGTTAAGTTAAGTTTATAGAATTTTTAATTTTTTTTTTTTAATATATTTCGTTATAAGTATTTTGAGTACTAGTTTTTGCATTTTTCACATTTAATATTTTTTCATTTTGAGTATTTTCCATTTCGTGTATTTTTCCTTTAAGTTTTTTAAATTTTATTTTTTTTAATATTTTGAGTACTACTTTTTGCACTTTTCACATTGAATATTTTTCATTTTGAGTATTCTCCAGTATTTTTCCTTTAAGTTTTTTTAATTTTTATTTTTTATATGAGTACTTTTTTTGTGAGTATTTCGTCAAATATAGTATTTTATCATTTTTAGTTTTTCACATTTTGAAATTTTTTTCTATTTGAGATTTTTTTATTTTGAGCATTTTTAATTTTAAGTAAAAAATGTTATTTATAATTGAATTTCAAAGTTGAAAAATCTAATTTTTGTTTGTGAAGTTGGCAACACTTGCAAAATATTAAACCTCAGGTTCGTTGTGCCCAGATAAATAGCGCGCACTTGCAACACCTCGCTTATCGCCCAGCATTCTGCGCCCAGCAACAAAAAAATGCGCAAATCTGCCACCGCTGCATGCCACCAATTTACCACCAATGAAGTTGGCAACACTGTATCCCAGAACATGGAACCGACTCAAGAGCTGATTAACTGCAATCGCAACAATGGAACTCTGAGTATGGGGTGCGTGTGTCTGTCGAGAATGTGACTTTAGTTTCGCTGCCAAATAGCTTTACCTACTCTTCAACTTTGTCAAAATTACCCAGCGGTGAAAGTCATCATGTCGATGGTCTTTCGTTGATTTTGTATTCCGAGTTATCTCTATTTTGGACCTCTTGTTGATTTGTAATCCGAGTTACCTCAATTCTGAAATCACTTTCCGCATTACATATTAACCCAGACAGTAATCAAAAAGCGAATGGTTGATTAAGTTTGCTTCATTACGATGATATGTTCATGCTAATAAAAATTGTACTTGAAGGAAACATAATAATGTTTGTAATCATACATTTTCTATCTTTAATTGGCTGTTACAATTAATATCGGGTTTTTAAAATTATTTTCAATTTCATTTTATAATTTTATGCTTAAGTATTGTTATTAACATATTTATTTTAAATATATATTAATCAAAAAAATGTTTGTAAACATAATATGTTGCCTGAGAACAAGTTTTCCCAGTGTGTTAACAAGAATTATCCATTATCTAACATATAAAGTAGAGCAATAGGAAAATATTACTTTTCAAAGTTCTTTCAAATAACTGAAGATATCATCATGCGCTCATTATTGATTTCCATAGTATTTTTTTTACCGCTGGTTACTTCAATACATTCTGCACCTTTTGCCGTTGCCTTTGCGTTTTTCTCTCAGTGTTTTCTGGGTTTTTGCGTGGGTGAATGGATCCGCAAAACGTTTGCCAAAGCTAAACGGATAAATTTTGAATTTCGGAGGATGCTGAAAATCGATAAAATTTCCATAAGTTTTCATGTAGTTGGTGCTGGCTTTCGACTGCAACTCGTCCTTTTCGTTTTGTTTCTTTTTCTTGTTAGGTTTGGCAACTGCTGTTGCTGCTGCAGCTCCAACTACTCTGCATCTCCTTGAGGTGTGCAAAACAAATTTTACAGACGACAGCAACAAATGTGCACCAGCAATACCAAGAGCAATAGCAACTGCTGCAACCAGCAACGATAACAACAATAGCAACAACAGGATTAAATTTACTTTACATGCAACAACTTCGACACAAGGATGTAGGGTTATTGCTGCTGCCGTTCTTGTTGTTGGTGTTTGTGTTGTACGTCTTAGTGTTGTTGCAATTGTTAATGTTGCTAGTGCTTCTAATGGTGCTGCTGATGTTGTTGTTGTTGCTGCTATTTTTGTTGTATTGTTAGTTATTGTCATGCAATGCACTTTCATCAGTTTGATGGGAACAAATTACATTTGTTGTTGTCGTTGCTATTTTTGTTGCTGCTATTGTGTGTTGTTGCAATTGGTGGTTGTCTGTAATTCTGTCTGTTGTTGTTGTTGTTGGTGTTGTTACTGTTGTTGTTGTTGTTCTTGACGTTTATTGTAAAACGCTTAAACGTCTCTAATTCTGGATTTAGAATCCAATTCTATTACATGCCCTGTCGATGGCTGCTTCACCAGTTTGTGGGAGTCGCACCCTTGAGACGTGGGTGGTGTTGCTGATGATGGTTAAATATTGCAGACACAAAACATGATTTTGAGATTTACAGTTGGCATTTCATACAAAATGGCATAAAATAAGGAAAAAATTGTATTTTAGTGAAAATTTTAATTTTTGGCGAAAATTTTAATTTTTAGTGAAAATTTTAATTTTGTAGTGAAACTTTAATTTTTAGTAAAAAAAATTGAATTTCATATACAAATTTTGAGTGAAAATTTAGTAAAATTTTAATTTTAAGTGAAAATGAATTTTGGAGGCAATTGAAAATTTAACTTTTTAAAAAATTTTATTTTAGTTGAAAAATTGAATTTGGACTGAAAAATTTAATTTTCAATAACAAATTAAATTTTAAATGAAAAATTCAATTTTTTGGGAAAATTTTATTATAGTGAAAAATTCGATTTTATTTAACTTTAAGTAACATATTTAATTTTAAAAATGAATATTGAGTAAATAATTGAATTTTTAGTAAAGAGTTGAATTTTGAGTGAAAATAGAATTTTGAGGGCGAGTTTACACGATAGTGAAAATAGTTAGAGATAGAGCAAAATAGATCAAAAAATCTCATTGAGTTGTGTAAACACTACATAGAGCTCCACGGTAGATAGCTCTACGGTAGATTTTTTTCTCTATCTCTACCAAATTTCTCTATCGTGTAATTTTGAGTGAAAATTGAATTTTTTTAATGAAAATAGAATTTTGAGTGAAATTAGAATTTTGAGTGAAAATTGAATTTGGAGTGCAAATAGAATTTTGAGTGAAAATTGAATTTGGAATGAAAATTGAATTTGGAATGAAAATAGAATTTTGAATTTTTAATTAAAAATTAAAATTTTACTAAATATTTTAATTTTAATGTTTGAATGAAAATTTTAATTTTTAGTGAAAATTGAATTTTTAGTGAATATTTTAATTTTGAGTGAAAATTTAATTTGTAGTGAAAAATTGGATTTTATTTAATTTTGAGTAACAAATTGAATTGAAAAAAAAAACTGAATTTTGAGTAGATAATTGAATTTTGAGTGAAAAGTTGAATTTTTTAGTAAAAAAATTTAATTTTGATTGAACAATTGAATTTTGAGAAAAAAAAAAATAGTTTTGAGTAAAAAATTTAATTTATAGTGAAAATTTGAATTTTTAAAGAAAGTTTAATTTTGAGTGAAAATTGAGTTTAGAGTGAAAAACTGAATTTTCAATGAAAAATTTAATTTTGAGTGAAAAATTTAATTTTGAGTGAAACATACATTTTGAGTGAAATATTTAATTTTGAGTGAAAAATTTAATTTTGATTGAAATTGATTTTTTAGTAAAAAATTAAATTTTTGTGGAATATTTGATTTTTTAGTAAAAATGTTTAGTATAAAATTGAATTTTGAGTAAAAAATTTAATTTTTAGTGAATAATTCAATTTTTAATGAAAAATTAAATTTATAATCATAATTTTAATTTTGAGTGAAAGTTCAAATTTTATATGAAGATTTTTAATATTTTGAATTAGATGGTTGGTATTCCTCTCATTTATTATGGCCTTATCATGTTGGTTAAATAACTGATCGCGTTATGGACATGTTATAAATTCAATGATCAGTTTTCTACGTTATATCAATTTCTACTAGGGTTACTCGAAAATTAGCTTCGCTTAGAAACGGTACGGCACATAAGAATTTGTTTCATAATTCAAATGATTTAGTAATTTGAATCATAACAAAGTTGAAGCTTAATGCAGTGCTTGTATTAATTTAATACTCTTTCAATTATTTTTAAGGTAAACCTCCATTTATATATCATTTCTCATTGCATATTACAAAAAACCAATAGGGTTTTCTTAAACTATTTTTCTTTTACAATATAATCTTGGTCGCATCTGTCGTCTCATTATACCAAATACAGTCTATGCTATTTCTTTAAAACCATCACCACTTTTTTTGTAGCTCCAATAGCAACCTGAACATGATGAGCTGCACCACGACAACATTACCATTATTTAAGCTGTCATCATTTAATTGTTGTACCAGTCTTTTTTCTAAAATGTCGTGAGTGACTCTTTCTCATTCTTTTTTTTTTTTTGGTATTTATTTAAACGTAGGTTGTTGGTTTATATATAAATTCTAAATGTTATATAGTATTCAGTCTTTCAGTTGCTATGGCAATTTCACTAATTGTTTAAAAAGGTTCTATACCTCGTTCGCTCCAGTGAAACTTCAAACTAAACAATAGCATATGAAGAACTTACATTTATCCAGCGATATAATAGAATTTAAGTTAAAGGCTGCATAATCGAGTTTAAGAAAACATAAATTTATTGCATAATCATTTTTTTTTTGCTATTCTTGTCTGTTGACAAAACCAAATAGTTTGTCATAGAAAATGAAGCGCCTTGCATAACGTAGAGGCAAGAAACGTTGCCGTCATCAACATCTACATCGTCTTCACATTATCATTATTATTATCATCATTTTCACATCATCATCATCTTCTGCTCATCATCATTATAGTCGTTGTCATCATCCAACAGCCAACAATAACGTCAAATTCAAAGCAATACAAAAGTAAAATAAAAATTATAAAATAAGTAAAAAAAAAAAGAAATCGGCACGTTTGACGAACGTTTGGTGTAACTACTGGTTGATTGGGTGAGTGTCTCTGAACGTTGGTGGAGTCAGCAAAGGATCGTTTGTTGGTTTGGGTTGATCGGACGAGCGCACATTGTAATGAATGCGAAAAAATAGAATGAAATGGCATAGAATATAATAGAAAGGAATAAATTGTCGATTGCGATTTGTTCTTTTTTTTGTTGTTGTTTGGACTCAACGTTCATGCATTTAATTGAATTTAGACATCAAAATGGTGAAAGAATAATTGCATTATATAAGCGCACAACAATGGATGACTGTGATGATCGTTATTTTTCTCTATTCAACTCTATTTTATTTTATTCTATTCTACTTAATTCCGTTGGTTGGCTTGGCGAACGCATTGAATTCAGTTGAGTTGAATTGCCTCAAGTTGAATGACTTTTGCATTGGAATGTAAATAAAAATAAAAACAATCAATTAAATTTTTAAATAACTTTGAAATTCCATACGTTATGACGCGTCATTTTGATATAATTTTCGAGTGTCTGATTCGAGTTTCAGGTTGCCAGGAAAAGGTCTGAAATTTTAAATAGATTTTTATTTAGAAATACACTCAGAAAAAATCTCATAAAATACCATTAAACATATTAATTTAATACATACAAGTAAATAATATGTTTTGCAGCAAACATATTATGTTCATTGTAACTTTTCTGAGTTTACAGATTTTTAAAAGATATCTATACATAATCATAAATCATCAAATGGACGTTAAATTTGTTTGACAACTTTGGAAATTAATGTTAGAGCCAATTAAAGTCATTCAAATTATGATTGCAAATATAATATGTTTGCTGCAAACTAATTTTTTCTCTGTGTGTAGTATACCAACAAAAAAAAAAAATATTTTCATACAAATAATTTTTCTCACAAATAATTTTATAGTATTTAATGGGATATACCGATTGAAATAACTAATAATTTTATGGTATATTTTTTCTGAGTGAGTAGTTAATATCAGCATTCTCGAAATATAAAGCCATAATGACAATAATTGAAACCATTCGATTTTTTAATAACAAAACAGATCTTCTGATGCATACCACATACATCATTTCAATATTCTGAAAAGTAGTGAGAAATGTCTTAAATTTAATTTCATTTTCTTATAAAAACGTTATGTATTAGGAAAAAATTTGATGCAATCCAAATAAAGATTCTCGAATTATAATGAAATTAGTTATAGGATGACCATTGGCAAATTCGTATTGAGTTGTCTAATTATTTTATCCGGCATTTTTCAATTACCGATGGAAATCATGTTTTAATTATACAAAATAAATATATTTCAGTCTAATGTTATGCGCTTAAAGTTCCATTAAATGAATTTAACTCAACTTTTTTTATCATATTTTATAATTTGTGAATTTCAACAGATGCTATTATTGTCTAAAAACTTTTTGCAAACTTTCCTTTTAATATTCTTACACGGTTTCTGCGCACACCAATGCATTATTTCTAATACGCATTTATCTGAAATCAATTGCATTTTAATATTTTTATCTACTCTATCGTTCTGCCGCTATTCTAGTCTACCAAATTCGTCTACAAAGTTTGCTACTTTAGCCATAATTAACTGGAGGCAATTGACTACTGTCCCTGACATCTTTTCGACAAAATAATAATAATAATAATATGAAAACTTTATCTACATATGCGCGCGCATTAACAATGGTAGTCGGATTTATTTTTTTCTCTACACAGAAAAAAATCATCATCATCATAGTGATGAATTTCGTTATTCAAACGAGTACGATTCATAATATTGATAACTACTAAACATCAATGTAATGAATTCATTATCAATTTGATGAATGACCGAAAATTTGTTCTTCAATATGATGTGATGTATGTGAAAAACGATTCGTAATATTGATAACTACAATACATTGATAACTGAAATAATTATCAATTTGATGAATGACCGAAAAGTGTTCTTCAATACGATGTATGTGAAAAATACGTTTCATCATATTAATGAAAAAATATGTAAAATACTACATATATGTACATCATATTGAAGAATGTTGTTCATCAACTCGAATTCTTATCAAAATGTTTATTTATTACAACTTTTTATTAATAAAAATATATGAAATATATAATTAAAATAAAAAAAATAAAATACAAAATTTCAAAAAGAATTTTTTTTTTACAAAAACAATTTTTTTCGGATAATTTTTTTTATAAAAACATTTTTTTTTTTTATAAAAACAATTTTTTTTAAGAATTTTTTTCTTTTGGAAAGACATTTTTTTTTTTTACTATTTTTTTTTTGCGAAAAAAATGTCCATCAATTAACATATTTGAAAAAAAAAGCCTTTTTAAAAATAATATTTTATAAATAAAACAAGCATTATATAACAATTAAATAACATAAACTTTATAGGAATAATAAATGTGAAATGAAGACAAACTTTTGTGTGTAAATTGGATGTTTAAGAACATTATATTGAACATTAAAAACATTAAATTGCAATTCAATGAATGAATTCATCCATATAATGAATCTGGTACTTGATAAAAATTCATAATATTTATAAATAAAAAATTGAAGATTTTTTTTTCTGTGTATTTTTTCAGTTGTTATTGTCGGCGCAATTATCATTTTATTAGTCTGCGATAATATTTAATAACAATAATTAGGCTACGTTTTTTATGCTTGATAATCATGTTTTTTTAATGCTATTTGAAGCACTTTAATTGGATTTGACAAACAAAGTAATGTTGTAAGTGGGTGCCATTATAAAATTAGTACAGTTTATTATTTGTATAAATTATATATGAAGTTCTTCAAAAGAAGTGATTTAAATGGAACAACAATATAGATACATTATCTAATAAAAAAAATAAATACAAAACGAAAAATTCATATAAATAGACAAAGAATTATTAAAAATAAAAATAAAATGAAAACCAAATAACGGAAAACAAGAAATATTGTGAATTGGTTTCGAAATTACCCTAAATTTAAGTATATCTTCGATGAACCCTGTCTACCATGTCTCAGAGACCTACGATGACATGAAGCTTTTTCGAAAAACTTCGATAAAAATAATCAATCTCGTTGTGCTTAATCAATTCTAATTACTAAAATTTCTCGTACAATCAAATTCTTTGACAAGATACGTTATTTAAACATTTATACAATCGATATCGCAAATTTTTCGAAGCAATATTAAACTTTAATTATTATTTTTTTGTTCTATATCGTTTTGTTGCTCATGCCGAGAAACTCGGACAGAAAGGATCGATACACACCATTGATGTCATTCGTTTCGATATTGATGCGAGCACGATACGTGCATTGATCTCGTAACGATATCGAAATTAAAGGCATAATTTGCATACATTTAAAATTTTGCAATTATTGCCTTACAAAAAGGTTTGTAAAATTGACAATTTGATCGTTGTGGTCAATAATGGTAGCCATTAATAAATCTAACGAATGGGATGCATGTCTTTTAAATTTATCAAATATTTCTTCATGTATTGATCAATAAACATTGAAAAAAGATGTGTGTAAACGATTTGATAATTTATAAACATTGATATTTATTGACTTAATTAGTAGATTGCCGCTAAATTAATGATTATTTCATTGAATCAATAAACAATTCTATTAATATGATATAGGTACTTTTGATGCACTGTAAGACAGCTGCTAAAACGTATGCATTTTAATTATGTACTCTGAATGATTAATTGTATAACTGTTTAATTAATTATAAATTCTTTATCAGTTTCATATTGTATGTAGTCCATGAACCAAACAACAGTAGGTATGTATCATATTGATTGAGGTCTGTCTCTTTCGCTCTCTCGCACTATGTCGTTCTATCAATAAAAACGCACATGCTCTGTTCCACATGCCATCATAATTAATTAAAATAATGGAATTCAAAACACTTTAACTTCAATCCAATTAACATTTAATTGACTTGGGCGCGCGGATATCGCCTCGCAATCGTACTTATTATGATGCAAAAAATGTTGGCTGTTCATTTTGTATGTCGGACTGACTTGTTGTCTGTCTGCCTGCCTTTTTCCAGCCTGTTCAGTTCTATTCAGTTCAGTTCTATTCTGTTCAGTTCTATTCTGTGCTACTACTCATGCATGTCTGTCTTACGCTAATGCGATATATATTTATGTGCGAACCTAAGTCTAGGCAATAAAATGCAGGCTGCCTGCCTTCATCATGTGCATTTAAATGTGTCCGTCTATCTGTCTGTCTGTCTGTCTAGTTTGTCTGGCGCATGTAAATGCCTTTAATTGGGGTCGATTACAAACTGTGTGTGTAACATGTGCTCTGTGCATTCATATAATTTGTATTTAAATTGATTTGTTATTGTGTCACATTGCATCATGCGAATGACTAACAAATATTTGCATTACTGTCATTAGTCACAAATACCTCAATTGGGGTTTATGTTGCAATTTAACTGCACTGACCTTTAATCAGATACCGTAGGTCGAAACACATTCGTAATATATGCAGTGACATGTGTAAATCACTTTGTAAACTTACAAAGCACACATCACAGCACAATCACTCACAAAAGCACTTAAAGTCATTCATTCAGTCAGCCACTTACTCAGTTATGCCTATCCAATGTCACTATTAACTCAGTTTTGAATTTACAACAATCGTTCAATTTCGTATTTCATACATTTTTCATTTTCACGCAATTTTCCAATATAAAGTACTCGGTCAAACCCAACCAAAGTAAGCCAAACACTTGTGTAAAATCGCGTATTTGTTTGCATTGCATTACATTTGGTAGGCATTTTAAAATTCAGGTTGTTGAATTTTTTCCACATTTACTTAGTTGACATTTTACACATGTGTGTGCATGTGTAACTTGAATTATGTAAATTTTACCATCTATATGTGGCCTATATATATTTTTTAAATTCGCATTACTTGGAAAACTGTGTCATCATCGTCGCTCCTCAACTGGCAGGATTTCATTCATTCTCTCACACACACACAATACATTCCTTCGTTGCTGTGAATTCTTTTCCATTAGTAAATTATTCATAGGATAATGTAATCCAATTTGACTACTTTGTCATTGTCTGTAAATGTGGGTTTAAAGGATTTCTGTTTGTTGTTCAAAAACCCTATACATTGAGAAAATAAGTCGATAAAAAGTCAGAGAATGGAAAAAAAAATTAAAAATTTACAACTATTTATAACATTAGCTAGTTGTAAACTAAAGGTTATCTTAATTTTGTGTTTTCCTTGTAAGTTAATGGTTTTTTAGAATAGCAAATTTGGCACTTTTGTGTGCAAATGTCATTTTATAGGATTAACATATTTAAGTGGTTTCGATTTTAATTTCAAAAATTGTGTGTCCAAGATTTGTAAAAAAATATTCCTAAATATAAGGGTTAATTTACCATCTAATATAATTCGCTAGAGATTTTTTGGTGGCTCGATTGTTTAGTGCTTTGCACTACGAGCCGAAAGGTCCAGGGTTCGATCCGAGCGACTGTCTTTTCATGCAAAACATTTTTCTATACGATGCTACCTTTCGGCAGTCAATGTCAAACCTACGAGCCTTAGAAAAGCTCAAAATAACCGAGTATGGCGTTCTTATTGATATCATTATGAGATCAATGCGCGAAGAAGGAGTAATCACACGATATCGGAGACTTTCTCGTTGCTATAATGAGCGTCGAATTAGGCCTACCTAAAAGGTATATCTCATTGCGTTCTGTTGTAGTTTTTTCAATACAGAAAATTCTTCGAAATCATAACTATATAAACAAATATTACAATTTCGATGCGATATATCTAAAGAAATAGAATTTACGAGAAATTAAAAGAATTAGAATCGATAAAGCAACAAAATCGAATATTTTAATCAAAGTTATTCGAGAAAACTTCGAGGCATCGGAGGTAGAAGACATGGGAATATAGAAGACATCTCTCAAAGATGAATATATTTTTTACAATATTTAAATTCACCTTATTTAAGTTAGTTTAGACCAGCAAAATAAAATTAGCTTAGAAACACGAAATCGTTTGAGAAAATTATTTACGATATATTACGTAAAATACACCAAAGAACTTTCGTAAATTTATGATAAAATTTATCTACAAATATTTCGTAAAATACAAAAAAAAACTTTTTGAAATTTATGTTAAAATTACAAATCTTAATTGTGTATTCTATGAAACTATACGATTTCTTTCTTATATTTTACTTTCATTCTTCTATTGAACTTCCGTATATTTTTTTATCTAGTGCGTTTTTATATCACTGAGCCGCGGTAGCTCAGTGGTTAGTGCGTGACTGCGAGCCGAAAGGTCCCCGGTTCAAGCCTGGACTGGGGCTAACAACATCTTTTCATAGAAACATTTTTCTATACCGCGCTACCTCTCGTCAGTAAATGGCAAACCTACGAGAGTAAAACCATTGCCTATGAAAAAGCTCTCACCCGCCGTTCGGATTCGGCAATAAACTGTAGGTCCCACCACTTTGAGTACAAATATAACACGCACAGCTCAAAATGGTGAGAGAGCTCAGTTCTATACAGAACTGTAGCGCCAAACTATTATTATTATTACGAAAGTCATTCGTACATAATACGAAATATAAAGGGTATTCATTTAACTTCGTATCACCTGCGTATATGTGTATTTAGTAAAAATTACACTCTATAAAGCTTATAATTTTTACGGCATACTTATATACGCAATAGATACGGAGTGAAATGAATATCCTTATTGTTATTTTTATTCGCAATTTATTGATACAATGCAGCTACAAGTTTCAATTGACGCAATTGTATTTCTTTTTATTTTAATTATTCGTAAACACGAATGTTTCATAAAATTCTACATATAGTCTCACAATTTATGAAAGTTTAGTAATTTATTCGTAAAATCTTTAGCTCATTCGTAAAATATGTTATTCTTTCGTAAACAAATTATAACGAAAGTTTCGTAATTTAAACGAAATATTTCTAATTTTGTTGTAATTTTAATTTCACGAATATTGCTTCGTAATATATACGTTATATACATGATACAAATATATACAGGTACGATCACTCTCTCATTTTTTTCCAATGTTTACTTTAGGTGACACGAGGCAAGTTTTTTGAAGTTTAGTTTTAAAATCAAAACAAAATCGACAATTAAAAAATATCATATAAAATTCTATAGAAATGAAAAATAATTATCAAGGTATGCTTTGATATAACTTAAAAATGTTCACAAAAATTTTTATAATCAAAACAAAATCTGAAAAATATTTTTCATATTTTCTTTGAACATAAATTTCAATTTTGGAAAATTTGAATTTGAATCAAAACAAAATATTTCAAAATTTGTCAAAAAAACTTGCCTAATGTCAGAGTGATCGTACCTGTAAATATTTGTATCATGCGTTATATACGTTATAAGAATCGTTCGTATAAAGATATTTTAGAAAAAAAATTTCAAATCTTTCCTGTATTTTACGAAATAAAATATTACAAAAAAATATTTCGTAAAATGTCCTAGAAATTATTTTGAGTGTACATTAGACTGACAATGACTTTGTATGAAAAAAAAATCATAGATTTTGATTTTGAAGGTTACGCCCTAGAAATGCTCTATTGAATGAGAAAATCGATGTTGAGCATTTCAGCGAAATCCAAATATGGAAAATGGATCCGCCGGGATCTCAAATTAGGAGTTTTCGTACCTAAATCAACAATTTCAAAATTTAATTGAAATGACGTCGCTCAAACGCAAAAACTATAAATGTGGGGATGTCATCTGTTGCTAAATTGTATTAGCTTTTCAACAAACTATAAATGAAAAAATATCGGATACAAAATACGGAAGTAGTGATTATTTTAAAAGGCATCCTTCGTTTTTTTATTTTCAAATTAAACTCGGATTTCTAGAATCTATTCTACTTTCCTAGTAGAAATTTGCCCGATGCGCCATCGGGAAATGATCGGGTTTTCGTTGGATAAGCCCTCTTAGAGAAAATATGATCATTGCCTTTGCATGCCCTTATCATGCTTACCATAGCAGGGTTTACCCTAGTAGAAATTTGACCGATCCGCCATCGGGAAATGATCGGGTTTTCGTTGGGTAAGCCCTATTAGAGAAAATATGATCAATGCCTTTGCATGCCCTTATCATGCTAGCAGGGTTTACATTATCTAAACAGTCAATGTTCCCGATCATAGCTACATTATTTGTTCCTCATAACGAAATTAGTATCAGGCAATGATCGAGATTAATGAGAGAAACCCTATTATGCTCGGGCTCAGACAAGGCAATTGTCGGGTAAATATTAAAATGGGGAATTGCCCGATCAGTACATGATCATGGCCTGAGGTCAATACATGATCAGGACACTGCGTTACAAGGACATTATGGGCCTCGTCATATCCCGACCACCACAAATAATGACATGATCACTTCATGACCATGGCCCTACCAAAATTTCTACTAGGGTTCCTATTCTATTATCGACGATTTCTTATTGTCACAATTGGTTCTTTTATGCAAAATTTGAAGAAAAGCATATTTTCTAGAATCTGTTTTAGCATATGTATTTTGTATAGAATTACTATACAAGAATTTTTTTTTTACAATTTGTAATGTATGTTTTTATAAATCATTTATAAACCATAATAAATCAAAAGATTATTTAATATAACTATTAATTTTGCTGCAGAATGTGATCTGCAATAAGTTTTTTATTTCACTGTTTTTCAAGAACCATATAAAAATAGCGAAGTTTTAAAATTATTTTTAAAAAATTGATTTATGTGATTTTTAAGGTATATACCTCCTATATTGTTTTATACAATACTCGAGTGGATATATTTTGTATGCCGTTTATTTGTTGCCAATCCGCTGACATTCCTAAGGCACGTCCTTGTCAGTTTAATAGCACATATATCTACCTAGTACACGTTCTGCTGAATATATTATTTATATTTTACACACTCTCTCTCACTGCTTATGTGTGTCAGTATAAACATTTCTAGCAATTTATTTTTTTATTATTTTTTTTTTTTTTGTGTAAAATATGCCAAGTAATACCATCGGCTCGTCCATCAAGTGTACTTCTCGTGTGCCATTCCGCCGACATGTTTGTATTTATTAAATGGAGCAAAAGTCTGACAGGTTACCACTGAAAATACTCATACTGGCGACAGCTTCATCATTCATATTACATACACAATACCGCTATAATATTTAAGTAGGTCTACTTTGTGTTTAGCTGTTTGACAAATTCATTCAAATGTCAACTCTTGTAACGGAGCTGTCATGACAAGAGAGCGAACGAACGCAACTCAAAGACATGTGTCATTTTTTTTTTAATTAGAAAAAAAAAATGTGTGCCTTTTTATGATATGCTATATATATAAATTATATATATTTGAAGCGCATACTTAATAATATTCGTGTCAAGCCTTTTATTTTGTACATATTTTGTTCAGAGGCAGCCATTGTTCTACAGAGCTTTTCATGAACTTTGGCTCTGAAAGTCCTTATAAAACAAGAAAGAATTGCTGAATTTATGATTTCCACTTAATCTTCTTTGCATACACTACAAACTTTTTTTTGTAAACCTTATGAACTCATTAACCCGCTCATTTAAGCGTTTATAGTTTTTCGCTCCCTCTCTCTCTCTCTTTTTTCTGCACCCACCTACTACAACTGGTCATGGAACTTTAAAAGTTAAAAGCTCTTTGTGCGTCCGCCATTATTTCTTTTGTTGTTACTTAGTATGTGTGGTGTGTGTGGATGCGTGAAAAAAGTTTGCTAAACTTTTGTTCAAAAGTTGAATTTTTTTTAACTTTTCATTATTTTCTTGTGCTTGTGTTGTTTTGTGGGCGTTGCACCAACCAACCACCCAAAAAAGAAATGGAGGGTGGTCGTCAGGCTAATTCAAATTTTATGACATGCGAAGAAAAATGTTTGCTGGGAATATAAACTTTGGTGCAAGTCATTTAAAAACAATTTGAGAATTTGTTAAAACTTGTCCGGAACATTTGCGCTGGAAAAATCAGCAATGCGTAGAAAAACCTAAGAAAAACTTTGATTTTTCGTGCGGCAACATTTTGAAAAGAGCTGCTTTTTTTGTGTCTGTTTTTTTTTTTTTTTTTCAATTTCATTTTTTTTATGTTCAACCATTTTAAGTAGTTTTGTTCGGACGTGAAACTTGAGTGTTTTATAATGAACTAAAAATGCTTAGCCTGTCTGTCTTTATTTTAAATGCTTTTTATTGTTTCAAACATTTATGACTATTTTATATGGTGCTATGAAACGAAAGCTTTTATATATATTCTATCTTTTTATGATTTTTTATAATAAAATATTTTCTCTTTTTTTCTCGTTACAGGTAAGCGAATGTTTGGATTTATTTTACTATTTGCCACGTCTTCTATGGTCTCGCTTTTGAATTTTTTTTTTCAACTAAAATTCTACTGTCCAGGTATGTTGCGAGACAATGCGAAAAACATGTGAAAAAATGTTTATAACATTTTTTGGTGGCTGCTCTAACTTTTACGGCTGCTCGCTGTTACGGTTCTAAAAAGTTATATTGATCGTAAAATTGCCTTAATAGACTCTTTCAATGTTGGCGCACAAAAACAATATAAAAGTTAGTGCACAAAAATGAAGTGTATCAAAATATGTGGCAAATTTATATTACTTAGTGCATAAATCAATACCTTTAAAATTTAATAACTTTAACTAAGAAATAGGTAATGACTTTATTTTTTTTTTTATTATTTATTCTTACAAATGATTCAAAGATTGATATTTATTATTCAGAGCTATAGGCCTGAGATGGAGGGTTAAAATAGATCTACATGGCACGTAGATATCGAGGCGTTCTGACGAACTTTTTCTCTCGATATCGAAAAGAAAACTCATTTACAAAACGTGCTATGTGAAACGAAGATAGGTTTAGTAGAACCTGAATTACTCTTACTTAATCATAAAATCAAATTGGAACAAATATGTTTTTTACTCCAAATATTTTCGGTATCCTGTTCTGTATATTCACTTTTTATACCCTACACCTATGAGGTACAGGGTATATTAACTTTGTGCATATAATGTAACGCCCCTTAGGAGGCGTGTCCGGTATGGAAAAGTGTATATATTCTTGATCAGCATCACTACCCGAGCCCGTTTATCCATGTCCGTCTGTCTGTCTGTCCGTCTTGCTGTCTTGATGTCCGAATACAGAATAACTTGAGAAATACTGATCAGAATGTGTTGAAATTTTGTCCCAATATATTTTAGCCAAAAGTAGGAACTGAGTTTGAAAATGAGCCAAATCGGTCAACGGACACGCCCACCTCCCATACAAGTCACTTTTATATAACTCTTTCGGAACTAATAACTCGAAAAGTATTCAAGGTATAGTTATAAAATTTAAAACGTATTGTTAGAATTTACCTAAAAATATGTGGTCCAAAAATGGGCGTGATCCGCCCACTTTTTTTTTCATTATTTCCCGGGTTTTCATAGTGGAAATTTGATCCATAGTTTTTTATACTTTATATAATTTTTTTAATTTATGGGCATATAAGACGTAAATTTCTGATATATGAATAATATTCTGAGGGTTAATATCCCCACCAAAGGTGTAGGGTATTCCATAGTCGAGCCCGACCGACTATAAAAATCCGCCTCATGTGACCGAACTTACCCATGTGACCTAACTTTCCCAACTCGTTTAAAATAATTATTTTTGGATCGTATATTTGTAAATAAAAGCATGTAATTAGAAAACATTTAAATTTAATTAGAAAATATTATGTGATGGAATTTATGGTTTCATTTTTCTTTTTATTTTGCCTCGTTTTACGTTATAAGGGGGTAATACAAAAACCAAAATTAATACCCAAACGTAAATTGGAAAAGAGAAACAGGGACAGTTTCGTTATATAGCGAAATGTTTGCTTCAAATCCTTAAATTTTATAACTAACATTAATTTATTAAATGATTTGTATAAATTATACTAAAGCAAAAGGGTATATACACTTTGGTTATCCATTTGTACCACCGAGACCGTGGCCGGTATGAATTTTTTTTATTGATCTGAGTCACTTAAGCAATGTCCGTCAAAAATCACGATCGCAAGAAAACAAGATCTAATAAATAAATCTCAGAACTTAAAATACTCACAGATTTTTGAAACATGGTTGAACATTAGACTGACAATGGAAAATCATGATTTTTAATCGAGAGGAGGTCACCCCCTAAAAATGCACTATTGGATGAGAAAATCGATATGAAGAATTTTCAGCGAATTCCGAATATGGGACATGGATCCGCCGTACCTAAATCGACAATTTTAAAATTGTATTGAAATTATGTCCTCATACTCAATAAACTAAAAATGTGGGTAAGTCATCTGTTGGAAAATTTTATAAACTTTTCAACAAACTATAAATAAAAAAAATCGGATAAAAAATACGGCAGCAGCAGCAATTATTTTAACAGGCATCCTTCGTTTTTTATTTTCATCAGTCACGCCTAGCCTGAAACACTTTAAGCTCAAAAGTTCGATTCACATCTCAAATTTATTTTGAATATGTTTTTGACATCCCTTGCGATTATTTTGGGATGAAATAAAAAAAAATGTAGAGTTTCTAAAATATAGCGATATAAATGCATTTTTGATGCAGTTTTTCTCATTATTTTTAGTAATTAATAATTAATTTTAATAATTTAATTTCATCTTAAAATAATCGCAAGGGATGTAAAAACATATTCTAAAACCAGTTGGGAAGGTTAGATCACATGGGAAATTTTAAAGTAGGTGTAATTATGATAGTTAGGATTATCAAAATTATAGTCAGTCTAAGCCGACTATAAATACCCTACACATATGTGTGGTTACCATTCAAAGTGTACAGGTCACCAGGGTATACAAATCCTGAAAATAACTACAAACTTTGAATCGCTGAAGAATTTCCATTCATTTGATACCCATATTTTCAAATGGATAGGTGTACCGTATTTCGTTTTTTTTTTTTTGGGAACCACAAGTCGTTTCGCAGGAAAACATTATTTTCATGTATTTGAGCATGAAGTCAATATATATGTGTGACCAATAAAGTTTTCCTAAGCACGTATACAGTAAAACTGAACTATAGATGTAAATTTTATATGAGTTATTTGAATATAAATGGTCAGATCACAGGTCACAATGGACCGATATGCATAATTTTTTCGCACATACAGTGTTGGTGTATAAGTAATATAAGTAAGGATTTCAACAGACAGACGGACAAACGGACATCGCTTCCTTCTGGGTGTTACAAACGGCGTACCAAATTGAATATACCCTTTCACTCTTAGTGTAGAGTATAAAAATTTGTGATGGGCATCTACTTTTGCGCTTAATTTGTTTCGGGCCAGGCGTAACTGATGAAAATAAAAAAGAAAGGATGTCTGTTTAAATAATCACTGCTTCTGTATTTTTTATCCGATTTTTTTTTCATTTATAGTTTGTTGAAAAGCTAATAAAATTTTCCAACAGATGACATACCCACGCTTTTAGTTTATTGCGTTTGAGGGACGTCATTTCAATTCAAATTTGAAAATTTTCCAACAGATGACATACCCACGCTTTTAGTTTATTGCGTTTGAGGGACGTCATTTTCAAATTTAAAATTGTTGATTTAGGTACAAAACCGCCCGCAAAATAAATTTCGGATTTGGCTGAAAATTCTTCACATCGATTTTCTCATTCAATAGAGCATTTCTAGAGGGTGACCTTTAAAATCAAACCCGATGATTTTTTTTTTTCATTAAAGTTCATTGTCAGTCTATTGTACATATTACACATAAAAAACTTAAATATAATTAAATGAAATACACAATATTCGGAGATATGGATATTGAAATGAAAGGAAATTGTCTACAAAAAAAAAATTTCACCAACAACCAGTATTCATCATATTGATGATTTTATTCATTGAACTAAAATCGTATTTCAGTGTATTTCATTTTTAATATTTTTTATATCATCAAATTTCAAACAAAAATTGGTCTCCATTTACACATTTACGTATTTATAATTCTTATATGCTTTATGATATTTAAATTAATATGGTTTGATGAATAAAATTCATCAGTATGATGTTTACTTTTTCATTAATTAGCAGTTAAATGTTATAAATCCTTTAAGAATTATAAATTCATAAATGGATATAAATTTTTGTTTGATATTTAGAGTTGAAAAAAATATTGAAAATGAAAAAAATTTAAATAATACAATTCTAATTCAATGAATGAATTCATCAATATGATGAATTCTGGTTGTTGGTGAAATTTTTTTTGTGTGTAATGACAATTTTGCCGTTTTACCCACGATATCTAAATGCTGGTGTCATCCACTTAAAACGATAAGTTCGTTATTTGTTCTTATGTTCGCTAATAGACTTATCTCATATATTTTTTATAAGATTATCAAACTTCATTACACCAACATCAAATTGTTCCTACTTTAATATTTAATAACTGATCTAACCTTCATTACTGGTTAATTATAGCAAAATTATTTGATTAACTAAAAAGATTGATAAAAATATGCAAAAATTATTATTTAAGTGATATTTCTTATATAAGCAGCACAGAACATAATCTTCTTCATATTAATGAATTTCGTTCTTCGACTCAAGATTTATTGTATTGGAAAAACAATTCATAATATTGATCACTACAAAACATCAATGAATTCATAACATTATCAATTTGATGAATGACTCAAAAAGTACAAAATATATATACATCATATTGAAGAATGCTGTTCATCAACACAGCATTTCAATCAAAATATTTATTTTCGTTCATTTTTTTGACATATTTAGAGTGCTCAAGTAGTTCGTGTTTATTATTTCCTATATCAACATTAAACTCAGAACAAACAAAAATTCAGAAAATCCCATTCAAATTTGTCAATAGGACTATAATTGATTTAATAGTATACAAATAATAAATATTTTCATACAAACTTAAATAAATTTTATAGTATTTTGTAGTATTTAATAGGATTCACCGATTGAGTTAATACTATTAACTTATTAGTTTAATGGACAAATATTCTATTGACTAATTTTAATAGTAAAAACTATTAATATTATGGTATGTTTTTTCTGAGTGTAATAAATAAGTAAAATGCTTTGTATTATATTTATGTATATGTAATATATGAAATATATTTGTTTATAATTTTTTATTAAAAAAAAGTTGTATATATAAAAAATATATTTAAAATGAAAAAAATTGAAAAAAAAAAATTATTGAAAAAAAATTATTGAAAAAAAATTTGAACAAAAAAAAATGTTTAGAAAACATTTTTTCTTCGGTAAAATTTTATTTCCAATTTTTTTTATTTTTAATAAAAATAAAATGTGTGAAAAATTCACAATAGTTATAAATAAAATCATCATATCGAAGATTTTCATTTTAGTGTGTGTATATCGTCGTTTTAGAAGTAAAACTATACTCAGAGAAAAAAACTATAAAATCAATAGTTTTTTTGCTATTAAAATTAGTCAATAGGATAAATTATTTATTTATTGGAAATCACATTAAATACTATAAAATAGTATAAAATACTATAAAATACTATAAAATATTATAAAATACTATAAAATTCTATAAAATACTATAAAATACTATAAAATACTATAAAATACTATACAATACTATAAAATACTATAAAATACTATAAAATACTATAAAATACTATAAAATACTATAAAAGAAAAAAATACTATACTAAAAAAAAATACTATAAAATCAATAGTTTTTTTTCTATTAAAATTAGTCAATAGGAGACATTTTTTTTTTATAGAAATCACATTAAATACTATAAAATAGTATAAAATACTAAAAAATACTATAAAATGACATAACATACTATAAAATACTATAAAATACTATAAAATACTATAAAATACTATAAAATACTATAAAATACTATAAAATACTATAAAATACTATAAAATACTATAAAATACTATAAAATACTATAAAATACTATAAAATATTATAAAATACTATAAAATACTATAAAATACTATAAAATACTATAAAATGCTATAAAATACTATAAAATACTATAAAATACTATAAAATACTATGAAATGCTATAAAATACTATAAAATACTAAAAAATACTATAAAATGACATAAAAGACTATAAAATACTATAAAATAATATAAAATGCTATAAAATACTATAAAATACTATTAAATTGTTTTTGTGTATTGTCCAATTTAAATAGGATTTTTTCTTAGGTCAAGTAAAAGAAAATTATTGAATTTTGGCCAAATATATTTTAACCAAAATATATTTTTTTTTGGGTTAGATTTAATTTTTAAATTTTATTTTATAAGTTTTACTCTATAACACGATATTAAGTTTTTGGAAATATCGAAAAGATTTTACCAATTGATTATTTAAATGATTGGAGCTTTGCAGTGGTTTTTAAATTTAATATTTTCATTGTTTAACATATAAAAGATTTAAAGTTTTTTTTTTTATATTTATTGAAATTAAATTTTAATATTAAAAAAGCTTTTAAGCTCTACATATTTAGCATATATTTTTGCAATAAAAAAAACTGTAAATTTATGCAGTTATAACAACAAATTTGCCGTTTTTTTTTTGACAGCTTAATCCGCGTCGAGACTTTATTCCCAAAATATGCGCAATAATCCGTTTTGTCCTGACGCAACAAAAGCAACAACATTTTCTGTGCCAACAACAACAGAAACAGCAACAACTACAATAACAATAACGTTATTATTTACCAATAAATTCAGGGCGAAATAATTGGCAAAACGATTGAAATCCGATTTTGTTGATGTTGATTTTACGCTGCACATGACAATGTGTTTTTATTGAAAATTTTATTATTATTATTTCCATTGTTTTATTATTTTTCAGTCTCTCGCAGGAATTTATCAGCTGTAGGTTATACGATACACATAGACTGCCTAGCAACACCCTCTATTTGGGGACATTCAAAAATTGAATTGAAAATGGATTTAATGTAGCTGGCAACATGTTGTCGAACGCGGTTGATAGATGGGTTGGTTTGGTGGTTCTTTTGATTGTTGGACGCTGTTGGCCAACATCAAAGCCGCATTCTTATTGCGACGTAATTATTTAAATGTCAAAATCCCTGCTTAACATAAAAGTGTCTGGTTCTCTACAGGTCGATCGGGCGGTTGGTCGGTTGGTCGGTGTCGGGTTGGCTGCTTCAAAAACAAGTGGCTCATGGGCTGAATGCCATTTCAACCATTATACCGCGCAAACAGGCGGCTCTTTTCGACTCGAGTCGGCTCGGCTCGAATACATAATACACAGGTCCTGCAGTTTTTGTGGGTGTTGCATTAAGTGCTCTTCAAATGTGCGAAAATTAAGTGTTGCCGTTTTTAATGCGGGTTCAAGGCGCCGCAGCACACGCAGAGTACTCTTCAAGCACGAATGCGTTTGCATTCAATTTTGTCGAATGAGTAAATGTACAAATAAAATTAAAAATATATAAAACAAAAGAACACTTGACAATTTAATGAAGCACGTATTTTGCACGTGTTACAACAAGTTACAGCAAAACAAAATTAAATTCCTTTTAATTTTTAACTTTTTTAGTTTTGCGACTTTCAGTAATTTTCCAATTTCCCACGCAGCTTTCCTTAGAGTCGCCTTCGCTTTGCTGCTTTACCGCGTCCTAACGCCTAAGTTGCTCCTGATTACAATAATTATCCTTAATGCACTTCAGCAGTCAGGCAGCACCTCCGACTCTCTGTGTTTGGTGGTTCAAAGTGCATTGCACCAGTCAACTGTTAGACAGCACCACCCTTATGCAGCCCTTATAGAGCGAAAGCCCTTGTAGAGCGAGCGCATTGCCAGTCCACGCCACGAAGGACCTGCTCAATTTCATGAAGTGTTAAACTGCATTTGTGTTTGCTGTCAAACGGCTTAAATTAGTTGAGACATTTTAATTGTATGTCTCTGATGTTGCCACAAGGGAGCTATAAAGGTTCTATAAGCCATTCGATTAAATATGCAAAGAAATGGCTTTTAATTTTGTAAAATTTATGTTTTCTAATAAAGGTCAAGCAGATCTACAAGATTTTACAATTTGCTAGAGATTTTGTTGGTCTTTTCTTGGAATTTTAACCCTTTTGTGTAATAAATTTCTATTTTGCTTTATGTTCTTTTATGTCCATACTAAGTTATGCAGAAGCATACCCAATATTTGGTTTAATTACATTCTATTCTTGATGCATATTAATCATCTTTTACAGTAAACCCAGCTATTTTCACAATAAACCCCAAGCAAGTTGCGCTTTTGTCCTGGTTTTTTAAAATTTTTTTCCCCAACTCTTTTGGTTTTCTTTAGCTGACTTTGACGTTGATTTATTGCCTTCGAAATCTACAGTTTCTTAGATTTTTCCATAGCTATACAATAAAAGTTTGCTGAATTTTCTTTGGCGCCCAAGTACACCAAGGACACCAGTGCACCCAACCAAGTTTTCTGTTTTTTTTCTGTTCATAGTTCTTATTGTACTTGACTGCTATGGTTTATTAACCTTGCGTTAAACTTGCGTCTAAGCCTTGTTAATGTTTTTTCTGTCTGTGTTGATAAACGAAAAAAAAAAAAAATATTTCTAAACAAAGTTATTTTGTGATTTTAATGACCTTATTGTGTGTGTGTGCCTTTTTCCATTGTTTATTCTGTTTATTTGTTTGGTTTATGTTTTACATTTTACGAAAATTTCAATTTAATTATGCTACAGTGACTACTGCTATTTTACGAAATTTGCGTGGGTTTGTTTTTTTTATTTTTGAGATTTTTATTATTATTTAATTTGGCCTCCAGTCATTCGAATCTTTAAGGGTTTCAAAGTTCAGCATTAACATAATTCATTCATTCAAATTATTTGTCTTTTTATGTTCAGTTTCTTCAATTTAAAACCATCACATATCAATTAAAGTCTTCTTAGATGTTCTACCGTTTGAGAAATAGACTCTGTTTTTTTCAATTTCGTTTTTTCTATACCATTTTCAATGATAATTCCGAAATATTCAATTTGATGTCGATTGCATTTGAAATTTAGAACAAATCGATTGTAAATGAGAAATTCCATTTGATTTTCAAAATACATTAATTGATATTCAGAAATTCCATTTGATTTTCATAATTCATCAATTGATATTTATATTTTTCAATTTAGAATTCGGAGAATATTAATTATAATTCATAATTATCTATTTAGAATTCAAATTTAATACAAAACTTTCCATTTGGAATTAAATTATTTTCAGTTGATATTTTCTGAATTCCAAATTGGAAATTGGAAATTTCAATTGACTTTTTCTGAATTTCAAATAGCATTTCTGAATAACAATTGATATGTTTTTAATTTCAAATATGTTTTCTGAATGTGTTTAGAATTTCAAATGGAATTTTTGAATTTCTATGGATCTTATATGAATTATACTTGTAAATGTTGTATACACAGAAAAATTGTACATCATATTGATGAATTTTGTTCTATAATGAATGTGTTTAGAATTTTAAATGTAATTTAGATCTATTGTGCTTTTATGAATTAAACTTGTAAATGTTTTATACGCGGAAAAAAGATGTACATCATATTGATGAATTTCTTTCTTCAAACCATAACTCATTCTATTGAAGTGTAAAGAATACGTTTCATCATATTAATGAACAAAAATAATAAAATACAACATTCTTTATATTGAAGAATGCTGTTCATTAAACCAAATTTGAATCAAAATATTTTTTTTTTCGTTAATTTTTTAGACTAAGAAGTAGTTCTCAAACTAATTTTTAGGAAAAAAATGTAGAATTTTTTTTTATAAATTTTTATTTTTGCAAAAAAAAAATTAGTTTGAAATAAATTTTTCAGATAAAACTTTTTGTTTTCGGGAAATTTTTTTTCGAACAATTTTTTCTCGGATAATTAATTTTTTTTTTTTTTTTAAACATTTATTCCAACAACATTTTTCAATTATTTTCAAAAAAAAAGTATTGAAAAATTCGTAAAAAATAAAATTTAAAATTATTCATAAATATTATGATTATATATGACGATTGAAATTTATTGTATAGAATATTTCTATGATGTTCGATATGAATAAGTTCATATATATATAATGAATGCATTCATCAATATGTCATTTAACGAACGGTGGTATCAGAATGATGAATCTGGTAGTTTGTAGAAAAATTCATAGAATTTATGAATAAATTCATAGTATTTATAAATAAATTCATCATATTGATGAATTTTATTTCTGTGTACAATAATCATGTTTCAACACATTGACAGTTTTGTCTATTTTAAAATGCATTTTTTTTTCTTTACTTTAATTATCAAATGTCTCAAAAATAATCTTACCGTAAATTGCACTTCTTAGACTCTTCTATATTATTCTCAAATAGCAACAAGTTTCAAGTGTTTTTCTTGTTTTGTTTCTTTATATTTTGTACTTTTTTAATTAACATTTTCTTTTGTCAACTTTGACTCGTCGCCATATTTTTCGATATGCAAAACTTTTGCATTCACTCGAAAATGTTCACTCCCCAAAAAATACTCGAAAATCTTTTGGTCTTTGTTGTTATTTTATTGTTTTCTGTTTATTTGTTATTTTTCCGAATCACTTGTTCTGTCTTTTGCAACCACAAGATGCAGCTCAAGTGCCGGAAAGTATCTACCAACTTCTTGTAGTACCCCCAACTCATGCCTCAGTGTCCAGTCCATCCGCCTGCTGTACGTAGATCTTTGTATTTCCGAACCCATACTTTTTCCTGCTTTAGTGTGTAGTAGACTTTGTAATTTATTTTTACATTTTAATGACTTCTTCTGTTGCTTCTTTACTTCGCAGCGCCGCTGCCTTTAAAAGTTTTGCCTGTTCTCGCACAAATTGATTCAATTGACCGCAAGCCGGCAATTAAACTTCTAATTGAATTTTATGCTTATCGCATTTCGCCAATAATACTGTCGCTCTTGTCGGCTACTTTACGCATTAAGCGATTTCGGCTTCAATTGATTGTGAGTTGAGTACTTGCGAGTCCATCGTCTGGCATTAGCAAATCAATTGGAAAAATGCTATGAAGCCCTATTCTAGTGTCTGGCATAATGTTTGCCCGATAATGTACTCAAAATATGCAAATTAATACAATTGACAATGCGCCTAAAAATACTAGATCCATAACAAAGCACTTGCCGTAAAGTAGGCAACATCTATTTGCATAAATGGCGCATGGTAAGTCTTAAAAAATACCTAAAAAAAGAAAAAGAAAAAAAGTCTAAAATAAGCGCACTGATTTTATCTTTTGTTAATTATTTCGATACATGTTTTTATTTTTATTTTGTTTTTCTATTTTTTTTTTTGTCTTTGTTATTAAATTTTGTTTGTGTTTATTTTGTGTGCCTAATTATAGGCTTCTATTCTAAACCCGTGTACCATCGTCTAACATTTATTGCGCGTTCCGCCTTTTGCAGCTCGTCGTCGCTAATTAAATGCTTGGCTACATCAACAATCAGCTCATTTGAAAATTAAGTCCCTAGCAAATAGTAGCAGAGACGAAAAAAAAAAATATCAATTGAAGTTGTTTTAAATTATTTTGTTTTTCATTTTTGTTTGTCCAGAACAAACCTCGACAAATGTCGGACTATTAGTTGTAAAAGGCTCTGCTTTTATCTTCAGAGACACTAATTAAAAGCGTCAAAGCAAAAGTTTTTTTATTTTGGTTTTTCTATAAATTATGTCATTTTTAGAACCTTTTTATGAGCCTACGCAAATATTTTAATTGCGCATTTAAGTAGTATAAAAAATTAAATAAAGATTTTGTAAAGGACTCTTTTAACAGTTCATTCGTATTTTAGTTTTTAACTTAAATTAAAAAATGTATTTAATATAATGCTTAAAAACTAAATCTCTTGTTTTTTATTTCGGTTAAGATTAAGTTTTTAAAATTAAATAGAAATTGTTACTATTTGAAAACATCATCATTGACAAGCCCTTGTTATGTTGATCTTCACAGATAAAAATTTTTCAATATGATGATTTTATTCATAAATATTATGAATTTTTCACGAACTACAGGGTTCATCATATGGATGATTATTTCATTCATTGAATAGCAATTTAATGTTTTTAATGTTCAAAATGTTGTTTTTATACATCAAATTTACACACAAAAATTTGTCTTCATTTCACATTTATTATTCCTATAAAGTTTATGTTAGTTACTTGTTAAATACTGTTTTGGTTGATTTTTTAGAATTTCGAATCTTATTATAAATATAAAAATGATTTATGGTGTTGTACGGCATAGTTCAAACTAACGATCAAAATTACAAACTATTTTTCATCGGTCTAATTTATAAAATATGCCCTATCAAAACGTACAAACAATTTAAAATTTATAGAAATTGAAAATTTCTTTTATATTTTACATACACAGCAAAAAAAAATGTACATCATATTGATGAATTCCGTTCTTCGAACCATGATTTATTGTATTGAAGAACCATTCATAATATTAATGACTAACGCCATTATTGTTATGAATGCTATCATAAATATGAAGAACGCTTGGTAACTGTCGAAAAAGTGTTCTGCAATATGATGAACTGTGTGTGAAGAATAGGTTTTATCATATTAATGAACCAAAATATAAAATACAACATATATGTTCATCATATTGAAGAACGCTGTTCATTAAACCAAATTTCTATTACCATTTTTTTTTCGTTCATTTTTTGCCGTACTTCTCAGTTCTCAAGTAGTTCTTGTGTGTTATTTCTTATATAATGCTTGCTCGACATGCATAAATTAGTAAAATGTTTTATAATATATTTATTATAATTACAACTTTTTATTAATAAAAAGTTATATTTATAAAAAAAAAATTTTTGAAATTTTTTTTTTTATTTTTTTTATTTTTTTGAAACATTTTTTTTTAATCAATTTTTTTTTCGAAAAATTTTTTTCTCCGAAAAAATTTGTTTTCAAATAAAATTTTATTTTTTGAAAAAAAAAAAAATTTCGAACAAATTTTTTATAAAACTAAAACATTTTTTTTTCGAATTATTTGATAAATTTTGTTTTTGAAAAAATATATATTTGAAAAAAAAAAAAAAAATTGTTTTTGAAAAATTTTTTTTTTAATTAATTTTTTTTTAGAAAAATTTTTTTTTTCGAAAAATTTTTGTCTCCAAAAAAATTTGTTTTTCAAATAAAATTTTATTTTTTGAAAAAAATTTTTTTTTTCGAACAAATTTTTTTATAAAATTAAAACACTTTTTTTTTCGAATTATTTGATAATTTTTTTTTTTTTTTTGAAAAAATATTATGAACAAATTCATCAATATGACAATTCAAAAATTCATTGTATTAAATATTTTGTTCATATATATAATGAATGCATTCATTAATATGTCATTTAATGAACACTGCCATCAATATGATGAATCTGGTAGTTGGTGAAAAAATTCATAATATTTATGAATAAATTCATCATATTGAAGAATTTTTTTTTCTGTATATGTTTACTGAAAAATAGCACATACTGTGAAAAAGCTTACTTTAAGTATGAAGTAATGATTACATAGTTCCAGTATCATGTTCTCCGAATCAGTAATTTTTATTTTCAATCGTTAATCATCAATAAAAAAACCCTTCGATGTAATGCCCGATTCTGGTATAACTTTAAAATATTTAGTGTATTCATATTCTATGTATAATTTTTCGAGAAATTCAAATTTTTATTATGATTTTGCAAATATTTCTCTTTCTTTTTTTTCTTAGTTTTTTTTTTTTAAATAAAACTAAATATTTTTTAAACTTTAACAAATGTCTGCCTCCGTTCTCACGATCCATTTATTTATGCCACATGTTGTTGTTTGACAATTTTGTCTGTCTGTCTGTCTATCTGCAAAACTTATCATGCAACATATCATGTTAACAACAATTGCAGCAAATGTCCCAATAATGCACCTGCCTTTCGGTTTTTTTGTCTGTCATTTTTGTCTGCCGTCTGCCAAACGCCAAACTGACAGCTAACCCACTGCAACAAAACTATGTTGCTGTTTGACAAATGTTGCTGGTTGACAGTTGATTTGGTTGTTTCTTGTTATTAGTTGCTGTTTGTCCCGAATTCGAATTCGCAACCAGATCTGGCTTTTAATATCTCGAACGCAATAAATTAATCACAATTACATAAGCAGATAAAATTGTGTCCATGTCGTTTTAAATCAACTCAGCTGCGTTCATAGTACAGACAGGATGCAAAAAAATTAATATAAAACAAAAAAAAATATTCAACTCAATTTTTCATTTGATACAAATAGCTGCGAGCGCATTCAAAGGCAAGGTGTCGGTTGCTGTTGGCCAACATTTATTAGCCATTATGCTGCTGGTTGGCTTAAACAGTAGTTGTTGTAGCATTTAACACTTTTATAGAGTCGACAACAGCGGGCCACAACCCTCATGAGATTAAGTTTGCATAAATTAATAACTAAGTAACTAATGGGACTGAATTAAATTGAATTGAAGTGAACTGAACTGAACCGAAATGAATTAAATCCAACTGTAAAGAACACATTTTGAGTTGTTGTGAAAGTTGCCAACGCCATTTAAATTATGTATTACAACAAGAATTTGAATCGGCAACAAATTAACTGTTTTTTTATCGCTGCTTTAACCATATTTAGTAGTTGTCTTTTAACTAGCAGTTGGTTGACGGTCAGTATTATTGATATATGACGGCTTATTTGTCTTTTACTTCTAATGAAATTAATCTTTTGTTTTATTGAATACTTTTTCTAATTAATTGATATACATAAATATTACTATTTAAATATTTGCAAACACATTTTTTTAAATAATTAGTTCATACAGCAAATCTGTTAGTTATAATAACAAATAACTTAATTATATTTGTATTATTAAATGGCTTTTGTTAAATCGATGAAAGACTTTCTTAAAAATATTATTTATATCTACCCAAATTAATTCGAGCATGAAAGGGTTAAATAACAAATAAATGATCTTACTTTACAAAAATCTAAAATTATTTACCAACTAAATTAGCTTTCTTTACAATTAACTTTGCTAGTTTAACAAATTGTTTCTCTGATATAGCAAAATGTTTAATCAAAAAGAGTTTTTCAATTCAATGATCAACCATTAATTGATACAACAATCATATTTTGTAAAAGTTCATTAATATATGCAAAGAAATCATATTTTCACAAAATTTATCGAATGAATTAACCATTTAAAATTTTATTTTCAGTGTAAACATGATTATCATTTTAAATCATTTTGTTTCATTAAAAAAAAATGGAGAATGTAAATTGATCACTTACTTTCTAAGTTTCATAACCGGTTGAATATCGTGTGAAAAGGGTATAAGTATTATGTTCTTGGAATCAGACATTTTAAGTATCCGCAGACTGTCTGTCAATAAGTCGGTTTGTCCACTAAAATCATGATTATATTAAAATCACAAGAGCTAGATTAATGAAGCTAATATGTAAGATAACTTTTATATCTGTGCTCTGTACGTTCTTAAAAATGGGCGTGATCGGTTGACTGTGACTTGGGTTCGGTTCACTTTTGTAAACATCCCTTATACGAGTGAATTTCACTTAACGGCCGAATTTAACATTTTACGAATTTAACTTTTTTGTGGTTAATATCACCACGTGCGTCCATGCCCAAGTCCAATCGAACCCGATATCTTTATAATGCAAGTCAAGCGCGCATACCTCTGGACTGCTGAGGCCGGCCAACAATCTGTTTTACTTGATGGTCAAATATATAAGAAGAAACACCATATAACATGAAATTCGGAACACATACCCCGATTTGAACGATAACCGCATTTTATTTTTATACCCTACACCTATGAGGTACAGGGTTATTAATCTTGTGCAGATATTGTAACGCCCCTTAGGAGGCGTGTCCGGTATGGAAAAGTATATATATTCTTGATCAGCATAACTACCCGAGTCCGTTTAGCCATGTTTGTCTGTCCGTCTGTCTGTCTTGCTGTCTGACCGGATACAGAATAACTTGAAAAATACTTGTCAGAATGCGATGAAATTTTGTTTCAATATGTTTTAGCCAAAATATGGTTCTGAGTTTGAAAATGAACCAAATCGGTAAACGGACACGCCCACCTCCCATACAAGTCACTTATATATAACTTTTTGGGAACCAATAACTCAAAAAGTATTAGATATATATTTATAAAATTTAAAACATATTGTTAGAATTCGCCTAAAAATATATGTTCCAAAAATGGGCGTGATCCGCCCACTTTGAATTTTTTTCATTTTTTACCGATTTTTTGTAGTGGAAATTTTAGTCGTAAATTATTAAAAATTTGCCCACCAAATTATACTACTAATATATCCAACAAGAGTGTAGGGTATTCCATAGTCGGGGCCGACCGACAATATAACACAGAAAAAAGTCATATTAATGAATTTCGTACTTTAAAATATTAATCACTACAAATACTACAATTCATAATATTAACCACTACAAAACATTAGATGTTATGAATTCATCATCAATTTGATGAATGACTGAAAACGGAGTTCTTTAATTTGATGAAATATATTAAATGAAATACTTTGATGAAATACATTAATAAACAAATACATAAAACATAAAATATATGTACATCATATTGAATAATTTTGTTCATCAAACCAAATTTCAATCAAAATAATTAGCTTTTTCGTTAATTTTTTCCATATGTAGAGTTCTTATTTTTATTTCTTTATATAATGTTTAATTAACATGCATAAATAAAGTTTTGTTCTTTAAAACGTGATACAATTCATTATATTAAACACTACAAAACATTCGATGTTATGAATTCATCATCAATTTGATGAATGACTGAAAAAAGTGTTCTTTAATTTGATGAAATATTTTAAATAGAATACTTTGATGAAATACATTAATAAAAAAATACATAAAACACAAAATATATGTTCATCATATTGAAGAATCTTGTTCATCAAACTAAATTTCAATCAAAATATTTAGTTTTTCGTTAATTTTTTTATATATATAGAGAGATATCAAGTAGTTTTTGTTTATTATTTCTTTATATATGCTTAATCAACATGCATAAATAAAGTTTTGTTCTTTAAAACGTGATACAATTCATAATATTAAACACTACAAACATTCGATGTTATCAATTCATCATCAATTTGATGAATGACTGAAAAAAGTGTTCTTTAATTTGATGAAATATATTAAATAGAATACTTTGATGAAATACATCAATGAAATACATTAATGAAAAAATACATAAAACATATAATATATGTATGTTCATCATATAGAAGAATTTTGTTCATCAAACTAAATTTCAATCAACATATTTATTTTTTCGTTCATTTTTTTCTATATTTAGAGTTATCAAGTAGTTTTTGTTTATAATTTCTTTATATAATGCTTACTCAACATGCATAAATCATTATTTTTTTTCGGTGTATTTTTTGTTATTTTCGAAAAAAAAATAAATCGGATTTTTTTTCGAAAGTTTTTTTTTTCTGATTAGTTTTTTAGAAATTAGTTTAAAAATTAGTTTTTTTTGATGAATTGATTTAATTAAATTTTTTTAATTATTTTTTAAAAATAAACGAAGAAAAATGTATATTTTAACAATTAAATAACATAAACGTTATAAGAATTATAAACACATAAATAAGTAAATGGAGATAAATTTTTATTTGTAAATTTTATATTTATGAACAATAAGATGAACATTAAGAAATATGATTATAATTCAATGAATGATATATTCCATATTAAGAATCTGGTTGTTAGTGAAAAATTTAAAATATTATTAATAAAATCATTATATTAAAGAATTTTTGTCCATATATAGTCCCTAGTAAAAATTACTTATTGTGACTTAATCTTTCCTACTGTTTTTGTTTTACTTTTTACTTTTAGTAGTAATCAGTAAAATCCTTAAAAACCAAACTAGCCGCTTCATCATCTCCATAGATCGCGCTTCGTGCTCTAATTAACTGTGTTAAGATCTTTTAACCCCTACTTTTAATTGGCCACTCAGTGCAACAAACCACAAAAATGTCTGATTGCTTTTCTTTAATAATAATAACAACATCATAACGAATGTGCAACACGATCACTCTGCCAGCAAACACAACTATTAAATAAAAATTTAAAGATTTAAAGAAAAAATTGCACATTTTGCTGCTGCTGCTGCTGATCGTTGATCTGCGCGTCGCATTGCATTGCATAGCATCCCAACGAAACGTGACGTCTCACGTTGCTCACCGGCAACACGTTAATGATTTTGTTAACCGTTTGGCTAGCTGACTGCCTACATTTTATTTTTTTGTTTTTCATTCGTTTAATTTAAAAAATTTATTTCCTGCTTTCACTCTGCGCAAAACGTTGCCATTGACGTTGTGCAGATCAATGAGAGGCAAATAATAATAATAATAAATATAACAAAAAATAATGATCACATTTCTAGTGACTGGTAACAACATGCAACAGTTGCTATTCACCAGCAACTGCAATGCAAACTGATCGCATTTAACGTCGCTGGTGGCGTTGCCAACAACATAGCAGAGCAACATTCACAGTAACAGCATCCAATAGCTATAGCAATAGCAACAGAAAAATCGCCAGTAGTTGCGATCGGTAACAAAAGATTGCATACTGCAGGCGGCGGCATCATTGCTGTTGATCTTCAGGCACAGCAACAGCAATCGCACCAACAACAGCGGCTCCATATATACTACATAGAGTCATCAATATTGCTAACTGGGTGCCGTGGAAAACATCTGTTATTATTGAAAGTTATTGCTGTTGCTGCACCTTCACGACATGCACAACATGCAACACGGAAGTTGGCAGCATGGATTTATTATTTGTAGAGATCGTTGCGATAGGCTTAAATGCTAACTGAAATAATAAAATAAAAAGAAGATTAAGTAGTAGACAAAAAAAGAGGTAGTCTACAAAAAAACAAGCAGCAGTAGAATCAGTGGGCGATAGTATCCAATGCAGCATTAGCAAAATAATTTCTTATACACGATCGTATAACTCTGCGTTATCGACAGATAATTGGTTTTAAAGTGGTTGTTTCAAGTTTAAGCAAAAACTCATTAATCAATGCGTATTAAAGAAATGCTGCACATTTTTTGGTAATTTAATAAGATTACTAATAATATTAATGATATGATCAGATCAGATCACTCAAAAAATTAACATTTTTTTTTTTGTGCTGTTTTATTTTAATTTATAAAACAGAAACCTCTATGAATGACCTATGAGTGATCCGCAGGTTTTGATTTGACATACTTTTATTGCTATATTTAATCTCCTTTAATTGCCGATCGTGCTATTTAAATAAATTAGTCATAAATTATATTGAAATGTTTTATAAGTTGTGCTGATCGTGCTTACTTTTATTTCATGCTTTTTTTGTCTATGACATTTCTATTTTTTCTTTTTTTTTTAATCTAAGTAATATTAGCTGATCGTGCATTTTAAAATAAAAGTTGACGCTATGTTTGATTTATTTATTTGATTTATTTATTTATTTACGACCAATTTATCACTTATGATTTGTCATAATACATCTGAATTAGTGCAATCTGATCGTGCTTTTTAAAGAAAATTATATTCCGATCGGTGTGCTGATCGTGGAATCTATCTAATTAACTGATTTAAACATTTTCCAAAAGAGAAATTAAAAACGTATAAATGATTACACTTTTTTAATGTTGCTTAAAATAACTCGACACGATCATGTTAAGTACACTACTCAACACAACGAGAAAATATTCCTATGAACATCCCACACATCAATTCTATTTAATTCATGGGCTCTGATTTTAATGAAATCATTAACACAAAAAAAAAATCATCAATATGATGATTTTATTCATTTATATTATGAACTTTTACCAGATTCATCCTATATTTCATTCAATCATTCATTCAATAAATTGCCATTAAATATGCAATATCATGTTTTTTTTATATTAAATATGATGCTTAAACATCATTTTTTTCGTAAAAAAATTAGACCGAAAAAAAAATTTAATTCGAAAAAAAAAAGTATTTTTTCTAGAAAGTAAAATTTAATAACTTTTTAAAAAAAAAAATATTTTTTTTTAATTTTTTTTAAATATAACTTACAAGAACTACTTGAAAAGTAAGAAGTATGACAAAAAATGAGCGGAAAATAAATATTTTCATTGAAATTTGTTTTGATGAACATCATTCTTCAATATGATCTACATATATGTTTAATTTATTTATTTGTACATTAATATGTTGAAACGTATAACAAGAACTACTTGAGAACTCTGAATATGAAAAAAATGAACGAAAAAACAAATATTTTGATTAAAATTTGATTTGATGAACCAAATTCTTCAATATGATGTACATATGTGTTCAATTTATGTATTTGTTCATTAATATGATGAAACGTATAACAAGAGCTACTTGAGAACTCTAAATATGAAAAAAACCTAACAAAAAACAAATATTAAAATTTTATGAACTAAATTCTTCAATATGATGTTTAAGTTTTATGTATTTTTTCATTAATGTGATGAAACCGAAAAAAAGTTTATCAATTTGATGAATTATATTAGAAGACTATAATATAATTCATCAAATTGATAAACTTTTTTTCGGTTATTCATCAGATTGATAATGAATTCATAACATTGATATTTTGCAGTTATCAATATAATGAATGGCTCCTTCAATATATGAATCATGGTTTAAAGTACGGAATACATCAATATGATGTATAGTTTTTTTTTCTGTGTACTCAGTTTTATTTCCTTTTGCATAACATTTATAAGAAAATTTCATTTGAATTTTTAGTTCCGTTTCAGCCAATTCTTATAATAATAAAAAATACAGTACTTTAGAAAACTTATTGTCTAAAAATTTTGCATTGAATTGTCTTAGACTAATTTTAGTATACAAATGATTGCTAATATTTCAATATGGTTTCAAGATATTTGAATCTAAACTTGAAATTGGTATTGTATATTTTCAATTTTAAAAAGTTCTAAAATGTCGAAAGCAAGTTTCTTAAAAATGGTACGTAATGGAAACTAAAAAAAAAACTGATTATGCATTCGAAATCAGCACCCACGAATTATATAGAATTCATGTGTGGTGACAGAAAGCAAATATGTTCGTGTTTTATTGTGTCTATGTAAATCTTTACTATGTAAATGTTTGATTTAGTTTCAAATTGATTAAAATTATGTTAAATTGTTGAAGTGATCTGCATATATCTACAATTTTGAACGGGTTCTTAACACATTGTAATCATGTCACCTTAATTATTCAATTTATACATAATACATATAATTCATGTGTTTCTTTTTTATGTATTTAAAACTGATCGTGTGCTTATGCAATATGACATTTTTCCAAAATTCACCTATTACACAATTATGTTAATCTCATATTATGTATTATGCATAATTTTATTATAATTTATAATCACATTTAATCACTATCAATTTGTGATCGTGTCAAGTTAATTTTTCAAAAATTAGTTTCATAAACATGCCATTTAACAGCTACCATTCGTGTATAGCACACACATCACCGATCGGCGGCCGACAGCATAAATATTTGCTGATCATGCCAAAAGCCAACAAATTTATTATTTAATTTGTGCAAAGTTTCGTGTACGCTGAGTTTAGCAAAATTTCAATCATAATTTCAAAGATGACTGCGGGCCATTTCATTGCTTAACTTTTAACTCGAGAGTTTTGATATTAAAAATCGCTTTATTAACTGGTTTCCCAGACAGATATTATATCGCAGATCAACGCCCTCTCATTTTTACACCATCGCTGTGGGATTATGTCATTTGTCTACGTTGGGGTTTTATAAATTTTCCTCACATTCAACATGATTTGCTTTAATTTGCTCGTGTTTCTTTTTTTTTTTTATTTTTGTCAGATAATCTTCTTGTAAATAATAAACTGTATTCTTTGTGTTAATATTTTATTTATCATGGCGTGTGTCTGGCGCACTAAATATTTATGATAATTATGTTTTATGATTTGTTAATCTTTTTGAACACCTTGGAATTTTGGGTGTGTTTCCGGCACGAGAGCTTTTTTTTTCTATAGTTCGAAGTAGACATTTTAGATTAATTTTTAATATAAAGTCTACGTTTTAAATTCAAATAAATTATATTGTTTAAACAACTCATAAATGCTTAATGACTTGATTAAATTTTTAGCAACTAAACAAATGTTGTTGATCGCCGCACAATCTTGTTTTTTTTTTTTTTTTTTTTTTTTTTGTATCAATTTGGTAGAGATGCTCACGAGTTGAATAGTAAATTTGTGAATTTATATAAATATATTTTAGATTTGAGAAATCTTGAATCAATTCTCGTAAATTATTTCATGATCAAAATGCTTCATATATTTGATTTTGATATTGGAGAGGTTCGATTTCGTTTAATGTCTCTACTTTTAAAGATGTAATACTGAAAACAACAGAATTTTAATAATACTTGATCAAATTTATTTTCTGATTTGCGATCTCAAGTAGAAATTTACCCTATTAGGGTAGACATTATCAATGCCAGTTTAGTCAGTTCCAATTTCCAGTCAATCATATATATTACTGGTCTGGTAATGACAACGAAAATGTTGAACAATCAATAACAATTTCTACTAGGAATGAATATTCGTTCGTTAATCTACATATTTTAATACATAAATTGTCCTAATAAGTTTCAAAAAAAAAAAGTGGTCTACATATTTTCACATTTATCATATTAAATAGTAGCCGCGGTAGCTCAGTGGTTAGTGCGTTGGACTGCGAGCCGAAAGGTCCCCGGTTCAAGCCTGGACTGGGGCTAACAACATCTTTTCATAGAAACATTTTTCTATACCGCGCTACCTCTCGGCAGTAAATGGCAAACCTCCGAGAGTAATAACATTGCCTATAAAAAGCCGTTCGGATTCGGCAATAAACTGTAGGTCCCACCACTTTGAGTACAAATATAACACGCACAGCTCAAAATGGCGTGAGAGCTCGGCCTAAGTTCTTATAGAACTGTAGTGCCTAACTATTATTATTATTATTATATTAAATGTAAGGTCACGAAAAACTATCGACAACATTTTTAACCAAATATGTAATTTTACGACTTGAACTAATAACAATTATTTAGAATTTCAAGATAAATTACAAAAAATGTTATGAATTGGAACGTTAAAACGTTCCAATTCCGAAGGTCTAATGTGATTAAAGAACCAATTTACAGTACTAGTTTAAACCTAGTTTATTCTTCGATTTATTAATCGTCTCTTAAATTTAAAGGATGTTTATTTAGCTTCTATTTCCGAAGGTGTTTTGACTGCCGATTTACAGTGCTAGTTTAAACTTAGTTTAATATTAGGTTTATTAATTGTCTCTTAAATTTAAACGACGTTTAACTTCGAAAGCAGTTTACAGTAAAAAATTAAATGAGTCCAAGATAGTTTAATCAAAAACATTATGATTTTAAACGAAGTTTAAACCACCAACATAAAACGTTTAAACTCATTGTAAACAATATTTTAAACGTCGAATTAAAGTCACTGTAATCTGAATTATTTGATTAATCTAAGTTTAACTCACAAATTAGGTTAAACTACCACTGTAAAATCACCCCTAATACAGCTTTTTATTACCGACATATTTAGGTCTATATAAAAAAAATTGGACTAGGCGGTTACTACTTATAGCAATTTCGAGAACATAAAACAAGAATGTCCCCGACAACATACAAAATGTACAAAAGAATTATAGAGATTTCATTAAATTTGTCGATTTCTTTATAATCTACAAAATTCAAATATAGATTTCTTCTTCGAACTCAATTGCAAAGATTAGTGGAATATTTTGAGATTTTTTTACTAGAATATTTGAGGCCGAATTCCGACAAACACAGTATTTTGAATTTTGAAACTCAGATACTCGGTATGTCTTGGGATATTTACAAAGTTTTGACTACATTGTAGAACTCGAAGAATTGGAAACTGTCGCTATTTTGATTAAAAATCTATTTTGTTTTAGTTCTCTATAAGTTTACATTACTGTCATACATAAATGTGTGATTCTCTAGCTCTTCCCAACTAGAAATTGTGATAGGGCCATAATCATTGCATTTTTCCCTTGGCGGAACACATGACAAATATGATTTGATAGCATCAAAAATGTCGGGAAAAATAGATGCAGGGAGATTGTTCCACAAACGTATTGTGCGACTGAAGAACGAATTGAATATATTTTTTTGTTATAATCCGATCAGTTACAGATCAATGATCAGGTCATGATAATTTCTAACTAGAAATCACACGATTTCGGACCCGTTCTCTCAACGATATCAGGCCTCAAGTTGGACCTACATGGTAGGTAGATACCGATGCGTTATATTACAGTTTTATCGGTACGAGAAATTGTTCGAAATCGAAACGATGACAAAAAAAAAATCAAAGTTCGAGATCGAAAATACCGTATATTGTCCTTAAATTTGAATCTACGTGAAATTTTGAAAATTAGATACGATTTAGCTACGAGTTGGAACTTTGATATCGAAGATATTCGAGATAGTTACTGGGCATCGAATGCCTCCTAGACATGGTAGACTGTGGTAATAGGGGAAATTTTCTACTATGACTACTGACTTTTGCGTGACATTCCATGTATTGCTGATCTTCGCGCTATGCTTGCTGCAATCTTCCATAGTTTTCTCCAGAGCATTATATTGCCAAATCAGGCATGCAATGCAATGATGCGGCATATGCGGCTTTTAAAGAAAAATTTTCAAAGAATGTATTACCTCTATATTATGAAATTAAATTTGTTTCTGCTTTTATAATGCCCATGTGTATTACTTAAATTCCAATTTTTTTCTGTTTATGTCTTTAACATTATGACCATATTTATGAGCTTACTTCATGTATTCACTTTCCCAAGCCAATCGGTTGGTGGTTGGTTCGATTGTTCAGTTAGTCAGTGAGTCAGTTTGTCGGCCAGTTAGTCCGTCAGTCAACAAGCAATCAGCGCACTTAAACACTTTAAATACCAAGGTACAAAAACGTATCGAGTACTTGGCCAAAAGCGCACATAAACAATGTCCTGTGTGTTCGATGCCGATATCGATGCCGATGTCGATGTTGATGCCGACCAATGATGCTGCAACAAACTACAGCGTCTCATCAACATTATTTTGGAAAAACTTTGTTGCGTTACTTACTTCGCTTCGATGCGGTTGCCGAGATAGCGTTACGATAACCAGCAACGACATGCCTGCCGATCGTCGTCGGTCGGTCGGTCGATCGGTTGGTCGGTTGCCACCAATTGAATTGCTGGCACCGTATAAGGATCTTGAGTTGCTGTTGTAATAACACAACCTCAACGGCAACACCAGCTTTTACGAGCCTTTTACAAAATTACATCGCAACTGCCATCAAATCGACAACAACAAGAACCACAATAATAAACATAGGCTCAATTATTTTATCATAGCACGATCGATGTACCTACGGATGCGGCGTATTTAGTTGCTAAGTTGATTTTTCTTGTAAAACGTGGAACTCGCAGGTTGGCCGTGTGTCTTTTTTTAGAAGCTGCATAGTGGGCAATGTGTTGCTACTTGAACTAAAAACAAAAAAAAAACCTAAAAAAGATCAGTATCTAAATACCACAAATTTGTAAAATTTTAATTGCGATTTTAATTCTCGATTTACAAAACTAAAAGCGTTCCGTTGCCCAATATTTCTTTTAAGTTTTTGTTTTCATTCGATAATGGTCCAATGGAAATCATAGTCAAATATTCGGGCATGTTCAGAAATTTATTTTCGATCGAGTTTCAAATATCTAAATTGAAAAATCGTAATGAATTCTTGCCGTATTTGGTTTTAAGGCGATTGAAAACTTTTAGTTTCTTTGAAACGCCGAAATAATAACAAATTTCAAGAAAAAAAGTACCTCGAATTAGAATTTGAATACAATTTCAATCGAACATTGGAACATGCGAGAATTTTTCCATGTTGGTTTTACACAAAGCTGACGGTTCCTCGATAAAATATATGTTTAGATTCTCTTTACTTGACATGCACTAATATGAAATGACAATCTATGCAGTAGTTATACTTATGAGGTAAAACGATTGGGGAAGATTATGTCACCTACAATTACAGGAAAACCAGCAGAATGAAAGTGAAAGTCAAATTCGATCTAAATCGATAAATACCCGACAGATATTTTATAATGTGTGAAAGAAAGAAAAGTGGTCTCGAAGTCAGCAGGGTCTACGAATCCAGAAAACTTGTACTGATGAATTAATGTCCTCTTATTTGAGTACTCATATGTAATATGGGTAACTGTACCGTTTTACGAATTTTCTTTTTTAAGGGTACCAGAAGTTTTTTTTTTATAGGTATGTGTATTGGACCTTAAAGTAAAAGGAGTTTTTAAACATAGTTCACTTCGACTGGTAAAGTGACAGCACTTTAAATTTTTAGTGCTAAGTATCGCAGTCTGTCATGTTTCGGAGACCTTCCATGACTCGAAGCTTTCCCGAATAACTGCGTTATCGTTTCTTTCTCGATTGTAATTTTTAAAATCTTCCGTTGATCATTTTTTTCTTCGATATCGTTCCGATTTCCAAAAATGTCTCGTATCGAGAAAACTTTTATAGAACGTATCGATATCTACCTACCATGTAGGTCAAATTTGACGATCGATATCGTTACGAGAACGGGTCCGATATCGTGTAATTTCTCCATCTACTCGAAATGAATGTCATACTGGAATGTAACGTATATTTACAATAGTGGGCGCATCGCAGGTTATACCCAAAAGCTATACACGTAGTCTAACCTCTAAGTTAAATTAATCTAGTTCTGCTAGTTTTCCTGTAGTCGTGCTTTTGAAATACAAACAGACTGACATCGCTAAATCGAATCAAGAAGATACAAACGCCTCCTTCTGCGTGTTACAAACGCATGAACAAATTGAATATATCCATTCACTTTTAGTGTTTTGATTGGTTTTACATTTGGTTTCTCATTTATGGGAAGTCTTTGTCAGTTCGGTGCGACATATGAGTTGATGAAGAAATAGCTTTGATAAGAAAACCTGGCAATATTTAGAATTCACTAGATGTCTTCCCTATTACGTTACTTCTGACAATCGATAACTCTCCATATTAAAAACGAATGAACACATTGATTATATCCTTTCACTTTTAGTGTTTTGATAGGTTTCACATAACGTCTTCACCATTTCGGTTATGACGTAGATCATGTCAGTTCGGTGCGACCTATGAGTTCGTGACAATCTACAGAAGTCACAGAGGTCTTCCCTATTACGTTACTTCTGACATTCGATATCTCTTCATATTACAAACGGATGTATATCCTTTTACTTTTAGTGTTTTGATTGGCTTCACATGAGGTATTATACAACTCTAAACCTGACAATCTACAGAAGTCACAGAGGTCTTCCCTATTACGTTACTTCTGACATTTGATATCTCTTCATATTACAAACGGATGAACAAATTGAGTATATCCTTTTACTTTTAGTGTTTTGATTGGCTTCACATAAGGTATTATACAACACTTAACCTGATAATCTACAGAAGTCACAGAGGTCTTCCCTATTACGTTACTTTTGACATTCGATATCTCTTCATATTACAAACGGATGAACAAATTGAGTATATACTTTAATTTTTAGTGTTTTGATTGGCTTCACATAAGGTATTATACAACTCTAAACATGATAATCTACAGAAGTCACTAAAGGTATTCCCTATTACGTTACTTCTGACATTATGGCGAAGACCTTGTCCGTTCGGTGTGACCTATGAGTTGAAAAAGAAATAGCTTAGAAAAATATGCATTATGCAACTTTAAATCAAAAGTCTTCCCTCTTACGTTACTTCTGACATTCGAAAACTCTCCATATGTTCATCGAATCTAAAAAACTGAGGTTCAATGGTCTAGTTGGGAAATATTAAATATTTGATAACTCGCAAAATATATCACTTTATCATTTGTACATATCATGCAATTCTAGTTCATTATTAAAATCACATAGTTGTTTTGTACCGTTTTTGTATCGGATTGCAATGCTGGCGGAAAATCCACAATGAACCCCCCAGGAAAACCCCATAGATTGCTAATCTTTCCACTGTGCCAAGATGTTACATTTTTATTGCGTCTCACAAAATACAAAATACCTTCGCCTTGTACAGTATGTGAGCTCTGCAAGAAAAACGTTAACATTTTCCACACGCTGTTCAATTGTTCAGTTATTGTCCAAGTTATTTGTTGCTGCCAATTCGGTTGCGGCAACTACAACATGTAATTGCCATTTGTATTGGCAGTTTATTAGGTCTTGTTCTACCAGATTCCAATGTTCAGTACGCTATAATTGAAGACACTTAGTCAGTGGTCGCAATTACAAAGACATTTTGTGTTTGTGAGAAGTTTTCAACACTTTGAAGTTATGATGCCCACCGAATTGAATTAAATTTCCGTAAATTAATATAAAATAATATTAATAAAAAAAGTTTTTGTTCTTAATTAAAAGCGGTTTTAAGTTAAGTGAAAACTTTATAGAAGACGTAACGAAAACTTTGCACTGATTATCTACGCAAATAGTGCCATCATCAAGGTGGTTGGTGATGGCTCTCTCAGACCGACAAGAACATTTAATTTTGCTGCATTTACACTCGACAATTGCTATAACTGCTGACGTTGCTCACTTTATGTCATGACTCGACAAGACTGGGCTTGGTTACAAGTTGCTGTCTGTCTTGCGTAAAAGACCCACAAAACACCCAATATAAACTGCAGAACTCATTCCTTAAAGTATTTGCATGCCTTGCACTTCCGTTTTGTAGGTTCATGGCCTAAAAACTTGTCGGAATGTATAAGTTTATGAGTGCTGTTGCGCTCGCGTGGACAAGCAGACAGACAGCTAGACGGACCAACCGACCGACTGAACCGACAGTTAGACTATTCGTTCACTCAAGGTAGAGGGTGTTGTATATATCCAACACAAGATCCCATTCCTCCCACATGACACTAAAGAAGTTATAAAGTCATTTTGCCAAACTCGCGGAATCAGCGAAGCATTTAAATATGCAGTCAGCTACCGGTCGGGCACTAAAAGCACCCGGTATACGTTGTATAACGCCCCCTTTGTTTGGTCCCGGAATACGTTGTTACACCTACACGTGCATAATTATAAAATGCATATGTTTGCCGACTCCTGACGACTACCGCCCAATGCTTCAGTGCCTCCACGGCTGTGCTGTGCTGAGTTTCAGTTTCAGATTCGGCTACAGATTCAGATTCACATGGGGTTAAAACGTTTATACACATGTTATGCCTGCTGTTTTTGTGTTATATGTGCTGCACATTTCCGCGCCAAAAACTTTTTATGTCTGTACATGTTACCCCTACCAATCGACCGAACGACCGACCGACCGGGAGTTAGACTTGGAACTGGTGGCTCTTCGGCAGTTGCCTGCAACTCAAACTGTTATTGAATTGCTTCAAAATTATGATGCAAAGTGTAGCAACTACAACATGCAGCACCCAGTGTAAGCAGCAACTATAAGTTTTTAACTTGCTTAAAATTGCATAAACTTTTTCGTGTTACCAACAGCAGTAGAAGTAGCAGCACCAACAACATCAGCAACATTTATAACAGCACTCAGCATGTTGTAAAATATGCCACCCAAAAATTCCTTGGTCTGTGCAATATGAGTAGTGTAGAATCTTGTATAGTGTACGTAATTCTATTCAAAATGTTGTCGACTGACACTTGCAGCATGTGCTACAATAAAACATCAAAAATTCTACAGAATGGCATTCGCTTAGCTGGTTCTGTAACTGCACAACTTCGAATATATAAATTATAGTTGACGTTTTATTATATAATGTGCTCTTCAAAAGACAAAGTTCTAATTAGACTCATAATAATATGAGCACGTGAGTTTTATTTGAGGCAAAGAGTTTTTAATTCGGAAATGAAAGTAGGTCCCATTATTTATATTTTATAATTAGCTAAAACGTAACATTTCAAAAGATTGGAAACTTTATATTGTTTAATACATTTCCTATAACTCAAAACTCAATACGATTAGGTCCCAAGAACTACCAGAACCATTTTGGAATAGTGTGTTCCGAAACGCAACTTAAAAGATATTTGCAAATTGAAATTTTGATTATTAAAAACCTCGGAAACGAGAAATACTAAAACTGAAAATGTTTGACTAAATGTTCGAGATAGTGAAATTTCAATGCAGTTCTCGAGTTAATTTAGCTTTAAATATTTCGGTTCACATTGTTTCACTCGAACGTATTCTCATCAACAAAAATGATTGTTTAATTTTTTTTTCTTCAAAACTTGAAAATGGTCAATTTATATTTTATGGTAAAGAAAATTTCTCAAATGATCCTGAGAATTTAGTCCTATAATTAAATTAACGAAGCTTCAGAGAATTAAACATAGTTTGAAAAGTACCAGAATCTGTTCTGATGTTAGACAGAACTAATCTGATTATGGTAATAAAACATATCGAAGTAATAGAACCTGTACCAAATTGTATAGTTCTGGAACTGTAACGTACTGTCCAAGACGCCGGGGTTCTTTGTTTGTTGACACTAGGTACTTCGTCCTGTCCTCGTTCATCGTAACTCCCATTCAATGCGATTCGTTCTCTAAACTGGAGAATACTGCACTGACTGCTCGTGTGCTCTGTCCAATAATGTCGATATCATGAGCATACCCGAGCAGCGTGGTACTCTTTTGAAGATAGTATCATTGTCATGGAGTTCGGTAGCTCTTACAATCTTCTCCATTATTAGGTACTTCTTCAACCTAATAGGGAAGATAGAAAATCGCCTTGTCTGAAACTTCGTTCGGTATCAAACGCATTGGGGAGGATGTTTCTAATTCTCACTGTCCAACGTGTTTCGCTTAAGGTCATCCTGCAAAGCCTTATAAGTTTCGAAGGTATACCGAACTCAGGCATAGTGACGTATAGGCGACTCCTTATCGGACTGTCGTAGGCTTTGTAGTCGACGAGAAGGTGGTGGGTGTCGATCTGCCTTTCTTTGGTCTTTTCCAAGATTTGGCGCAATGTGAAAATCTGGTCTCTGATCGAATTGTCAGGTCTGAAGCCACACTAATAAGGTTCAATCAGTCTTCAATCTTTCATATAATTCGCTCTATAGAATCTTATACACGATATTGAGAAGACATATCCGACGGTAGTTGGCGCGTATTGTGGGATCTCCCTTAATAAGGTTTGGGCGAAGTGTACTGAGATTCCATTCGCTGGGAATGCTTTCTTCTGGCCATATTCTGCTGATGAACTGGTGCATGATCCTTATGATCCATCGCCTCCGGTCTTGAACAACTTGGCGGACAGACCATCTCTGCCTGCGGCTTTGTTGTTTTTCAGATTGTAGATGGCAGTGCAGTCCTTATCAGGCGGCGGCATGTCAACTCTGTGGTCAGCTATTGGGGTTGTCGGAAGTTCTTCTCTATCAGCGAAGTTATTGTCGCCATTGCTGGCTAGCAGTAGCGAGAAGTGTTCCCTCTATAATCGCAATGTACTCTGGACAACTGTTACTATATTCCCGTCTTCGTCCTGACAGGAATAGGATCCGGTCTTTAAGCCCCCGGTCATGCGTCTTATCTACTAAAAGAACTTTCGAGGCTCGTTCCTGTTGCAATGTATCTCAGTATCTTCACACCCCCGTCTTTCTAATTCTATTTTCTTGCACCTGAAAAGATATCTCTCTATCTTCTTCTTCTCCCTGTATCGCTCCTTCGCGGCTCGCGTAACTACCGACTGCATGGTAGTTCTATATGCAGCGTCTTGAGAAGTACGAGAACTAAAACTGATATTAGAAAAAACTAATCTGATTACGAAAATAAATCATAATGTATAAATACTAATCATACGGCCGCAGCAATCCAGAGGTATCGTGCTGGACTTTCCGGGATCGAACCCGAGACTCCCGGCTTCGGCATGGACACTCGTGGTGATAATAATTACAACACGTAGGGAATATATTTCACAGTACAATGAATATAGACTGTCTGGGTGCTGGAATCGTAACTTTACAAAAGATCTTTACATAAATAAATAACCCATTACGCCTAAAAAGTTGATGTTAAACTTAATAAATTTTAACCGATTTGGAGAATGTCTCTGGTATTTTCATTTGTCGATTAAGTTTTCCTCAACCTTAACTACTTTGAACACCCTCGTTGTTTTTATGCTTTGACTTAATTTATTTCATAATTCCACTTATTGTTTTATCAAATTTCATTGCCAACGGGGGTTGGCCAAATACTTCAAAGTGCTGGGCTGCACTCTATTCTCAAGAGCACTAAAAATATGCTAACTTAATGATATCTTGTAAAATTTAGATTTATTACCAACAACTGCAACACTACCACACTTAACTGGTTGCCAACTTGGCCTGGTGTTGCTTGGCACCACCCCTTGGTATTGCTGTTAACTAACTAACGTCGTCGCCGCCGCGTTGTGTAAGCGTTACACACAGAGAACGCCAACTAAGTAAACAGGGCTTAAATGGCAAAACAATTTCGTGTTCAGTGTCCTGAACGTAATTTCACCGTCTCATTTATGCCACGTAATAAAGTTTGTTTTGCAGTTTAATTTTTCTTCTCACAAAATCCACCACTTGGATGTTGTAGTACTAGTTGTTGTTTTAACTGGTGGTTTTATTTGTTGGAATTCTTGCAAAAACAAAAAAAAAAACTCGCGCACTCGTTAAGTAATTAAAATTCGCGTTGATTTTAGTAGAGTGGGATTTTGTTTTCAAGTAGGGGTTATGTTTCCTTCTTTATTACACTTTTTATATTAGGGTTTTTGGTGGTAACCTTAACTAAATACCCTACATTCTTATTAATGGGGTAAATGGCAAAGGACTAAGTAAGAAAAAAACTTACGTTTCTTGATTCCGATTCTGAATAAACTTTCCATAAATAAACTACGATATGATAGTTCTGGAAGATCTTTATAATATTGTGTATTTCTCGGAATATACTTTACTCAACTAAATTTCTTCGAAATTTTTTCTTCGGTAATGTAGTATACGAACAAGGATTCTGTAGACCTTTCCGCAATATGTACTTTTGTATGGAATATACATAGCTTGAGTTACTTTCTCATACAGTAGTATCTCGATATAGTAGTGTACCTTATGAAAAATGTTGACAAAAAATGAAAACGATTCTTGTAGGCCTATCCTAATTAGATACTTCACGGAATATATCCTTTCTCGACTTATGTTCTTAATTTAATAGCATCTACAAAGTGAACTTATTTAAAATGATTACAAGAAATGAAACGTGAATCTTTTAGACATATCCGAAGTGGCTATTTTACGGAACCTTTCTTAACTCGTTCTCGTTATAATAGATTCATCTTATGCGTATAAAGAACTGTCTTATTCGGTGTAAAGCGAAGACTGCACCGAAATACAAATCTACTATCAGTAGATACATCAATTATCAATAGACCTTTTACAGTTTACTTTCTTGAAATACTAGAATTGGAAGCCCTATTCGAAATGGGTACTGAACAAATACAACTTACAGGTCTTACTACTTGGACGAGAAATAAAACGATGGTTCTTGTAGATCTTTTCGAAACGGGTACTTCAAGGTCTACAAGAATCCTCGTTTCATTTCTTACATACGGTACATGATGCAGGAACTACTCTATTTCGAAAACAAAGCAAAAAGGTGTATGCCTTGTTTTCTCAATAAAGTAGTTCCTGCATTATGTACCTTATGTAAGATGTTTACGAAAAATATAACGAGGATTCTTGTAGACCTTTCCAAAATGGAATATACATAACTTGTATTACTTTCTTGATTTATTAGAAACGAAATAAGGTTTCTCGTTTATCATTCCGCGAAGTATACTTGCCGATACATTAGTTGTATTAATGTATCATTTATTGTTTTCGAGATATGAACGAGGGTTTTTCTAGATTTTTCTAAAATGGGTACTACACGAAAAATGCCTCTCTTACATTCTTTTCTTTACGTAATAGGATCATCAACAACATGTGTCTTTTGTATGATGTTTACGAGAAATGCAATGAGTTTTCTAATCTTTTCAAAATCTGTTCGTCACGGAACATATACCTTTCTTAACTCATTCTCTATATAGTAGATTCAACATATGTTTATAAAGTACTGTCTTTGTCAGTGTAAAGCGAAGACTGCACCGAATATCTACCATCAGTACATCATTTAACAGTACATCATTTACTTTCTCGATATACTAGATCTGGAAGACCTATACGAAATGGGTACAACTTACACGATTTACTTACACGAGAAATAAAACGATGGTTCTTGTAGATCTTTTCGAAATGGTTACTTCATGGTATGCACCTTTCTTGCGTTGTTTTCGCAATATAGTAGTTCCTGCATCATATACCTTATGTAAGATGTTTACGAGAAATGAAACGTGGTTTCTTGTAGACTTTTCCAAAATGTGTACTTCACGGAATATACATTGTCTCAATTATTTTCTCGATATAGTGAAACTTTTACTAATTGTGAAATGTTTACTAGTAGAAACTAAATCAGCCTAACCAATAAACGAATTAAAGTCGACTCTAAAGATAGTATCAGCTTTTCTGACAATTTTCTCTAATATTTATTTGTCAAAAAGCTGATACTTTCTTTAAAGTCGACATTACTTCGTTTATTGGTTAGGCTGAATGAGGTTTCGCGTTTACCATTCCGTAATATGTACTTCATGTAAAATATCTAGCTTGACTTACTTTCTCAATATAGTAGTTGTATTAATATATAAAAAGATTTCGCGAATTGAACTAGGGTTTTTCTAGATTTTTCTGAAATGGGTACATCAAGGAAAATACCTTTCTTGTCTTGTTTTCTCAATATAGTAGTTTCAGCAATGTGTACTTATTTACTTTGTTTACGAGAAATGAAGCGAATATTCTTATAGATATTTCCAAAATGTGTTCTTTAGGGAATATATACCTTTCCTAACACTTTCTCGATATAGCAGATTCAGCAATTGAACTGTAAGGCAAAGACTGCACCAAAGACTTTATAAAGACAACTTTTCTGCAAAGTCTATTTATGATAAATACTTAACTCTCTCCGTACATAGAGTATTTCAAAGTCGACTCAGACCATCTATTCCAATATTCGCGACTGGTTATTATTATTATTGTTGTTGCTAAGGCTTTTAGCACTTGATACTATCGCAGGACATAAATTATTTTTGAGAATGTTTAGTAACTCCTACATTCTTGTAGTTACAACGTCGAGTACTTGAAGTGTTTGTGTGTGCGAGTCATACTTATCTATCTTTTCATCTGTCTGTCTATAAGTATCTATTTTTTCTTGTTCATGTTGTTGTTGTTGTTAATATTGTTGTCTAGCACCGAAGCACACTTGTTGCCACTGTATTTGGCTTCGTTTATCATTATGTTGCTATCTCTATCTACAACAAAACATCTCCCTCTATCATGGTGCTTCTTCCACTATGGTATAACTCTACCTCTATAGCACAACTTCTCCCTCTGTCTTCTTGAATTTGAATATGATTTAATGTTATGCAACATGGAGCTTCCTGAATTGAATACCATGGCTGGACGACGCCTGGTTACTTCATGAATCTTCCCGTAGTTTGACTTCTTTCTTCCTTTCTCGTTTTTCTCTACCTCTCTCTCTCTACATGCCAACGAAAAATTGTGTTTAACTCGACGCAAAGATTTATTACCGCACCATCGTAGTCGTAAAGCGTTTAAAACCTAATGAATTTAATTAAAGCTGTTCACGTTTCGAGTTATCGAGGAGCTTCGCTGCTCTTATTTAAATTATGGGCGTGTGCGACAAACGTTAGTTAGTGTCTGTTGATAAAGTCAATTGGCGTTTTAATGATTGCGGCGATTTCTTCTTGCGTTGAGCTACGGAACGCCCACTGGAGGCTGATGTGTCCCAAGGATTGACTTGACGAATGAATGACGAACTAACCAACGAACATGCAGTGGTCAGTTTGAGAAACAGGTGGTCAATTCTGCTTACATCAAATTGTGGTAATTTACGCATTCTTTGATATTGATTTATGGTGTCGTTAGTCAGTCTAACGGTAAACGTTTTTATGGTGAGTTTATATTTAGATTTTCGCTCTATTAAGTTATTTTCTTAAACATATAATTAAAGTAATTCGACTGCATTTATGTTATTGGAATCTGAACATCATTTTGTAATAAATACTCAAAAACTTGAAATGGAGGTAATCATTTTTATTATTAATTTTACAAAAAAATTATATTTTGCATAAAATATAAAGAAAAACAAAAATTACTTTCTATTATCCAATTGATATTTAATAAAAGAATAATAATTTTTCTATATAAAACTTTAAATCATACGCAATTCAAAAAAAAAATCTGAAGATACGAAATTATACGGAGAGAAAAAAAAACTTCTAAAATCCAGAAGGAATCAAAAAGTATACGGAGTGATATACAGCTACACGGAAAATTCATAATTTTAAGTAACAGATCTACTTAGTTGTCAAAAAAGAGTAACTAAGTGGAATTATTCTTATTATGCAGAAATTTATTTCTTAGTTATCAAAAAGTAACTAAGAGGAATTATTCTTTATATGCAGAGATTAATTTCTTAGATATCAAAAATGTTGTTGCTGTTTTCCAATTAAATTTGGTTTTACAGGACCAAAACGGCTTTTATTCGATTAAAATATGTATATTTTGCATTGTTAAATAATTTCTTGAACATCAGATAAGCAATTTCAATGAATTTGAAACATACCAAAATAACTTTCTTACAATTTATTTCATTTTTAATATTGCATATTTTTATAATACATTTTACCAACCCCTTACATTAATCTATAAAACTAATCATTTGCAACATTTTTTTTTTTCTGGAATATTAATTTTCTGTTTCCTTATACTCGTATAGAATATCAAAAATATATTTGAAAAAAAAAAAAATAATCAATCAAAACAGTTATTTCTCGATCATGTATTGCGCTCAATAGAAATATCAATAAATTGTTTGAGTTATTTTTATTATTATTTTCGTATTATTCATTGCGTGATTTATACAATTGTCATTGATGTTAATGCAAAATGCATTTATTGAGTTTATTAGAATTATACACAATAAACAACGACAACAGCTTTTGACATTTCTACTGACAACTCGCAGTTAAATCAAGTCAATTATTTGCATTTATTATGCACGTAATTAATTGAGATATTTTGTGCGACAAAAACCTCGCATGCGGTTCACCTTGAGCTTTTTAATATTCTATTTTAATAAATTTTATAATATTGCGTGATTTATAGTTTTTTCAAATATATTGCTATATTTAAAATTAGGTATTATATATCAGCGTTGAGAAATAAAACTGAGCAAACACATTTTGAAAAAGTCAATAATTCATTTTTAAAAATCGTTTTAAATCTGTCAATTTCCTGTCGATGAGCTCAATATTTATACTAAGTGTTTAGAAGATTCTAATCTATCAATTGACATTTAAAATTTATAGTTTTATCAATTACTTTTTAAAATATTAAGCAACAAACAAACTAAAAATTTAAGATTTTGATAAAAAAAACAACGACGATATTTTGTTTAAAAATGTCCATACAATTTTTATTGATAAATTGAATATAAGTGAGAAATTCAATATTAAGTGATAATTTTAATGTTAGTGAAAAATTGAATTTTAAGTGATAAATTGTATTTTTAGTGAAAATTTGAATTTTTAGTGAAAATTTGAATTTCTAGTGAAAAATTGAATTTTTAGTTAAAAATTGAATTTTTAGTGAAAAATTGAATTTTTAGTGAAAAATTGAATTTTTAGTGAAATATTGAATTTATTGTAAAAAATTGAATTTTTAGTGAAAATTTTAATTTTTAGTCAAAAATTGAATTTTTAGTCAAAATTTGAATTTTTAGTGAAAAATTGAATTTTTAGTGAAAAATTGAATTTTTAGTGAAAAATTGAATTTTTAGTGAAAAATTGAATTTTTAGTGAAAAATTGAATTTTTAGTGAAAAATTGAATTTTTAGTGAAAAATTGAATTTTTAGTGAAAAATTGAATTTTTAGTGAAAAATTGAATTTTTAGTGAAAAATTGAATTTTTAGTGAAAAATTGAATTTTTAGTGAAAAATTGAATTTTTAGTGAAAAATTGAATATTTAGTGAAAAATTGATTTTTTTTAGTGAAAATTTGAATTTTTAGTGAAAATTTGAATTTTTAGTGAAAAATTGAATTTTTAGTGAAAATTGAATTTTTAGTGAAAAATTGAATTTTTAGTGAAAAGTTCAATTCTTACTGAAAAATTGAATTATTAGTGAGAAATTTTTAGTGAAAAATTAAATTTTTAGTGAAAAATTAAATTTTTACTGAAAAATTTAATTTTTAGTGAAAAATGAAAAATAAAGAAATGATTTCGATATCTACATATTTAATTTAGAATCGATAGTTTTAGTTTATTTTTCATATTCACTTCGAAAAAACACTGAAAATACTAATAACGAAAATCTAAAAACTTAGATTCGATATGCGACTGAGATAGTATATCTATCTCAAAGCCACTTCGAGTGTCGAAACATCTGGAGTCTCCGACCCGTAGTATACTAAGTATCATTATAGAATAATATCGCGATATTATTTAAATAATTTTAAAATATGTTATTGTTTGTTAAAAGATTAGAATAAAAGATTGAAACTATTGGTTGTATAACGGTTTTATGAAGGTTTTAAAAAGGTTTTAAAAAGGTTTTAAAAAGGTTTTAAAAAGGTTTTAAAAAGGTCTTAAAAAGGTTTTAAAAAGGTTGTCAAAAGTAAAAATAACAAACAACGAAAAAAAAATGTTCTATTTCTGATTTGAATAAAAATATTTTAGATATCAAATTTCTTATGAACAAAAACTACAAAAAGGTAATCGGAACTAAAACAATAATTTGAAAACAGTTACCGTAACCGAAACGTAGGCGAAAACCAAAATCGAACGCATTTTCATTTCGGTTTCAATCCCAGATTAAAAGATGCGATGCCTAATTTAATTTAAAAATATTACAGTCGATCTAATTTAATTATTGCATAACCATTTTTGTTATCTAACAGTAAATAAATTATTTAAATTGAGTAATTTTGAACTAAACAAAAAAAAAATCCACAGCCAATTCGTGACAGTGACAAACATGGCGTGATTAACTTTTTTTCTTTACTTCAAATATTATTTTAATTACATTTCAAAACTATTAAACATGCAACTGCATAATACCACTATAATTAACTTTATACAATAATCATTATTTTTTGTACTTGTTGTTGTATTCATTCAATTATTTAATGTGAAAATGACAAGTTTTCCATTTTAATGCCTACTCAATTAAGGATTAATAATTGTGTTTGACAACAAATCACTGTTTATGGCCCGCTTTGCATTTTGATTTATGTTTGAAATAATAATTTTGTTATTGCCATTTTGGTTTTGTCATTTATGGCAATCAAATAATTGGCGTTGCAATAAAAATTGCAATTTTAGCAATTTATTTCTATTTTTTTCCTGAAATTAAACGAACTAATGTAGCCACTTAAGATATGAACATTAATAAAAAAAACCTTTCACCAGCACACATGTGCTAAAGTTAAATGTTTCAAGTGTATTTTATAGGCAAATTTATTTATAAAATATATGCAACTCTTTGTAGCAGCGCTTAAGCCATTTATGCTTGTAGCCACAAGATGTGGCTGCTTAACGGCTTTTAAAATTGTTAAATCACGAGTTTAAACGAGGCATTGAGTTGGCTCAAACCTTTATTTAACATGTACCAACGATGTATGTTGGCGATGGTGCTGCTGCTGTTGCTATTGCTATTGCCAGTTAACTGTTGCTTGACAAAATTGCGCTGAATTTACGCCACAAATAGCTTTACTTAACTTTGTCTGCCGCGCGCGCGTGGGTTTGGCTAAAAGGTGGCAAAAGGTATTCGACGCCACCGCCGCCGCCGCGAGCTAGCAGCTCGTTACCAGCTTTCACACTTCACACAGCCACCATTAGAAGGTAGAAGACCAACGATTTTGGCTGTATAATGGCTGCATAGTGGCTGTCTACGCTATTTTGACAGCTCCAATGTGCGCCTGATGACGTGACAAAAGCCATAGCGGGGCGGTACAGCTTTTAACTGAATTTGCGCTTTTGTTTGGGGGAAATCGCAGGAAATTGATAATCGAATCCAAGTTGATCGTGTTGAAAGATTGTGCATTTTTATTGTAAAGTCAGCAGGCGGTGGCAGCAGGCAGGGGCTGCTTTGCGAAAGAGTTGTCGCTGGAGGGCAAAAGAGCAAATTTGTCGCCACGATTTAACAAAAAAGGGAAGAAAACGAAAAACTAAAACCTCATGTAACTGCTTTACAACAAACCAGCAACGCCGCGACGTGCCTTTCAAGTTTCTCTGTGCTTTGCTTTACTTTTTACCACATAACTTCAGTTGGCTCATTCTGCGCATTGTGACCCTTTGGAGAATGTGGCTAAAATCGTGATGGTTTTTGGAAAGTGCAAAGAGTTGAAATGTATATATATATATATATAGAGAAAAATACTACTTACTGACTTGACTGCATTTTAAACACGTCTTTTTGGTGATGTTGTCGGTTGTTCAAATTTTTGCTTTCCTTTGATTTATGAAATTTGCGCCGCGACCTTTGCACTTGCACACAGTAATCTATTAGATTTCCCGCAATTGCTATTTATGGCACAAACACAATTTATGGGAAATTGTGTGAAGAGATTGTGTTAATGTAATTGTGGTACATGTCGAACAGTTCACTGAAACTTGGGACATGGTACATAGTATAGTCTTGGATTAACATTGAGAGTTCAAGTAAGAGAAGGGCTTATTTATTACCGAGTCAGCGATTTGTAATAGGGGGAATTTTAAACAATCATCTAATGTTGAGGTATATACTAATAAATATAAACCTCAATTGTTTCATTAATGGAAAAAGGCCTTTAAAATACCAATGCTTTTTGAATGCCAAATATTATATTTTTTTAAAACATGAAATGATTGATATTTCAAATAATCAAATATTTCAAATAATCAAACTGGGGTTTTCAGTGATAATTGGAATTTTTATTGAATTTAGGACAAATTTTGATTTTTAAGCAAAAATTTTAAAATGAAGAATTTAATTTTTAGTAAAATAAATTATTTTTACTGATATATTAAATTTTTTTAGTGAAGTGTTGAATTTTAAGTGTTAATTTTAATTTTTATCGAATTTTTAGTAAACTTTTAAATTTTAATGAAAATTTGTATTAAGTGAAAATTTTAGTTTTTAATGAAAAATTTGAATTTTTATCGAAAATTTGAATTTTTAGTGAGGAATTAAATTTTATTAGTGATATACTGACTTTTTAATGAAAAATTTAATTTCTAGTAAAAAATTTAATTTTTAGTTAAAAAGTTAAAAAATGAATTTTTAGTGAAAAATTCAGTTTTTAGTGACAAATGGAATTTTTTAGTGAAAAATTGAATTTCTTGTGAACAATTGAATTTTTAGTGAAAAATTTAAATTTTTAGTTAAATATTGAATTTTTAGTAAAAAATTGAATTTTTAGTGAAAAATTGAATTTTTAGTGAAAAATTGAATTTTTAGTGAAAAATTGAATTTTTAGTGAAAAATTGAATTCTTAGTGAAAAATTGAATTTTTAGTGAAAAATTGAATTTTTAGTGAAAAATTGAATTTTTAGTGAAAAATTGAATTTTTAGTGAAAAATTGAATTTTTAGTGAAAAATTGAATTTTTAGTGAAAAATTGAATTTTTAGTGAAAAATTGAATTTTTAGTGAAAAATTGAATTTTTAGTGAAAAATTGAATTTTTAGTGAAAAATTGAATTTTTGGGAAAAATTGAATTTTCAGTGAAAAATTGAATTTTTAGTGAAAAATTGAATTTTTAGTGAAAATTTTAATTTTTAGTGAACAATTGAATTTATAGTGAAAAACTAAATTTTTAGTGAAAAATTGAATTTTTGTGAAAAATCGAATTTCTAAAAAAAATGGTGAAAAAATGGATTAGTGAAATATTGAATTTTTAGTGAAAAATTTAATGTTTACTGAAAAATTGAATTTTTAGTGAAAATTTGAATTTTTAGTGAAAAATTGAATTTTTAGTGAAAAATTGAATTTTTAGTGAAAAATTGAATTTTTAGTGAAAAATTGAATTTTTAGTGAAAAATTGAATTTTTAGTGAAAAATTGAATTTTAAGTGAAAAATTTAAATTTTGTTGAAGCAAGAATTAAATACCATAACTTCGGGGAATAACTTGAGAGAAATCGGCTCAGCAAAAATTATGTCGGGAGCAGTATTGTCTCGAAAAAAAAAGTGTAGAAGAAAAACTGTATCGTTAAAAAATTGTCATGGAAGAATTGTTCCAAATAAATTGAAGTTCTTCTTTGGCACAGTTAATAACAATAATAATAGTTTGGCACTACAAATTGGCGGTACCTACAGTGGAACAGTTCGGGTAATAATGGAACACTTCGAACTCGAGAAAAAATTTACCGTAATTGTATAAAAGTCGTAGATATTAAAAACAAATCTCAACAATTCTACGGTAAAGATTTATCTCGAGGAACAATTGTATCCGAGAAAGAATTGTTTGGGAAATAACTGTTCGGAAAATAATTGTCGAGCGGATGATTTTAGGGAAAAATTGCAGAGAATAATTGTACGCAACCCCGTAATATTAGTAAAAATTAGAGTTGAAAATAATGGCACATAATCATAGACAATTTAAAGTCGACTTTAAAAATAAAATCGACTTTTTTGACAAATTTTGTATAGAGTAAATTGTCAAATTTAAAGTCACCTTAAAATTAAAAATTGTCTATGACTATGCGCCTATATTTTTTTGTTTTGAATATCTACTTAGATCCATGAACTCCGACAGATAGTGTGCGTTGTACTGTGGAAATTTTCTAACGTTTTTGTTGTAAATACAATTACGAGCTTCTTCGCTATGAACAAAATCCCATTAAATTTAGCAGTTATTGATTGATAAATATTTTCATATAAACTAAAAAATAATTTCATAGTATTTTGTAGTATTTAATGGTTTTTTCATATGAAAATAATAATTTATACTATTGACTAATATTAATATTAAATAAAATCTATTAATTGTATGGTATTTTTACCTGATTGTATGCCCGCTTCAGCATTCGAACTCGAACCCTTTGAATTACAATTTCAGTGCACCTACCTCTGAGGCAGGCCAAATGAAATGTTTTGTAAATATGTTTTTTCAAGGGTTTTTCAACAGGGACGCTACAAAAGTTGAGCGACAGGGACAGCAAACGACGCCATATTTCTTGCCGCTCTTTTGACAAATCTCTTCAGTAAGGTTTGGCATTTCATGATGGAATGATATACGAGCCAACAACGAGCCGAAATTATTAAAATTTACTACCGAAATTCGAATTCGTATATCTTTCCATCATGAAATGGCAAACCTTACTGAAGAGAAATGTCAAAAGAGCGGCAAGAAATATGGCGTCGTTTGCTGTCCCTGTCGCTCTACTTTTGTAGCGTTCCTGTTAAAAAAAAAACCCTTTAAGTAATATATACAGACCTTCCAGTAATAAATATACCTACGATTTTTGTTCCGACGAACACAACTTTTTCATTACTTCTCTTAAAATTTGGTACAAAATATATTTCTTGGGAATAGAGCAGATAATGCCGTTTTGTTGAATTATTTATCATTTTTAAAAATACAAGTTATATTCATGTAAAAATTATTGTCAACAACGTGATTTTAAAATACTGACAATGTAAATTGTTCCTTTATAATATTCCTTGATATAATATATATATTTTTTTTTATTTAATTAAATATTTTTTGCTGACCACACCATATATTGTTTGCGCACTTTCAGCCAGTGTGCAGACGAAAAGCCAATTTCAGTCGGAATTGAAACCTCTACGTTGAAAGATGGTCTCTTTATTTATTTAAGGCAACAAATTGCAATTTATACTAATTGAATCGGGCTACTAAAAAAGTCGCAGACATTTTTTTTTTGTTCTTAACATAAGACGCGACATTGACAATTTTTACAGCAGGCGAGTCACTTGAGTTTTCGTCAAGTCTCGCATTTTGTTCTGAGTATTTTTTGTATGCTGCTTATTATTCTTTTATAAGAATCTTATATAATTTTTTTATTCATTTTGCATTTTTTTTTTTTCATTATTTTCTCGCAAATTAGTTCAGGCAGCTAATGCCTTCGCCTGTGCTGTGCTACTTTTGTATTTTTCATTTTTTCCCATTCATTGAGCATAATAATAACTAATTTCAATGCCTTTGTTTACCGCCCATTCATTGCAGGTTCCTAATACGCCATTGAAAATGTCGACGCACGACACAAATGTTGCTGCCGACGCCGCGTCCGCGACAACAGCGACGACAACGACGGCGACAACGTTGTCGACATCATCATCATCATCGTCGTCGTCGTCCTCGTCATCCTCATCTTTGACATGTTTGCATCAGAAACGTTTTCATGAGTCGCAACAGTTGCACACGGTGGCACAGCCTCTGTGCTCTACAGCATCTGCGTCATCAACATGTTCGGCGTCCTCTTCGTCCTTGCTGTCGTCTACATCCTTAGCCTCTGCCACAGAGTCGCTGACGGCCGCCATGAACGACATTACAAAAGGTAAGTTTTACAGTTAACTTTATTATTATTTTTCTTACTATAGATGAAATAATATATAGTAATAAAAAATAAAAATTAAAAAATATAATAAAAAAAAGTAAAACAAAAAATAATAATAAAAATGATAAGAGATTATAAAAAAGCAACTTCTACGTGTCTTCTTTAGCCGTAGCTCATGTCAATGGCGTTTGATTTTATGGTTGCACACAATGATATCCTTTGTATATCCTTGGCGCTGCTTAATTCAATTGCTATCTATATATTTTGCTATGCTATTGACTTCAGTATCGATCTGGTACTTCATGGAGTACGACGGATTTTACTCCTTCGCCCATTACTCTCTACAACTTTATCCTTTTTTTTATATTCTTTTTCTTTTAGTTTATGATATTTAATATACACACAGAATACAAATTTGTTGCGACAACTAACTCATTGGCCAAACAACCTTTTCGCTTTTCTTAAATACTAAGTTGGTTCTTATAACCAAAACTACAAGTGTTGTCCTTTGAATTACAACCAATTTAGAAGTTTTAAACAATACGTTTTAATACAATTTCATGTGTGTATTCTAATATTTTAAGTGCAAACCGAATATGACAGTTCTATCAACCAATTTGTAGAAATTTTGTTTAAGCCGAAAGAAGTTGGTTGTTATAACTACCTTTTCTTACTTCCATTATGATTTTTCTGTTTTTCAATTATTGTTTTTTTTTTTATAAATATTTTACTGTTATAATATTTAGATCGAATTTATTTTTTGTATTCCTCGTTTTCTGATTTCATATGATTCTTTCTTTTTTTTTATATAGACAGTACATATCGTCGTTGTAGAACTAAAAGTCAGCAACTACATTTTCAAAATGCCAATTATTTATTTACAAAAATCTTTATGTATCTTACAAATTCTGATCGAAGAGCTCAATATTTGTACCTAATGATCAGAAAATGTGAATCTATCAATTGGTATTTTTACTTTAAAAATTTATCAATTACTTTTTGTAATAATTACCAACAAAGTTGAAATTTACGATTTTCATAAAAATGTATTTGGTGACTTTTAGTTCTACATCGACGATATTTTACATTTTTATAGCATTTTTTTGTATATTTTCTAATTTTTATATTCTATAATCAAGGGGTTAAGGTTATATCGAGTACGTCCTTTAGAAGGCTTATCCAATACGAAACCCACCACTTTCCGAGTTTTGATTTAGACATATCAGTCTGTTCGTATACATGATAATTCAAAAAGTGTAGGTCCAAATTCGTTGAAATTTAGTTGTGGTATGTTGGACTGCGAGCCGAAAGGTCCCCGGTTCAAGCCTGAACTGGGACTAACAACATTTTTTCATAGAAACATTTTTCTATACCGCGCTACCTCTCGTCAGTAAATGGCAAACCTACGAGAGTAAAGCTCTCACCCGCCGCCGTTCGGATACGGCAATAAACTGTAGGTCCCACCACTTTGAGTACAAATATAACACGCACAGCTCAAAATGGTGAGAGAGCTCAGCCGAAGTTCTATACAGGACTGTAGCGCCAAACTATTATGTTTTAGCCAAATAGTAATTCTTGGTTCGGAAATAAGAAATATTGGTCAACAGAAATGCCTCCCGCCCATACAAGTCTTTTGTGTATAATGTTTTAGGGACCCACATAGCACGTAAATCATTTAAGATGTACACTCATAAAATTCCTTTAAAATTAGCACAGTTATTGATTTCATAGTATACAAATAATAAATATTTTCATATCGTCACTGACATGTCAAAGGAGCGCTACATTTTTAAAAATGTAGCGATACCAAATTGTAAGGTATGAATTGCTTTTAAAATTAGTAAACATTTTTTTTTAAATTTTATGCATATATTTTTCAAAAATATGGATTTTGTGTGTCTATATCCTGACCAAAATGAAAATATGTTTTGTTTTTTTGCCATAACTTTTCATGGGTACAAGATCAAATAGTGATGTATAGGAATTATTTGTTTATTTTTAAAGCACCTATCGATTGGCATCATTATTTAAAAATAATTTTCCAAAAAATTTTCTTGCAAATAACGAAAATTCAAAAAAATATTTTTAAATAATGATGCCAATCGATAGGGGCATTAAAAAGAAACAATTATTGCCTTTACTTCATTATTTTTTCTTGTACCAGTAAAAAGTTATGGCAAAATAAGGAAAAGATTCGCCCTTTTGGCATGACTAGATTTTCAAATATTCAAATTCGCTCTTTTGGTTTTATCCCTTGTGGCTAGAAATTTCCAACAAAACCACATATGATTTTGGCACTATATTTAAAAATGTAAAAAATCGCCCCTTTGACGATACAATCTCTAAAATTAGTTTTAGTATTTTGTAGTATTTAATGGTATTTTCAGGATTGCAATAATAGTTTATCCTATTGACTAATTTTAGTAGTTAAAAAAATATTAATTTTATGGTAAATTTTTCCTTTTTTTTTAACATTTTTTCTTAATTATTTTATTCGTAAAATATCAATGGTTTATGTATTTTAGAAATAATATTGAATATAATTAAATTTAAGATTTCATTATTACACATTAAAATCTACAAAAATGTAAAATATCTGCTTTTTCCAATTTAAATATTTTTATTTTGCTTGCATTTATCATGCCTTTCCTTTACCGTCTGTTTTTTTGTTTGTTTTGTATATGCCCTGCAAATAATTTTCCCCAACATTTCGAAATCCATTTCTTAAGAAAATTAAAATAACAAAGAAATTTTATATATTTTTTGCCATACAAAAATACAATAAAAAAAAAACATGCAAAATTATTTGCTATTCAAGCGTACAAGCGACTGACTCTGCCAGTAATATCCTTCGTTTTCTCTGATCGCTTCGTCCTGTCGCCACAGTTTACGGCGTATTCGTTTCTCGTATAGCAGAGCAGAGTCTGTAGCTGTCTTGACTGCTTTTTCTTCTATACCGTCTCCCTTCTTCCAACCAATTCTACTTATACTACCCATTCTACTCCATCGTTTTAAGTTCTTGCACATCCTGCTGCAACACGTTATCCTTTTGTAGCCACCCGCAATTTTCACTGTCAATGTATTATTTATCGCTTGCTTATTTCTTTGCATTCTTTATACAGCTCCACCTCTGCAAAGCACATTTTTGTACGTCTTTTTTTAGAACTTTCCTGCTTAAACTCAGCAAATGATTCTGGTTTTTCCGCATAAAACCCACCAAACTGCAAACCCATTTTACATCCTGCTGATGCTGATGCTGCTGCTGCAATTCGCACAAATACTCATTGCAACTAATTTGAAATGAAATACAGAACTTAGAGCTCCTTGCGTTTAGCCTTTTTCTGTATGTGTAGATTCGAAGAAGATAAAAAACTAGAAAAAATAAAACTTCAACTAAAAAATAAATAAAATGCAAAATAATACGAAATTTATGCTGTCTGTACCAGTGAATTTTTGTAATGAGTTGTAGTTTTGTATTTGCTTTTCTATTTTTATTTTATATATTATTTTTATTCTTTTTTTTTATTTTCATTGATGTGATTGCAAAACATTAGCTACTCTTGCAGTATTCACCCCCTTAACTATTTTGTGCTATTCATTTTATTGAAGCAAAATAATAAAGGAAAACAACAATTTCCATTCATGCTTAAAACGAAATTAGTTTTTAATGTTTGTAAAATATTTAATTTTCTGACTGCATTTGAATACTTGCTCAAGAATTCTATAAACTATTCTTGCGTTTGATTTAATTTTCTATGAATTATTTGCAAGATTTGTGTCTGAGCAGTGCTTTCGGACATTTTATAATTAAAGCAAAAGATAGTTTATGCATTGAAGATTAAATTAGCGTAAGCACATTTTGAACGATATCACTGAATGAGGGCGATATTGGACTTTTGGGTGTGGCATCGCCCATTCGACCATGCAAGATACAATTTCCATTTGCTGTATTTCGTCAGTGATATTTCACACAACATCTAAACTCAGCACACCTTAACTCACCACACCTAAATTCACCACATCTGAACTTACCATTCAAAATTCATCACACCTAAACTCACCACACCTGAATTCACCACACATAAATTCACCACACCTAAATTCAACACATTAATAATAACCACACCTGAACTAACCATCCAAAAATTCATCACTCCTCAATTCACCAAACCTGAATTCACTACACACATAATCTCACCACACTTAAATTCACCACACCTAAACTCACCACACCTAAACTCACCACACGTAAACTCACCACACCTAAATTCACCACAACTCATTTCACCACACCTGAACTTACCATCCAAAATTCATCACACGTAAACTCACCACACCTGAATTCACCACACATAAATTCACCACACTTAAATTCAACACATTAATAATAACCACACTTGAACTAACCATCCAAAAATTCATCACTCCTGAATTCACCAAACATGAATTCACTACACCTTACCTCAACAGCCAATCTCACCACACTTAAATTCACCACACCTAAACTCACCACACCTAAACTCACCACACCTAAATTCACCACACCTAAACTCACCACACCTAAACTCACCACACCTAAACTCACCACACCTCAACTCACCACACCTAAACTCACCACACTTAAACTCACCACTCGTAAACTCACCTCACTGAAACTTACCACACCTGTACTGCAAAATTCTAATTACTAAATTTTATTTGTTAAAATCATTGAAAATAAATTTTTAAAGGCATTGCATACTTTTAGGTTTATACCATATACCATTTAAAAAAAATCTTTAAATTTATATTGTGTTACAAACTTAAATATGCTGCCATGATAAACCTTAAGCCATCATAGTCTCGAGCTGACTATAAATGAAACAATATTATAACAAAAAAAAAATAGAAAAATAAAATATTGTACATACTATGGCTTCAACCCAGATTTGTTCATATCACTGCAAAGACACGCATCAAGAATAACAAAAGAAATCAACTTTAGCACGTTACACAGCTGCAGCTGCAGCAGTAGCAACTCAAACATAAGTCGAGAGTTACAGCAACAAAAGAAGTTTTCAAAAAAAAAAAGCAAAGAAATAAAAAATAGAATAAAGGGCAGAGTACCCAAAAGTATGCAACTAAATAAGGCAAGTGCATTTTATACAAGAGATATGAGTAGAAAAATGATGGGAGAAAACTAAAAGCAGGAAAATATAGCAGCTCAACAGAAAGAAACTACACAATTGTAAAAATCTTTAATATTTTTCTTAGATTTTCTGCTCTCAGCAGTTTCACACATAACAAAGTAGGTTGTTTTTTATAAAACAAAATGTTATAATACAGACTACAGGATTGTATATCATAATTTAACATTTCAGTAAAAAAAAATATATTTTATAGAATTTGCAATTTATCTACAGCTAAAGCTGTAGAGTTTAAGAACATTTTTAATTTTAAGAAATCGTAAATTGTAGTACCAAATTTAAGAAAATAAAAAAAACCAAACTGCACAAAATCACAATGATTTTGTTGCTGAAAAATCTATTCTGTTGCAGCCGCGAAAAGCGATGCAGCAAACGAAAAGAAAAATGGCGTCGTCGTCATCATCGTATTTATCTCTATCGAGTGCATTTTTGCGCAAATGCAAGAAAAATGTGCGAGAAATGCCAAAAGTTGCAAAACACTGTAAGAATATAGATTAAATAAGATATGTGTAGATAGCACAATAAATGAATAATAAAAGCTTTAAAGCTGCTTTAACTAAAGTTAACCTGTAAGTATGCAACATAAATTTTAATAGCTACTAGCAATTAATATATATATATATATTTTTTATGAAGAGGTATAATGCATAGATGTTTCTAAAAATATACATAAAAATGTACCTTAAGATATACACAAAAAAAAAAAAAATTTTGCTTACAAAAATATTTGAATTCTTAAAAATTCTCATTTCCAACGTTCAATCAAATACCTATTCAAATTTCAATTCCATCGAATTTGGTTTTTACTGTTTCCAAATTCAATTTTTCAATAGAAAATTTTTCAATCAAATACGTATTCAAATTTCAATTCCATCGAATTTGATTTTGACTGTTTCCAAATTCAATTTTTCAATAGAAAATTCGCAGCCCTTTTATTCGAATTGATTACGTTAAAATTCTGTAAAAAAAATTCAATAGATTTTACAACCCCAGACAACATTTTTGGCAAGGTCAAGACAGGTTAGAAATATTTTTTTCGAAATACTTCAAACAGACAAAAGGCGCAGTTTAAGTTATAAGCTGTCTGTTTTCTGCACGTTCCCAAAATAAGCCGTGAATCTGCCAATAGAATTCCACAAAATTGAACAATCTGCCCGAGACTAAATTTCTGGTAACACAAGACAACAAATGGAGGCATTTTATTAATTATCAACGATCTAAGTATGATTTTCCGATGGATTTCAAGTTTCTAATCACGACCTCATACTCAGTTTTTTCAGATTGCCTCAAGTTTTTGAGTTATTACGTAATACATATATATGACAATTTTCGTGTTTTCCTACATATTTTGGACTTCAATATTTTACAGATTTAACGTATCGATTCAATTTCTTCTATATTCTATTGAAAATACTTCAGTTAATATTTTGAAATAAACTAGGTTTTTAAAATAGGCATAAATTTTGTCTCGGGAAATTTTTAAATACTGATCAAAAGTAAATTTAGAAACTTATTGCGATTGATTTTTTTTTTTTTGTGTTCTAGTTTTTGATTTCTGTATTACAAAAGTCTCATTCTGCAATCGAATTCACAACGAGCTGTTATGAGAAAAATGTAATTTGCTTCACTGTGCAAACAATAAATAAGACTAAATGGGACGACATATCATTCAGCGTACTGAAACGCGATGTGTTAGAAGGGAACGAAGTATTATTCAGCGTACTGAGACAAAATGTAAAAAAACCCGAAGATAATTCAACGCATTGAGACAATGAGAAGAAAAGAAATAGCACATGCATTTAAAAGAGATGGTAGTAGCGATGAAGTATGCATTGCAGATTCTTAAGTGTAGATCTATGTGGAAACTTCTAGAATAGTGCTTTGTCTTCCATATGAGTGCAAGAGAAATGCAGATATTTTACGGATTCTTGTGAAGTGTAGAAGTTTGTGAAAACTTCTTGATGCGGCTCTGCAGTATATAAGATCCGTGCAGATGATGGTAATTGGAGAGTAGACGTCTCGTAAGCGAATAATAAGAAGTCGAAAGTTTAATTAATTTTTTATTTTATAAACAATATGCAAATTGCGAACCTTTTAAACAATTTTCCTCTGCCTTAATTTTCGCATTAATCTATTCGAATTTCTTTTGAAAGTGAATTTCTTTCTGTATAATATAATAGGCATATTGCCCTATTGTTTAAAAATAATTTTTATCTGTGTACACCTAAAAGTATGCTATGTCTTCTTAGCAGAGTGCAGAGCTGCAGTAAATAATGTCTGAAGCAAGTGTAAACTTTGCGAAATTCTCAGCAAAAAATTGCGACAACATTGTTCAGACTGTGTTTTTTATTATTATTTTTATTGCTATTTTTATTTATATTTTTGCTGACTTGCGCTTCATGTGTGTGTTTTCTTATACTTCAGCCTGCAGGCGCTACAAAATAAAGAAGCATTAATTTGCAGTTGTTGCAAGTGCAAAAAGAGATACAAACTACCACACTTGCAATATCTTTTTTTGTATTTAAAAAAAAAAACAAGAACTAGAGATACAGCTATAAAAGAAAAATGACACAATTTGAAAACTTGCGTAACTTGTAAAATCTTTGATATTTTTTCTTATTTGTGCCATTTACACATAAATGTTGCATTGTAAAAAATCTACACACATTAAAGTGCACAAATAAAACATTGTCTATATTTTTCACAATACAATTTTTATATTTTTTTTTATTGTTATTATATACAGAAAAATGGAAAATAGAAATACGAATTGTTTGCTGTACAAACAAACGATAAAAAAAAAATGCAAAACTAGTTTAGTTAGAAAATATAGCACGCTCTGTTTCAATTTGTTTGCAATGTCTAAAAGTATGCTTTGAACAAATATTTTTTGCAATTTGTTTGTAATTTATTGCCTAGTTATTTTCGCTGCGAAATGTCTAAATGTATGCTTTGAAAAAAAAATGCAAAGCTTAAAATTTTTGCAAAAGAATTTTTGGCACAAAGACAATCAATTAAAAGAGTATATTTGGTATAAAAAGCAAATGTTTTTTATGCGTCAAATACAAGTACAAATAACAAATAGTATGTATAAAAGTATGCAGCATAAAATAACATAAAACAATGCTGCTTGTAATGCCTTAAAGAAAATGTGTGCCACAAAGTATGCAGCAATTTTAAATAATTCATATTGATTCTGAACGTATGCAACAATCTTTTTTTTCAACATCTCTCCGACTTTTCTATAGTCCTTATTACATTTTTTAGTAATTATTGTTTCTCTAATGCTTAAAAGAAAATTAGTGCCGAAAAAAGAAGCAATTTTAATTGAACAAATCATATTGTATCTGAAAGCATGCAACAACATTTAATATGTAATTTGTTATGCCTAAAAGTATACCACAGTTCTTATTATTTTAAAACAATATATTTTCGATTTTTTATCCATAAATTCTTTTATTATTTCAATTAAATGTATCTGAAAGCATGCAACAACATTTAATAAATAATTTGTTATGCCTAAAAGTACACTATAGTTCATAAATATTTTTGAAAAACTCAATTTTACGACTCTTATAATTTCTTGTTACTTTTTCAAATACTTATTATTGCTCTAAAGCTTTAAAGAAAATACATGCCTCAAAGTATGCAGCAATTTAAAGTTTTACAAATTCTTCTGTGTCTATAAGTATTCAATAACATTACAATCTGTATTTGTTATGCCTAAAAGTCAATTGTAGTTTTTATAACTTTTTAAAAATAATTTCTACAACATTTTTCTAATTTTTCAATAGTCATTTTGTCACTTTTTATTATCTATAATGCTTTTATTATTTATAATGCTTAAAAGTAGAAGAGTGTTTCAAAAGTATGCAGCAATTTAAAGTTACACAAATCATATTGTGTCTAAAAGTATGCAACAAACAATAAAATTTCATATTTTTATTGTTGTCGTGTTTTTTGTAATACTTTTGCGAAATTTGTTATTTCTTCATGCGCCTTTTTGACAGCTTTTGTCACTTTTCACACAAAACCTTAAAATGATTTTTGTTTAAATTAGTTTTTCACAAAGTCTAAAAACAGACCGTACTGGTGATGGCGGAGGTTGATATCTATGCAATCGAAAACTATTAAGCTAGAAGAAGTGAACTTTGAAAATACCAAAACTTTTTAACTTTTCCGGCACTTTAGCGCTCTTTTCCTATTAACTGTTGTTTGTTCTTGAAAACGGCGAAATAATGCGTTTCGGCTGAATTGAATTTCAAAAGAATTTGTCGTTGCCCTTGATGTTTGTAGGTTTGGTTAGTTGCTACCACCAGGTCCAGCACCCGCCCCAAAAAACAGCAAAGTATCTAATGTTCGAAGCACTCAAGCATTAGTTTTTTTTCACACCCCCTAACAAAAGCCACATTCCTGGAATTATTCAACTGTGTATTCTGTTTTATTTTTCATTTGACTTTTTTTAGTTGAATTTTGATATTTTTTTGACACACTCCCTATGTACTTTCTGCTGTTGTTTGCGTTTCAGCTTGATTTCCTAATGATTTTCTTTTATTTTTCATCTCAATATTCGCGCGCACGTAGCTGAAATTTACAGCAGCACCACCTGAGCATTTTTCGTTTGTTGCTTTTGCGGCGGCTCACGTGCCGTTTGATGCTGCTGGTGGTGCTTTTAACCAAGCAACCAACCAACCAACCAGCCACCCATCAACCAACCAACCAATCTACCAAAACACCAACAAGTCCTTTACGTGCTGCAGCACTTAAATTGCAAATCCTTTTATTGAGCTGCTTATGAAGTCAGTGCGGAACGTGGCAACGCTTGAACGAATTCACAATTTTTACTTAATACCTACATAGAGCACAAAAACTTAAAAACAAAAAGCGCAACAAGAACAAAGTATAAAATTTAGACACAAATAATATAATAAAATTTATTTAAGGTACAAAAATCTGCATGAAAAGTGCCAAAGATGAGCATTTATTATATATATTCCTTTGATATTTCTTCGCTGGTTTGTTTGTTGCCAATTGGAGGGCACAAATTCAATTTAGGTCTCTGATGACACTTGACACGTATTGTCGTAGCGCATATTTTAAGGGCTCAAAGCAAGCACTTGACTTTGTTAGGTTTTTGATTTTTTTCGTTCTTCTTTTTATTTCGTTTTGTATAAAAGCATTTGAAAATTTGTTGATGCAGACGGCTAATAATTGAATTGAATAAATTATGTGTTTTGGCATAAAGATTTTGATATAATTTGTTAAGATTATTTGAAGTATTTTGAATATTTAATATTTCATAAATTGCTAAACATAATAAAAAAACATATTATTAACTGCTTCAGATTCAAGTTTTTACCTTTTAAATGAAGAGTCTTTTATCGCTTTGGTAGCACAGGAAGTTTTTCAGATTGAAGTTTATTCTTTTACCTTGGCTAATATAAAATTATATATTTGCATACAAAGACGAAAAATGATTGAAAGTAAAACAAATAATAATTTTCTCAATCGATTCAATCATAGTTTCCAAGTTACAGTTTTTATTTGTTCATCCATTTTTCAATTTCTGCAACAAAAATCGACTTTTTCAAAAATAATTAAATTCACCACAGAAAAACACATAAACTCACCACCAGAAACTCACAACACATAATCTCACCAAATCAAAACCCGACTTATTCAAAAATATTTAAACTCACCACACAAAAACTCACTACATCGAAATTCACCACTTCAAAATCACTCCAATTGCACTAATACCTACCACAAAAAACTCATCACTACGGTGCAAAAAATATTAAAATGTCAAATTCGGTTCTATTCAAAGGTAAAAATTGTCTTGAGAAATATTTATCCGGGATATAACTGTCCGGGAAAGAATTGTCTCTTTGAAATTGTCTCGCAAACGAATTATCCCAGATGCATAGTCCGATGAAGATAAGTCCGGGTAAGTTAAGTCTGGGGGTGATAATTCCGGGGATGATAAGTCTGGGGATGATAAGTCCGGGGATGATAAGTCCGGGGATGATAAGTCCGGGGATGATAAGTCCGGGGATGATAAGTCCGGGAAAGTATTGTCTTAGAAAAGAATTTCATGGAAAAGAATTGTCTAGGGATGAATTGTTTCTGGGAAAATTATCTCGGGAAAAAATTGTCCGGGGAGATAAGTCCGGGAAAAAATGGTCCTGGAAAGAATAAGACCGGAGATGATAAGTTCGGAGAAGATAAGTCCGTGAAAGAATTGTCTCGTGAAAATTGTATTGAGAGATAATTGCCTGGAAAAGAATTGTCCGGGAAAGAATTGTCTCTGTGAAAATTGTCTCGCAAACGAATTATCCCAGATGCATAGACCGGGGAAGATAAGTCCGGGGATGATAAGTCTGATGCTGATAAGTCCGGGGACGATAAATCCGGGATGATAAGACTGGGGATGATAAGTCCGGGGATGATAAGTCCGGGGATGATAAGTCCGGGGATGATAAGTCCGGGGATGATAAGTCCGGGGATGATAAGTCCGGGGATGATAAGTCCGGAGGTGATAAGTCCGGGGATGATAAGTCCAGGGATGATAAGTCCGGGAAAGTGATGTCTTGGAAAAGAATTTCATGGAAAAGAATTGTCCAGGGATGAAATGTTTCTGGGAAAATTATGTCGGGAAAAAAATGTCCGGGGAAGATAAGTCCGGGAAAAAAATGGTCCTGGAAAGAATAAGATGGGGGATGATAAGTTCGGAGAAGATAAGTCCGTGGAAGAATTGTCTCGTGAAAATTGTATTGAGAAATAATTGCCTGGAAAAGATTTGTCCGGGAATGAATTGTCTTTGGGAAAATTCTCTCGGGAAAGAATTGTCCGGAAAGGAATGGACCCTGGAAAAATTCTCTCGGGAAAGAATTGTTCGGGAAAAAATGGTCTTGGAAAATAATTGTACGAGAAAGAATGCGCTCTAGGAAAGTTCTCTCGGGAAAGAATTGTCCGAGGAAGCCTAGTCCGCGGAAGATACGGTCGGGGAAAGAATTGTCTTCGGAAGAATTGCCTGGAAAATAATTATTCGGGAATGCTTTGTCTCCGGGAAAATTCTCTCGGCAATTTATTGTCCGGAAAATAATGGACTATGGGAAAATTCTTTAACGAAATAAATGGTCTTGGGAAATAATTGTCCCAGAAAGAATGGACTCTGGGAAAATTCTCTCGAGAAAGAATTGTCCGAGGAAACATAGTCCGGGAAAGATAAGTGCGGTAAAGTTAAGTCCAGGGAAGAATAGTCCGAGGAAGAATTGTCTTCAGAATTAATTTGTCCAGAAATTATTGTCTCTGGAAAAAATCTCTTGGGAAAGAATTGTCTCGGGACAAGAACATTCCGGGGAAGAATTGTTGCAAAGTTGGTTTTGGAAAGAAATATTTTATTTTTTTTTTGCAACATTTATAACACCAATAAAAACCAGTTGGGAAGGTTAGATCACATGGGTAATTTTAAAGTAGGTGTAATTATGATAGTTAGGATTATCAAAATTATAGTCGGTCTAAGCCGACTATAAATACCCTACACATATGTGTGGTTACCATTCAAAGTGATATATAGGTCACCAGGGTATACGAATCCTGAAAATAACTACAAACATTCAATCGCTGAAGAATTTCCATTCATTTGATACCCATATTTACAAATGGGTAGGTGTACCGAATTTCGATTTTTTTTTTAATGAACCACAGGTCTTTTCGACGGAAAACATTATTATCACGTACTTGAGCATGATGTCAATATATATTTGACCAAAAAAGTTTACCTAAGCACGTATACATAAAAATTGATCTTTATATGTACATTTTATATGAGGTATTTGAACATAAGTGGTCGGATCATAGGTCACAATGAACCGATCTCGCAATTTTTTCGCACATACAGCGTAGGTATATTAGTAATCAAAGTTATAAGTTTCATTTATCTAGCTCTTCAATTTTAAAAGTAGTAGGGATTTCAACAGACAGACAGACAGACAGACGGACAGACAGACGGACATCGCTAAATCGACTCAGGAGGTCATGCTGATCAAGAACATATATACTTTTCCATACCGGAGATGCTTCCTTCTGGGTGTTATAAACGGCGTACCAAACTGAATATACCCTTTCACTCTTGGTGTAGGGTATAAAAACATACGCAGTGAAACAAGGATTCCTGTTAAAAATTTGAATAAAAACGGATTTAAATTCGATATTTTTAATATTTTTTTGACTGTTTTTCGTAACGTGTTTTTCATATAGTTTAGGATTTAACGAGATGAAGAAAAAAAGATTTATTTTTATGCAGAACATTTGGACTATGTAACAATCAAAATAACTTACTTTGTCTATCTGTTCTATTTTTTGAAATATGCCCTTTGTTATAATTTGTGTCCTCTTTTTACAAAACTGAATTTGTCGTACAAAACTTTCAATTTAATTTGAATTAAATTATTGAATTCCGGAACAGTTTAAAAATCAAATTTGATCGTAATAAAATTTCAATTTGATTTCTGGAATCTTTAAAGTCATAAACTAAAATTTACATTTTCTATAATTATGTTTTTATGCTAATAGCTTTCTTTGAAATATTTTGTATCCTTCACTTAATAAAAGAAATTCCATAAATTCATAAAAGTTTCAACATAATTTATCTATAGGAATTTTTTGTGTTACTCTTTGTCTTAATGCCTTTAAGTTTATAAATAGCTTAAAATGTTGTATATTACAAACTTTATTTTTGACAATTTAGTCTTTCCCTTTTTTGTTATAGTTAATTTTAGCACTTTGCACACAATGTTACCCTCAAAAATTTACTTAAACTTTGCTACTGCCTCTGTACCGTCGCTTATCCTTTGACATGACATGGCTCTTTCTTCACATGAGAACGAACGACGACGCGCCACTTTCCCCAATACACATAGTGTAACGGTTTTCCGTACAAATCCTAACTGTTCCACTGAGAATTGAGGCAACAACATGTGCATAAAACTGTGATTCGCATGGAAATCAGCATAAACTCCTATAAGTGATCTTTTCAGACAGTTTTATGTTAAGCCTCAAGACACACATGAAAGGCACCTAAATTCCACCTATAAATTCTAAAGTCCTGTTGTGTTGTGTTGGGAGGGTGGTTATGGTAGAAGTTAACAATCTTTTCGTATACGATATTTTAGTGTTTTTTTTTGGATTTTATTAGCAGCTGTTTACTTTATTAAGTTTTGGCACTTAATATAGTTTTAATATAATTTTATATATTTTGTTGTCTGATAAGTGGTTTAAAGTTTAAAAAGTATTTGTTTAACTAATTTCTATTTTTATTTCCCTCAGTTTATCATTTTGTTTTCAGTGTAAAACATATGTACTTTGTTATTTGTTACATTTTTAACTTTTTCACGTTTACAAGCAACCCATTTGTAACTGTCTTTTGAGTTTCCTTGAGTTTCCATGCTTTTCCTGTTTGTTGTTTTTTTTTTCGTTTATATGGTTTTTCTTGGCATTTCTTTTGGCAGCAAAATTTAGCTTGATGTGGTTTGCGTTGAACACGATTTTAATTTGAGATAGTTCTGACCACACCTTGGCCTTTTTGTGTACTATACATTTTAACACTTTTGTTTTGATGACTTATTTTGCTATTTATTTTCTCTTTACTCAGTTTAATACATTTCAGAGTATATTTTGTATAATTACTTTACATTACTTAGTATTTAATTTCATTCTTCTAAAAACAATTCTCTCATTTTACAGAAGATTCTTCCTCAGGAGTACTTTTATTCTTCTTCCCGCAGACATTACGTCCCAGTTTATAATAATAATAGTTTGGCGCTACAGTCCTGTATAGAACTTCGGCCGAGCTCTCTCACCATTTTGAGCTGTGCGTGTTATATTTGTACTCAAAGTGGTGGGACCTACAGTTAATTGCCGAATCCGAACGGCGGGTGAGAGCTTTTCATAGGCAATGGTTTTACTCTCGTAGGTTTGCCATTTACTGACGAGAGGTAGCGCGGTATAGAAAAATGTTTCTATGAAAAGATGTTGTTAGCCCCAGTCCAAGCTTGAACCGGGGACCTTTCGGCTCGCAGTCCAACGCACTAACCACAGAGCTACCACGGCTACAGTTTACAATACTTTTTAAAATGACTTTAACCTTTTTATTTATCGTAGATACAATTCTTTCCCAGATATTTATTTCCAATATAAGATTTGCTAAGAATCAGCAAATAATAATATTTGCTGATTCTTCCATAGATAATCCTCCCGAAACTCTTCATTCTCAGACAATACTTCTTGAAATGATTTTCTCGGTCATTTCTCGTGGTGACTATTCTTTCCTGCAAAATTCTTGATAGAAAAATTTTGTTTGCAGATAATTCTATATAGTATTTACTAATAGATACTTCCGTAGATAATCCTTTTCGTATAATTCCTTTTTATATCCTCCGAGAGTCAGTTCTTCTCGATACACTTCTTACTAAGACAATAGTTCTTCAAATGAATTTTCCTCGTCAATTTCCCATAGGGACAATTCTTTCCCATAGGGACAATTCTTTCCCGGAAAATTAATAATTTATAGTTATATGTTTTCTAATCGATACTTCCCTACGTAATCCTTTTCGTATAATTCCTTAGAATATTCGTTCCAAAGTCAATTCTTCCCGATACTCTTCTTACTCAGGCAATACTTCTTCAAATGATTTTTCCTCGGCAATTTATCGTGGAAACTATTCGTTTCTGCACAATTCTTGATAGAGGCATTCTTTCCCAGACAATTATTTCCCATATAATATTTACTAATCGGTACTTCCCTAGATAATCCTTTCCGTATATTTCCTTTTTATATTTTTCCGAGAGTCAATGCTTCCCGATACATTTCTTACTCAGAAAATACTTTTCTAAATGATTTTTTCTCGTCAATTTCTAAGAGGGACAATTCTTTCCCTCACAATTCTTGATAGACACAATTTTTTCCTAGAAAATTAATAATTTATATTTTTTTCTAATCGATACTTCCCAACGTAATCCTTTCCGTATAATTTCTTAGAATATTCATTCAAAAGTCAATTCTTTTCGATACTATTCTTACCCAGACATACTACTTTAAATGATTTTTCCTCGGCAATATCTCGCGGAGACTATTCTTTTCTGCACAATTCTTGATAGAGGCAATTCTTTCCCAGTTAATTATTTCTGATATAATATTTGCTAATTCTTTCCGTATAATTCCTTCGGATATTCGTCTTAAAATCAAGTCTTCTAAACACTCGTCTTTCTCATTGAATAATTTCCCAAATGTTTTTCGTCGGACCCTTTTCGTAAAGACAATTCCCAGACAATTTTTTTTATATCATTTTTCCCAATCGATACCTTTCCAAATTAATGTTTTACTGGTTAATTCATTCCCCTAGCCAATTCTTCCCATACATTTTGGGTAAGAATAGTCTTCCGGACAAATTGTATTTGAAGAGAGGGACCCATACAATTCGTACCTGTTTCACTTTATCCGGGATATTTCTTCCAAAGTTATGCTTCCTGTTCAATTCATTCCCAAGAAAATGTTTCCGAAAGACAAATTTTTCCTTAACAATGGTGAATTCTTCCCTCATGAGAAAATTGACTTTGGAGAATGAGAATTCTGGAACAATTGATCACAGAGAGATAATTCTCCACACAGACAGTTTTTTCCCAGAGTCAGTTCATTCCAGAGATAACTCATCCTCAGACACTCATTCACCAGTCAATTTTTTTTTGCAGGAACATAACTTCTCCGACAATCTTTCCATTAAAAATTCCTCCCCAGACAATTTTTGCCAAAGACTATTTATCCCTGAGAATATTTGTGGCCAAATAATTCTTTCTCAGACCATTTTTGGTATGAATATTGGGCCAGGAAAAATTGATCCAGGGAAGAATTTTTTGTAAAGCATTTAATGGTGCTTTAATGATTTTCCTGTTCTGTAATCGAATATCTAAAATGCTATTAGCGAATATACGATTCATGGTGGTTTCAGTCATTTTATCGATTGAATTTGTCAAATTATAATTCTGTCAATTGGGGTTTAATTTAATTTCAATCATTAAATATTTGTATTTCATTATAACTTCAATTATTTGTCTGAAGACTAATCGATGTGTTTCATTTATTTATTTGGTTCTTCAAATTTAATTTTTATTTCATTATTCTAAACCTTTTTGTTAGTTTCAAGAAACTCTGTTGTTATTATTTTACCCATTCTTCTAAAAGCACTTCTTTTATTATTGCTTTTATCACCTACTGCCTTTGTAGTGTTTATTTTTGTATTTATTTATTTTATAACTCTCCAACTTCCAATTCCAATTTCTCATTTTGCCACATCTTTCGTTTGCTTTTAAGTTTATTTGCTTTGCTGCTGCTCAATTACTTTGCCACATTTTCCTTGTTTAAACTTTCTTATTTGTCTTTTTCCTCATTCTTTTATACTTCATTCTTTACCCCGAATTCCTACTCTATACTTGGCAATACAACTCCCAATGTAGCAGGTATATCTGTCGTCGTATCTGCCATTTGAATTTCATCAGCAACATCATCGTGATTCCTTGAATTTGGCTTTTGTGCAAAGTGTCTTCAAAATCAGCCGACCGACCGACCTACCTACTCTTCTTTATTTTCTCTACCATTTTAGCCTTTTCTATTTTCTTTTTTATGCTGCTATTTGCTCTCACGTAATGGTCAATTTATTCTGCACTACATTTCGAATGATTGCTGTCATTTTTCCACCTTCTTTCCCTTTTGTACACCTCACATTTTTGCGCACATGTCCTGTCTTTTGTGTTGTTTCATCTTGTCTCGCTTTGGCATGTCCTGTACAGCCCTGCATATTTGCCTATAAGTATGCTTCAATAATCTTTAGCTTAACTTGAACGACGACGACGACTACTCTGGCTGTATCTTGAGAAAATTGTTTTGCAGCGATTGGCTTCACTCTGCATTTTAACTAAAAAGCGCTGCTTTTATTTTGATGTCCTGAACCTTTTCTTGTTTTTTTGTGCGATTCATCCATACCTTTTGTCGATCAATTACTTATGGCATGGCAAATTGTTGTCGTCTTCGATGTTGTCGTCGCCATTGTTTTTGGTCGCCTCCTTGTAATTTATTTAGTTTTCAAATTGTTTTCGACTGTCGCCTCAAGTGTATCCATCCTTGTATTGTGGTCTGTGCTTCTCCAGACAGCGCATTAATCAAGTTTTTGGCGCATTTGTTCAACTCGATAAATGCTTTTGATGATTTTAGTTTCAATTTTGTTTCAATTAATTTTCTTTCATAAAGTGCAACTTCCTTTTTGATTTATATTTCATTTTATATTGCAAAATTTCACTATAAATAAATTTCTTCTGTTCTATAATTTATCTGTCATGCTGTCACCTTCAGTGTGGAAAACTGATGCGTGACCGAAAAACTTAGATTTTCTCGGTTGATTTTGGGTTTGAAGAATACATGACTATTGTTTGCTTTTATATCTCACTTGTCTCCGGCACTACATTTCTTTGCTTTCCGCTTGAGCTTAAATTGTGGGCACTTATCTAGGGTTTCAGTATTGCGATGACTGTCTTCTTGGTCGGGAAGCAGGAAGGCAAGCGGCAGGGTTTGTCGCTTTAGTGCTGAGAGACATTTTTCCTTCAATGCGCTGACATGTACTGTCGTCTGTATTGTAAAATTCTTGAGTCCTTTTTTTTTGTTTCTTTAAACCCCATTAGTTCTACTTTCTTACACTTCACCGCGTCGCGTTGTCTGTCGTCTCACACATGGTTAAATCCAATTTGTTTGTTTATTTACTTGACCAAAAGATACAAACACATGGCCAACACTTTTGCGTCAACGTCTTTAGAGTGGTGGCGTCAGTTGGTTGGTGCGACCTTTACCCATTTGGAAATGAAGCGTAGTACCATGTAAGTTATCTATGTATTTCAAAATATATACATGACGAAAGTTGCAGTAATTTTGTGTGTCTTACTTATAATTTAATCAAAAGTTTGAGTTATTGAATCGTTACATTTGAGTTGAGATGGATGCTACTCTTTCAAAACAACATTCCATCCATTCTGGCATTCTGCAGGGTTCCGTTTTATCCCCGTTCCTATTTCTGGTTTATATCAATGACCTTCTGTCATTGACTCATATCCCAATCCATTCCTTTGCAGATGACAGTAACATTTGTTAATCATATTCGTTCAACTAGTGCCCAAACACTTTGGAGTTTGATAATAAAACACGCACTTCGAATAATACACTCAATAAAACAACAATCTCCCTCTGGGATCTTGCATAAATAGAATAGTTTTTAATGCAAGCAAGACCCAATGTTTTATGTTATCAAAAAGGAATGAATTTGACATTCCCAACCTTCTGCTCATTTGGAAAGCAGGTTCAAAATACCCATTACGGTCTGGGTATATCAATTCTAAGTGATCCGAGGTCACCGCGTCCTAATCATATATTTACTGTGTCGAAAGAAACAGCCAAGTGACTCGCCTAAGATGGAATACAATTCGAACATTTGTAAAGAGGCTTCATAATCCTTGTTGGAGATCCTGAACCGAATACAAAAACGTCTGATTTAATATGTGATCATCTATTTCGTCGGTAGCTCGTCTTGTTAGTGCGTTGGACTGCGAGCGAAAAGTCGAGCCCCAGCGACTGCCAACATCTTTTTCATAGAATACATTTTTCGATGCGATGCTAACTCTCGGCAGTAAATGGCAAACCTACGAGAGTAAAACATTGCCTATTAAAAGCTCTCACCCGCCGTTCGGAAATAAACCGTAGGTCCCACCAATCTGAGTACAAATATAACACTCACAGCTCAAATGATGAGATTGCTCGGCCTAAGTTCTATACAGGACTGTAGCGCCAAACTATTATTATTATCTATTGTTTCGCTTGAAGACCGAAAAACAGCAGGGCATGTAAGCCTTTTTAATAGGTATTATAATAGGAAAGTTTCAAGGGCAAGCAATGGCTTGATTCCACTAGTTCGTGTCTTTTCTCGTTATTCTCGGTTTCGAATTAAGGGCACTTTGTAATCCACTCGCCTCTCAACAGAACTACCCATTACAGAGACAATTCGTTCAATACATGACCCAATTCCACGAGGTAATGTGTTCTTTCGTACTACTCGGGCATAAAACCAAGCTCACCCGTTCGTAATCCACTCGGACCTCAATAGAATCACGCATTACAGAGACAATTCGTTTTAACATCATACGATACGTTTGTGGAACAATCACCCTGTTTCTGTTTTATCCGACATTTTTGATATTGGCATGTTCAAGGAAAACTTGTTCAATATATAACCCGATTTCACCAGACCGTGTTCTTTCGTACTACTCGGGCATCGAACCAAGCTCACCCGTTCGCAATCCACTCGGACCTCAATAGAACCATGCATTACAGAGACAATTCATTTTTCAATCGCATGATACGTTTGTGGAACAATCTTCCTGCGTCTGTTTTATCTGTTTTATCCGTCATTTTTGATATTGGCATGTTGAAGGTAATTTCCCTTCAATATTATACATATTTCCTCCCTCCCTTTAACCTATAATCATTTCTACGATCAACACTGTGCTATGCATAAATATGAGGCATCTCCTGAGGGTTGGTTAATTTAAAAAACAAAAAAAAAAAAATTGTTCTTCAGTCATACTATACGTTTGTGGAACAATCTCTCTACGTGTGTTTTCCAGAAATGTTTAATATTGGCAAGTTCAAAAGTAACATCAAGCTACATTACTCCAGTTTTTCTCCCTTCCTTACAACCTCTAGTCATATCCTATGTTCAACACTGGTTAAAATCATAGATTTTCAGCCTCGGACATCCCTGCCATAAAACTTGATATGGAATGTAAATTTAACCCAAGGAACAACTGTAATGAATAGGTTTTCGATTACTTCAGGAGGAAATTTCCTACAGGGTAGCTACTTACTCACTCTTTTTCTCTGTCTATCTCGCTTTATCTCTCTCCCTTTCTCTCCCATGCCATTTTCAGTTACAGTTCAACTGACATTATGTCGTTGACAATATTTGAAATCTTTAGCTTTATTTTCTTGTCGTTTCTTTGGGATTTTCCAATTCTGTCCATTTATTTCTGTTAAGAATACGAACGTTATCCTTATTCTTTGTGTGTTGTACATGCTGTTGACCGAACTCATGCCACTCGACACGATTCTAGCAACCCCTACCCACCGGAATCACTGTTCTTGGCAGTTTATATTCATTCGTCTCATCTCATCTCGTCTTGTCACGCCTGGTCTACATGTTGGCAGGCTGTTGTAGCCGCACGTGCGCCAACCCCCCCGTCCTACGCCACATGCAATTATAAAATCTAAAGTGACATTTATTTTAACTCACAGGACTTTTGCTGTCCGATACATGGCCCACTACCGGCTGACAGTTGTGTCGTCTGCATGTGATGCAGGATGAGGTAGATGTCCGGTCGTTTGGTCCGACTGTCAGATTGTGTGTTTGTCATCTGCCTGTCTGTCTGTGTGTCTGTCTGTCTGTCTGTCGGTCTGTGCAATTGACAGTAAATGCTTTGTGTTGAATTTTAAGCACTTGTTTGCCTCCTCCGCATGTTGTGTCAGTTTAAATTTGTTTTAATTTCACAGTGTGTTAAAACAAGTTGTCGAACATGCTGCTGCTACTACTACAAACGGCAAAAAAAACTGACAAATGCACAAATGACAAACGACACAAAAAAATAATAATAAAATTTATTATTATTATTAAAATTCATTATTTTTCTTGTTTGTAATTTTTTGTACAATTTTTCATTACACGTTTGGGACAGTGCTTTTGGCAGACACAAGAGATGATCTGTAAATGAAAATGTGTTGTCTCTGCATTTTCTAATTAATGCATCAGCAAAATATGTACAAGCATTTTTCTTGTTTAAATAAAACACAAAGTTGTCTGCAAAGTTTTGCTTTTTCATTATTTTTTTGTATAGAAATCTTTTCATTCAAAATTATTTTAATTGCATATGAAGCAATTTTACTTGGGGTAGATTTAAAATAAAAGTTATTTTTTGACTCTAAACACAGATGAAGAAAAAATACATTAATATTATGAACGACATTTCAATGATGAAAAATAACTGCCTATTACTAATACTTTAATATTTAAAAAACGTACTATTTTATAATCATTAAATCCATTAGATCATTAGGAAAATTGGTTTATTAATATGATAAAGTGTTCGTAAATTGATGAAATTTTACATTTATAAACACAGATTAAATGTAATCAATACAAGGAACGATCATTCATTGATGCAAATCATCAAATTAATGAACAAATTTATATTATCGAAGCAGTTGCATGGCTTTCATGAATTATTCATCAATATTGTGAAACGTTTACCAAAAAATATTCATCATATTTATTCCTGAAAGAAAAGCAAATCGAAATGAACTAGTACACTGAAAAAAAATCCCTTTAAAATTGGCCAATAGGACATTGATTCATCAATATTGTGAAACGTCCCCCAAAAAATGTCCATCATATTTATTGCTGAAAGAAAAGCGAATAGAAATGATATAGTACACTCAAAAAAATCCCATTAAAATTGGTCAATAGGACATAGGATGCAAAGAATAAATACATTTATACAAACTTGGAGTATTTCATAGGCTTTACCGATTGAATTAATGATAAAATGATATTAATTTTGTGGTATTTGTTTGTATGGTATCTTGAGTACTGAACGTCTTTTTTTAATGCGGATTAGTTCTTTGCTATGCAAAGAACCGATTATTTTAACACGATCTTGTCAAGTAACTGTCATCTGCACTACTTTTCTTTAGTTCTGAACTAGTTCCAGAATTAGTATTTTATGGAATACCCTACACATTTGGTGGGGATATTAATGTGGGATATTTAATTGCATACCTTAATTTTAAAGTTTTTAATTATGCTGAACCTCCCCACCCTCAGAATATTATTCATATATCAGAAATTTACGTCTTATATCCCCATAAATTAAAAAAATTATATAAAAGTATAAAAAACTAAAAAAAAATTGAAAAATAGAATTGGGCGGACCACGCCCATATTTAAAATTTTGAAAGGCTCATAGATTTGATTTTAATAATTTACGGATCAAATTTCCACTATGAAAACCCGGGAAATAATAAAAAAAAAGTGGGCGGATCACGCCAATTTTTGGACCACATATTTTAAGGTGAATTCTAACAAAACTTTTTAAACTTTATAACTATACCTTGAATACTTTTCGAGTTATTAGTTCCGAAAGAGTTATATGAAAGTGACTTGTATGGGAGGTGGGTGTGTCCGTTGACCGATTTGGCTCATTTTTAAACTCAGTTCCTGAAGAAATTGAAGACGAAATTTCATCGCATTCTGATCAGTATTTCTCAAGTTATTCTGTATTCGGACAGCAAGACGGACAGACAGGCGGACATGGCTAAACGGACTCGGGTAGTGATGCTGATCAAGAATATATATACTTTTCCATACCGGACACGCCTCCTAAGGGGCGTTACAATATATGCACAAAGTTAATACACCCTGTACCTCATAGGTGTAGGGTATAAAAAGATGTGTCTTAACTGACTTGACCCTCTCAAAAATGTTTTCTATGACTACCCAAACATAAGATCCGGCAGTTTTCAAGAATATTACGGAAATATTTCCGGCAAACACACCGATAAATATAATTTTGAGGGAAGAGTATAATAGGTTATCAAAGTTTGTAGTATTTTAAAGGCTCATTACCGGCATATTAGGAAAATGAACAGAAAATACATACATCATTTAATACAAACTCTGTTTTTGGTTTCTTTAAATTTCCCGATACAAAATTGTAAATAAAAGTTTGTGGGAAGCATAAACAGAATTTTTGACATGCTGAGGTAGGTTTATATGCATTTTTTCTAAAAGTTTAAAAACAGTTTTTAAAAGATTGTATACCCGTATGAAAAATACGGGCCAGAAATTTGTCTTGAAATTACTACTAAAGTTGATAACCACCGCGAGACAAAATTTCAGGCATAATTTTCACGAATAATTCTGGCATTTTGAATCAAACTCCGCCTTTGCCTTGCAACAAATGTCTCTAAACTGGTTCGACCCTGTGCAAAATTTTGTCCACATAGAAAAACCAAATCATCATCATATTAATGAATTTCGTTCTTCAAACCATGATTTATAACATTGGAGCACGATTCGTAATATTGATAACTACAAAACATCAATGTTATGTAATCATTATCAATATGATGAATGATCGAAAAAGTATTCTTCAATATAATGAACTGTATGTGAAGCATACGTTTCATCATATTAATGAACAAATACATATAATAAAACATGTACATCATATTGAAGAATGTTGTTCATCAATCAAAATTTCTATGTAAATATTTATTTTTCGTTAATTATTTTCTTTAATTATATTCTTAATACTGAACTCAGAAATTCCGGCAGGTATCACAAATAGTACACATAAAAAATGTACATCATATTGATGAATTCCGTTCTTCGAACCTTGATTCAATGTATTGAAGAACCATTCATAATATTAATGACTAACAACAGCAATGTTATGAATGCGATAATAAATATGATAAACGCTTTGTAACTATCGAAAAGTGTTCTTTAATATGATGAACTGTGTTTGAAGAATACGTTTCATCATATTAATGAACAAAACATAAAATACAACATTAATGTACATCATATTGAAGACTGTTGTTTATTAATCAAAATTTCTATCAAAATATTTATTTTTCGTTAATTATTTTCTTTGGTTTTTTTTCGGACAATTTCATACATTTTTTTCGGACAATTTTTCTTTACGGCAGATTTTTGGAAACGATACTTTATTTTTGTCGGAAATTTTTTTTTTTTTTAATAATTTTTTCTAAACACTTTTAAAAACATTTATTTGTTTTGCATTTTTTTAACATATAATACTAGTATTAAAGGAGGGACATTTTTTTGTTATATCTATTTTTTTATTTTTTTTTTATTTTTTTTTTAAAGTTTTTTTTTCGAATTTTATTTTCGGAAAAATATGAAATATGATCTAGTATTATATGACTAGAATAAACCAAAATAAAAATTCCTAAAACATGCTTTTGTCATAAAAATTTTAAAAATACGTTGGATTTTTCGATATATGACAATATATATATATGGACATTTTGAACTCTACAAAAAAGTGAACAACAATTTTAATGTTTACCATTTTTGACTTTCAGACAGTTTTTTCTTTTAGTCAATATAAAACTACAAAGAATATAAAAACGAAAGTGAATGCTTAAAAAGAATATCTAAATCACAAATAAATCACAATCCTCCATAGCGCTTTTTAAAGAACAAATTTTTTATATATTTTATATTTTCTATATAAATTATTGGTGTCTGACTAAAACATACATGTCACTGTTTTTAAGCTATACACTTCTGAAATCACAAAATAGTATTAAAATAACACAAATATTATGTTTGAACCGCACATATTATGATTATTCTTCTAAAAACACAGCAGAGAAAAAAAACAAAAATAATATTTTTCGATTTTTATTATTATCGCAGTCAAGGACTCCTCGGTCACTGCTGCTGTCATGAACTAACAAACCCATGAAAATTCTTGTCCATGTCATTCATGTTGAGTGCCGAGTGCGAAAAACGTATGGTTCGAAAGACGCACAAGTCCAACTCATCATCGTCGTCGTCGTCGTCATATTGATTGATATGGTAGACAGTCAGGCGTAGCGAAATGGAACGAAGGACTTGTGGGTGGATGGATGGATGGATTTTAACATTGAGTTTAGCAGCAAATGTAGAGTGTTATAGATGCCTGCAAGCTTTACCATATTGTAGCTCCATCTGAGTGGGTTCTGGCACATTTTCAATGTAATCAAAATATACTTCAGGGACAGATTCTAATTTTTATGAGAGCACAAAAAAAAAGGTTTCACTTTAACCTCATAAACCTTGAAACACATAACGAGGGCATTTTATTTAACAACTCTGTCTCTAATTCGGCATAGCAATGATACTAACAACTACTTGCGTATAGAATATCAATGATGATTATGACTCTAGAAAGTGATGAGGATTGGGGCTTTGGGTTCGGTATTATACGGCTTATACGGTGTGTTGACAAATCGAATATTTAATGCAATATGATGTGGCAGGCAATCTATATGCAGTGACTGTTATTATTGGGACACTCAAATAGGGTTTGAAGTTTTGGTTCATTTTTTGACATTTTGATTTTACTTTTTTTATCATATTTTGCTATTTTCTTTATTCCACAACGAATCATTTTGTAGACTGCATAGCATAATATGCTATTTTCCCGCAATCAAATTATGCTCCAGGGATTAATCATTTCTGATGACAAAAATAAAAGATTTAAATATGGAAATCAGTCTAATTTGTGCTTTATGCTCTCGTTAACCTCGTGAATGAAGAGCTCAGCATACATTTTTATTTCTTTTCTGATTTCGTTTTTCCCAGTTGCAATTGTTGAAAATAATGGCATGTGATAAATGAAAAAATGCTGCTGCTGATGCGCTGTGGTTAAATTCCATTTATTTTTCATTTGCGTTCAATGGCTGCTTAATTCATCCGTCGTCTTTGTTTCTGACGTAAATGACCGCAGTATGGCAAAGTGACAGTAATGACGAAGGTGACTCAACGCCAAAGGGTGCAAAAAATAATTTCGAATTGAGAAAAATAAAAATGTGAAATGTATAATGAAAAAAATTTAAAAAAAGAAAAGACAAAAACATAAATAATTGAATTATAAATAATAGAAAAAAGAATTGAAAAACAAAATAATAAAAAATATATAATTTATTCAAAAAAATCTGTCATTTGGTCTCTTTGACCAAAAATAAATTGAATTATATGCTACGCACTTCATACCACTTTCAACTCTTTTGCACATTCTGTCGCTGATTCACTCACTCATTTTGCTGTTTTCATTCATGATGTTGCCTTTAGTTCGTTGGTTGCATTTTCGCATTTAACAAATTGTCATTTTGTTTATAACATGGTGGCTCCTCCAAAAAATGACTGAAAAGGACGATAGTGAGCGCAGGTGTTATGAATTTTTGTGTGGATGCTGCCGCCGCACACATTGATTAAATTGCTGTGGCCAGCATGAAAATCGTCGTGGGTGAAAAGTTTTTAATTGGAAAACTTTTACGCGTGACACGAACAAATGAAAGCATATGTCGTCGTCGTCGTCGTTGCCGTTGTTGAAGTCGCACGCGTCGCTGCACCTGCTGCAAGCTGGAAGGATGGACCGTCGAACAGTGGCAGCAAGCGACGCGCGAAATAATACCATATTTCGACACGATTGTGGCTGGTTTTGCGGTCATTCGAAGGACGTTGCGAAAATTATGAACATTTTTTTTTATTGTGGATTTTTAAATTTTTTCTTTGTATTATTTTCGAAATGTAATTGAATTTATAAATAAACAAAATAAAATAAACAAAAAATAAGTTTGACAACAATAAAAATTAAATATGTTATAAAATGAAATATATAATTGAATTAAAATAAAAAAGGAAAGTTTAAAATTTATATAAAATATCATACAACACAATACTCATAAAAAACAATAATTAGCTAATTACCTATATAATACACTCTTCAAAACACAAAAGAATACACAATACACAACACATTACACAATACACAACACAATATATTTCAAAATACAGTACACAATACACAACACAATACACAATACACAATACAATACACAATACAATACACAATACATTACAAAATACAGTACACAATACAATACATATTATAATACAGAATACAAAACACAGAACAATACACGATACAATACAAAATTCAATACGTAATACATTACAAAATAGAGTACACAATACAATACATAAAACAATACACGATACAGTACAATACACAATACAATACACAATACAATACACAATACATTACAAAATACAGTACACAAACAATACATATTATAATACACAATACAATACACAGAACAATACACGATATAATACAAAATACAATACGTAATACATTACAAAATACAGTACACAATACAATACAATACAATACATAATACAATACATGACACAATACACAATACATTACAAAATACAGTACACAATACACAGTACAATACACGATACAATACAAAATTCAATACACAATACACTACACAATACAATTCACAATACAGTACACAATATAATACAGAATACAATAAATACAATACTCAATGCTTCAGTCTGACACATTTCGAGAAGATTCTACATTCGCTATTTGCATCTCATTCGCACTGAAGCGTTTTAATGCGCGCGCTGAACTTCAATCTCTTTCTCGTAAATTGGCTCAGTTCGCTGAATGATTTTTCGTCTCTATTTAACACATTGCTGCTGTACGCTGAATTGTCTTGTGTCTCAAGAAATGTCAAACGAAACGAATTATAATAATGTTTTTAAAAAAATCAATTTTTTTAGAACCAAAAAAAAAAAAAAACGGATTTTTTTATTTAAAAAAAAAATCTTTTTTTTGTATTAAATTTTTTTTTAGAAACAAAATATTTTTTTCGAAAGTAAAAAAAAATCAAAAAAGATTTAAATTGTAAAATATATTTTATACAAGTAAAACTTTTTATTAATGAAAAGTTGGAACTATAATAATAGAAATATCGAGCAGAAAATATAAACAAAAACCACTTGAGAACTTTAAATATCAAAAATTAACGAACAAATCGATTGAAATTTTGTTGGCTGAATCAAATTCTTCAATATGATGCACATATATTGTCTGTGCTATGAATTTGTTCATTAATGTGATGATTCGTATTCCTCGCATATACGATATCATATTGAAAAAACTTTTGATGATGAATTCATAATATAGATGTTTCATAATAATCAGTATTATGAATTGTTCTTCAATAAAATAAATCATGATTTGAATAACGAAATTCATCAATATAAAAAATGAAATTTTTTTAAGAATGACATACACAGAAAAATAAGTGTATGTCATTCTTAAAAAAATGTCCTCATTTGTTTGCTTTATTACCATCTTCATCTAAAACGTTCTTAAAAACATATTCAACACCACTTATTCTCATTACGTCTGCCAGACAAACACTCAATGAAAATAATTCATCACTGGTTGTGTTGTGTTGCCGACGCCACACAATATTATCACACACTCTTCTACTGTTGCCATAAAAGCCGCCATAAACGGCTTATTTCATGACCGGCTTTCAGCACGCATTCTCAATTAAAATTGTACATAAATCTACGTAGTAGGCCTCGACAGAAAACCACATCATCATTCCAACAGTCACCAGGGCATCAACCATCAGATGGTAACAACAAAAGTCGTCACAACTTCATCAGCCCTTTAGCAGCAACAAACACTTTTATCCTTTGCCGTAGACACAACAACCGCCCGCCCCATTCCGCCTTAAAACAAACCCTTTTTATCACCTGTATTCACATCTATCAGCAGGATTATATGTCATTCGTTATTAATTTTAGCCGTCTGTTCGTCATCAGCAACATCATTAGTATTATCATTATTACCATCAGCAGAAGCAGCAACCTCACATATTGCTGGCATATTTTCATTACATGCCAAAAACCCTGCGGCACTCACTCAACTGTTTAGGTCTCTGACTCTTTTTGCACTTCTGCTTGTTCTTCTGCTACCTTCTATCACTATGGCGTCATGTAATCAGACAACCATTTCAGCCTCCACCCCCCTCCCCCCTTGTTAAACATGTTTTGTGTTCCGCCCTATGGCTCATTATATATTTATGCTTGATTAGAATTTGTAGTCGCATTATCACTTTTCAACTTTTATTTTTACCCCATGTTTCACCTATCATTTTGGCACTATCATCAGCAGCAGCAGCACCATTCATCAAAGCATTCGAATAAAATACCTTCAAGTATTTTGTTCGGTGTTCAAGTATTTTTATTTCTGCATTCATTAAATTCGTGTTGCTTAAGTTGTTACCGCTGATTTAATCCGGCTGTTTATTGCAATTATCATCATCATTATGATTATCACAGGCGGTCGACATTATTCACCAACTCTTTGTCCTCGTCCGCATCATTATCACCTGCAACATGCTTTGCATTCCTTTTGCCGATTTGCAGTTATTTTCTATTATCCATCCATCCATCTATCCACCCAAATCTACCATTACCAACACCACATTGTCATCGTTTCCATCATTATCATTTCATCATAATCATTTTATAATCAGCATCATCATAATCATCATCACAGTAGGTGTCTGCTTTGAGCTGCATTTAATGAGAATTATCATTATTTTTGGCATTTATGCTCAACATTTCTGCTTTGATTTTCAATGGCACTCGTCTGAAGAGGTTCTCGAAATACCTTGGGGGCCCCACAATTAGTTGTATACCAACCAGCCAACAAAGTGCTGTGTTGTTATTCATGAAAAACACCTACGCGAAACGCCTTCATTATTTAGAAAAATTCCTTTTATTTAATTAATATACTTAAAAAATAAATGAAAAATAATTATGTTTGTTGTGCATTGCAATTGAGTTTTTATAATTAAGTTTTTGTATTAAATACAAATTTTAAAACAAAAAATAATAAAATTTATAAAAATGTCTTTTAATATACATGTATTAAGTAATATTTCGTATAGTATTTTGGATTTGTGTTTTGTATTTTGTGGGTTTGAATTATGTATTTTGTATTTTTGTATTTTATATTTTGCATTTCGTATTTTGTTTTTTTTGTTTTATTATAATTTGTATTTTTTTGTATTGTGGATTTTGTATTGTGGGGATTCAAAGCAAACGCCAAAATTCTATTCTCGATTTTGTATTTGTTAGTCTTGTATTTATATATCTTGTTTCGTATTTTGTATTATGTATTCGATTTTGTATTTTGATTTTGTGAACTTTGTATTGTATATTAGACATCTGCACAAATGCTTTTGAAACACACTTGAAGACATTAATTTGATTTCATAACATTTACTGTCGCCGACGCAATGCGAATGTGTTGCTCACAACAACAAAGCACAAGTACTGTCAAAACAAAACAAAAACGAGACGTAGTTGTAGTGAAGAGTTTTATGATATGCAATAAAAATTCAAATACTGAAATGAACTGCTTAAGAAACTGAGTATTCGGTGTTTTTTAATTTTTTTATCATTCTTACTCTAAAGGACTTTCATTAATATGGAAATATAGAAAAAATTAAAAATGTATAAGAAAATCATATAATATTTTACATTAACTTTTTATGTATCAAACAACATTTTTTTAAATATTTTATTTTTTTTTTGAAAATAAAAAAAATATATGTATTGCTTTTCGACCAATGCGTTGTTTTTGTCGTACACATTTTTTTAACAATTTTTATTTAATTATTTTATTGTATTTTTTAAACACATAAATACCGACGACAACATATGTTGTTGTTTTCAATGTTCGTCTTCTCACTCGTTACTCGTAGCGCTCACTCGCTGCACTCACTGTATTAGTTGCATGTTCAGCGACGTATTGTCATTTGGTTTTGTTTTTTCAAAACATTGAATGTTCTGAAAAAAATGTCTTGACACTACTTGACATCAATAAAACAAATACTGCAAGTGTAGTCGCTGGCGAGACTTCACTATAATACTGTTGACTGTCATTGCAAAATGCACTCAAAACTGTAAAGTGTATTTTTTGTAAACACATAAATAACGACGACAACATTTGTTGTTGTTTTCAATGTTCGTGTTCTCATGAGTTACTCGTGGCGCTCACTCGGAACACTCACTGTATTACTTGCATGTTCAGCGACAGTATTGTCATTTGGTTTTGTTTTTTCAAAACATTGAATGTTCTGAAAAAAAATGTCTTGATACTACTTTACATCAATAAAACAAATACTGCAGTGACGTGTAGTCGCTGGCGAGACTTCACTAAAATACTGTCGACTGTCACTGCTAAATGCACTCAATACTATAGAGTGTAGTAGTGCATATTTTGCAGAGGGAATTTCAATTTTTAGTTTTGTTTATTTTTTTTTCTTTTGTTATGAAATTCTTACATTTAAAATCTGATTTAATATAAATATTATTAAATTTATCAAAGTAGAAATATATTTTTATTGTTCATTTTTTCTATTATTTATATAATAATTATATTTAAATTTCATTTCGTAAAATTAAATTAGCGAAATTTCTAAAATTATTTCACATATTTCTGCATATTGCATATATTTTATTTAATTTCACATATTGCCTACATTTATTTGTTTAATTTTAAATATTTGAAATATTCACAAATAATGTAATACTTTATACATAAATTACAATATTTAACTAAATTGTATATTTTCTCTTTCTATTACAGGTAACTATTATCCGCACACACATTGTTTGTTGATATAAATAAATCTATGTATCGAGTAAGTACTACTACTATTAATTTAGCATTACATTAAATGCGTATTCCATACACATTGACACATCGTTAACAACAACAATCGCAACCATTACTTCAATTATAATCAAACAATTTGTGGAGATAAGCATATGTCAGACACACTATCGCACCATAGTATATCCTGCCTGTTCTGCCTGTCTATTGGTCTGTCTGTCTCTCTGTCTGCCATGTTTGTTCATGCAAATGAGCTTTCCACTTAATACATACAACACACAAAACTACATAGTGATATTTAATAATGATAATAATACAGACATATTACATATGTAGCTACATTTGCAGTACCACAAAATGCGCAACAAAAGTGTCAAAGGATAATTAAATTTTCAATTGAATTCCACATCAAATACACGCAGATGCAACCGCAGCGTACAAACGCACGATTCACAATACACAGTAACTGTATCGCTATCTTGCAAACATCGCTTCGCACCTTCGACAATTGTCTATTTCGTCCTTACGAAGTGTGTGGTTTACACTAATTTATTGAAGTTTACACATGAAGAAATTATTTTCAATTCAAAGATTTGGTATTACATCAAATGTTTAAGTTTCATAGGGTATCCTAGCAAGCAAATCTATGTCAAACCGAATTTGCACCTATATTTAGTAGAAATTATTTCAATGCCATTTTTATTTCATAACCCGAGCAGTTACATGAAAAACTTGATCTGGACCGCAATACGGGAAATAAATGCTAGGTTATATCATTTATAGGACCAATTTAACGTTTAGACTATTCAATATGATCACTTCGTGCAATTTTTATCAACTGTCCTAGTTTTGCAAATTGACACTACATACGTGTACTAGATATCTGCACAAATGCATTTGAAAGCGACTTCAAGACATTAATTTTATTTCAAAACATTTACTGTCGCCGACTTTTTGCTTGAAAATCAATGGACTGTGTTGCTCCCAACAACAAAGCACAAGTAGTGTCAAAACAAACACCAACAATACGTAGTTGTAGTGAAGGGGGCTATAATGATGTGCAATAAAAATTCAAATACTGACATGAACTGCTTATGACATTGAGTACTCAGTGAATTTTAGATTTTTATCATTCTGACTCTAAAGAATTTTCATTAATATTGAAATTTTACAAAATTCATATAAAAAAATTTTAGATAATAAAAATTCATATAAAAAACATTCATATTAGGTATTTTATTTATCGAACAATATTTTTTTCATTATTTAATTCAAACAATTTTTTTTGTTGGATATATTGCTTTTGGACCAATGCGTTGTTTTTGTCGTACACAATTAAGTTTGTAATTTTTTTTTTACAAAATAATGTTTGTTGTATTTTTTAGAAACTCATAAATACGAACAGCAACATTATTGCCGTCAAACGCCGAGCGGCAGATTTGTTGCTGTTTTCAGTGTTCGTCTGCTCACTCGTTACGCGTTATGCTCACTCACTGCACTCTTTGTACTTCTTGCATTTTCAGCGAGAGTAGTGTTATTTGGTTTTGTTTTTCAAAACATTGAATGTCTTGAAAAATGTCTTGACACTACTTGACACAAATGAAACAAAAACTGCATGTCTAGAGGTCAGCATGCGGCATTAGTTCACCCCTTCTATAAAAACGCCGTGAATTAGTACCGCTTTATAATATCCATCTTCTACACAGTCAACAATAAGTAATTCTTTTACTTTTCCTTCAATTTTTGATCATTTCATTATACACTTCTTCCGAGATTTTATCCAGCAGAGACACAGATAATTGTTTTCAATTTGGAGGTTTTTATACAGTTCTAATTCGTATTCAAAATTATATATAGTACAGAAAGAAGTACGGAAATCAATAAAATAAAAAACTTATTTGAATTGAAAACGAATTTGAACTGAACAATTTATGACATCTATATAAATAGTCTAAATTTCGTAAATAATAATAATTGTCGCAAATATTGTATTTTTTGTATATATTTATTTCTCGATTTTTATGTGTGACTAACATAAATGTAATTGAAAAGCATTATGAATATTCATATCAACCGCGTACTTTTCCGTTTGAATTTCGACAATAACACAAGAATTTGTTCAGTGCGATTTTCAACACTAAGAAAAAACCAAAATTAAAAGTATAATTAAACATAATGGCGCATAATCATAGACAATTTAAAGTTTTTATTTTATAATTCAAAATTTGTAAAAAAAAAATCGACTTTAAATTGCCTCCAATTTTTTAAAATTAAACAAAATTGTTTTCAATTTAATCACATTGGTTTTAAACTTGAGATTTCATGACATGCTCCTAAAGGTATGCAGCATTTATGGTGTGAAATGCATACAACATACATCTAGGGGTAGCATTTATGCGTTAAACTGAAATTTTGTGTTCAATGTCATCCTGCCATATTATTCATAGCCCCTTTTTGAGAGATCCAAATCTATAAAACAGGAATAATAAGCAGTTGTAACGTTGATAGATGATGGCCGTTACTAGGTTATAGGATTGAACATGTACATAGCCATTCCAAATGAGAACAGAAGAAAATAACGAATTCATTTTCGTTAATAACAATTAATATAATTATAAAATCGGCTTAAAGAAAAAACAGCTTTTGTGGTTTTCATTTTATTTGTACTGACATAAAATCCAGAAGCAGCGCGCCACCTTAACAGAGTTACCAACGTAATATGTGATTGCGTGAAAAAGCCATTAATTATTTGTATCAAAGCAACTCAGCGTAAAAAGCAGCGAAAATCACGTTTATTAACAAAATTAAATTAAGTCCTAATAAGCAATGTTTTTTGTTATCTAGAGGAAGGGTAGAAGTTTTGTGCAAAAGGTTTTTAAGACCTGGCAAGGTGTAGATAGCAGTTGGTGTGGTGTTGATTTCATGATAAGAATACGGCACGAATTATGATTGGGGAAAAGGCAAAAGGGAAATGCAGACAGTAGTGAGGAGTTATAAAAGTAGAAAATGAGTTTAAAAGTGGAAGGTGAGCAGTTCAAATAGCTTGAGATAAATTTAAATAAGTAGGAGTTAAATTTTAAAGGGTACGTTAATAATATGAAGAATAGCAGAGATATATAAAGGAAACGGAGAACAATTTAAAAGAGTTGGAGAGCAATTTAAAAAGAGTATGAGAAAAAATAGAAACTAGAGAATGAGTTAAAAAGACAGAGAATAGGTTAAGAAAACAAAGAATGAGTGAAGAATACAAAAGATTGGTATGAAAAATAGAGGTAGAGTTAAAAAGACAGAGAATGAGTTTGAAAAGACCGGGCATGATTTGAAAATACAGTTTAAACTCTGGGGTTGAGTGTAAAGGGCCACGAAATAAAGTGGAGGTGTATTTGATTAAAATTCACTTTGATGATGTTGTAGCAAAATTGAGAACTCTGTACAGACATCAACATCATTATCATTATTATAATGTTTACCGACAGTCGTTGTGGAATCAACAAAAACTTTTGTGTGTGTTTTGGATGGAGAAACTGATTTTTGATTTTAATCACGCATTAATGGCCAAGATGAAAGCGAAATTAGTAATGACAGGTGGGCGAGATGTAATAAACTTTTGAGTAATTTAAATAATAATCAAATTTGAATTTGTATTTTGACTAATGGATGGATGGTTGGTTGGTTGTTATGTTGTTGGCAATTGCTAATTGAGGGTTAAGATATTTAATGTGCATTTAATAATTTCTAGTAATCACTGTTTTAAAGTATTTTAAGAGACATATTTGCAGAGGCAGTACAGAGTACAGCAAAAAGACTAATATATTCATCAGCAACATATGCGACAGCAACAACTTGAAAATAGTACAACGACATGCTGCGCTTTGTGCCCTGCAACTTAATGCCCTCAAGTTGTAGATGTTGTTGTTGTTGTTGTTGCTGTCGCAGCAACCACTTTAGTGCCATCTTCTCGAGCGACGCATCGCATCGCAGCGCAACTAAACCTGAATTTAATTGACCATAATTGCAATTAATTGCAACGCAAATTGCAGCAATCTTCAGTCGCACTCGGCGTTGCAATGTTTGCATATCAACAGCAACAACAGCAGCAGCAGCAACATGAACGTTGGCAATAAAATCTCTGCAAAGTCGTTGTCGTCTGCACTTTGACAAAAATGCCAAACGAATGTAGCAACAACAACAACAAAGAGAGTTATAATTTAAACAACAGCAGCAACAACAACATGACATGTTGCTCTCAGTTATGTACTATATTGTGCAACAACAATAGCATTAGCAACAGCAACAGCAACATTACATGTAGTAGTTGCTAGTAGTTGTTGTACATTCATTGCTGCTGTTGCTATGCATGTTGCTGCTAGTTGCAGCTGCCCTTGATTTGCTAAAATAACTCACTGCATGTTGTCCGCGTGACCACCATGTTGCTGTTGCTCTGGCGCGCAACTCGACAACAGCAGGAATTTCAATTTCTTTGATCCTCTTGCTGTTCGACCGGCTCGATTCTGGCCGCCTGCTGCCTCTTTCACTGACATGTCCAGCAAAACATTGTTATTAACATGTTGTATTTGCTTTTATTTATTGTTTGTTTGTTGTTGTTGTTCTTGTTGCTGCTGCTCCTCCACATTGCCGCATTTTATCTGCAACACGTAGGCAGTTGTCGTCATCGTCGTTCCTGTCCGATTTTACTTAGTCTCGTTCTTTGGCTACGTCCAACGCATTCTATACAGCAGCAGTAGCAGGTCATGGTTAAAATCGTTGTCGTTTTTATTTTTTGGTTGCAGTTACTCTGTCAAGCACATTATTCCCCATTTAGTTGTCCTCATACTTTAGACAATTGCACTTAAAATGTGAAGTCCTTGTTTTGTGCTCTGTTCTGCTGCTTTTCAGTTCACTGCCTCTAATGTTAGCCTAATGGTATTTAATATGTGTACCGTACCTGCCCTCAGGACTGCTAATTCAATTTTGTCCTTGTCAACTGGTCGTTGTTTGTTTGTCTCTGGAAAATAATTACAAAAAGTCCTGCAAGTGCCTGCATTGTCGATATTGTTTGCTGTAAGTGTTACTTACATTTTATTTGTCGTAATACATTTATGGTTTTAAACGAAAGTTGTAGACAACTCTTATAATGTCAAAATTTGAAAGTCGTGTTTGGAATATTATTACAAAGTGATTACCTTGTTATATCTCTTACCAAGTAATTTGCAGAATTAAATAATTATATTGTGGGAAACTTTTTACTCATAGCACTATATACATCTGAACAATAATTGTTTATTTTAATGTGATCCGTTCTGAATATTCATTCGTTCATTCATTCATTTATTCATTCATTCATTCATTCATTCATTCATTCATTCATTCATTCATTTATTCTGAATTTAATCATCTCCTTCACAGAAAAATCTTAAAAAAAAAGAAATATTGTATTTCTGAATTTAAAATGTCGATACAAATGTGTCAGAACATTTTTTGCCAAAAAAGTTTGTTCGAAAATATTTTGTTTTTACCACTAAGTTTAATATTTGCTATTTTAGTATTCTGTATTCTATTTTTACATTTCAAGTTATTCCTTTTTGAATTTAATTTATTTTACTAATTTAAATGCAATCTAAATATTCTAACTTTAATGGAAATATGATAACTAAAATATTCTGAACTGGTTATTATTTGAAATATGAGAACTATTCGGTTATTTAAATTTCCCCTTTTTGAATTTAATGCATTTTAGTATCAATACTATACAATATGCATATACTGAACCTGATAAAAAATATCTGCCCCTTTATGGAATAAATCTAAAAATTGTGCTTTACATAACGACCGAACAAAAATCTGTTGCCCCAACCAACTTATTCGGTTCTCTCAACTCATAAGTCGGTTGTTATAAACAAATCAAAAAGTGTTTTAGTTGAGAACTTAACCAATTTAGTGCAGTTTTCGAGCAATTTGATGTCTGTATATGACAATATTTCATGCTCCAAATGAATATGGCAGTACCATCCAAATTTCCATTACGATTTCGTTTTAATCGAATGAAGTTGGTTGTTACAACAAACTTTTATCCAATGCCAATTGAACAATTTTCTGTGTTATCTATCTTATAAAGCAATTGCTAAAATCCAAGTACTCTATATTTCAATTAAATTTGTTTTTTTTTTTTTTGCAAATTCCAGTTCAAAGTTATTACACTGCAAAATATTGTTTAAAAGTTGTGTGGATTAATTAGTGCGACAATTATTGATTCGAATTTAAAATATTTGAATATGGCTCGGTTTTTTTTAATGAATTTTTACGATATACTTTACAATTATAAAATTTACTTATTTTCAATCATTCCCTTATGAAGTTATGTTCCACAGCTAATTTATTTAATAAACAAAATATTCAAAAATATTTATTTGATATTCCTTGGACATAAATGTTTTTCTGAATTTGTAAAAACAGTTTCAATCTATTTTCCAATTATTATCAGATAGAAAATGTAATTTTTCAAATAGGTCACTTTATATAGAACTTATATTATATTATTTCCATATAAAATTGTCTTATTTATGAGCTATAACTCCTATTCATATCACGTGCCACAGCAAGTTGTTTTCATTAATCAACTCTTTAAAAAAATGTAGTTATTCCTGCAAGATACGCTTTTGAAATTGCGTTCCACAGCATTTTTATTTCATTATTAGCATATAATAACAACTTATTTATTTAACACAAATATTTTTCTATACGAATTAAATATTTTGAGTTTATTTTGCATTTATTCTTATACTCATAGTAAAATTTCATATATTAAACTGCAAAATTTATTACCTTCCACATATCAAAAAACGTTATATTGTATTTTTTAAATTTCCTAAAGTCTTATTTATACGGCATATTACGTTCCACAGTAAATTATTTATATTAAATAGTCCATTGAAAAAAAAGCTTATTTATACGGCATATTATGTTCCACAGCTCATTTCATATATTAAACTGCAAATTTTATTACCTTCCACAATCAAAAAACGTTATATTAAATATTTCTAAGAAAATTTTTTATACGGCATATTACGTTCCACAGCAAATTATTTATATTATATAGTTCATTGAAAATACAAAATGATTAATATATATTTAACTAAATTGTTTTATTATTTTAAAAACATTTTTAAGTTATTTTACAACTATTTTTCTACATAAAAATCTCATTTATAAACCTGCCAACTTATTTACATTACACATATCATAAATCGTATAAAAAAATTGTTATTATATTTAATTTTTCAAATGAATAGTCTTTATTATATTTATACAAAGTTCAAATTATGTTCCACAGCAATTTATTTCTATTAAAGAGCTTATTGAAAAAAAAACTTCATAATTTATAGGATAAAATACTTTTACTATTTAAGAAACATTTATAAACTATTTGCAGCTTTTTTTTAAATATCATTTATTAAACTGCCAACTTAATTACCTTCCACATATCATAAAACATATTAAATAACTTCTTCTATCTTAAAAAATAATAAATAAACTCGTTTAAAAATATTTTTCGAGCAGTCAAATGTCATTAAATTAAATACGTTCCACATGTCATAAAACTGTTATTTAATGTCATATACAAATTTTAATGTCATCATTAACTATTAGCAACTTTTGCTTTTACTTTAACCACTATTAGTAGCCGCATTAAATTAGCTTTAAAAAATGATTAACAAATTTCAGGCACCTGCCAAACGCAGTTATGTCATTAAGCTAATAAAGCCTGTCGCCGCAACTGTCGCCGCATCTGTCTCCAACAAATCTTTAAACAAAAATTCTTGTCAACGACAAAAGAATAATAAAAAATATCATTAAAATGTTGGCTACTCTTTTAAACAATTTTAATTAGATTCCAGCTGCTGCCGCGCACAAATGCCAGACAAAATAACTTACTAACTGACTACTGGTCGGACTCACCTGTCAGCCGAATTGCTTAAGCTAAAACCAGCCAAAAATCCAGATAATAAACTTAGCGTCTGCTGTGATTTTTAATTTTCAGCACAAAAAAAAGGACCTAAATATAATATATAAAAAATAAATATAAAAAAAAACTTTATCCTTCGTGATATCCTGTCGCTGCGACAAAAATAATAAAAATAATAAAAGAAGAAAAAATTAAATTAGCTTAAAACATACAACCGCATAAATTTTATTATTTGTTGTTTGCTTTTTGCTTTTTAAGCGTATTCAGCGTATTTATTGCTGTCACGCCCATATCCTGGCGCAGTCTCCTGCACTTGGTCCTGCGGCACTCTGCCGATTGATGTGATTTCAACAACGCTTTTGTTGTCTGTCAGCAGTCTGCCTTATGCTGCATTGACATCCTTATTACCAACAACAACAACAAAAATAACAAAAAAAGGCTGCCGCTTTTACGAACAACTTTTCGACATCCTTAAAAGTTACTTCCTTGCCGGCCAGTTGCGCTGTCTGTGTCTGTGCAGGAAATGCCGAACGCAGGTGTAATTGTAACTGTTGGTATTCACTGCTTCATTTTTGTGTGTAAATTAAATAGAATTTTGTGCGCTGCCCACGTATATCCTTTTAGTCCTGCTCGCTTTTGATTTATTTATTTATATTTATTTATTTACATCCCGACTTTGAAACGATTTCTGCGCGCACTGATATGATGCGCTACTTAGTGCGAGACGTGCGTGCGTGTAGAAGGTGCCAAATTGCGGCTCCAAGTGATTTTTGACCCGCACTCGCACGACGGACACTCCAAAAAGTATCCTTTTTCATCCCTATCACAAATGTATTTTGATTTTTTCAAAAGCATTTTTCGCCAAAGTGATGCGACCGCATAGCACGAAGTAGAATTCATGTTGCTGGCTCTTGTTGTGTCCTTCGCAAGGATGTTGTTGTTGTTATTGCTGCTGTTGTTGCTCCAGGACTTAATAGAAATCGCCCAAAGGTTTTTTGTGGGCTTTGTGTTTATTTCGCTTAGCATATGGCGGTGGCGATGTCTGCAAAGTTATTGCATCATATTTGTTTTTTCTTTTTTTTCTATTATTATTTTTTCCTTTTTATCCCAGTTTTTTATTTGTTATTTGATTTTGTTTTTTGTTCAAGTGTTCTTTGGCATTTTTGCGTGGATAGAAGGAACAGGCACTTTGATTGAATGCTGCTGGATTGGATCCGTATTCGTCGTATCCGTTGTGTGAGGTGACCATGTTATTTGCATGTGTTTAACATATAAATTACAACGTGTCTGTCTGTGTGTGTGGAAGATAAAATTTACAAAGCTCAAATAATACATAAGCAAATAGATTTAATTTTGTAAGGAAACTTTGAAAACAATCTTGTGTGTTTAAAAATTAGCTATACAACCCCGAATTTAAAAAGGTATTTTACGCGAATTTTAAAATGGGCATATGTTAAAATAGTTCAAAAAATGTAAACACACAAGTAAAAATACTTTTATGGATTCGAGTGTAAAAGTTTTAAACGCTTTATTGTATTTTAAATAGCATTTGTATCGTGTGGAACGTATTTGTGTAATTTAGTAGTTACCGTAATTTGCGAACTTTTGTAATTAGTCAACTTTATAGATGATTTAGGACAACTAACTAGTGTGTTTATAAATTTGTTACTTCACAGCGAATTTGAGAAGGTATTTTTTTTATGGACAAATTAAATTTTAAAATGTGTCTACGTTAAAATAGATTTCATTATGTATGCACACGTCAAATACTTTTATGGATTCGAGTGTTAAAATTTTAAACGCTTTATTGTATTTTAAATAGCATTTGTATCGTGTGGAACGTATTTGTGTAATTTAGTAGTTAGCGTAATTTGCGAACTTTTGTAAGTAGTAAACTTAATAAAAGATAGAAACTTGTGTGTATATAAATTTATTAATTTTCATCGAATTTGAAAAGGTTTTAAAATGTGTATATGTTGAAATAGATGCAAATAAATATGCATACGTAAAAATACCTTTATGAATTCGACCGTAATTAAATACACAACATTTTTATGGTGTGGAATGTATTTTAATCTAGTAGATAGCTCAATATGCCAATCTTTGTTGGTAGTAAACGTTTTAAAATATATTTGGGTTTATGGAAGGTATTTATGCAAGTGTGGAATAATATAATGTATTTAGAATGTGTACACCTTAAATGTTTTTAATACTTTATAATTCTAAAATTATGAATTGTCGAATATCAGTGTGGAACATAAGTCTGTCATTGCAATAAGAACCGACTTAGCAGTTGATAGAATCGATTAAGTTGATGATGGGTCAGTGTGGACTATAACGTATATCTTTGGATCCTTGTAAGATAGATATACAACATAATCTTATATTTTTGCTATATTTTGAACACTTGTATTAATACGTTGTAATATTGTGGAAGCTATTTCAGAACAAATGGAATCTAACGTATATTCTTGGCTCCTATTGTGTAATCTAGGTTTATAATCCAGTTTTTTAGAATATTAGTGTTATATATTATAACTTTGTGGAACCTATTTCACAACAAATAGACTAGAACGTTTATATTTGGATTCTATTGTGTTGTATATATTTCTCAACATAATTTTACATGTGTGCTTTATTTGCAACATTTGTGTTATACGTTGTTACCCTGAGAAACCTATTATATTTCACTTTATGGCATTGTGGAACCTATTTCAGAACAATAGCATTTTAATTTCAACCAAATTTATCTTATCATTATATTCATCTGTCCAGCATTTACCGCTTGCTAATCCAAATCTTAATTCGACCGTAAATTAAAATGAACATCAATTAATACAGCAGCTTCACCTTCAAGTGACATATGCTGCACCAACCACAGTAGTTGAAGAAGATGACGACAAAATAACTAAAGCATAAATCGCATTCAAATGCAAGACAAACCAAAGTGGACAAGTTTTGTGACAACAAACTGACAGTTGAACAGCAACAGCAGCAGCAACAACCAGAAAGAAGGTGCAATGACAAGAAACTAAGCATAAAATTTTGCAACTTTTCGCAAAAATCATAGTCAGGGAGCACTCGAGTGCCGAACACTGTCTGCCTCATATACTCACCTAACTGAATGAATGACTGACAGTCACTTCAAACAGAACAGGGTTGCATTTTAAAGTGACAGCGAACATTGAGCAACGACAAACGAAAAAGTAGAAGTAGAGAGTAGAGAGCAGCAGCAGCAACCAATGCCATTGCAATTGAATTCGAAATGGACAACGTCAACATGTCGTTGGACAACGGACGCAATCAAAAGGGGAACAACATCAATATTACTGCTGTCAGTGCAATAGCAACATAGGTAGCAATAGCAACAAAAACACGGGACATAAGCAACAACCAGCAGATGACTAAACAAATTAGAATAACGACTGCAGGAATTATTGAAAATGCTGTTTGACAGGAGCAGGAGCAACAGCAAATGCAGCAACGTTGGTGCTTGCAATGCATGTTATGTTGTTGGCACTGCGCGGAAGGCAACGTTTGATGGACGGAAGGACGTACAACATTAACTTGCATACCAACATAAATTACTCAAATTCAATGCACAAACACAGCAACTAAAACCAGATCAACAACAACAATAAAAATAACATCAACTACAACATGTAGTATACTCGGAAAATAAATGTACTATAAATATTTTATGATATCCTATTCAATTTGAATGTTTCTACTATTGTTATTTGTTATTACATATATAGTTTTCGTTTTTAATAGTTTATGCTATTGTAAACTTGTAAATTAGTTGTAAAAACATGTAAAAATTATAAATCGCATACTATTAAATTAACAATTGCACACTTTTAAATTAATAGTCACATACTATTAAATTAATAGTTGCATACTATTAATTTAATAGTCGCATACTAATAAATTAATAGTATTTCATAATTACATTAATAGTAGTTTACTATTAAATTAATAGTAGTTTACTATTAACCTAATAGTAGTTTACTATTAAATTAATAGTAATTTACTATTAACTTAATATTAGCTTACTATTAAATTAATAGTAATTTACTATTAAACTAATAGCAGTTTACGATAATATTTAATAGTTGCATAGTATTTAATTAACAGTCATTTAATAATAATTAACAATCACTTATTATAACATTAATAGTATTACATTTCCTTTTTCTGTATGTACCACAAACAAATACATTTGCTTTTGGACGTAAATCAAATGCTTCGTATTTTTTTCGGTGTATGTATAAAGCCTGATGTCCTGTCGCATGTTTTTGCTGCTCCATTTGCTGCGCCACGTTCGGCCTCGTTTTCAAATGTTTGTTATAATGTGAGCGCGGAGGAGCCAGTTTTTCAGCAACCCACATTAGTATGTCGCCAACCGCATGCTCCACGTCCTCCAGCTACTCCTGTTGGCACAACATCGCCCAATATTGCTGTTGGCTGTTGCTGTCTCTGTTGTTGTTGCTATTGCTGCTGCTGCTTCATGATGCATGGCTGCTGCGGTTACACACAGAAATTTGCATTTGTTGCAAAATCCTAGAAAACAAAAAGCACAAGAATTGAGTATAGAGCAGCATATAGTTAGAGTGCTGTTCGGTATTCAGCGGCATACTCGGCAGCATACTCAACATCATCATCAACAACAACAGCATCGTCATCATCAACAAAAGCGGCGGCGACGACATCATGAAGTGCAGGATATTAAATAATGACGAGTTACGTGGCGAGTATGTTGCTGATACAAATGATGAGTAGGTTTTTGTCGTTGGTAGATGCCGTTGATGAGGATAATGATGATGACGATGGCAATGTTGCAGGTGATGGTGATACAGACAGAAGCGTTACATAAGCAATTTAGATAATATTTTGTGCATCAATGGAAATGCACCCTTGGGGGCTTTCATGCTGTTGTTGTAATTTATGGTGTTGTTTTTGTCCAAGTACTCGCAATAATGCGTTTATTGGTGATGCATTGAAATTTACGTTTTGGCAAAGTGCTTGTTACGGTGTTTATTTTGTGGTCATAGAGATACTACCGATTTTTTGATATATTAATTTAAAATTAAAAGTTGGTGAATATTTCAGTATGAAATAAATTATTCAAAACTATAGTTTTGTACTTTTAAACATTTCACTTTTAAAAACAGATATAATTATTGTGTGCTGATTTTGAGAATATTTCTTTTTGTAATATTTGCATTAATATGATGTCTTATTTGCTTGTGGAACGTAAGTTTAATTCGCTGACATGTTTCATTTTTTAAATTTTACAGGTTTTATATATTTTTAGAATTTGAATTATTTAAATGAATTCATATTTTTCTAAGTAGCTGAAAACATAATTTTGTTAATGTCTGATTTTTGAAAATAACAAGAAATATACATTTTTTTGAAATTTTTTTAATTTTTTTTTAATGTTTGTGGAACGCTTCCTTAAAATGCATTTATAATTGTTTACTTTGAATACATCATGAGCATACATAAATGGTTTTAAATACATTTTTTAAAATATTATAAAACATTTGTATTAAAATCAGCAAAAATATTTAAATTTTTGAAAGACAATTTAGAAATTCAATTTTACTTGCAAATGTCATTTAATAAAATTAAAAATATTTTTAGACTTTAAACAAATTAAATTAACTTTTCGCCTGCACAACTTTTACTTGTTTTTCGACAATTGTTTAAATTTAATTTTCACTCTGACACATATTAGCAAACTTTGTGCCGCTTATGCCATGAGGGACCAGTTCAGCTCAATAACCACATCCTCAAAACACCAGGCAACACGCACAGACACACACACCATCAGACGGACATATAGTATATGCAACATGCACATTTGCCTGCCGAAGTGAGGCGCCAATTGTCACGTTCTTGTAATTTTCACAGACGCATTATATGCACGTCAATCTGGCTGAACCACAAAATGCAACACCATCCACAGGCTGCGAGAGGGTTGTGGTGTAAAGTGTGGGTGTAGAAAAAGTTAGTAGGGTCATGAACGGATGTTGTAGTACATGTTTGTGGGGTTGTGGAACTTGTTAATAGAATGTAGAGCACTTTTAGAGCTTGTGGAACCTATTTAGGAGAGGACTTGGAATGACTTGTAGTTTAAAATTGCATGCTTGGGGATTAAATAAAATGTACAGATTTTGTGGAATATGTTTGGGGGTTGCGCTGCTGTTTATTAGGTCGAAAAATAGCTTAAATTATTTAAACTTTTTGTATTCGTGCGCGCTGACGTGGCGCATTTTGTGCATTTTGAGGTTTAGCTTTTCGCATTGTTTTTGTGGTGTTCGCAATACAACAGAACACAACAACAACAACTACAACATGGACAACAATGCATGTGTCAGAATAACGTCTGGCCATTTTAGCATTTTTGGGGGACAAGTTGTAAAATGACAGACAGAGCTTGGAGCTTTGCTGACTGACTGGATGGCTGGCTGGCAGCACTGATTATGCGAATGCGGTGTCGACGACGCGCCGCAAATGGAGCGAAATGTAATTTTTAGCGCTGTGGATGAAAATTTAGTTTTTGTACAGCACATGTTTTAGTGCTGGTTTTTGGTTGTGGTAGACTCTTCACTTCTCTACTCTACTCTGTTAGCCTCTTCAATGTCGTTTGCTAGTCGCTCTACAGTCGCTTTACAGTCGCCTGTCGCCAAATGCAATTAACATGGCTTAATGAAAACAGTCCGAACTGTGCACAGCAGCAACTCTGTCTTTTGGTCGATCTAATTGTCTGTCTGTGAGTCATCGAAATTGTGCAAAAACAATTCCAAAAATGAGAAATTGATATGGTCGCGACGACCGTAACGTGTCGCACAAATAAACAGCAAAACATTTTTGGCCAGAGTATGAAATTTAATTGAATTTGAGTCAATTGTCTGGGCGAACAGCATCAATAGTATGTAGCACTCAGAACACAGCATCCAACAACATCATTCAAAATCATCTGTAACACAAAAACTTTTCGAAAACATTCATTTAATTTCATTTCACAATTAAGTTTATTGCTTATTGAACCGGAGCAACATAATTTGCAGCCGGAAACTGAAATTTTGTGGCCTGTTTAAAATCTGCGTTTTATGCACATAAATAGCTACAAATACAGACAGACCGACAGCCAGCTAGATATATATTATAATACAGTTACTGCTACATTTACCGTCACATAAACAGCTACACTTACAGTTTTAAAATCAACAGCTCGTGTCCGACGAGTCCTCATTCAACCGTGTCCAAAATTAAAAGCAGATAACCAGCGCTTAATTGGCTCAAATCCGAGCAGGATATTTTTGCGATTGAATTTAATTATGCTTTTGCAAAAGGACACTCACTATCACTCAGGCAGGATATCAACAATACGGACACCCACCCACTCAGCCGTTCATTTCCACATTTTGTGGGTTCCATTCGTTGCACGCAGCCACACCGCATCACACTGTGCTGGGAATTGAATTTAATTACAGTCGTTGGCTGCTGCGCGTAGCTTTTAAATATTGTTAAATAATTAATTTGCACACTCTGGACCCACTAGCCGAAACGAACCAAACCGTACCGATTCGGGTACTGTGGTTAAACACTAGCTTAAAATGTGACGCATTCTCAAAGGACACCGCTTAACTAGCATTGTTTGCGGTTGTCAGATATTAGCACTTAATACCATCCAACACATTTTTAACTTTATGGCAATTTTATGAGTTTGTAGATTTTATTAAAATTTTCTTTGAAGTCTCTTAGAGTAATGCAGAGCAAATTGAATTTTAATTGCTTCTAAAATAAAAGCAGCATTTTCGAATTTAGTTCTTATGCGTGTATATAACACAGGAAAATTATCTTTGTGCACAAGGAATTAAGAAAAAGTTAGTTGTTACAACCAACTTTATGCATGTAAAACGAAATTTCAACAAATTCGTTTGGTGGAACTGTCGAATTTAGTTGGCGCTTTAAATATTATCAGATACACAAAACACATTTTTCTAGAGCTGTTTAGAATCCTTTAAGTTTTTACTCTAAGAACCGACTTAACAGTTATGATTACCGAATTACCAGTTGAGGTAACCGAATTAACAGTTGTGCGAACCGAATTAATAGTTGTGAGAACCGAATAAGCCGAAGTTGCAAAGAGTTAACGCAACAAGTTTATTCTCTCTGTGTACCATATATACGTATACGAATTTTTGGCTGTGAATCATGAAACCCTTTTTTAAAAGTTCTACATTTTAAGTCCGTTCATATTTAACATAAAATCATTTTCAAATTGAAAATCGAATTATTTAAAACTGTATTAAAAGCTTATAAAGTGCTCCCAGAATTTCTTGCGATCACCAACTATTTGTTCAACCAACTTATTCGGTTATATCAACTGAGAAGAATGAAAATTGTTAAAGTAGCCTGGACTACAACCCTTTAAAAATGGTCTTAGAACAATGTGGTATATGTATATGATAAAAATTCAAAATAATAATGCATTTATTTTGTCTAAAAATAGTACAAAGTACTTTAAACATTTGACACAACACAATTACTGTATTTATTTTGCATTACAATAAATATCTCAGCCATTTTACGCTTTTTCCAAGTACTTTTTTCGAATACTGCTCAATAGTTTTGTTGCGCTTTTTATTTGTGCGAAAAATTTCATTGAAGGAGTACAAAAAAAATACAAATTTAGCCAAATTTCTATTGACGTCTGCAAAGTGTTGGAAACATTTTTGTTTGTTTGATTCTTTTTGAAAAACTTTAAATTGGAATTTTTCACTTTTTTCGCAGAGTTTTTCTGTTTTTTTTTTTTTTTTGTTGTTGCTGTTTTTCTTTTATTGCTTTCTCCATTTTTCGAATAGCCTTGGGAGCGACTGTTGCAAAACTTTTGCTAACCCCAGCATGAAAAAGCAAGCATATCGCATATAGAAATAGAAAAACAATTGAATATAATAGCCAGGATGTTTACCTTGATTCTTTATCGCCTGTTTTGTGCAGAGGTTTTTCTGTTTCATGTTTTTTTTGTTTCTTTTTTTTTTGTGTAGGTTTTACTTGACTGCTGTCATTTGGCATAGAGAATAAACGTAAAAATTGAAATAAAGGGTTCAGCGGCACGGCAACACTTTACACAAAATACCATAAAATCGACAAACAAATGGAGCTGAATTTATTTTAAATGTACTTTAGGGCATCCGCTTAAAATCTACGTTTACGAGTTTTTTAAGTTTTTTCTTTTTCGATTTTTTTTTATTTTTTTGTCCGCTCGATTTTGAGTTACTTGAAGACGAAACATTGTCGATATTGCTAAAGGTTATAAAAAAGCTGTTAGCTTTTTTATAGCCATTAAATTGTGGACATTAAGATTAACTTGAGCTGTGCTGCTGTTTTTGTTGTTGTGTAAATTGTTGTCATTGCCACAATGTTGCGGCAAATGTCCTTGGGGGATGTCTATTTTAAAATGGATTTGTTTTAGAATTTGTTTTGTGTGTTTAGAATTTTTGTGCGCAATTTTGATGAATTTTTGGTTTTTGTGGTGCTTAAAATTTTAAAAGCTTTTGAAAGCTTAAAGCTCTTTCAAAAGCTTTTTAAAAGCTTAAAGCTTTTTCAAAAGCTTTTAAAAACTTTTGAAAGAGCTTTAGCTTTAAAAAAAATGAAAATAGCTTTAAGCTTTTAAAAAGATTTAGAAAAGGCTTTATGCTTTTATAAAGCTTTTTAAAAAGCTTTGGAAAGGGCTTTATGATTTTTATAGCTTTAAAGAGTTTTTGGAAAGCTTTTAGAAAGCTTTAAGCTGTTTTCGTTTTTTATAAAGAGCTTCAAGCCTCACAGTTATTATAAATTAGCTTAGTGTCCTCAGAGAGAACTTAGCTTAAAAATACCCATTGCGCTGCACAAGATAAAGCTAAATCATTTGTTACAATCAGCCACCTGGTCCGCAAAGTTTTTAAACAAATACCTGCATTCCCCATCCACGCCGTTTTAACCTTGCACAGGTTCAAAAGGCTAAACTTGCCAGAGTGCATGCTGCGGCGCTGCTAATGAGTTGCACAATGCAAAGAGGCAGCTTCCACCCAAAGGATAATTACAAAATTATATACTTTTGAAAATGTATTTTATTTGCAAACAAAATTTTGAAACTTTTACACAGTAAGAGTAGCCTCTAAGAGTGGTGCACGCAACAATAGCAACAACAATAAATATGATAAAAAGGATATATTTCTGTTGTTGTTGTTTTTGTTTGCTGTTTGCCACAAAAGTCCTTTAGCAAACTTTGGCCACCACGCTGTAGCTATTACTGACGGCACACATAACAAAAAAAAAACAAAAGAAGCAAATGCCGCCGACGCTACCGCCACCGCATTCAAGTGGTTTAACAAATGAATCTATGCGAGCGAGAGAACGGACTGCTGTGGCATACGCAGGACACCGCGCATATCCTGCCAGATAATTCAAGTGTTTGTAAACGCATTTAACCCTTTTTGCCAGAGTCATTCACTGTGCAACGAAACAAAAGTTTAAAATTTAACTCATCAGACAACAAACAACAGCAAAAATGCAAAATGCAAAAAACAGAAAAATGAAAACAGTGCTGCCAACTTTGATGCAAAACAATATGGCGACGCACATATGCAGCGGGTCTCAGAGAAAATGAGGAGTCGAAAAGGGAGTCGACCGAGAAGTAGTCGGAGAAGTAGAAGGAGCAAGAGTAAAATTGAGTAAAAGCAGTCGAATCTAAAGTTGGAGGCAACCCTCGGATTTATGCTGCGTTTATAATTTTTTGTTGTTGTTTTTTTTTCATTTATTTTCCATGCTTTTTCGAGTGCGAGATCTCAAGTGGTTTTCCAGCGATTATTCTACGTCAAGTTGGGATTCTGTTTGTTGTTGCTATGTTTTTCTAACATCATATTTTTGTTCCATTTTTTTTTCATTTTATTTCTTTTTATTTTTGTACTACTCCAAAACAATGAGTCTACATTATTCGTATTTGCTATACCCCATTGCCTGCCCCCACTTTGACATGACCTTTATTTTTGAAAAGGCGCTAAAGCGCTGCCATGTTGCTGATCCTCTCCAGTGCTGCTGCCTGTGCAGCCAGGATTACAATTATTATGAGTTCTACTTGTAGTTGTTGTCATTGTTGTTGTTATATGCTACTAACAAAAAAAAAAAAAACAACAGCAGCAACATGACTTATTGTTGTTGATTACGTTTCTTTTTATAATTTCTTTTTTGAGAACGTCTGCTTCGAGTCCTTGCATTTATTGTTTGAAGAGGATTTTATCTGTTTGTTGTTATTGTTTTGTATTCTTTTTTTTTATTATTTGCTGTAAGTATTTTAATATTTTTTTTCTATTACAGTCTGAAGTATCTACTACAATTTAATGCACTGTAGCTTAGCAGCAACCAAGAGCTATAGCTTATAAATGAAATATTTTAGAATTACAAGCGTTAAATCTGTTTAATTAGAAATTCCGCAAAGATTTAATATACTCGATGTCACACACTTCGTTTAGTCAGTTCATTGTGGCCATGTTTTATTGAGTTATATATCGTATACTCGAAAAAAATCTCTCAGATAAAATTATATTGATACTCGAAAACTGAACAATGCTTTTTAAAGAGTTCGGAGAAGTATAAAATATAACGGCAGTCTCTTATTTTAAGTTTGTACGAATTTTTAGAATTTATTGAACCTATAATTGATTCTAATACTATGTATTAAGGTAACGTCGGTAGCTCAGAGGTCAGTGAGTTGGACTGTGTGTCGAAGGTCCCGTGTTCAAAACCCCATGCCGAACCAACATATTCGGTTCTCTCAATTAGTCGGTTCTTTTAGCATAAACTAAACGGGTTTTTTGAATTCAATTCAAGTAAAGCCGTTTTGAGAAAATAAAAAATAAATCATAAATAAAACGATATCAAATACCGATATTAACGCTGGACTAACTCTGGACAAGATTCAAATCAAGACCTCATACACCTTTTTTTGATAGTGCTTAAAGTTTTTGAGTTATTACGAAAAAGAAAAAAATCTCATGTTTTTTTTCTATATATTTTGGACTTTAAATTTTTAACAAATTTGAATTTTCTGTGTGATTTCATTTGTATTCTATTGGGAATATTTCAGCTAATATATTGAAGCAAACCTAATTAAAATATAACTATTAAAGTGTACATAGGTCATTGGATTACACCATTCATAATTAAATAAAATATATAATGTCAAACTATATTTAAATTTCTCTTATTTTGTTTTTGTAAATCACAAAACCGTTATCTGAAGAAGGGAGAAAACCGAAATCGATATTTGTATGGGTTTCAATTCAATCATTGGTTGGAAAAATGTTAATATTTTTCTAGAATGACAACCAATAATTATTTCTATTAGACATCTGCACAAATGTTTTTGAAGTTCCCTCTGCAAAATATGCACTACTGCACTCTTCAGTATTGAGTGAATTTTGCAATGGCAGTTTACAGTATTCTAGTGAAGTCTCTCCAGCAAATTCACTTCACTGCAATATTTGTTTCATTGCTGTGAAGTAGTGTAAATACATTTTTTTTCAAGACTTTCAGTTGTTTTGAAAAAGAAAACCAAATGACACTACCGTCACTAGAATACTGTAAACTGCCATTGTAAAATTGCTGTCAAGTAGTGTCAATACATTTTTTTTCGAGACATTCAGTTGTTTTGAAAAGGAAAACCAAATGACACTACCTGAAAATTCAAAGAGGACAGTGAGTGCAGTGAATAAGCGCAACAAGTAAGAAGACGAACAGCAAATCTGTCGCTCGGCGTTCGATGGCAGTATGTATTTATAAAAAAAACAAACTTAATTTAAAAAAAAAAAATGTTTCTACTACGAAAACAACTCATTGGTCGAAAAGCATTATAATCAACAAAAAAAAATGTGTTTTGAAAAAATTTTAATTAATTATAAATATAAGTTGTTCGATAAACAAAAAATATTATACGATTTTTTTATACTCTTGAATTTTTTCTATATTTCAATATTAATGAAAATGTCCTTAGAATAAAAATTATAAAATAAAATGTAAAAATGCACTGAGTGAATTTTTAGTGCACATCATTATAGACCTCTTCACTACAACTACGTCTTGTTTGTGTTTTGTTTTGACACTACTTGTTCTTTGTTGTTATGAGCTACACATTTCTTTTGATTTTCTAGCTTAAAGTCGGCGACAGTAAAAGTTTTCAAATAAAATGAATGTCTTGAAGTGTGTTCCAAATGCATTTGTGTTGATAACAAGTTTCTATATCAATTTGTTTTAGGTTTTCAATTTTATAATGAAACATTTGCGTTATACCGGTTGCAAGACACTTTTTGATCATATACTTAATATCTCGTACAAACAAATCGAGTTATTTTACTCACATAGAACCAAAAATCATAATAAATTATAGAATTTAATTTTAATAAAATAAATAAAAATCCATTAATATAAAAAATGTTTGCTTTTAATACTTTTTTCAAAACCGTTTAAAAACCACTATACAACCGATGTTCTTTATATGGGTTTTACATATTGGTTTCTCTCTCATTTTTGTATAACAATTTTGTTCACAGTTTTGGTTTTTAAACAATATTGGTTTCTGTTAGGATTTCACCTAATTCTTTGCATTATGTCTTTTGAAATTGTTTATTCTTCTGAATGCTGCTTGTAGCGTGCTCAGCGAAATCTCAAAACAAACACTATCCGGCAATTGTATTTTGTTTCTGTGCTCTGTGTTCATGTCATCCACACAATACTACACTGTACTACACTTTACTACATCATACCATTTCATGCTCCACTTGCTGCCCTTTTTGTCGAGTTTCCCAATTTTTGTACTACGTTGCTGATTTTTTTGTTGTTGTTGTTTGTCTCCATTTTTATAAAGGCTTCCTGCCCTTCTTTTGTTTAAGCTGCTCCACTCATATGCTTGACTTATTCTGTTTATGCTTTAATTTATTGTCTTTTCTGTGTGCGGCTGCTGCTGTTTTGCCTCTCGTTTATGTGTGTTTTATGGTGTTGTTTTTTTCATTCGCATGCCATTAAATTTTTGCATGCAATTTTGTCGGCCGGCCGACCGACCGGCAACCGCCGTCCTTGGCTGTTGCCCCTGCTCCAGCACCGGCTCCTGCCATTTATTTGTGACTTCATTTCGTTGAGCAAATAAAATATAATCTTGTTTGTCACTTGTGCATGCTGTAGTCCTGTCCGAGTCCAAGTATCCTGTTGGTGGTTTATTTTTTCTATTAAATTATTTTAATTTTTTTCTTTGCCATTTTTTCTACTTATATTTCATGCTTTATTTTATTATATTTTACAAGTGCTGTGCTTATCTTTGCTTTGCCATGCTACTACCATTTTTCTCTGTTTGTTCTGTCTCAGAGTTGTGTTCTGTTCCATAGGATGCTGTTCCTTGACCTTTGTTAATCCAGCTCATCATTCTGAAAAACACTTCTTCGTCTTTTTCGCATTTTCACGGTTGTCGACTTCAGCGCGCTTGAGTGCTGCATTTTCTCAAGTGTCTGTGTGCTTTTTCTCAAGGGGCAAATTATTAAAATGAAGCTTTAATTATGCGAGCACTTGTTATTGTGCCTATGTACTTGGAAAAAGGTGTAACTTGTATTTAAAATTATGTTTTATTATATTTTTAGTAGCCACACTAAAAACTTAATGCCTTTCTATTACTTGGTGAAACATTGAAGAAGTCGTTGTGTACCTAACCTTTTTAATTAATTAAATTCAAACCACAAAATCACTTTCGTTAAAGGCATCATCCGTCCAACCGACCGACCAACCAAGCCAACCATCCACATCCAAAACACCAACGCACCAAAGCGACCCAACATCAAAACCACAAAAACAAAGCGCAAACATGATTTTGTACCATGTTTTTCCAGCTTTATTCAAAGGCGCTTTGTTGGCATATTTTGGTTTCCTTTATTGTTTCAGAACCTGTACAAGTTGTGTTTTTGTTTTCTTGCTTTCAGTCTTAATAACTTAAGTAGCACTAATTTCTGCTGCCGCCCGCAAAATTCCATTTATTATTCGCACCTTTACCGCAGTTTCATATTATTGCCCTTTCTGGAAAGGGCCTGTTCTTTTTTTATAGGCCTTTGGAAATTTAATACTTTGCTGCAGCATTTTTATGTCATAGGCAACATAACGCTGTAGACTTTGGAATATTAAGACAAAAAGTGAAAAAAGATAAAAGAAAAAAGAAACTCAAAACAGTCTAGTGCCATATGAACCCATAAAGAATATAGAAAATATGAAAAAGCTTAAACAACAAATTTTCGACATGCCAGACGACAGTTACAAAGTGCTCAACTGCTATAAGACCAAACGAAAAACTACCTGATAGATAGACAGACAAACTGAACGACCGACCGACCGACACTTAGACAGACACATCTTCATAAAAAGACAGGAAGCCATGCTATAAACACGCCGTATTAGACCAGACCAAGAGCTAGTGCCCGACCAGACCAAGAGTCTAATAGTCTCACTGTCTGTCATGCCGTCAGTTCAACAGTCAGTCAGATAGTCAGTCTGATAGTCACTCAACTCGTGGCACAACAGATCATTCAATGTACGACATGTTGCCATAGGGCATATAACATAATCTTGTGTATTTAATGTGTAAAAAAATGAAAATACAAAAAATTAAAAAAGATTTTTCATGTAATACAAGCGCTCTTTTGACTGCAGGTGCCAAAAATTGTAGATATTATATTTCAGATTTTACGCAGCAGTACTCTTTACAATAAGTAGTAAAACTTGTAGTATTTCCGGTGGAAGATTGTGGATTAGGGTTGTGTTTGTAAAGAAATAGTATTATTTTTTCTATTCAGTTGCTGCAGTTGGTAAAGTTTTGCGTTAAGTGCTCTTAATGGCTTCTTTGTGGCAGAGACTTAAAGTAGCTGCTGTTGACAAAAGTTTCTAGTGTCTAGTATTTCAACAAAACTTTCGAGTATATTGTAGTGTGTTTTTTATATATGATTGATTAGGCAATATTATTGTCAATTGTTGTAATTGCTTTAATTAAGTTGGACTTGATTAAGATTATAACTTAAACTATATCAAAAACTTTAATTTTGCTGTATTTTAATTCAAATAATAAAACTCATTGTCTAAACAACTTATTCAGTTCTCTCCACTGTTCATTTAATTCTTAGAGTCAAAACTAAAAGGTTTATTGTTTATACTACACTCAATTTTAAATAGTTTTAGAAGAATTTGGTGTGTGTATTAGACATGTGCACAAATGCATTTGAAACCCACTTCAAGACATTCATTTTATTTTAAAACATTTACTGAAAATCAATTGAAAATCAAATGAATGTGTTGCTGTCAACAAGAAAGCACAAACAAGACGTAGTTGTAGTGAAGAGATCTATAATCATGTGCAATAAAAATTCAAATACTGAAATCTGTTACGCTCACTCACTGCACTCGCTGTACTTGTTGAATTTTCACGGACAGTAGTGTCATTTGGTTTTGTTTTTCATAATATGGAATGTCTTGAAAAAAATGTATTGACACTACTTGACACCAATGAAAGAAATATTGCAGTGAAATCGCTGAAGTGACTTCACTATAATACTGTCGACTGCCATTGCAAAATGCACTCAACACTGTAGAGTGAAGAAGTGCATATTTGGCAGAGGGAACTTCAATTACATTTGTGCAGATGTCTAGTGTGTATTTGATATATTTTCTAGTTTTTATTGAAATAGCAGTTCCATGAACCAATATGTAGAATTATTTTTTTTTATTGCACGGAGTTGGTTGCTGCCACTAGTTTTCGGATCTTATGGAAAAATATAATTTGCAATTTTCATCAGTGTTTTGTCAAAAGTATTTCATGAAATCGTTGATCTGCGGACATAGATCATTTTGATATGGAATTCTGAAATTTTAATATGATTTAATATGGACGTATGTATGTCTATCTAGTTTTTAGCTAAATTAAAAAAAAATTAAAATTTCAACAGTTTTAGAATATGAATCCGGTTTGTGTTTTCAAGTTTCTCAAAAATTTGACTTAATCGTTACTGATCTGAAATTGCTCAAATATCGTAAAAAATCCATTTGATAAATATGTTCTCACCACAGCCAACAAATTCGGTTCTCTCAAACTATGAGTCGATTCATAAAGTCAAAACTTAAAGTGTTCTGTTTTGAGCTATTTAGAACATATTTAAAAACATTTGGTGTGTATATATCTTAAAATATCTAGTACACAAAAAATATAACAATTTGGAAAATATGTAGAAATTTCGTTTTAACCGTATGAAGTCGGTTGTTACAACTAACTTGTTCCTTCTTCTAACATAATGCCAAAATTAGGATTTTCTGTATTTTCGTTATTTTATCTTACATTAAAATTGTATTACACATTTCCGTCAACATTTTATTATTAATCTGGCTTTTTATATTTCAATTTATGTTTACATTTCGTTCTTTTTGTGTTGCTCATTTTATTTGCAAAATTACCCAAACAAAAAAAAAACTTTTTATTTGCCGAAACTACCACACATTCATTGATTTGGGTAATTCATGTACTTATGCCTAATAAACCATAACTAATTTGCTTTTTCTACCCTCAATAAGAACAGTTTTTCGTTATCGTTTTTTCTGTATTTTTTCTGTATCGTATTTTTGTCCGTCTTCTATATAGACAATCAGTGAAGAACATACATAAATATTTATGCGTAAACCGAAGGCATGTCAATAATTCCGCAAAAGACCCTTTTTGTCAATATGTGCAGCCGACTATATTGCTGTAGTATGTTGTAATGGTACTTATGAGCGCGCTGTTATTTATTATACGGAAATCCGATTACACAATACTTTCCCGAAAAGTAAGCAGTTTAGATTTGCCATTGATTTGAATGTTGAATTTGTTTTTGTGTGTCTGTAGTTTGAGGTATTTGTAATATTTGCGTATGCGCATAATATAGATTATGACAGTAATCTGTTTATGAGCTACATGTCAATTTAATAACTGAGATAAAGAAAATCAATATTATTATTTTGCAATAATGTGTGACATAAGCAAACATGTCAACTTAATTAAAAACATGCTAAACATGTGGTTTATGATTAAATTTCAAATGAATTTCAAATTGATTCTGTATTGCAAAGTTTCATGCGGTGCAGAAATATAATTAAAACAAACATATTTCAAATAATATTTTAATTATTGTAGTCTTAAAAGAATCAAATACATTTTGTGAATATCAATAATTACTTTAAGAAAATCAAGCCTTTTGCTAGACAATGAATATGGTTTCACTTACTTACTTACTTAAATGGCCCTTACAACCGTGGATCGGTTTTGGCCGCTGAGATGAAGCCGCGCCAGTCGGATCTGCTTTGCGCGCGCTGACGCCAGTTAGAAATACCAAGCGTTGCCAGGTTGTCCTCAACTTGGTCTTTCCAACGCAGATTTGGACGCCCTCTTCTACGCTGTCCACCTTCGAGTTTCGATTCAAGCACCTTCTTGGCTGGAGTGTTTTTATCCATTCGTTCGACATGACCTAGCCAGCGAAGCCGCTGGATCTTGATGCGCTTGACTATGTCAATGTCGTCGAATAACTCATACAGCTCGTGGTTCATCCTGATTCGATACTCGTTAGCAAAGCAGATAGGGCCAAAGATTTTACGGAGAATCTTTCTCTCGAACGCTCCCAGTACTCTCTCATCGGTGGTGGCCAGCGTCCATGTTTCTGCACCATAAAGTAGGACGGGCATGATGAGTGACTTGTAGAGCGTTATTTTTGTCCGGCGAGAGAGGGCTCTGCTTCTCAATTGCCTACTGAGCCCAAAGTAGCACCTGTTGGCAAGAGTTATTCTCCGTTTGATCTCCAGGCTGACGTCGTTGTTGCTGTTTACGCTGGATCCCAGATAGACGAAGTCCTTCACAATGTCGAACTTGTGGGTGTCAAAATCAGCTTTTTGTCCAAGACGCACGGACTCTTTTTTGCTTGTTGACACAAGGAACTTCGTCTTGTCCTCGTTCACCGCTAGACCCATTCGACGCGACTCTTTCTCCAATCTGGTGAATGCTGCGCTGACTGCTCGTGTGCTCCTGCCAATGATATCAATATCGTCGGCATATGCGAGCAGCATGACACTTTTGTTGAGGATAGTGCCGCTTTGACGGAGTTCGGCAGCTCGAACTATTTTCTCCATCAATAAGTTAAAAAAGTCGCACGATAGGGAGTCACCCTGTCTGAAACCTCGTTCGGTATGAAATGGCTCGGAGAGGTCTTTTCCTATTCTCACTGAGCAACGTGTGTTGCTCAGGGTCATCCTGCAAAGCCTTATAAGTTTCGCAGGTATACCGAACTCAGACATTGCGGCGTATAATCGTTCCCTTATCGGAGTGTCGAAGGCGGCTTTATAGTCGACTAATAGGTGGTAGGTGTCGATCTGTTTTTCTAGGGTCTTTTCCTGGATTAGGCGCAATGTGAAAATCTGGTCTATGGTGGACTTTCCAGGTCTGAAGCCGCACTGATAAGGTCCAATCAGTCTGTTGACGATGGGCTTCAGTCTTTCACATAATACGCTCGATAGAACCTTGTATGCGATATTGAGTAGGCTGATCCCACGGTAGTTGGCGCAGATAGTGGGATCCCCTTTCTTAAGGATTGGGCAGAGTACACTGAGGTTCCAGTCACTTGGCATGCTTTCATCCGACCATATTCTGCTTACGAGCTCGTGCATGCTCTCTATTAGCTCTTCGCCTCCGGTCTTAAACAATTCAGCAGGCAGGCCATCAGCACCTGCGGCTTTGTTGTTTTTCAGCCGAGCAATGGCTGTTCTGACCTCGTCATGGTCGGGTGGCGGAATCTCAACGTCGTCATCAAGTACTGGGGTTGCCGGGTTTGCTTCTCTATCGGTGGAATTGAGGTCATCATCACCGGTCAGCAGTTTAGAGAAGTGATCCCTCCATATTTTCAGTGTGCTCTGGATATCTGTCACTAGATTCCCGTTCTCATCTTTACAGGAAGAGGCTCCGGATTTTGAATATGGTTTCATTAAACGTAAATTGCTACGACTCTTAGTTGTCACAAGCATTATAAAATGTTTGGCCTAATCATAACAATATATTGAAATTATATTTATTTAATTCATCATATTTCTTTTCTTATCATATTTATTTTCTTATTTCCAAATTTGAAAACATTGCATAGTTCAAATATGTTTACCTCGAAATGCCTTGATAACTTTAAATATATTATTGTATTTATTGTATTATAATAATGTTATTTAATTGCAAACATAATAAAAAATTTTGTTTTAGCAAACATATTTTTGATTGCATTATTATTTAAAAGTTATTATAATTTATAATCGTAGAACTAGTATATATTAAAATATGTTAGATTCGTTACAAATATATTATGTTTCCCACCAATATGTATATTGTTGCTTTGAATATATAATATATAATTTTGTGTTTTTTAGGTTTTGTTAATAATCGTAAAAAAATACGTTTAAAGCAAACATTTTTTATGGAAATAGTAGTCTTAATTAATACATAGTTAAATTATTAAATAATTATTTTATTAATTCAATTGAATAAAAAAAAAGATATATTAGAATTCATGTATACAAATATATTTGAGACAAGCATATTAGTTTGCCTACAATTATGTAATAGTTGTCTCAATCATTTATATAAGTTACGCCCAAAAACATGTTTTCATCTTAAATAGTTGCTATATTTATTTTTATAGTTTTATTCTTTATACTTTTTAAAAACAAAATATATTTAATATATTTATTTTAAAATTCAGAAATATTGTTTCAACAAACATTAAACGTTTGCCTACTTTGTATAACTTTTATTTTCAAGGTTCTTCTAATTTGACCATGATTTCCTTTTAATGTAAACTCAACGACACTTAATTAATCTAAATACTATTCCCATAAGAATATTGTTTTTACAACATAATTAATACATAGTTAAATTATTAAATAATTATTGAACAAAACAAAATAATATAATTAATTCAATTGAATAAAAAAAGATATATTAGAATTCATGCATTTGAAACAAGCATATTCGTTTGCCTACAATTATGTAATAGTTGTCACAATCATTTATATAAGTTACGCCCAAAAACATGTTTTCATCTTAAATAGTTGTTCTATTTATTTTTATAGTTTTATTCTTTATACTTTTTAGAAACAAAATATAATTTAATATATTTATTTTAAAATTCAGAAATATAGTTTCAACAAACATTAAACGTTTGCCTACTTTGTATAACTTTAATCATTTTTTCAAGGTTCTTCTAATTTGACCATGATTTCCTTTTAATGTAAACTCAACGACACTAAATTAATCTAAATACTATTCCCATAAGCATATTGTTTTTACAACATATATGTTGTAAAACATAATTTATTGCAAAGATTTGCAAACAATTTTCACACATACTGCCCCATAATAGGCGCTCATATATTTCATACATTTAATTAAGCTAATAAAATACATAACGTAACAAGCACTTAAAAGGTTCAACCAAAAACACAGTCAATGCGGTCAATAAAATAACATCTTTTGTGGGGTAGTGAGGGCGGTGGCGTACGAAAAACACGCAACAGTACCACCACAAAACATAATGGTTCTTCTAATAAGCCTGATAGTTTTTTTTTTTTTTTGTAGTTTTATATTGGTATTATCTACGAACTGACTATCTGTCCGTCTACACAGCAGACATACAGCGAGCTAATGAAATAAAAGATTTTATTGTGCGTTTAGCTGTGCATGTGAATGTGAATGCGATTGAATCGCAGACGATGCTGGTACAAAAGGACCATACAAGGATGTCTGGTGTTGACGAGGTGGTCGTTTGTTTGGGTTGGGCGTTAAGAAAAATCATTAGATTAGGCTAGTAACATTATATTGTGCGTGCACGTGCAATAAAGCGTTCCCCCCCCCCCCCCCCACGATATATTCAAGTAGTAGTACTTCTGAAATGTAATACGTTGGAATATTATTTGGACAAAAGCCGGAACGAACATTAGACGGTGATTTAGATGATGATGGTAGATTGAAATATAGAACAATGTATTTATTAGGGGAATCAGATGGGAACAATGTGGCTATTGTAAGATTTATAATGAAGAATGTACTTAATTCGAAAGTCATATTGTATTTTGTGAGTATCGCATTTTGATTAAATATTATATTTAATTAATAATATTTTATATTGTATTTAATTTAAGTCAACTTAATGTAATTTTTATATTACAGTCAGAAATAATTTCCCGTATCTAGAAGAATTCAAATGGTATACGGATAAAAATAAAAAAACAATTCTTCTTGATATTATGAAACACAATAATATGACAATCAAAAAAAGTAATAATGAATATTCTTCTTATTCTTAAAAATTGTTATTTCTTGGCTTCAATAAATAACTTAAAGAAGATGAATTGAAATAAAAGGAGTAGGAGAAATAGAACTATTTGAAGCATAACTTCTGCTTTAAGAAGATGTGTTCTATTTATATATCTAGTGATTAATAAATTAATTTCGTTGATTTTTAGAATAATCGGCCATGTGCCGGCTTTCGACCGAATTTCAATTAATTTTGTAAACAACCGATTTTGAATTTTATGTCTCAGTACAAAAATTTGGTTTTCAAATGAATTTAATTTGTTTACTTTCACTTGAAGGATTTGAATTTGTATGAAAAATAATTGTTTGTATCGTAACATGAAATTAGAAACTCTTTGTTTACAAATTGTATATGAAATTCGATCGGAATTCGATCGAAATCCAGAACATGATCGAATATATCGTTTTTGCTTTTTTGACAAATTTCTTTTAATCAAAAAGAAAAATGTCATAAATATTTGTAATAATTAAATGCACATTTAATATTTTGTTTGGCAAAAAAAAAATAGCTTTCTTATTATTAAGATGAACTCAGGAATAATTCAAAATTCTGCCATTTTGTCATATTCCTCCTTTTAGTTTTGTACACAATATTTTTTATATGTTTGAAGTTTAGCTTTTGCTGAAGTCATCAAGTGGTACCTATACGAAGTAATAAATAGCTAAATTTCTTGATATTAACCCTAACCCTAGTAGAAATTTACCCGATGCGCCATCGGGAAATGATCGGGTTTACGTTGGGTAAGCCCTATTAGAGAAAATATGATCATTGCCTTTGCATGCCCTTATCATGCTTACCATAGCAGGGTTTACATTATCTAAACAGTCAATGTTCCCGATCATAGCTACATTACTTGTTCCTCATAAAGAAAATAGCATCAGTCAATGATCGAGATTAATGAGAGAAACCCTATTATGCTCGAGCTCAGACAAGGCAATTGTCGGGTAAATATTAAAATGGGGAATTGCCCGATCAGTACATAATCATGGCCTGAGGACAATACATGATCAGGACACTGCGTTACAAGGACATTATGGGCCTCGATCATCTCAAATAATGACATGATCACTTCATGACCATGGCCCTACCAAAATTTCTACTAGGGAAGAAGCACAATACCTTTGTTATCAATACAAAAATTAATAAGCAATATTGTTTTTGAGTTGGGAATACGATTTACATGACTTTCACTTTCGCATCTCTTCTTGATTCAAAGAAATTATTTTCTTGTCTACGTCTGAGTAAGAACTTTTGCTTAAATAAATACGAAATAGTATACGAAGCAGTAAATAGTAACAGCAAAAATTATGAAATACAGCAACTGGGCTATCAAACAAGTAACTTTGATTGTGACTCTTGTACTGAATATGTTATTTTCGTGACAAATAAAGAAGTAATTGCGTAAATTGAGTAAATGCTTCTTGATTCAAAGAAGTTATATTCTTGTCTTTCAAAATACGAAATTATATACATTGTATGTTGAACTTCAGAACAAAAAAATATTATCATTGTTTTTTTTTTGAAAAATATATTTTTTTTTTAATTTAAAAAAAAAAAAATTAAAATTTTTTTTTTTTTGAAAAAAAAACTTTTTTTTTTTTGAAAAAAAAACATTTTTTTTTTTTGAAAAAAAAACATTTTTTTTTTTGAAAAAAAAACATTTTTTTTTTGAATTATTTTTTTTTAGAACTATTTTTATTTGGAAAAAAATGTAATTCAAACAAGTTTTTTTCTAAACAAAATTTTTGTACGGACAAATTTTTGTTTTTAAGAAAAATATTTTTTCGCACATATATTTTTTTTTTTTGAAAAACATTTTTATATTTAAAAAAAATGTGCACCAATTAATTTATTTTGAAAAAAATATTCTGCTTTACTTTTAAAAATGATTTCTCCCCATATACAAAGTCCTTCGCATTTCTGTAGTGAAGCTTTTGCTGAATATGCAAATTACGCCCCATGCTGTTCATTGTCCTGTCGCATGTTCTGTCTCCCCTCTGTCCTTTGCAATAATGCCTGCCTCGACACAATTTTATGCGCATCGCCTGTTGACATGTCCTGCTTTGAGAAATTCTTGAAATAGTAGAACGTCGACAAAGAAAACTGCTTTTTTGTGCCGAAAGTGAGAATAACAAAAAATTAATCGTCACCTTGTTGGGCGTTGCCAGGGTGACACATTCTCCCAAAGCACATTAAGTACATTTAACATGACATGTGCTGGTGTTTGTGTGAAAAATAACAACAATAATACCAAATACTACTTGCTGACACAAAATCAAATGTAAGTGGTGGTGTGAAGTGGCGCAGCAATAATGTCCTTTCAACGCAAACGTGTATCGAACAATACAGCAACAGCGACAGCCACAAAACCAACAGCAGCAACACCGTCACTCAAACACTCAAAAGCAGCAGCATTCGATACCACCCAATTATCAGCCATCATTCTACCATCAACCTAAATTCTTCACTATGGACATCCGATTCCACTCGTTACGACTACGACTATCGATGAACATGAGCCGCCTCGCCTGCCTGCCTGACTTTGACTCCATAGTATGTACTACACTAGTTAAGTGTGTTTGTGTCCAGGATGTGTGCTATTGCAGCTGATGACGTTGTTTTCGGTGCGATTAACGTGTCTTCTTTTTATTTATTTGCTTCATTATGTGGTGTTTGGCTTTTATTTGTGCTATTGCTTTTTATTTTCTTGTGTTATTTTGTTCCTCGGCGGTAAGCTGACTGCCGCCTCTCTTGGACATTATGTGCTTACAATGCCCCGGGGAGTCATAAACAGAATCGTGTGTCTAGTCATATAAGCGTTAAGACAGAGCGCCACAGCACCATCGGATTACCGTTAAAAAGCGATGAATTGCGCTTTACGTAGTGCGGATAACGATGCTGGCTAATGGCTATTCAATTTTATGCTTTTTAACACATTTGGCGTGGAAAATCGAAAAAATAGCATGCGAGAAATTTGTTGTGACGAAAAAATTGCATGCAATTTTTGAAAATACTAAATATTATTTTTGTTACTACAGCTAAATAATATGCAAAATGTTTATTTTATTTGCTATAAGATACTCTTTATACATTTTAACATTTAAAATCGCATGAAATTATATTGTTCTTACAAAAAGTTGCATGTGATTTGTTTTTAATTAATACCTAGTTTTACTTTCATTACTATATCTAAATATGTGAAATGTTTACTTGCATTAGTATAAAATACTCTATACAGTTTAATGTTAAAAAATCTCGTGTGATTTATATTGTGACAAAAATGTTACATGCGATCTTTTTGATACTGAAATAAAATAAAATCTTTTTACTTGCAGCAATTGATATTTTTGTTTATCAACATTTAAATCGCATGAGAGTTTGAGTTTATATATCTAATTTTTAATATATATATTTTTAAAAACCATTGATTAATTTTTGTTTCTTGACGTATTTAAATTTTTTTGTGATGTATGTATGCTTTAATTTCCTATACAAAAAAATCGCATGAAATATATTCGTGCCTTACATTTTATTTACAATACTTATACGGTTAAATTGATGCAATTTAAGTCTAATGCCATTAATCAAAAAAAAAGATCGCATGGGATTTATTTAAAAAATATTGTATTTCATACTAAAAATAAATATTGCTGTCGTTACAAAAAAAAATGTTTATTTTATTTTATATTTTATAAATTAAGTAGATTTTATTACTATCTAATAAAAAGTATTTTTTACAATATGAATTGTGTTTTATTTAAAAAAAAAAATAAAATAAAAATTCGATATCAAAAAATAAAATTAATTGCTTAATTATTTCAATTAAAAACAATTTTATATTTTTTATATATATCATGACTGAACATTTTTTTTTGTAAAAAATGTCATGCTATATTTTATATTCATTTTTTATGTTAATACTTTTATTACTTAAAAATATTACATGCGATATATTTTTATCAATATATATATTTTGTCTAACTTTAATAATAACCAATTTTCTCTTATTTCTTTTCAGGTAATTTACATATTCTACCCAAACAAATACTTAATACAACATTTGGTAAGCCTAAAAATAAATTGTGATTTCAAACCTCTAAAAAGCAAAATATTCAAACATGCGCCTACCACACACAATAAAAGCCACACAATAAGCGCAAATTAAATTTAATTGACTGCAAAAACTATTGCATTGACTGCAAACTAAACGCCTCAGTCTACAATTTAATGTCAATGCTTTGTCACGTTTTTATTTTTGTTTAGTTTTTTATGTCATGCATGCAGCAATGCAACAATCAACGCTTAAATGATTGCGCGCTGATAAATCAAGCAGCACAGTTTTTACGCTGCATTGTGTTTTATTTAAGCCACAAACAAATGAAATTGTTTTTTTCAAATTTTATTATTCTAAAATGTGCATTATTTTTAAGTATATCGTATTTTTTATTTTTTTTTATGTCATGCGATTCTTTTTTGTATCACGCTGTTGTCGCTGCAGTATTTATGCAAATGCAAATCGCTTTAATAATGTTGTCTGCATTTAAACGATAAGCTTTCACACAGATACAGACACAGGCACTGGCACTGGCACAGCCACAAAGACATAAATCACGTATTTTGTGCTTAATACTCGACGCTTTGCATGTAGTCAGCATTTGTTGGTGTGTGCGTGCGTGCATTGCCGACATTATCGCAGACACGTACCAAACTGCAGCAGTAATTGTTGCAACTGCTGCGTGACAATTGATGGTAGTGAAAGCAGTTGCTGCTGCGCTGCTATTGTTGCTGCAGGCCGTGAGCCAAAAGAAGAGCACAACTAAATTGAATTAAATCGCTGCCAATCCCAGTAGCAATATGACTCATTGTTTAATTAAACAGAAGAAAATCGCACAATATAAATTTGAATTTCATTTTAGATTATTACAAAGTAACGCAAAATATTATGTTAAATATTTTTTGGTCTTCTAATTTTGCGTTTCTGCAGTTGCTGCAATTTTCCGCTAATCTATACCACATCTTTTATGCATTCATCTGCACATTTATTCTCGCTGCCTCACATTTAGACCCATCAATAGAGTAAGTTTTGTTTGCTGCTTAGTTTAGTTTTGCTAATAATTTCCGCACTAGTTGCTGTTGCTGCCGCTTGAGTTGCCACTTGCAACGTGCCACTAAAAAGTTTTTCACCATCAGCAACAGCACTTTGTATTGCTTGTAAGTTGCTGTGAAAATTGTTGTTTGGTTTGCAATTTGTTTCATTGGCAGACCCAACGAGAAACTACTATTTATTGCAAACATGTTGCTGCTGCAAGTTAACAATTGCACGTTAACAATTATGAGGTGTGAGTGCTAATTTTTTGCAGTACTTGAATAATTATGCATAGATGCTTTTCCATCAATTGAATAAAATTTAGTTTATTTCACCACAAATAAAAAAAAAAATTGCATGCGATTTTACAAAAAATAACATGCGATTTTTAAAAATGTCATGCGATTTTTAAAAATGTCATGCGATTTTTACTAAATGACAGGCTATTTTTAAATAACTTGCAAAAAATAAATACATTAAAGTAGATAAATAAAATAAATTATTTCCTTAAGGTCTGCAATTAATATCATGCGATTTATAAAATAACTGTTTTTTAATTACTTGTCATTTTTACTCTATTTTCATTATGAAAACTATCATACAAGTAAAAAGCTTATTAAATTTTTGCAAATATTATATAACATTTAATTTCATACATTTAAAAAAAAATAACGCGTGCAATTTTTAAAGCCAATATTCAGAAATGGCTCAATTTGAAATTTATTATACACTTGCTGGACCCGTGCACGACTCGTGCCAAGATTTTCTGAATTCAAAGATATGGAGCGATTTTATTAATATAAAAAACATTTTATTATTTATATGAGGGGCCCGTGCTTAGCTGTTGAAATTTTTTTTATTCGTTTTATAAATGTGGTAACCAAATAATTCTCCGCCAAAACAACTTTTCTCAAAGACAATTTTTTCTCAGACTGCGCTTCTCCGCAGAATTATTCCCAGTAGAAATCTTCCCCGTAAAATCCACATAGAACGCTTTCCCGTAGAATTCTCAACGTAGAATTCATCCCGGTAGAATTGTTCCCGGTAGAATTCTTTCTCGTAGAATTCTTCCTCGTAGAGTTTTTCCCAGTAGAAGTTTTAGTGTGGTGGGTTTTAATGTAGTAAGTTTCGGTGTGGTGAGTTTAGATGTGGTGAATTTTGGAGTGGTGAGTTTTGGTGTGCTGAGTTTTAGTGTGGTGAGTTTTAGTGTGGTGAATTTGAGTGTGATGAGTTTAAGTGTGGTGTTTTTAAGTGTGGTGAGTTTTAGTGTGGTCAATTATAGTGTGGTGGGTTTTAGTGTGGTGAATTTAATGTGGCGTGGTGAATTTTATTGTGGTGAGTTTTAGTGTGATGAATTTTAATGTGATGAATTTTATTGTGGTGAGTTTTAGTGTAGTGAATTTTAGGGTGGTGAGTTTTAGTGTGGTTAATTATAGTGTGGTGGGTTTTAGTGTGGTTAGTTTTAGTGTGGTGAGTTTTGGTATGGTGAGTTTAAGTGTGGTGAGTTTTAGTGTTGTGAATTGTAGTGCGGTGAGTTTTAGTGTGGCGACTTTTGGGTATAGTGAGTTTTAGTGTGATGAGTTTTAATGTGGAGAAGTTTTAGTGTGGTGAGTTTTAGTGTGGTGAATTTTAGTGTGGTGAGTTTTAGTGTGGTGAAATTTTAGTGTGGTGGGTTTTAGTGTGGTGAATTTTAGTGTGTTGAATTTTTGTGTGGTGAGTTTAAGTGTGGTGAGTTTTAGTGTGGTGAGTTTTAGTGTGGTGAGTTTTAGTGCGGTGAGTTTTAGTGTGGTGAGTTTTAGTGTGGTGAGTTTTTGTGTGGTGAGTTTTAGTGTGGTGAGTTTTAGTGTAGTGAGTTTTAGTGTGGTGAGTTTTGGTGTGGTGAATTTTAGTGTGTTGAGTTTTAGTGTGGTGAGTTTTTATGTGGTGAGTTTTAGTGTGGTGAGTTTTAGTGTGGTGAGTTTTAGTAAGGTGAATTTTAGTGTGGTGAGTTTTAGTGTGGTGAATTATAGTGTGGTGGGTTTTAGTGTGGTTAATTTAAGGGTGAATTTTAGTGTGGTGAGTTTTAGTTTGGTTAGTTTTAGGGTGGTGAGTTTGTTTTTCTTTTTCTTTTCTTTTTTTGTTTTTCATTTAGTTTGGATTGTGGTTTTATGTGATAGATTTTGTTTTTGTATTTTTGCTTTTGTTTTGTGTTGTGCTTTTGCTTTTTTGTTTTTATTTTTTTTTTTTGTTTGAGTTTTTTGTTTCATGTTCGTTGCTGGTGAAAGTGCCGAGTTATATCGTGTTTAGGTTGCATGGGAGGTGCCACGCCTCTTTGCCCAATCCCGCCCATATATAGCCTATCATTCCTTCCAGACCATACCGCATCTGTGGTAAAAATTTCAAGACAATCGGATCAGCCGTTTAGACGGAGAAGCGGAACAAACGTGATTGCTTTTGTTTTTGTAGTTTTGCTTTGTTTTGTTTTGTTTTGTGCTCTTGGTTTTTAATTTTTTTTTGTATTTGAGTTTTTTGTTTCATGTTCGTAGCTGGTGAAAGTGCCAAGTTATATCGTATTGAAAGTTTAGGTTGTATAGGAGGTGCAACGCCTCTTTGTCCAATCCCGCCCATATATAGCCTATCATTCCTCCAGACCATACCGCATCTGTGGTAAAAATTTCAAGAAATTGGATCAGCCGTTTAGACGGAGAAGCGGAACAAACGTGATTGCTTTTGTTTTTGTATTTTTGCTTTTGTTTTGTTTTGTGCTTTTGTTGTTAATTTTTTTTTTGTATTTGAGTTTTTTGTTTCATGTTCGTAGCTTGTGAAAGTGCCGAGTTATATCGTATTGAAAGTTTAGGTTGTATGGGAGGTGCCACGCCTCTTTGTCCAATTCCGCCCATATATAGCCTATCATTCCTTCCAGACCATACCGCATCTGTGGTAAAAATTTCAAGGAAATCGGATCAGCCGTTTAGACGGAGAAGCGGAACAAACGTACAAACGGACAAACGTACAAACGAACAAACAGATTTATTATATTAATAGGATATCAGCTGCGTATATTTCAGCTCTTCTTAGTTTTAAAAAAAATTAAATTCATTTATTTTGTGACAAAAATTTAATAAATTTGAATAAAAAAAATTGCATACTATATTTTTATAAATTTGAAATAACTTGCGATATTAAAATATACATGCTATTTTTACTATATATGAAATGAGTTTATTTTAAATAATTAAAAATATTGTATGCAATTTTTAAAGCAATATCTAAACATTTTATAAAATGTTTTTATAGTCTTAATTCTTCTCTATTAGAAATAATTGAAATTAAAATTACCTAAATTTATATCAAATAATTAAAAATATATTGCATGCTATATTTAAAGCTTAACCAAAATGACTCTTTTTTTATAAATTATTTTTATATTCTTTGAGTGCTTTTAAAATTACAAATAAATTTAAATAAAAAAATCAAAAATATATTGCATGCAATTTAAAAAAATTGCATGCGATTTTATTAAACATAGCAAATTAGTTACTTAATAATGAATTTAGCATTTTTATGTCATTATAATTTTTTTATATATTTATACATTTTGTATACAAAAATTGCATGAGATATTAAAAGGCTAATTGTTTGTGAATTTTAAAATTTTGAATAAAACGTAATATTTATCATAACTATTATATTATTCAAACTTCTAAAGTAAATGCGAAGACTTTTTTATTATAAGAATTTAGAATTTAAAAAAAATATAACATTCTAAATAATAAGAAAAAAATAGCTTGCACTTTTACTCGTTTGATAGTTTTTATAATGAAAATAAAGCTTTTTCCAATAGAATTAGGACGAGTTTCGTTTAAAAATTGCTTGATATTGCTTGTTTAAATAGTGTGTTACTTATGAGAATATTTCATTTTCTTTAAAGAATTATGATTTTGTATTCAATTTTGGATTTAATAAAAAGAATATATATTTTTTATAAATCGTAAAAATGAAATTTTGTTCGAATTTCAAATATATTTTACCCACTGTGGCATCAAACTGTGTTGTGTCTCTCAATTGTCACACGCCGATAATCCATTGAAAACTAACGCAGCCACAAAAACCGCCAATAAATGTTGTCACTGCCAAATAAAACACTGCGCTCGCTCGTCCATTGCTTAGATTTATTGCCACGTCATAGACAACGATTTGCTTAAGCAAATGCCAATAAATCGTCGAAGATAAACATGCGAACTAGACATAAAAATAGTACAAAAAAAAATAAAAAAAAGCAAAACAAAAATAAAATAATTTTGTTATCAATAAAATTGCAGTTTTATTTTTGTTATTCTCCGCCCACAACAAAATCGAATATTTGAAATTATTTGCGCAAATAGTAAACACAAACTTTATATTTTATTACGCCACAGAAAATATTGTTTTTGCGCTAGTCGTCTTTTTGTTATTGACAGTTTTATTTTTTTGTAATTTTTTTTATATGGTTTGCTGATAAAGTTGTGATAAAATTGTAGTGAAGCGAAAAAAAAATGCAAATTTTATTGAGTGTAAACTTTTTGTAGCGACTTTTCAATGTGTTTCCAACAGCAATATTGTGTTATTTTAATTTCTAGCGCAAATACGATGTTAGTTTGTACATTTTTCTGTTTACTAAATATGCATTTATATATTATATGAATTATTTATTTATTGAATTGCATTTTTCATGCAAAAAATTTATAATATTTATAGCAAATACAAATAAATTTTTAATATAATTAAAAATTTCGTAAAATATATTTATATATTGCATGTCGTATTCGTATTTATTGCAATTTGTAATATATTATTTTTTTTTGTATGACAGCTTTTTTTTAATTCTGTAAAATAATAGATTTTATTTTCTTTAAAATTTTCGAATTAATAGAAATATCGGATGCAATTAACTTTTTCCATTACATAAATTTTGTAAATATTTGAAACAGAAAATGTTCATAACATCTTGCAAAAATCCAAATAAAGATTTGAAGACAACTTAAATAATTTGCACTAAAAACCCTTTAAAAATAATCAAATCATAAATTAAAATCGCATGCGTTTTTTTTTTTAATTTAGCCAAAATTAAAAAAAGTACATTATATGTGTTTTGGAGCTTTTGAAAATATCACATGGTATATTTTTTGTTGAATTCCACTTCAAATCATTTTAAATCTCACATGTGTTAATTTTCAGCAGATAATTTAATTAAAATTATCGAAAAAAATTATAGCATGATATTTTTTGTTTTCAAATTCCACTAAAAATCATTTTTAAACAAATTTTTTGCTGAATTTAAATAAAAATATCAAGTGTGTTGAATTTGAACAGATGATATAATAAAAATATGTAAATAAAATAAAGCACGACATTTTTATTTTCTTCTTTAAATGTTTTGTGTTAAAGCAATATGTATAGTTCTCTGTACCTAATGAAATCTATATTATAGTTGTCTGTTAATTAAGAAAGTATTATGTATTAAAACAAATTGTATAAAACTCACTGAATGTATAAATTTCTTTTATAGAATCACATGCGATATATTTAAATATGTCTATATTTTATTAACAAACAAAAAAATCAAAATGTGCAACTCAGTTTTAAAATTGTGCGATGAAATCTATTAAAATATATGATGATTTAATTAAAATTCTTTAAACACATATTTTTTTAAATTAAAATTCTTTAAAATTTATCGCATGCTATTTTATTTTTAAATTTCACTAAATAAAATCATTTAATAATAAATTTTTCTAAATAAATATATTCAGTGGGCTGACTGTGAACAAATGAGATATAAAAATTGCTGTGAAACAAAAAAAAAATATAGCATGCGATTTTTATTGGTAATATTGTTCTTTTTGCATAGTAATTTGTGGTTTTCGTTGTTTATAGTTGATATAATTTATACTAACTTGTTAATTGAACAATTTGTATTAGTGACCTAATTTCCACCCACTGAAATTTTAAGAAATTTTAATCACATGCAATATATTTAAATTTGTCTTCATTTTATTAAAAAATCAAAAATTGCAATTAATTTTTAAAATTTTGTGATGATTTGTATTTAAAATTTTGAAAATTATAAAAATATCGCATGCGATTTTTATTTACAATTTTCGTACTTTAAGTGTTTTTTTTAATGCAATTTGTAAAATCATTTACTTATCACAGCTTAAATCTCTAATATTGTGGCCCGTTAATGACTCAATCTCAATTTATTGTCAACAACAAACAGGCAGCAATGCGTTTAGCAACATGCAATGAACCACTTATATGGGCAGGCACTGTAGGCAGCTAGTTTTATGTAAATCTAAAGAGCATTAAAATGCGTCGAATGCGTCTTAAATATGCATAAACAAATCACTTTAAATCAATGTAATGTTGCTGCAGCAGCAGCACAGCGCAGTAATAGCAACAGCAACTAATAAGTGCAATAACAACAACATGACAAGCCATTCACTTTGCTGCATAAGCAGACATAAAGTCAGTTAGTCAGTCAGTTATTTAGACAGTCGACTGTCAGTCAGTTAGTCAAACTGTTAGTCAGTCAGGCGACATCATTAAAAAAGCAACACTTTGTACAGCAACAGTTGTTGCAATGCTTGGCTGTCTAACGGTTGTTGGCTGGCGCACATGTTGCTACTATATCAGCAGCAGCAATAGTCGTCGTCGTCGTCTTCGTCATGCATGAAACTCAATTTTAAACTAATAACTTGCAACTTTCAGCTGGCAACAACAATTGCTGTTGCAAGCAGCCTGATCAACAACAATAAACAAAAATCAGCCCGGAAAAATGTTATACAAACAAATCAAAAAATTACAATCTGCATGTTGCTTGTTTTTGGTTTTAATTTGTATTTTTTTCATATTTCTAAATGTTGCCAATGTTTGGAGTTGCCTTTCTAAGCGTCTATCTGCACACAGTGCAAATTAGAAAGTTGCCTGCCGTTACTCCATTTAACCCATGTTGCTCTCTGTCACTGTCTGTGTTGCCATGAGTTACATTATTTTATTGCCGTTTTTCTTTTTTCGATTTTTCCGATTTGCTCGCCGACCACAGAAATTGAATTGAAAATTTACGGTTTGTCAGCAAATTGATTTTCACATAAATTTGTTGATTTAATTGTTTGTGTACGGTATACGCTTCGGCGCTTTTGGCCGCCGTCTTGATTGGGCCATTTGTAAATTGTTAACTGGTTCATTGATCGCAGGCAAAGATCTATAAATTTAAGCCGGCAGTTATGAAGCCGTGAATAAGTGGGCTGTTAATGAATGCTTTAGCATTCAGTAAATACTGTTAAAAAATAATAAATAAATTAATTAGTTGAGCAAGCGATATCTTAGGTTTATAATTAAAATTTATTATATGATTAAATTGTGCATATTTATTTCGAATTTTAATTTCAGACTAACTAGCAAATGCATATTCAAGTATTTAATTCAATAATTACATTAATTTATAAAACGAGGTAATAAATTTTTCTACGAACATTCCATACAACAATTTTAAATAACATGTTGGTGCTGATTTTGATAGCATACTCAGTTTTCTTTTATTACTTCACGTTTTAAAGAAAATGTCTATCTAAATTTTAGGACATTTTCTCAGCCACTTTTTAGAATAAAAAATATATAGTATATAGAAAAACAGTTTTCCAAAAAACCATAAAAGCAATTTTTCTCTCAATTATCAAGACTATTTTTAATATACTAATAAATCCAAATAATCCAATTTATTTTTAAGATATTTGAGTCTAAACTCGAAAATTTTACATTTTTTTCGACTATTTTTCAATGATTTTTTAGCACTTCGGATCTAATTAGAAAATAGAAAAGGTTTTATGGTTATACAGAGCGTAGTCTAAACTAATAATTAAAATTACTAACTATTTGTCATCTGTTTTAATTTTTCTAAATGTACCCCATCAACATATTAAATGCTTAAGTATTTTTTTCTTGACCACTGATTATCTTAAAGAGTATCACAATTATGTTAAAAAAAGTTAGGTAAATTAAAAATAGTTGTTTATTTTGATAGTAAGTTTGGACTGTGCTCTGGATAACCATAAATGATTTTCTTATTTCTTATTAGATCCGTATAAGATCCAAAAAATTATTAAAAAATAGTCTAAAAAAAAATCAAAAATTTTCAAGTTTAGAATTATATATCTCAAAAACGTAAATGTATATTAGCATTATTTCGTATATTAAAATTAGTCTTGACAATTAAAAGAAAAAATGCATTTAACAATTTTTTAAAAACTATTATGCAAAAATACTACAATTTTATATACAAAAAATTGGGAAAAAAAGTGTTCAAAATTAAGACTCAAATTTTCTTAAAAACTTTAAGTAAAAGTATAAAACTGAGTATATAGTCAAAATCAGCACCCACAAGTAATATAGAATTTATGTAGGTATTGTTCATGGGAAAATTGTTGATGTTTGATTTCAATGATGTTTTGAATTCAATGATTACTGTTCAAAACAATTTATCTTTCATGAAAATATACAAAAATAAGCACATGACTGAATTACAAATACTTATTAAAATTAATTTTGAAATTTAAATTTATATGAGTGAAAAATAAATTAATGCTAATTTTTTCTAAATTCTACCCACTGATTATTGTTCTTCCACTTTTCTTGTAAGGTTGTTCTTGAAAGGTAGGCCTTGTTCCTGCATCGGAAGGTCGATTTTGTTTTTGTAAAAACTGCTATACTATAAAGTCAATAACTCTTCTATTAACCAATTTCAATGAACCCCCAGAAAATTCCTCTATTTGTATTAGGGTAATCGAACCAACCTTTCATTGTTGCAACCGAGCTACATTTGTTGTAATCTCATGTCATTAAAATTAATCTTTTTTTATTTTAACCGAAATTTTAGTCCGTGCAACTTGACATTCGGTTGTCGTAATCTCATGATTGCATTTTTCATTCTGCCCCAAACTTGATTTTTATGCATTTGTTACGGCATTTGTTGGACATGGGTTGTGCTCACTGACTTCGAAGTTGCCATAACCTCTTGCTCACATACTGAGAAGTTACCACAACCGAATTAAGAGGTTGTTGCAACTACTTTATCAGTTGTTGCCGCAACTCAATAATTCGATATGGCAATTTAGTTTTTAGATTAATATAAAATTTATTTTGTTAAGTACTTAGTTAATTTTTTTCTCCCATTTTAAATTGTCTACCATAGAAATATCACCAATTAAAATATATTTTTAATATGCAAATTGCATCGAAATTAATTATATTAAAAGTTACAAAAATCTAATAAAAATTTTATTTTACACAATATTATTCATGCACTCTGTTAACTACATTTTAGTGTATTTTTGATGGTTTAGTTCTGTATTTATTTTGTATGATAATATTAGACATTGTTCAGCCCACCATCGCATTACTGCAACCACAGTTTTTACTGTCATTCTTGTAATTTTTGATGTCATTGTTCAAGTTTTTGTTTTTATTGTTGCTGCTGCTATGCAACTGCAATTAAAATTCGCATTGTCTGTTGCTGCTGTCTTCATGAGCAGCTTTTGTGTTTGCACACAAAGTTTTTTTTATTACAATTATTTTTTTTTTATTATTTTTTATTATTGTTTTTAATACCATTTTTGCGGTAAAACATGCGAAAAACACCTTTTACAAAAACATCAGCAACAACATCATCATCAAAAACGTAACGCTTTGCGCCACTTGTTCTTTTAATTGTTGTCGTTGTTGCTGTTGCTACTGCTGATGTTGCTTGTCGAACACCACATCGCGTCATTATTTTCATTCAGTTTTTAGCGTCGAGTAAAATGTTTTATATGCGCCATAAACATAAAAAAGAAACGCTTTTTACTAAATGTGCAAAAATAAATCTTTTTTGTTTGTTTCAATTTTTTATTTAGTGCATTTTAAGCAAAGCGCTGGAAAATTAATTAAACTGTGTCGGCAACTTGAAATACATACAAAAAGTTAATTGATTTTTTATATTACATTTAAGTATTATTTTTATTATTAAAAAAAAATATAAATGAAAAATAAATAATCGTTTAAAATTAAATTTTTAAAAATATTAAATGAATACTAAATATAAAAAATAACTAACTAAAGTTTTAGATCGTTTATGTCTATATAAAAGACTTGTTTGGTGTCTTTAATAAAATGTTGCTTTTTTTGATGAATATTTTTTAGACCTTTTTTGTACTTTTTTTTTCACCTTTTTCACTCATTTAGCTCGTTTTCGAATTTTTGTTTGAAAATAGAGATATTGCGCGAAAAACGAGGAAAGATTGTGAAGTGTTAAAATGTTCTACGACACTGATCTGCGTGAAATATTACTTTGTATATCTAAACAAATTACCAGCCTAAAATTGCTTACCCAAACAATACACCCTGAAAAAAATACTATATAAATAATAGTTTTTTACTATTAAAAATAGTCAATAGGATAAATTATTATTTTGATCGGAAAATACCATTAAATACTAGAAAATACCATGACAATGCCATTGAGTTTATATGAAAAGTTTTATTTTTTGTATACCATTAAATCAATAATTGTCCTATTGACCAATTTTAATGAGATTTGAGGTAATTTTGTTCTGGTTGTACTTTTAGCGAAAAAATCTTCCCCTGACAATTGTTCTTCCATAAAATACATGCCTGCGCAATTTTGTCCCCACACAATTCTTTTCTGAGACTACTAGACCCTGTACAATTCATAGTGCTTGAATTTAATTTTGTCTTTTAAATATTTTTCATGAAAATACAAATTAAAACTTTCGAAATACTATTCTCGAGTTTGTGTAAAATACTAGCATGTAATAATCAAGAAATTGTTTTCCAATTTTTGCATGATATACGAATTTGTAATTCACAAACAGGTTCAATAATCATTTTTCAAAAATTGAAAATTGTGAATGTTTTAAATGTACTACAAAAAGCAATGTTCGTGAAATTTTACTATTTTTTTTTTTTTGTTTTTGGAATATCTACTAAGATCCACAGCACTCAGACAGACTATATCCATTGTACTGTGAAATCTATTCCCAACAATTTTGTGGTTAATATCACCAAGAGCGCCCATGCCCAAGCCGGGATTCGAACCCGAGACCTTCAGAATGCAAGTCCAGCGCGCTACCTCTGCACTGCTGAGGCCGGCTTTTTACTATTACACCCAGTAAAAAATAAACTGTAAATTTAATATGATTTTAATTGTGAAACAATTATTTTTACTATTAAAATTGGGTAATAGGATTCATACCATTAGTTCAATAATATTCAAACTATTAATACAATAAGATTTTATACCATTAATTTCAAAATCAATTTTTAATTAGAATATAAGTATTAATTATTACGAATTTTATGAAATAGTCGAATTACATTATCCTAATAATTTATATAAAAAAAAAAGTTTTCATTTGCCAAATAGTGAGACATTTAATAGTAGGTAACACATAAAAATAAAAGTATTTATCATATTAAAAGTATTTAATAATATTGAAAAAATTAAATAAATAAATAATTAGAAAACTTTTCTAAAAGCCCAATCAATAATTGTACGACAACATCAATAGTCGCATTTTTATCTGCGTGTAAGCTCAAATCGCACGACTCACTGAATGTATCAATTTCAGTTTTCATTCACATAAGAATTGTTTTATGTTGTTTATGCTCGAGGCGTCGACAAAAATTGATGCTATTTCGTTGATGCTTTTCGAATTTTTGTATTGGAACTGATAGGAAATTCAAATTTCCTCTTGATTTCCCCACATAAACTGATATTTCATAAAACATAAAGAGTAAAAAATCATTATCATATTAATGAATTTCATTCTTCAAAACATGATTCATTGTATTAAATAACGCTTCTAATATTGATAACTGCAAAACATAAATGTTATGAATACATTATCGATTTGATGAATGACCGAAAAAGTGTTGAAATGTATGTGAGGAATACGTTCATCATATTAATGAACAAAAACATAAAATTCAACATATATGTACAATGTACATTGAACATCATATTGAAGGATGCTGTTCATCAAACCAAATTTCAGTTTTCAAGTAATTCTTGTATGTTATTTCTTATAAATTTATAAAATATAAATTTAAAAAAAATATATTTTTTTTTTAAACTTTTTTTTTGTTGGACAATTTTTTTTTTTGTTGGAAATTTTTGAAGATAACTTTTTTTTGTAATTTTTTGTTTTTTTTGAAAATGTTGGAATGTCTCGAAAAATAATCGAATTTAATTTTTTAAGAACTATTTTTATCGAAAAACTTTTTTTTTTTAATTTGTAAAAATATTCCATCAATTAATTTATTTTGAAAAAATTATAATACCTAAGACAAGAAAAATGGTCCCACCCTAACAGGTCCCTACTTATGACTATTAGGCAACAAGAGTGATTTCAGATTTTTCAATTCCCCAATTGTCCGAAGCTATGTAATTTTCCCATTTTACTTCAGATAGGAGCTATAGACGCCTCCATCTGAATCTTCCAGTTTCTCCAGTTTACCAAGTAGGTTTTTCATCGCTGCTGATGGTAAAAAGCAATCGTGTAAGAAAACCAAGTATGCCATCTTAATCTACTCATTTTTCCTGATTTTTTGATACCAATTTCATGTCGGTCATGTACATGGTATAGAATCTAGTGGTGGACCCACCAACTTGATCATGTCAGTTTTTCACCGTTGCTGATGATAAAAAGCAATCGTTTACGAAAGGAGTATATGCTATCTTGTAGCCAGTTGAATTCCACATCTAATGGTGTGGTTGTCACTTCTGGGTTTTACTTCAGATAGGAGCTATAGACGCCTCCATCTGAATCTTCCAGTTCATCATGTGGTTGTTGCTGATGGCCAAAAACAATTGTTTATTAAAACTGACTATACCATTTTCAAGAACTAATTTTTTCTGATTTTTTTTAAGACTAACTTTGATTCTGACTATGACATGGTTCGTCCTTGGAATAGCTTGCAACGAATGCAAAAAAATGTCTATAATCTAATTGCTATAATTTTGGGTATTATTATGCCCAATAATACTCAATAATGGTTTAAAAGACCCATATGAATATCATTTTTCGCCTAATATCCGTTCACCCTATACTTTTTTGTTTTCAGCAATTCTGTTTGCTAATAATTTGTACGTCAATGCAGCAAATAATTTAGTCGGCGCAGTTTTAGCAAATATAATTGCTGAATTAACGAAGAATAGCAAATGTTTTCATTAAATTAGTGAATTTCATTGCTGGATTAATTAATGAATGCAATTAATGTCGGTTGCTATATTTACGTCGATTATTTCTGTGAATAATTTAAATAAAATTAACATACTAATAAAAAAAAAATGAAATATAAAATACAGCAATAAAACAAAGATATAAATTGATTAAAATATATCGATATTAAAAGTGTGTTGTACTATTTTCATGTCGTAAAAATGTTTTACAAACTGCCGCAAAATGTTTTATCCACTGCCTTTTACATATTCCCTTCACTTAAAAAACATAACTCACAAATATTGCCATTATATTATATTTCTAGATTTTATAGCATTTTTTGTTCCAAATACTGAAACATAACTGCAAAAAGCACCTACCCATTTTTATAGTTATAAAAATACTTAATAAAAATATGTTTATCATTCAATATGTTTGCACAAACAGCGCTTCCCCAACAGACCCTCGTTAATATTGTCACCACACAAGAATTACTTTTTATCTAGTGAGGCCATAAAAAGCAAAAACCCCAGCCAAGCAAGGTACAGCACCCATGGGGCAATTTTTCAGCACACCAACCGACTGAGTATAGTGTCGACCCGTCGTACCGAGTATGTTGACTTGTCCAACATGCCACAGAGCATATCCTGCAACAAACCAACCCAATCAGACACACATTTTTTCCAAATACTTCATACTACACACATTCATATCAATTTCCTTTAAACGTCTATAGAATTAGATATGGCAAAACTAAAAAAAAATAGAAAGAAAGGACGACATTTAATGATTGTCGTCTTCCATACATTTTGGTGGATTTCCCCTGTGGTGCTTGGTTTTTGGCCATTTGCTGATGACGTTACTCAGCATGCAGCTTATTTTATTGCAATAGTGTCTAAAATATATGGCAGAAATAAAGCGAGAGAGCTGGAAAAAAATTGAAAAACTGTTGACACAGGTTGCTGTCGCTCGTTACACCTACTACATACTATTTTGAAGCCAGTACTTTTTTTCTCATACATCACACGACAATTGTTGCTTCAGGTTCTTTTTTGAAATTCCAATTTCTTGCCTTTTTTTGATGCATATTTCTATGGGGATTTCTTTGGCAGGCAGTTTGCTGTTTTATGAGTTCGATTTTCCAGAATGCAGGCAGCACTACTAGGACTAGGACTCACAATGTTCTATGAGGTCAAGCAATTTATGAGTCTCACGGGAATCACAAACAATCGAAAACAAGTTTGCGGCTTGGCAGGTTTTATCTTTTCTGCTTTTGGCGTTAAATTGAAATGAAAATTGCAAATTGTTTTAAATTTAGACTAACAATCAATAGATGATTCTTTTTTTGCTTGCCAATGATTTATGGCAACATTTAAATTACTGCTGACAACAGACTGCAATACAAGAAAGAAATAATAAAAATGAAAAAAGGATAAAAATAAAAAAATAGAATTGACAAAAAAATGCAAAATAAAATTAAAATAGAAGCACATCATCAAAAATCCCCTAAAAATTCGACAACAACAAAAAATCAACCACGCAGACAGATTTATCAGCCGCCCCACATAGTATCATCAACATTTTTACATCAACAACAGCAACATCAACATATAATATTTATTCACGACAATCATTTATTGACAATGACAACAGCAATAAAAACACATCGAATACAGCACGGAACAGCACAGCACAAAATCGATAAATGAATCAGTCTTGAGTGCTGCCTGCTGCCGCCGCCATTGTGAATCACACACATAGCAGCGGCTTTGATTGGGGTCTCTCCGCAGACCTCACTCTCCAACCGACCGATCCACCGCGTTGTCTGTCATGTTGCTTTATTTGCATAATGCAAAAGATTTATCATATTTACATTTCCTGTTTATTTAGCTGAACAACTTTTAATAATTGATTGAGTTTGCCAAAACATAATATGGCCTTTTACAACTAAAATCCTTTTTCATCATCAGTTATTTATGCCACATCAATGCTTTCCAGCATCTGATATGCCTTAAATTCAATATTGAAATAACGTCTCGTTCGTTTCTGAGACTCATTTACTGAGTGCCAGTCATCAGCATCAACAGCATCAACATCGACGCTATTTCCACATCAATAGTTTTCAGAACTTTTCATTAGCCCAACTTCACACCGGCACTTACTGAGTAGAACTTTGCCGATTTTGACCTCCTAGCCACTCAGACACCACTCAGCAGCACACATCATGTGCCAGAGCTGTTTTCATACCATGAAAACCTCTTACCTACCACATGCTCTAACATCGTACCGTATACCACCAATTCTTAGCTCAACTATTACGCTTACCTCATAACCCAACTATTAGCTTTTACCTCTAGTATTACCTTAAATTCAAATCCTACCTTATAAAGTTCTTCTTTTAGTACTTTTTAGCTCTACTCTCTCTCTGTATCTAACGCTTCGTAGTGTTCATCTGTTCAATGACAAAAGTTTCTAACAACGAAATTGAAATCCTTTGCTAAACCAACAGTTTTCCTGCCCTGTCTTCCGATGTTCTTCTATACATCCTATCTGTGGTGCTTAACGATGGCAGTTTCTAAAACGTATAACAAGAACGTGTAACCAATAAAAAATAAAAAACAGCATTTCAAATGAAATTGATTTCATTCCAACATCATCATCAATACATTTTTAAATACCAAAGTCAAAGAGAGAAATCGATATTTATTGTTCAAAAATACATTTTAAAAATTCAATTTCATTAATACACAAAGTTAGTTGAACATTTCTTAGTATGTTTGTATAAATTTATTCTTTTTTGAAGTCTTACAAGTATATTGCATCAAAAATTGATATTGTTTGAAAGGTAGCCACAAGCATTATTATGTTAAAAATTAATTTAATTGTTAATAATTGTATAAGTGAATACAAAAGTATTCTGGCTATATTTTCAAGAGAAACATGTGTATATTTGCGTTTAAACAAAGCATACTTTCCATATGTTGTTTTGTTTATAATAATACTCAAAATTCGCATTTTCATACTATTCAATTAATAATTCAACTATAACTTCGATACTAATAATATTATGTTCATGATAAACATATGCATATTTGTTTTTAAACAATTAATACATAATTCTTTTTGTTTAAAGTTAAATAATACTTAATATTGCTTAATAAAGTTATTAATATATACATACTATACAATAAATTATTTTAATATCACAATCTTATTAATGAAATTTTGTTCAATTCAAATATATGCATATTTGTGTCTAAATAATTTTTATCTACATTGAACTATTTCAAGTATAATACTTAAAATTTTTAAATTTATACCAATTATACAATAAATTATATAACAATAATTTCATCATTAATGAAATTGTGTTTAGGACAAACATATGCCTATTTGTTTTTAAACAATGCATTATTTCAATTTGTTGTTTTGATTATAATAATAATCAAACTTGCTTAATGTTTTTATATCATACAATTAATTATTCAACAATAATTTGAATAATAATAAAATTATGTTCAAGCTAAACATATGCATATTTGTATCGAAACAATTAATAGATATATCTTATTGTTTCAAGTTTAATAATACTTATTATTGCTAAATATATTAATATGTACCTACTGTACAATAATTATTTAACAATAACAAACTCATTAATGAAATTGTGTTTGAGCCAAACATATGCATATTTATGTCTAAAGATTTTATAGTTTCATCGTACTGTTTCAAGTTCAAGCAGTACTTTATTTTTTAATGTATACTTATAATACAATAAACTATTTAACAATAATTTTGTCAGTAATGAAATTATGTTCAAGTCAAATATATGCCTATTAGTGTTGTACATATACTTGTAAATTGTTATTTTAATTAAAATAGTACTTAATATTGTTTAATATTTTCTTACTATACAATAAATTATTCTACAATAATTTGAATACTAATAACATTATTTTGAAACGAAACATATGTATATTTGTATCTAAACAATTAATAGATACATCTTATTGTTTCAAGTATAATAATACTTATTATTGTTTAATATTTTAATATATACCTACTATACAATAAATTATTTAACAATAACAAACTCATTAATGAAATCTCGTTTGAGTCAAACATATGCATATTTGTTTCCAAAGAATTTATAGTTCCATCGTACCGTTTCAAGTATAATAATTAATTAAAAAATAAATAATAAAAAATAATATAGTATATATTAAAAAATAAAGCAGTACTTTATTTTTTAATGTATACTTCTTATACAATAAACTATTTAACAATAATTTTGTCAGTAATGAAATTATGTTCAAGTCAAACATATATATATTTATGTCTAAAGAATTAATAATACTTGATAGTGCTTAAAAATCAATATACTGTAATTTTGTATGCAATTATTTCACCAATAATATAATAATATTCAAATCAAACATATTATTAATTGTGCTCAAAGAAGCATCTTGTTGTTTCAAGTTATATTTTATATTTTCTAACACATACTAAACAATATAAAAATAGTTTTGCTATTACTTAATATATAATATTTCAGACAAACATTTAAATATTTGTGCTTATATACTTAAATATATTATATAATATTATTTTAAACTAGAAAACCGCTTATTTTTCTCAGTGATTTTTTTTTGTGCCTTTGCCATTACTGCTTGATGTCATACAACGTCAATGCAGGATACGGCCACAGCAGGATGCTATGTTTGTGTCCTGTTTGAGTAGATTTTTTTGATGCGCAACGTGGCACTGCGCTTCACTGCGTTTTCCAAACTAAATTTTTAGTTTTATGCAAAAATTCTTTACTTTTTTTGTTTGTTTTCTAATGATTTTTGACTTCTTTATTGTTTTTTCGCTGTTTTTCTTTTTGCCAACATGTGCCGCCGCCACAGCTTTCGTCGTCATCATCCTGGTTGTGCCTATTACTTTCCGACCAGCCTGGTGTGTTGGCGTCAAATCTTCTGCCTTTGCGCCCTCACCAATCAGTCATATTTTCAGTGATTTCAACGTCAAAGTCATGTCCTGTGATGCAGACAGACTAACGTGTATTTGTTGATGTGTGTGTGTGATTGTCTGTATGTGTCTTTGAATGTGTGTGCTCATTGAAAATTGAAAATTTCCAAACGCGAAATCAATTTTTCCCCTTTGTTTCAGTATCAATGATGTCATATACAGGGTTGTTGTCTATCAAATCAGATAAGATTTAATTACATTTTATTAAAGATAAAGGTACTACTTTAAAAAATATGTTTCAGAAATTTTAAATGCACGAAAGTGCATTTTAAATTCGGAATTGCAAAAACGATAAGCGATATTTCTACTTTTCCGCCATTGTGTAGTTGTCCTTGCTTTTCCTTCTTTTCTTAGCATTAGTTAAAACTGTGATTATAAAAAAAACAATGCTGGAAAACGTTTCTATTAACAAATATAAACTAATAGATTTGTGTAACCTTTAAAGAAAACTGTTTTGATAGAGTCACATATTATATGCCCTAGCACACCTCCCATAGAACAAAGCCCAACAACCGTTAGAAAATCGTATTACGACTATAGGCAAAAATGTGCCAAACTTCTGCCAACATTTCCTGCGCATTTCGGTGCGCCTCACGATAATCCTTTCGGTGACTAATCACTGTCCACAGGCAGCAGAAAAAAAAGAGCAGAACTGCTCAATGCTAATGTCGTCTAGACATTGCATGCTTACAGGCGCTTTTCCTGCCAATGCCTGACCATTTCTTATTATCCGGAAAGCAGGACTTTGTGTCGTAGATTTATGGCAACTACTTAAGAGTTGTGGGAAGGGTCTTTTGTGAAGGGTCCAACGTATAACAGAACAACGAAAAAAATGCACAATTGCAACATAATTAAAACATGCAAACCGTACATAACATCAGCAGCAGCAACAACACCTTTGGCAACACCAGCAACACACAGCAAACACTTCCGCCGCGTAAGCACCCTGCAAAACGCAAGGACCAAAGGTACAAAAATAATATAAAAAAAAGTAAAAAAAAATTAAAAATAAAAACTACTTCCTTTGGCTGCAAAATTGAAATTATGAACTCTGTTGGCACGCACACGGTTGGATGGACGGACGGACAACATGACTGGGCGGCAGGCGCAGCACTTTTTCCCGCGCATATTCATGGCTTCCTGGTGCATAGTCGTCTCGTTGTCGTCGTCATCGTCGTGCTTTCTGCCGAATTCGAATCCGAATGCATTCTTTGCCGCGCACACATGAGTGCGCGCTCAAGTGGAAATCACGTAACGTAAGTCGCGTCGCATAAGTGCAACGCACAGCGGCACCAGTAGCAGCCACACCAGCAACAGTCGTACCACCACCCCGCGCGCTTTGAGTGTCCTGTTGCAGGATATTGAATTTGCTCAAAATTTTCGATTATTTCCTGTTGTGTGCAAATGCGCCAGAGACTCTTCAGCTTCTACCTCCTTCTTTGCATTTTTTATTTTTTTTTTATTTTGTTTTAATTGACTTTGTGCGCGTTCCAAACACAATCGATGCTGCTGTGCCTAAAAATGTGCCACAGCGACGAGAATGCTGTGCTGCTAATGGCGAAAAATAATTATAATATTTTTGAGATTATTTTTTGTGACGCTTGTTTGTTTAAGACTCAACCTCAGTCGGGTGTAATGTGCGCAATGAATTGGAAAATCAATTTTTCTCCATCAACGACAAAAAGTTTTTAACCCATTTTATATTTTATTTTTCAATATAAAAAATGAACTTGCAGTGTAGGGTTATTAATTGTAGCCTACAATAAGAGTGAAAGGGTAAATTTAGTTTGCACGTCATGGAAAGTTGTGTACACACAGAATAGAGATTTGTAGCGCCAATCAAATCTTTGCCCAACCAATTTATTTGGTTCTCTCGACCGCTTAGTCGGTTGTTATTGTCAAAATAAAAATAGTTGTAGTTTATTTTGCAACCAATTTCACACTGTTTTATAACAATTTAGTAAATATTTAGAACCATTAGGAAGGTGTATTGACTAATAGGCAGTTCCGCCAGCAAATGTGTAAACCATTAGAATTAACCGAATGAAGTTAGTTGGTACAACTAACAACCTTATGCAACAAGAGAATTTTCGTAGGTTAGTCGGTTTTTGTGTACGTAAGTTCCAAATCAGTCATAGTTTTTAAGAACTGCACTGAATTTCGGTACGACTCCCAACACACAGAAAAATCCTCCTTTGGTATGAGGTTGGAAGAACGGAATAGTTAGTTGCAACACTTAACTTCATTCAGTTAAAACAAAATGACTTCAAATTTGTAGGCAGCCATTCAATTGACACTTAATATATTAGTCTATACACACTCCCAATTGTTCTTAAACTGTATTAATTTGCTTTTAAACCGAACGAAATTGGTTGTGGTTTCAACTACAACTCTTTTGGTTTTAAAAGTAACAACTGACTATTCGGTTGAAAGAACCGTTGGTTGGCGCAATAAATCTCTCTTCTGTGTGTAACTTTATGTAGGGGCCACTGTTTTTTCGGAGTATTTCCTGTAGTCGTTATCGTGGTCTTTGTCAACGTTTTTCCAGCATGAGTATACATCACAGGTTGATGACTTTTCTTAATCTACTAATTCGACTTCCTGCTCCATTAATTTACTCCTGTACACCCAGAAAAAAATTCCCTCAAATCCCATTAAAATTGGTCAATAGGACAATTGTTGATTTAATAGTATACAAAAAATAAAAAATTTCATATAAACTCAATGGCAATGTCATGGTATTTTCTAGTATTTAATGGTATTTTCCGATTAAAATAATAATTTATCCTTTTGACTATTTTTAATAGTAAAAAACTATGTTTTATATAGTATTTTTTCTGGGTGTACCGATCACAATTTTGTGTTATTTTCAAGGTCTCCTTTCCGTAAACAGTTTGGTCCGCGAGTGCTTATAATTCGCACCTACCCGTTGCGGGCTATTGCTCTATCAGACATCTGAAGGCAAACCGGTTCCTATTAAAAACCACACTTAGGAAAATATTTTACGACTCTTGGTTAAAAAAAAGTGAAAAGAGTGTTGCTTAAGCATTTAATCAATACGAGTTGATTATATCATGAGAACATTTTAATAAAAGATATGAACACATTTTGCCTTTTTTTAATAAATTATTTATAAATTTTAACCAAGAATATTATTTATTTTATTAAATAAGGTTTTAAAAAACTTATATGGTGATATCTATCTATATATATAAAACTCTTGGTCCGTCTGTCTGTCTGTCTGTCTGTCTGTCTGACTGTTTGTTCCAGCATCACGTCTAAACCGCTGAACCGATTTAACTGAAATTTTGCACCAGAATACAATGGCGTCCGGAGGGTGTCATTGGCTATATATGGGATTGGGCGTGGCACCTCCCATACAACCTAAATTATCAGAACACATAACTCGGCACATACACAAGCTAAGAGATGAAACAAAAAACTCAAATATAAATAAAAAATATACAAAAGTAAAAACATAAAATCAAAAACACAAATACAAAAGTAAAAGTACAAAACAAAAGCAAAAACAACAGCAAACGAATAAAAAAAAACAAAAGTAAAACAAAAAACAAAAGCAAATACACAAAAACAAAAGCAAAATAAAAAAAACAAAATCAAATACAAAATAAAAACAAAACACAAAATAAAAAGAAAAAGAAAATACAAAAGCAAAAGTAAAAACACAAAAACAAAATCAAAAAACATAAAAACAAAATTAAAATTAAAATCATAAAACAAAAGCAAAAACAAAAACATGAAAGCAAAATAAAAACAAACATAAGTACAAAATCGAAAACACAAAAACCAAAATCGCAGAAGCAAAACACAAAACCGAAAAAAAAAACAAAAGCGAAAATGCAAAAATAAAAGCAAAGACTCAAAACAAAAGCAAAAAAACAAAATAGAAACAAAAATAAAAAGAAAAATGTAAAACAAAAAACGGGAAAAAACAAATATGAAAAGCTATGCTTAAAAAATGGGCTATATCTAAAAAACTAGCGCGTATTTGACAAAACTTATGCCCTTTTCGTAATCAGCGCCACATATGTATTATTATGTCAAAATTTGAAAAAAAATTTGTCGAGCACAAATTTTTATTTTTTATTTTAATAAAATTAATTTTGATGAAATGCGTAAAGCAACAACATTTTATCATTATTAAATATCAAAAAAAAAAACATTATTTAATATAAACATTTTTGAGTTAATCCACAAGGGTTAATGTCTGCCCACCACCACCCTCGTTTCAACTGAAGCTCTCTATACGCCCTGCTGCTTTTACTGCCCCACCCCCCACTTTAGTTAAATTAACTTCGCTGCATGGCGTGCGCAGTGTTAATGCGTGTTGTGTTTTTTTTTATATTTTTTTCTAATTTTTTTAATATTTTCTAAACGAACAACGTGCAACGAGTGTTTTACAGATCCTTTGCATGCGTTCTTGACGGCAATTGCAGGGCACAGATGTTGTTGTATTGTGTTGTTGTTGTAGTTATTGTATTTGGCGCAATTTTTATAAAAACAATACGCACTCAAGCGGCTGCTTCTGACGCACCTCGCACACAGTCATTCAACATTTTTTCTGTTTTTTTTTCTGCTTTTTTTATTTTATTTTTCTTCTTTTTATGTATTTCATGTAGTAAAACTCTGCCACTTTTCAATACTCTTAGCACATGCTTTTGCAACACTACTTGCAAAGCTTCCTGGCGCACAGACACACATTCACAAAAACATGTCCTTGCGCACACAAACACAACATGCAAGGACTCAAGTGCTGCTGCCGCATAATAGAGTGCAAGTTGCGCGGCTGCATTTATTCGATTTTTCCATTTTCTACTTTTACGCTTGAAAAATTTTGCACAAAAAAAAATAATAAAATTAAAAAAAAAAACTATACAAAATATATTTATTCACGTTGTTTAAGTAAAACTCACCAAATACTGTTTAGCAAATCAGATATTACTACACGAAAAAACAAAAATAAAAACTTCTCTAAAAAAATAAACAAAAATGTCTTTAAAATAAATACGTGTGTGTTTCTTTTATGTTCAAAAGCATATATATTAATTTTTACTACATTGATGTAATTGTTTGTGTATGTAAAAGTACTACATAAATTTACTGAACATCTTTACAAAATTTTACTACATTTGTATTGAAAATAACTACATATTGTGTACATTTAAACGTCCTAAAATATACTACATCAATGCAAAATGTTCCTAAAATAAATACAAATGTATCTGATTTACGTTCAAAAGCAAATGTATTTATTTACTATTTTAATGTAGTTATTTTGAAAAACTACTACATAAATCGACTGCATTTCTATAATATACATAGTACATATTTGCATATAGTACATTTATAGTAGATACATCTGCATTTATTCTTTTACTTTTTTCTGTAATTATACTCCATTCAAGAATGGCTCTAAAATAAATACGTATCATCTGAATTACATCCAAAAGCAAATGTACATATTTTTACTACATTAATGTAGTTGTTTTTGTATAAAAAAAACTACTACATAAATCTACCTACTGTATTTCGATTAAAAAAAAAAGTACTTCATTTGTATTAAATGTAACTTTATATTGAAGTTATTTAAACGTGCAGATATACTTATGTTTAATTACTACATCTGCATTTATTTTTACTACATTCTGTATTAATGCTCTTATTACTCTTTCTCTTACTCTTGAGGTGTATTATTCCATTAATGTTTTAAATAAAAATAAATAGGTAGAAAATTAAATTTTATTATTGAATACAAGTGATTTATATGAAAATTTGATATAAAAAATAAACTTACTGCATTTTTTTATTTATTCTCATACAAAAAAAACTCGAATTGATGAGTTTTACCTTTACCATTGTAAAAAAAGAGCCTTAAAAATTTTTGCAAAAAAATTCTTTAAAAAAAATACATCACAAAAATCGCGTAAATATTGCAGCAAATCGCTTGAGACCATCACCACCACCACGTTGCATGTCGGCGCGTTAGTCGAAGCGCCAGCGCGCAGCGCACTCTGCATCCGGTTCCGGAATTTCAAATTGCTTTTGAGTTGTTGTGTACCACCGCTACTGCAGCACTCCTCCTAGTTCATATTCAATGCTATTTTCATGTTTGTGTTGTGTTGTGTTGTGTTGCCTCAAAAGTGTTGCCAACAACCTTTGTGTAAAGGTGCCGCTGCCTTTGTTTTGCGCGCGCTGTCAAGGCGTTGCTCGCCTCACGATGCACGATTCACCCGTGAACTTTAAATAAAAGTGTGTTCAATTCAACTACGACCCCTTCATTTTTCTTTTATCTAATATGCAAAAGTTATGAGTAGTTGGTTTTTTTAGCACTTTTCCTTTATATTCGTTTTGTTCTTAAACAATTTGCGCGCCTTGCAGCTAGTGTTGCCTGTCTGCCCTCATTTATTGTATCCGCTTCCGTTTTGTAAAAAAAATTAGTTTATTTTTTAAATTTATTTTCTGCCTTTGGCGCCCTTTGGCTAATGTTATGTCCGTGGTCGCGCTCAAATGTCGCGTTCAAATGTCACTCATATGAGTCACACACACCTGACGGCGACAACATGTCACATCAGACAAATGATGTTGTCAGCGCACTTTGTCAGACAGACAGTCAGTCGGATATTTATCAATTCAAAATGTGGTGGTTTTATTTAAATTCGGTTTTATTATCGACATATTAATCAAAACGCAGTAATGCTTGCAGAATGGCTCATATTTTTTTTAGTATAAAATGGAATTGGATTGGAATAATCAAAAATTGAACAGCTTATTTTTTACATTACATGACTAACATGATCTGGCCTACACCCAAACAAAAAATTCCCTCAAATCCCATTAAAATTGGTCAATAGGACAGTTATTCATTTAATAGTATTCAAAAAATAAAATATTTCATATAAACTCAATGGCAATGTCATGGTATTTTCTAGTATTTAATGGTATTTTCCGATTAAAATACTAATTTATCCTATTGACTATTTTTAATAGTAAAAAAACTATTATTTATATAGTATTTTTTTCTGGATGTAGGTATTGTTTGTACGAAAAGGATATATTTCTTTACTTTCCATAAGAATTAATCAGTTTCTAAAAAATAATCAAAATTTATATTATTTGAGATAACATCAAATCGTAACAAAATAGAAAAAAATAGATTTTTTTTTATCATTATAAAAAATAAAAACTTTTGTCTCAAAAAAATTTGGGCATTAAAAATAAAATATGATTTCAAAACCTGTATGATTTCATCATGTGTGTGACGAAATGTTGAGGTCAAATTTTCGTTTCGTCGTTCGATTATAAATACAAAAATTGGTAAACATTTTATAAAAATTGTAGAAATTCAATTAATAATTGAAAAAAATACCAACATTTATAAAAATTAGTAAAAAAAATTAATAAATAGTTTAAAAATTTTAAAAAATGCTAAAATTCGAAAAAATGGTAAAAATTCGAAAAAAGTTAAAAATATTTGAAAAAGGGGTAAAAATTTCAAAAAAATGAAACTATTTGGAAAATAGTAAAAAATGTAAAAAATAATTAACTTCATAAATAGGTGAAACGTAAAAATTAACTAATTATAAATTACAAATGATAAATCTTTAATGATGTCATTTAACCATTTTCTTAAAATTTAATAAATCAAAATTGACAACGTAACCAATATTCAAAATAAAGTCGACTTTAAATATGAGTCGTTTCAGATTTTTGACAAATAAGTATATAAGAAAAGTTCGTACTTACTATATTCAAAATCGAATTAATTTAGTTTTAAAACACATTTAATGTTTTCTGAACTACATTTTACTATTCTGCTATACAATTCACGATTTTTGAATTTAACCTTACTATTCAGTAATACAATTGCCAATATTAAATTGGTATTACTCATAATAATTCAGAAATATATAATTTAATATTTCTGAAATACAATTTACAATTCTGAAATTCAAATGAAGTTTTATGAATTTCAACTCACTACGTCGTTAGCTCAGAGTTTAGTGCATTGAAACGAAAGGGCCCATGTTCAAATCTTGGCTAAGGCTAACAACATCTTTTCATAGAAAACAATTTTTGTATACGCTTCCTCTCGACAGACAATGACAATCCTCCGAGAGTAAACAGCATGAAGTAGCTCTCACTCCACCGTTCGCATTCGGCTTTAAACTGAAAATAAAAAATATTAAACCTAAATATAGTAACTGAGATTTATTGATACAAATTAATTAATTCTATTAATATAATTAATTGGATATATGAATTATATCTGGGTTGGTGTAAGGACTGCGTCGAATAAAATTGTCCGTTACATATCTTCCCATAATGTGCTATTGCAAGATTCAAATTAAAAAAATTTGATCATAGTAGCTCTGAATTAAATGGCAGAAAATAATTTGTGTCAGTTATAGTCAATACAAAATTTATTTAACGCGAAAATGGCAAACGAAGTGGAAGTGCGAGAAAATATAATTAACATTTTTCAAAAACAACCAAGTTGGTCTTTTAAAAAAATTGCCAATGAGGTAGGGACTAACCCTATAACCATTTCTCGCGTTATCAACCGCTTTAAGGAAGACCTGAGTATTGATCGGAAGAAAGGTTCTGGTAAAAAAAAGGCCCACATGATCGTGAAAAGGCTGAAGACGTACAAGGTCCAAAAAGTTCCGGATAGAAATGCCGTCAAGAATGAAACCGCAAAACAACGAGCTAAAAAGCTGAACCAGGATTTTTTAAAAAATTCGATTGCTGCATAATGGACTCCGAAACTTATGTTTTAGCGGACTTTTCTCAGCTACCTGGGCAGGAATTTTATACAGCCGATTCTCGAGGAAATGTCGCTGAAAAGTTCAAATCAAAAAAAATGATAAAATTCCCAGAGAAATTCCTTGTTTGGCAGGCAATTTGCAGTTGTGGAAAAATGAGCAGCTCATTCGTGACATCGGGTACAATTAATAGCGAAATATATGTGAAGGAATGCTTGCAAAAGAGATTGCTTCCATTTTTACGCCAACATGAAGTGTCCACATTTTTTTGGCCTGACCTCGCTTCATGTCACTACAGCAAAACGGCCTTAGAGTGGATCCAACAAAATGCAGTGATTTTGGTGCATAGAGAAGCCAATCCACCAAACTGTCCAGAACTCAGGCCGATTGAGAGATACTGGGCTTTAATAAAAAGGGAGATGAAGACAACAAAAAAAGTGGCCAAAGACCTTCAAGACTTTAAAAGAAAGTGGTCTTCAGCAGCTGTGAGGGTGTCGGAAACTACCATTACAACATTAATGGAAGGGGTTCCGGAAAAATTAAAACTTTTTATTAAAAAATATTAATTTCTGGTTTTTTATATATTTTTTTTAAATCTAAAATAATTTGCAAAAAAAAATATTTTATTCTATAAAAATTCGATTACTAGATTTCTAGATTTTTTCATTTTTGTAGCGGACAATTTTATTCGACGCAGCCCTTATATGCTAAAATATATGTATATTTAGCATATACACTAACCGACCGTTTTAGAGGCACAACAAAGTTTTAAATTCACTACACAGTATTGCAGGTACTGTTGTACCGATCTTATTTTACATTGTTTCATCGCAACGTGTGCTGGTCTATTCGGTTCGTAGTATATTATGACTTTGATATTCTCCTCTCTTATTTGTGTTTAACATTTCACCTTTCATTGTACATATACAGCTCTACTCTTGACGTGGACCTGGTTCAAAATTCGAACAAAAATGAAATATAATATATATATAACAATATAATATGTAAAATAATAAAATAAATAAATTAATGAAATGACAAATTAAAAAAAATACATCGGATGTGTTCATTTCTTTAATTTTTGTTTAATTAATTTATTCATTAGTATAATTAAATATTTATTCAATACAATTAAAAATTAATTATATTGATAATTTTTTAGCTGCTATATTTACACAAATATTTGTTTGTGTGTGTGTGTGTGTGCGTCCCTCCACTTTGAGTACAAATATAATCTTTAAAATTTCTGATTGTACTTTGAATTAATTAGTACTACATACAAAAATTCCCAAATTTCTAAAATATTTGTAGCCTATCATATATAAAACGTGAAACATTTATGATACCACAAAACGTTGAATTTAAGACTAAAATTAAATTATAGTATTGCCTACCTTTGAAATCATTTAGAGAATAAAACTTTATTTAACAAAGTGCCAAAAGTAAAAAAAAAAAAAAACTAAAACTAATTCAATGCCCACGAGCAATGCTGCGTTTAAATTTGAAATAATTTGAATATTTTGCAAGTATTTCCACATCACTCAGGGGATATGCAAATAAATCAGCCTCGAATTGAGCCCCCGAGACCATAATCATCAGCATTAATGCCTCACAAAATGCAGACACGTGTGTCTACAAAACTGACAAATTCTATGAGGTTTGCAGTGTGACATAGGTCAAAGTGCATATTGAATCAATCGAAACACAAGGTACACCGCACAATTCAACACATAGTACAAGGGAAAATACAATGCAAAAAAAAAATTGTATAAAATGAAATTTGCAGATAGACAGATTATTTTTTTTTTTGTTGTTTGTTTTAAAAAAATAAAAATGCCAATAAAATAAATGAAATTCACATGAAATAAATTTCAATGCAAAACAGAAAACAAACAAAAAAAAAAAACAAATATTAAATTAAAAACATTGCATGTCAATAAAATTGAATTGTAACAATTTGTTGGTGGTGGCAACATTTGTTGCTATTTTTCTAGACTTTTTTTGTTTTATTTTTATTAAAATTAATTCATATATGTAGTGTTGAAAAGCCGCCGACGGACTTGATTATGCGCTGATTTTTTATTTGTATTTTTTTACATTTTTTTTCATTTTAAATGAAATTTTAATTTTATTATTTTATATTTATTGCTGTGGCAACAGCAGCAGTTGATGCTGCGGTTCGACAGACTGGCTGGGAAGGCTGAATGGCTGGCTGACTGTCGGATTGTTGGCCATGAGTGCGTTTAATTAATTTTGATTTTGCGTTTTGCCCACTAATGACTTCATTTATTAATCATGCAGCATCCATATGTATATCGTATTTTTTAGTTCAGCAAATGCACTCCACCGGCGGACTGTCTGTATGTCTGTCTAACAGACTAATTGACTTTATTTGCTTTAATTTGTGCGCTTAATTGAAGCTGATTCACATTCAATTAATTACAATAAGTGCATAGAATACAAACACACACAGCAGCAATGCAATGCAAAACAAAAATAAAATTAATTTAATTGAAAACTTATTAATTTCAATTAGTGATACGTTATAAATGCGCACCAACAAAAAGTGATATTTAGGGCTTATGGCTTTGTGGTTTTTTTTATATATTTTTTTTTTATAAATTTCAATTTTAAATATTTTAGCTAAATTAGTTTTGATTGTTTAGTATTTTTAATATTATTTGGAAAAGCAATTTATATATTTTTTAATAATTTAAGTCTGAATTCAGTAAATCAAATTTATGCTTAATTTAGTGGAATATTACTGTAAAAAATCTCAGGTAATACTTCTATTTAAATAGTATTCGTCAGACAACATTTCGTCGTTGTAGAACTAAAAGTCACCAAATACATTTCTATGAAAAACTTAAAATTCAACTTTGTTAGTAATTATTACAAAAAGAAATGGAATCCTTTTTAAAGTTTAAATAACAATGGATAGATTTACGTTTTCTTATCAGTTGGTACTAATATCGAGCTGATCGATTAGAAATGAACAGATATATAAAGAATTTTGTAAATGAATAATTGGCATTTCGAAAATGTTATTGGTGACTATTACTTCTACAACGACGATTTTATATCCGAAATAAACTATTCTATTTTGGAGAAAAATTATTTAAAAGTATGTTGACGAGATTTTATTGGAAGAGTCAAATATATCGTCGTTGTAGAACGAAAAGTCACCAAATACACTTTTATGAAAAACTTAAATTTCGATTTTGTTGATTAATATTATAAAAAGTAATTGATGCATTTTTTAAGTTGTAATATCAACTGATAGATTTACATTTTCTTATCATATGGTAAAAAATTGAGAACATCGATTATAAATTGACAGATATGAAGGGTTTTTTAACAGGGACGCTACAAAAGTTGAGCGACAGGGACAGCAAACGACGCCATATTTCTTGCCGCTCTTTTGACATTTCTCTTCAGTAAGGTTTGCCATTTCTTGATGGAAAGATATACGAATTCGAATTTCGGTAGTAAATTTTAATAATTTCAACTCGTTGTTGGCTCGTATATCTTTCCATCATGAAATGGAAAACCTTACCGAAGAGAAATGTGAAAAACCCTTGAAAAAAACTTTTGTAGTGCTCTTATTGAAAAACCCTTTATAAAGATTTTTATATATGAATATTTGGCATTATGAAAATGTATTTGGTGACTTTTCGTTCTACAACGACGATATGTAGAAGAATTGCTGGAAAAGTATAATTGGGTAATATTGTTTAAAAATAATTATAAGAAACATTTGTTAAGAAATATTTGTTTGTGGTATATCTATTGTTAAAAAAGTATTATTGTGGAAGAATTGTTTCAAAAATGTTTTTGTAAAAACATTTGATGTTGATAATTGGAGAATAATATATGTTGGAGAAGAATAAATAAAGTTTAAAGAATTAATAAATTGTATAAGGGAGAATATTTGTTAGTTAATGCTTGAAGAAATATTGATGCACAGAAAAAAAAATCGTAAATATAGCCAAAAACTTTCATCAACACAATCAAATTATTGCTAAAACTGCGCCGACTAACTTATTAATTGTATTGGCGTACACATTTATCATATTAGCAATCGCATTTGCAGGCAACAGCTATGTGTATTCGTGAGCAGTGAGTGGTCGTTGTAGCAGTGCGTGGTCGCTATAACAGTGCGTGGTGTGTGTTCGTGTACTCGCTTATAGCACTGGTGAATTTAGTGGAATTTGTGAAATTGGTGGAATTCGCTTAGAATTGGAATTTTTATTTGGCGGTTGGCGTGCATATTAGTTCACATTTGGTTCATGTCAAAAGAAACGCTTATAGAGTTTGATCACACTCTAGTGGTGTTGTTGAAAATTATGATGATGGCAATAGTTGTATAATTAATTATGCTTCATCAACAGAAAAGTATATTTGTTATATACTTTCACTAGAATTTATATTATTATTTTTTAATAAACTAAAAAAGAATTATAAGAATACTGTGAAAATACAAAATTGCTTTTAAAACGTCGACTATACCAATTAAATAATTTTCTACTTAAGCAAAATCATTTATTGGTATATTTTTGGACGCAAATAACATTTTTAGCGAATGTGTTTGCTCAATACATGAAAAAGACAAAAATATCATTGCTAGACCAATAAATGGTTTACAATTAATTTAGATTGCTGTATTTACGTCGATTATATTTTTCTGTGTGGAGAGGTACTGCATCGGAGAAGAATTATTGCAAAAATGTGGAACACGTTTTGATTTTTTTCCAAAAAAAGTACATTTGAACAATTTTTTTGAGTTCTTTAAAAGGGTCTATTCGATAGACCGGTTCATAATCTAACTTTTTGCATTGACAGAATATCATTTATATGTCTTGTAATTGATTGTTGAGTAACTTTTAAAAACAGCTTGTTTTCGGAATTATGGAAAGAAGGAATTACGACAAAATGTATTAAAATGTATTAAAAAAGTATAAATATGTTCAAAAACATATTCAAAAATTACATTTTCCATTTTATCCTAGGTTCCCCTATTGAAGAAAAATTTGTTTTATTATTTTAGAAAAATAAAATTTAAATCAGAATTATCAAAAATTGAAAAACAAACTGTTCAACAATGCTCTCCGAAGTGTTGACCATTTTTTTGAAATAACAACGCAAATTATGTCATTATGTAAATTCGAGCAATGCAAGCAATCGTTCAATCATAAACCGCACATAAACCCATGATTAACAAGTAAATGTTTGCACGCAAAATTACACTCTCAACAGCAGTAGCAACAGCAACAACAGCAACAACAGCAAATTGCTTATATAATTATGCAATAATTAACAGTTTGTCTGCTGCCACTTGTGCGGTACGGCGCCACTTTGACACACCCTGGAAATGAGCAACACCCACCCATCACACAGTCCAACATCTACTTGAATGTTGTGTTTTATTTTTTCCAACCGAAAATTTCTTCGTCATTTTATCATAATTGTTGCTAGGTTTAACTACCACCGACTGGACAATGAATAATTACAGCTGATATTGCTGTTGCCCCATTGCAATGCGCATTAATCATCGGCTGTATTATAATTGCCGCCGTGCAAAAATACAGGAAAAATAAATAAGAATTGCATGCTGCATGTTGTCGCCCAACAAAGGCCGGCAACATTTTTGTCTAGCACAATATTTTCGTTGCACTATCAGCAACATATTATCGCCAACTGGGCGGTGTCTGTTGGTTTTGCTCATATTTAAAAATTGTTTTGCCGCCACCTACAAAAAAAAACACTTACTACAGCCGTCGTTTGAGAGTTGCACAGCAAGAAAAATAATTTGATTTCTATGATTAAAACATTGTTTGCTGCAATTAGTTGTTATGTTTGAAAACCTATATAAACAAATATTGTAGTTAAAATTCAAACACATAGATTTAAATATGTTTTGTGATAAATTTAATTTGTTGATTTTAATTTACTTTAATTTTATAATAAAAAGTTTAAATTATTAGATGATCCCGTAAGTAATAAAATAATTGCCATAATCATTTGAAAAATTGTAGAATAGAAGATTTTTTTCAGAATACCATTCACCACTTTTTATATTTAACATTTAAATCACTTGATTTTTAGTGAAGCGTAAATGTAGTATAATTGTTACAAACATCCAAACGTTTTCCGGTGAAAATTGTTTAAGTATGAATTGTCTCGGGGAATAATTGTTGCGAAGAATAACTGTTCTCGATGAAATTATGTATTTTAATATCTAGAGTAAGATACACAGCCGCCCAAACATATTTTATAATAAATATTATATTTGACTTACTACAATATTATTGATCTCTCATTACATATACTCGTTGTTCCATTTAACATTTAAATTTACCTATATTGTAAGAGGATAAAGGAGTATATATTTGTATACAAACATATTTTCCATACAAATTTGTTTGAGTTGACTAAATGTATATTTTTTGTAATCTAGAGTAACATTCAAAACAACATTTATTAAATAAACAACTTTTCTATTTAACAATTCAATTAAAAATCACATGATTTTCAGTACAGCATAAATATATTTTAATTATTACAATCATCCAAACATTTTCCCATTGAAAATCGTTCGAAAAAGAATTGTCTCGGTGAATAAATGTCTCAAATAATAATTGTTTGCCATGAAATCATGTATTTTGTACATCTATGTAGAGTAAATGACACGTGCAACAGTACTTCAAACACATTAAATAATAAATATTATATTTTACTACATTTAGTTTAGTATTATCATTACAACAATATTAAACAATATTATTCAACTTAATTACATTCACTCGTTTTTCCATGTAACATTTTAATTTCAAAAACACTCGATTTCGAAAAATTGCAAAAATATATTATAATTGTATCCAAACATATTTTCTATACAAATTTGTTTTTGTTTGCTAAATGTATTTTTTTAAATCTAGTGTAATAAACCAAAATTATTTATTATCTATTGTAATAAATGTTTAAAATTTAACAAAACTTTATAATTATTGTTTAGCAGAAAATTAATTATATTTACCACAAACATAATTTCTTGTATTTGTTAAATATTGTTATTTGTACAAATTTATATGCAATATATGAGTAGTAAGTTTTATCGTAAACATTTTAAACATTTATAATAAACATATTTAAAAATTATAGTAAACATTTTGTAATTAGACATTTAATTTTCAAACATTTAATTTTTTTGCATGTCTAAAATTAATGTTTATTGTAAGCTTTGTTTTGTTGATTTTGCAATTTGTTGTTAGTAATACAAAGGTATTAATAATCTCATTGTTTGTTTTAAAAATGGAAAAAACTTAATTTATAACAACTACAAAACAGCACGGCCAATGTCCGCGTGATATATGTCCTTTGGGAGCCTTTAGCTTAATTTTGAAACCAAACTAAAAACATCAAGAAAAACAAGGACATGCTATACGCACACACAGTGTGAGCAATAATTACGCGCAATGACAACAACATGCATAGTTTGGCAGCAACACTTGCACGCATGTTGCTGTGTTGACTGCTATTGCTGCTGTTACTATAGCAGGTGCTGCTTTTGTTGCATGTTGTCACTGGCATTGCATGCAAATAAATCGCATGAATGCGTTGCACATTTATCTGCCTGCTGACATCTTGACCACGTTAAACAAATTTGCGTTTGTTGGTTGGTTGTTTGTTTGTTAGTTGTTGTTGCAACAACTATTTTATGTTGCTGCTGTTATTTTAATTACTGTTGCATTCTGTATTTTTCCATTGTCTCGCGCATTTTATCTGCATTAATGATCAAGTCGAGCGTAATAATTTCGCATTTTAAACGCGGCTTAAATGACAAAGCACCACCGCCCGGCTCGCCCTTCTGTGACAACTCTACCAGTACCGCCCTGCCGCCTGTCCTTCTTCCATTCTACCTTCTAAAGTACTATTTGTGTGTGCAAAAAAGGCCCCTTTTGTATTGGCTGACATTGTTTGTGTCTGCTGTCGACTTTGATATCCATCAACCTCTGCATAACCCACGCACCTGCTGTCCAACTCCTACCACTTGTTCTTCCTATTGCCCGCCATGCGTTGTTGGTTGCCGTCGGCGATTGTTGGTCGGTCAGTCGCTCGATTGTCCCTGTGCCGATTTTTATCACCGCATTTAATTGATTGCTTTTATTGAGCCTTTGCTGCTGCTGTTTATTTGCCGAATTAATTTACGATCGCATCGCAGCTCAGTTGACGGCGGCCGCTGCTGCGTTGACACGTGTTGTACTGTGTATTGAGAGGTGGTAGCTGAAAAAGGATACCCAGCCAACAATACCCAATTTGGCGACCATATATTTCAGTATAACGCAATTTAAAAAGTAAAGAAAAAGAGAAAATTAAAAAAATGAAACTTTTCATTCGACTTCTTGTCGTTGAGTTAATTTTTGATCAATCTACAACATTTTTTTATTAATTTGTTACATTTAATTAATCTATATAAATCGGGAGGTCATTGTATGACTCAAAAGAATAAGAAAATCTATAATAAAAAAATGTCTAATTTTGACTCAAAAGAATAAGAAAATCTATAATAAAAAAATGTCTAATTTTGCACCCAATTTAAGATACTTTTTAATTGCAACCACCAAATAACAAGACTCGCCACTGCTTTATTATTAGTGCAGCATTTCTTACCAGGTTAAAATCACTATGATTGGTAAGAAAATATTGGGAATGAACTGGTCTGTCATTATAAATTAAAAAAAATAATTGATCCGTATCGAAATTTTGAGAAAGTCAATGACAGAGATAAATTTGCATTTTCATTTTTGTAAATTTTAACTTTACGTTAATTTTAAAAAAACGAAGAAATCATGTAGTTTGAATGTAATACACCATTAGAAAGGTAATTTAATTGTCTAAAATAGAATTTTTTTTATTTCATGTTTTCTTATTATATTTTACAATATATAAATATGATATGCACTTGCATTTCAAATGCAAAATAAACCCCTTTAACGAATTTATCCAGAAAAAAAACTGGGAAACACGTGTATTTTATTTTTTAGCGTACTTTAAAAATATATAGGATTTTCTTATATGTGCTGCCAAAAGTTGAATTTTAGCGTACGGTGTTAAAGAAAAAAAACATTAAAACAATGGTATTTTTACCATATATTCAATATTATTGAAATTATTAAATTGATGTCACAGAATTTTTGCAATATTTTAAATAAAAAACATTTTAAAAACTATTTTTTATATTAAATTTAAATAAAATTATAAAAGTTATTTATAAAAAAAAATTACTAACATTTTATATATTTTTATTTTCACTTTCTCAGATGCCAAACGTCGCAAGTTAAACACAATGGCCCCGACAGCAACAGCTAATAAAACATTGTCAGCAACAAATGCTGCTCTGCAACATCATCAACAGCAACACCAACAACTACACACTAGTCAAATGTCGCAACATCAGCAACAGCAACACAATGGCAAATTGTTGCACGCCAACGAGCAACATGTGATAACAAACCAAACAACTGTAACAGCTACAAAACTGGCAACAAATGCACGCATGCAACAACAACAGCAGCATCTGCAACATAAACAACAGCAGCAGCAACTAACAGCAGAACAGCAAAATGTTGTTGCTGCTGCTGTGGATGATGCTGCACAAACGCATCAAATTGGCTCCGTGCTCTTTTCAAAGTTGCCGTCATGGCGCAAAGCAACCAACAACAACTCATTCGAGGAGCAGCGAGTGCCACCACTGCCACAGTGCCACCAGCAGCAAGCAGCAGCCACTGAGCTGCAGTGGCATAGCGGTAATAAACGCACGGCGACAGCAGCTGCTGCGCCTGCGAGCAAAGCAAAGAAGCAACAGCCAAATTTCAAAGACGACCCGACGGGTTACTTGCAGCAACAGACGGCGTTGCTGCACAGCAGCATGATGCAGGTTGCAATGGAGGTGGATGAACCAGAGGAGGAAGATAATGAGGAAGAAGAGGAGAATGAGATTAATGAAATAGTCGAGGATGATGAAGAGGAGGAGGAAGAAGACGAAGACGAAGAAGCAGAAGCAGACATAGTCGAAGCAGACGAAGAAGAAGATGAAACAGTCGATCAGGATGAGCAGCAACAGGAAGATGCCGACGAGGAGTTATTGGCTGCAGCTGAAGAAGTGATGGCAATGCAAAGCGAAATGCAGCAACAACAACAGCAGCTGCAACAGTTGCCAAATGTGGTTTTTAGAAAGCAGCAACAGTCGCAGCAAGATATTGCTCCTAGTAAGCAACATTATGCGAGCAACTTTCAGCTTACGGGTCGTATGTATGCGCAAAATGGCGAAAATATGTTGCAGCAACATCAACAGCAACAGCAGAAACTACAGCAGCAACAACATACCCAGCAATATACCCAGCAACATGCGCAACAACAGCAGCTTCATCACCAACAACAGCTGCAGCAACATCACCAGCAGCAACAACATCAGCAGCAACATCAGCAGCATCAACAACAGCATAAACAGCAGCAGCAACATCATCATCAACAGCAACAACAACAGCAACAACAGCTACATCAATCACAACAAAATCAGCACCAGCAACATTCTCAACAGCAACAACATTCACAACAAATGCAACCACAACCTGCTACTGGAGCTGTCTTTCGTGTGCAGCAGCAGCAACATACTTCATTGCCGCCGCAAAAGCAACCGCGCAAAGCCTCCTCCGTGCAAATACTCAACCAACATGTTGTCATTGCGCCCGCAACAACTGCTCCAACTGCTGCTACAAAGGCACCCAAAAATACGCCTAATGTTGCCGCCTACCAAGCAACGCAACAACTGACCAGTACCACGCTGGGCGGTCAGACAGTTACGCAAATGGCCAATGGTATCGTGCACATTGAGCAGGTTGCCGAGGTGATGACGCCACTTAAACCGCAACCGCAGCAACACTTTCAGATGCAACAACAAATACAGCAGCACAACAACATGTTATTTCGTCAGCAACAGCAACAGCATTCGAAACAAAGCAGTAGCAACAACAATGGCAGCAGCAACATCACTAACAACAGCAGCAACAACGCCGTCAAATTGGTGCCAACGGCTCAGGAGTCGCCGGTCTCTTCCAGCACCGCTTATGCCCGTTCAACGCCCGATCGTCAGCGTCAAACGCCAGACACCAGCAACAATCAACAACAGCAGCAGCAAAAGGGAGCTGCGCAGGTCGGCGCCATCTCCACCAGTCACGAGAGTCCGCGGCCGTGTCCGCCCTCGCCGGCAGACAGCATTGAGTCGGGCAGTTCACGCGCCTCCTCGTTGAAGCTGACACAGTCGCCATCGCCAACGTTGCAACATCAACAACATCCACATCAGCAACAACAGGTGCAACTGCGCGTGCAACAACCTCAACAACAACAGCAACATCAACAAAAACCGCCGCAGCAGGTGCGCATCGTGCGCCAACTGTCACAGCAACAACAACAGCAGCAACAACGCGCACGCCAAACACTAACAACTGTTGCCAGCCAACGCATTGCCAGCAATAGCAAAATAGTTAGCAGCAACAAAAACAGCAACATCGCTTTAGAATCGTCGCAACAACAGCAGCAGCAACAGCTGCCGCTGCAAAAACTGACGCCTGTCAGCAATGTACAGCTGCAAACTATCAACAACAACAGCAGCAACATCAATAACAACAACAACAATAATAACAGCATCAACAGCGGCCAAATTATAATGACCTCCACGGGTCAGTTTATTGTGATGCCCAGCAGCAATAACAACAAACCGCAGCAACAACAGCAACAACTGATTATTGCCAGTCAACCATCAACAACAAATTCTGCGCAACAGCAACAACAACCCATCATTTTGCAACAGCAGCAGCAACAACAACATGTTGAGCAGTTGCTCAATGGACAACATATTGCTACCGCCAATGGCAGTAGCTACATTGTCAGTCAGTCGCCTGCTGCAACTGCAACAACAACCGCGCAGCTACAACCGGCAACCGCTGTATTGCTCAATGCCGCCGGCGGCACCAAAGTTCTGACCACCAGCAATGGCGGCAACATTATACATGCTGCCAACAATCAACAGCTGCTCGGCAATCATCAGTTGCTGACAGCGCAAAATGCCACCGGACTGCTGGGACAACAGGCGGTGGTGCTAAATACGCTGCCCAATGGCGGCTATGTTATACAACAGCAGGCAGCACCGCAACAACATCAGCAGCAGCAACAGCAACAATTTACAACACTTGATGGTTTGCAGCTGGTGCAACAGCCAGATGGCAGCTATATGCCACAGCAACAACCGCCGCAGCAACAGCAACGCATTATCATCAGTTCGCCCGATACCGCCAAGCGCCGCCCCAAGAAGCGCAAGAATCCATCGCCCAGCACATCGCCCTCCTCCACATCGTCGACATTGTCGCCACAAATCTCTCCAACAATACCCAATCAAACAGCAACCATTATACAGCAGCAGCAACATCAGGCGCCGCAAGTGGTGCAACTTACTACGCCCACTGTAGCGCCGCAGTATCAGCAACAGTTTCAGCTGAGTCCTGCCGGTCTGCAGAGCATTGTTGTCAACAAGGCGCCGTCGCATGCAGCACAGCAGACGCTGACCGCAACTGCGCAGCCGCAGCAAATACTGCTGCAGAATGGACAACTCATACAGCCGATGAATCTAATCGGGCAACAACTACTTGTGCCCGCCGGTCTCATGATGGCGCCTGACACCACTCTGTTGCAAATACAAAATGTCGGCAACTGCGCTACCGGCGCCATTTTGACAACAACGCCACAGGGCACCATGATGTTGCGCGCGCAGTCGCCACATAATAAGCAACAGTTTTTGTCGCCCTCAGCAGCCGGGCAACAGTTTATTGTCGGCAGCAATGGGCAGCTGTCGCCCATCGGTCAGATTTATTCGACACCCATGGGACTCATGATGCCGCAGCAGAATGCAGGCACCGCCACATTTGTGCAACAAAATGCTACAATTCAAGTGCAGCAGCAGCAACAACCACAGCAGCAGCAACAGCACCAACAATTGCAACAGCAACATGTTGCTTTACAGCAGGCACAGTTGCAACAACAGCATCACCAACAATCGCAACATGTAACATTTACCACCAGCGATCATATCATCACTGACTCGTCATCGAGCGGCCGTCGTTCGGCTGCCGCAAGTCCGCCAGATACTACGACTCATAGTCCTACCAGTCCCGAGCGTCCCGCCAGTCACCGCAGTGGTGGCAGCGATATGGTAAGTGTTGCTTTTGACAGTAGCTCTTATTTTTATATTCTATGTCCTGATTTCCACTCTCCGGTTTAATGCTTGCATTTTATTCCATTGCAGGTCCAGTGTGTCTCGAGTTCCGAACCAGATGGCGCTGTGTCGCCGCAAAGTGTCGATAGTCGTCAGTCGCCTTCGACCACAGACTCGGAACGCGGTAAGTGTACACAGAGAAAATTCCAAAGTGTCGATAGTCCGAAGTCGATAACCGTATTCATTCGGTTGTTACAAAATTTCTACGATAACTATCATTATTCGGTTATCACACCAACAAGTATCATATACAGACACCAATATGTTATACATATTTCCTATAGTCAATGCAACAACCTATTACTTTTCGGTTATAAGAATCGTATTTTATATTTACGAAATTTAAAGCAGTCGAAAACGGATTTTGTATTCATTCGGCTGTTACAAAATTTCTACGATAACTATCATTATTCAGTTATCACACCAACAAGTATCATATACAGACACCAATATGTTATCTATTTCCTATAGTCAATGCAACAACCTATTACTTTTCGGTTATAAGAAACGTATTTAATATTTACGTGATTTTAAGCAGTCGAAAACGGATTTTGTATTCAAAACCTGTCACCAAAATATGCGAATTTCTGAATCTTTCATGCATATTCTACAATATTCCATAATCTTCCATTTGCCTTTTAACAATTCCATTTATCCAGTGTGTGTGTGGGAAATCAGCTCAAGTATTACTGAAAAATCACAGAAATCGTGTTGACTTTTAATATTTCCATTAACTATGTTTTATAATTTAAGTTATATATTGGACAATTTTAAAGCCATTATAGTTATCAATTGAATCATATAACTATATAACTATAGTAAATCAAATACTTTTTATTATATAGATCTATGAACTTAAAATGTATATGTTTTGTCCTTCTTAAAATGCATTCAACTTATTTTACCTTCACAACGACCATATTTCTCAAGTGTAGAGTGGCCTTACAACCACTTAACAGATTAATACAAACACTAAGTGTCTCTTTTATTTTATTTATCGAGGTCAAATTTACGGTTTGATACCCACACAAATGGTGGCCAAAGAATACGTATGAACAAATTTATTTTTATTCTGTTAAGTGCGTTGGATCAGACTCTTCTTTTCATACATCTTTTCTTGTTTTATGTTGCTATTAAGTAAATACACTTTCTTGTCATTGCCCTTTTAACAACCAAGAATGTGCTTATGTTTTTCGTTTTTTTTTTTTTGTTGTTATAAATGTCTATCAAATTTATCGTATTTATTTCATGAATTTTCATAATTTTGGGCACTAAATTTGAATGTTATTGCATTACGTATATTGTATATTCAAAAATTATATAGCTAAAACTGATGAACTACTCAGATATTTTCGAAAAAGTGTAAATTTGGCATTAAAGAGGCATTCAATTCATTATTTCAACAGTTGTTTAACTTTTTAGTCAATTTACGATTAAAAATTCACGATTAAAACTGACCCTAGTATGAGAACACAGTGCATCAAAATTATTTTACAATCTAATAAAGGTTGATTGTAAAATGTTGAAATCGAGAACCAACCCCAGAAATTTGTATGGCAGGTTCGAGGCAGTTTAAAAAAGACAAAAGCAGATAAACAGCGTAGTTTGTATCACAAGATGTCTATTTTCTACCCGTTCCCAAAGTGAATCTGCCGTTAATCTGCCATTAAAATTCCACCAAATTTTACATATTCCCGAGACAACATTTTGGCATTTTTCATGAATATTTCGGGCATATTTCCGGCAAACACACAGATAAATGGAATATTTTGGGAAGTGTATAGCAGGTTGTAAAATTTTGTGGATTTTTAGTGGCAGCTTTACGGTGTATTATAGGAACGGGTCGAAAACAGACAGCTTGTAATACAAACTCCGCCTTTGTTTGAAATATATAGAAAAAATGATTCTAAACTGCCTACACCCTGCCAAAACTTTTGTCTGGTGCCCGAGACAAAATTTTTGACATTTTTCAGGAATGTTTCGAGCGTATTTCCGGCAAACGCACAGCTAAATGGAATATATTGGGAAGAGTATAGCAGGTTGTAAAATTTGATGGAATTTTAATAGCAGATTTTCACCACATTTGGTGAATGGCAGACAACAGACAGCTAATGATACAAACTCCGCCTTTGTCTCTTTGAAATATATCTAAAAAATGTTTCAAAAATACCGCAACCCTGCCAAAAATTTTGTCTGCGGTGCCCCGAGACCATTTTTTTGTTATTTTTCAGGAATATTTCGGGCAAACAAACAGATAAATGGAATATTTTGGGACGTCTTTCTGTTAAATAAGTAGAACTGAAAGTTGTTATGTTTTTTACGAGTCCACCTTTTTTTTCATAGGCAACCCGAGACAAAATTTCTGGCATTTTTCAGGAATATTTCGGGCATATTTCCGGAAAACACACAGCTTAATGGAATATCTTGGGAAGTGTATAGCAGGTTGTAAAATTTGATGGTATTTTAATGGCAGATTCACGCCATATTTTGGGAATGGGCAGACAACAGACAGGTTTTGATACAAACTCCGCCTTTGTTTGTTTGAAATATGTTGAAAAAATTTTTCATAACTGCCTCGAACCTGCCAAAAATTTTTTGTGGGGAATATTTATAAAATGGGTGTGTTTAAATTCTTTTTAATAATGGTGATATATGGACTGAGATTTGTTGATTTCAAGAAAGGGGTCCTTTATTTATATATTATATTTATACTTTATTTATTAAAAAAAAACATTTTATCTCAATTAGACTAAAAATTCTGTGTAGCCAAGTTGTTGTGGAGTAAACGAACTTTAGATCTGAGACCTCGAATCAAAAGATGGCTAATAAACATTGTTCTTTAGAAAGGTCGAGTAGTCTTCGGTCAATTTCTACTAGAGTGGTAACCTAACAGTTTCGTAGAAGAAATCGACAAACCAAATATTACAAATACCATTTTGATTCAATTAAGCTACCTAATAACACAACCTTTTGTATTTCGTTTAAATTGCAAACAAAACTTTATCTATTATTGCCTTGATTTTGATTGCTTTGGACAGCATTCAATTTTTTTTTTCCAAAAACTGCTGACTACTTTGTTTTTATTCGTAACTTAACCTAAGCCATTTATAGCTATGCATTATGAATACAGCACGCAATTCAAAGCTATTAAATCTATGGCAAATCCACTTAAAACATTAGTATCCATTACAAGCGAAAACCAACGAACCAACCAACCACCAAAAATGCTACACGCCACAGCGCGTTTTCCAGCAACTCTAATTCAGCGGAGCAGCAGCATCATTGCGATGCCATCAACGTATCAATAAAAATAAATGACAAAGAAAATTATTTTGGAATACGCCGGAGACGTAGCACGCATTTTTCACGCATTGGCTATAAATTTACAAAATGCCAAAGCGGGCAAAAAATATAAGGCTGAAGATGAAAAAAATGTGGGCAGCCATAAAATCTCTTTTCAATTCCGCACACATAGCGTGGTGGCGGTGGTCGCGTCGAAAAATCAAGACGTTAAGCGGCACATTAAATTCCAATAGTCAGTGGGGCAGTCAGTCAGGCAGACATCCAGGACCATTACCAACAGACACCCATCCAATGCACGAACCCACGAATCCAACCAAAATACCAACCACTAAAGCAACACTGACTCGAACAACATAATCATCATATGCCACGTGTTCCATAAAATGGTTACATTTCAGAAATACCGTTAAAATAAGTAGGCTCGTAAACCGCACGCACCATTAGCTACACTGTGTCTCTCGGAGCCTCTCACCGTAATCCCGCCGTAGTAACACAGACATCGCTCTCAGACCCATGCCAGTTTGCCACTGACACCCTTTAGTTGGTGCTCCGTTACCTCTTAGTTATTTGCACCGTTCCGTTCTCCTCTGCGCGCCTCAGTTTCTCTTTTGATTTTATTGACTGCGATAAAGGAAGCTGCTTTTAACTGTATTATCCTTGAGCAATCAATAGCATATCCGCGTTTTCCGGCCATGTCAGCAACATTTGCTCGTGCTTCTGCCGTTTTTCCGCCTTTTGCTGCTTTGTGGCTCTTCGTCGCTTTTTCTAATCGTTATACTTTGCTCTTCTCTTTCCGGTTCTTTCGACTTTTAGGCATCGTGATGTCAACCTCATATCAGGCCACAAATGTTTACAAACCATCGGAGGCTAAAGTGCGACGTGTACAAACACCGCCGCAATATGGCGCCGCAACAACAACAACATTGTCAGCCGCAGCAGTAGCAGCAGCAGCAGCATCGGAAACAGTGGCCGCATCCTCTTCGACAGCATTGCTGACATCCTTGAATCAGCATCATAATCAGCATCATAATCAGCAACAGCAGCAGCAACAACATCAACGACAGCAACAAACACGCGCAATGTTGCCAGATCATCGCATGAAACCTGATTCGCATGGTAAGTAGTTGACGTCCGTCATAATAAACATCAGCAACATTATTGCCACTAAACCACCCACCCACCAACCACATCTATATCTACATCGAAACCAACACATACTAATACACTTATAATAATACTATATCCTACACCCACACATGCCACGCATTTCTTTTAGTCCTTAGTCCTTTATAGTACTCATCCCTGTAACACGCACGCACAAACACTCATAATTTAGTAGTATTTACTTTGTTGTAGCTATTGTAGTTGTTCTTCTACTTCTTATTATTAATATTATCGCCATGAATATCCTGCAAGACATGTCCTTGTAAACTGGATTTCCTGTTTGCGCATTTTCTGTTTCATTCTTGTGTCTGTCTAATTGGCAACGTATTTATTTATTATTTAATATACACAGCCATATAGCATATTTATAGTTTCTGCACATCTTCATTATTATATTTTTTTCTGTGCTTTTAATACCTACTACATATATTATACTTCTTATTATTATCTACCACATATCTCATAAATGTATTTCTCTATTAATTGCGCATGTAGTTGTTTGCTTTTTACTTTATTCCACCGTAAATTATGTATCATATTTTATGTCTTCCATCTATAATCGATTTTTCCTTTATTACTTCCGTTGCGGCATAACTTTTGCCAATGTAGTTATCATTCTTGTTTTTTTCCTTTTGAATTTATGTTGATTGATTTGTATTGATTACATACTTTGTTCTCTGACAATATCAATTTATTTTGTTCCATTTTGTTTTCTATTTGAGCCGTAAGTCATTAAGCTGTCTTATTATGGCTAATATAGTTTTGTCATTTTAGTTTGGTAGTCTTACTTTTATATATTCGCATAGCAAAGTTTTCGGTTCGACAAATAACTTTTATAATTTAATAGAACTTTTGTGGAACAATTCTTGAAATTATTAGTTTCATTAGTACCTTACTTTACTAGTGAAATACCATACTATAAATGGATAAAACATGATTTATGTCAAATGTTGTGTTTGCCATGGACTTCCCATACATATAATTCGTGGTTGCTGACTTTGACTGCATATTCTGTTTTTTCCTATTACGTAACGTTTTTATGAAAATTTGTTCTCGATATTTTAGACCACTTTTTAGAATTATAAAATTACAGTCACTTACACAAGTAGATTTCCAAAAAACTGTAAATGCAATTTTTCTTTCAATTATCAGAACTAATTACAATATACCGACAATACTTTTATACTATTAGTCTTTAAGATATTTGAATCTCAATTCGAAAAATATTGATTTTTAGACTATTTTTAAACGATTTTTTAGCATGTTGAATTCTGTAATAAATAAGAAAATGATTAATGGTTATGTAGTACTAACTTTTTTGATCAGTTCTCATTTTTAAAATATCAACACAATTTCCGTTAAAAACTGTTTAAATTTAAAATACTTGTATATTTTACAAACAAATTACTGAACATCTTAAAAATAGTTTTTGCAATTTTCTCAAAAACGTTTTTTATTAGAAAAAATTGTGTATGCAGTCAAACTCAGCACCAGCGAATTATATAAAATTGATTTATGGGATATAATGTTGTAATCGATATTATGTTCCATACAGCTTCAATCTCCGAGTACCAATGGTATCGCGTTTATAGATTTAATAGTATTATTTCCATTTCATTTTTGTCCGGTAAGGTTTAAGTTTAGCTTCGAACAACGCTTGGAAACTAAACATAAATTGAATACAGTTTTTGTTTCCAGTTCATCTGTATTTGGTAGAATTTTTGTATAGTTTGGGACACCGGTTGAAATCAAAACAGATATTTAGTCCAGTATGCTGTCAAATTTTCTCTTTATTTTTTGTCGAAAAACGTACATTTTTTTGTTCGTCTTTGTTTTATTCGACCCAGTGATACACAGGTTTTTTTTTTTTGTAAATCTCGCCTTTTTCGACTTTGTTTTATTTGAATTTAAGGTCATCAGAAAAATATTGTTATGATATCGAGGTGAATGTGCAATTTTTGACATTTGGGTTTTTTTTACATTTTTGAATGTAGTTTATCCTCATGTCCTTAGTAGAAATTTTGGTAGGGCCATGGTCATGAAGTGATCATGTCATTATTTGAGGTGATCGGGATATGACGGGGCCCATAATGTCATTGTAACGCAGTGTCCTGATCATGTATTGACCTCAGGCCATGATCATGTACTGATCGGGCAATTCCCCATTTTAATATTTACCCGACAATTGCCTTGTCTGAGCCCGAGCATAATAGGGTTTCTCTCATTAATCTCGATCATTGCCTGATACTAATTTCGTTATGAGGAACAAATAATGTAGCTATGTTCGGGAACATTGACTGTTTAAGTAATGTAAATCCTGCTATGGTAAACATGATAAGGGCATGCAAAGGCAATGATCATATTTTCTCTAATAGGGCTTACCCAACGAAAACCCGATCATTTCCCGATGGCGCATCGGGCAAATTTCTACTAGGGGTATGCTATACCAAAATTGCGTGTCATTTTGTTGGATATTTTTGAAAATTGAAAATTTTGTCATGCCAAAAGGGCGAATCTTTTCATTTTTTGCTATAACTCTTTAATGGTACAAGAAAAACAAGTGATACAATACAGTAGAACAATTATTAGTTTATTTTTAAAGCACCTATCGATCTGCATCATTAATTAAAAATATTTTTACAAACATTATTTTGCCATTTGTTATTTGCAGGAAAAAAATGTTTGGCAAATTATTTTTAAATAATGATGCCAGTCGATGGGGCTTTAAAAAGAAAAAATTCATACCTTTACACCACTTGCACCAATAAAAAATTGTAGCAAAAATACGAAGAAATTGGAAAAATTGAAAATTTTGTCATGCCAAAAGGGCGAATCTTTTCGTTTTTTTACTATAACTCTTTAATGGCACAAGAAAAAATAGTGATGTAAGGGCAATTATTATTTATTTTCAAAGCACCTATCGAACTGCATCATTAATTATAAATATTTGTTATAGCAAAAAAAAAACGAAAAGATTCGCTGTTTTGGCATGACAATATTTTAAATTTTTCCAATTTCTTCGTTTTTTTGCTATAATTTTTTATTAGTACAAGATAAAATAGTGGTGTAAAGATATTAATTGTTTGTTTTTAAATCACCTATCGATTGGCATCATTATTTAAAAATATTTCGCCAAACATTTTTTCCTGCAAATAACAAATGGCAAATTAATGTTTGACAAAATATTTTTAATTAATGATGTCAATAGATAGGTGCTTTAAAAGCAAACAATTAATTATTACTATTTTACTTTTATCTTGCGCTAATAAAAAGTTATAGCATATAAACAAAAATATATGGGTTTTGATCAGGATATAGCCTCACAAAATCCGTATTTATAATTCAGTAGGTTGTCCAAATCTAAAGATATTTTATACACGTTATAATAATTTCTGAATAAACCAAAATAACAGAAAAATTGAAAAAAAAATATAAATTTTGCTAATTTTTAAAGTCCTTCAAACTTTAAAATTTGATTTCTCAACTTTTTTAAAAATGCACATTCACCCCTTATGCCCGTAACTTCAACGAATAGATATCTACTGGTGCTTAGTTATCTATCGTGTAAGCAAAATTTCGTAACTTCAACGCATAGTTAAGGAGTAAAAACACCGGATAGGTAAGAGATATCTGTTCGGTACGAACACCAATAGATATCTACTCGTTGAAGTTACGGGCATTAGGCAAGATAGTGACGATATTAAAATTGTTTTAAAAATTTATTTAAAAGTTGATTGTTTATTCAAGCTTTATAATCAAATCGTTTCAGTGTTCCGGTTTCATGTTATGGTTTGAAGTTACAGTTTCGATTTAGGTTTTTTTATACACCTTATTTTTTGTTCAGAATTTCATTATTTGTATCAAAAAAAAAATAACGAATTATTTTACTCACACAAGAACTGAATCCCAATTACGTACCTAAAATTTTGAACAATAATAATAATAAAAATGAAAAATAGATAAAATTAATGGTTTTATTCGAAATTGTTTGTAAACTCAGAAAATAATATCATAAAATGAATAGTTTTTTAACTATTAAAATTAGTCAATATGATCTACCATTAAATACTGCAAAATACTGTAAAACTAATATTGAGTTTATATGAAAACATTTGTTTTGTATATAATATAAATCAATAATTTAAATGGTATTTTATGAGGGATTCAATTCGATTTTGAGAATGACAAGAATTTCCATCGAATTATCTTTCCATGATCGTACCAAATATTTTGAAATTATTTTCTTTGGTATCAGAAACAACAGAATAATACGAAATAATTATTTGATATTCATTTGATTTAAGAAGGGACAGTCCACACAAGAAAAACACTGAAAAAGTCAGTAAAAACAATAGAAAATATGCGATTTTGAAAAATCACTTTTACGCTCAGATAAAATCGCATAAAATCCCATTAAAATTTGTCAATAGAACATAAATTGATTTAATAGTATACAAAAGATAAATCATTTCATATCAATTCAGAAATAATTCTATAATATTTTGTAGTATTTAATTAGATTTGCCGATTGAATTAATAGTATTATCCTATTGACTATTGATTATGCAATTGTCTAATTTCAATAGTAAAAACTATTAATTATATGCTATCTTTTTTTTTGTAATTGTAATGTTGATTTTTAATTTAAAATTTTTCGCAAATAAATTATTCGTAAAAACTCAGAATATCGATTTTGAGTTTTATATAATTTTCATTTTAACTCATCTAATATTTCTTTAAGAAACTTGAGCATATATAAAGGGTTTTTCAATAAGAGCGCTACAAAAGTTTTTTTCAAGGGTTTTTCAACAGGGACGCTACAAAAGTAGAGCGACAGGGACAGCAAACGACGCCATATTTCTTGCCGCTCTTTTGACATTTCTCTTCAGTAAGGTTTGCCATTTCATGATGGAAAGATATACGAGCCAACAACGAGTCAAAATTATTAAAATTTACTACCGAAATTCGAATTCGTATATGGCAAACCTTACTGAAGAGAAATGTCAAAAGAGCGGCAAGAAATATGGCGTCGTTTGCTGTCCCTGCCGCTCTACTTTTGTAGCGTCCCTGTTGAAAAACCATTTACCATTCCAATTCAATGCATTTAAGTGGACTACTTTAATTTTTCAGGACTTTTTCGGCGAATCCAACTAAATAAAATTTTTTATATTCCCATTATTTTTAACGTAATGCACAAAATAAAACAATACCATTAATTATTCCTTTCTTATTACGTTGTTGAACTCTGCACAGACTAAAGAACTTTGCACCTGTTTCTGTGAATATTTCCACTTAGCCTGGGGTTTTCTTCGATAATTGGCAACATTTTCTTTATAGGGATTTTCGAGCTCTCTTCAGTTTCTCTGTTCCCTGTATCAAGCGTATCCAGACACCTCGACGTATTTGACGCAGAATTATCTGCCCATATGTGCGCCTATATATCATCATCACCATCGTCGTCGTCATCATCATCATCATCATCATCAGGATCTTCTTCATCTTCATCATATACAAAAGATACAAATGATTTATTGCAACAAAATGTCTGTCGATATCGTGGCGATAAAATAATAAAATATCGTTTGTTACTCATTTTGCGTTATTTCTCACACAATCGCTGTCATGCTCTCACAACTCTTTTACACATTTGCTCGCTCTCGTCCTGGCTCACTCACTCACCCGTTCTTTTATTCAGTCAGTCGTAGTTTATTCTGAAATTAATATTGATTTATTGGGCACATTGACTACAACGTCCGTGTCGACCACGACGACGATGATGATGAATCGGCCACCAACTTATACAGCTTACAACAACATCACATATGCTCGTTTGCTCTTGCTCTCATTACTCCTCGATGCTGCTGCTGCTCTACTCTTCACTCTGTCTGAACTGCTGCGTTCGGTTCGGCGCGCCCCAGTCAATCCATTTATATGCACTGCAAGCTCATTACGTTGGCCCCAATTTAACGCCTCACTTTGCAATTTTCGTTTGATAAAATATATAGGAGCAAATAATAATAATAAAAAAAAATGTATAGAGTAACAAACGCGAAAATCTCTGCTGCCATTGAGTCAAATATTTATGGCTTCGGTTGGTGTTTGACAAGAGGGTAGCGTGTTCTATATGGCAGGGGTATTTTTATGCTAGGGGTCTCTTTATGTTTTCGGTGGGGGTTTTTCGTTCGCATTGTTGGGTATTGCTTAATTTTTATTATCATGGCGTCACAAAAGCACGTGCTGCTGGATGGAACCTGTTTTAATTTACGTTCGATGATTATAAATGAACGAGCGCGAGACAATCAGACGGACAGACAGATGGAGGTATGGACAGACAGCATTGACGTCGTTGTACGCTGATGAACTATAACCTTTCGGTAATATTTTATGGCGCATAAAACGTTTTGATGCACAAAGAGCAAATACAAATAATTTAAAAAGTTTTGTTTTTTTTTTATATTGAGTTGAACAATTTTTTCTACCTTTGGTAAAAATTAATTATTTCGGTAAAAGTTTCAAAATCTTTTTCCGAAATAATTAACTTTTAACAAAGGTAGAAAAAATGCTTCAACTCAATATAAAAAAAAAAAAACAAAACTTTTTAAATTATTTGTATTTGCTCTTTGTGCTTTTAATTCATAAAATGATTTAATTCATAAAATGAAAAAAATTGAATGAATTGATTTAAAAAAAGTATTTTAATATTTTAAAATAAATTTCAGAGCTCCAATTCATAAAATTTTGAATGTATATTATCGAATTTCAAAATATTTTATTAAATTTTAAACACTCGATAAGAATGTTTATATAATATGGACAGATTTTTAAGTATCATTTTAATGAATTGACTTTTTAAAAGATTTTTTTTTTGCAATTGCTCTAAAATAGACATATTTATGGCTGGGTCGAGGAAGTTTAGAAACATTTTATCAGCAGATATTAATATAGACGGAGACATAGACGGAGTTGGTATCAATAGCTACATATTTTCTGTTCATAACTAAAATATACAGAGAATCTTTCCTACGCAAATATCTGGCATTTTTCAGGAATATTTCCAGCATATTTCCGGCAAACACACAGATAAATGGATATTTGTAAAAAGTGTATGGCAGATTATCAATTTTAATGGAATTTTAAGGGCAGATTCCCGGCATATATTGTGAAAGGACAGAAAACAGAATGATTTTGATAGAAATTCCCTTTTTGGCTGCTTAAGATCTTTCGAAAATACGTTTTTAAACTGCCTTGAGTCTGCTTTTTAATGTCCATGGTGCCTTTAAAAGTCCACAAAATTTTACAAGCTATACACCAAATGCTTGCACTTATCTAACTGTATGCCTGGAATATTCCTGAAAAATGACAAAAATATTAATTTGAGGTTTAATATTTCAGAACCACTTAAATCTTTTGTATAATGTGATTTTAAGTAAAGACATATCGTCACTGAAATGCCAAAAGGGCGTATGTGTATTTTTAAAAAATGTCAAATTATAAAGTTTGAATTGCTTTTAAAATTAGTGAAATTTTTTTTTGTTAGTTTGGTTTATTCATCAATTAGCACATAATGTTTTTAAAGTTTCTTTTAATTTGGACAACTTTCTGAATTATAAATACGGATTTTGTGTGGCTATATCCTGACCAAAACGCAAATATTTTTCTTTTTTTTTTACATAACTTTTAATGGGTAGAAGATCAAATAGTGATGTAATGGCATTAATTGTTTGTTTTTAAAGCCGCTATCGACTGGCATCATTATTTAAAAAATATTTTTTCGAAGTTTTGTTATTTGCCAGACAAAATTTTATATAATGATGCCAATCGATAGGTGCTTTAAAAACAAACAATTCATGCCTTTACACCCCCATTTTATTTTGTACCCAAGAAAAGTTATTGCGAAAAAACGGAAAGATTCGCCCTTTTGGCATGACAAGTTTTTCAAAATCACCCCTTAGGTTTTATCTTTTTTGGCTAGAAATATCCAACAAAACCACACACGATTATGACATAGTATACTTGAGGAAAAACTATATTAAAAAATGTAAAAAAAACGCAAATGTCAAAAATTACACATTTGCCCCTTTCGCATGATAGTGACGCGATATGTAAATGAAGCAAATTACTAAAATTATTTATAAAAATGTTGTTTTGGAAATTTATTTATATATAATGAACAAAGGTTAGAATATAGAACTATAAAGGTTTCTCTTTCCATAACATTCAACTGATATTCTTAAAGGTGAAAGATAAATGTTATTGTTAAGGATTTTTAATACTATCAAATCTATTTAAATTAAAGGTTTTTGTCACCAATTTGAAACGCTTTTCCGCTATTCATTTTCATTTATCTGGAAGGTTATATTAAATTCGTTTAGTAGAACTTGAACTGATTAAATTCAATTTAAAAATTTGTATTTGGTATTAATGGAGTGTGCGAATTGTTCTAAGAAAAGTGGGAATGTCGAAAAGTTAACATTCTGAGAAATGGTTTTACTAAATTCGAGCGATATTAAAAGATGTAGAAAAAACAATAAAGGGTTTTTCAATAAGAGCGCTACAAAAGTTTTTTTCAAAGGGTTTTTTCAAGGGTTTTCTTGCCGCTCTTTTGACATTTCTCTTCAGTAAGGTTTGCCATTTCATGATGGAAAGATATACGAGCCAACAACGAGTCGAAATTATTAAAATTTACTACCGAAATTCGAATTCGTATATTTTTCCATCATGAAATGGCAAACATTACTAAGAGAAATGTCAAAAGAGCGGCAAGAAATATGGCGTCGTTTGCTGTCCCTGTCGCTCTACTTTTGTAGCGTCCCTGTTGAAAAACCCTTTACTTATAAAAATACTTCTTTTAAATGATCTCTAAGGCAGAGCATTAATGCTTTAATCCCAATTTTAACAATTTAAAAATCATCTCCACCTACCTCATATGTTGCTAACCAAAAAAATTCATGTTCATCAACAACATTCCATCAGCTTTGCTCCAACCAACAACTTTCAACCCCCCTCCAATCAACAACTATTTTAATTAAACTATAAAAAAAAAACAACAAAACTCCCTCTAGAATCACCAAACAGTTCACCAACAACCACTTCAACTACAACAACGCCGCCACCGCCATCAGCTGCAACAACAGCATTAACCATCGCTGCAACACCGACGCAGGCGGCGGCAACACGTGTGCAGCAACAACTTTCACCACAACACAAAACACCCACAAAACAGACGCGACAGCGTGCCGCACGTGCAGCCAACAAAACGACACCCAACAAAAGTGTTAACAGCAACAATTCAACAACAACGCAAACACCAACAACTACTCTATTGTGTGATGTTGCAGCAACACCACCACCGACGCCAACAACAGTAGCAACAGCAGAACCGCTGGGTCGCTCCTTTACAGTTGGCGAACTTATCTGGGGCACCGCACGCGGTTACCCCGCCTGGCCGGGCAAAATTGTGCGCATGCCCGAAGGCATCTGCAGCCCTTCGTCGCTGCTGCTGCAGTCGGAGCAGGTCTGGGTACAGTGGTTTGGCGGTGCGGCGGGTCGCACGAATTCTGAGCTGGTGGCGGTCAGTTCGCTGCAGAGCCTCTCAGAGGGTTTGGATGCGCATCACAAGGCGCAGAAGGATACAAGAAAGTGAGCATCCAAAAAAATAGGTCCTTTGATTTCTAAGGGTTTAATAAATGCGAAGGTTTCCAATTTTAAAATTTTAAGAGTAATCCCTAGTAGAAATTTTCCGGGATTATGCAATACATGATCATGTCCTGTATATGTGACTTGTGGGTTTCTGACACGGTAAAAATACAATGATCAGTTCAGGTCAGGACCACATGTCAATTTCTACTAGTTTTATGTGCCATTTTTTCAGAGTATTATTTGCATTCAACTTTTAGAAATTTTATAAAGTTAGTGTATTTGCGTAAAACTTATTATTTTAATGAATGCGTAGTATTATTTTAATTTTATTTAGTGCATCATATAATTAAAATATTTTATAATTAATAGTATTAATAAATATTTAGTATGTTTTACCTATTTAGTAAATTATGAACTTTTCATTTGATAGTTATTCAGTCCAACTAATAAGCAAGGCACACATTTAAGTAAAACTAATCGATTTTTCCTATGGGCATCACACTAATTCCCCTTATTTTGTAAAACGAAACGAAAAGTGATTCATCAAAAATACCAGTGCCAGCTTTTGCTTTCTTTTTCATTTCGTCGTCATCTTTATTTCATTAAATACATTAAATACTGTAAGTTCTGACGTTTTTTCGACAAATCACTTTTTGTTTCGTTTTATAGGATAAAGAGATTAATTCTTTTACAATTCACGGGTGCTGATTTTAATTTCCGAAATAGTTTCGATATTGTTACGAGATCAATGCGAATAGATGGAGAAATCACACGATATCGGACACATTCTCGATATGGAGCGTCAAATGGGACCTTCATGATAGGTAGATATCGATGTGTTATGTCAGTGTTTTCTTGACACGAGAATTTCTCGAAATCTGAACGATGAAAAATAATGAATTTTCGAGATTTCTTCAAATGCTATTTGCAATATCGATGTTATAAATGTTTAAATATCGTACCTTGATAAAATCACAGTCTGAGTTTCGATTCAATGTCGCTGTGAGACTGTTTCGAGATGTCGAGTAATTCATTCGATCTAGATTACACTACAATTCGTTTATACTACATTTCATTCTAAGATTTACGCAGATATTGTAAAGAGATAATGAAGTTTATTCGAAACTAGAAAAATAACGATTCTGGATTGATATCGCATCGAATATCGAGATTGATTCAAAGAACATTACTGCGATGTACGCAGATATCGTAAAGAGATAATGAAGTTTATTTGAAACGAGAAAAATAACGATTTTGGATTGATATCGCATCGAATATCGAGATTGATTCGAAAAACATTACTGCGATGTACGCAGATATCGTAAAGAGATAATGAAGTTTATTTGAAACGAGAAAAATAACGATTCTGGATTGATATCGGATCGAATATCGAGATTGATTCGAAAAACATTACTGCGATGTACGCAGATATCGTAAAGAGATAATGAAGTTTATTCGAAACGAGAAAAATAACGATTCTGGATTGATATCGCATCGAATATCGAGATTGATTCGAAAAACGTTACTGCGATGTACGCAGATATCGTAAAGAGATAATGAAGTTTATTCGAAACGAGAAAAATAACGATTCTGGATTGATATCGCATCGAATATCAAGATTGATTCGAAGAACATTACTGCGATGTACGCAGATATCGTGAAGAGATAATGAAGTTTATTTGAAACGAGCAAAATAACGATTTTGGATTGATATCGTATCGAATATCGAGATTGATTCGAAAAACATTACTGCGATGTACGCAGATATCGTAAAGAGATAATGCAGTTTATTCGAAACGAGAAGAATAACGATTCTGGATTGATATCGCATCGAATATCGAGATTGATTCGAAAAACATTACTGCGATGTACGCAGATATCGTAAAGAGATAATGAAGCTTATTCGAAACGAGAAACATAACGATTCTGGATTGATATCGCATCGAATATCGAGATTGATTCGAAAAACATTACTGCGATGTACGCAGATATCGTAAAGAGATAATGAAGTTTATTCGAAACGAGAAAAATAACGATTCTGGATTAATATCGCTTCGAATATCGAGATTGATTCGAAAAACATTACTGCGATATCGATGTTATAAATTATTAAATATCGTATTTTTTCCTTAAATTTTGTTGTACGAAATTTTTTTTTTTAAATATTAGAGATCGAACTTTTTTATCACAGTTAGTTTGAGAAAACTTCGATCATCGAAGAGCTCCAAAACATGGCTGACAGGGTTATACTGAAAATGTGTATGAGTCCATAGGAAATTTTAGAGTAATTTGGCTTTTTCACGAATTTAATGTATGAGAAATTTATCAAAAAATTTGAAACTATTAGTTAGGCTGCTTATTCTTTTAGAACATATTTGTTATAAATTTAATAGCTTTACATATTTTTGAAAAATTTTTGCATGTTTTAATTGAAACTGAATTTGAGAACATGTCTGATATTTGTAGTATTTTTAGTTTATTTAGTTGTACTATTTTATTCTATTCAAAACACGATTTATAATTTTTATTCCAAGTTGTTTATATAATATTTTTGATATTTTTATGTTTATTTTATTTAATAATTAAATTATTTTATATATTTTAAATAACATAACATTTAAGTATATCATTTTTATTCTTATCAAAAAAAAATTGATATTTTTATATAATTTTAACGTACACACAGAAAAATACTCTTTTGGCATGAGGTTGGAAAAACGAAAAAGTTAATTGTACCAACTATCTTCATTCGATTAAATCAAATTGTCTACAATTTTGTCGGCGGAACTCCCATATTAGCCAATACACTTGAAATATTAGTCTATACACACTCCCAATGGTTGTAAATCTGTACTAAATTGTTCTAAAACAATTCGAAAGTGTTTGCAGTACTAACTACTACTCTTTTAAACTCATTTAAACAATAAAAACCAACTAAACGGTTGAGCGAACCGAATAATAATTTGGGAAAAGTGGACTGCGAGCCGAAAGGTCCCCGGTTCAAGCCTGGACTGGGGCTAACAACATCTTTTCATAGAAACATTTTTCTATACCGCGCTACCTCTCGGCAGGAAATGGCCAACCACGGGAGCAAAACATTGCCTATGAAAAGCTCTCATGCGCCGTTCGGATTCGGCAATAAACTGCTCACCACTTTGAGTACAAATATAACACGCACAGCTCAAAAAATGTTGAGAGAGTTCGGCCTAAGTTCTTATAGGACTGTAGTGCCAAACTGTTATATGAAGAGTTGGTTGGCGAAACAAATCTCTATTTTGTGTGTAATAACTCGAAAATGTCTATCCAAAAGTTCGTTGTATCATACTAAATTCGCGAATTCATTTTCTATACTGAGATATCATATTGATTAATTGTTTTCTGTAGTCAACATTTATATTGTTTGACCTGGCTAAAGATTAGTGGGTTTAAATTATTTGTGTTTCTTGTTAATATTTTAATTGAATTTTACCATTTTTGTGCTGAATAAATATAGTATGTTCCAGTTTTCGATCAAATTTTAAACGAATGTACGATCCATTATAATCAGTTCACAATAGATGTTTCGAACATGGATCAGCTGTTTTTTTTTTACAGCAAACCGTTCGTTTTGCAATTCCTGATTTGACATGAAAACGGTGATTTTAGAGTTTTATATATCGAAAATTTATCATTACTGAAAGTACGCAATTATTATTAAAAAGTATTATAAATATTTTATTTTATAAAATAAATGATTTATTAATTTATTAAAATTTTATTAATTTTATTTAAGATTTATTTATATTTTTATAACTCTATTTACGTTTTTTATATAAATATTTATATTTTTGCAATAATTTTGAAAATATTTATTTAAAAAAAAAAAAATACATGATTTTTTTATTAATTTTATTTTATTTTTTACTTTTCTTTTTTCTCATCCATGCTTATTTCCCACATCAATGTTGTGTTGTACACACCTCCCAACTACAAATACCAAAAATACAACACAAACATTTCACCAACAAAAAAAACAACAAAACCTTTACACATAAAAAAAAAACAAAATAAAGGAGTCGAAAATTAAATTCACAACTTGATCGTGCCATACAAGAAGCAATGACCGAATTGGATCGTATTTCAGCTACTTCAACAACCATGCCGACTGCAACTACAACAGCAGCAACAACACCAATCAACATCAAGTCGCAGCCACAACAGCAGCCAACATCCACATCGCACAATAGCAACAACTCAAGTCCCAATCGTCAGAAGCGCGGCACAACACGTTCCACAGCTGGCTACACAATTGTGCCAGCAACCAATGCCTCTAACAACAGCAACAACATTTCAACCACAACATCAACAACAAATGTCAGCAACAGCAGCGTTCAGCCGCGTTCCAAACCAATACGAATTGCACCCGCGCCACCTGCTGGCGTAAATGCCAACAACAATAATAATTCACCAACAAAAAATTTGAGTCTTTTGGCAGCGACGCAGCAACAACAGCAGCAGCACCAACAACAACAACAACAGCAACAGACAGCCAAATGACCCGCGGAGTCATGCGCTCAAGTCTCCTGGTCGATGCAAACCTACACCCTAGTCATTCACAATAAATGAGTGGATGCAGCGGCAGAGGCTCTATTGTGAACTCAGCAACAGCTGTTACTATTTTTAGTACTACTACCATTAATTTTAGTACTATTAATTTCAGTACTACTATTATTTGTTTGCTGTGTTTTGTACATCATTGGCTGTAGACGAAAGGCGCATAAACTCTACTCTTTTAAAGTCCCCCCCAAAAAGACTTTATTTTGTATAGTTATTAAATATAATTCTTGCTATTCGCTTAATTATTGTATAAATTAGTATTAAAGTGTAATTTTGTATTTGTATAGTTTTTAAATAATTTTAAATTTAATATTAAACTAAGTTTAAAATACTTTTTGCATAGCAATAACTTTTCAAAACATTTTGAAACTCATGTCTATGCCTTATTAATTCTTGTAAATACTTTGCTACAAAAGTAACGCTTTCTTTTGCATAATTTTATTTTATTTCTGTTTTTATATAATAAACAAAAACAAAAATAAAATACTATGAACTATAAGTGAATTTTTCGTTAGAATTGTTAATTTAAGAATCTCATCGAAACTTTGATGCTGGCTGGGATATTAATTACATACTATATATATTTTTTTCTATTGTTGTTTTTTTTTTTTTAATTTTGGTTTTTATTTATACCAGTCTTATTTAAATTTGTTATTTATTTGCTTGTTGGTTTATTGCGTATATTTGTTGACTGGGTTCAACCCGCAATTGTTGAAATTATTGTTTTTTCTTTTTAAACACGTTTAGGTATAAGATGCAAAAACAAGATTAAAGAAAGAAAACCAAATTGTAAAAAATTAAATTTATATAAGTACCTATATTAAGAGCTATAACTATATTACTAAGTATGCATGTCCAGAGGATTTTTAATTTTCTTTTAAAAACTTATGCAGCAACAACTGTTAATACTTCGAATATCAATTTTATTAATTATTATTAGATCGGAAGATTATGACACGTTTGAATGAGTTCTGTATTTATCACCATATTCTTTATCAGCATCATCAAACTATTTAGCTATATCCGATTTTCTCTCCGTCTATCTGCTGAAATCACGATTACAGGAATACCCGATGAGGTAGTTCAATGAAACTCGGATCTATATTACTTGTGCGCTTATGCTTGGTGGCATAAAAAATGGGCGTGATCGGTCATCTTTTGATCTATATTCCGCCCCCTTTGTTCCAAACATCTGCATGAATGTACTTCAAAAGTCATTAACTAGTATTTCGAATACTTCATTAAGCTATGATGATATGAAAAACAAATACGAAATTCGTTACATCTACCCATGCGATTTAGATTAAGTATTATTTGCATAAATCTAAAGAACAATATTCTTTATTCTGAAATCCAATGAATGTAATATAATATTTTGAAATTCGTTAAAATACTTTTTTTGTTATTACCGCTTTAAAAAAAAACTAAAAATTTGTTAAAAATAATTTTATAATTTGTAGAATTATTATAATTTCTCTACTGTTAATTTATATATATTAATTAATTAAATATTTATTAAAAATAATTTAAAAATATTATGCAAAATTTTCTATGTACAAAACTAAAAAAAAAACATATTATATAAAAAAAAAAATATAAAACATATTATTGTTAATAATTTATTCTAGTTTTAAGCTACAATTTAAAGAACTTAAAATTTTAAGCACATATATAAAATGTTTTTGAATTAAACAATTAACATCACAACACAAAGAAATAGACAATAAAAAATTTTAAAAATATTTTGTGAACAATTTTTATAAGTAAACTATAAAAATAAAAAAATTATTACAACTGCAACAGCAAGAAAACAACATTTAAAATAGCATTTTATTTGTATGCAGCATTAATTTGTAAATATTTTATTATTATTTTTAAGCAATTATTTTATTAATAAATATAACAAATATTCAAATTAAAATATTTAAAATTAATAACTCTTAATATATAAAACTATTAATGTATATGTTATAAACATTTATTATAAACATTATTAGTAATCAAAGCAAAACCAAATAAATGCTATTAATTTCAATAATATTTAATGACGCTATATAAATATTATGCATATAAAATATAACTGTACAAAATGCACTTAAAAAAAATAATAAGAATAAAATCAAAAATGATAATATGCTGCTTAAAATACAATATATACGCAAAAATGCTTAATTCATTATTTTAGGTATTTTATAAAAATACATACTACATAGAATTTTCAGTATAAAATAAATATATTTCACAATTAACCACTTTATTATCTCAAATATGTTTATTTCACTTTGTATATTTAAACACTATATTCAATTATTTACTATTTAAAACAAAAATTAAGCTGAAAGCAGTTTGTTTTTCTTATTTTAATATTGTTTATTTACTTTTATTTTAATTATTTATTTATGTATAATATTCAATGTCTTCTCATGCGTTTGGCAATGAGCATAACTTTAAGAAATATTAATCTAAATGATGCATAAGGCATCACATCAAAAACTAATGCTATATAAATAACAAAAATTAAACGAAAATCCAAAATATAGAATGGCAAATAAATTACATAAAAAAAAAATTAAATTTGTATTTTTGATTTTCAAAAGAAGCGCTATCGTCAATAATATGAGTTAGTATTCTTGGTTTCAATTATAAAACTGTAACAAATCGATATATCAAGCAACTAGTCAAATATATAATACATAACATTTTTGGATTCAAAATAATGGTCGTGTCTTTGCGTCCAACACTCTCATTTTCTTTCATTCTGTAGTCGTCTTTAGCTTGAAAAGGAAATATGAGAAATGCTTAAGGGAATGCTTAAGACTTTCTGATAAATACAAAAAAAAGAAATATCAGACGCCTAGAAAAAAAGAATATCAGTAGACTTGGTATTTATATAACATGTTTTGTTTATAACTTCTGAACGCTTTAACTGATTTTCATAAAATTATTTTTAAACATTAGAACTGATGTCTGGCAACAAAGTTATAAAATATTTTCCACATCGGTCAATAAATAAAAATAAAATAAATCAATATAATATAATTTAAGTTTCATAATTTTTGATTCTTAAAAAAGAGGCGTGTCTGCTCAGTATACCGCTATTTATTATTTTTGTCATCATATACACTTATTTTACTATGCACTAGTAAAAATTTTATGTAAATCGCTTTAAGCGTTAAATAAATATACCAACAAAACCAATAGATTCAAACGGTTTGAATATAAAAGCCATATACGTTCATTAATTTTAATAATTTTGTTTTTGTATTTGAGCAACAAACATTAGCAAACATCCGCCAAAATTTTATAATGATCGCGTGTTTCATTATAATTACAAAAATCAATATATCAAACAAGTTGACAATATTTTAACATATTCCGTATTTCAATTAAAAATAATGGGCGTGTCTAATCGCCCACTTCGCCCTTTTATAATTTTTCATAATCAGCGATTTTTTAAGTTTACGTAGTCCAAATTTCAGGCAAATCGGTCAAACGGTTCAGTTTTTTTTTAGAAAAATAGTCAAACGCAACTAAACAATGTCTGTTCGTCTAAAGATTTTTTTTCCGAAAAAATCAAAATCGTAGAAATCGCCAAAATACCAGGCCCCCAGAATTCAGCAACACAACGCCGTTGAAATTTCGAATTTCCGACTGCGCAGTCGGCAGCAATCGACGCTGCCGATTTTTCAGAAATACCAGGCGCCCAGAATTTGCAGCAGGTGGCGATTTTTTTCGCGCCGAGTGGTTGTCGTATGCGCTAAATAAATGGTTTGTAACTTGGCTAAACGAAAGTGCGTGCAAAAATCTATTGCATACTTATGGGGATGTAATTGAAATTGCTGCCGATTAACAAAAACCATTGCATACTTTTGAAGGCAATAATAATTTAAGTTTCCGGTGCGCATTTGTGGGGCATACTTTTAGGCTGAAGTAATAAAAATGCTCTAGCATGCCTTTTAAGAACCCCAATGCAAAAAATTATATTAAATTAATGAAAAAAAAAATTAAAATTATTAAATTTTCACACGAACATAGTTTGATTTAATTTCTTTATTTATTATCATCATTTTTTATAATAAACATAATTATAATAATTTTAAAATTACGAATATAGTTTTTCATATTTTGTTTAGAAATAAAACGTAACTAAAAACTAGTGTTTTTTATTTTGTTGTGTTTAATGTGTGTCAAATGAATAAAAAACAAAATTATTTGCAATTCACAAATTTTTCATAAAAACTAACAAAACAAACGCGCGTAAGAAGTACGACGCATTTACTAATTTTTATCAACATCATTATCATTATCTTTTTCATGCGAACACATTGCATTTTTTTTTTAATTATTTTACAATTATATTTATTTGCATAATTAAATCAAATATTAACTTAGGCAAATGAAAGAAAAATCTAAATGAGAAACGCATGAAAACAAACTGTATTGGATTGATTTATGAATTTAGTGTTTTTGTTTGTTTCGTTTTTTTGAAATAATTAAAGCGTTTAAAATTTAAAATTACAACAAAATTAGCTGCTTACAAAGCAAACATTTTATAGCATAATTAGTGAAGATAATAAAAATATTTTTAAAGAGTTTACAACGTTTATAACTCACTGAAAATATTAAATTTTCTTTTTTTCGCGATTTGTGTATTGCAAGTGATAGCGATATCATGTATGTTTTAAGCTGTTTTTATTAACAAAACAGCGACTTATTAATTAAATGTTAATTGAAAAATAATAATAAACGAAAAAAATGAATAAAATTAAAAATACAGCAGTTTTGTTTCGTGTTGTTGCTTTTACACAAGACGGACGTGCCTTAGAAGATAGTTTTAAACCGTAATCAGTAATGTTTATTTTATATATATGCAGTTAGTAAGTAATTCTTTTTGTTTAACTTTAACATCATCATCATAATTTTGTCCGCATCATTATTATTTTATTTTGTATTGTATCATCAACTTGCAACGATTTTAAGCTTATTTTACAAATCGATCGACCGGTTGCTTTCAATAGTTTACATAAAAGGCTGGGCGTTTAAAGGATTCTTTTTATTTTTAATATGTGCTTGTTTTGTGTTACTTGTAACTGTTACTTATATTAGACAAATTTAAGCAAACGGCAAAAATTCAAATTACATATATTACTAGGCGTTGCAAAGGTATCAATCAAGCACATTTTAGACAACGCATCAAAATTATAAACGTACTAAATATTAAAAAAAAGTCTCACAACGATTTGGTTACTCTTAACTAAAACATTTAATAAGAAATATAAAAAATTATAAAAAAAAACTACTACTGCTTACAATTAACAGCAGGACGACGAAGACGACGACGATGATGATAGAATTTTTACACTTTACAACTTTAGTTTCTTTTTTTTGTTTTTTTTTTAGCATTGCGACCGACAGCTGAGGAACATTATTTTGTAATTTTTCAAAACTTTGCATAAAATCAGTTAAATAATTTGCGCTTTTCACAGAAATTCAGTTTATTTCTGTTTAATCATGGGGGGCTTGGCTTATATAAAAATTAGTTGTGTGAGCAAATTATACATACATTTTGCATTTGATTGGTTAACATTGTTAAAAAATATAGATTATATTATAGTTAATATAATATGTGAACGTGTGTTGGCAGGGAACGCACTCAACTATTTTATAATATATATATTAAATTAGTACATAGAAAGATTCATATTACAAATTATGAAATAGAGAAATAATAGTAATAAAAAGAAAAAACAAACATAAAAATATGTGTAATTAAGCAGCTCTGCACTACTAGCTTATTTTCTGTGAAGAACATAGAAATATTTAGTGAATTTTGTGTTAAAAAGTTGACTTCTTTAAAATTTGTTGAACACAAATTAAAAAAAAAGCCAGTTTATTAACCAGATGTGTGTTTTTTTTAAATGTTTATACAAATCTGTGCGTATAATAAACCATAGTGTAAAGAGTTGTTGGGGCTGGTACAGTGATAATTAATGCTAAACTAGTTGCTAGTTTAAGTGACTAAATTAATTAAAGTGATGCGACATAATTTAAGGTGTTCCTCAGTGTCCTCTGTACTGTTTAAACTTTGTTGTGCCTGGTAAAGTGTTGTTTTTTTTCTTATTTTTTGAAGGGTTTTTAATTTTGTGTATCCTTTTTTCATTCTTTGCTTTAATTAATAAGCAAAAATCTGCTGCTGCTGCTGTTGCTGTAGTTGTCCGTTGTCCTAGAGCTGTACATTCTTCTTCTACTTGTTCCTCTTTTGCAGTTGTTGTTGTTGTTTTCCTGTAGTTTTTATTGTTGTTGTAGTTGTATTTATTAATTAACAATAACCAAATCGCGCCAAATCTCATCTTGACAAGCTGTGCGAACGTTCACGGCTGCTGCTGCCCGACGAGGCCGGCTGCTGCTGTTGCTGCTGCTTACTGTTGCCAACATCACCAAGGCGTTGGTGCGGTGGGAGTTTCTCAAAGAACGGATGACGTAGTGCGTCACCTATGTTGATCGAATGAATGAATGAATGAGGTTTATAGATTAGTATTGAATTGCATTAAGTTTGAATGAATAAGCGTTAGTGTTTGTTGCTGTTGTTTCTAGTTGGCGTTGACTCTGTTGATGCGCACCTCCTTGCAATTTGAAGAACATACAACAAGAATAATTGCAGACTTACCTGAGGCGCTTCAAATTGCAAGTGGACTGAGAGCAAAACATTTAAACATGAAATAATTTTGAGGATTTTATATCATTATATTATTTACTGAATTATTAATTTTAAAACTATTATTTATATTAACTTATTTAATGATGAATTAATTTATTCTCTACTTTTGTTTGATCATTAATTCATTTTTACATTGGTTAATTAATAAATTGTGTCATTTATTTGTTATTTTATTCAGTTTTGTATTTATGCATTTATTCATTCATGCATTGTTCATTTGTATTCATTGGAATGCATATTTGTTCTTTCATTAATTTGTATTTGATTCATATATTTGTATATTTAATCATTTATTGAGTCTTTATAAATTAATGAATTTATTCATTATTGTATTTGTTTTTTTTTGTTTCAATATACTCTTTTTAAAAAGAAATAAAAATGTCTTTAAAATAAATACATAAATATTTGATTTAAGTCTTACGTATTTGATTTACGTTTATACTACCCATTATAGATGGGCACGTGAATCACGCAGAAATCACGCGTGATTGTGATTGAATCCTAATTTTGCTCACGTGATTGTGAGTGAGTGTGAGTAGACCTAAAAATACCGTGAGTGAGTACAATTTTTTCGTGAGTGAGTGAGTGTGCGTGAGTCGAATATTTCATAAAATAAAAAAATCTCACTTTTAATTTTCTGCGATTTTTTGATATTTTTGCTGAACTATACAACAAGTAGGACCATCCCTTGAACTCAGAAGGCTTCAGGAAAGCGACTGCTCACTTTTCAGAACAATAATAAATCAATCAAACCCTTTCTAACGACCGTCATATACCCACTCAACTCAGAATAAGTTGCAATATTCCAGTCAACAATTGATCTAACCCCTGCAAACCAGACGTATTTAGTATGGGCTAGTCAATTTTTGTGGGGTCATGTCAATAGTTTTTGTTTGGTTTCATATGACCGTTCATGGAAATGGATATAGGAACTAATTTTTTTTTTTTACTCATTTTTGAAAAAAGGTGAATTTTCAATTTCAACTATACATGATAACTCTGTATTGACTTCCTTTTATTTATTAAGTTTAATTTGTTCCAGGGGTTCGTGTGGGATCCCATTTTTATTCGAGTTACAAAGTCAATTCATCCCTGGTAATTTCTACTCCGGACTATTTTTTTTATTGATAATTCTTTTCCACAGATAATTTTTCCAGAGACAATTCTCAAAGATTTTACACGATTTATTTAACGGAAAATTATTATTCGAGATAATTTTTATGTTTTTATATGAAAAGCACAAAAGAACATCCATCTCCGTTAAAAATTGAAATATTATTTATTAAAATCCATAACATCATAACATCATTATAGGGTTTTAAAGATGTATATTGTATTGGAGGTGCCACGCTCGGTCGACCAATCTCACCAACATTACAAATGAAATATGTATTTTTATGCATTCTGAAAACAATAGCAAAAAAAAAACATGATTTAGCGTGATTCACGTGAATTTGTGATTGAATCTTAATTTTACTCACGTGATTGTGAGTAGAGCAAAAAAAGGCAGTGAGCGAGTGTACGTGATTAGAAAAAATCTTTCGTGAGCATGAGTGAGTGTAAGTCAAAACTCACTCACGTGCCCATCTCTACTACCCATTAAGCAATTTAGGAGCGCTCTGAAATTGGAGTCATAAAGGAGACCAATTTTTGAGTGTTTTATGAGCCCTCAGAAAAATGACTCTTAAAAGTATCTCATTTAAGACTGTTTTCGGAGCTCTCAAAAATATTACTCATAAAAGATTCATATTTAGGAGTTATTTAGGAGCCCTCATAAATTAGACTCCTAAAAGCATCAAATAAAAAATTGTTTCTGAGCGCTCAGAAAATAGACTCATTAGGAACGCTCCAAAATTTGACTCATAAAAGAGTCCCATTCATGAGCGCTTTAGGAGACCCTCAAATCAAACTCATAAAATCATCAAATTTAAGAGTACTTTAAGAGAACTCAGAAAAGGGAGTCATAAAAGTATCTTATCTATGCTAGCGTTAGGAGCCTACTGTTTAAATAAAATTGATATACTTATATTCGTTTTGAATTTGAAACCAAATGAAAATTCATTTTATTAGTGTAAATTCAACAGGCAAACCTACATATTTAATGGATTTTTTTGAAATGAATGCATTTTCTCATGGATGTCTGGACTGAGATAAACATGAACATGTACTATGTTGGATTCATTTCAGACACATTCTACATTTCTGAAGAAAGAAAAACTCAAAAAATGAAGTAATTGTGGTGTCTGGAAATCCTCAAAAATGTGTATGTTTTAAGAATATTTTAAAATGATCAAAAAAACGCAGTTTTTGCGCTCTTTAAAGCGCAGTTTCTGTAGTTTGTTTGGGGTCTTTTTAGAGCTAAAATATGAGTATTTTAGGAGTAATAAAAATGTCAGAAATAAAAATGTCAGAAATATGAGGATTTTTGGGTTCATAAAATTGTGCCCCCTACCCAGGGGTTGTGAGTCTTTTTGAGCTCTTTTAAGAGCTCATATATGAGTATTTCAGGAGTAATAAAAGTGTCAGAAATATGAGGATTTTTGGGCTTATAAAATAGTGCCCTCTACCCAGGGATTGGGAGCGTTTTTGTGCACTTTTTAGTGCTCAAATATGAGTGTTTTAAGTGTAATAAAAGTCTGAAATATGAGGGTTTTTGAGCGTATAAAATGGGGCCCTCTACCCAGGAGTCGGGAGCCCTTTTGGACTCTTTTAAGTGCTTATATATGAGAGTAACACTCATAAATATGACACATTTAGGAGTCTTAAAAGACTCACAATGTTTGCTGGGTTATATTCGTTTTAAATTTGAAATGAAATGAAAAATTTTAAAATATTAGTGTAAATTCAACAGACAAACCTACATATTTAATGGGTTTTTTTGAAATTAATGCATTTTCTCACGGATGTCTGGACTAAGATAAACATGAACATGTACTATGTTGGATTCATTTCAGACATATTCTATATTTCTGAAGAAAGAAAAACTCCAAAAATGTAGTAATTGTGGTGTCTGGAAATTCTCAAAAATGTGTGTTTTAAGAATATTTTAAACTGATCAAAAATACGCGGATGTGGCGCATTTTAAAGCGCAGTTTCTGTAGTTTTTTTGGGGTCTTTTTCAATTTAAATATGAGTGTTTTAGGAGTAATAAAAGTGTGGATTTTTGGGCTCATATGAGGATTTTTGGGCTCATAAAATAATGCCGTTATACTACATTCTGCATTTATTTAAAATTAAAAAATGTTTATTATCTCAAAATATAGTATTTTTTTTATTTATTTATTTAACTTCAAGCTACCCGTAAAAATATTACTACATATGAATTTATTTTCAATACATTCTGTATTTTTATAAAATTCAAAAATATTTAAATATTGGCTGAAAGTCGGCGTTCATTTGTATTTCGCAATTGAATCAAAAAAAATTTTAAACTTTGGTTACTTTATGCATTTAAATTAATAAATTTTAGGTCATTTTTAATGATATTTTTTGCCATTTTTAAAGTCATTTTAATGGTCGTTTTTTATGTATTTTTAGGTCTTTAAACACCGAGCGCTGATAATAACAAGCATTTATATGCACATTTTATTATTAATTGTTTTCTGAATTTGTTCATTCATTTATTTATTTATAAGTTTGTTGTTTTTTAATGAATTCATTAATTTATTGGTTATTTATTAATTTTATTAATATCTTTAGTTAATAAATTGCTTAATTGTTCATTTAGTAATTTAGTTATTAGAAAATTTGTAAATTTTTACAATATTTGTTATTTTAGAAATTTTTTGTGTTATCATGATTATAATATATGGTTCATTAGAGTGACAGACAATAGCATTGTATACAATTTTGTATATTTTATTAAAAATGTCAACGTCTAAATGCTGGAAAATATAGCTGCTGGGACCTCATAGTTCGAGTTTATATACTATGAATATAATATGAATTCAAATTACATCTTCGATATGTAATAAACTGTTAAAGTGACTATGTCATCTGTTTTAACAAAATATTATGTAGCAAAATCGGATAAGATTGAGGTCCCAAGCAGCATGAAAATCCATTGACTGTCTAATGTTCATTAGATTTTAGGTTATTCTTTTAACTATTTTTACACTCTCGAAATTAGTTAATTTCTCATTTATCAACAAATATTTTTTTTTTTTTGATAATCTTATTTTATACCTTTTAATATCATTTAAAATTTGCTTTATTTATTTATTTATTTATTTATTTTTAAACAACACTCAACATTTCATGCTCCGCAAAAACAGAACAGAACAGCACACCAAACTGAACAAACCGAACAGTACAATACAGTACAGTACTACATATCGTACTCACCTAACGCAATACGTTGCGACGGCTCGTAGTCCAACATCTTCTTGATCAGATCAAAGAGTTCGCAATGATCCTCGCTGTCGCTCATTTGATACCTGAAGAGCGGCTTGCAGTGGTCGCGCACATAGCGACCGGCCGAGGACTTCTCGTCCCAGTCCAACTTACCATGATAGAAGTACTTTGTTTTGGTTTTGCTGTAAAGAACATGATTTCTACAATTAATGAAACTTCGTGTCGCGGACTGTTCGTTAAAAAGTGTTAGCGTGTTTCGCTTTGCATTACCGTGCCATGCGATATGGTATCTGTCCGAGGATGCGTTCCATCATGGCGAGGTGTTCGCGATTGTCGTGCGTCTGGAAGAGTGTGATGCCCAGATAGAGTTCAAACAGAATACAACTGAATATGCGACGAAGAAAATTGAACAAGCATTAAATATTGAACCATATAAAGTAGAAAAAAACATTGAAATACTCACCCTATAGACCAAACATCGCAGGGCTGTGACCAGCCCAACTCGAGTATAACCTCGGGCGCGCGATAATGACGCGTCGAGACGATTGTGCTGTGGTGCTCGTGATCAAAGGTCGCCGAGCCAAAGTCAATGAGACGCACGTCGGTGCTCTTGACGCGACGCACTTCGCGATTCTGCAAAGGAGTTGAATATTAATTAAAAATTTATAAAACATTTTTAAAATTCAAAAAATATTCAAGAAATAAAAATTAATAAAAAATGTAAAAAAATACGATATAAAATTTATCGAATATTTAAATAATTTTTTAAATCAGTGACGTTTTGGTGCTTACAATCTTGTGATTGTAGTGCGTCGAGTGCTCCGAGTCCACGAAGAGTATATTCTCCGGCTTCAGATCCGTGTGCGTCAGGCGACTGTCGTGCAGAAACTTCACCGAGTAGCACAGCTGATAGGCCATGTGCCGCACCTGCTCCAATGGATATGGTTCGTAGTTGTTCTCGCGCTGCAATATGCAAATTAAATGGAAATCATTAGCATCATTTTGTTGATATAAAACAAATTATTTATGAAATAATGCAAAAATGAATTTGTGAAATAATGATTTAATGAAATAAATTATGAAAATCTATTGTGTATTATGAAAAATAACCAATTTATAAAGTTTATGATAAATTGAAATTATGAAATGATGATTTTTGACATGATGTATAAAAAAAATAACGGTATGAAAAAAACATTTATGAATATAAAACCAGTTGGGAAGGTTAGATCACATGGGAAATTTTAAAGTAGAGACATTTTATAGTAGGTGTTATTATAATAGTTAGGATTATCAAAATTATAGTCGGTCTCAGCTGACTATAAATACCCTACACATATGTGTGGTTACCATTCAAAGTGGTCCTTAGGTCACCGTGTTATACGAATCTTGAAAATAACTACAAACTTGCGATCGCTGAAGAATTTCCATTAATTTGATACCCATATTTACAAATGGGTATGTGTACCGAATTTCGATTTTTTTTTTTGGGAACCACAAGTCATTTCGAGGGAAAGCATTATTTTCATGTATTTGTGCATGAAGTCAATATATATTTGACCAAAAAAGTTTACCTAAGCACGTATAAAGTAAAATTGAGATGTAGATGTAAATTTTATATGAGGTATTTGAATATAAATGGTCAGATCACAGGTCACAATGGACCGATCTAGCCAATTTTTTCGCACATACAGCGTAGGTGTATAAGTAATCTAAATTATCAGTTTCATTCATCTAAATCTTCAATTTTTTAAGTAGGATAGACGGATAGACGGGCAGACGGGCATCGCTAAATCGAATCAGGAGATCATGCTGATCAAGAACATATATACTTTTCCATTCCGGATATGCTTCCTTCTGGGTGTTACAAACGGCGTACCAAACTGAATATACCCTTTCACTCTTAGTGTAGGGTATAAAAATGTATAAGTTAATGATGAATTGAAATAATATATTTATGAAATAAAACAAATAATAAATTTATGAATTAAGTATTTTTGAATAAATAAAAATGAATTAATTAATTTATAAATAATGAATTTATGAATAATGAATTTATGAATATCCCTTTTTAATGAATTTATGAATAATCAATTTATGAATAACCAATTTATGAATAATCAATTAATGAATAACCAATTTATGAATAATCAATTTACGGATAATCAATTTTATTCATAAATTGTTTATTCATAAATTGTTTATTCATAAATTGGTTATTCATAAATTGATTATTCATAAATTCATTATTTATAAATGTATTATGTATAAATTAATTAATTCATTTTTATTTAAAGTGTTTTTCAACAGGGACGCTACAAAAGTAGAGCGACAGGGACAGCAAACGACGCCATATTTCTTGCCGCTCTTTTGACATTTCTATTCAGTAAGGTTTGTCATTTCATGATGGAAAGTTATACGAATTCAAATTTCGGTAGTAAATTTTAATAATTTCGACTCGTTGTTGGCTCGTATATCTTTCCATCATGAAATGGCAAAACTTACTGAAGAGAAATGTGAAAAGAGCGGAAATGTCAAATATGACGTCGTTTGCTGTCACTGTCGCTCTACTTTTGTAGCGTCCCTGTTGAAAAACCCTTGAACAAAAAACTTTTATAGCGCTTTTATTGAAAAACCTTTTATTTATTCAAAAATTAATTTATGAATATTAAAAATTATATTACGCAACATAATGAAAAAAAAAAGTTTGCAATTCAATATAATTCGCGGTTGCTGCATACTCTATCAATAAATACTAATATTCCGATAGGTTTTAAAGATTGAAATTTGTTTAATTTTTGTTAGACTATTTTTGGACGATTTTTTTACCATTTTGGATCTAACGAAATATATGAAAATGACTCATGGTTATGCAGTTCATAGTTCAAACTAACGATCAAAAATATTATTTTTTTTAAATCGATTTTAATTTTTAAAATATGCCCTATCAATACAGTTAAAGTCAAAAAAATGTAAATTACTGACAAGTTGCATTTTTACCAGAATTTTTCTCAAAAAGCGTACGTAGTAGGAAAAAACTGAGTATGCAATAAGAAAAATCATACTTTAAATATGAAGTAATGATATTTTTCGATTAAACGCATAATTATTTTAATTAAAAATTGATTATATAAAAATATTGTGCATATTTTTAAAAAAGTAGATATTTTAAGTAGTAGATGGAAATAAAAAGTTCGAAATTTTTATAGTAAGTTTAGACTATGCTCTAGATTAATAAAATTAGGATTTACAGGAAAAATTATTAACATCTCGAATTTATAAAAATAAAAATACTTTTATAAATCATTAATATTATATGTTTCTTTATGTGAATAATATATAAAAAATGTATAACTTACCAAGAAATCGAAAACACTCAAACCGAGCATTTCAAAGACGATGCACATGTGCCCGTGATAATCAAACCAATCAATCATTTTGACGCACAAACTGTAAAAATGAAACGAAATATAAATTAATCAAAACTGTGCAAAACCAAAAGAAACCCGAAAAATATTCGATGAAATCTTAAACGGTGCAAGTGATTTGCATACCTAAAAGGCGAAGATTACGATACACCTTCAGATTAAAATACTCTCAAAAAACAATTTACAACTTTGACTGCATTGTTTCAGAAACAAAATAACAAACCAAATAAAATTTGAAACTAATTTTGCATAAATGGTAACTAAGATGCGTGAGAATATTTCTTATATACCCTAATATGAATTTACACTATTAGGGCAGACATGATCTTGACCTGATCACGTTGATCTTCACTGTTGAAAAAGCAGTTCACGATCATGGCCCTCGCATAATTTCTGCTAGGGTAGTAATAATAGTAATATATAGTAAATGTTGGATTATAAAAAAAGTTGGATTATTATAATATTATAAATATAAAGATTAAAACGTTTACTTACTGGTCACAATGTGGATCCTTTTGTGCGATTTTCTCCAAAGCATTTATTTCCAGCTTGGCTGCTTCGCGGTACTTTTCAACATTCTTAATGATCTTCAGGGCCATGCAGAAATCCCTAAAAATTGATATATTTTGAAAATAAATTTTGTTTAATATTTGAATAATATCTTTTCATAGCGTAATATAAGTAGGTCAACCAAAAATATGTTTTTACACATATCGACGCCTCTTACGAAACCCCACACGTTTCAATTTGCTTACGAAAACCTTCGAAGTTTATTTAATCGATGAAAAGCATTAAATTATTTAAGCCATAAAAAGAATCTCATTCCCTTTTTCTACACGAACAGAAGCATATCTTTATCTTTCGCAAGAATATAAGCACATTTATATTTTATCTACGAACAAAAGCACGAATAAAAGCATATAAAAAAATGTTGATTTTTCAATGATGACGTGGTTTCTAGGTGTGTCATTGGACATATTTTGATAAAACAGTTCCAATGGGTAAGATACACGTGCACGTGCGATTTGGCCAGAGCCTATTTTCGTCATTGGACATTTATATTGAAAAATTTGTTTCATTGGGATTAGATCAGACCCACTTGCATCATTGGCCATTTTTTGGAAAAAAATTTCAAACTAAGTTTGCTCTTTTTTGTATAAAACCATCTACTGGAATAAATTTCTTAAAGAAATATATATGCTTTTATTCTTGGCGAAATGATAGATGTGCTTTTATTCGTAGATAAATGTAAAAGTGTTTGTTTTCATGGCGAAAATAAAGTTATGCTTATTTTCTTGGGTATAATAAAAATGTGATTGTTTACGTGGGGAAACTGAACTGTGCTTCTTTTCGTAGTTACGAAAAACGTGCTGTATTCCGTAAGCAAATTGAAACGTGTGGGTTTTCATAATAGGTGTCGATATATTCCTTCAACTAAAAAAATATACAGATAATATCGAAATAATATACGCATCAAAATATGATCTAGTGAGGTTAAAATTTATATTTTGATAACCATTATAATAATATTAAATCTGTGTACTTTTTTTTCTGAAGTAAATGCATTTTTTTGGTTTTTCAAGTAATAAGGCTCATGGCACAAACCTTTCCATGTCCTTGACCTTGACCACGCGTCCAAATGTACCCTCGCCCAGGGTAGCCATGATCTTATCTGAAAGATTTATAAAAGAAAATATTGAAATTCAAAATAATCACATGAAATCAAGACGACTTAAGCTTAATTAATTAATAAAAAAAAATAATTTTAAATTTCTAACATTTTCAGCAAAAAGACGCGCGCGTTTTTTGATGTTTGGAAGTGATTTAAAGTTTTGAAAAAATTAAAAATTCAAAGTTTTGAAAAATTCAAAATTTAAAGTATTTTAAAAATTATATACTAAAAGTTTGTGAAAATTAAAAATTAGACGACTTTAAAAAATGAATTTAAACAAAAGAAAATTCAAAACGATTTTTAATATTTACAGCAACGTGATGTATAACGCGTTTTTTTATAGATTACTTAATAACTAACAAAACCGTTAAAAAAACAAAAACAGAAAAAATATTTTTTTTATACAAAACAAATAATTATTGTGTGTAAAGTTTTTTTCTATTTTTGTTTTTAGAAAATGGCATGTTTAAGCGAAACATTGACTGAACTCTTGACAAAAAATAAAGTATTTTTGAGAACTATTTTTAGGTTTTTTTTGGTAAAAAAGAGAAAAAGGAAACAAAAAGTTGTCACGAACATCTGTGATGAAGAATGTCGCCGCTGTGATAAATCAAGTGACCATCAGCATCATCTTGTATGACGGGCTTTGCTGTCTGTTTATCGGAACGAAATGGTTCGGTTCAGATCGGTTCAGTTTAGTTCGGAACGGTTTGGATCGGTGCGGTGGTATGGTTTGGTTGAGAGAGAGAGCAACGGTTTGATTTGCAGAGTTTGAACGGTCGGTGACCCATTTTGTAGTTTGATTGAAGTTCAGTTGTCGGTGGTGTTGGGTGGTGCAATGGGTTTAATCGATAATTTTGTGTATTTAAAAAAGAGAGAAAAGAAAAAAAGAAACAGAGAAAAGAAAAATAGCGCCATTCAGAATCCATCCATGCACCACACCAAACAAGCGTCAGTCATCACCATCACATCAGCAAATCATCAAAAGCATCATCATCAAAATCATCATTGTTGTTGCCAGTATCACATCATCATCAACAGCAAATATATGAAATCGTCCAACGTGGTTGTAACCAACAGCAAAAGACCCCACAGCAAAGCCAAACACCAAAAAGTTCCATCAATTCCATCACCAGCATCATCATCAACATCATCAATATCAATTCATCAATTTCATCATCATCATCAAAGAAGCAGCAAAGTTGTTCATCAAACCCATCATTGATTACCATCATCATCATCATAATCAGAAAAAAACACGAGAAAAATACGTATCGGATTTTCGATAAGAAAATTAGTTCGGACAAATTTTTTGTTTTGTTCATACAAAAAATTATTAAAACAATTAAACAATAAAAATATTTATTACTTGTTTATTATTTTTTGTTTAGTTAACAGAAAAAAATACATTCAACAAATAGAAACAAAACAAAAATCTTTATAAATATATTTTAGAAAAATGCATTCATTATAGAGTGTTTTAATAAGTAGTAAATGGAAGGTGGAAATAATAAGGTTGTTGACTGCGGGGAAGGTGTTTTTCCTATGGCATTAGTGCTTTAGTATAGAATTAAAATTAGTTTAATATAAATGGGATGACAAAATACTATATAAACATTTTATTTTTTTATATTTTTCAGGTATTTTTAATTTTATTATTTAGCTTAAACTAATCTGTGGATTGTATCTGATTATTTGGCTAAACATACTAGAGTTATTTGTATAAATCGCAAGAAATTTGTAAAACAGCTAATTCTAACAACTTGAAACCTATGTGGATTGTGTTTTCTTTAAAATATATTTTTTTTATTATTTATAAACTAAATTTATTTAAAAGTATGTGTTATATTATATTATAAATAGTTTGTGGAACGTATTATATATTTTACATATAAATTAATAGACTGACAAAACTAGAATATATTGTTTTTTCAAATATAAATTATATTGATGTGGGCTTTTAAATCTAATTAAACATTTTTTATGTTAGTTTTAAATTTATTCTTCAGCTCAGACTAATCTGTGGATTGTATTTGATTATTTGGATTACACACTAAAGTTAGTTGGATAATTTAATTAAGTTTGTTTCCTTCTAAAATAAATATTTGTACTAATTATAATTTATTTTATTTACAACAATTGGTGAATTTTATTATAGATTGTATGTGGATCATAGTATATATGATAAAATATATATATATCAGACAAAACTAATTAGATTTTTTTATTATATAAATTATTGTTAACTAAAGTAAGATTTTTAATTAAAAAAAAAAAAAAAAAATTTAGTTTTATTTTTTAAGATATTGAACAATTAATTCTTCTGGTCAGACTATTCTGTGTATTGAACCTGATTATTTGTCTAAACATACTACAGTTCTTTGAATAGATTTAACGAAATTTGTAACTGTAATTAAATTTTAATTAAAAAAAAAAAAAATTGCAATTGCTAACTGCTTGGAACCTATGTGGATTTTTTGCGTTAAATCATTTTTAATAGTACTTAATTTTAAACTACATCTATTTAAAAGTATATGTTGTATTATACTTTCCATTGTTTGTGGATTGTATTATATCATATTTTAAATAAATATATAAATCTTGAAGATGTGGATTCTATTAAAATTTTGACATTTCTGTACAAAAATCAGTCAGAATTACAAATTCAAATATGATTTTAATTATAGATTTAACTAAAGATTTAAATATTGTACCAAATAATGTTTTTATTATAGACAAAATAAAGTATCCCTTATTATAAGTATTGTGGAAGATATGGTCATAGCCAGATATGATGTAAGTCATGTTACAGGACGGGTTATGACAAAGTAAAACTACAATGTTCAGTTTCGTATCAGCATTCTTGGGATTTTGCATATCAATGGTCATGCAATTCATTGTTTTTCAGATAATTATTTATATTTAAGATAAAATATATAATATTTTAATAGATTCCACACGCTAAAACTAATATAGAAAGATAATAATATCAATATTAATTTGTGGATTGTAATTAATGCATGTATTATATAAATTATTAAAATTTAAATTTTAAATCATATTAAAATCAAAAGAATTTTTATTTATAAAACAGACATTTCACGAAAGCATCAAATATTTGTGGAAACCTACGTATTAATCATAAAATCTAAAATTGTGGATAGTAAGATAAAGTTCATATAAATTTCAAGTAAAGCCTAATATACTTGAGTAATATAAATTCAAATACATACCTATACATTATACATAATGTCTAAAATACTTGTGGATTGTAAGTTAATTATAAATAATTAAAAATATTTATAATAATTGTGGATTATAAATAAAAGTACATACAAATTGAAAATAAAGCCTAAGATACCTATGGATTGTAAAATGTATTACATAAAAATAACAAATAAAGCCTAAAACACGTGTGGACTGTATATTTCAATATAAATATATATACATTATAAATAAGGTCTAAAACACTTGTGGATTGATAACAAAAAATTTATAACACTTGTGGATTATAAGTCAAAATAAATAAAACACTGAAAAATAGCCTAAATTACTTGTGGATTGTAACTTGAATTACATTAAACTTACAAATAAAGCCTAAAACATTTGTGGATTGTAAGTGGATTCAATGTTAGAACTGAAATAATTACCTATACGAAGGCGTTGCAGAACATTCATGGCACAAACATGCAAAAAAACAGACAGGCGGCGAGAGTTTGAGCGCTGGCGGTGCACGTCGAGCTTTAGAGCAGCATTCGAAAGCTTTCATGTTAAAGCAGACTCAGATTAAAGCCAAATAAGAGCAGCGCTTTTAATCACTATTAAGACATATTACTTAGTATTAGTGTCAAAATTTATCTTAATTTTTAGTTTCAGATAAGTAATATGAACTTTAAAGCATTCGCAAGTTAAAGAAGCGCTTTTGCAAAACTTAAAAGCTCGAAACTTTCAAAGACCGAAAACGTACGAACGAACAACTTATTGGGGAATCTTACAAAAGTTGACAAAGTTTTTGGAATGCGTGACCGATTGAACAGTGCAGCAGACGTCGCCGACTTGGACAACATGGACGCTGAGGTGGCTGACGATGACGACGCGGCCAACATTTGTTGATGATGCAGGTGTTGTTGTTGCTGTTGCTGATACGCCTGCAATTGTTGCCGCTGATAAGCGGACGAACCAGCAGCGGAAGTAGCAGCACCAACAGCAGAAGCACCGCCGCCGCCTGCACGACGATTGCCATACGGGTTATACGCATCCAACAGATATGATTTATAGGAATTCGTTAGAATATTATTTTGATGCTGATATCTGTTGGCGGACGTAGGCGCCGCATCGAATTCGCTTAGAACGGCAGCGGTTCTTGAGGTGGCCGCTCCCGCCGCCGTTGTTCTGGGCTGATAGCGTCCGGCGGCCAGACGATCGCTGATGCCGCCAAACGCCAGAGCACCAGAACTGGACGAGTGCATGAGGCCACTGGTGGGTTTTGAGGTGTATTTGGAAAATTCGTTTTTAGTGTTGTTGTTGTTGTGATTAGTAGTGTCGTTGTTGCGTTGCGCATTCAAAAAGCGACTGGTGTTTGAGATGGTCTTTGGGGTGGCATTTGTGTTATTTGTTTGGATTTTGGGTGTGGCATCGGCGGCGCTAGTCGACGTCGTCATCGTCGTAGTCTTTGACGGCTCGTTGTTGGCCTTTTTAGACTCTTTGCTACTTTGCGAGTTGCTGCTGCAGCTAGTGCCAGAACTACTCTCGGAGGAGACACTTTCACAGGGACTAGTTACCCTCTTGGACTTGGAGGACTTCTTCTTGGTGGTTTCTTTAGAAACGCCAGTGGCTTCCTGATCTTCCGCAGTTGGAGCAACAGCAGCAGTGCTGACTGCAGTTTCAGCGTGATTATTATTAGCATCGTGAGGAGACTCTTTTGCAATCTGTGCCTTTTCCTGCTGCGCTTTCTCCTCTGCCTGCTTTTGCGCTTCCTCCGCTTTTTTCATCTCCTGCTCATAGGCTTCGTCCTGCGCATATTTGGCCACCCGTTCTTTGATCTCCTTTCGTTTGCGCATGCGCTCCTCGAACTTCTTTGCCTCAATATATTGACTATCCTCGCGCAGCAGCAACAAAATGGCCGCGTTATCCTCCGACGAACGATCGTCCGCAAGCAGCTCTTGCTCCTCCGAGTCCAGCACAGGCGCCTGCGTGCGTGTGCGCTGCAAACCGCCACTGTTAGCCTGATTTTGATTGACGCGATTAGCAAAGCGACCGGCGCGTGTCGCACGCTGCTCCTCACGTTGCTCTTCGTAGCGTGAACGTGTAGGCGGCGCAGCAGTGCTAGCTTCCAAAGCGGCAGCTACCAGACTCTCGCTCGTTTTATTGCGACCATAGGCGCGCGGCCGTCTTTGTGACTCGGCGGTGTTGGCGGCATCTGCATGATCGGCATACAGCTCGCCCGGATCATAGCGACTTTTGTAATTGTCACGCACGCCATGCAAACGCGAACCATCGTAGTGATTGTTGTAGTCGAGACCGCTGCGTGGCTTATAACTGGAGGCATAGTCGCCGCCAGCGTCACGTCCATAATGACGTCCGGCGGCGCCACCTGCCAGCAGCGCTGCATCATAACCACTCGTCGTTGATGTGTCGTAAGGACGACGATAACGACCGCCGCCACCACCACCATAATTGAGTGGATAATTGTCATCGATGAGACGTTGATGTGACGTTGTTGTTGCGCCATTGTTGCTGCTACTGTTGTTGCTCGTCAAATAGCCGCTGTCATTGGAGTCGCCCAGATATCGACTCGTTTTATTGCGTAGCAGTCTATAGGGTGTGCGTTCCTTACGATCGGCGGCATTAAAAGAATTGGAAGACAGTTTTGGTTTGCCGCCCGCCGCCGCAGCCAGATGATGCGCGGTTGCCGAACGTCCCAGCGGATTGCTGTTCTCATCGGGTTCCAGTGTTTTGTCGCGATCATCGTCGCCGCCGCCATAGTGACGGCGTCGTCCGACACGATCGAGTATGTCCGAGTATTTTGATTCGAGGCGGGAGATCGTGGAGAGTTTGCTGCTGCCCGTGGCGGCTGTAGGTGTTCTGTCTTTGTCGATGTCTTTTCGCTAAAGAGGATCGTCGATATCGAGGGGGGAAAGAATTAATTTGGTGAACTGTTTGACGAGGAGTTTGAACAAATTGCAATGATCATTTTGATTTGCGGTTTTTTGTATATTCAGGATGTTTCTAGTTAACCAGCGTTCGTGAAAGATTTACAACGGGAAGAACTAACTACATGTTGAATTTTGGGAACAGTATTAGATTCTTGACGATATTTCCAAAAATTTTAGAAGAATTAACCCATTATAATTTGAATATATAACATTATCAAAAAACACCAGCAAATAAGTTTGAAAATAGATTTGATATTACTTTTGGTATCTGAGACCTAATAGATCTGGGAACCATTTATCTAGTAAATCGAGATATTTCTATGTATTAATCCCAGTACAAAACATGTTAGTGATTTATATGGTCCGAAAGAAAAAATTACTTGTCAGTTTCCGAATATGGCAATAAATAAAATATTCCATTGACTATTGCATGATATATAAATTTGACATTTTCGAATCTTGAATTATCACCAAATTGTGTTCTCTATTATATAAATTTAAATAAAACGAAGAAAAAGTTGGTACCGTTAAAGAATTTGCAATCATTTATGTACCCATACACAGCAAAAAATATTTAACGTAAATATAGCAACTGAGATTAATTGATACTAAAATAATTAATTCTATTAATATAAATAATTCTATATACGAATTATTTAATAGTATAAATCAAATTCTTTTTGGGTTCGTGCATATTCTAATATATATACATACATAGCATATACACCAACCGAAAGTTTTAAAGGCATTCTACAGTTTTACAGTCACTAAACAGTTTGAAATTTACTACAGTCTTACAGATACTATTGTGCCCATCTTATTTTTGACATTGATTCATCGTTATCATTACATTGGTTCATTCGGTTCGTCGGGTCGATTTTCCGCACATCTTGACTTTGATATTTTTCTCTCTTATTTGTGTTTAACATTTCCCTTTCATTATATACAGCTTTATTGGTGACGTGAACGTAATTCAAACTTAAACATTTTTTTTTGCATCGGGTCTGTTAATTTCCATTAATTGTTGTTCAAATTTTTAATCAATACAATTAAATGTCATATCGGCGATGAATGATTCAGTTCTTTCCCTTTTCTTGTAATCATGATCAAATATGTGGGAACAGCCACATATTCAATGTAGTACTTATCATGGACAATAAAATTAACGAAATATGCATTATACACGGATGCAAATAAACTTCGGAAATTGGAGAGAAATTCGGCTACTAAAATTATAGAATTTATCATCTGAATATTAAGAAAGCAAATTACTTAGTTATCAAAAATGTAAACAAGATTGATTATCCTGGATTTTGAGAAGTTAATTCATTGACTATTAAAAAACAAAAAGAATACGAAAAACTATTGTTATATTCTTCCCAAAATAAACACGTGTCATGTATCTTTTATTGTATTCATCGATCTTGTTTTGTCTCTAATATTCGCTCGTTTGTTTTGTTTTGCGATGTTCGTCTTTCATCGCCATTAAAAAGATCCTAATATCTGCATATCAAAAACAATTGCTCTTATTTACTTTTAGCATATTGACAGACACACTAACAAGCAGTTGACGATGACAGTCGAACAATGCAAAACAAAGCACAATAGCTATATTACAGACAAATAGCGAATATATTCTAATTTTGGGAAAAAAAAACAGCAGCAACATTTTTGATACCTAAGAGATTAGATTAACCTCTGCATTATCAAGAATAATTGTTCTTAGTTTTTTTTCCACAACTAAGTTGATCTGTTTCTTAAAATTAAGAATGTTTTCGTTTTGCCATATATCATACCGTATACTTCTTGATTCCTTCTGAATTATAAAAGTTTTTTCCGTGTACGAAAGGAAATAACAGATCGTAATATAGATCAAGATTTGTCATCTTTTTCCATTCAATTTTAGCGGTTATGTATAACACAATTTTAGTTTTATAAATTTTAAATATTAAACTATAATAAAGACATTTTAATAAACTCAAAATGAATACTAATCACACGTCACAAAAAAAGTGTGATCTTGCTAAGAAATTAAGTGCCACATTCTAACCGAAATTGGGTCAATATCTGAATTATGACAGCGAAGAAGAGTGCGCGACTGACTGCAGCATTGCAACATAAATTGTCAAAATAAAACCGACAAAATATATAAAAAATGTTATTATATACAAAACACGATCAATGATCAACATCATAGCAACTGCTGCATGTGCGTATAAATTAGATGCGATCGCGTTCGTGAAACGACCTTCAAAAATAAATAGAATTCAAAATAAAACAAAAATGTTGCAGAGATTTGCAGGTGGTGGTGGTGATGGGTGTTAGGAAGCCCACAGTAATATTGACATAAGACAAAATAGAAACAGAAAAAAAACTAAGAAAATTCAAACAACATATAAAAAAATGTTTGGAAAAGGGTTGCGCTTATGCATGACTTTTCAGAAATGAAAATAAAATTTTCAATTTGAAAATAAAAATTTATTTTAATACTAAATTATGGTATAAAAAATGTTAATGAAAACAATTAAATGGCAAAAATAAATTTCAAATTAAAAGAATTTTGAGATATTCTGATACTGTAAAATGCCATATATCAGCAGAAGCACCGTTTATAAACAACATTAATGGATTAAAGTGAATCACGATCAAAAGAGTAGCAGTTTTCTGCCAAAAATATTTTCAAAACGAAGAACTATTTTTATTTTCTTTTTTTTATATACATTTCGCTACTTTTCATTATCCAGCTAAATGAAAATCTAAACGAACATAAACAAATATGAATCACACTATATAAATACCGCTGTGATCAATAAAAACTAGAAACAGCGCTGCGCCGTCAATTTTCAAAAATGATCTTTGCAAAATTTGACAAGTTCAAATTCAAAATTGTGATTTGTATCAATACTAACATCATCATCGGCACGTTTGCCAAACGTACGCATTAACGGTTTATAGTAGGACGAAACAGGACTTAAATTGGAGCGCAAACGATCGAGTGCCGAGGCGGTGGTGGAGCTCTTCTGATAACGGCCACCGCTACTGCCATAACCGCCACCGCCCGATGGATTATAACGCCTGTGGCGATCGCTCATCGCGTCGAGTTTGCGAAGATCGTCGTCGTTGTGGGGTTTATGATGTTGATTTTTTCGCGAACTCGACGAACCCGAATTATTGTTTCTGTCTTTTGTTGTATTGTTGATTGATGAGGGGTTAGTGTTGGAGGCGGCTCTTGAAGTTTTGCTGCAATTTGTTGGATGCGGTTTATTGCCGCCGTCGTCGTCGTCGTTGGTAGGTGTTTTGCTGGCACTGCGTTCGACGACGATCGCAGGACTAACAATATCACTGTGAACAATTTTAATTGTTCGTTAGAAAAACAAAAATATTTCAAATTATGCACTAAAAATCACAGCACTTGCTACACTTTGCGAGTATTATATATTTTAATTTGTAAAATGACTTAGACAACTTTCGCGATCGTTTTTCAATTGGCAATTATTTCGTTTGTTTTTTTTTTAATTATTATTATTCAGCTAAATTTCGTTTTCATTGGTTGGCATTTATTTTTAAATACGTTTAAATTTTCTATTTAATGCTCAACCAAATTTTTAGCTGTTGCACAGAACGCGAACCAACATTTTTTGATTTTCTCGAGCGCCATCGCCGAGAACCGACCGTCACACGCGAAAGTGTTCGTTGAAATAGCAAAATTTAACTGATCGACGGCGCACTGAGAAAAACGACTCAAACATACAGAAATTTTGAATAAAATTGAAAAAAAGTGGAAGAAAAATAAAGAAAAATGTGTGGAAAATATATATATTGTATAGAAAGCGCAAAAGACACAGAAAAAGACTTTTGCCAAAGTTTATTGAGTGAGGGGCGCAATTTCCGACACACTTACGGGGGCGTTGAATATAAGAAAAACGAGAAGAAGAAGAAAAAAAAACGTCAAATAAAATGCGACGAATTTTCGCAATAATTTTTCAATGGAAATTTTATTATTAACAGCAACAATTTAAAAATACTGTCCAAAGAAATAAGGAAAACATATGTAGCACACTCAATTTTAAATTGAGGAAAAGGTGGAAAAATCTAATAATAAAAATTATTTTTAAAAATGAAAAAAAAAAAAACAAAAAACTCAAAATGCCCATTTGGCTCAATTCGCACCTGCGCTTCCCAGATGTATTTGTCAGTCGAACTGTAGGTCCGTCGTTCTTTCAGTTGTGTTCACATTGAACTACTTTGCATATATTAGCTGATTTTTTTTTTATTGTTGAATGTTTTGAGTTTGCAAACGAACAACAGTAGGAGACGACACAGACTTTTATTTTACTTATTTTATATTTTTGTTTAATATTAAAACAGAAAATATACAAAATTCTAAAATTAAGAAATGCACGAGTTGGCGGCTGTCGAATGGTGGTGCCTGCCTGCTATAAACATTACCAATACATACCAGCCAGCCACCAGTCAGATGGATATATATTTTGTGTATAAAATATACGTCAAACGAAATTTTTCAAAAATCACTTAAACAAGTTACAACGTAAAAAAAAAACTTTTACGCACTCGCACGCACATTCGTCGCATTGGCAACACTGCCAAAATTTGATTTGAGGTGATCTACTAAATTATGAAATTAATTTAAAAAAAAAAATACAAATTACATTTTTGTGCTAATTAGTAAAATGACGAGACGCAGGCGTTTAAAAAATAATTCATTGTTTCAAGTACAAGTGAAATATATGAATTTTAAATTTTTGTTTTTTTCTTTCATAGTTCAAGGGAAAATTATGTCTATGAACGAGTAAAACGAAAACTGAAATATTTTGATAATGTTAAAAGGTACTAAAATGTTTTTAAATATTATGAACAGTGATTATTTGAACATTATTATGCTTGTTGCAATACAATAACATGATTATTTTTAAAAATATGATTTTGTTATAATTGTGACGTTTTCAGTGCAAGTTTAAACTTAGTTTAACCTTTTCAGGATTTTTAAAATCAAAGCAACCGAATCTCGTTAAATTTTACTCACAGAAAAACAATTACTAATCAATTATTATTACATTTTAAATATTGGTGATATGTTGACTATAAACAAAACTAAATAGTTAGACCCAGTTCTCCAGTCCCATTTCAAATTAAACGTAGTTAAACAAGATCTAATTCCGTACCTACATATTCAATATATTACAAATATTTAAAATGCCATAATAACGGCTTACTAATTGTCCATTCGTCTGTAAAATTTAAAGACATTCGGCCTTTTTGATTAGGAATTATAGACGTTTTAAAAAGCTGGAAAAGTTTAAACTATGTTTAAACTTGCACTGAAAAACTGAAAAACTGGGCCTTATAGTTTAAACTACGTTTAATTTGAAAATGTAACTGAAAAAACGGGAGCTTAAAATGATTTCGAAGATTATAATATATGTTTCTCATATTTCCCAATGTTTCATAATAGTTGTGCCATACAAAAAATGATTTCTAAAATAAGTTTTATGATTAAAAGTTTTATCATATTTAGGCACAAAAATAAATCCAATAATAAATTATTGCTACAACTGTGTATGCTAAATAAAAATAAAATTTTGATTCCGGAAATAATGCAATTATAATATGTATAGTTGTCAACTTTTATAACAAATGTCAATAACCAAAAAAAAAAAAATCCAGAGAGCCCAACATGTGACACTCTCGACAGTACACACAGAAAAAAAGACCCTCAAATCCCATTCAAATAGGTCAATAGAACAATTATTGATTTAATAGTATACAAAAAATAAATATTTTCATATAAACTCAATGGCAATGTCATGGTATTTTCTAGTATTTAATGGTATTTTCCGATTAAAATAAAAATGTATCCTATTGACTATTTTTAATAGTAAAAAACTATTATTTATATAGTATTTTTTTCTGGGTGTATTGATTAAATTGATTAATAAAATGATATGTTTTAAATAAGATACTAAAAATTATAAATTATTTCTGCGTGTATACCAAATAGTGAAATGTTTTTTTTTTGTTCGATAATATCTTTTGATTACACTCCGAAAAAATATACCATAAAATTAATAGTTTTTGCTATTGAAATTAATCGGTAAAACTAATTAAATACTACAAAATACTATACAATAATACTAGACAACAAATGGTGGCCTTTTTTAATTATCCACGATCTAAATATGATATTCCAATGGATTTCAAGATTCAAATCACGACCTCATACTCAGTTTTTTTGGAAATTCGCATTAATCTGACCAGTCAAACACATAAAATATTAATTTTAAGGTATACCTATTATTTATTGCATAACATATTAAGTTTTCATACTTCAATAAAATTATAATTATAAATTAAAACTATGATTCAGTAATAGGTACACCTTAAAATCATTACTTTTTGTATATGACTGGTCATAACTTATGTCAGATTAATCCAAATTCCATGTAGTATATATTAGCTGTAGTATTTTCAATGGAATATAAAAGAAATTGAATCGATAACTCAAATCTGTAAAATGTTAAAGTGCAAAATATGTAGAAAAACACACAAATTGACATATATTTGTATTACATAATAACTCAAAAGCTAGAGGCAACTGTGCTTGGTAAGAAACTATAAAATCCATAGTTTGTCTATGAAAATTAGTCAATAGTATAAATTATTATTTTAATGGATAAATACCATTAAATACTACAAAATACTATTAAATTGTTTTTGTGTTTATATGAACATATTTATATCAATAACTGAACAATTTTAAAAAAGATTTTTTTCTTAGTGTGGGAATATATTTGATCTTTAATTAAAAATGAGAAAAAATGGGATGATCCGTAACGAAATTTTGAGAAAATTAATGACAAAGTCAAAATTTGTATTTTTAATTTTGAAAATTTCAATTTATGTACATTTTAAAAAGAAAGAAATCATGCGGTTTGAAAATTTGATAAACCATTGGAAAGGTAAATTAATTGTCCAAAACATGAATAAAAATTCATTTTGTCAGTAATATACATTTCTTAAACACCCTAAATCTTAAACTGTTAGCATTATTTTTATACCCTATACTAAGAGTGAAAGGGTATATTCAGTTTGGTACGCCGTTTGTAACACCCAGAAGGAAGCATCTCCGGTATGGAAAAGTATATATATTCTTGATCAGCATGACCCCCTGATTTAGCGATGTCTGTCTGTCCGTCTGTCTATCTGTTGAAATCCCTACTACTTAAACAATTGAAGAGTTAGATGAATGAAACTCATAATTTAGATTACTTATATACCTACGCTGTATGTGCGAAAAAATTGGCTAGATCGTTCCATTGTGACCTGTGATCTGACCATTTATATTCAAATACCTCATATAAAATTTACATCTACAGATCGATTTTACTGTAAACGTGCTTAGGTAAACTTTTTTGGTCAAATGTATATTGACTTCATGCTCAAATACATGAAAATAATGTTTTCCCGCGTAACGACTTGTGGTTCCCAAAAAAAAAAAAATCGAAATTCGGTACACCTACCCATTTGTAAATATGGGTATCAAATGAATGGAAATTCTTCAGCGATTGAAAGTTTGTAATTATTTTCAGGATTCGTATACCCTGGTGACCTATATACCACTTTGAATGATAACCACACATATGTGTAGGGTATTTATAGTCGGCTTAGACCGACTATAATTTTGATAATTTTAACTATCATAATAAAACCTACTATAGCATGTCCCTACATTAAAATTTCCCATGTGATTTAACCTTCCCAACTGGTTTTATTATATATTTTCTTATTTTTTTGAGTCATAGAATGACCCTCTGAATTATTGACATGGATGAACCAAACACCCTGTGTATATTTTTCAAAACTTTGAATGTCATTATTTCGATATTTTGCTTTTAAGGCTTATCATGCTGCTGCAACAACCTCTCCAATTTATCTATACAATGATTTATAATATAACTGCAAGTAAATTATCTTTTCCTATTAGAAATTATTCTAGGGTCAAGTATCGGGGAATGATCTTTGAATTTAAATTAAAGACCTATTTTAGTCCAGGAATAATCTCGTTTTAAGATTTATACTTGAACACAAATTCAAATTGAAGTAAATATATTTTTTTTATATTATTATAACTTTTTTTGTTGTTTAAAATGCAGGCCACAGTTTTAAATTTTTAATAAAGATGACTGCAAAAAGCATTTCATAAAATGTTTTTAATAAATGTCTGCAACAAAATTACTTTGTAAAAGTATTATTTAGATTATCTAATCATTCACAAAATGTCGTATGTTACACTACTTTTTCGTTTTCCCATTTTCTTTGAGTTTGTTCCCTTTTCTAATCTCAACAAATCTTCTACTACTTCAAGTATTGTTAGAACAATACAAAAAAATATAAAATAAAAAAACAATACAATTAATTTAATGAAACAGAACGAAACGCAAATTAATTTGAAGAAATACAACGACGACAAGAATACAATTATTTCCGCATTGCTTTGTCAATTAATACGAAATAAAAGAGCAGAAGAAAACTGTGCGAAAAGATCTACGTTCGATGCAATGGAGGAATTTCACTTCCTATTCAAGTGCCAAGAAGATATATAGACAGGCAGACAGACAGACAGATCGTCAGACAAGGTGAACATCAGAGAGTAGGTGTTTTTTTTTTTGCAAATTGGCCGTAAAAACACTTATCATGAGTTTATGCTAAACTTAAGTAAATTGAGTTAATTGAATTGAATGCATATTTTGTGCGAGAAAACATTAAAATGGCGTCAGAAAAACAATTGAATTATGATAAACATAATTTAGAGCAGAGCGCGAGAACCTTGAACTCAAAAAGAAAATTTGCACACTTTGCACTGGTGCAAGAAAGAGACAAACACTGAGATGTAGTGCGATGCAAATGAAGATTAAGAGTTTTTAAAACAAACAAAAAAAAATACATAAACATTAGAAATATCAAGTGCGAATGAACATTTTTATTACGTGCAAAGAAATATTTCAAATATTACGCACTTGAGAGAAAAAAAATGGTTAAATGAATTTCCTAGAGAGCAGTGCTAATTTAAGAAATAGAAAAGTATTCAAAAACAGCTGTGTGTGTCTGCCAAGACAAAGAGAGAAATGAAAGAGAGTGTGTAAAACTACAATACATTCTACAAAGAAAGCTTTTTATAAAAGCATTCACAAAAATGCGAAAAAGTTTCACCTGAATTGTGTGCGTTTTTGATTTAACAACCAACTACAAAAAATGTATTTCCTGTGTTTGTTTGTATATATTTATATATTTCTCGCATGAGAGAGAAAACTTGTTTTTATTTAAATCAAAAATATTTATAGAATTTTTTAAATGATTTATTTATACTGTTGGGGGTTATGGGTATTAATGGGAGAGTTATGATGGGAGTTATATCAAAAGAAAAGAAAAAACAATTTAATTTTCTTATATATCTTTTACAAAAATATAGCAGAGAGAGTGCGCGAAAGGGTTAAAATATGAACTCGAAAAAGGGTTCGAGGTTTTACTTATATATAGCAAATATACAAACCATTTTAGGGCTATAGGCTTTTTTATTTTAGTTTTTTATGCTCATTTCTAAAACGTGCGCCCCAAAATTTATTATTTTAAAAAATTATGTACAAGGAACATTTGTATATATTTGAGCCTACACACAGAAAAATCCTCTTTTCACATAAGGTTGGAATAATAATAATAGTTTGGCGCTACTGTCCTGTATAGAACTTCGGCCGAGCTCTCTCACCATTTGAGCTGTGCGTGTTATATTTGTACTCAAAGTGGTAGGACGTACAGTTTATTGCCGAATCCGAACGGCGGGTGAGAGCTTTTCATAGGCAATGTTTTTCTCTCGTAGGTTTGCCATTTACTGCCGAGAGGTAGCGTCGCATAGAAAAAAGTTTTCTATGAAAAAGATGTTGGCAGTCGCTGGGGATCGAACCGCGGACCTTTCGGCTCGTAGTCGGTCGCACCAAAGACTTTTCGCTCGTAGTCCAACGCACTAACCAGACGAGCTACCGACGCTACATGGAAGAACGAAAAAGTTAGTTGTACCAACTAACTTAATTCGGTTAAATCGAATTGTCTACAAATATGAAATATTACCCTATACATAATCCCAAAGGTTTTTAATCTGTACTAAATTGTTCTAAAGCAGTTCGAAATTGGTTGTAGTCCAAACTACACCTCTTTTAGTTTTGTCAGTAACAACCGAATAAACGGTTGAGAGAACCAAATAAGATGTCAGGGCAAAGAGTTGCTTGGCGCAACAAATCTCTATTCTGTGTGTATGATGCACTATCAATAATTTCTGTTTTAATATACGAAAAGTCTAAAAATCATTTAAATACACTTTTTTTAAGTAATTTTATTCAATTTGCAGGAAATATTCACACACAGTAAATCTGCTTTAACATGTGGTTGGAAGAACAATAAAATTAGTTGTAACAACCAACTTCATTTGGTTAAAACGAAATTTCTTGGCGGAGGAACTGCCATATTCGTTTGGCGCTTCAAATATTAGTCTATACAAACTCCACAATACTCCAAATTGTACTAAAACTGTACAAAATTATTCTAAAGCTGTTTGAAATAGGTTGTAGTCCAAACTACAACTCTTTTAGTATTGACAAAAAGAACCGACTAAACGGTTGTGAAAACCGAATAAGTGGGTTGGGCAAAGACTTGGTTGGGGCTACAAATCACTATTCTCTGTGTAGAAAATGCAATTGATAAATTGGGAAATAAAATTCCAGTGACAAAAACAAAACATTGATAGTAAAGGTTGCTTCTTCCTGACACAATTCTTCTTGTGAAAAAACAATGAATCACAATTAATTGTATTACCATAAACCTAGTATGGTAGGACTTAATAATAGATTAAATGACAGATCGAATATAATAGACAAACTGTCGAGATCAGAAGTGTAATGCTCGATTAAATCGAAACCAAGGTATCTAAAGAAATCTGATTTCGATGTGCCCAACAAAGATCCAAATAGTTATACAATTGATAGTAATAGGGATAATGAACTGAATTTTATGTCATAAACCTATCAGTTACATGACGAACATGTTCTGGACATAACAATGTCTGCCCTATTAGCATTAATTTCTATTAATCAGAATATGGATTCCCATACCATACAATATTAACTAAAATGATAAGTATTATCATTCAACAAATGCCGATTTTATAAAGTTTAGGCCCGCTTTTAGAATCTTCGGGAAGGTGTGGCTTCAGCTGACAGTTAACCATAAATTAAATTGAAGTAAATTTACTGAAAATTAGAGGCGGATATAAATTATTTAGACGTACTTCACACAACTCGATATTTTCCGCGATTTTCTTTAGAACTTTTGCCAATTTCCACTTTTAATTTACATAATTACGCAAAGACGACCGATGCACGCAACAGACGCGTCTGAGTTTGAGAAAAGCGCGTAAACGACAAACAGACAGACGCATGCGGCGACACTAACAAGTATCGAAAATCAAATAATGCGGCAGCAACTGACCGACCGACCGACCAAATGCTGTGATTTTTGTGATACGAGGCGGAAAACTTAAATTTTTATTTAAATTCGAAAGTAATCTGACCGAGTTTTTGTATGCACGGATGACAATTTGATTTGTGCAAACTTTTTTTTTATATTTGATTGAGTTTCACATTCTCAAAACGTTCCACTTTACCGTGTGCGTTGCTGCTTTTGTTGTTGTTGCTTGTCCGGACGTTCGCTCGGATTGCGCCGAAATCGCTGCAACAGACTGTTGCAACTGTCGGACAATAACTGCGTAACACTCGCCGCGGTCGCGCTGCGCATGTAGCGATGTCGCGCGCGCGGCTGTTGTTGCTGCTGCTGCTGTTGATTTGTAGCAGTTGCCGCTTCATCTTTTGTTGCGGTTGCTGCTGTTGTCTCAGTGAGCAGCAGCGAGCATCTTTTAGCAGACATTGGTGATTTTTTGGCAGCAGCAGCTGCTGTTGCTGCCATTGATGTACTCTCGCCGGCGACGCTTGTGGCGCCGCCTGTTGTTGGCATTTTGCATTCTTTTGTTTGTCGATCGCTTTTTTCGCGTTGGAAACGATTAAGAAATGTTGTTGCCATTGCGAGAACAATGTTGTTGACAATATTGTTGTTGTTGTTTTTGTTGGTTTTGTAGAATTTTTCAAATTTTCATTACACTTGTTTTTGATTGTATGGGGTCGGGTCGTGTATTGCCTTTTTTTGTTTTTTTTTTTTTCTTATTTCTGGTTGTTGCTGCTACTGCTGTTTGAGGGATATTTTCACAATTGTGCCAATTTAGCTAATGTTTTTGTTATATATTTAAACTTGATGACAATTCCTATGTATTGCTGTTCATTAATTTTAACAAAAACATTTTTGGCAGGCAACAAAATTTGTTGAGGGCGTTGGCTGATTTTTGAAAAGTTTTAGAATACGTTTTAAGTTTTAGCATTTAATTAAATTTATTGTTTCTTTCATATTTAAGCAGTTATATTAGAGTTTTCGTTTAATTTTTTTTTTGTTTCCTTTTTTTATTTTATTTTTTGTAATTTATAAAAATCTATGAAACATAACTACAAACAATTTTAATCTTGAATCAATTTCAATGTATACTTTTTTTTAGAATTAAATTTAAACTTTATGCTGAACATTGATTTATAAAGACGCTCGAAAGGATGAGCTCTTCCTAATGAGAGTATTTTTATATTTTCTTTTTTAATATTTTATTTTTTAATAATTTTTTTTTATATTTTCTTTTTTTATATTTTCTTTTTTTATAATTTTTTTTTTGTATGTTCTTTTTGTATCTTTTCTTTTTTTATATTTTCTTTTTTTATATATATTTTTTTTTTATATTTTCTGTTTATATATTTTTTGTTTTATATTATATTTCTATATTTTCTTATTTTTATATTTTCTTTTTTTATATTTTCTTTTTTTATATTTTCTTTTTTATATTTTCTTTTTTTATATTTTCTTTTTTTATATATGGGCCATTCCACACCAAATCGACCAAAAAAAGTCAAATTTGAGATTTTACCTTTTCGATCTTAATGAACTTTTGGCAGAAAATTATTTTTTAAAATATGATGCAATCAAAATATCATCTTGAAATTTTGCATGAACATTAAAAATAAATTGACGAAAATTTAGGATTTTTTTCAGAATTTTAAAAAGGGTTCTTTTTAAGGACCACAATTTTGAAGTGCAAGGATAATGACCACGGGCCACATGTTACCGTTTGGAAATTACAACTTAATTTTTCTAAAAGCTTGTTCTATTAGCTTTAAAACGAGCTATTAACGGAGTTTCTAGCATTTCTAGTTCAAGAGATATTTAAATATGAACTACAGTACAAAAGTGAAATTTTGGCACTTTTTTCCAACTTTGAGCCACTGTATCTCTGGAAGTAGTGGTCAGAAAAAATAAAAAAAATTGTTTAGTGCATGTCTCGATACCCTTTATCAGTTGCCAAAATTTCATTGAAATCGAAGAAGGTGAGTTCCAACCGCTGGTCGAGTTGGTGTGGAATGGCTCATATATTCTTTTTTTATATTTTCTGTTTATATATTTTTCGTTTTATATTTTTATTTTATATTTTATTTTTATATTTTTTTTTTTTTTTATATTTTCTTTTTTTATCTTTTTTTTTTCTATTTTCTTTTTTATATTTTCTTTTTTTATATTTTCTTTTTTTATATTTTCTTTTTTTATCTTCTCTTTTTTCTATTTTCTTTTTTATATTTTCTTTTTTTATATTTTCTTTTTTTATATTTTCTTTTTTTATATTTTCTTTTTTTATAATTTCTTTTTTTATATTTTCTTTTTTTAATATTTTCTTTTTTATATTTTCTTTTTTTATATATATTATTTTTTTATATTTTCTTTTTTTTCACTTTTTTTTTTTTTATATTTTCTTTTTTTATATTTTCTTTTTTTATATTTTCTTTTTTTACATTTTCTTTTTATTATATTTTCTTTTTTTAGATTTTCTTTTTTTTACATTTTCATTTTTTTATATTCTGTTTATATATTTTTTGTTTTATATTTTATTTTTTATATTTTATTTTTATATTTTCTTTTTTTTTCTAATTTTTCTTTTTTTATATTTTCTTTTTTTATATTTTCTTTTTTTATATTTTCTTTTTTTATATTTTCTTTTTTTATATTTTCTTTTTTATATTTTCTTTTTTTAATTTTTTTTTTATATTTTCTTTTTTATTATATTTTTTTACAGTTCTACATTTTATATATTTTAATTTTTAATTCATTAATTTTTTTATTTTTTCATAAATTATTTTATTATTTTTTTTTTATATATTTTAAATTTCGAAGTTATAAAAAATTGTTTTTTTAAATTGACAAAATTTGACCGAATTAAAATTTTCGATTATTAAGGGTGGGGTGTGTGACAATTTGTTTCATTTTCAATCTAAACCAAATTTTGTCGGTAATGCAGTGGTTATTATACAATTTAGCCAATTTTCGTGCTATCCAAATTGAACTAAATTGATACCGAATATTGATATCGAATTCCGATTAAAACCCAATAATTTAATTTAGTCTTCAAATTTAGACAAACTCGCACACATCCTTAATAATAAAATATGAAATCGTTTGTATTTTCATACCATATCGATCGAGATTGAAACGAAAGCTGGATTAAGCCGAAAGAACTCAAATTTTATAATACAAATAATGCACTAATTTTACTTTATCCACAGAGAAAATTAATTAATAATTTTATACGAAATGATCTAATTGGAATTACTATTTTTAAAATATCATAATTTTGCCAATTTTTCTTGATATATACCGTTGATGCAGTAGTAAAAGAGGCCAAGTAACATTTTTGAAAAGAGTTTTTTTTACATTTTTCATATTTAAAAATCGAAAATTTGAAAAATATAACTTTTATTTTTTCTATATCTAATCGACACTGCGTTAAAACGTTATGATTGGTAAAAATTATAGTTGAAGATGTTATTAGCGAAACCATTTAACTTTTAACAAGGAATCCTTTTGGTTTTTAAGACAGCACTTGAAGATTAGAAAAAAATATTCTATTTTATTATTGCATTTATTTTTTAATTTTTATATTTTAAATATATTTAAGGTTTTTTTTTTTAATTTAACGTTTAAGTTTTATAGTTTTTTTTAAATTCTTCTAGTTGTTTTCATGATTATTTTAATTATTTTCAAATTTATTTGTTTTATTACTTTTTGTAAAAATCTGTTTCGAACTTCTGGTTATTATGATTATGTTGTTGGTTTTTAATGTTTTTAGAGCATTGAATTTATTATTTCTATAATTTGCTCTAATGTGTTTTTAAGAGTTCGCTGCTCATTTCGAGATCATTTTTATTGTTTATAATTTATGCGGTTATATTTTTGTATTTTGCGCCTTGATGCTTTTTGTTTATTCTGTAGATGTTTCTTCGTGTTTCACAAAGTGTGGATTGTGGCAAAAAAAAAAATAATTTGAAGAGTTGCACAATCTCATTAAGTAAAATAAACAAATCACGAAAATTGCAGATCTTTCAGTGAAAATATATGTATTGAGTGAGAAGCTAATTTGGACCGAATATATATATTTTACCAAAGAAAATTTTAAATATTTTTTAAAAATATAATAAAAAAACCGTTATATTTAAAAAAAACAACACTTTGTATTAACAAAAAATTCTTTAAAAAAATGTAAAACAATTTATTTCACATTCTTAAATTTGTCGAAATTAAGATTTTTCCCAGAAAAACATGATGTGATGCCGAAAATGGTATTGTCATCAACCGCATCAAAGAAAAAACCACAAATTAAAATTTTAAATTGCTAAAATTTTAAAATAAATTAAAGTAAAATCAAATAAAATTTGCAATAATAAAAAACCGACAAAATTTTTAAAACAGGAACAAAATCAAAATTTCTTGATTTTTCCTCAACTTAATTTTGTCTGCTGTGATTTTTTTATTTTAATTTTCAATATTTTTAATTTAGCGTTGACAAAAATAGAAATAGACGCGGCACAGCAAAATAATTTGTGTTTTTGTTGTCGTGGTCGGTATTATGGGTTGGGTGGTACGTAAGACTTTGCGTCAGTTGAAAATATATAAAAAAACACATTTTAATTTATGGCTCAGCTAATCATTTAAACAATTTATTTCGACACACAGATTGAGATTTTGTTGTTTTGATTTTGTTTTTTTTTGCAGTGTTTGAAAATTCCTGTTTTGATTTTTTAAAAAGTTGCAAATTTTATGGCCTTTTTTTTTGATGAATGAAAATATATTAATAAATATTTTGTATCACAAACACTACACACTTTTTTATATAATATTTATTTAATACTTTTAGGTATTTTTATGTTTGCACTTTGAGCATAAAACTGCGCGTGTTTTAAACACGTTGAAATTTGACAATTAAAGAATTTTTCAAAATTTCCACATCCTAATTGCAATAAATAGTCTCAACAATTGCAAACGAACGCCAAAATACAAATATAACAAAGATCAAAATTAAAATGACCACAAAAACGGACGACCGTCCGACCGACACGGCTGAGATCGCAACGTATAAGAAAACCAAAGAGCGCCATCCGCCGCCGCCTCAATTGTTGTATAAAATTCTTGTAGTTCAACAACGACAGAAGAAGTTCTAGTTGTTGAGAGTAGACAAAAAAAAAACACCAAATCAACTCTCCCGAAATACTTTGTAGAAATTTGTAAAAAATGTTGGAAAAACAGCTGAGCATATAGAAAATTTGCTATTCAAAAGAGCAGACATTTTGGAAAACATGATTTTTTGCAGAGCGCTCATCACATACATTCTTTCAATTTCACTCTCTCTCTCTCTTGTACAAAAACAATGATGCTCATGACGTGATTATTTATAAAAATCTCTTGACTCAAGTACCTTCTTCTTTTTTTGTTATTTGCAGTTTTATAAATATAAATCTTGTTGTTTACATTAAAGATATAGCAAAATTCACCACATGCAGTGGAAACATAATTTTCGGTATTTAATAATATTATTTTTTGTAAAGAGCATTGATGTGATAGCTAGTGCGCGAGAGAAGACAGTAGAGAGAATTTTAAATGTGAATATTTACTTCTAGAGATGGTAGAACTCAACAATGCGATATTTCGAAAACAGTTTTTGGAGTTTTTGTTAATAAAATAAAAACCAGTTGGGAAGGTTAGATCACATGGGAAATTTCGAAGTAGGAATATTGTGATAGTTGGTGTGATAAAGTTAGTAATGAAAGTTATAGTCGATGTGTGCGGTGACCACATAAACAGGTGCACAGGTCACCAGGTTTTAAAAATCCTGAAAATACCTACAAACTTGAAATTGCTGAAGGATTTACTTTCATTTGATACCCATATGTACAAATGTGTAGGTATACCGAATTTCGTTTTTTTTTTTCGAGAAACACACGTCAGTTCCCGAGAAAACATTATTTTCATATATTTGAGCATAAAGACAATATATATTTGATAAAAAAAAGTTCACTTAAGCTCATGTAAAATAAAATTCATCCGTAGATGTAAATTTTCTGAGGTATTTGAACATAAGTGGTCGGTTCGCAGGTCACAATGATCCGATCATGCTAACTGGTACAGCGTAGATATATAAGTAATCTAAATTAGAAATTTCATTGATCTAGCTCTTCTAATTTTTCTGTAATCGTGATTTTAACAGACAGACAGGACAGACAGACGGACATCGCTAAATCGACTCAGGAGGCTATGCTGACCAAGAATATATATACTTTACCGAGAATGCTTTTTTTTTTGGAATATCTACTAAGATCCACAGCACTCAGACAGACTATATCCATTGTACTGTGAAATCTATTCCCTACAATTTTGTGGTTAATATCACCACGAGCGCCCATGCCCAATCCGGGATTCGAACCCGAGACCTTCAGAATGCAAGTCCAGCGCGCTACCTCTGGACTGCAGAGGCCGGATGATGCTTCTTTCTGGGTGTTACAAACGGCCTACAAAACTGAATATACCCTTTCACTCTTAGTTGAGGGTATAAAAATACTTGATGTAATAATTAAAACTATGAATACTGGGTCAAAACGACAAATAGGTTTTACATGATGTTGATATAAAGATCCATATACAAAAAAAGGAACGTCTCTTCAGGACTCTCATTTTTAACAGAGATATAAAAAGCTTTTATCTTTTCAAATACTTATGTTTATACCTTTAAAGTGAAATATTAGACGATATTGATGCAATCTCTAATACCATTTGAATTTTGTCAAAGTGTCGTCTGGTGATAAACTAATTCTCTTCACCGGCGCTTAAGGTATACCCCTCAACTAAAAGTGAAAGGGTATATTCAATACAGCGATGTCTGTCTGTTTGTTTTATGTTATTAGAAATCAAGATTACCAGAAGAGTTAGATTAATGAAACTCAAATGTTAGATTACTTGCATACGTAGACTGTCTGGTATTGAAAATGGACGTAATCGGTTGATTGTGTCCTGCGATCTGGTCACTTTTGTAAATATACCTCATATAACACTAAACTTTACTTTACTTTACCGAACGAATTGAACATTTTATATAATATATAAAAAATAACTTGTGGTACCTTAAAAATATCGCATTTCGGTACACTTATATTTGGTAAATGTGTTTGTAATCCTACGATTGGCAACCTCAACAACCTCTTTCTCTATTTTTGCATAAAAATTGTAATACACAAAAAAAAACTACCAACAACCAGTATTCATCATATTGATGATTTCATTCATTAATATGATGAACTAAAATCATAAATTTTTTCAATGTTTTTGATTTTCAATATTTTGTATAACATCAAATTTCAATATTAAATTTGTCATTTTTGTATTTATAATTCTGATAAGATTTATGATATTTAATTAAATATGGTTTGATGAACAAAATTCATCAATTCATGATGTACATTTGTTCATTAATATTATGAAATGGAGTCGTGACATAATTAGAAATTAAATATTATACAACTTATAAGAATTATAAATACACAAATGTGAAAAATGGAGACAATGTTTGAAATTTGATGTTAAAAAATATTGAAAAACAAAAAAAAAATAATTCAATGAATGAATTCATCTGTATGATGTGTACTGGTTGTTGGAAGAATTTTTGTGTATAAAACAGGCACTCTTAGTATTTGATAAATATTTAAAAAATGAACAATAGTGACATGGTAGGTATAGAAAAATAGGACTTAAAAATTCTATTTCAAAAAAAGGGTTAAAAAAAGTCTTTGTCGGTCTATATTTACAGCAGATATTTTTCCTAATTTGTATAGTAGTTATTATAAAAATATTGTATATTACATTAAAAAGTCGAAAAAATATCGACGTACAGAAAAAGCCGCACGTGTTCTACACAAAAATTAATGTAAATGTTGACCGGATACTTATTTGTGACGTTGTTTACATGTAAAGTATAAAGTATTCAAGATTATGAACTATTTAATAATATAATAAGGCTGTTTATAGAATATTTATGGATCGTGCTTTCTTTAAGAAACACAGTATAAATTTGCATAAAACAACAAAATATTTTGAAATCTCTTGGGGAAAATGCAAACAAAAAGAATAATTTGTATTTATAGAAAATAAAAAAAAAATATAGAATAGAAAGAAATGCAGCTAAAATTAAATATATACCTTCCAAACCTTGAACTAAATTTTTAAGCGATTACAAAAGTCAAAGCGCACACGTAGCGAAAACTTGGGAAAATATATATGGAGAAAATGTTATTCTATGGGCAACACCACAGAACAACAAAGCTAGAAGATTAACTAAAATTAACTATAAATAATAAATAAAAATTTAAATTACATTGAAGTAGTTATTAAATTACAGCCACGTAGACAATTTAAGGTCAGTGGAAATGAAAAATGCATTTTTATTAAATTATTTGTGAAAATTTAAAAATATTTTTAGAAATACAAATTATGCCATTTCGATGCAATGTGAATAATTAATTGGCAAAAAATAAATAAAATTTATTGATTTTATTGTAATGATTAGTTTAGTGTGAGAATATAATTTATTTGCGCAAATGCTAAATTTAATTAAATTGGCTAATGAACAAATGACGATGCGGAAGTGTTTGACGTTCACAAAAAAAAAAAAAGTGTTTTTTTTTATTTTCAAAATTATCTTAAGGTAAAAAAAACATACTGAAAATCTATAATTTTCCGAGTAATAAATTTTTGAAATATGACAAATAAAAAGTCTGTAGCTAGCGGCTGACTTTGATTGATGAAGTTGTTTTTTGTGCTGGCACAAGCAAAATTAATTTTTAATGCATTTTTTGTATCATTGTTTGCAGAAAAATCAATGTAAATAAAATTAAAAGTATAAAACGTATTACTGCAATTGACCCCATTACCGTTTGACTGCCAGAAGGAAGCAGTGCTTGTGCGCTGTGCGTGTATAGTGCATGCCTGGGTGCGTCGATCGTGTGCTAAATGAAGCACTTTTTATGGCGCATTTGTTGAGTTTATATATGGCAATGTTGATAATAAATAAAATAGAGGTTTATCTGCACTTTTTATATGGAAAATATATTCTTTATTATGCTTTACAAAAGTTGGAAAAAACAAATAAAAGATGTTAAACGATCTGTATATTTAATATGTTTATAACATGTAGTGTTTGAAGGATACCATATAGGAGACATATCATTCTTCGAATGTAAACTTTCCCGATATAAACATTTCCCCGAAATGGACATTCTCCGAATTGACCCTTACTCTGAATTGGACTTATCTCCCAAATGAACAATTCCCCAAAATTAACAATTCGCTAAAATTAATATTTCCCGTAATAATCAGTCCCCGAAACTTTTCTGAAATAAAGTTTTGCACGAAATGGACATTTACTGAAATAAACATTTCCCCGATATGAATATTCCTCGAATTGGACTTTTCTCCCAAATAAACATCTCTCCCAAATGTGCATTTTCCCGAAATTTAACATATCCCCGATAAAACCATTTTCCTCAAATTGACATTTTCCCGTAATTAACAATTCCCCAAATAAACATTTCCTTGAAATTAACTTTCTTTGAACATTTTACCGAAATGGACTTTTCCTCACAAAATGAACATTTCCCCAAAATTAACTATTCCCGTAATACCCACTCCCCAAAATTTCCCCGAAATGGAAATTTCCCTAAAATGAACATTTCCGCGAAACGAACATTTCCCCAAAATAAACTTTTCTCGAATACGGTAGAATGAAAATGACATTTCCTCGAATTAGACTTTTATCCTAAATCAATATTTCTCAGAAATGAGCATTTCCCATAAATGAACATATTCCCGGAACTGAAATTTCACCGTAATGAACCATTCTCCGAAATAAACATTTTCTCGAAACTAACATTGTTTGGACATTTTACCCAAATGAACATTTCCCCGAAACGAATTTTCCCCAAAAAGGATTTTTTCTCGAAATGGACATTTAATCGAAATGGATATTTCCCTGAAATAAATATTTCTCAGAAAAGGGTTTTTACCTCTAATTGGACTTTTTTCACAAACGAACATTTCTCCGACATGGACATTTTCCCGAAACGAACATTTCCTCGAAATGAACATTTCTTCGAAATGGATATTTCCTCGAAATGAAAAAAGATACCATACAAGTAATAGTTTTTACTATAGAAATTAATCAATAGGATAAACTATTTATTCAATATGTCAATCCCATGAAATACTACAAAATACTATAAAATTATTTTTAAATTTGAATAAAAATATTTATTTTTGTGTATACTATTAAATTAATAACTGTCCTATTGACAAATTTTTAATAGGATTTTATGAGATTTTTTTAAATACAATATTCGTCAAATTAAAAACTTTTAAAAAGTCAGCCAAAAACTATGCAAAGAAATCTACGCCAAAATTAACCAAAATATTCTCACAAATGCTCAGACAGACAACAACAATGCCAATTCAACGGAGGCAAAATAGTATTATTTTGAGTATAAACAACAAAAGATCGCCAACTGATTAACTAGAAGGAAGTAAAATCAGTGGTAGCGGCGGCGGCTGTCGGCGGTGAGCACACGAACCACAACAACAAGTTCAATAAATCTTTCAGCAAACTGCAGATCGCGAGCAACTCTTGGCGCAATAGAAAGTATATCAAAGATGCACAAATACACAGAAATAACGACGGACGGACCGGCGATATATACATGAAGAAGTACCAGATATATTTTGGCTATAGACAATAAATATAGACACATACATATGCAGGCCGACACACGCGCTGGACACTAAATAAACGTCAATGCATTTAGATTGGAAGCGGCATTGGGGTGTTCGAAATAACAAAATTTAAAAAAAGATATATAAAAAAAAAATCAAAATAAGATATAGCGAAATATGTTGGCAGTGTTTATATAAATTATGATAAAAACACAGATAAAACATTTTAACGCCAACATTAAATATTCGATAATGATGTAGATAGAAACGAAAAAAAAAATGTCGGACGTATTTTATATTAGAAATAACCAAAAGAATACAAAATAAATTGACATTGAAATTGAAAATGAGCATACGCTATTTTGACATACATTTCGGTGTTTTATTTTGGCGAATATTGTAAAAATAATATATAATATTGCTGAAAATACGTTGTAAATATTGTAATCGTAAACAATTTTGCACGCCATATGTTAAAATGATATGGTCGTCGGTCGGCGGGTCGGTCCAATGTAAAAATAAAAAAATATATATGAATGAGTAATATTAACGTCGGCGCTATTTTTGGTGCCAAAAAAATGAATTTATTGTTTATTTTATGTAAGTATATTTGGAAAGCGGCTTTAAAAGGGGGTCTGATTGTGCGGATAGAGTAAAATTTTATAATTGACACTTGCAACAACCACAAAAATTTGACTAATTTGTATTGAAATGTTGTAGAGAAAAACAACATAAACTAGCAGATGTTGGTAGATGACTCGAAATATGAGTAATACTTTTTGTACTTGTTTGAATTTTGATTTTCTAGCAATTTTAAATTCGATTTCTTGCAGTTAGAAAAATCTAAATTCCATAGAATCCCATTCAAATTGGTCCATAGGATATAACTATTGATTTAATAGTATGCAAAAGAAATAAAATATTAAAAATTTAATTTACAATACAAATTCAAAATTTCACTAAAAATTCAATTATTAACTAAAAATTATTTTTTTTTACAGAAAATGTAAATTATTCACTAAAAATTTAAATTTTCATAAAAATTCAATTTTTCACTAAAAAGTAAATTTTTCACTAAAAAGTAAATTTTTCACTAAAAATTCAATTTTTCACTAAAAATTCAATTTTCCACTAAAAATTCAATTTTCCACTAAAAATTCAATTTTTCACTAAAAATTCAATTTTTCACTAAAAATTCAATTTTTTTCACTAAAAATTCAATTTTTCACTAAAAAGTCAATTTTTCACTAAAAATTCAAATTTTCACTAAAAATTCAAATTTTCACTAAAAAAAGTCAATTTTTCACTAAAAATTCAATTTTTCACTAAAAATTCAATTTTTCACTAAAAATTCAAATTTTCACTAAAAATTCAATTTTTCACTAAAAATTCAAATTTTCACTAAAAATTCAAATTTTCACTAAAAATTCAAATTTTCACTAAAAATTCAAATTTTCACTAAAAATTCAAATTTTCACTAAAAATTCATATTTTCACTAAAAATTAAAATTTACACTAAAAATTCAAATTTTCACTAAAAATTCAATTTTTCACTAAAAATTCAATTTGTACTAAAAATTCAAAATTTCACAAAAAAAAAAAATTTTCATTCTCCATAAATTAATTTTTTCTCTAAAATTGAGTTTTTCACGAGAAATTAAATTCCTTACAAAAAATTCCATTTATCATTAATTTTTTTTACAAAAAATTAATTCTTTTCGTTAAAAATTTAATTTTTCTTTAAAATTAATTTTTTTCGCTAAAAAATTAATTTTTCATTAAAATTTAATTTTTCATTAAAAATTCTATTTCACTAAAAATACACTAAAAAAAAATTTTAAATGCTGACTAATTTGTCTTTATAAGAATGACTTAAATTCCATAGAACTTTGTATGGACAACAAATTCTATGAAACAATTTATATTATATAAATTGTCAGAATTCGTCAAGATGATAGATTATTTATAGAACTTCGCAGGAATTCCCTGCCCATATCATATACAATTAAAAATCAACAAAATAATGACACGAATTTCATGAAAAAATACTACGTAGTAGATTATAAACAGAGCCATAAATTAAATCACAAAAATTTGTACAATTTCATTAAATATTCCGAGGGTGTTACAAGTGTTGTACATCACAGCTAAAAATTTGAATAAAAACACTTTTAACACCACACATCATACTTTAAAACAGGTGTTTTTGACCGCTAGCAATTGAAATAAAAATAACTTAATTATAATAAATGTCAATAAACCGACATTTGTACAAATTGTACCACAAAAGGCGTTACTGACCACAACAAAATAGAAAAAAGGATTTTTTTGTGTGTCTAAAGAAATTGGGTAAATTCCAAAATACAGACTGGGAATTTTAAAGTGCGGTTTGGTGACGACGATTTGCTTAAAATATGCAAAGCACGTAGAGCGTTATAAAAATATCAACTTTTGACAATTTTTATGAGGTTTATGATTAATAAAAAATATTTTTAAATTATATTGAAATTAAATATAAACAAAAAGAAATTGTTAAAATAATGAGCAGCGGCAATTAGCAAAAGCCATAAAAATGCATGCTTTAAAAACAAAAACAAAAATGTTTGGCATAAATCACAAACAAAATATGGCAACAATATAACGCGCAACAAGCTGGCAGCACTGCGACACAAGAACAACATGACATGTGACACAACAACAACATAGGATACATGCCAACAACATTCGAAGAAGAAAATTTCTACCTCCACGTAGTGCAACGCATGCGCTGACTTTGACATTTGATTCAGTTGCACATTTTGATGTGCGACCATAGACTGTTGCTGTTGTTGCTGCGGCTGCTGCTGAATGTTAGCTGTTGTTGTTGGCTGCATCAAAACACCGCCGCCGCCATTTTGTTGCTGGTAGAGCTGGTGATGCAAGTTGCCCAGCGAATTGTTGCTAGGTTTCGTATACAAGTAGGGGTCAAATGTTTGCAACACTTTGCGTTCATGTTGCTGCTGCTGCTGTTGCTGTTGTTGTTGCTGCGTAGGTTGCTGCATGTTGTAGTAGACGCCCGGGGCAACATGTTGCTTCGACGATTGTGCCATATGCATTTGCAGTGCGTACGGACGCTGTGCGGCAGAAAACGAAGCCGAATGCGTCAGTGCGTTGCCGTTGGGACGCGTTTGCGGCACATGTTGCTGATACGCAGCAAAATGTTGCGGCACATGTGTAGCTGCTGTGGCTAGTGGCTGTTGTTGCTGCTGCGCTTGCTGATAACATGTTGTTGGTAGAAACTGCTGTTTGTTCTCCTTGTTGGTGATGGCGGTTTTAGGCTGCAAGAAAGTTGTAAAGGCAGGTTTTGTTTGATGTTGTTGCTGCTGCTGCTGCTGCTGCATGTAAAACTTCTTGGCAACATTTGTAGCAGAGGCAGCATGTTGTAGCTTATGTTGTTGTTGCTGTTGTGGTTGATGTTGCTGCTGTTGTTGTTGCTGCTGCTGCTGCTGCATAAAAGGATCTGTGCTGCCGCTCATTGCCGAGCACGCAAAAGAGTTCCAGTTCAAAAATGGCCGCTTATGCTGCGGATAAGGCTGTGACTGTTGCTGCTGCTGTTGTTGTTGCATTTGTTGTTGCTGCTGTCGCAACATATCTTGCTGCTGTTGTTGCTGCAATATTGCCTGCCGCTGATAGGCCAACTGTAACTGCGATGTTGAGCTCGATTTGCCGAGCGGAAAACACTTTTTCGCCAATTGTTGTTGTTGCTGTTGTGTTGGCAACGGTATTTGTGATGTTATCGTTTCGCTTTTGTTGTTGTTGTTGCAGCTGCTGCTGCTGTTGTTACCACTTGCCGCCACCACCGGCTGCTGTTGGCTCAACACTGCAAAGACTTCTTGTTTGGCAACAGTTTTTGGCTCTTGTTTGGCGGCGCCATTTGTCGCTGACATCGTCGTCGTTTGTTGTGCTGTCGTTGACGTTGCTGCCGTAGCTGTTGTTGCTGCTGCTGATGATGTTGTTGCAGTTGATGTAGTCGCGCATTGTGTTAAGTTGTTGCTGTTAGTATTTTGTATTTTTAACAAATCGGTTTGGCATTTTTCATGTTTGTTATCCGCCTCTTTTTGACGCTTCGTCAACTCTAAGTTGGCAGCGCTTTGCGTTTTGGCCACTTTGTAGCCAGAAACGTGTTGCTGATGCTGTTGTTGTTGCTGCAACTGTTGCTGTTGTTTGGCATCAACTGTTGGTGGCACTGCTGCTGCTGCTGCCACATGAAAGGAGGAGGTAAATTTCGCCAGTTGTGGCAAGTGACTAGTGCAACAACTTGTTGCTGCCACGCTGTTGCTGCTTATGGTACTATTGCTCTTCTCCGACTTGCGTTCCAGCGATGGGGAGTCGGTAATGTTGCTGATTGCGGTAGGCGTGATCGTTGTAGAGGCAGAACTAACAGCAACATTTTCCAGTTTCGTTGGTTGTTGTTTCGGTTGTAGTTGCTGTTCTTGTTTTATTTGTTGCTGCTGTTGGCACTGTTTTTGTTGTTGCTGCTGCAATTGCTGCGCCAATTGTTGCTGCAACTTTTGCTGCTGCTGTTGATGCTTTGTTTTCGTTTGCATCTGACGCAACAACAACTCATCACTCAACGCTGCCGTTGTCATCTCCTTGGGTGCCACCAACGATGTTGTCATTGTCGCCGACGTTGTAGATGAGTCAACCAACGGTAGCTGTTGATGTTGCTGCTGCTGGCGCATGAGGAACGGGCTATATTTAGGCGCCGCATCAAAAATACTTGAACTGGACGAACTCTTGAGTAGACCGCCGGCCCGACAATCATTCGAGGATGACGCATTTGTTGTCGAGGAATTAATAGCTTTTGGCTGATTTGAAGTAGATATTGCAGGTGCAGATTCCTTGGATGACGACATAAGTATCGCCGTGTTCGAGTTGCTTCGACTCAAGGAAGGCAGATGCTTCATGTAGCACGGTATATGTGTTTTGCTTGAAGAGCGCGCTAGACTGTTAAGTACCGGTGTCGGAGTAACCATGGTTTGTGGAACGGGAGTAGTGCGTCCCAAAGCCGTTGGTTTAGATGTATTTGTTGTTGTTGGATGAGGAGCAGCGACCATGCCTGGTACATGTGACAGGGAATAGCTTTTGTTGAGTTGCGTACTTGCAGCTGACAACATGGGATGTTGTTGCTGTTGATTGATCTTGACTGGCACACGACTGGTAAAATGTTGTTGTGGCGATGTTGGTGAATTCTCATTGCATATCAATTTGTAGAGATCCTCTTTGGTCACGGCTTGACACACTTTCAAATCCAGCTGCGACATCGATGCATTCTTCTGCAACTTATTGTTGCTGCTGCCGATAATGGGGGACGCCTTGTGCAGCTCCTTCTGCGCCGCCTCGGCAACCGTCGGATCAAAGATAGCCAATTTTTTTGCCGTTTGCGCATCCACTTTTAGAGGAGCGCCACCGGTACCCACTGCTGGTGCTATTTTATCAAAGTTCCAAAGAGAACGCTTCGGCGTCTGACGTTTTTGCGAAGTCGCCAAATTCTCGCACCAGAAATCGTTCATAAGCTGCTTGTTGAGCGAGAGATTCGAAGAAGAGGTGGTGGAGTTGCGCTGCTGGGAGGCGAGTGTGCCAGCTGTTGCTGGACATGGCGCAGTTTTTGCAGGCAAAATAGGTGGTTGTTGGGATTGTTGCGATGATGTATATGGCATGTGCGAGTTTGAAACACTGCGCTGCAATGTAGGCAACTGCGAACCGACCGATGTGAATATTGAAGGATAAACGAGACGCTGCTGACCCGCAGCAGCAACAGGAGTTTGCTTCAACGAGCCATTCATATGAGTGCTAGAGCAAGACTTGGCAAGTGCTGTATTCGCAGGCGAGCGAAAGGTTGACATCGTCGAAGGCTGTTGTTTTAATAACTCCGTCGTTGCTTTCCCACCCACAAAGCATTGATGCGAATTCGATTTCACCAGCGGCGGTGGTTGTTTGCGTTTCAGCCGATCGTACAAATCTTCGCACTCCTGAAATTCCTGATGTAGCTTTTTGTCTAGCTCGCTGTAGTCGGGCAAACTCTTGAGGTACTTATTCATCATTTCGATCTCAGCATCGTAGTACTCGGCATCGAGTTTTGAGTCACGTGCTACCGCAACGGACCGTTCGTCGAGTTCACGCTGTTGCGCGATCAGTTTATCCAGATCTATGTCGGGCACACGATGCGGCAAGGGAGGAGGCGGAGCAGGATGCGCGTGCGTATTCGGTGGTATATTGCGAAAACTCGAAGAAGCGGGAGCAGCCTTTAATGGCGCAACTTTCGCAGAGCTCATAGATGTGGATTTACTTTCTTTCGGACTTCCAGCATTCATAAGACGATTTAAGTTACTGCTAGAATTGAATTTAGGCGCGCGAATTGGTATGGGCGGCGGTGGCGGTGATGAAGATGGCGAAGATGTTGACGAAGATAACGACAGGCTGGAAGCGGGACTACTCGAAGTCAGTGCAGCTGCCATCATACGTGCCGGCACTGCGGGTATCGCAATAGGCGTGGTAATGGCGCCGGTGTGCATATTATAGGATAGTGGTGGCGGATGGTACTGCTTGCGTGTCAGCGGCGGTGTAGAGTTGGGACTTGACGGTAACGGTGGACGATGTTTACGTGCTGCCAGTGGCGAAGAAACTGGCGACCGGAGACCGCTTTTTGTCTCCGCAATACTCGAGGACATAACAGTGGCCATTTGGGGAGAGATCATCTGAAAGAAGGGACCTCCTGCCTGCGAGGGAGATGAAGAGCTGGCGGTTGTTGCGACGGCTGCTGCAGCAACCTGTTGTTGTTTTTGTGATTGCATGGTTGTAGATGTTGCTGCATTGAGCAATTGTTGCTTTTTACTATCCGCCGTTTTATTAGCTTGCTTTAAATCCTCATGCTCGCCATTGGACTTTTTGGTTGGGCAACCTGTTGCTTCGACAACTACAACTGAAGTTGTTCCTGTGAAAGATGACGGCGATATTGCAGTTGCTGGCGACGGTGTTTTTGTTGCTTGTAAACTAATTTCATGTTCACTCATTTGGTGGTTTAATTGGTATGTGTATCAATTTATCTTAATTATAGTTATGATACCGCACGAGCAGAGTCTCAAACACGAGAGGAGTGGTATTGAATAACCAGCACTCAACCGAACGAACACTGCAATATAACATTTGTTTTTTATTTAATGATCTGCGAAAACTTATCAACGCGTGCGATCGCCACTTAATTGCGGTTCAATTGAGTTCACTTGTTGCGATTGAAATAGTTATTCAGGCACATGATCGATCCAACCAAAATATATCGATTGAGCGAACGATCGCTTCCTCGTCTGTTGCTATTTAGCATTATTTATTAAATGAGGGGAAAGTCACAATCATTGAAATCGATCGCACGTGGTTCGACAACTTCTTTCGGTTTCTTCACTATTTTATTGCTAGGTTAGTTATAGGATTAGTAGCATAAGTTTAGCAAACAAATTTGACAACAAAAAAAGGATAAAAAAGGATAGACTTCACCTGAACTGCACTGTACTATACGGCGATCACCCACAGACACTGGACTATCAACAACAACCACGACACAAGATAATTTTTTATTTCAAAATGAACCACAAACAAAACGAACGTAACCACGACACGATCACAAACCTTGCGGTACTGCTCCGGTATTTTGCCATTCTTCGGAATCTGAATTTTTTTAATTATGATAATCTTGTCACCTTCTATTTTTTGTATGGTAATGGGCACCCCGGGCTGTGGACGCGGTTTGGCATTGGCCGTATGTACAACGGTGCGTATGACTTGGGGTCCGGTAAGAATGCCACCAGGATTGGGTTTTGTGGGCACAGCGCTTGCGGTCGCAGACTTTTGCAATGCTGTGGGCTTCGGTTTGGGTTTTGGTAACGGTTTTTGTTCCTTACTATCGCCGCTGCCGCCAGTACGCACAATCGAAAAATGATAGAGTGGTTTGTCATCATCAAGAATGCTCTTCTGGGGCTCAGTCTTCTTCTCGACGCGACGCAACACAAACATTGGTTGTGTCGTATTGCGAACGGTAATGTGCGAACGAGGTGGAGAGACACGTTTTAGATTCACGCCCAGTTTGACGCCTACCGGCGGTGGGGTTTTGGTACGATGCACCGCTTTGCCGATGCGTATTTCACGATCGTCGGCATCCGGCGAGTGCTGCGAGTGCTCTTGGTCTGTAGACGTTATCTTGGGCAAAGTATGTAAGACCGCTTCCGGGGCAACAAGCGGTGAGGGACCCGGAAAAAGCGTTGCAAGACTGCTTCGGCGGCGTTCCATGTTTGGTGTGGATGCGGTCTTGGCAAGCACAAATGTTGTCGTTGCTGAGCCTGGTGTGGATGACGTCACAGGAGTTGTTGGCGCCGTAACGAAGCCAGAAGTAGCAGCATCAGTACCCGCATTGCTGGCTGCGCTGCCTCGACGACTGACATTTACACTGACTGAAGCCGATGCCGACGCTGAGCCGATACTGCTAATGCTTGAGCTATGCAGACGATCGGGAGCTGCGCTGCGTTCACGTAGCTGCTGATGCTGTTGTTGCGTACGTACGAAGGCGCGAGCAGAGCCCTCATCATTTTCGTCATTTTTCGATGGTGGCGATAGCGAACGTTCGCGTTGCGGTTCTCTATCGCGTTCCTGATCACGTTCGCGTCGCTGCATGCGCAACAACTCAATTGAATCGGCAATTTTGTGCGAATTTGACGATGCGGTTTCGTAATCGTCTTCATTAGAAGACTTGGTTGTGGAACGTTGGCGATGTGCTGCAGCTGCGGTTAACCGATGATGACCTTCGGGTGCGAGCAAAAGATTCTCAGTCGCATGGTGTTCCAATTGTGGTGCACCGCCGCCACTACTGCTAATGCTGGCCAACAAAGCATCAGCTTCCAGCACATCGGGTAACGAGGCAATGCGGTCCCGTGGTGCTGGCGAACGGGGCAACATATGTTTTGGTGAATCGTTTGAAGAAGGTGGTGTCGATGATCTTGAATTGGGCTGCACAGCGATCGATATGTTGTTGCTACTTGCTTTTAGAGCATTAGTAAGTGTTTTAGCTGCCACAGCAATCGCTGCTGCCTTTGCAACCGAATCAGTTGATTTTGCAAATTCGGCAATCTTCGCTGCCTTGGCGATTACGGACGCTTTGACGAGCGCTTCTTCGTCCTTGGCTCTTGCGATATCTGCTTCTCTGGCGAATTTCGCTTCCTCAGCCATCTTGATTTCCATAGCGATTCTTAAATCATCGGCCATCTTGACTTCCTTGGCGATTCTTAACTGCTCGGCCATCTGCGCTTCTTTGGCGATTTGCGCTTCTTTGGCCAACTGAGCTTCTTTGGCAATTTCCGCCGCCTTTGCAAGCGCTACTTCAATCTCAGCAGCGGCAGCTGCACGAGCAGCAGCCAATTCTGTGGCCGTCATTTGTTTAACACTCAGCCGTCGTTCCGGGTCAACAATAATTGTTTGACTGTCACCACCGGTTACCGTCCGCAGATCGGGGCAACCCAAAGCGATCATTTCGCTGAATTCGTTGGACATATTCGCTGCAGCAGGGCTACGATTATGAGACGTTACGTTTTCAAGGTTACTTTGAATGAAAGATGATCTTGCTGCTAAAACCGCAGTGAAGAGAAAAAAAAAACACTTTCGAAATTCTACACCGTCAACTTTGAGTCGTTATGGCACTGATTTTAATTTCTTGTTATTGGCTTGGTTAGTTTTGGTAGTAAAGCACTTTGTTTCACTTAGCACACGAATTTTTCATTTGATTATTTAACAAAATTTGAACGTTTTCGTCGTTCGGGGTTCTTTTTGCTTCAATGTTGTTGATGTGATCTGCATCACTTGGCAATTTTTTACGAAATGCGTTTGAAGTTCAGTGGCAACTAAACTAAAGGTGCAAATAGAAATCAACACAACATGAGAAGAGCAGATACAGAATACGCATGATCAGACAATTCGCAGGATTCCAACTGATTCAATGTCAATGAGTTGTTCATTCGATCGATCGATCGTTCGTTCGTTTGTTCGTACTTTTCAAGAACCTTACACAAATGTTTATGATCTTCTTGCTATTTTACGATGTTGCTGTGAGTATTTTTGTGGCAAGTCTTTATTTTTTAATGTGGCATTTGGCACACAAAAGAATTTATTAATTAACTAATTGACATTACGTCCGTCGATCGATGGCCCTTGCCGAAGAATCTCTCAAAATGCGCGATAATCATCAATGCTTTTGGCAATACTGTGTTGTCGAAATGCACTTTTTACGATCGCCATTTTAAATACGATAAATTCAAAATGCACTGCAGAATAAATTTATAGTGGTCAATGATTTGACTTGTTATAAATCGGTAGTGTATAGTGTTAAGGTTTTTGCTCTAGTATGATGACGTTAGAGTTGTATTTTTATTTTTTAATTTTTGCAATGCTGCCAACTGTTACAAATAAAAATTTTTATAGTTCAGTAGCGAAACAATATTTTCTTTCATTTCTTAATCGATGAATTGGGTTGGATTGTTTTTGCTCTGATGCATTTATTGCTATTGAAAGCCATTAAAACAATATTAAGAAATGACGTTCGATTTTCAACAATTGCGATGCAAATAACAAATAACAATTTGTCTAACCTTGATCTCAAAGGAAATGTTGGGTTTTTCTCTTTTTTATTTATTTTTTATTTATATATTAAATTTAGAAAAGAGCAAAAAGATTTGTTGTCAAAGAAGACTTTTTTATGTGTCTACTTTATGACGTTTAAACATTTTAAAATATTTTTTTCGCCATTTTGACAAGTCTGACAGATGGCAGCGTATTTATTTACAGTTTAAAAATATCTATAATACGTTTGAACTTTTTAACAGGAAGTCAAATTTTTTTCGAAAATGTTTTTTAAAATATATTTTGTGGTAGTTGTATTTAAAAATATATGTTTTACAGGTATAAAACAGAATGCAAAATTTTCTTGGAACAAAATTAAACTGAAATCAGTATTATATAATTAGTGGTCATACGAAATTTTTGATAATTCAATGAATTGAAATATGTTTGAACATTACTTTTCTCAGTTCAAGAAAAATAGCAGCATTACCATCATCTAATTACAATTTCGAAAATTCTCGAAAATCGAAAAACACCGTCTAATTCTGTCAATAAATCGAAGATTTTGATACATTAATTTTATTATGAATCGTTTATTTTGTATTTATCTTATTTAAATAAAATTGTAAGATTTACTACATAAACTATCGAGAAATACAAAATATGTATCGAGAAATACAAAAATATGTTTCGAGAAATAAATAAATTAACCAAGAAATACAAAATGTATTAAGAAATACAAAATGAATCGAGATATACAAAATGTGCCGAGAAATACAAAATCTATCGAGAAATACTAAATATATCGAGAAATACAAAATGTAAACAGAAAAACAAAGTATATCGAGATATACAAAATGTGCTATATGTATCGAGAAATACTAAATGTATCAAGAAATACAAAATGTACACAGAAAAACTAAATGTATCGAGAAATACAAAATGTATACAGAAAAGCGCCGGTAGCACGTCTGGTTAGTGCGTTAGACTACGAGTGAAAAGTCGCTGGTGCGTGCGACTACGAGCCGAAAAGTCCCTGGTTCGATACCCAACGACTACCAACATCTTTTTCATAGAAAACATTTTTCTATGCGATGCTACCTCTCGTCAGTAAATAGCAAACTTACGAGAGTGAAAAGTTGCTGTGAAAAGTTCTCACCCGCCGTTCGGATTCGGAAATAAACTGTAGGTCACACCAATTTGAGTACAAAAGGTGAGAGTTCAAAAGGTGAGAGAGCTCGACCGAAGTTCTACACAGGACTGTAGCGCCAAACTATTATTATTTATACAGAAAAACTAAATGTATCGCGAAATACAAAATGTGTCGAGAAATACCAAATGTATCGAGAAATACTTAATGTATCGAGAAATACAAAATGTAAACAGAAATACAAAATATATCGAGATATACAAAATGTGTAGAGAAATACAATAGAGAAATACATAATGAATCGAGAAATACATAATGTATACAGAAATACTAAATGTATCGCAAAATACTACATGTATCGAGAACTACCAAATGTGTCGAGAAATGAAGAACTATAACCCGTAATAGAAATTGTTTTAAGGCTGAGCATTGAATGTTTTCCTTGCATGAACCAACCCTACCAATTACATGATCTACTCATTATTATGTTTAACCTAAAAGGGAAATATTCTAATAGGGATATGAATCGAATAATATTTTTTTTTTTTTACAAATTAACCAACGCTCAGGGGATGCCCCCTATTCATGCAATGCTCAGTGTTGATCGTAAGAAGGGATGATAGGTTAAATGGAGGGGGGAAAGATGGAGTAGTGTCGGTGAATGTTTGTTTTGAACTTGCCAATATCAAAAATGTCGGGAAAAACAGACGCAGGGAGATTGTTCCACAAACGTATCGTGCGACTGAAGAACGAATTCTCTCTGTAATGCATGGTTCTATTGAGAGCCGAGTGAATTACGAAGTGGTGGGCTTGTTTCGATGCCCGAGTAGAACGAGAGGAAACACGACCTGGTGGAATCAGGCCATGTATCTCCCTCGAACACTTACCATTGTAATACCTATAAAACAGGCTTACACACCCAACGGTCCTTCGGTGCTCAAGAGAACCAATAGACGATGAAATATTTTCATCCCCTATTAAATATATTGCACGTTGTTGGATTCGATCCAGGAACTCCAAAGAAGATTTTAAAGCACCTGCCCATATGTGCGAATTGTATTCCATCTTAGGCCGAATATAGGTGGTGTAGACAGTGCGCAAGTCAGCAGGAGTGAAGTATGTCTTACACCGTTTTAAAAAACCGAGGCACTTGACCGCCTCTTTCGACACGTCAAATATATGATCATTCCAACGGAGATCACATTGAATTGATATGCCCAGAACGTCAAGAGCAGCTGACTCTGCAATATCCACAGCACCCATATTAAGGGGAGGTAGGGTTGAATCAATTCTTTTGTGAGATAACAGACATTTATTTTACGTTAGGTGTTTAATAAAATTGTATTCGACATTTTCGGGACATTTACATCAGTAATTTTTTAAAACGACCTAAATTAGATATTTTTTTAATATACTGCTATTTGAGATATGCTCTATTAAATCAATGTAGAGTAGTAGAATTTGAGGATTACAAAAATTATTGGAAAATGAAGAATTTAAAAATGTAGTTATAGGTTCTAATAGTTTTGGGTATCGTTTTTGAGAAATTTATTAGAATTCGAAGTTCGTATATAATCCAAAAAAAAAAAATAAATCCCAAGAAAACGAAATTTGCTTACTGAAATTCATATACCACAAAATGATATATAATACAACTGATAACAATTCATTAATGTTGATTAAAAATGAAATAATTTAAATTTTTTGTGCACTGATCAAACGCATTCCGAACACTTTTAAAATAATATAAAAAAATTGCCAAATACACTAAGACAAAATAAATGGTTAAGTTAGAAACCTTTTTTCGATAGATTTTTTTTTGTCCGAAATCAAAATATGATGAAATTTGAGAACCACTCAGTGTGTTTTTCCGGAAATATGCACGAAATTTTGTCTTGAAATAATTTCTAAATCGAAGCCGATATTTAACAAGTAAAAAAATAAGTAAAACAACGAGAGAAGTGTCTTTTTTTTTAGGGTACATCAATTAAAAATCTAAAATAGTTTTTTTTTGCAAAAAAAAAAAAAAAAAAAAAGCACAACAAAGTCAATTAAGAATTCGTAAAATGTATCTAAATAAATTAAAGTTTTCAAAGTTGTTTTGAATTTTATTTATTTATTTTTTTATTTGCAAATTTAAAACAATAAATAAAACGGAAGAAATAAATGTTTTGTTTTATTGCGAGCGCAAATTAAAAGGAAAACTAGAACACAATTCGGTTGTTTTCTTGGATACGTTTTTTAATTTGTGTCGAGCGGCAAATGATGTCGACTTTCGAGCAGTTTTTTTTTATTTTTTATTATTCTATTTTTTATATCACACAAATCAACGATAGTCGTTTTTTTCTTTCAATTTGATTTTTTTTTTTTCAGATTTGAATTTTTACTTGTTGCTGTTTTGCTGCTGCTTATCTGAAATGTTGCTGGTTTGAAAATCGGAAAAACTTTTATTTTTTGTGATTTTTTTTTGTTTTTGCGTTGCTGCCGCTAACTGAAAATAGAAGCGATTTGCGCTAAAAATAAACACTAGAATTTCTTGCGGTGTATACAGGGTGGTGGTGGTGGTGGCGGTGGCGGTGATGGTGGAAATGTTGGTCGTGGTTGAAGGAGAGTAGCGCCGTGTATCTCGCAGATGTGTCTATATGTACGCGTGCTGTTGTTGGTGCTGTCTGTCTCGACGGTTTTTATTTTTTATTTTATTTTGTTGTTCTGTTAATTTTGTTAATTTTAATTATTCGTGCTGCTCATTTTCCACGCAATGTGCAAATTCGAGGAAAATATATAGAGATATAGACAAAATATATATTTTTCCGTTACAGCGGTGAGATCATTAAATAAAAAAAAAAATAAAAAAAAAACAAAATTTTGTAAGTGTTATATCACAGTTGTTGCGTTTGCATGAAGTAAACACTAATTTTAAACATTTCACTTTTTTTTTTTTTTTGGTATCCATCAGCTACTTTTGTTTTTGTTTTACAATTTTCTATTGAAAACAGTGCCAATTTGTTAGCATTTATCACATAAATGAAGATTTAATTGTAATAGATAATAAAATCTATTTAAAGACACTTAATAAACACGGATTTTCCAAATTTCGCAGTATCTTATAGATACAAATTTGACAGTTATTATGTATTCATTGATTTACACAATTTTCACACGTCACGGAAAATCCAAAACGTCGCAAAGGTAACTCAAATATATTTCACATACACACGCGTGCTGCTGCTGCTTTTCTTCAATATGCAATTGAAAATTTTAAAGAAAAAAAATTAAACTCAAAAAGTATCTATAGATATACAACAACTTCTACTACTACCGCAGAGATATTCAATTCTCCTCGCTGGTGGCGGCGCGCACAACACAACCGTCAAATAAAGATTTTAATCGTGCTCTGATTTAGTTAGACGCAAGCAAATGTTTCAAAACTACTCGCCGTGGATGATCGTGAAAAACTGGTGCGCGTTTTTGTAGTCTAGATGCGCGCAGCACAGCGCAGATACAAAAAAAGTATCGAAAAGATGTGAAAAATACACCATAAAACACAACACAACAGAGCGGAAGCAGGCATTAAAGTAAAATTGCAAAGATACAACAAGTAGAGATATATAAACAAAAACGTTTTCGAACTTTTCGAAAACGTATTTTCAAAATAGATATAAAAATCAAAAGTGCGCACAGAGAGCCCAAAGTATCTAGTGCGCACGCACTTTACATCTGACAGATCGCTGTCAAATTATGAACGTCTTTGTTTACTTTATGTTTTATGCAGTGTTTCATCAATTTGACATTTTGCAGATGAAAAAGGAAAAGTCCTATTCTACTCACAGGGTGTTACTGATTTTATGTTAGTTCCAATTATGTGAGAGGAAGAGAGATGAATGCTTTTCAATCTACGTGCACGTGTTATGCACAAAAGAGCGCAACGATTAGTGTTTATGCCAAAAGATAACAAAACTTAACAAAAATAACTTTTGTGTGGCATTCAATTATTTAACTTTTACATGCACACACACATTACATTGAGAACGAACTCACTAGATAATCGTCATCATGATCCACAAAATACTCATTCACAATCCAATCACCATCATATTTACGATACAAATAATCACTATCGATCACTAAATCGAAGTGATTGCGTTGTCGTCGTGTTGCCCTCGGCGGTGTTGGTGATTGATGATGCTGCTGCTGCAACTCGTAGATTTTGGTGACATGCAACACATTTTGATGCTGCTGTTGCACTATTTTCTCAAGTTTTTGAAAGAACTGAATTTTGAATGAATTTATTTATCGAATTCAAGTGCAACAAAATGTGTGTTTTTTTGTCAACAATGACAAACGACATGCGATAAGCAACTAAATTACATTGATTGAAATTAAAAAAAAAAAAGCTGAAGAAGACTTTTTTTGGCACAAAGCAGCTGCACACAGCGAGAGAAGAACGTAAAAATATTTTGAAAAAGAGTACAATTAAAAAAATAGATATAGAGAATTTGGAACACCCTGTGATAGGGAAATACAGTGTTGACTGAATAAAATTTGGAATTTTTAAAAAGATTTTTAGCATTGAAAATCAAATGTTTTTTTAGGTGAGAAATTGATATTCTTTAGCAATTAGAAAATAAGATTTAAAATTGGTGAATTTCAAAAACATAAATCTTGAATCAGAAATTATATTCGTGAATTGTTTCGAAATGTTTCCATGCGACTGAGAACAAGCATGAAATAAAAATTTGTCATTCTCGACTTTTGCGGCAAATTTTCAAAATTTTCGCAATAACGCATTGAAAATTGCGTTGCGAATCATGGAAATTTAGGTTGAGATTAAAACATCGACAAATTTATTAATAGTTTTCAAAGTAATAGAGAACTTCAAATCTGAAATCTTAAATGCATAAGTAGTTTTGTATCTGGTTAGGTCTATTTTACTCTCAGTATGTAATTCGTTACGAGATTAATGCGAGATGAAGGTGAATTCATAGGAGTCTCAAAGACTTTCTCGTAGCGATATCGAGCAGGTCATATTGTACATATTTTGCACAAATGCATTTGAAATCCACTTTAAGACATTCATTTTATTTCAAAACATTTACTGTCGCCGACTTTATGCTTGAATATCAAATTAATGTGTTTCTCACAAGTACAAAGCACAAGTACTGTCAAAACAAAACACAAACAAGACGTAGTTATAGTGAAGAGCACCACAATGATGTGCAATAAAAATTCAAATACTGAAATGAACTGCTTATAACATTGAGTACATTTTGCATTTTTTTTTTCACATTCTTACTTTAAGGAATTTTCATTAATATTGAAATATAGAAAAAACAAAAGGTATAAGAAAATCATATAATATTTTACATTATGTTTTATATTTATCGAACATTATTTTCATTATTTAATTTTGTCCAAAAAAAATTTTTTTTTGGTTATTTTTTTTATCGTACAATTTTTTTTACAATTTTTTTTTTTTTTTATTTGAAAAAATATTTCTTGTATTTTTAATAAAGACATAATACCGATAACAACATTACTCCCGTCGAACACCGATCGACAGATTTGTTCTTGTTTTCAATGTTTGTCTTCTCACTCGTTACTAGTTACGCTTATTCGCTGCACTCACTGTATTCGTTTCATGTTCAGTGACAGTATTGCCATTTAGTTTTGTTTTTCAAAACATTGAAAGTTTTGAAAAAAATATACTTGACAAATGAAACCAATACTGTAGTGAAGTCGCTGGAGGATACTTCACTATAATACAGTAGACTGTCAATGCAAAATGCGCTCAATACTGCAGAGTGCAGTAGTGCATATTTTGTAGAGGGAACTTCAAATACATTTGTGCAGACATCTAGTACATATATCAACCTTCTCCTTCCATGAAAGTCTATAAAATAAGGTTTTATTTTTACTCTTACCCCAAAATTTTGACAATATTTTGCTATAAAATCAATAATGTTTTAATCTACGCGAGGTGTATTAAGCAAGATGAGGAAAGTCGAAAAGGAAAAGTTCCATAAAATCATATTAAAGATAAGTTTAGCTACATTATGTATCATTACCAACATAATTATGAACATACCAAAAATTAACAACTTCCGAACTCCTTCTACGTTCCGAATCACAGACTGAAATCTATGGTTGAGTTTTAATAGTTCAAATTTATTTTAGAAAATGTTTCCGTGCATTTTTTAAAATCAATATTCGTTGCAAGAATGAATTCCAGATTTCATAAATGCGATAGAAATAAACAACCCAATTCGAATTACAGAACGAACGCTGAAGTATAGAGATTTATGAAATACTACTCGAAAAATCATAAGAAAATTAAATTTTGATTTTGCAAAAACTAATAACTTTCAAACTGTATTACATCTTGAATCAAAGTGGTTAGAGTATAACTCAAATATATTTTTGAATTTTGATAGTTCAAGTTTATTCAATTCTTTTGTACTGACATTTTTTGTATATATTTGTATAGTCAAAAATTGTTGTTAGTGAAAACAAAAAAAAAAACAAAATTTAAAACATGCAAAATAGCCCCTTACCATTTCGGTTCAACCCTATCCCCTTTACAACTCACAAGATAATCAAGATCGTGATCTACAAAATACTCATTCACTATCCAATCGTCTGTGAATATTTTGCCAAATTCAGACGCACAACGCCAAACCAAATCGTGCATGTTGTCCAAACGTTTGGGTGCCGGCAGTTCACGCATTTTAAAATAACACGGTATATGAGAATTTTCGAAATTTTCCGCAGTAATTTGTGATTTTTCCAAGTAACGTTTAAAGAACAACATTTTTGTGAGGCGCGCGTAGTTTTTCAGCTTAAGTTCAACGGCACAATGTGCATAGAAAACTAATCAATAATTCAGTCACAAACAATATACAAATTGAAATTTTCAAATCAAGGTGAGTTTTTTTGTTTTTTTTCATTCTCTGCAACAAAATAACATGTAACAAAAATAAAATTTGGCAAAGTTTGTATAGAATAATTTTAGAAATACAAAGTTTTGCAATACATCAGATGTTAAAGTCTAGGAAATGCATGAGAAGCAAAAAAAAAAACAAGAATTCACTTGACTCATTAAGAATGTACTGAGTGGATAATGCGATTATGGTATGAGAAAGAAAAGAGCATACAGTATAGAGATTATTTTAGTTTAGAGAATTTTTTGGGTTGGGGTGTCAAGTCAGGGTCAGAAAGTGTTTGAATTGCTGTTAAAATAGAACTACTTGATATTGAAAATTGTAAAATACATATAATAAATTTGATACATACTTAATTTTAAAGAATATAATACGTTATTTAGTATAATATATAATTATAAACGTCGTACAAGTAAAATTAATCAACTACAATTTTAAAATTTGAATTAGAGTTTTTGAAAATGAATTATAAAGGGTTTTTCAACAGGGACGCTACAAAAGTAGAGCGACAGGAACAGCAAACGACGCCATATTTCTTGCCGTTCTTTTGACATTTCTCTTCAGTAAGGCTTGCCATTTCATGATGGAAAGATATACGAATTCGAATTTCGGTAGTAAATTTTAATAATATCGACTCGTTGTTGGCTCGTTTATCTTTCCATCATGAAATGGCAAACCTTACTAAAGAGAAATGTAAAACGAGCGGCAAGAAATATGGCGTCGTTTGCTGTCCCTGTCGCTCTACTTTTGTAGCGTCTCTGTTGAAAAACCCTTGAAAAAAACTTTTGTAGCGCTCTTATTGAAAAACCCTTTATCTCTGACAATTTTAGTCCGATAAGGCCAGTATTTTGATGAAATGACCAGAACATGTTAATCTATGGTATGATCAACGATTTTTACAATATTAAACATACAAAATGAAGTTTTGAATAAAAATGTATTTGGTAAGTTTTACTTTTACGACGACAATATAAAGAATTAATCCACATATAATTCGTACTATGGTAATTTTATCAAACACAATCCATAAAAATTAAATATTTCTCTATTATCCCTACTTTTGTACAACATTTTCTGTGAGAAAAATATTAGTTTCTTTTATCAAGTCTTTAATTTTAATTAAATTTTAAACATTAAAATTTAATTAATTTTAAACAAAATCTAAATAATTTGTTATTGAGAAACGAACAAAAAAAATAAAACAAAACTAATCAAAAAGTTAATAGGAAAATTAAAAGGGATTTTTACTACTTGTTCTTGTACTCTATAACTATTTTTAACTTTTAACTTTTTTTTTTTTTTTTGCTATTTTATAACATGTAACATAGTTTGGTTAAATTTTTGTTTCTTTTCTTGAGATTTTTTTTTCCTGCATTTAAAATGAAAAGTTTTTACCTTAGAATGCGAACGGCGCGCACTACGTCCACTGTCGCGCTCGTCCTTGGCGGTCGTGTTGGTGGTGGTTGTGGTGGCGACAACGACAGCGGCACGATCACGATGCCGCCTGCGTGAGGAACTCGAATTCGAGGTCTCATCTCTGTAACGAAACTTATGGGCACGTCGACCAGACGTTGGAGACTTACGGTGCGAACGTTTGGAGCGTTCCTTGCGACGACGTGATGAACGATCAAAGCTGCACAATGGGAAAAGAGAAAAAAAGGAAGAAAATATATGTAGTAAATCATGGAATAGTACTTTTTTATTATACAAGAGTTAAAATCAAATTGTTTTGTATATTTTATTTTTTTTTTTTATTGCACAATTTGACCTAAAATCATTCGTTGTTTTGGGATATTTAAAACTATTTTGCATCAGATGGTTGAGTACGGCGGGCTGTGTTGAATATTCTTAAAATGATTTTTTATGTTTTGTAATCTCAGAGGTTAGGCGCTGAATTGCTGAATATAAATAACTTTTTTTGTTTTTATCGTTTTGACTTATTTGGAAAGAAAAAAAAGTTTTTTGTTATGATTTTTGAAATTTGACAAACGAAGAAAACTTTATCACAATGTGAAAAATAATTGAGGTTGACTGCATAAGGGAGAGCTGTGCAGTGAGACTGTAGAAAGTGCTAAATTGTGCAGTCAAACTAACAGAAGAACCTCTAAAGAACTAGAAATAGATGACAATACAATATAAACTTCAAGACAAAAAAAATTCTACATGCGGTTGAGAGAACGAAAACATTAGTTGTAGTAAACAAATTAATATGGTTCAAACGAAATTATCGCAAATTGGTTAATAGAACTACAATATTCGGTTGGAGCATGAAATGTAATCATATACACGCACCAAATTGTTTTAAAACTATTCTAAATTGGTGCTGTGCCAAACTGCAATACTTTTAGTTTTGGTTATAAGAACCGATTTTGACTATTGCGAGTTTTCTATAGTGTTAAATGCAACGAACTAAACAGGATTCATACTCTTGTGGCTCATATTAATACACATCTATTGTAAATGAAGAAAACTTTTGAATTACACACAAACATATCGTCGTTGTAGAACGAAAAGTCACCAAATACATTTTCAAAATGCCAAATATTCATTTACAAAAATGTTTATATATCTGTCAATTTTTAATCGATGATCTCAATTTTTTGACCACATGATAAGAAAATGTAAATTGATCAATTCATATTTCAACTTTAAAAATGCATCAATTACTTTTTATAATATTAACCAACAAACTCGAAATTTAAGTTTTTCATAAAAATGTATTTGGTGACTTTTCGTTCTACAACGACGATATTATATTTGCAGCAAATATATTATGTTACTCGCTACTTACATGAATTTTCATGATTTTAAAATAAAGTTGTTAGTAACAATATCTAACCAACCATGTCATGAAATGAATACCAAATTAGAATTAAAATTCAATAAGTCGTCACATTTACGATTGGAAATATATTATGTTTGCGGCAAACAATTTTTTTTTCACTGCGTGTATAAGTGAAAAATCCCATTCATCAAATCCGGCATTAGGCCGATAAAAACAGTTGTTAGGTTTATTTTTCATCATGTTCATTTAAAGCAAAACAAAAACACATTTAGACGTTGTAATTGAATAATTTAAATAATTACTTGTAATAATCAGTTGCAATCAGTTTTAACAGCAATTAACATGCCATACAACATACCACAGACCTCCATAACATTTAGGTGTTAAGTCGGCTGCTAAATGAATCTGTAAATGATGCATGTGAAGAAAGTCAAAGTCACTCTATATATATATATATTTTTTTTATATTTGTAAATTAACAATTGTTTAGAGCACAACAAATCACATCACAAAAAATCACAGAAAAAAAAGAAAAAAAGTTAAAAAAGAAATACCAAATATTTCTTTATTTGCTCTGTGAAATATGAATTAATAGAGCGTCACAATAAACTGAAACAACACATAATAAATATGTGGAGACGGCAAAGAAAAATGTTTAGTTGAGGGGGAGTAACGATCAAAATGACAATTTTAATTATAGCGCTTTCTTTGACGAAACACACGAGTGGTACCAAACATATATACTGGGTGTTTAGAATAAGATAAAAAAATGAATACAAATATTTTAAACAAATTCAAAACATGTACGATAATTTTTTTCTACTCGAATTCTGATACAGCTAAAACTAGGGACTAAAACCCTTAGGAATATAGGTTTCAATTCTTTTTAAAATAGTGGTTCCAGTTTCGATACCGGTTTCAACCAAAAAAAAATTATATGGATTCCGGTACCATACATTTTTAATAAAGGTTCCGATCATTTTTCCTGTTCCAAAAATCGAAACGATTCTCTGATTCTTTGTGACTCTGATTCTTTTTGGTCCCTGACAGGCAGTAAAATCATTTTGAATATCGGTTCTGGTTTCAAGATTATTAAATAGCGGTTCCGATTCCGGTTCTAACAAAAAAAAATCATGGGTTCCGGTTCTAGTTTTAGACATTTTTTATTAATGTTGCGAATGCCTACAAATATAATTGTTTTGAAAATTAAAGCAAATATTATTATTTTGTAAAATGGTTTTGTTAACGGTCTCAGTTTTAAAGAGGAAATGGTTTTAAATGAATGTCCGTATCGGTAACGGCCTTAAGAATTTTTTCAGTCGGAATGTGATATCGGTATTTCAAATATAAACCTAAAGAATATTAAAGATTATAAAAAATGTAAAGTACACCACAAAATACCATCTAAAATACACAAAGCAGTTTGCCATGTCTTGGAGCTCTTTGACGATCGAAGTATTCTCGACCTTACTGCGATAAAAAAAGATCGATCTCGTTGCTTTATCATTACACATTTTTTTTAAATTTATCAAATCGAATGGCAGAATGGATGGGGTTTTCTATAGGCCTTTTACGAATTTTCTGTTAAAAGTTGCTGTAACCTATTTCATGCCTTGTTCATGTATACCAAAGTAGTACAGTCTATCAATATTTTCATTTTGTTACTGAACTTTATTCTGAATTTAAATTTCAGAACTATTTCGACGTTGTTAAAGATTTTCATATGTTTTAATATGCCCGATTAGCAATTCATCATTCGATCAATTTTGTATAGGGCTGTGCGATTAATTGTATTACCCGAAATTCTAATTAATCGTAAGCAATATTAATCAATTATTCGATTAATCGTATTTTCTGATTAACCGAAAATACGATTAATCGGTAAATTGATTTTTTGATTAATCAAAATAACGATTAATCGATTAATCAGAAATATGATTAATTATATATTATAAATAACGACATTCTACTTGATGCGTATCTAATTTGCATTTGTATATTAACTAAAATATTTTTTTTTTTATGAAAAACAAAATTTCTGTTTGTATATTTTTGTAGACAGCTATGTTCTCAAATAAAAATTATTTGAATTTTGATTAATTGAAAGTTATAATTAACCGATTAATCGTATTTTCGTTTAACTGAAAAATACGATTAATCGAATAATTCATTAATCGTGATTGCGATTATTCAGAATTTACGATAAAACGATTAATAGTACAGCCCTTATTTTGTATGAAAATGACTAAAGATTTTAATTAAAAATGCAATGATCAATTTCCAATCATAACCCTGGTACAAATTTTACTGGGGAAACAGTTTAAAATCAAAATTTAGAAAAACAATTGCAACAATCATTTACAGATTTCAGCACAGAAAAGGCACGTAGAAATGATTACAACAATAATAATTCCAATCATTAAATGATGCCGTCAGTACATGATAAGGGTGATCTTGCAGTTGTTGAATTTGATTTACCGCACCCTGTATTTCAAAAACTATTAAAGATATCAACACTGAATACCGAGCAAAAGTTTTCGAAACAATTCTCTGTTTACAGTTCTCTGTTTTGTCACTTTTTTGCGTTATGTTATAATATATATCATGAAATAAAAATGTATAAAGCAATATATACAAATTCTTTTAAAATTAGTTGCACACTATTTATGCAGAAGTAAATGCGTAGTAAACGAAAAATAAAACTAATCAGAGACCAATAATGCATACAGCAGTAGATCTTTCAGATGCATATCTTCGCATAAATGTCGCCCCAGCAGATACGAAAACTTCCAGCACATATTTTACACTAGAGTGTTAAATAATAATAAAAATAAAATAGTAACACGTCGATTCTGTAGACTGTAAACTGCTGAACACACACGGCGAGATTTAATTTTGAGTTGAAATTTTTACATTTTATAAGAAATTAAATTTTTGGCTTTTTATATTAAAAATGCAAACACAGCATTAAAATAAAATAAAATGCGCGAAATTTATCGTTATTAAACTTGCGCCGATTCGATGCCGTTAAAGTCGTAAAATGCACTGAAAAGCAGTCATTCGAAAATGTTGATCTGTCTGTCTTTGCTTTAATTAGAGTAGAATAAATAATGTAAAAACAAAATGAAAAAAAAATATATATATATATTTATATATTTACAACAAGATCAGGGCGAAAATATTGCGGTGGTTTTATAAATAAATAACAAACAAATCTCTATAATACAAAACAAAACACAATAACGAGATGCAACGATTTATGAAAACATAAAGTATTAATGATCATAATATTGAGGATTATGACGCACAAGTGATGATATCAATGTAAAAATTGCAACAACAAAAAATATTATAAAATTGTTATGAACATTGTAAAAAAATGCGCACGCCAATGATAAGAAATGTGCTGAACAAAACGAGCAAAAATGAGAGATGGATGAGCTGTTCGCGTTCAGGACGCCCTCTAGCAGTCTAATTTAAAATTTTCACACTGGGACGAATTCAAATCTAGGTTAACAAAAACTGAAAAAGTACTCTATTTAAAACGATCTATTTAATTTAACATATTTATCTTTATTAAAACTCAATCAACCACAAATGTTTTTATTCATCAATCTTTATCAATTTAACTACCAGATACATCACATGGAATATTTCATTCATTGAATTAAAATTTAATGTTTTTTAAGTTTAATAAATATGATTTTCTTAAACATCCAAATTAAACACAGCAATTTGTCTCTATTTATAGTTATAATTCCTATAAGGTTTATGTTATTTAAATGTTAAATACTAATACTAAATACTTGCTTGATTTATAAAATATTATTTATCACAAATTCGTCTTCGTTAATTTAGCAAAAACTACAAAAAATTGCAAATGATCAAAAAAAGTTTCATGAATTTTTTCAAAAAGAAAAAATATTATTGAAAAAAAAATGTTCGAAAAACAAATTTTTTTTACGAAAATATAAAAAAAAATGTTAGTGCGAAATATTTATCCGACAAAAAAATACTATTTAAAAAAAATGACCGAAAAAATTTAACATAAAACTTAATATAAAATTTTATGTCGAAAAAAAAATTGTTGAAAAAGAAATTTTTCCGACATTTTTTTTTTTTTTCAATTTTTTACATAAACGGTTTTTCAATATAAGCGCTACAAAAGTTTTTTCAAGGGTTTTTCAACAGGGACGATACAAAAGTAGAGCGACAGGGACAGCAAACGACGCCATATTTCTCTCCGCTCTTTTGACATTTCTCTTCAGTAAGGTTTGTCATTTCATGATGGAAAGATATACGAGCCAACAACGAGTAGAAATTATTAAAATTTAATACCGAAATTCGAATTCGTATATCTTTCCATCATAAACTGGCAAACCTTACTGAAGAGAAATGTCAAAAGAGCGGCAAGAAATATGGCGTCGTTTGCTCTCCCTGTCGCTCTACTTTTGTAGCGTCCCTGTTAAAAAACCCTTTACAAGTACTACTTGAGAACTGAGAAATACAGCAAAAAAAACGAACGAAAAAAAATATTTTGATCGAAATTTGGATTAATGAACAGCCTTCTTCAATATGAAGAACATATATGTATGTATTTTATATGTTGGTTCATTAATATGATGGAACGTATTCTTCACATACAATTCAACATATTGAAGAACAGGTTTTCGACAGTTACCAAGTGTTCTTCTTATTTATGATAGCATTCATAACATTGATGGCTTTAGTCATGGTTCTTCAAAACAATGACTCATGGTTTGAAGAACGGAATTCATCAATATGATGTACATTTTTTCTGTATATTTAACAACTTACTTTATAATCTAATTAATATTTCAATTAACTGTATATTTGACAGTATATGATGAAACGTGTTCTTCACATACGTGTTCTTCATCATATTGAAAAACATTTTTTTGGCAGTTACCAAGCGTTCTTCATATTTATGATAGCATTCATAACTTTGATGGTGTTAGTCACTAGTATTATGAATGATTCTTCAATACAATGAATCATGGTTTGAAGAACGGAATTCATCAATATGATGTACATTTTTTTCTGTGTAGTCTTCTTATATATTTCATCAATTTGTAGAACACTTTTTCAGTGTTTCATTAAATTCATTGATGTTCAAAATTATGAAATGTTCTTCAATGCAATAAATCAATATTATGAATCTGGTTGTTTTTGAATGAATGTGTCCATTCATACTATGAACTTTTTTTCTGTCTGGTGATAACAATTCATCAATAAGAAAATGATGTTGTCGGAGTTTGTTTATCAATGTTATGAATCTGGTTGTGTTTGAATGAATATGAACTTTTTTTTGTCTGGTGGTAACTTTTCATAAATATTAAAAGGATGTTGTCTGTGTTTGTTCATCATTGTTATGAATCTGGTTGTGTTTGAATGAATGTGTCCATTCATACTATGAATTTTTTTTTCTGTCTGGTGATAACTATTCATCAATATGAAAAAGATGCTGTCTGTGTATGTTCATCAAAGTTATGAATATATTGTTTTATACAAGCGCGGACAAAATATTATGGCTATATCTCTATCTACATTTATTAACACTCTACATTTTAGATTTGGTCGATTTTAGCATGACATACCCGTGAACATAAATCCGTTACAGAAAAACGGTTATATAGAAGATAGACGTGGCACCGTAGACCGGACTTACAGGCGTAAACTCATTTCCAATCACGCCCATTTTATGTCCTTGTGTTTCTTTTGTCTGTATATAGTATAGATTATAGACTATGTATTTAATTATTTAATAATAGAAATATATTGGTCCCACAGTGCAGTTGATAGATCAGTCTTAAAGTAGGCAATTAAGCAAATTATTGCAATATTCTTATCCGATTATTCAATTAATTGCATAAACTGACAATAGACATGACTGACACTTAATACTTTAACCATATTAAATATGTTTATATTATTTATTGTTTATAGAGGACTTGATTTTCGCCCACATACCTTGTGACCCATATTTTGCACAACTTGCAAAACTACATCAAAAGTGCCGCTTCGTTAGTTAGTTTTTATATTGTTTTATTTAAATCTAAAAATAATCATGTGTTTCTAATTATGACATGTCACCCTACGGGAAAATATTATAAATCGGATCTAATTCTGTCCCGGCAACTTTAACATGGCGTTGTCAAAGGAAGCAGTGAATTAATACCTCATGCAGACCTTTAAACCTATAACTGAACTGTCTTTATATGGAGCTACAAACCAAATGTGAACTATGCACATGTGCAAAAAAAAAATCAAAGTAAAACTGAAGCTAAAACTGATGTTGGTACTATGTTGTGTAAACATTTTGTTGGGGAATAATTGTCTCGGGGAAATTTATCTCGAGGAAGCAAGCATCATCTGGGGAAGAATTGTATCGATGAATTCGGGATATAATTGTCCGGGAACAAATTGTCTCTGGGAAGAATTGTGTTTGTATTAAGATTTCTATAAGAGTAAAATTTACTCGGAGAGGACTTCCACATATTTATAGCAATAAATTTTCATTATAAGCAACGTATTATTAACTAAGTATCTCTCAATACAGAATTAAGAGATAAGTATTTACTGCCCTAGTAGAAATTGTGATGGATCATGAACGAGAACTTATTATTGTATTTTTTTTTGTAATTGACATAACCGAATCAGTTATATGAACACAATCAAAACACATTCAATCAAAAAATGTATAATATAATAACTGAATCTGCACTATTTCATTTTTCATTGACTTTAGCAAAGTTCAGAGGTATGCACTCTTGAATTCCATTACAAGGGTCTACAATTTGAATAGGGTACCCGTTTTTAAATTAACATCTTCCATAATGAAATTTAAGCTATGTTTAGTATTAAAGTCTTCAAATATTCACAGATTTAAGGGAATGGTTTATCGTTTAGGTCAAACTAAATCATCCTTCATGGTAATTCCTACACGGAAGATAAAATTTGCTGGTAAATTTGAGCATAAAGCAGTTTGTGCTATATGGGAAATACCAAAGCAAAAAAAGATGGATTCAGAGTAAAGGCTCATGTTGATAAACAAACCACTGCGATAACCTCAACAGACTCCGGCATGAAATGTCCAAATATAAGCGATAAAACGAAAGTGAAAACAGTTCTTAATAGAAATTTAAACAGTGTGGTTGAGATGTTTTATATTTAACGCAATTCAAATGATGTCGTCTATTTTTGTATTATGTGTTCTGAGTCTGGTAATAGTTCTAGTATCACCCGCAATATGCGTACCACTGGAGGAATCGTCAAATGCGAAGAAGCTATTAGATCAGGAAATAAGACGTATTGCGAAAGCTGCTGAAATGTCCAACTACATGAACGTAGCCATGGATCCATGCGACAATTTCTATGAGTTCGCCTGCGGCAGTTGGTACAAAATAAATCCAACCAATTCGAAAGATATCGTAAGGTCAGGATTTTTTGAGACGATGCGTGGCACGTTAGAACACAAACTTCAACTTCAGCTGAAAAAGGATGCCGAAGAGGATGACAACGATATTGACACAAAGGTTAAAAAATTCTATAAGTCATGCGTCAGACAACGTGATCAACGTAATGAACAACGTGCCAAACTACTGCAGATCATTGGCGAGTTTGGAGCTATGCCTGCGCTTACCGATAATTGGAATGAAGAGAACTTCGATTGGGTGGAGGTGGTGGCACAGATATCTCACAAATACGGCAAGGATATAATTATTGGCTTGGATGTTTTGCCGGACTATGCGAATAACAACGAGAATCGTGTCTATATTGCACATCCGGTGTTTAAGCTCGAGAGTCGTTCTATGTATCTTGACGAAAAAAACCAGCCATATCGTGACGGCTATAAGAAAATTATCGCCGAAGAGCTGCAAGAATTTTTGGGCATGTCAGAGAATAGCGCGCAAAGCACTGCCCAAGACATCGTTGATTTTGAGATATCGCTAGCGCGTGGCATGGTCGATGAAAGTCTCGGTCTTGAAGTGGACGCTATAGCGGAGCTGACCCGAGTACCGGAGATGCAACGCAAATATGGATCGACCATAGATGTGGCCAAGCTGGTGCGCATTACTTTGGGTCAGCAAATCTACGATGACGTCTATGAGTTTGCATCCGACTATCAACGTAATCTGGTGGATGTAATTGAAACTACGCCCAGAAGCACGGTAGCCAACTATATCATGTACATGCTACTGGACGATTTCCAGATGAATGTGGAGAAAACGCAGGCTACACAAGAACACGCCTGCATGGAAAAGACGAAGAAATACTTTTCGAAGAAAGTGGACAACATGCTCTATAGCAGCTACAAGAACAATGAAGGGACCGTGACCGAGCGTGATGTAATGCTTCTCTGGAACGAGCTAAAGCAGGCATTTGAGACGGAGCTGCAGTCCAGCAAACTTGACTGGCTTGCACCCCGCACACGTCAATTAGCTGTGGAGAAATTAAACGGCATGCGGCTGGAAATAAATTCGTATGCCACACAGAACTTTACCGAAGAATACGCCGACTTGCAGATTGTAGACGATGACTACATATCGAACATTAAGCGCATCAGTGCATGGAAAAGTCGTCGAAATATCGCAGAGCTTTTAAGAAAACCAAAGCCAATAGAGACTGACGAAGAATCTTTCGTCAATACACCACACTACTTGATACTTGAGAACATGGTTAAAGTGCCGGTGTCGCTGTTGCAACCATACTATCTGTGGTCCAACATTTACCCAAATGCTTTGAAATTCGCCACTTTGGGGTCGCTTATCGGACGCGAGTTAATAAAGGGATTCGATGACACTGGTCGACAGTTCGATAGCGAGGGAAACTTTGAGAGCTGGTGGGACAGCGCATCGATTGCGTCCTTCGATGCGCGTGCACGTTGTTTTGACGATCAGTACACTCGCTACTGGTATGGAGGACGTAATTTACCACGAAGCTATTCGCAGTCGGAGAATATTGCTGATAATGGCGGCATACGCATAGCATATGAAGCGTATCTCAAGTGGTTGCAAAGGGCAACGACGGACGACAAACTGGATATGCAGCTGGAAGTATTTTCTATGGATTATATGAATTATACTAGCAAACAGCTATTCTTTATCAGTTACGCGCAGCTCTGGTGCAATGAAGTCCATCCGCGTGCACAAGATCTACCGATATCTGAGGATGCGCAGGTGCCTGGCCAATATCGCGTTATTGTGCCACTCACTAATTTACCAGAGTTTTCGCAAGAGTTCAATTGTGCGAAGGGAACTGCTATGAATAAGGCGCAAAAATGCGTTATCTATTAAGGGGATTCGAAAGTATTATTGATTTTCAAAATTAAAATAAATAAGAATAATTATTAAAACCAGTTGTTTTTATTTTAGCTTCAACTATAAGTCAATATCTGAAAGAGGTAGGTAACATATGATTTATAGTTTTTCCTCGTATGTTTAATTGATAATAATAATCATACGGAAATAAAAAAGAAGCTCAAATCCAGAAGAAATTACAAGTAAGTGATACACAGCCAAAAATGTAGACATTAAGAAATAAAATCAATTGTCTATAAATCAAAAAGTATAGCTTATATACTTCTTAAGTTGCAGAAGTTAAATTCGTAATTATAAAAAAAAAGTAATCGATAATATTCTCGTTAACCCGAAGAAACATAAACAAACGAAATGATGTACGCTGTAATCAGAAAAAAACCCATAAAATCCCATTAACATTAGTCAAAAAGATTTTTAATGATGAAGAAACTTTCCTAATATACAGAAGATATATTCTTGCTTTGTAGCAGTTATGTCTCTTATGAGTAAATTTTGAATTTGCAACGATTTTTACTGTAGATAGAAGTGTATTTTCCTTCGTACATTTAACATATTTTCGTATAAAAGCCGTACATAAAGCATACAATACAGAAAAAACAATCGACGTAAATACAGCAACCATAAATGTGTACCATTAACTGGTCTAACAACGAGTTCTAATGTATTTAGCAAACACATTCGCGAAAAATGTGATTTGCTTCCAAAAATATACCAATTAAGGACTTTGCATAAATAGCAAACTATTTAATTGGTATTTTAGTTGGTATTCTTCAGAGTCTTTATAATTCTCATTCGGTTAATTAAAAAAAATGTTATAAATTTTTTCTGATATGGCAACTTTTTCCATCATCAATTTTTGACGACACACTTAGACGATGGTCAAGCTCTATAAGTGTATATCTTGGCATATACCAAATGGGAATAATATGCGCGAAACCAAACGTGCAAACAAAAATTCCATCGTTTGCTTGTTTCGCTTCAAACTCGCATCGTGACGCTGCGAAGCGTCGTGTCGCATCGTGTGCTCAGCAATGACGATTGTTAATGCAATTAATTCAATAGTCGATTCTAATATTATTTAATTGTATTGCTGTAACTTTTTGTTTATTTTCTAAAAATTTATTAATTAATATGATTAAATATTTAATCAGTTCAATTAAAAGTCGTATAGGCGATGAATCAAATAAAAATTAATTGTATTAATTAAAATTTTTGCTATATTTTCACATATATTTTTTGTGAATGTAATTCTAAAATTAAAATTAATATTTTCGCATAAAAGTAAACATACAATTTAGTTCTAAAAATTAATGACTCGGTAAATATAAAATATATCTTTAAATGGAAAAAATCAATATTTATGCAAGATCGATTTCAAAAATTTACACTTTTGTCAAATCAACAAGAAATGTTGCTAAATATACAAACAATTTAAACAGCAACAATTACTATGTATATAAATTTAAAAATACTAAAGATCAAACCGCCAACAATTATTAATATAACGAGTCAATAAGAAAAACATAAAATCAAAACAAACATTTACAAATAGTGTGAAACAAAAAGGCGTCAAATCTAACAGACAGGTGATTAAAATGAAAATGATGGGTATTTAAATAATACTGCTATAGTGTATAATTAGTTAAAAATGTAAAAAATAATATTTTATAGGTACTTAGTGACATCATGTGAGTGTGTTAGCGCCGGCGTCTATTTGATTGCCTTAAAAGTGTCTACTAAACGACGCAATAATTGGACAGTCGCCCATATAAAATGAGCCTTAATCATTAGCATACAATTTTAAGTTATCAGCGAAATAGATCTACAATATGTCTAAAGAAAAAAAGTAATTATTTGAGTGCAAATAAATTTAAATATCCTTGAAACAACATTTGAATATTTAGTTTTTCGTATTTATAAATTTGGCATAGAGTTTTGCAAAAACTACTGTGCTACACTCAGAGAAAATATTTTATGATCATTAGTTTTTATTTCAGTTTCATTGTTTCAATAGTATTTGCTATTTAAAATAGTGAATAATATAAATTATTGTTTTAATCGTTAAATACTATTGAATATTACAAAATACTATTTAATTAATTTTCATTTTATATGAAATTTATTTTTTGTATACTATTAAATCAATAACTAAGTGTAAGTGTGTATATCATTTTTCTTTTAGTTTTATAGTAATATTAATCTATGATCGGAATGTCGTTGAAATCGTAACTAGTTTCTTTCTGTGCTACAGAAACGCATCCCACACACTGGTATTTCTTTAATTTATCATGTTTTTTGCATTTAATGAGTTGTTGCGGCTGCTGTCTGTCGCAGATTAACTCATTTTTAATTCAAGTTATAGACAAATGAACTGTGCCAAAGAGTTGTTAAAAAAAATAGATTTTTTTGAATGCAAATAGATTTTTGTAATTTATTGTAGTTTTAATTAAATTCAACATAAATAACTAAAGCTATGAATTTTACTTGTTTTTAATTAAAGAATTAAGAAATTAAAAGCGAAATATATAAGAAAAAGAATAAAAGAAAAAAAGAAGAAATTGAAAAATAGGGGAAATAGAAAAAAAAGTGTACTACACACTAAAGAGAGTGTCCTATTAAGTACATAATGGTATGACTATTGAACTTGTCATAGAATTATTAATAGGGTTTGAATACAAATTCAAAAGTTTTCTAATTAATTTTATAGTATTTGAAAAAATTCGTACCATTTATTCAAAAGTATCAATATTATTTATGTAATAGTATAAATACTATTGTTTCTATGTGTTTCCTCCTAATAAACATCTCACTATTTGCAAATGAAAACTTGAACATGAATAAAAACATGTTTGCTTTGCGTCATTCTGCGAGTTTACACAAAATGGACATATGCACCAAGAAAAAAATTCCCTCAAATCCCATTAAAGTTGGTCAATAGGACAATTACTGATTTAATAGTATACAAAAAATAAATCTTTTCATATAAACTCGATGGTAACGTCATGGTATTTTCTAGTATTTAATGGTATTTTTCGATTAAAATAATAATGTATACTATTGACTATTTTTAACAGTAAAAAAACTATTATTTATATAGTATTTTTTCTGGGTGTGCATTTTTTTGTGATAATCCACATATTAAACGCGTCATTGGTAAGGGACCTAATCTATTTAATGTAAATTAATTATATTTATTATTTTTTTATTTATTACAGAAAATAATTAATATACCGAACTCAAAAATAAATGCAGACTTAAGCTCGAATCACACGATTGAATAAACAGTCAACTTTTGAATCAATTTTCAAATAATTTTAAAATAAGGCAATCACACGATTGATATTTAAATTATTTTGAAAATTGATTCAAAAGTTGACTGTTTATTCAATCGTGTGATTCGAGCTTTACAATCGATTATATGAAATTGAAACGAACATTAAATGTGTTATAATCCTTTTCAACGAAGACTTTTTAAAATGTTTGTATGATTTTTTTGTGATGTAAATTTCGACATTTAAATAAATTAAATTATACATTGTTACTATATTCCATTTTTGTTTGCATAAATTATTATTATCGACTATATCATAAAATTAGTAATCCATATCAATAAATATTTATAGGTAATGTAAAAGAGTACATATTACATTAACAGTTTAAATACTATTGAACTAATGGTATGCATACTATAGACCAATCCTAGGGCCATTTTCATAATATCCAGTTAAGTGTTTCAATTCCATATATATTCTATGGGTAACTCGTAAGTTAAAGTGGCAGTTAGTGCTTAACCGACGACTGTAAAAACGGCCCTTAATAAGTATTACATTAACAGTTTAAATACTATTGAACTAATGGTATGCATACTATAGACCAATCTTAGGGCCATTTTCACAATATCCAGTTAAGTGTTTTAATTCCATATATATTCTATGGGTAACTCTAAGTTAAAGTGGCAGTTAGTAAAGTGGCAGTTAGTGCTTAACCCAAGACTGTGAGAAAGAACCTTAATAAGTATAACATTAACAGTTTAAATACTATTGAACTAATGGTATGCATACTATAGACCAATCTTAGGGCCATTTTCACAATATCCAGTTAAGTGTTTCAATTCCATATATATTCTATGGGTAACTCTAAGTTAAAGTGGCAGTTAGTGCTTAATCGACAACTGTGAAAACGGCACTTAATAGTAAAAAGAATTGTTTTTCTGTTAAAATTTAACATGTTTTTTCTGGGTGTACCCTATGAGTTATAATTATTTATGCATGGATTTTTCTATATGGATCCGTAAAAAAACAAACAAGGTATTCACATAGTTCACAAGATTATTTCGATAGTTTACAATCGATGAAGTATAATATTTTCCCCGAAAGTATAAGATTTTTATTAAATATCGCTCGAATTAGTTCATTCAATTACCATTCATTTAAATACAATTAGTTTCAAATTGGTTTCTTTCAAAGCAATTTGAAATATCTTCCAAATATCCCAGTAGTAAATTTGTCCAGGCCTTGCCAGCAGAAGCCCTGCTATAACAACTTCTTAGCTTCCTCAATACACGTTCTGACATCACTGAAGCTTGTGTACTTCCAGCACACCTACTAGAGAATCAGCGCCAATCGATTTGATGACTATTTCTAATATTTTTCAAATATAAAAGCGAAGCACTGCTAGATCACCTTCTAATGGAATGCTAACAGTAATGAGTCAAACTAGTTTTTGAGACCTTCTGAGATCCGTTCTCTGAGAAAAGAATAGGGAAGTCCTGCAAAAATGTTCATTTCATATAAAAAAGAAGAAAGAAAATCATTTAGTCGGGAAGGGGTTCTACCAGTTTAAGAATCAGTGCTAGCATAGCTTCTTACGCCTGAAATTTACTACTGGGATCGAATCAACTTTTTAAATAAAAAAAAAAAAACAAACAAAAAAATTCAACGAGTGATAATTCTAAAACATACATATAATATAAGAAATTAGTTTAGGAGTCAGCTTATATAGGTATTAGTTAATAAAATCTTTGTATCATTTTTTATTATTATTATATAAATAATTAAAATAAGAAATACAAAACATTAATTAAAAAAAATATGTGTTTTTTACAAATTCACTTTGTTTTTACAAGTGTCCCAAAAAAAATCTCGTATTTTTACTTTAAAACCTACGTTTTTTAACAGTCACAAAATTTAAGTCAATGCAGTTTCCCAAACATGTTAAAACCATTGATTTCACAATTAAAAACGCATAAAAATCTTTTTAATGCAGTCTATATTTACAACAAAATTGTACTTAAAATCACATAAAAACGCCCAAACTAAAAACTGTAGAAGTAAAACAAGTATTTGAAAATAAAAACTGAAAATAAAAAGATTAAATTAAATTCATTTTATGTGTCCGAGATATGCAGCAGTGGATGCCCTCTTATAAATACAAATATTGGGCAGACGGAAATTAAGAGCGATTTATATAAAACAATCATAGATTGAAGACTTGCTTTAACAGTATTAAACAAATGTACTACGATAATTCGGAATAAAAAGCCTAATTGGAATTGGAAATAATTTGTATGAAAAATTCCAAAAGAATATTTTGTTCATGTTAGGGCTTAAGAATTCTATGCGTCACTTTTCAACTTCCGATCTAAAACGGATTAAAATTTTAAAACGTTTCAATTTGTTTTTTGTTATTTCAGAATTCGATATTTCAATACAAAATAAAAGTACTCCAAACAAAATAATTCCGTTCAAGTTTTTTTGGAACTAAGGACTGCGTCGAATAAAATTGTCCGTTACATATCTTCCCATAATGTGGTATTGCAAGATTTAAATTAAAAAAATTTGATCATAGTAGCTCTGAATTAAATGGCAGAAAATAATTTGTGTCAGTTATAGTCAATACAAAATTTATTTAACGCGAAAATGGCAAACGAAGTGGAAGTGCGAGAAAATATAATTAAAATTTTTCAAAAACAACCTAGTTGGTCTTTTAAAAAAATTGCCAAGGAGGTAGGGGCTAACTCTAAGACCATTTCTCGCATTATCAACCGCTTTAAGGAAGACCTGAGTATTGATCGGAAGAAAGGTGGCGAGAAAGAAATTGCTCAGAATCTTTCGTGCGCAGGACTAAGAAAGAAGCTGGGCTGAAGACGTACAAGGTCCAAAAAGTTCTGGATAGAAATACCGTCAAGAATGAAACCGCAAAACAACGAGCTAAAAAGCTGAATCAAGATTTTTTTTTAAAAATTCGATTGCTGCATAATGGACGACGAAACTTATGTTTTAGCGGACTTTTCTCAGCTACCTGGGCAGGAATTTTATACAGCCGATTCTCGAGGAAATGTCGCTGAAAAATTCAAATAAAAAAAAAATGACATAATTTCCAAAGAAATTCCTTGTTTGGCAGGCAATTTGCTGTTGTGGAAAAAGGAGCAGCTCATTCGTGACATCGGGTACAATTAATAGCGAAATATATGTGAAGGAATGCTTGCAAAAGAGATTGCTTCCATTTTTACGCCAACATGAAGTGTCTACATTTTTTTGACCTGTCCTCGCTTCATGTCACTACAGCAAAACGGCCTTAGAGTGGATCCAACAAAATGCAGTGATATTGGTGCCTAGAGAAGCCAATCCACCAAACTGTCCAGAACTCAGGCCGATTGAGAGATACTGGGCTTTAGTAAAAAGGGAGATGAAGACAACAAAAAAAGTGGTCAAAGACCTTCAAGACTTTAAAAGAATGTGGTCTTCAGCAGCTGTGAGGGTGTCGGACACTACCATTACAACTTTTTATTAAAATTAAAACTTTTTATTAAAAAATATTAATTTCTGGTTTTTTATATTTTTTTTTAAATCTAAAATTAATTTGCAAAATAAAATATTTTATTCTATAAAAATTCGATTACTAGATTTCTAGATTTTTTCATTTTTGTAGCGGACAATTTTATTCGACGCAGTCCTTAACTCAATTCGAAATTCGAATAAAATTGAATTCCAGAACTAACAACTAACCCTACACAAAAAAAATTGATGAATTTCGATTTCATTATATTGATGCACAATTCACAAAATCGATACTAGAAAACATCAATATTAAATATACATTATTAATTTGATCACAAAATGTTATTCAATGTGATGATGTTTCGTATACACATTTCATCGTATTAATGAACAAATAAATAACACACAAAATATATATACATCATATTGAAGAATTTTGTGCATCAAACCATATTTGAATAAAAATATTAAAATTTTCATGCAATTTTGCCATTTTTGAGCTTTCAAGTTCATTCATTTGATTATTTTTTATATAATGGTAATATTAGTTATAATTTCTGTTTTTTTATTAATACAATTTCTGAGCTATCAAGTTTTAAATTCCAATTGCCTTACAAAATTGGTTCTCTGCCAGACTATTTCTGGTACGAACATGCAAAATTGAACTTTAAATTGAAGTTTAAAACTTGATAGTTCAGAAACTATGGGCGACTCCATCGAAATTATTTTTTTAATCGATGGGGAAAACGCATTCAAATTAAAAAAACAATTAAAAAAAATACATTTAAAAATTTATGTTTAAGAACAATATGAACATAGAACATTCAATGTATGAAATTTTCATTTAAATTGTCTGAGTAGAAATTGACCCTATTACGATATACATGAGATCATGGCCCGATAATCTTGATCTTATAAATGCATAGATTATAATAACGTAAACATATTGTTCAGTTCCCGATCATCACCTAATTCTATTAGAAAATTACGATAGTCAAAAATAATTTTGAACGTACACCCAGAAAAAAATTACCTTAAATCCCATTCAAATTGGTCAATAGGACAATTATTGATTTAATAGTATACAAAAAATAAATCTTTTCGTATAAACTCAATAACAATGTCATGGTATTTTGTAGTATTTAATGGTATTTTCCGTTTAAAATAATAATTTATCCTATTGACTATTTTTAATAGTAAAAATCTATTATTTATATAGTATTTTATTCTGGGTGTAGAACTTCCAAGTGAAACTTTTGTTTACCATAGTGCTGAACATTTAAACATTAAAAATTAAATTTACCAATATTTCTGACAAAGACAGAGTCGTGCTTAAGTCCTATAAATGAAAAAATGATTTTCAAAAATTTGTGACTAAAATTTACAGAGGTTTCTGACTTAAAGTTCATTTTCATTGCGAGTAACAACAACGTGCTTTTAATTTCTGATTTAAAACCACCTATTGTGTTCTTAAATATTTAACAAATAACAAGTTTTTTATAGACCACATGTTATGATTTAAGTTATTGTTAATAAAAACAATAAAAACTATAACAAAAAAAAACATTTTTTACAACAATAAAATTTTAACACATTTCATGATTACTCAATAGCAACAATCAAACATATAAAAATCATATTTAAAAAGATTTATTTAATCTTTTTTTTTTTTTGTTGTTCGTGCCGTTTGCAAAGCGTTGCCACCTCAATGTAACAGCTAATGTTAATGTTGTTGTTGTTGTTGTTGGTGATATTGTTGTTTTAAATCATGCGGTTTTGTGTTGGTGTTTTTTGTATTATTTTTGATTTTTTTTTTTATTTGACTTTTTTGTTGTTACCGTAGAATAAAAACTAACGTTTGTTCGTTCGTTAACAACGATTGAATGAACAGCTGTTGCACAAAGTGTTGCAACTATTTGTTATGTTGTTTTTGTTATTGCTGCAAACATTTTGTTGTTGCTGCTGCTGATAGTTTCTGATTTTTCTGATGCTTTTGTGGTTGGTAGTTGGCGAGGTTAATTGAAAATATTGACATCAGACTGGCAGCCACCACATGTGAATGGAGGCGAGCGCAGAAAACTGTGTAACGATTAATTGAAATGTAATTGAGAGAATAAATAAAAAAAATATATAAATAAAAAATAAAAAAATATATAAATAAAAAATAAAAAAATATAAAAATAAAAAATAAAAAAATATATAAATAAAAAATAAATCAAAAAATAAATCAAAAAATACAACAAATACAAAATAAATGAAAAAGAAATAAATGAAAAAATAAATAAATAAATAAATAAATAAATAGGAAATAAATTAAATACCAAAGTAAACAAAAAAAAACTATGAAAAATTAAAAAAAAAAATTCAATCAAAAATGCACAGAAAAATAAATTTAAAAGGTATAAAAACTTATGGAATTAAAAGAAAACCAGTTGGGAAGGTTAGATCACATGGGAAATTTTAAATTTGGTGTTATTATGATAGTTAGGATTATCAAAATTATAATCGGTCTAAGCCGACTATAAATACCCTACACATGTGTGTGGTTACCATTCAAAGTGGATATAGGTCATCAGGGTATACGAATACTGAAAAAAAACTACAAACTTTCAATCGCTGAAGAATTTCCATTCATTTGATACCCATATTTACAAAAAGGTAGTGGTACCGAATTTCGATTTTTTTTTTTTTTGGAACCACAAGTCGTATCGGCGGAAAACATTATTTTCATGTATTTGAGCATGATTTCAATATATATTTGACCAAAAAAATTGACTTAAGCACGAATAAAGTAAAATTGAGCTGTAGATGTAAATTTTATATGAGGTATTTGAATATAAATGGTCAGATCACAGGTCACAATGGACCGATCTCGCACATACAGCGTAGGTATATAAGTAATCTAAATTATAAGTTTCATTTATCTAACTCTTCAATTGTTTAAGTAGTAGGGATTTCAACAGACAGACAGACGGACAGGCGGACATCGCTAAATCGACTCAGAAGATCATGCTGATCAAGAATACATATACTTTTTCATACCGGAGATGCTTTCTTCTGGGTGTTACAAACGGCGTACCAAACAGAATATACCCTTTCAGTCTTAGTGTAGGGTTTAATTAGAAATTGAATCATTGAACATAATATAAAAAAAAGAAAAATAAAATATATTTGACATAAAAACAAAATAAATACAAATACAGAGATAAAATAAAATGATAAAATATAGATAAAATAATAAATAAAAGATATAAAAAACCAATAACGAACTAAAACCAAAATAAACACAAACCTAAATATATGTAAACAAAAAACAAAATATAACAAAAATAAAAACAATTAAAGCTACAAAAAATAAAACAAAATAAAAAAAAAAACAATTGAAATCTAATCAAATAATTAAACCTGTTACTAAAATTTTAGAAAAATAAATCTAAAATGGTCAAAATCCAGTGAAAAAATAAAATTGAAACCAAAAAGAAAAAATAAAAACAATTTAAAATCTAAAAAAATAACTAAAATAAAAATTTAAATTAAAATAACAATAACAATAAAACCGAAAAACGAAATTTTTATAAACCCTAGTAGAAATTTTGGTAGTGCCAGTGATCATGTCATTATTTGAGATGATCGGGATATGACGAGGCCCGTAATGCCCTTGTAACGCAGTGTCCTGATCATGTACTGACCTCAGGCCATGTTCATTTACTGATCGGGCAATTCCCTATTTTATTATTTACCCGACAATTGCCTTGTCAGAGATCGAGCATAAAGGGTTTTTCTCATTAAATCTAGATTACTGTCTGATGCTAATTTCGTTGTGAGGAACAAATAAGGTACCTATGTTCGGAAACATTTACTATTTAGATAATGTGAACTCTGGTATTGTAAGCATGATAAGGGCATGCGAAGGCAATGATCATATTTTCTCTAATAAGGCTAACCCAACGAAAACCCGATCATTTCCCGATGACGCATCGGGCAAATTTCTACTAGGGAAAACACACACAAACAAAACCAAGAAGAAACAAAAGTTTAAAGAGATTTTATCAAATACAAAATACAAAAAAAAAACTAAAAACACATAACGCAAAAATAAAACAAAAAACTAACAAAAATTAAAACAAATAACTAAACTTAAAACCGCAGGCAAAATAAAATAACTAAAATAAAAATTAAAATTGTAGGAAATAATACTAAAACTAAAAACCGAAAAATAAACAAAGGCGGCAATAAAAACTAAACCTACAATGAAAATAAAAAAAAACTAAATTTAAAAACTAAAATAAAAACTAAAAAGTAAATTAAAAAAAAAAATTTACATAGGAAACTAAAAACTAACGAATAACTTTAAATAAAAGCAGAATAAAACTAAAATAATAAAAAAAAGAAAAAACGAAAATAATATTAAAATAAAAAATAAAAATTTTTAATTTTTGTTATTTAAAATTAAAATAACAAAAAAAAAATCCTAAACAAAAACCTCAAAATTTCTAACAAATAGCAAAAGCAAAATTAATTAAACATAAAAATAATAATAAAAAAATTAAAATCAATTTTTGTTGTTATTTGCAACATTGTCATGCGTCATTTAAACTTGACACTTGCCCAATATGCCGGCAACTACTGTCTGTCAGTCTGTTTGTTTGTCTGACTAACTAAACTGATTGAATACCTCCCACCAAACGCAGACTTAAAGCTGTCTGTCTTGGCAAGCAGCAGCAATTGACAATTTTTGCACGTTTGCCCAAAATTGGTAAAAATCTGTTAACTGGAATTTGGTAGCGCGTACGTTAACTGTTTATTTATTGTATTTTCGTTTTTTTCTTCTCTTATATGTCTTATTACTTAATTTTTTTTTTTTTTTTTTTATTACTTATTATTTTTATTCAATTTTATTTGCAAAGATTTTTTCTAAATTTATAAGTCATGCATTTAACGAGTCATCAATTAATGTGTTCAACAATTTAGTTTTCAAAAAAAAGCTGTATTTTTATTGCAATTTTATTGACTCTGTTTAGTGCAAACAACTTTTAATCATCATGAAGTTCGCGCCTATCTGTCTGGCTTTTCATTGTTCATAGAAACTACATTTACAAAAAAAAAGTATAATTATATTTTATATAATTATATAACAAATAGATGTATTGTGCAGTACGCACTTGTATGGCAAATTCATGTCATTTTCATTGCAATCTTCTAATAAACGACGGCAGCAGCAACAACAACCCAGACAAGTCAAACAATTGAAATTGTTTTTTAAATCGCGGAAATGTTTGCAATTTTATTGAATTCAATTGAATTAATTTGTTGGCAGTTTTTAAAATCACTTGTCTCAGTGCTTTATTTTTAAAGTGGAATCATAAAATAATTAATGTTGCGATTTAATTTAATCAATCGCAGAGCACCAGTGAGTGCAATTATTTTGTCAACTTGAATTAATAGTGATATTCATTCATTATCAACTGACAATTGTTATTAGAGGTTAAAGAACTGTAGAACGGGTTATGTACGAAATATATAAATTTTTGTTTTCTTTGTTTTATAAAGTGATTGTTTAGCCTATGAATTAACTGTTTTCATTTTTCAAAAATCGATATTTTATGATTTAAATAGTTTATATATTTTTTTTGTTTTGAAAATATAACTCAATAATTATTAAAATGCTCGATTTCAAACTAATCGCGATTATCGGTAGCAAAATAATCGTCAACAAAATAATCGATAGCTAAATTTTCGATACCAACAATAACCGATACCAAAAATAATCGATAACTAAATAATCATTAACGTAAGAGTCGATACGAAAATAATCGTTATCAAAATAATCGATAAACAATTAATCGACAACAAATTAATTAATCGACAACAAATTAATTAAAACGTTAACAAAACAATCGTAAACAGAACAATCGCTACAAAATATTCGTTAACAAAATTTTCTATACGAACAAGAATCGATAACAAAATAATCTTTACCAAAATAATCGATACCCAAACAATCGTTACCTGAATAATAGTTAACTAAACTAACGTTAACAAAATAATCTATACCAAAAATAATCGATACAAGCATTAATCGACAACTAAATAATCGTTGCCAAAATAATCAATACCAAAACAATCGTTAAAAATGAATCGTTTTCAGAATAAGCGTAAACAAAATAATCGTTAACAAAATAATCAATAACAAAATATTCGATAATAACGAAATAATCGATACAAAAACAATCGTTGAAAAATTAATCGATATCAAAATAACCTTCAGCAAAATAACCGTTAACATAATTTTTGATACCAACAATAATCGATAACAACAAAATCGATAACTAAAGAATTGATAACTAAATAATCGATAACAAAATAATCGTTATATATAGTCGTTAACAAAATACACGTTAACAAAATCGTTAAAAATGAATCTTTCTCAGAATAATCGTTAACAAAATAATTTATAACAAAATAATCTATAACAAAACAAAAACAAAATAATCTATACCAAAATAATAGAAAACCGAATAATCAATATAAATACTCATAATTTTCTATAACAAATAATCGTTATCAAAACAATCGAAATGAAAATAATCGATAACAAATAATCGAAATGAAAATAATCGATAACAAATAATCGATATCAAAAATAATTTATATAAATAATAATAAATAATTGATGTCAAAAATAATCGAAATAATCATATGTAATCGATATATTTTTAAGTTACATTTAAAAATGAATAAAAGTTAATATAATCTTAACGCATGCATTATCTTAATGTTAAAACAATTTTTTTAGTGCGTGTACAAATTTTTATATTTGACATTCACACAACCATAAAAATGTTTGAGAAAACAAAAAATGCGTTTCCGTAATTTTTTTGTAGATCACGTTTATGTTGTAAAGTAGGCCTACGCGAGTGGCATAGTATATAAAAACTAAAAATAGCAATAGCAATTGTTGCTGTCAAACAATCGATTAATCAAATTGTCAGCCATACATTCGACTCACTGACTGACGGCTTGACAGACAATGCGCGCTACATGCTGGGAAAATTTTGTCATTCGGGCGCATGTTGCTGTTACTGATAATGAATCGGTTGTTGCAATCGATTCGATTGAATTTTTATTGTCTACATGTTGCAGCTGGAATACACGCAATGCAGTAGCAACAACTGTTAATTATTTTTCATTGGCATTGAGCAATATTGGCAATTGAAACGAATGAATGCAACAAACAACGCTCGTCGTCGCAACAAAACACAAAAATTCAGAAATAATTAATGAAAAATATACCGAAATTATGAAATCGTAGAAATTGAAAAATTATGATGATTGCTAGACAAACAACAAAATTGACTCAGATATTACTCCGAAATTAACAATAACCAAAATTATAATGAATGAAAAAATAAAAATTCAATGTCAAAAATAGCTTAAGAAAAAAAACGCGATGATTGAACATAAAAGTGCCAATTGATCGTTGATAAAGATCAAACAATAATAATCCTCTCAAAGTGGCCAAAACCATAGCAAATCAAAAACGTAACAAAAACAATCAAAACGAAACGAAACTGTGTTTGGACGGTAACGAGTTTAGCCCAACATGGCTACATTACTTCAAAAAAGAAAAAAAAGCAATTATAGATCATTTGAGCGCGACAAACGACCTTGTCCAAACACCCAATAATTCCGCCTATTTCTATAGATTTCTTCAATTTATTTTAATGCTTATTCTGACAGATTTGGACTGGCATGCGTTGCGATTAAATCGAAATCAATCCAAAGTGTTGGCATGATCGTTGTGTCTTTTTTTCTCTGTTTCTTTTATTTTTAAAAGAATCGGCCAGTTCTTTGACTCATACAACTGTGTTACATATTTGGCATAAGCAGCAGCAACATCGATTGTGTGTCTAGATTCTTAACTAAAATCCAACTTAAATTTTGCAACAAGAACCACTGCCCACAATCGATGTGTATTTCCGCTGCTATAACCTAAAGGTGGTTGGTTGGTACAACTTCTAGCCGGGTTGGCGTTTTGACGACGATGACTGACGACGCCGATGATGTTGATGACTGTCATTTTGGCAAAACAACACATGTTGTAACACAACCAACCAACTTCAACTAACTAACTGCTCTGTTCGGCTACTTCTTTTGGCTTTACAATAATAAATATGTTAATTTTTTTATTGAATTCTTTTATTTTATTTTTCTCTATTACGGTCTACAGTTTTTACATTTACATATCTGTGGCATTGCACGCGCACCGCCAACTTTAACAATTTTTTCACTTACTTACATCGTATAGTAATCATGAGTGATTATTAGGCCATGAGATCATTTCTAATTATCACATATCGATTGTTTGGGAAGCAGAGCAGGTAAAGTATTAGAGACAATAGTAGATTAATATCGAAATATTGTTGAATAATTGAAAAACATCACAATAAATCTTTTCTGGAAATGTACTTCAAACAATAAAACGAAAAATTGTTTGTGATAACCAAATCAATTATTTGTCACAAACATATTATTTTTATAATGTTCTAAACATTTCTTTAGCTTCATCTAATATTGCTACTATAAAATTGTTGATAAACTGTCTTATAGTAAATCAATTCGGTTACAACAACAGATATATTCATGAAATACTAATGGTTTCAATTTCTAATTATCCCATATCGATTGTCTGGGAAACAGTGTATTGAGACACTAGTAGATTAATATCGAAAGATACATAATTGAAGAATTGAAAAACATCACAATAAATGTTTTCTGAAAATGATTTCAAAAGAAATTAAAGTTGTTTGTGATAACTAAATTTAAATTTTGTATTCGTTTCAATTAATAGTCACAAGCATATTATTTCTTATAATTTTCTAAACATTTCTTTAGCTCCATCTATTACTACTGCTTTATACAACTCTAAAGTTGTTGATATAAGTACTGTCTTATCTTAAATCAATTCGGTTATAACATCAGATTTATTCATTCAATGCTAATTGTAAAAAAAAATTAATAGAACACTCATATTTTAAAGATTGCTAACGTCCTGTTAAGTCCATTTATTAAGCCGTTATTTTTGAGGTTCCCATAACCAAATCTAAAATGTTGTCACGAGGTTTTAATAACCAATACTAAAATGTTGTCACAAGCACTTAAAGTTAATATACGAGATTATTTAGGAGTCATGTTTTATAAACAAATTAAAAAAATTGTTTCAATTAATGCAAAGTAATTTCATAATTATTTAATAATTTAATTATCCTTAATTCAGTACTTATAACCAAAACAAAGATATGAATTTAATTGTTGTAGCATCTGAATTTATGAATTTCTTCACTTCTTATGAACAAAGCCTAAAAAATCCTGTAAGTACTTTACAGTATTATTTTTAATTATTATCTGTTCTTATAACCGAGATCTAGAAATTAATTAAAGTAAATAGCATATAGAAAACCAAGATATTGCATCAAATAAATACATTATAGTAATTTTCTAAATCATTTGTTAATTGAAAATTTTCCGTTTTTCGCTCTTCTTATAATCAAACGAAAAATATTAGTTGGGTCAACTGTATTATAATTAAGTTTTGCTGTTTTTATACCAAAATACCAAGTTTTTGAAATAAGCAATAAAGAGTTAATTAAAACATAATCTAATATTACAACATTGTTATGCCAAATGAATTATACACACAGAACAAAAGATATGTTAAGCAAACAAACTCTTTCCCCCAACCAACTTTATCGGCTCCATCAACCACTTAGTCGATTCTTATAGTCAAAACTAAAAGTGTGTATATGCTAATATTTCAAGCACCGGTCGAATATGTCAGTTCCGCCAACAAATTTATAGAAAACGCGTTTAAACGGAATTAAGGTGGTTGTTACAACTAACTTTTTTCGTTTTTACAATCTTATGCCAAAAGAGGAACTTTTTTCTGTTCACTATTCTTAAAGTTCTAAGAACCGGAATCATTTTGAGCGAAATGATTTTGAGCCATAATTGTTCAACCAAAATATGCTAAAATCTTTCCTTTTTGTAACCAAAAATATGTTTATAATTGAATACTTTATTGTCATCAAAGAAATCATTTAAGTGATCAGTTTGGATAACCAAATTATTTATTTTGGAGAATAATAACTTAAACTAACTAAACAAACAATAATTATAAGAATAATAATCGGACTAATAACACTACTCAACAAAACGAGAAATATTTTCATATAGACATTTTATAAATCACTTCTATATAATTCGTAGGTGCTGATTTTGCATGCATACTCAGTTTTTTCCTATTACGTAACGTTTATTCACAAATTTTTTATCGAAATTTTAGACCCTTTTCAGCCGCATTTTATAATAAAAAAAATACAGCTCCTTACACAACTAGTTTTTCAAAAAACGGTAAATGCAATTTTTCTTATAATTGTGCAGACTAATTATAATATATCAATAATTACAAATAATTCGATATGTTTTTAAGATATCTGAATCTAAACTCGATGATTGTTTTAGAATTTCGGATATTAAAAAGTAGCACATACAGAATCAAAATTGTAATTTTGATAGTTAGTTTGGACTATGCTCTTGACAACCATAAATCATTTTCTTGTGTATCATTTGATCAAAAATGTTAAACAATTAATTAAAAATTGTCTAAAAACTTTAAATGTGCCAAGTTTAGATCCAAATATCTTAAAAACGTATATGAAATAGTTTTCCAAAAAAACATTTTACGAAATTTGTTTTTTAATTTTCAGTACTAATTTTAATATATTAATGAATGCTAATTAATATAATAAAATTAGTCCTGCCAATTAAAAGACAAATTTCGTAAAAAGTATTTTTGAAAAACTAATTTCAACACAACTATATTTTTTATATTCATAAAACATTAAGTAAACTTAAAAACTATTTGTATAAAAAAATTAACAAAACTTAAAACAATTAGTACAAAAATTAAAAAAAAATATTAAACAAGCAATAAAACTAAATCAAGAAGCAACATTAACCACCAAAAATAGAAAGTTCAACTAATCGATTTAAATTTACACTTTAACGCTTTGCTGACTACAACAACAACGATAAATAATAACAACAAAATTTACAACGTACAAACATGCAAAATTGTACGGAAAAAATCATTTAAATTTAAAAAAAAAATACACAAAAAATGCAGCAAATTGTTTAACAAAAAATAAGAGTGATGGAGGCGATAGGGAGAGATTCTGCTTAAAGTAAAATTTAAGCCAAAAGCTAAGTTTTTTTTTGTTTTTTTTTTGGGAAAGTGTAAAACTCAACGAAGAAATGTGCACAAAGAAGGAAATAAATGTGGAAGAACTAAAATGAAAAAAAAAAATGGGGTAAACGAGAAAAAATAACTGTTCCACTGAGTGGAAATGTTCAAAATCAAACTTTCATTTTCAATGATATCTGCATATTTTGGTAGTTACTACAATTTTGTTTTATTTTTTATTTTATTTTGCTTAATATTATTTTATTTGGATTTCAAGTAGATGAGTTTACCACATGCAACAAACCGCAAATGGAGTGCAGTGGGTGTAACAAACAAAAGCAAAATGCATTAAATGGCTAAATACAAAAACAAATAATGATAAATAATTAAGTAAGCACTAAAGTGCTTCAATTGCATGTGTAAAAGAAATGAAATAAAAAAAAAAGATCTTAACTAACAGCTGTTTGTAAATTTATTTATTTTTCTTTTTTAATTTTTTTTATCTATATTATAATTTGTTGTATATGTTTTATCTTGTTTTGTTTTTATTCTTCTTTTATTTTTTTAATTATTTGTATATAAAGGGTTTTTCAACAGAGACGCTACAAAAGTAGAGCGACAGGGACAGCAAACGACGCTATATTTCTTGCCGCGCTCCATTTCATGATGGATGGATATACGAATTCGAATTTCGGTAGTAAATTTTAATAATTTCGACTCGTTGTTGGCTCGTATATCTTTCCATCATGAAATGGTAGACCTTACTCAAGAGAAATGTCAAAAGATCGACAAGAAATATGGCGTCGTTTGCTGTCCCTGTCGCTCTACTTTTGTAGCGTCCCTGTTGAAAAACCTTGAAAAAAAAAACTTTTGTAGCGCTCTTATTGAAAAACCCTTTATCTTCTTTATCGATTTTTTTTTAATCTTCTAATAAATATATATTTTTTTTAATTTTTAAATATCTTCTTTTTCAATATAATTTTCATTTATTGTTTTTTTTTCTTTTTTTTCTTATTGAATGTTTTTTTTTTATTTTTTATTATTTCTCTATTTTTTCAGGTTTTTTTTTATTTTTAATAATTTCTCTATTTTTTGTAGGTTATTTATTGTTTTTGGTTTTACTTTTTTTTGTATTTATATTAAAGGTTTTTTTTTTCATTTTATTCTCGTTTTATTTTAGTTTACTTTTCTCGTTTTTATTTTTATTATTTATTTGTATTTAATTTTATTTGTTTGTCTATTTCAATCTTTATACTTTTAATTTTTCTTTAAGTTTTTTAATATTCATTTTTATTAAAATTTTGTTTTTTTGTAACAAGTATTAAATATAAAATATTTACAAAACCGATTTTATTTTAAACATATTGACTTTATTAAAAACGAGCTCCTGTACTCTAAAAAAACTAACAAAAGTATTTTATTTATTGACATGTTCTTGAAATGCTATACAAAGGTACACTCAAAAAATAAATATATTGAAATTAATACATTTTATGCACTTGTTTAACAAAAAAAAATATTTTTAATACTTATCAATTACATTTGTATTTATTTTCTTAGTTTTTAATGAAAAATGTACTTGTTTTCTTTTTTCTGCAAAATACAAAAAATGCAATATGTGTTTGTTATTTGTATTTTTTTCTATTATGATACAAAATAGAAAATTTATAAATAATGAACTGCAATAAATTAAAACAGGAAAACTAAGAACTTTAAAAAAATTCCATGGAAAAAAGAATATGAAACAAAGTTTTTTAATACATTATATGTATTTAAAATGTATTTATTTTTCTAGCGATAGGGACAGCAAACGACGCCATATTTCTTCAGTAAGGTTTGCCATTTCATGATGAAAAGATATAAGAGCCAACAACGAGTCGAAATTATTAAAATTTACTACCGAAATTCGAATTCGTATATCTTTCCATCATGAAATGGCAAACCTTACTGAAGAGAAATATGAAGAGATTTTTTTTTTTGTTATTAATACAATATTTTTTTGTCTGTGTATTAATTATTACAACCATGGATGAAAAAGTTGAAGCCATATTAAGAAGCACTTGACAATTCTTTATTCCTCTTTGAAGTACAAAAAAACAAGTACAAAAATTGTAATTTCCCACATTACCCAATGTCCCACTTTACCCCAGGTACCCCTATTTATAAGTTTTAAACCAATAGTCATAATTTATTTTCTTAAATGGTATTTCACAGAGAAGACGTGGCGCTATACAGCAATGCACAAAAATCATTCATTTTTTATTCACAAAATTTTACATTTTTTGAAAAATGTTCATTTTCTTTTGCTTATATCTTTCAATCAAAATTGTTCACGCATAAAATCAAATTTTTATATTGTGGCACATGTTTTCTGCATCTTACATCGAAATTCTTTAGTTCTATGCTTTATTGGAACCTTCAAAATTAAAGAAGTGAAAAATAATGAAAAATTGAAAACTGAGCTAAGGACTGCGTCGAATAAAATTGTCCGTTACATATCTTCCCATAATCTGCTATTGCAAGATTCAAATTAAAAAAAATTGATCATAGTAGCTCTGAATTAAATGGCAGAAAATAATTTGTGTCAGTTATAGTCAATACAAAATTTATTTAACGCGAAATTGGCAAACGAAGTGGAAGTGCGAGAAAATATAATTAAATTTTTTCAAAAACAACCTAGTTGGTCTTTTAAAAAAATTGCCAAGGAAGTAGGGTAGGGGCTAACCCTAAGACCATTTCTCGCGTTATCAACCGCTTTAAGAAAGACCTGAGTATTGATCGGAAGAAAGGTTCTGGTAAAGAAAAAGGTCCACATGATCGTGAAAAGTCGAAGAAGGTTGTGAATATTTTAAAGAAAGATCCAAGCATATCCGGAAGGAAATTGGCGAGAAAGGCGGATTGCTCAGAATCTTTCGTGCGCAGGACTAAGAAAGAAGCTGGGCTGAAGACGTACAAGGTCCAAAAAGTTCCGGATAGAAATGCGAGATAAAAAGCTGAACCCATATTTTTTTTTAAAATTCGATTGCTGCATAATGGACGAAGAAACTTATGTTTTAGCGGACTTTTCTCAGCTACCTGGGCAGGAATTTTATACAGCCGATTCCCGAGGAAATGTCGCTGAAAAATTCAAATAAAAAAAAATGACAAAATTCCCAAAGAAATTCCTTGTTTGGCAGGCAATTTGCAGTTGTGGAAAAAGGAGCAGCTCATTCGTGACATCGGGTACAATTAATAGCGAAATATATGTGAAGGAATGCTTGCAAAAGAGATTGCTTCCATTTTTACGCCAACATGAAGTGTCCACATTTTTTTGGCCTGACCTCGCTTCATGTCACTACAGCAAAACGGCCTTAGAGTGGATCCAACAAAATGCAGTGATTTTGGTGCCAAAGCCAATTTGGAAGCCAATCCACCAAATTGTCCAGAACTCAGGCCGATTGAGAGATACTGGGCTTTAGTTAAAATGGAGATGACAACAAAAAAAGTGGCCAAAGACCTTCAAGACTTTAAAAGATAGTGGTCTTCAGCTGCTGTGAGGGTGTCGGACACTACCATTACAACATTAATGGAAGGGGTTCCGGAAAAATTAAAACTTTTTATTAAAAAATATTAATTTCTGGTTTTTTATATTTTTTTTAAATCTACAAATAATTTGCAATATAAAATATTTTATTCTATAAAAATTCGATTAGTAGATTTCTAGATTTTTTCATTTTTGTAGCGGACAATTTTATTCGAAGCAGTCCTCATATCTCAAAAACTAGAGCTAACAATTGAAGTTGTTTTCGGAATCAGCGCCAATAATTTGAATTTAGTTTATTCATTTTTTATTCTTTTCAAATTTTTTTTTTTTTTTAATTATTATTTTTTTTATGTTAATTTTTTTTAAACATTTCTTGTGTTTTTAATTTATTATAAATTTTTTTATTTTAAAATTTTTATTTCAAAATTTTTCTTTATAATTTTTTTTAATAATTATAATTTTTTTTTAATAATTATATTTTTTTATTTTGTATAATTTTATATATTTCATTATTTTGTATACACCCAGAAAAACATACTATATAAATAATAGTTTTTTACTATTAAAAATAGTCAATAGGATAAATTATTATTTTAATCGGAAAATACCATTAAATACTAGAAAATACCATGACATTGCCATTGAGTATATATGATTTGTATACTATTAAATCCATAATTGTCCTATTGACCAATATTAATGGGGGAATTTTTTTTCTGGGTGTAACTTTACCTTCTCAAGTATTATAAAATATTCATCGATGTCCATAAAACTCAAAACTGATCCATCTATTGCTAAACAATTCATCGCATTTAAATTGAATCAATTACAATATCTCATAAACTTTGTATTATTTGCATAATAATTGAAATTTATATGAGCTACATGCAAAGCAATGTATCTAATAGATGCATCTGCTAGATATGTGCCATATCAAGTGTGTTGATCCAGTCATTTATTTACAGAGTAGCAGCACACTTGATCTTTACCTCAAGTTACACACACTCTTCTTGCTCTTGATAGTATGAATTAGGGCAACGCGATATCACTTAAGAAATTCTAAAGTGATGTCGTAATGCATAAACTATAAGATGAAATGTATCTGTAATTTCGTATTTTGACTATCTATTAAATATAGTATGAATATTAAATAAATAAATGAATAAATAAAAAATAATTATAGAATTAAATCAAATTCTAATTAAAATTGTATAAACAATTCCTAATATTGTATGGAGCCAAGAATCTAAATCTCATATAAATAATATTTAAAAATGAAATGTTTCAAGCACTTCTGTGTAACTTGTCATAATTTGCTTGTAATTGCGGCCCTCTGGCGGCTACAAAACAAAGCAAACAAACTATTTAAATAAATGCATAAATTAAACAGAATTTTTGATTTATAGCCATTTAATTTGCAAAATACAAACGTCAGAGCGCACAACAATTCCATTAGCGTGATTTCTATAACATGGACACAATTTAAATCAACAATTGGTCGTTCGGGTCTGACAAGAAATTACATACGTCATTGGAACAGACAGACATCGGTACTACATATCACTATTGATTACTCAATTGTAGCGGAATTATTGCAGTCAGTTGCATTTGAATTAAAAAAAAAAATAGTGACGAAATAAAAGAAAAAAAAGTAAAAAACGATTGACAATAATTACATTGTCGTTGTGTTGTTTGTGTACTTGAGCCACAACGTTAATAACCATAATTAAGAGCGCGTCAAGTTGCCCTTAATGGCTGTCATTATATAGGATATAACAACAGTGGGGGGCTTAGACGGGGACGGGGGATAGGTTAATCATGTCTAATGATTGATCGACTCAACCATGCAACGAAAGTGTGAAGAAAAATGTTGCTGCAATTATTCGAGTGCATTTCAATGATGAATCATACATTTTATAGTTGCGTTGCACGTTTTTACATTTTTTACATTTTTTTTTTAAATATTTTTCTCATATTTTCCTTCTAGAGGTGTGAAAGTTTTTTTTGTGGTGGTGGTGCAAAGAAGGAAGTATTGGGCGCGCGCGCTTTTATTGAACGATTTCCGCTGTTTTTTTTTTATATTTTTTTTTTTAATTTTTTTTTTTTTGCTTGTTTCATTTTTTCTTATTTAAGTGGAAATATCATTCAGTGGAAATAAACGCTTGAATTGTTGCTATTTATATTTATTATTATTATTGCCGGTACCAACTGATTGCAATTTTACTCAGTCACTTTCTTTTTTTTTTTACTAAATTTTTACTTTTTTTCAATACTATCTCAAGGTTTTGTTATCAGCGCGGCGTCTAATTTTTATCAATCAAATTTTGTTTCTTTTATAAATTATTTCATTTACTTACGTCGTCGTCTATGATTTTTTGATAAAAATGCTATTGACACCATTTTTTTAATTTGTAGTATGCGCCCTTTTTATTGTTTTGCAATTATAGACATTTAAACAATTAGTGAAAAATTACTGAAATGTCATGTTTATTTTAGATTTAGAATAAATGTTATTTTAAAAATTAATATATTTGCTTTATAGATAAAGAAAACTTAATGCAACTGCAATAAATCAATCGAAGTCATAAAATTCAATGAATATATTAACCATTTTGAAGGACTTAATGTTAAAAAATGGTCTCTGTTTATCGTTATCATTAAATAAACAGAAAGTATTTTTTGTCATTATTACACTTAAAAGATTAAACTAAATATTTTCATCGATTGGTGAACCAATTGGTTAACCTTTGTAAGAATTAACTCTAATAGAAAAACATGAACATATCATGTTTGGAACAATTCAGTATCATACAATTAATAATTTCAATATTATTAAATATAGCGGTATAAATACCATTGTTTTAATGTTTTTTTTTTCTACGAGAAGTATTTTTTCATATGTGTGTGATTTTTTGTATGTGAATTTCAATTTAGACAGTTAAATAAAATAAATTATGGGTCATTCCACGTCAGAAATATCACTCTTGGCTCGATGTCTTTCGATTTTGATAAAATTTTGTGGATAGACAGTTACCGAAAAGTAAAAAGTAACTATGTACTTAGTTTTTTTTTGATAGCTCAACTCCAACAAAGTTATGTGAACCAAAACATCAACGTACTATATTAGATAATTATTTATATCTCTGTAACTAATTAATATATTTTAATGAAACTAATGGTTTATATAAGATTTTAAATATTTTCAAATAAATATTTCAAATAAAAATAACTATTTTAAAAAATAAAATACATTTAACTTAGAAAGTGTTAAAAATATTTCTCATATCACTGTTACGTATACGCCCCACTATTTTAAAAATCAAAAATAATTTTGTTTTAAAACCCTGGAGTTTTCCCCATCGAATAAAAAAATAATTTCGATGGAGTCTGCCATAGTTTCTGAACAATCATGTTTTAAAGATCAATTATTCATTAAATTAACTTAAATCCAATTTTGTTTTAATAAATTATGAGAAAAATATAGTCCAGACTAAATTTAGTAATACGACTAAATTTAGTAATACGATTAAATTTAGTAATAATACGTTTCAATAAATTATAAAATTGACGGTCGAAAATTTATTGAATTAATAGTTTAAATATTATTGAACTAATGGTATTCATCGTACACCGAAAAAATTACTGTAGTAAATTATACCACATTTATGTCTTCGTTTTGAAAAAATTCAGTTCTACTACATTTTGATCGTTTTTTAATACATTTGTATTAATTTGTCTGGATTTTACTACACAATGTATTAGAAATTCGTTTTCTACATATTGCAGAATATGTAGTATGTATTTGTTTTCTGTAGTTTTTATTTTTGAAATACGTGTACTACATAATACATAAAATGTATTATGCAATTATTTTGTGTATTATAGTTTAATATTAAATTATAAATTATTTACATATTATTATAAATTCTTCTATAAATTATATTCTATAAATTTACTATAAATTCCCCTGTCTACATGTATCACTTAAAGTTATTTGTTTTTATAAAAAGTTGGTTAAAATTGAAATTATTATATAAAATCTCAAAATTAACAGCCCTATTAAAATGTCTCTAAATATGAAAACATATTTTACAAAAACTGCTAAGTTTTGTTTATATTTTTAAAACCAAATGTTTAGCGTTACCAATAATAAAAAAATAATTTCCAATTTAAAATAATATTCGAATGTAGCTGTACACCGAAAAATTAACTATAGCAATTTATTTACATTTTATGTCTTTGTTTTGAAAAAATATAGTTCTACTACATTTTATTGGTTTTTAAATACATTTGTCTTAATTTGTCTAATTTTTTACTACACCATGTATTGAAAATTTGTTCTCTACATATTGCATATTCGTGTGGGATCACTGACGAACGAATTACGAAAGGACGTCCCTCGTGCAAGTATAAACGAATTCTTTGGTTTTATATTGCAGAAACTGGTTTTGTTGTTTTTTTACACACGACGGATGACTGAGACTCTAATTTTTAGATCGCCGCCTGTATTCTGTTCAGGCAGTAATAATTGATATATCATTATGGTTTTACCATGGTATGGTTTTACCATAGCATATTATTTTTAAGTTTTTTAAACGAAAAGAACCTTTAGTGCTTGCCATTCCTTTGAGTCGTCAGAACTGATGATACTTAGTGGTGCTTCCATCTTATGATCAGGAAATTTTTGTTTTATTTATATTTATATTTTTATTTATTTATTTATTTATTTATTTATTTATTTATTTATTTATTTATTTATGTGTAGATTTTTTTTCTGGTTGTGGGTAACAATCTTTAGTTGTATTTGTACTATATATAACTAAATAGTTTTCAGATTTATAATTCTTGTACCTTATTTTTGGTATTAAAAAAATTATATTAATATTCATTCATATAATTTTCCGAATTAATAAAAATAAATATGTTATTTAATAAATTATCACAACAAAGTCAAATAACTACATATTATTGTACAATTAAAGGCATATGTAGTAATTTCTCTACATATTTCTAGACGTACCAATAAAGACAAAATGTAGGTTTTTTTAATACATATGTATTGAAATTTTATATAGAAAAGCTGTTAAATTATATAGTAATTTTCCATATAAAAACAAATACATCAGTTTAGTAAAAATAAATACATATGCTTTTGGACGTAAATCAAATACATATGTATTTATTTTAAAGACATTTTTAGTTATTTTTAATAAAGTATTTTTTTCGGTGTATTGATAAATTTTAATAGTAAACATAATTGTACATTATATATTGAAATACTATTAATTGAACTTTGTAGGTGTGGCTATTTCAATTTATTTTTGTGTTTGTTTGCTTTTATGTCTGTTTTTTTGGCGCTCTTTTTTGATATTATGTTTGTTTTCTCATGTTTTTTTTTTCTTTTAGGTCCGTGTTTTTGTTTTTGATATTTTCTTTTAAATGCAAAATGTTTGCTTTTGTGTTTCTCTTTCAATTTTGCAATTATAAAATATGCTTCCTTTTTTTGTATTTTAATTTCGTGTTTTTGCAATTATGTTTTTTTTTTATTTTAATATTTGATTTTGTATTATTGCGTTTGTTTTTTGCTTTTGTTTTTACTTTTTATTTTTGAATTTGATTTGTGTTATTTTGCTGCTGATTTTGTTTTTGCGTATGCGCCTTACTTTGTATATTTATGTATACTTTTTTTTTACTTTTTTACATTTTCCGTTTTTTTTTTTCATATTCTTTTTTTTTTCTACTATTATTTTAAATTTTGTGTTTTTTCTCTTTCAGTCAAATCTGTTTAGCTGTTTAGACATGATGCTGGAACAAACAGACTGTTTAACGTTTTTTATTGGAATTTATTGCGGGGACGTTCATACTTTGCGGATGCAGTTGTTTATATTATTAGTCCCCCCAACCGATTTTCTAGGTTGGGGAGACTAATAATATAAAAAAAGACTGCAATAAATTATTAACTTTTAAAATTTTTTAAATTCACCCAGAAAAAAATTCCCTCAAATCCCATTAAAATTGGTCAATAGGACAATTATTGATTTAATAGTATACAAAAAATAAATCTTTTCATATAAACTCAATAACAATGTCATGGTATTTTCTAGTATTTAATGGTATTTACGGATTAAAATAATAATTTATCCTATTGACTATTTTTAATAGTAAAAAACTATTATTTATATAGTATTTTTTTCTGAATGTTTAATATATTAAATAACGTTCAACTTCTAGACATTATTTCGAAAAACATACCATTTCGTAATTCCTTACATAACTCTTCTTGAACACTTGATCGTGTTTATACTCACAGTCGTATTGTGCAATAAATATTACCCCCGTAGTATTTAAAATATACGTGCATAATCACTCAACAAGAAACTTACCTAAAAAGAGAAGAAATCGAAAAAAATACATTAAAATGTGTATATAACTAATTAAAAATATATATATATATATATATATATATATATATATATATATATATATATATATATATATATATATATATATATATATATATATACTCATAAATAAATTAATAAATGCAATAACTCCGTGCTAGTCGCAGAAGACATTGAACATAACGACGTGAAACTATATAGTAATTTTCAAGAATAAAAAATAATGGTAATGTACGAGTCATAAAATGAACATCATAAAATAATAACTAAGCAGCATGTAATTCAATGTTCTGTAGAACCGAAAAACACTGCATAATAATAAAATTTAATTAATAGTTGTTATTATTACAAGCTAACGCCACATCAAAGTCAAATAAAAAACCTTGTATTATAAGCATAAATAATATCTTTGCAATGGTAGCAAATACACAAGGCATAGAAAGCTAAAGTGCTAATTGAAATAATTAGTAGTAGATGTAGTAGTATTATTAAATATAGAAATATTCAATTATAATATTAGAAGTATAAACTAACTGACGATGCTTTGCATAAATATGCTAAAGATGATTTAAAATAAAAATTTTAAATGGAATTTTTTTAATTTTTTTTTTTATTTTTTTTTAATTTTTTTTTTTTATTTTTTTTTATTTTTTTTTATTTTTTTTTTTAATTTTTTTATTTTAAATTTTTTTTTTATTTTATGTTTGATTTTTTATTTATATTTTTTTTATTTTATATATGATTTTTTAATTATTTTTAAAATTTTTCTATTTAAAATTTATTAATTTATCAATTTTTTAATATATTCTTTTATTAATTTTTGATTTATATTTTTTGTTTATTTCTATTTCTTCTTTTTTTTTTAATTTGCATATTGCGTTGTCCTGAGATCAACGTCTTGAAAGTGAAATCGTTAAGACGCTGTCAACTGCAACAGCAATAACAACATCGACAACAACAATAATTGCAGCTCATAAAGCGCGACAACAACAGACAGACGTTGATCTCGTCTTGTCTTGATACGCACTATAATATTGCAATAAATAAAAAATAAACAAAAAAAATAATAAAAAAAAACTTAAATAAAAAAAATTAAAAATATAAAACAAACCGCAATTGAAACTGCAAACTTGCGGCACCAAAGGCGTTGCTCACAGCCTTGAGCTGTAATTGTCGCCGAGCAGCAACTGCAACGGGGTGCATTGCATAGTTTTTATTGCACAAAAAACACACGAGCAATGCAATAAAATTGAATATTGCAAAAGTTAACATTGAAAAAAATCAAAAAACCATGCAGTATAAATTAAGAATTTTTTTGTATTTTCGAGTTTAAACTGAAACTAATGACTGCGTTAATGTGGCAACATTAAAGCATCAAAAGGTTAGCTGTAGGCAACACCAACTTATTTGTCAATGGCAATATTAAGTCTGTCTGTTCGTCCGTCCATTAGGCAGCAACAACGACAAACCGAAAACATTGTGGTTGCTGTGGCAGCAACAGAAACAGCCCAACCAACGATCTTCGTTCGGTTCGACAGTCATCAGCGCAGCAACAACTAGCTAAAATGACAGCAACTGTTGTTGCTGCAATTCAGCACTTGCGGCTATTTTTCTTCCCCACACACTTTTGAGTGTTGCAATAATTTTCAAAAATTAACTTTCGTCCCACGTAGTGATGTTGCAGATGTGTTTATTGCTGCTTTTATTTTCATAGAGTTTTAAGTGAAACAATACAAAACCAAAGTAATAACGATTGAGACTACATCTGCAACAGCAATAGCAACAATAAAAATAAATAAAAGTTAATATAATTTAAAAAGTGCTGCTGGCAATTTCATCAAAAAAAAAGCATTACATGCATGATTAGTCAAAAATGTATCTTTTTTTTTGTTGAAAAAATGACACAAGTCAAAAAATATTAATACTTATTCAAATAATTTTTATTGGCGCTGTGCGATTAATCAATTAATCAAAATTTCGATTAATCAGAATCCTGATTTATTGATTAATCAATTAATCAGAAACCTGATTAAACAGAATTTTGATTAATTGAAAATTAAACAATTTCATTCAATAACATTTGAACATTTTTTTTTATTTAAAAAATAACAGTGTGTTTTAAATGTTCAAGTTGATTGATCAAAATGCTGATTAATCAAAAATGCTGATTAATCAATTAATCACAAATTTGTTTAATCAGAAACCTCATTAATTGTTTAATCAGAAACCTGATTAATTGATTAATCGATGTTCTGATTAATCGAATATCTTGATTAATCAAAAATTGATTAATCAAATAATTTTATTAATTGATTTTTATTATATATTTTATTTCTTTTGATAATTTTCAAATAATTTGGTGTTTAACAACCCTACAATTGATTTGTCGATAACTTTAATATTCGAACAAAAATTATAATTTTTCGATATAAAAAATATTTCATTGATAGAATATTTGTATTTATTTGTATAGAATAAATAATACAGATAAATGAAAAAGATTTTTTTTCCCAAAAATGTTTATATTTGGAGAAATATAAAATAGAATTCGAAAAAGCACCTGTGAATTATATAGCAGAAACATAAATGAACGCAAAACAAATCAAAATGTAAATTTTGTAGAAAAAAAGTAATAACAGAAATTATAATAACTAAAAACAACATAGAAAAAATGATTTACTTATTCAAGGCTACTACATTTTGAGTTTACCACATTATTACTACATTTTTATTTCATTTTCTACTACATATATTTATTTGTAGTATAGAAAATTACAAATTATTTAAATGCATTATGCTCAAAAACGTTATATGTAGAATGGAGAAAATTAAAATCTAAATTCTAAATTTTATACAAGATACAGAAAGTATAACAGAAAAAAATGTAAATTTCTTTGCACTTTTTTTGTGAAAGTGCTACAATTTAAAATTAAAAAATACGCATAGATCAGAACATATTATGTATTTTCTGCAATCTACCACAACATTTTGAGTTGTCTCATTTTTGCATTAATATCTTCACAGTCGAGGCATTGCCTTCTTTCGTTGCCTTGCAAGTGATCGTCATCGTCGTTGTTGTTGTTCTCACCATCCACTCAAATGATCAGCAACAACGCCAACTTGAAGTGTGTTTATTCACCACACGTAGTCAGTCATCAAGTGAATAAATGCAGGGAACAGCAGCAGCAACAGCATCAAACACTCAACAACATCAACAGCAACCGATACAAAAACATCGGACAGACTCTTATCGCAGCTGATGAAGGGTCAAAATCATAAATAGTGCAGCAATTAAGTGGGTAAATAATAAAGTCAGGCACATTGCATGCGTTGGCTGTTTTATGGGGGTGTTGTGTGGGTCGTCGATCGTCGTTCGATGGTGTTGATGATCATGATAATGACGATGATGTTGCTGCTATTGATGATGATGATAATAATGATGATGCCGACTCCCTTTATCAGTATCACTAATTAAGATTGATGTAGTGTTGCTGCTGCTGGCAGACTACAGACTACTGCCCCAAAATGTATTCAACGACAGCATTAGCGCTGGTAATGCAATTGGTTTGAAATTCATTTATTGTTTTTTTGTCAAGTACAGAATTCAACCTTGTTGTAGGCTTTGGATAAATGAAGGCTTAACATCAGACACGGAAGGTCACAAAACAATTTGATTAATCTCTTTTGAAGGGTTATAGTATACAACAAAGTGTTAAAAACAATTGTGAATTAAAAGTATTTGTTTGAAATTTATGCGGATTAAAATTTGTACAAGAATGTCATGGGCTTATGAGACAACATTTTTGTTTGATTTATATGAAATTATTATATACCAAATTATTTTCCCAAGGAAAAATTCTGTGAAGTAATGATAATTGATAGATCTGGTAATCTCATACCATACCAACTGGTAAAACATACCAACCACAATTGGAATTGATTGTTTTTTTAATCTTCACAGAAACAAATTTACATCGCATTGATGAATTCCGTTCTTGCAATCATGATTCCTTGTATTGAAGAACCATTCATAATATTAATGACTAACGATATCAATGCTATGAATGCTATCATAAATATGATGAACGGTTGGAAATTGTCGAAAAAATGTTCTTCAATATCGTCGTTGTAGAACGAAAAGTCACCAAATACATTTTTAAAATGCCAAATATTCATTTACAAAAATCATTATATATCTGTCAATTTTTAATCGATGATCTCATCATAAGAAAAAACCACATCATAAGAAAATGTAAATCTATCAAATGATCAATTTTAAATGATCAATTTTAAAAATGCATCAATTACTTTTCATAATATTAGTCAACAAACTCGAAATTTAAGTTTTTCATAAAAATGTATTTGGTGACTTGTCGTTCTACAACGACGATATGATGAACCGTATGTGAAGAATACGTTTCATCATATTAATGAACAAATACATAAATACAACATATACAAAAGTACATCATAGTGAAGAATGCTGTTCATCAAACTAAATTTCAATCGAAATATTTATTTTTCGTTAATTTTTTGCCGTACTACTCAGTTCACAAATAGTTTTTGTATATTATCTATATATATAAAATACATTTTGCGTTTGTTTGTGCGCTATGCAAACGTACACCTGTGCACAGATTTTCTTAAAATTTAGAATATATATCCTACAGACCCTGAAGAAGATCACTACATAACATAGTTTACATTTACCACGCCCACTGTAACGCCCATTTTTATTTTCCGTGTATAATTCAGATTCATAGCAAAACCACTGAATGTATTTTTCTGACAATTTGCATTACAATGCTATAAAGTCCAGGGAGTATCCTTAACCATATATAAACTAGATTGGGCAAAGGGGAGTGGCACCTCCCATAGAACACAAAAATTCAGTACGCTATATCTCAGCCCTAATGATATCGATCTCAACTAAACTTTAAAATTGAATGTTACTCATCTTACTTAATCTCACCACACCAAAACTCACCACACATAAACTCACCAAATCTAAACCCACCACACCTACACTCACCACACCTAAACTCACCACACTAAAACTTCTACTGGAAAAATACTACGGGTAGAGTTGTACAAGGAAGAATTCTACCTGGAAGAATTCTACCGGGAAGAATTCTACGGGCACGAGTCATGCACGGGTCCAGTTAGTTTCTTATAAAAGGTTTTTGCAATTAGAGCGCTACAAAAGTTTTTTTCATGGGTTTTTCAACAGGGACGCTACAAAACGATGCCATATTTCTTGCCGCTCTTTTGACATTTCTCTTCAGTAAGGTTTGCCATTTCATGATGGAAAGATATACGAGCCAACAACGAGTCGAAATTATTAAAATTTACTACCGAAATTCGAATTCGTATATCTTTCCATCATGAAATGGCAAACCTGTCAAATGTCAAAAGAGCGGAAAGAAATATGGCGTCGTTTGCTGTCCCTGTCGCTCTACTTTTGTAGCGGCCCTGTTGAAAAACCCTTTATAATGCTTGCTCGCCATGTATAACTTTATAAAAAGATATATTTATAAAAAATATTTAAAAAAAAAGAAATTTTTTTCGGACAACATTTTTTTTGAGGACAATTTTTTGATAAAAAAAAAATAATTTTTCAATAAAATTTTTTTCAAAAAGATTTTTATTTTTTTGAAATATTTTCTAAACAATTTATCTTTTTTAATATTCTTAAAAATTGACAATCAATTTTCAATAACAATATTCATCATATTGAATATTATATTCAACAAATTCATAGATATTATTTTTTTTTTTCACTATGATGATGTATAGTATGAATAAGTTCACATATATAATGAATCCATTCATCAATATGTCATTTAATAAACGGCAGTGTCAATATGGATGGTGAATCTAGTAGTTGGTAGAAAAATTCATAATATTTATGAATAAATTCATCATATAAATTTGTTTCTGTTCGTGAGAAAATTAAATTTATGCTACTGTTTGTAGAAAAATTAGAATGACTAATTTTTCCGCGAGAAGTCAGCACAACATGAAAATATACATTAATATAATTTATATTTTTTTTTAACAATTTCTAATGGCGGGAATTCTGGACAAATTTACCCTTCTTTCAAGGTCATAATTTCACGATAATTCTCGAACCGGACTTTTTTACAAAGAAACCGATTACTCGACAAGATTCAGCAACCTTTAAGGATTAAGATGTGAAAATATGGAGACGTTGGCAACTCTGGAAGTTCCTTTTTTTGATCCGTTTTTCAAGGTCATATGTCATAATTTGGAAAATTGTGTCACGTTTGAGGGGTATTCACGATAATTCACGAACGGGATTTTTTATAGAGAAACCGATTACTCGACAAGATTCGGCAACCTTTAATGATTAAGATGTGAAAATATGGAGACGTTGGCAACTCTGGAAGTTCCTTGACGAAAGTATGTCTTTTTGTGTATACAATAAATATATGATTCTGTTCGTAGCTAAAATAATCTTATGCTGTTTTTTTTTTTTTTTGAATCATTTGTTAAAACCTTAAAAAAACCCTATATAAAAACGAAACGCTGAATTGAAAAACGTATTTTTTGTGTCTCTTACTCAGTTCACATAATTTTCAAATTCAGTTAATTAAGTTTATGATTTGAATATATTGCTGAATCATACAAAGTTGTAAAAAGTTCACACTGCAATAAACCGCTTTAATTAAAACATTTATTATTCAATTAAATTAATTGTTATCATTTTTATTATAATTTGGTTTATCATTTACATTTTTATTGCAAAGGAATTTTTATTGCAACGACAACATTAACGGAAGTTCAATTGAGTTGACCGATTAAACCTTCCGAAACAATTAAGAAAACCACCACAATGTTGTCGACTACTGAGAGGCGCCTTTGAATTATTTAACACAAGAACATTGTTGCAATTTTAATTGTTTTTATCATTTACAATAATTCACAAATAACGTTTCGATCGATTCTCACCTGTCATATCATCAACAAATTCATACTCAAATATACAGTCGCATAATAAAAACCCAAATTTAATTGAAGATTGCATTAAATTTGAAGTTTATTGCTTATGTATTTTTAATTAATTTATGCGTAAATAATTTCAAGAATTTCTTATGTGTAATCAAAAGGTTTTAATTAAATGCAAAGAATTCCAGATGAATAATAAGTTTAAAATTACTCTTTTATTGAAAACTTTTTGCAATTAATCAAAAACCTTCGCAACATTTGGCAGGTAATTGAGTTGCTCTATAAATTTACAATAATTATAGTGTGGCGCTCGCTTGCTTCCTTTACTTATTAAAATGTATAAATTATAAAATATTGTATTGACCTCCGGGGCGTAAGTCTGTAGTAGCCAATAAATAATGTGGGGATACATGTTGCACGCAACTTGTTGTAAATAACCGCAGGTCTTTGAATTTATAAACTGTAGATGGAAAAATCTAGGCAAACAAATAAGCTGAGGAAGTGAACTAGATACTGCTACCTATTAAGATAATAAATATATTAAATATTATAAATAGATTAACAAATAAAACTACTTTATATAGAAAACTCGGTCAAATTTGAAAAATATAAAAAATGCTAGAAGTTTATGAAAAATAAGTCATAATTTTTTAAAAGAGGATTCATATTAATAGCGTAAAACTGGTAAATTTTGTGAATAGTACAAATTAAGTCCGTGAAGTTACATTTGTCGAACACGTACTTAGTTGAGACTCAATCCAATGAGATTTAATTGAGATTTGTTAAGATACTGTAAATCGTAGTAATGATGTTCTTTAGGTCAAACTCTTAAATACTGGTCGGTATCAAAATTAGTATCATTAGAAAATTAATTGAATTAGCACTAAAACGTATTAAAACTCTTTTTTATACAATGACAAATAAAGAACCAGTGATCAGTTAAGTAACTTCAGTTTTGACATTTCAGCAATATGGTCATCCTTTAGCTCAAAACTACTGAACTCAGAAATATCGACCGGTATCACAATTAGTATCATTAGACAGACATACATCATATTGATGAATTCCGTTCTTCAAACCATGATTCATTGTATTCAAGAACGACATCAATGTTATGAATGCGATAATAAATATGATGAACGCTTGTTAACTGTCGGAAAGTGTTCTTCAATATGATGAACTGTATGTGAAGAATACGTTTCCTCATATAAATGAACAAATACATAAAATACAACTTATTGCTGAATGCTGTTCATCAAACCAAATTTCAATCAAAATATTTATATTTCGTTCAGTTTTTACCATACTTTTCAGTTCTCAAGTAATTCTTGTATGTTATTTCTTATGTAATACTTTTTTAATTTATGATTTTTTTTTTTTAAATTAAGGAAAAAAAAAATATGAAAATAAATTTTTTTTTAAATTTTTTTTCGAATAAAATATTTTTTTTGTATTTTCATTTTTTAATTTTTTTGAAAAAATGTATGAAAAAATGTTGAAAAAACATTTTTTTTAAATTTTTGTTTGGACTTTTTTTTTCGAATAAAAGATTTTTTTTAATTTTTTTATTTCGAAAAAAAAATTGGTTTTTATATTTAATTTTTTTATTCAAAATTTTTTTAAGGACAAAAAAATCTCACAATAAAAATAAAATATTTTTTTGTAATTTCATTTTTTTTTTTTCGAAAAAAAAAATTGTACCGGATTTTATTTTTAATTTTTTTGAAAAAATGTATAAAAAAAACCTTTTTTTCTTAAATTTTTGTTTGGACATGTTTTCGAATTAAAGATTTTTTGTAATTTTTTTTTCGAAAAAAAAAATTTGGATCAGATTTTATTTTTAATTTTTTTATTCAACATTTTTTTAAGGACAAAGAAAAACTCAAAATAAAAAAAAATGTCTCGAAAAAAAATTAACATTCATCATTATGACTATTCAAATTCATTGTATTGAATATTTCGTTCATCAATAGTATCAATAATAATAATAATAATAATAATAGTTTTGCGCTACAGTCCTGTATAGGACTTCGGCTGAGCTCTCTCACCATTTTGAGCTGTGCGTGTTATATTTGTACTCAAAGTGGTGGGACCTACAGTTTATTGCCGAATCGGGTGGCCGAATCGGGTGGGGCGGGTGAGAGCTTTTCATATGCAATGGTTTTACTCTCGTAGGTTTGCCATTTACTGCCGAGAGGTAGCGCGGTATAGAAAAATGCTTTCTTGGAAAAGATGTTGTTAGCCCCAGTCCAGGCTTGAACCGGGGACCTTTCGGCTCGCAGTCCAACGCACTAACCACTGAGCTACCGCGTTTTATTACATTAATACGTTAATGTAATGAATGCATTCATCAATATGTCATTTAATGAACGGTGGTATCAATGAATCTGAATCTGGAAGTTGGAGAAAAAATTCATAATATTTAAGAACAAATTCATCACATTAATGTTTTTTTTTTCAGTGTACTAGATTTAAGACTCGTTAACACACTATACAAAATACACACACAAAAAAATTCACCAACCAGTATTCATCATATTGATTATTTCATTCATTGAACTAAAATCGTATTTTTTCAGTGATTTTCATTTTTAATATTTTTTAGATAAAGAAATTTCAAACAAAAAATGTAAATATGTAAATGTGTAAATGGAGACTTACAAATTTACATATTTATAATTCTTATAAAATTTATGATAATTAATATGGTTTGATGACCAAAATTCATCAATATGATGTTCACTTTTTCATTAATATGATGAAATGGAGACTTCGAATAATTAGCAATTATATATTATAAATCATTTAAGAATTATAAATACATAAATGTGTAAATGGAGATAAATTTGTGTTTGAAATTTGATTTAAAAAAAAATATTGAAAATGAAAAACATTTAAAAAATACGATTTTAATTCAATGAATGAATTCATCAATATGAATCCTGGTAGGTTAAATTTTTGGTAAATTTTTTTGTATGTAGTGAACCATTTACCAATTAAGTACCATCATATTTGAATATTCAGCAGTATGTGGGGTAAGCTTTAGTTTAAAATTCTCCAATTCTGCAGTACCGGCCGGTATTAAGGTATTATAACATTATAAGGTATTATAACTCGTGAATGCACGATAAGAAATGACGAATGAGTTATTAATTAAGTGACATCATTAAGTGACATTTTTCAGCGGAATGAATAATCATTAGTTTAAAATTTTCGAACTCGGAAATGCCAACCGGTAACAAAATTAGTATCATTATAAATTGTTTTATATCGGTTTATTTCTCAATTTTGTTTAACGGTTTAGATTTTTTAAAATATAATGATTTTAAACAGATATCGGTTTTGGTTTGAATTATACTAAAAGTGTTTTTTTTTTTAATTTGTTAAAATTAAGATAAGTATTAAGAAATAAAACTTATAATTGGTAATATTTCATATGTTGGTCGAATTTCGAGCCGTTTGTATACAAAATTTCGCATAAATCGATATTGAATTAGATTTTTTAATACAAAAAAAATAGTTCTTTACCTAATTCGATTTTAAATTCAGTATGTCAAGTGATTTTATATCACTTAAAAAATAATTTTGTTGTCTTGAGTAAACAAATTCAAAATCGTTAAAACCGATTGTTCGAACGCAGAAGCATATTCCATAATTAATTATTTTGTAAGGTATTTCAAAATACGTAAAATTGTTTCTAATCACTGTATAATTCATAATATTCACCATATTTCGAACTAATTTACAGTTTGCCACTTTGACATTGATTTCATCTGTGCAAAAAAAAAGAAAAAATTAACACCGTCATTCAGTATTTGTGGTATTTACCCAATAACATATTTACAAATGTTGCATTCAATAGTATTTTCACTTCCATTGAAAAATTACTTAGCACAAAAAATAAATTATAATTTTTTTTTTAAGAAATAAAAATGCGTCACCATTTGGAGATAACAACAAACTCAGTAGCAAATAACAACAATCTACATAAACTTAATTGGTTGCCCCACAAAGTCCAAAAGTAAACTTGTTAACAAAAGTTGTTAGCAATTGAATAATTGATGATGATCATGATTTTGATGTGGTTAATGATGATGAATGGTGCGCGGGAATTTCACTTTCGAGTAAAGAGTTAAGTAAAGCAATTTATTTAAGAGTAGACAAAAAAAAACACGCTAATTTATGATGAAACAAGTTTGAAGAAATTTTAAAATTGACAACCGAAGAAGGCGCCATAAACAAAATTTAAATCATCAATTAATTGACAAAATGTCATAATAATTGATAGGTAAACCAATTGTTCAACATTTAAAATAACGAAAATAATAAAAAAATTGTCTAGAGTTGAAGAAAAATAACAAATAAAGGAAGTAGGAAGTGTTGCAAGTTGCAACCGGAAATTAAGGCACTAAATACGTAGGCTGCTAAATACGAAACTATTACGTAGTTATGACACACCAAACGTCTAAGTTATCACATATAGATTTGATTAGATATTTAATTAAATGCTGAACAAGTGTGTCAAAAGTATTCTCAGCTAAAAATAAACCACGACAATAGCAACAATTTAGAAAAAAATATAGATAGAAAATTATAAAGTTGAAAGCATGAGCGAAATAACGTAAAACAACTAAACAATGATAAAGATAAAAACCTGACCTAGACACGAATGTCGCATTGAAACACGCTGCGCTAATGTGAATTTTATTTAAACGGTATTAATTTGGGAAGATGGAAAAAAAAACAAAAAAAAATACAATATAAAAAATGACGTGAAACGCGTGAACACATATAATATAAACAAAATGTAAAACAATTAAGAGATAATAGTAGTAAAGCGTTTTTAAGAGATTAAGTAGTGCAAAATATTAAGAGTAATTTGAGTTATTAAAAAAAAAGAAACTGCGAAAAAGTTTTTTTTGTAGATGTTTTTGTCTGGCTTTTCAATTATGACCAACTAGAGTCACTTTCATTGTGATATTTTTAACTGACTAGAAAAGGATGATTTTCAAGTTAAATTTTCTTTTTAAACTGAGTTTAAAAGAAACGGTAGTGTCCACCGTACAGTCCAACTGGACAGTTTCAGTTTAAGTGACACAAGTGGGAGTAACCGTTTACTTCGATCAAAGTTTATGATTGATATTATCCTGATAATTACTTCTATCGTAAAGTTAACTTGCAGACAAAGGAGGCATAGTTTGTACCAAAAGCTGTCCGATTTCTGACCAAAACATGCCGCTTTTAAAACATAAATTCTATAATCTGTCATACGCTTTCAACAAAGTTCCATTAGGAATTTCAATGGCAGATTCACGGAATAATTTAGGAACGGGCAAAAAATATACAAAAACTCCACCTTTGTCTGCTTGAAATCCTTCGTAAAAAAAAAAGAATATTTAAGTATTTAAAGAATTTATGAATTTAAATAATTTAAAGAATTTAAAAAATTTAAAGAATATAAAAAATTTGAAGAATTTAAAGAATTGAAAGAATTGAAAGAATTTAAAGAATTTAAAGAATTTAAAGAATTTAAAGAATTTAAAGAATTTAAAGAATTTAAAGAATTTAAAGAATTTAAAGAATTTAAAGAATTTAAAGAATTTGAAGAATTTAAAGAATTTAAAGAATTTAAAGAATTTAAAGAATTTAAAGAATTTAAAGAATTTAAAGAATTTAAAGAATTTAAAGAATTTAAAGAATTTAAAGAATTTAAAGAATTTAAAGAATTTAAAGAATTTAAAGAATTTAAAGAATTTAAAGAATTTAAAGAATTTAAAGAATTTAAAGAATTTAAAGAATTGAAAGAATTTATAGAATTTGAAGGATTTAAAGAATTTAAAGAATTTAAAGAATTTAAAAAATTTAAAGAATTTAAAGAATTTAAAGAATTTAAAGAGTTTAAAGAATTTAAAGAATTTAAAGAGTTTAAAGAATTTAAAGAATTTAAAAAATTTAAAGAATTTAAAGAATTTAAAAAATTTGAAGAATTTAAAGAATTTAAAGAATTTAAAGAATTTAAAGAATTTAAAGAATTTTAAAATTTTAAAGAATGTTTACTTATGAAAAACAACTGCATTTTATTTCTGTTAAAAAGAACTCATTTTTTGTTTATTTATACAATTTCAAATATGAATTACTACTTTTTAAATTAGTACATCAATCGACAGTATTTTTTGTACACATGAAACCTGCACAAACAGGTGAAACTAGGAATCATTGTAAGAATTTATGTTCTTAGAATGATCACAAGTTTTTAGATCAAATCGTTTACGGTTTTTCTTGAATGTGATGCACTAGCATTTCAAATGCAAATAAACACCTTTCACAAATTGATACACACCGGAACTTTTGTTTGTGTCAGACAAGAGTTGTATTTAATTGTACTGTGTTATTACTACATTCTGTATTTGATTAAATGTCTTAAAAATGTAGAAAACATACATTTGGATTACGTATTTGTTTAAAAATAAAAACGGGATCGAAAATTGATCATTGTGATTTTACATTGTCTCATTCAATATGATTAAGTTATCAATTAACTGTCCAAAATGATCTGGCAATGATTATAAGTACTCTATAGGTAGGGTCCATTTATCGATCACGGTTCTCTCACCATTTTGAGATGTGCGTGTTATATATATTTGTACTCAAAGTGGTGGGACCTACAGTTTATTGCCGAATCCGAACGGCGGGTGAGAGCATCTTTTCTATGAAAGATTAGCCCCAGTCCAGGCTTGAACCGGGGACCTTTCGGCTCGCAGTCCAACGCACTAACCACTGAGCTACCGCGGCTGCTTGCTATTCAAAAAACTCGAATGTATAAAATAATATGTAAAAATAGTTGAAATATTGAATTTGAAATGTTTGGTGACGTCCTCTAAATCACTAATATCTTAAGTACACTTAGAAAAAATGTTCTATTACTTAATGATTTATGATGTACAAAAAAGATTAACCTAAAAAAACAAAAATAATTCAATAGTATTTAATATTTTTGTATTAATATAAAATACATATAGACAAAAAAACGCTACATGCTAATAAACACAGACTTAAAAGCAGAAAACCCCATATGACTTTATTACAGATGAGTCAACACTGAATAGACTCTATGAAAAAGAAACAAAAAAAAAAACAAATTATTAACTCTAAAAGGTTGCAATGAAAAAATAATAATAAAAACTATTAAACGTAAAATTAAACAACAACAAATAGCGTTGTAATGAAACTGAAAGTGACGAAGATGACGACGACTTTGAAATCAAATTAAAAATAAAAAACACCCACAACAACGAGCTCTGGCAACACTGACAACGAGCGCACGTGGGTTCATTCACACGCAATTTGTGAAATAATCAATTAAAATAAACGTTTATTTGAAATGCAATAAATAAATAAATAAAAATACAATAGTAAAATATTTGATTTTTTGTAAATCAGTGGATATACAAAATTCAATATCGAAATAATGCTAATTTGCGTTGTCAAGTTTATGAAAAACTTGGTCAATTACATGACTAAATAAAGCGCGAAATTGTTTGCAATTCAAAAATTTAACAAGTTAAATAAAAACTCCCACATTATTAAATGAGAAGTTGTAACAAATTTAATTGCAAATGCATTAAAATTGCATTGTAGTTTGTTTCACTTTTGGGCGTTGTTTTATGTGTTGTAAAGTAGTGATGCTGATTCTGTTGGTCTTAATTCTAATGAGGCTACAAACAAGAATATTTTTTCATAGTAGGATTTCAAAACATGAAAATACTTTTAAATGTATTTTAATAATATATTTGCATTGAATGTGATCAACTACTATATTTGGTAGTCGTTTAAGGGACAGTTTTCAGTGCAAGTACAAACTTTGGTATATTTTTTTAAAAGGTTTATAGTTCAAAATTAAAATGTACGAGTGCCATTAAATTTTCATTTCAAAAAGACAAATGTTTATTAATTAAAATGGCTTTTTAAATTTTTTTGAATACTTTAAATAAAGGCGAAATACAACAAGTTTAACGTGCAATTAAAATGAAAATATTACTGCAAAAACTATTCCAAAGTGACAATTTCATTTAAAAAGGTGATATGTAACTGTTGGCACTTTTACTTATTGCGTGTTAATGAATTTCTTAGGACCGTTTTAATATTTGCTATAAAAAAAAGTGAAATTATAGCATAAACAAGGAGCTTTTAAAATGATAAAAAGCGCAGAAATCTGTGTCAATTGTCAGATTTTAAGTGGCAATAAACATGAAAAAAAATTGCGCAAAAAAAAAGGTACTAATTTTTTAAGCTAATATCAGGTTATATGCCTTCCTGACCCAAAAATGTGTGAGTTAAAAAAGTGAGTTAAACCTCTTTTTTATTACAAAAAAAAAGCTTTTCACTTTTCAGCTATGTATTATTGTCAAGCGGGTCATAAGATTTAATAATGCTCGAAAAAGCGAGAAAAAAAAAGTTCTGCGGTAAGAGGCACCATTTTCATGTAAAGTAGTCTCAGAAGAAATCATTGTACCACATGTAATTATGTTAACCAAAGAATTTTTCTGTTTGTCCCAATTGTAATTTGGTTTTGTTAAATAATAGGTTTTGTTAAATAATAGGCCCCCTGCTGATACACGGTAACTTTAGCAACCACATAATTTGTCAACGGTCAAAATTTAAACTTGCAGAGTTCGTTCGTAGTAGTCGTTGTCATCGTCTGTTATGAATATTGATGAGAAACGCAGTCTGATATGTGTGAATACCATAAATAAACGACTAAATAAATACAAATTCAAGTGAAACGGTTATAAATGACAGCCAGCCAGCGCACACAAAACGATACGTTACGGTTTTTATCTTTTATCTTTGGATCGCATGAAGAGCTTGAAGAAAGAAACACTTTGGGGTCTAACAAAAAGATAAAAAAAAACCTATAAATTGAAAACTGGTTTTTGATATTGAAACCCAGCAGCAGCAACTGATGTTGAGAAAGAGCCAAAAGTGTTTTTGACCCTGAAAATTAATCGTAAAGCAGCAGCAGCAGTAAAATAACTAGAAAAACCACAACAACACTATTATCAACCGATATCGATACCGAATGAATGATGTTGTAAATAAAAATATGTAGTTGATTTAATTAAAAACCTATTTTATAAAATGATTACTTGAACTTAATCATTTAAATTGTTATATTTGAAGTATTTTTTGCTTAAAATCTTGAAAATTAAAATATAATTCAAAGAAATAATTCACATCAAATGCAATGAATACTATTATTAACGTTTGTAAAGACCTTCATGTGATTCTTTTTCTTCAAACCAAAAAAAATCTCGAGTTTAGCTTAGCTTCCCACAACGGAAATCAAATTATGCCAACTTTAAAATCATAATTTTCGGTATGCATTCAAACTTCTAAATTAAGCATTTACTGGGAATTAATGCTGAGCTCAACATCTGTTGTAGCGGGAGGAAGGAAGTCCAACGTATGGGCAGCTTAAGGCTCTTTTTTATTTTATTTTTTTATTATTTTTTTGGCGGTATAGAACCTGCTTGAAATGCATAACTAGTTGCCGACCAGAGAGCAGCTGTGCAACGAGTTTGAAGTGATTATTATTTATACGTTAGTATTTTAAATTATAAATCTGATTTGTTTGATTTTTTAAATATTATGTTTATAACTGTTTTTTAAGTTCTCTTTTTTACACTAAAAGTAAATGGTAAAATTAACAAAAAGAAGTAGGCGTGGCAGATATAACATTTTTTGGGATAATTTTTTTTTTTTGATTTTTTTAACAAATATTTACCAATAATTAAAAAAAAATTTAAAGACCATTTTTTTTATATTAAAAAAAAAAAAAAATTTTTGAAAAATTCATAAAAAAATTCCATCTATTAATTCAACAATATTCGTCGTATTGAATATTATATTTATAAATATTATGTACAATTTACAAACAAATTTCATAGATATTCATAGATATTATGATTATATTCATCAATATGACGATTCAAATTCATTTTATTGAATATTTCGTTCTTCACTGTGATGTTCGATAGTATGAATAAGTTCATATATGCATTCATCAATATGTCATTTAATGAACAGTGGTTTCAGTATAATGAATCTGTGATTTGGTAGAAAAAATCATAACATATATAAATAATTTCATCATATTTATGAATAAATTCATCATATTGATGATTTTTTTTTTGTCTGCAAATAAGCATGGTCCTACTAAAAGTTATTCTAGCGAACTCCTGAATCGATTTAGCGATGTCAAATTAACCCAGTAAACATTTATCCTAGGGGCGACAGGACCATGATCTGAACATTTTGTTCCTGTGCCAGGCCGGGAAATAAAAAGAAAAAAATCAATGATTAGTTGATAATCATGGTCTAAAAGAGCAAAATTCATAAAACGTTTGAGACTGAAAAACCTTAGAAATAAAATTCTAGAAGGATTGGCCATGATCGATCGATAAAGACCTGGTGGGTGATAACCCACTTTTCTTAACACATACCTCTTATTGGACAATAGAATAACCTACGGGAGAATTTCAATCTCCGACCGAAGAGAAGTTTGTTTATTATGGCTTTCATGACTATAATCCATGCACACTAATGACTCTCATCACCTATTCCTTATGAATTCATTTTCTTTTTCGAAAAATTGTTTACTTTCGTTAATTTATTTATTAATTTCTATTTTTTTTTTTTTTGTCCTTTTTTTATTTCGTTTTTTTTATTCTTTCATTATTTTTTATATTTATTATATGATTTTTATGTATTTTTAATTGTATTTTAATTTATTGTATTCTTCTAGATACTAAGGCAAATCATTTTGTTGCTCTGTATATATAATAACTTGATTTTGAAATCTAAATTAAAAAAAAAAATATTTTTAAGTAGAAATAAAATTTAAATGAAACCGCGAAATTATCTGTAAATATATATTCATGATTTTTTATAAAAATTCCAAACTTTAAAAGGGAAATTTATTAGTTTTTGTCCCATTAAAACTCACCACTCGGAACCAAAAAATTAATAGTGGATTTGCTATTAAAATTAGACAAAAGATACTACATAAATACTACAAAATATTATTAAATTATATTTGAGTTTATATGAAAATTAGAATTTTTCTTCTGTATACTATTAAATCATTAACTGTCCTATTGACAAACTTTTCTGGGATTTGTTACTGAGCGAAGTAACCACAAGAGTTAGGCGACAATAGAAACTTTTTAAATTGTTGATGTATTAATAAGTAATTTTTATGACTATCGAAAGACTAAAAAACTATTTAGCTTTTATGAAAATATCGTGTTTAACTGTAGCATTAAATAAATATTGACTGTACTATTAATTTATATTATTTTTGTTCTGCGTAAATTTTAATTGTTTTGCTATAATTTTAAACTAAAGAAAGAATACTTCAAACTTACAAGGAATTTGTATGTTTAAAAGGAGATGAAACTATATTGTCTAAAACTAATTAAATTTAAATAAATGAATTCAAAATTTAAAATTCTCTTTTTAACAATCTTAAACCAAAAATTATAAAATATTTAAAACTGTCTGTTTGCTAAAGTATAGTTATATCTGTAGAAAAAAAAACCAATATCAAATAAATAAATTTTAATTGCAATTGAGTGCTTGCTTCAGCAGCAGCAATTACATTAAGCAATTTATAAGTTGCTTCCGCCTGCCTGAGCAATGGTCAACGACATTTAGTGAAAACAAAATATTGTTAAATTAATAAAAAGGAGACGGAAAAAAATAATAAGAATAAATATTACATAAAAACCACTGATGTATTGTCTTAAAAATGCTGTGCAATTTATAATGCAGCAACGACAAAATATTATTATTATTGTGGCAATGATGATGACGATTATCGTAAAAAACATAAGACCAGATATGTGAACACAGCCGTATTGATTGAGTGGAAGTGTTTATAAATTAAACAATGCGTCAAGTATTCTCACTGCCACTTAAACAGATTGTTTAAGACTTCAAAAGAATTTTAGTAGCGCTGGGAAATCGAGGCATTGACACTTTTGTCGAAATGAAAGGTTATATTAAAAATATTTTATATATAATGTATAATATAAACGACTTCAAAAAAAAAAAGGAGAAAACGTGTAAAATATATTGCAAAAAGTAGCAAAGATACCAAGAAATGATTAATATTGATCGTAAGTTTGATCTCTTCTGTTCTGTTATCATGAAATACTACTCAGAATGCTAGACAGAATATATTAGGCAGGCTCATGGCAGTTTAGAGACATACTATCGTTTGTGTCAAAAAATATCTGTTTTCTGCCGTTTCTTCAAAATTGGACGGGAAATTTTATATTACGTAAATTTTGAAAATCTGCTATGATTTCCGAGACAAAATGTCTGATATTTTTCATGAATAATTCAGGCATATTTCTGACAAACACGTAGATGATAAATAGATGTTTGTCGGAAACGTATGGCAGTTTCTCAAATTTTATGGAATTTTAAAGGCAGATTTTTGGCATATTTTAGGAATCGGCCGAAAACAGACAATTTTTGGAATATATTAACTCTGCCGTAATTTGATTGAAATTTTTCGAACAAATGTTTCTAAAATGCCTCAGCGCTCTAAAATATTTTGTCTAGGGATTCCCACGTTTATCTGTTTGTTTTCCGGAAATATTCGAAAAAAAAATGCCAGAAATTTTTACTCGGCTAAAATTCAAATTTCAAAAATAGTCTTAATCAAAAATACACTCAAAATAAACAGACTGCAACAGTCTGCCGAAATAGAAAAAAAGTTTGCTGAAAATAGGAAAGCGACGGATTTCGCTTTTCTCATCCGTGCATTCACATTTCACTTACTATTCACTATTGCATGTTTTATATAAAAATGTAGTCGAAAAAGAGTCTACGAATTATAAACACAATAAGGACTGCGTCGAATAAAGTTGTCCGCTACAAAAATGAAAAAATCTAGAAATCTAGTAATCGAATTTTTATAGAATAAAATATTTTATTTTGCAAATTATTTTTAGATTTAAAAAAAAATATAAAAAACCAGAAATTAATATTTTTTAATAATAAGTTTTAATTTTTCCGGAAGCCCTTCCATTAATGTTGTAATGGTAGTGTCCGACACCGTCACAGCTGCTGAAGACCACTTTCTTTTAAAGTCTTTAAGATCTTTGGCCACTTTTTTTGTTGTCTTCATCTTCCTTTTTACTAAAGCCCAGTATCTCTCAATCGGCCTGAGTTCTGGACAGTTTGGTGGATTGGCTTCTCTAGGAACCAAAATCACTGCATTTTGTAGGATCCACTCTAAGGCCGTTTTGCTGTAGTGACATGAAGCGAGGAGGTCAGGCCAAAAAAATGTGGAGCAATCTCTTTTGCAAACATTCCTTCACATATATTTCGCTATTAATTGTACCCGATGTCACGAATGAGCTGCTCCTTTTTTCACAACTGCAAATTGCCTGCCAAACAAGGATTTTTTTTGGGAATTTTGTCATTTTTTTTTTTTGATTTGAATTTTTCAGCGACATTTTCTCGAGAATCGGCTGTATAAAATTCCTGCCCAGTTAGCTGAGAAAAGTCCGCTAAAACATAAGTTTCGTCGTCCATTATGCAGCAATCGAATTTTTTAAAAAATCTTGGTTCAGCTTTTTAGCTCGTTGTTTTGCGGTCTCATTCTTGACGGCATTTCTATCCGGAACTTTTTGGACCTTGTACGTCTTCAGCCCAGCTTCTTTCTTAGTCCTGCGCACGAAAGATTCTGAGCAATCCGCCTTTCTCGCCAATTTCCTTCCGGATATGCTTGGATCTTTCTTTAAAATATCCACAACCTTCTTCGACTTTTCACGATCATGTGGGCCTTTTTTTTACCAGAACCTTTCTTCCGATCAATACTCAGGTCTTCCTTAAAGCGGTTGATAACGCGAGAAATGGTCTTAGGGTTAGCCCCTACCTCCATGGCAATTTTTTTAAAAGACCAACTAGGTTGTTTTTGAAAAATTTTAATTATATTTTCTCGCACTTCCACTTCGTTTGCCATTTTCGCGTTAAATAAATTTTGTATTGACTATAACTGACACAAATTTTTTTCTGCCATTTAATTCAGAGCTACTATGATCAAATTTTTTTAATTTGAATCTTGCAATAGCACATTATGGGAAGATATGTAACGGACAATTTTATTCGACACAGTCCTTAGCTGCATCGTGCAAATTACTAGCGAATGTGGCGCCATCTAGTGCATGTTAGCTACACCAGCGATTTGCACACTAGCGCGATCTTGTGCAAACGAGCAGTACTAAAATGCCTAGCAAAAAGTTTGCTATTGCAAATAAAACTATGCTGTAAATGCAAATTAAAGTTTGCTAAAATTTAACATTCTGAGTTTGCTATCTTTCTATTTTGAGTATATTAAGAACACTATTCAACAAAACAGTTAAAAAGTTAATATTGTCTGCTCTTATAGCAAAAAAAAGGTTGCTGAAACATCAAACTGTTATTTAATGTTTCAACAAAATCCGGCTTTTATGATTTGTTCAGCAAACATTTTTGCTATTTAAGCAACATTTTTTGCTACTGTTGCAGACTTTTATTTTGAGTGTAATTATAACATTTTATGTTCTATAAACGCATCCTCAAATAAGTATTTGACATAATATTTATTTATTTTTAACTTATTTATTATCATTTTTTTCTTACAATGCATTTTGTCTCTTGCCGCCAAATTTCCCACATCAATCAAAACGGAAATGCGCCAATTTGACCCCACAACAAGACGACAAACCGCGTGGGTTAATGGCCAGAAAAGATAAAGATGAAGAAGCGACAACAAAAGCAATCAAAATGATGCATAACTAAAGACAAGGTCGTTTACTTTTGTACACATTAAGAGCGCAACAAAACGAGGCAAAAAAAAAAACAAACAATAAAGCAATTTGCAAAAAAAAAAAAAAACGATGATTTTAATATAAAAATAATTAAAAAGAAAAAAAAACATAGGAGGTTTAAATAGCAGCAAAGTGTGAGTTAATAATAAATTAAAACGTTCAATTTAAATTACATACTGTCGGCTTTAAGTCAAAAGAAAGTCAAGAAGTGTCAGCAAAACGTAAAATGAAAAGAATTGAAACAAAAATATATTTCCGGAAGGTTATTAATCATGTGCGAAAGCAATAAAAAACAACAAACAAATTCTATATAATTTACGAAAGCCTTTCGAAATTCACGTATAACAAGCAACTTCAAAACGGAGCAAAAGTATAAAAAATAATAAACATTTTTGACCTTTTAATGAACTATAATACGGAATAATATAACTTGTGCCAAATTAAACAGCAACAAAGTCAAAATGAACTTCAAAGGAAGGCGGTCGAGTCTGCGCACATTCCTAAGTAGCTAAGGCAAGCAATTTAAGACAATTTGCAGCAGTTTTTTTTTTCTGAAAAAAAAAACCCATATAGTGTTATTAAAGGATATAGTGGCGGTAACATAGAGGGGAGTTCAGAGCGCAAAAACTGTTGTTTAATAATGTGAAAGGCACTGAAGCTTAACTGTAGGCTTTATCTTTAGTGACTAACAATTCATTCTTGTAAAAATAAAATATACTAAAAAAAAAAGAGTGAAGACATCAGCAGACACTTAAAGAATTCTAAAGTGTATAATAGGGTCTTCTTTGGAGTCTCGTCGCTCAGCGGTTGTACGATGACTAAAGGGTATGCTGTAGAATAATCAACGAACCAGCAGCAACCACCAAGACTGTCAACTCTTAATGCGCATTACGAACGCGATGCGATCAGAGTCGAAAAGAAGTCACTTTGCGGACTCGAGATTGAGCTGCCTGCCGCTCGGCAACAAGTGACTCACATTATAATTGTGTCTTTGACTTTGTCAGTGACTACTCTACACTCGACTCCACTGAGTTCTGGATCAGCTGGCTCAGTATTTTGTTAGTTCAATGAACGCAATGACTGGTCAATTTGCCACCACAAACAGTTAGGAAATTACGATCAATTACATAAAATTGCGTAATTTGGGGCAACAAAAAAAAATGTATAACAGGCAGGCAGCGCGCTGCTAATAATGAGGAAATAAGTTGAGAAAATATAAAGAGAGATGAGAAGTCATTTCATAAAGTATTTAAAGAGACAATTTTTAAAATTAGTGATTAGTTTAAAATTAGTGATATATGCTATTTCGAAATTAAAAACTTGTTGAATTGAAAATTTACTTTTGTAATTCATATGAAACTCATATGGGATTTGAAACTATTATTGTTGTAATAGAAAAACTTTTGAATTTTTATAGTTAGTGGTTCAATTGAATTAATGGGATTTATGAGAATTATTGTTTCAATACTATTAAATTAATAGTATTGAAAATTTTAAAATATATCTCTATTTTTTATCAAGTCTATTTTTTATCAATTTAGTTACAGATTAAAATATCAAAAACCTGATTTTAATTTTTAAGTCGACTTTAAATTATCTGATATACTATTATCTGAGATACTATTAATCAAATTACTCTATTATATACTATGCATTTAGGGAAAAAAATTAATATGGTGTAAAAAAAAATACTAAATTTACTTTTTTACATTAATATGAAATGTAAACATCAATATGTTTACATGTAAATAATATCTTTTTCACATTCAAACATACATATGTTTGCAAGAACGCCGAAAATTATTATATCTGAACATGAGTATGTTTGAAGGAGAACAAAAATTATTATAATAATGTTTGGCAATGCAATAATACTTTTGTTTCCATAAAGCTCCAAAGATATATGTAATTGCCTTGCAAAATTATGTTTTGGGAGAGCCCTTTTTTTTAAGCGTGTATTGAAAATTTTAATAGCATATCATGAGATTTTTTCTTAGTGTAAAATAAAACATTCTTCTAATCGCTAAATACTATAAAATAATATTAAATTATTTTTGAGTTTATATAAAAAATTAATTTTTTTGCATAAGTACTATTAAATCAATAAATGTCATATTGACAAACTTTTATGTAATTGTTTTCAAGTGTATTACTATAGTAGTTTTAATGAAATATTTATAAAATCATAATTTCAATGTGTTATTATTATTACAAACAAAAATTCTGATAATTTCTATAATCATTACAAACAAAAATTCTAATAATTTCTATAATCATAGTATCATACCATTAAATATTTTTAAAATCGCATAATAAGAATTTTTATTTTGTATAGTTTTATTCTTCATCTAATATATCACAACACTTTATTGCATTTATTAAATTCAATATACATTTTTAATTATCAATAATATCATACTATTAAATATACTATTGACTAAACTCCTTATATTTTTATATATTTTACTATATTATATATAAGGACTGCGTCGAATAAAATTGTCAGTTACATATCTTCCCATAATGTGCTATTGCAAGATTCAATTTAAAAAAATTTGATCATAGTAGCTCTGAATTAAATGGCAGAAAATAATCTGTGTCAGTTATAGTCAATAGAAAATTTATTTAACGCGAAAATGGCAAACGAAGTGGAAGTGCGTGAAAATATAATTAAAATTTTTCAAAAACAACCTAGTTGGTCTTTTAAAAAAATTGCCAAGGAGGTAGGGGCTAGCCCTAAGACCATTTCTCGCGTTATCAACCGCTTTAAGGTAGACCTGAGTATTGATCGGAAGAAAGGTTCTGGTAAAAAAAAGGCCCACATGATCGTGAAAAGTCGAAGAAAGATCCAAGCATATCCGGAAGGAAATTGGCGAGAAAGGCGGATTGCTCAGAATCTTTCGTGCGCAGGACTAAAAAAGAAGCTGGGCTGAAGACGTACAAGGTCCAAAAAGTTCCGGATAGAAATGCCATCAAGAATGAAACCGCAAAACAACGAGCTAAAAAGCTGAACCAAGATTTTTTTTTAAAAATTCGATAGCTGCATAATGGACGACGAAACTTATGTTTTAGCGGACTTTTCTCAGCTACCTGGGCAGGAATTTTATACAGCCGATTCTCGAGGAAATGTCGCTGACAAATTCAAATCAAAAAAAATGACACAATTCCCAAAGAAATTCCTTGTTTGGCAGGCAATTTGCAGTTGTGGAAAAAGGAGCAGCTCATTCGTGACATCGGGTACAATTAATAGCGAAATATATGTGAAGGAATGCTTGCAAAAGAGATTGCTTCCATTTTTACGCCAACATGAAGTGTCCACATTTTTTTGGCCTGACCTCGCTTCATGTCACTACAGCAAAACGGCCTTAGAGTGGATCCAACAAAATGCAGTGATTTTAGTGCCTAGAGAAGCAAATCCACCAAACTGTCCAGAACTCAGGCCGATTGAGAGATACTGGGCTTTAGTAAAAAGGGAGATGAAGACAACAAAAAAAGTGGCCAAAAACCTTCAAGACTTTAAAAGAAAGTGGTCTTCAGCAGCTGTGACGGTGTCGGACACTACCATTACAACATTAATGGAAGGGGTCCGGAAAAATTAAAACTTTTTATTAAAAAATATGAATTTCTGGTTTTTTTATATTTTTTTTTTAAATCTAAAAATAATTCGCAAAATAAAATATTTTATTCTATAAAAATTCGATTACTAGATTTCTAGATTTTTTCATTTTTGTAGCGGACAATTTTATTCGACGCAGTCCTTAATTTAAACATATTAACCCTTTTATCGCAATATTTCAATATAACATGATATTTAAATAATTAATAGTGTCTTACTATTAAATATTCCATTGAAAGTTTAGTAATCTGATACTTTGTTATTACTTTCTATTTGTAATATACTATATCCAAAACAGTTTACAATGTTTATCGCATTTATTTACTCAACATTTTAATTAATAAAATAACACTTTAATAAATAATAGTATCGTACTTTTAATTATAATATTGAAATAAATAGTAAACTTTAATTTTTTCATTTTAAATAAATTTTATTTAATATTTTACATTATTGATATAACATAGAAACTTAATTTGAACACTTTCGCATTGATTTAAGGTCAAATGACATTTTATTTATTAAAATATACTATTAAAAGAATAGTACATACTTTCAGAATTTTATTATTACTACATGATATGGACAATTTACAAAGTACAAAACATTTGACTGCGTTTATTTCACTATTTTAATGCCATATAACATTTAAATTATCAATAATATCAAAAAAATTTAATATTTATATAATAAATGTACATTTTGAATTTTAAAATAGTACCCTATATGTATTATAGTAATTTCATCGAATAAAAAATAAAATAAACAAATAATTTGATTAATCAAAAAAATTGATTAATCGATTAATCGCACAGCCCTAGTTTTTATATTTTTCTCAGTGTACAAAATTACGAAATGAATGAATAAAAGAAAAATCAAATACAAACCAGTACCACCTACAGTGCCTAAAATAGATCACTACTACTGATTGAAAATCTAAACCTAAAACTATTTCTACAGCAGCACAAAAAAAAAAAACAAAACTAATTAAGCGTCGACAGTAAATCAGCTAATTGAACAAAATATGTGTAGGTGGCAACGCTGCGGCATATTAAAGTAGCTTGAATAGTAGTGGCAACATATTTTATTTTTGGCAAAGCGCTAATTTTAAATTAATTAAAAAAAATAAATAAAATAACATTGATTTATTTAAAGCATCAAGTAAATCAATCAAAGTTTTACTTTGATTAACGCCTTTGCAAGCTTTAAAGCAAAGCTGCTTAATTAAAAGCACAGAAATAAATTCTATAATAGTTAGAAAAAATAAAAATTTATCTGGTAAATTTCAAAGTACAACCATAATTGGTAGATAGTACTTATAACAAACCTTATTAAGTGGTAATCAAATAATAATCTTTAAAAGTGAAACTATTAATAAAAAAATTAAAAGCAAATATGCAATACACAAATTCTATAAGTATGTAGAAAACCTGTTTGAAATGGTATATATCTCTCACCCCCAACTATATATATTTTGTAGACTATTTTGAAATTTATATAACGTATGAACGCTAATTCAATTTAGCTACGTTTTTTATTTGCTATTGGGCTCAATTTACTAGCACCCGCTAATTATATCGGTTTTCTTTAGGTTTAGGTTTTAGTGGCCTTTTTTTGTGCTGGCTGCTATGTTCAAGGGCAACAAACCCTGGGCAAATGTTGTGCGCGCTCTAATTGAAAAATTATAACGATTTGTTTATTTTGTGATTTGTTCCGAAATAAGAAATGCTGCTAAATATTAAGACTGCGACGTATTTTCTGATTGTATTTGTTGTGGTTAAGTTTATTTACCTTTGCAAAAATAAAAAAAAATAAAAATAATAAAAATTTGAATTTTATTTTTTGGCAATAGGCGGACGAGACTTTGCCGTCTGTACGCAGCTGTTTGTGGGTTCCAAATGAAAAATGATTCACATTATTAATGTTTTGAGTGAAAATAAAAAATTGTATCAACTTTTTAAATTTAGATTTCATGAACTTTAAATTGATTCATGTGGTATTTTTATAAATTTAATATTCAAAAAGTTTTTAAAAAGTTAAAACAACTCAGTCTGTCTAGTAGAGATTTCTTTAGCTTTTAAGAAAAAACATTTTTTTTTTTAATATCTATTAAGATCAGCACTTTATCCCCTGTACGGTGAAATCTATTCCCCACGTTTAGTGGTTAATATCACTACGAGCGCCTATGGCCAAGTCGGGTTTCGAACCCGAGGCCTTTAGCGCATACCTCTGGACTCTGCCGGTCAGCATATGGTATGTAAAAAATGACAAAACGGTTGAACCAAATCGACAAAAATTTTAACACAATATGTATGTTGGATCTGGTCAAAGTAAAGGCAATACCTTGGACGTGGACTGGGCGTGGATCTGCAATTGGGATAGCAAATTTAATGAAATTTTGGTCAACATTATATTTATTCATTCTAAACAGTCGCGGCTAAAGTGGGCGGTATTGGTTCAATGGGCGTGACACCTCCCATAGAAGGTACATTTTCAAGATATTTCAGACTAGGGTATACCAACCAACCCAAATTTTGTAAACTCACCACACCGAAATTCACCACACCGGAATTCACCTCATCGAAATTCACCACAACGAAACTCACCATACTAAAACTCGCCATACTAAAATTCACCACACTAAAACTTATACTGGTAAGAATTATACGGGAAAGAATACTACCGTGAATCATTCTAAGAGAAAACATTCCACGAAGAATAATTTAACGGGAAAAAATTATACTGGGAAGAATTTTACGGGGAAAGTATTCTACGGGGAAGACCAGTCCGAGGAAAAAAATGTCTTTGAGAAAAGTTATTTTGGCGGAGAACTATTTTTGTTTTGGTTACTACATTTATAACACCAATAAAAAAATTTTACAATCAAATGAATTTAGAAATCATCTCATAATTACTACAATCATTCAAAATATTTAGTATATTTGGGACAACTAAATAACTCTGCAATACATCTTTTTATCGTATATTTTTTTTTGTTTTTCACTAACCTTCTATGTAATTAATTATAGTGACTCAGTGTGCAACTTGATTTTCACAATCATGTGTTCATAAATATGTTTTATAATTCCTACAAGCATTCAATCTATATGAGACGCTTAGGTAAACCATATTTTATTTTATACATTTAATTATTGTGATTATTTCAGACATAGTAAACTTAAGTTTTAATTATTATATTAAAAAATCAACCATACTTATTGCATACTTATTAGTTGCAGTAATCATAATATTATTTACAGCAAACATAATGTGTCACACGTATTACACAACCTAATGATTAGAGCTATAAAATATATTTGATTGTTATTCCCCCCCCCCCCCAATTCCAAGACTGTTTTAATTGAACTGTGTTGACAGTTTTTCCAAAGCTTTACAAAGAAATTAAAATTAATTTTCATGACAACCATAAGTTATTCTAATGTCATTGCTCGTTCATTCGTTGGCTGACAATTTTTAAGCCGCTTACAATTCACTGATTCGTCTTGTGTTATATGGGAGTTAAATTCAAAGTTGAAAAAGCCAAAAGAAGCTCAAAAAAATCATATCGATTTGCTACCTGTTGTGGTGTGCTGCTGACTTGTGACATAATCTCTATTCTTGTTTATATTTTTCCAATGGCTATAACGTTTCGTTGGTATGGCATTAGTAGTAGCGCGCTCAAGTTTATTTCGTATAAACTTGGTCTATATTGCAGGCCATATTTGGTCAATCAGGCAATATTATTATTGGTGCCGCTGCTGTTTGCACATGTCGTGCGTGATTTATTCAAATTAAGCGCCAGACGACGCGAGACACAGCTCATTTGTTTACAGAGGCCTCTAGTAATAAAAACTAACAGGCATTAATAGAATTAAATGTTTGATTAACGACGAGTTTGTGATTTTTCCTGTTACAATTAATTTTAATCATTTCCACTGTCTGGCCATGGTTTAAAACCTTGTGTGAAAAAAAAAAACATTTTTTACGATACCTACAGAATTTATTTAAAATTTGATGGAAAAAAAACTGAATATTCTATTCTGAAAAAAAACTGAATATTCTATTCTGAACAATAATTTAAATTCATTTATTAATGACTGAAGGAAAACATCTATAGCATCTTAAAATATATAAATATATAAGTATAATTGTAATATATTTATAATCAAATTTAATATTTCTAAAAATTAAGTGTGTTTCTATTTAATTAAATTCACCATCAAATTTACTATTATCGAACTCGCAGTTTGTCGTATTTGTACCATGTGGTATATATACTTAACATCTGCACAAATGCATTTGAAACCCACTTCAAGACATTCATTTTTGCCGACGGTATACTTGAAAATCAAATAAATGTGTTGCTCACAACAAGAATGCACAAGTAGTGTCAAAACAAAACACAAACAAGACGTAGTTGTAGTGAAGAGGTCTATAAATATGTGCAATAAAAATTCAAATACTGAAATGATCTGTTTGTGAAACTGAGTACTCAGTGCAGTTTACATTTTTTTTGGTTGGTTCGTTTTTATTTATAGATATTTTTCAATATTTATTTTTTTTCAAAAAAAAACATTTTTTTTTTTGGATATATTGCTTTTTGACCAATGTATTGTTTTTGTCGTATACATTTTTTTTTTTAATTATTTTTTTTTTTTTAAAATATAATGTTTGTTTTATTTTTTATAAACGTCTTCTCACTAGTTACTCGTTGCACTCACTCACTGTACAGCGACAGAAGTGTAATTTCTTTTTGTTTTTTAAAACATTGAAAATCTTGAAAAATAATCTTGACACTACTTGACACTAATGAAACAATACAGAATTGACGTGAAGTCGCTGGAAAACCTTCACTATAATACTATAGACTGCCATTGCAAAATGCACTCAATATTGAAGAGTGCAGCAGTGCAGATTTTGCAGATGTCTAAAAATATACTCATTTAATTTGATAAATTCTTATTTGATAAATACTATGGATTGAATACACCACGATAAAACTTATTCAAATTAAGATAAATATTCTCGATTATTATTTTAATAGCCCTAGTAGAAAATTATCCTATATAATATTATCATATTTGACTGGTCAGGTTATGACAATTTCTATATTTCTACAATTTCTACTATGAAGCCACGAAATTAACTTCTGCAACTCAAGAAGAATATGCGCTAAGACGATTAGACTAACAAACATATTAATGGATGTAGTTCGAATAATTGAATACAGACAATGCAAATAACGTGTAGACTCGAACATAAACTGTTTCGTAAAACCGAAACGAGGGAGACCAATTCAATCATTCAAATATTCAGGACAATAAATTAATTTCTTCAGTGCAGAAAGATTATATAATATATATATATAAATAATATAATTCAAATAAATCAATAAATATGTGTTTTTCGTATTATGGATATTAAAAATAAGTTTTATATGTCGAAAATACCATTTCAACGCTACTTACTTTTGTTCAAACGTCGTGGGCTCCAAAATGTCTGTCGTTTTGCGACGTATATCACTTGAATTTTTGTTGAAACATCTTGGAGCCCACGATATCTTGGCAAAATCGTCATCCGTCGATGCCGGTGGTGTTTCCGGTGAGCCCGCCTGGGTGTAGTAACCATCTTCGGCTTCGTCCAAAACAGAGGATGTTTTTGTCTTCGTTGTCATCAACGATGAGGAGGATGATGTCGTTGTATATTGCTGTGTGTTGGAGGTGGGCGCGACGGAGGCGCCACTTTTTGGTGGTTTCGTATATAGGTAATCGTTCATGGTGGCATGCGAGATTTTAGATTTCGTTGATCTGGCAGACATTACATGTGACTGCTCCTGCTGTTGTTGAAGATGTTGGTGGTGATGATGATGATGTTGAGGAAAACGAGCAGCTGATGAATAATTTGAGGTGGAAGTATAATGTGAAAGACTAGCATCGTTTATGAATTTCGTATAATAATGATTTGTGGCTGAGGGAGGTGGCGTTGGTGCTGGTGATGCGGCACGATATAGCGGCGTTGTTGGCACATAATGTTGTTGTGGTTTTTGGCGGTGATATTGTTGTTGTTGTTGCAAAGATGATGATGATGATGTACTAGTGGTAGCATGATATTCGTGACGTTGCATTACTTTCGAGAAATCCACATAGAGCGGCTCATCATTCGATGGTTTGCGTTGAAACTCATCACCAACATAATCATCATCGTCATTATCGTCATAGTCACGGTGCGCTGCAACCAGCTCATCATCGAAATCATGTTGACGACGCGGCGCAGATGCATGCGCACCACCACCACCACTGTTGCCAACAGAGCTGTAAAAACTATAGTTCGAGGAGGATGACTGCGAGTAGGAACGATTGCGCTGCCGATAGAATTCATCCTCGAAGGGCAGTCCCTGTGGAAATTTGGTGGAGAAGGCTTTTTTGGTTTTGGGCGAACCTTGCGAGGCGCTCGAGGAGGCGGGGCTGCTGGAGTTTGAATTTGAATTGGAGGAGGCATTGCTGCCGGTGCTGCCAGTTTTTGCATTATTGCAATTCGAGGAAACCGTGTTGCCAACGACAGCGTTGCGTTGACTGCAATTCTTGCTATGATTTAAAACGTTTTTATTGCTGTTCACGGCGCCTGCAACAATGCGTCGATTATTGAGATTTGGCGATGCTGAAGTTGAGGAATTGGCGCAGATTTTGCGCGTCACTATCTTGGCGGCGCTGGTGGCTGTAGCGGCTACTGGTGGCAGTGGTGCCGGATAGTTTTTGCTGGAGCGCAACACGCGACCGGATGCAGCAGTCGTTGCAGTTGTCGGCTCTTTTAACAAACGACTGACGTTTGTGTAGGCGCGCTTTTGAGAGCTTTGTGAGTTTTGCGAGTTTAGCGTGCAAGCGCCGTTGCCGGCGCTGCTGCAATTTGTGCTGCGCGGGCTATTGTAGTAGGTGGCAACACCGTGCTTGTGTGTAGTTGGGTCTTGCGGATCGCCGCCGCCGCCGTTTATCAACGGCTTGCGTCGAAAGCTCATGTTCGGATTGCAAAAACGCTCAAAACGTGGCGATGCAGGTGGCGTTGGCTGTTGTTGATTGCGCGTGCGCAACAGCTGACGTGCAGCGGCAACAGGTGGCGTTGGTGGTGCGGCAGCTTTCTGACGCGTTGTATAGCCACCACCAGTGCTGTTGTTGTTTTTTTGGCAGGTGTTTTCGATGCGTCGCACTAATTGCGGCGTCAAAGGCTTTAGAGCGGCGGCAACAATGGCGGCATTGCGTTGCTGCTCAGATATGTTGCCATTGCTGTTGTTGCTGCTGCTGTTATTGTTGTTGGCAGTAGAACGCGTCGCATAGAAACTGCTGCGCAACGACTGCAGACGGCTATTGTGAAAATGATTAATGTTGTTGCTGCTGCTAAAATTGCTGCTGCTGTTGCTGCCGTTGTGATTGTCGCCCGTCGTTGATGTTGATGATGTATAATTATTATTATTATTACTTAAACTACTATTACTTGTTAATTTATTATTTTTAGTTAAAAACGTTGAATTATTTGTTGTTGTTGTTGCTGTTGCATTATTTTGCTGCTGCTGTAACGCGCAACTGCCGCGCGTCGCTCGAAACGAGCTATACGGCCTCGACGTAAACGGAACTACGGGCATTTTTAAAAATTTTCCCACTAGTTCCCTGTGATAGTTATTCCCAATAAATATTGGAATTTAGTGTATAGTTGAAATTACTGACACGAGTTATATACTTTTATCACAAAACACTCGTTGAGTTGTCATCACATTTATATTGCGCACGCAATAAATTGCTTGCCTTGTACTTAAAACTTAATAAATTCGATAATTTTTGCACTTAATTAATTAATTTAATTAATTTAAATGTTTATATTCAATAAGTGAAAGAGAGCGAGTTAAAAATATCACATATTCTGTAGGCACTTTTAACAACAGCTATGTTTGCGTTGACTATATAAACATTTTTTATGCTACAATGCATTAGTTACACTTTTATTAGTTTTTTTTTTCGTTGTTTTAATTATTTTTCACATAATATTCTGCATTTTTTTAGTTATTTTTTTAGTAGTTGTTGCAACTTGCTTTCGTATTTAAATTGTTGTCACAGAATTTAATCGAAAGTAGCCGATGCAAGTTAGTATAATTTCATACAATATTTGAGCAAACTTTTCATTTTCTTTTTAGTTGCACTTTTTTCTGATCTATTTGAAAGGAATTTATATTTTTTTTATTAAAAATGTTGGCCACTTGTTTTGCGCAATGTTACTACTAAACTGAGTGCTGCTGTCTTGTCTAAGGTTTCGAAATGTTTCAAATCCCTAGCGCAGCTTGCAATAAACACACTTTCAACACTTTGCAGTTAAAAAGAAATATAATTGGACAAAAAAAAAACATAACATAAGCCTAGTTAAAGACCAGCTTCAAACGTTTTGCAGTAGGTCACGTGCTATGCTGTCAGCACATCACATATTTTATAGGGTTTCTTTTGGTGGCTATTTCGAAATGTCAGCAACATGCGTTAAACTAAGGCTAAACTCGTTAAAATAGAACGAAAAACTAACTAGGTTCAAAACGATAAGAAATATGATGTTTCATAGTAAAAAAGAAAATTTTTTTGAGAGCTTCAGAAGAAGAAATCGATTACACAGTGCGGCAAAATGACACCTTTTTTAATTGAGCTCCGATTTGATTTTATATTGAGCTTCTATGTGGTCTACCGATAAAAAGTGTAGTATAAACATATACCCCTACACGTCTGGGTTAGGCGCTATGGCGTACTAAAGTGTTCAAAGGATAACCAATATAGTTCGTCATTTTGTAGCGAAATGGTTCATACTTCTTTTTTGATGCCTAAGGAGCGATTATAGGGAACTTCCTAAGGATGATTTCCACTGAACACGTTAAGTTTGTATCTTAACGATTTACCACTATTTTTATTGGTTTTCTATTGACAATTTCGTTAAGGAGTAGATAACCAGTAGATGAAGTCCGAAAACTATCATAATGTCTTTGGGGAAAATATGCATCATTAAAATTGAGCTAGAGTCTCTAAACATCTAAATTCTCCAACACGTACTATTTCTGAAATATAAGCCTACTAATAAAGAATAATAGTTCTTACTTCAATTTTGACTAAAGTCGTAGAAATATATTATTACAATTATTTGAGTGCAGTGAAAATTGCATCAATTTTTAGTTAAAATTGTGACGCTGATTCTGATAATGGCATCGGTTTTTTATTATTAGCTCTAGTTTATGAGATATACTAGCCCCCAAAGACATTATGATAGTTTTCTGACTTATTCTACTGGTTATAAATCCTTAACGAAATTGTTAAAAGAAAACCATTAAAAATAGTGGTGAATCGTTAAGATACAAACTTAAAGTATTCAGTGGAAATCATCCTTATGCAGTTCCCTAAATCGCTCCTTAGACATCAAAAACGTACTATGAACCATTTTTCTACAAAATGACGAACTATATTGGATATCCTTTGATCCATTTAGGACCCAATAGCGCCTAACGCAGACGTGTAGGGGTATAAGTTTATACTACATTTTTGTTCCACTGACCATAGGGAACATGTAAATCAAAAAATATTGGAGTTTAAATTTTAGTGCCGCACAGTGTTATCAATTAAATAATTAATATTATTATAAAATATAAATAAATTCAGTAATCTCATCAAAAAAGTAATAAAAGGCAAATATATAGAGAAAAATGTTTACAGCAAGCATAATATGATTGCAATCGTAAGCTTTAGGAACATATGTGACTGTCACAATAACATTCTTGTTTTTGGAATAATTTTGTTAATTATTTTATGACTTATGATATTGTCTAATGATTAACAAAATATTTTTAAAAATCTGTAAATTCATAATAAATGTTTATTGCAATAATATTATGTTTGCTGCAAGATATATTTTTTTCTACCTTTAAAATAAATAATATTAGAAATTACACATAAATAAAAAACTAAACAAACAAAAGTAGTAAGAAGAACGGGTTTTCAAAGGTTTAATTTGTAAATATAAAAATGATTGTAGACATAATAATTTTTATATTTACAAATTAAACCATTGAAAACCCCTTCTTCGTATTACTTTTGTAATAAGAGAAAATATATGTTGTACAGCAAATAAAATATGTTTATTAGGCAATATTTATGCGGCAAACTAGTTCTTACTTTATAAATTTAATCATATTAATATTTGTAATAACCAATATTTATGTTGCAAACTAGTTTTTGCTTTATGTTTATAAATTTAATCATATTAATGTTTGTAACAAGCAGTTCTGATCAAAAAATGTTAGCCTAAATTTTTGCTACAGACAATATTCACTTTACATTTTTTGAAGAATATGTTAAAATTGTTTGATAATTATGTTTGCTGCAAACATATTGAATCGTAGAGTAAAATTACAAAAGTGCGAATTGCAGTATTCAATTATAACAATGCTTTCTGCATGAAATTGAATTCTATAAATGATTATTGTAACTTTCAATACAATTTAAACAATTTGTTAAAACAAATTTAAAAATACTTTGATAGTTTGATTTATTCGATAAGGTGTTAACTTTTAACCAAAGCATTTCGAAATTAAAATTAAATAGCTATAATTTAAAGTTTCCATTTTATAATTAATTAAAGTTTTCAAATCAATTTAGAACAAATTATTTTATTTCTTTCATTACGACCGAAAATTATTTTTGAAACACCATATTTTATATACAATTTAATAGTATTCAAATTGAAATTTAAGAGAAAAAACCATATAAACCCAATATATAAATATTATTACTTCATTTATAATGCATTTTTATAATGCATTTTAAATAAAACTTTGTTCTCAGGAAAAAAAAAGGGTAATTGGTTATTAAATTAAAAAACATTCATATTCAGCAGATAACATTTCGAGCACATTATATAGGTCATTCACAGAAAACTTCTTGATATTGATGAATATGGTTCTTCAAACCATAAGTCATTGAATTGAATTACATAACATCAATGTTATTAATTTATTATCAATTTAAAAAATGGCTGAAAAAGTGTTCTTCAATTATATGAAGTGTTCATTTCATCAAATTAATGCACAAATACAAAAACACAAAATATATCATATTAAAGAATGTTGTTCGTCAATCCAAATTTCAAACAAAATATTTATTTGAAATATTTGTTTGAAAATGTACGTTTGTTTTTTTATTTTGTCAAACTAAAAAATGTCAGTAATTCAAAAAAAACATATTTCTTTAAATATTGTTTTAAAAGTTTGCAATATTCTTTAATGTTTACTTTTACTAATAAAAACCACTAAAACTAACCATTTAGTGTACTAAAAATATGTTTTTTATTGAAAAAAAAACTACTAAATTAATCAATTGTTGTAATTAGCATAAAATAAAAACGTGCTGCTGCATAATGACGCTGTTTATGTGTGTTTTTGTTAACGTATGCAATTACTTGTTTATCACAGTTATTATTTTATATTAACATTTAATTGCAAAGAATAACAATTGTTAATTATGCTGACAACGAGCAGCATGTTGCAGTCACTCAGTCATTCAGTCACAACAGCAACACATGAATTGAGTGAGTGACAGCACAATAAAACTGCAACGACATAGAGCAAAATTTAACAGCTAAAGTTAACACTTCATTTTTTTATGATTTCTTATAAAGTATAAAGTACAAATAATATATAGAGAAAAATTTAACTTTTGAAGTGTTTGTGGTTTGGGAGAGACGAGAGGTAACCTTGCGGTTAAATGCAGAGTGAAAAATTAAAATAAAATAATAAATAATATGAGAAAAAATTGTGTTTAAATATGTAATATTCAAAAACAACTATGGGTTAACGAACGTTATTCAATGCAAAGTGCGTGTGCAGCAAAATTTTATCGAAATGTTTGTCGAAAAACTGACAGTTTCAATGATTGTGCGCAGCCTTGAAATGAAACAAATCAATTGAGATAAAAGCCGGCTGAAAATTGTGTCAGCAGCAATAATTTGTGTGGGGGTTATGCAGCAGCAACATATAAAAGAAAAGTACACAAGAAACAACGACGACATTGAGACAGAAAAATGTTCTGCAAAATTTCAAAATGAACTTGACAAATAAAATGGAAAAAAAATATTAAAATTAAAACATATTTTTATAAATAATTTTTAATTTAAAACTTGTAGGCGGGCACAACTGGCACGTGTTGCTCAAAAAAAAAATAAGATCATACAAGCTTAAAATAAAAAATAAGAACAAAAATTAAGAATGCGACATAAGATTTTTGACACTCCCCATTATTATGTGTGTTTCAAGTATTTAAGAAATATTGAAATAATTAAAAAATACTTAAGCCTCAAATAAATGACCAAAAAAATGCGACGGCTAGCGTCCAGAACTAGATGCTGACATCATTTGCCAGCAACATATTGGCAATATAGAGTTGCTGACAAGCAATTTATCTAATATGTTTAATTAGTCAAAATTCCGCAATTCCGCTGATCACTCTACAAAGATTGCAAAAAGCCAATATTTAATCTACAAACTTGATATATGACAAATATATTTTTTTAAGAGAATAAAAAACTTAATGAAACAAAGTTTAAATAAATTAAGTAAAAATTAATTTTATTAAAATTAAAATATATTAAATTACAATAGTCGTATATAAATCTATTACATTCTGTGTATAAATTGTTGATCTTTTGATTTTTAAATATTCCAGAAAATGCAAGCAGTGAAAAAATTCGTTTGCAGCAAACATCATGTATATGCAATCCTAAATTCAATGACTTTTAATTGGCAGTAACATTGACTTCCAAATTTATTGGTCATTTCATGATTTATGATTCTATATTGTTATTAAAATATTTGTATTAGAAATCTAGAAATTTAGGAAATTTACATGTAACAAATTTTTCTCAATGTGTAGTTCAGTAACTCAAAAGTACGTATTTTGGTTTAAAGAATGAAAAATGTATCCACACGTTGAAACATGTATTATACGCATAAATTTTGTAAAAATTAACCATGATATCCAGCCAAAAATAAGTAATCATAATGATTTTGTTTTAATCATAATATATGATTAAAGAAAATATCAATTATTATGATTAATTGAATAAAGTTATAAGTTTTATGTATAATATAAGCATAAGTCATGAGTAAGTGGTATTGGTTCTGGAATATATTTTATGATTTATTATTCATAATTTATGATTTATTATTCATAATTTATGATTAAAATGTCACAAATTGTGCTATATGTTTAAAAAATTGATTTAAAAAATGAAAAATTTATCCACACGAAGAAACATGTATTATAAGCATAAATTTTGCAAAAAATAATCATAATATCCAGCCAAAAATAAGTAATCATAATGATTTGGGTTTTTTTCATAATATATGATTAGAATAAAAATCAACTATTATGATTAATTAAATAACATAATGCGTTTGTTTACTCATGTTTTATGTATAATATATGCATAAGTCATGAGTAAGTGGTATAGGTTCTGGAATATATTTTATGATTTATTATTCATAATTTATGATTAAAATGTCGCAAATTGTGCCAAATAGCTATATGTTTAAAAAATTGGTTTAAAAAATGAAAAATTTATCCACACGAAAAAACATATATTATAAGCATAAATTTTGCAAAAAAATAATCAAAATATCCAGCCAAAAATAAGTAATCATAATGATTTGGGTTTTATTCATAATATATGATTAGAATAAAAATCAACTATTATGATTAATTAAATAACATAAAGCGTTTGTTTACTCATGTTTTATGTATAATATATTCATGTCAAGTCATGAGTAATTGGTATAGGTTCAGGAATACATTTTATGATTTATTATTCATAATTTATGATTAAAATTGTGCCAAATAGTTATAGCCAAATAGCAGTAGCGTGCAGATGGAAAAAATAATTCCAAATTATGCGAAACAAAGTGAAAAATAACGCATTTGAAAATATAGTATGTCAATGGGTAAGGAATATTGGGAAGTAAAGGACATTAAAAAAAAAAAACAATGAAAAAATACATCACGTCAATTTATTTGTCTGTAAAATGTTATATTTTTTTCAAATGACTCATTTGGAAGACGTCATAACTCAATTTTGAAATTGCTGAAAATTTTTCAGAACGATTATGAAAATAATAAATACGAATTCATGATTAATATGTTCCAGATTTATTTTGTATTTTTTTATTTATATACACAAACGTATTTTTAAATACATATGGACGCAATTCTCGAAATTAATTCATCGATATTATGAATTGAGTTTTAAACTGCAGAATTCCTCAAAATCAATATTAAAATTTTGCAATTTTCGAGAACGGTTCAAACTTTTGAAATAAGGAAACAAATATATTACATGGTCTTAATATGAAAAATCAGCAACATATTAAAGAAAAACAGTAAAAGTGGTCCAAGTCTGCGGTTGCCTGTAGGCAGCATTTAATTTCCTGCCACCCAAGAAAAAGAAAAAAAAAACATTCAAAGTTCATTGCCTTCCAAAGAAAACAGCAGAAAGTTCGCTAGGAAATTAAAAAGAAATCCTGCTCCACACCACATGAGCTCATTAAATAGTGTTTGGTGAGTGAGTGAGTGAAAGAAGCCAACAATATTAAAGAAAAAACCTGGCCAAAAGGTTTATTAGTCACAGAGAGCAACAGCAGCAACAACAGCAAAAAAAAAAAACACTGAACGTGTGCCGCCGTCATACGACCCCCATGGAGCCGCGGCGGCGCAAAACGTCAGTAATTTCATAGTTATTATGAGCACTGGAAGTAGTCGGTAGACGTTGGTCAATAATAGCAAGCTGGCAGGCTGACTGACTGACTAACTGATGACTGCCTCAGTAAGTGTGGCTGTGCTTAAGGCCTGGCTAAGTGGTGGCCAACAAGCAGCTGTGTTCAGGCAATGAAGACAAATGCGTCGTTGGTCGGTCAACACTTGTTGAACAAGTTTTTGCGCATGTGCAACAGCAACTATTTTTTTTTTTTTTGCATATTGCTGCCAACAAAAGTGTTCTTTTAAATGTTGTTAATAACAATGTAATGCATGTTGACAATGTCTACAAGAAAAAGAGCTAAAAAAAAACCAAAAGAAGATGACAAAACTTTCTACTTTAAAATATAAAGACAAACAAAAGACAACAAAAAGGCAATCAAAAGACAACTAAAAGACAACTAAAAGACAACTAAAAGACATCCAAAAGACAACTTGTGCACAGTTCATTTAACAGACAAATAAACAAACATACAACAAAATGTCATCCTATTGATGTTGACGACACTGCTAAAATGCAGCCGCCACAAATAAAACTGTAAATTTCTCTCGTCTTAATCATCGAATGATTTCCAACTGTTCGAATCTACAACTTTATACATTTGTCGACCTATATTAGAACTTTTCTGTGTGCACAACGTTGGAGACAACGTTGTTATATAAAAAAAATATATATAATAAAATGTTGACTTCGATGTGCAACATTTAGCTGTTGTCAGCCGGTAGTCTGCTGTTGCATTGGCCTGTTTTTCATAACGTCATCTTCTACTGCAACGCAACGATGTTGTCGAGATCTTCTTGGGGGATTCTTTCGAGGAAAGATATCGTGCAGCAGATAACTTAAGAAGTTTTACAGCATATCTCTGATGCGGCTGCTGCTGCTGTTGTTGCATTGCTTTAGCAGTTTTGTTTATGTATTTTGTTGATTTGGGTCACTTGAAGCGAACTCATTTTCCAAAAGAAAACGAAATGTTTAAAATTATTTTAAGTTGCACTTGTTTTTTTTTTAATAGTAATAGTATACAAAGAAATAAATCTTCTAAACAGATATTTATAAAAAAGAAGACGTAATAAATATTTTGAATTCATTATAATTTTTGAAGAGCTACTAATGTTCATGTTCAGGCCAGTTTCGTCATGGAACTGATCGGTATATGACAAGGAAAAATGAATTGATCGATTCCCTAACATGACACTATTACAACCTAAACTAGAGAAGTATTACACTCAAAAAAAATACCATAAAATTAATAGTTTTTACAATTGAAATTAGTCAATAGGATTAACTATTAATTTTAGCGGTAAATCTCATTAAATACTACAAATACTACAAATTTATTTTTAAAATGCATGAATATATTTATTTTTTGTATACTATTAAATCTATAACTGCCCTATTGACAAATTTTAATGGGATGTTATGAGATTTTTTTGCGAGCGTAGAAAACACCGACTTTATAAATTAAGTAATATTAAAAAAATATATTATTTACCACCACTATCATGTATTAACTGAATATCATTTCTATCCTCGATTCAAAATTTCGATATTAATTCATTTTTTTATTAAAAATTATTTTTTTCAGGGAACCACAGAGAACACCATTTCAATCACAAAATTTAAAATAAATATGAAATAATTTGTTCTACAACAAATAACTTAAAACTAATTTATCAGCACGATAAGTTTCTATTGAATTGTATATTCGTAATCAAATTTTTGACCGATAAGAAAAAAAAACACTTCAAACATTAAACATTTGAGACTAGAATTAGAATTATATGTGCCTAGTTTCTGTATAAAAAATGAATCTCAATATTAAAAGTCAGCAATAAGATCAAATATCAGAACATAATAATTTAAAATAGAACCAGTTGGGAAGGTTAGATCACATGGGAAATTTTAAATTTGGTGTTATTCTTATAGTTAGGATTATCAAAATTATAGTCGGTCTAATATAAATACCCTACACATATGTGTGGTTACCATTCAAAGTGGTATATAGGTCACCAGGGTATACAAATCCTGAAAATAACTACAAACCTTCAATCGCTGAAGAATTTCCATTCATTTGATACCCCTATTTACAAATGGATAGGTGTACCGAATTTCGATTTTTTTTTTTTGGAACCACAAGTCGTTTTGGAGGAAAACATTATTTCCATGTATTTGAGCATGAAGTCTATATATATTTGACCAAAAAAGTTTACCTGAGCACGCATACAGTAAAACTGAACTGTAGATGTAAATTGTATATGAGTTATTTGAATATAAATGGTCAGATCAAAGGTCACAATGGACCAATATGCCTAATTTCTTCGCACATACAGCGTAGGTATATAAGTAATCTAAATTATGAGTTTTATTTATCTAACTTTTCAATTGTTTAAGTAGTAGGAATTTTAACAGACAGACAGACTCAGGTCATGCTGATCAAGAATATATATTTATATATATACTTTTCCATACCGGAGATGCTTTCTTCTGGATGTTACAAACGGCGTACCAAATTGAATATACCCTTTCATTCTTAGTGTTGGGTATAAAAATACATAAGAAAATTAAAAAAAAAACAATCCCCTTAATTTTAATGCATAACATAGAGAAAAATCTCATATCATATCAAAATTATTATCAGCTGTTATTGTCAACTCACTCGCACTGAATAGAACCATGCGAGTGTAAAAGAAAACCTGATAAAATGCACTTGAAGTAATAACGAAAAATTATTTTAAAAAAATTTAAAAATACACCATAGACTGATAAAACTAGAGGCAGTCAGTCAGTGAATATTTTAAAGATTAGTTGCAGATATAATAAATAATCAAAAACCTAAATACTGATAAAAGTTGGAAAGTGTGTGAGAAGAAAAAAATATAAAACTAACAAAATGCACTTCGTCACAATTTGTTTTTATCTAATCTACATAATATAAATAGAGCTGTTTTGTGTGCTAAGAGGGGCCAGTCAATAAGACGCATGCGCCAGTGGGGATTTTTACAAAATTCGATATACCTTTTTAACGAAACAATAAAATCTTTAAAAATTCCAGTACTTGAAAATTGTGAAACATTTTTGAGTTACGGATCGAGGTGTTCAATATTACAATATTTAATATTAAAAAATTCAATATTCCTCAATTTACCCTATTAATGTAGAAATTATCATGACCTTATCATATTGGTTTTAGTAACTGGTCGGTATATGATATATACGCGTTTCCCGATCATGGCCTTAGAATAATTTGTACTAGAGATCGAATTTAAAAATATTATGGTCCCGTTTTTTTTAAGCAAATTTGAGCTTAGTTTAAACTTTTCCACATATTTTAAAACGGCTATATTCCTAATAAAAACGCCTGAATGTTGTCAGAATTTACAGACTGAAAGACTTCCGTTAATATCACCTCTAATGCCCAAAGTCCGTCTTTAGATGGGGTTCGGGGAATTAATTGTTTCGTCGTAGCTTTTTTTTCATAACTTTTTTTTTCTTAAAACATATCTTTTTCCTGATTTTTACGTTGTTTTGTATATAATATATCACTTTTGTTTAAATCGATGTGCGTATGAATTAGAGGGTTAAATATCTATCATTTAATTTGACAATGTGACTGTAAAAGTGGACATAACGGTACTTAATGTCGAAGTATTATTGATCGGAGTATAAACTAGTCGCGGTAGCTCAGTGGTTAGTGCGTTGGACTGCGAGCCGAAAGGTCACATGTTCAAGCCTGGACTGGGACTTCTTACTGGACAACAACTTTACATAGAAATCATTTTTCTATACCGTGGCATTAAATGGCCTACCTACCTATGAGAGTAAAACATTGTCTATGAAAACATCTCACCCGCCGTTCGGATACGGCATTAAACAGTAGGTCCCACCACTTTCGAGTATAAATAAAGGGTTTTTCAAATGGGACGCTACAAAAGTAGAGCGTCAGGGACTGCAAACGACGCCATATTTCTTGCCGCTCTTTTGACATTTCTTTTCAGTAAGGTTTGCCATTTCATGGATGGATATACGAATTCGAATTTCGGTAGTAAATTTTAATAATTTTGACTCGTTGTTGGCTCGTATATCTTTCCATCATGAAATGGCAAACCTTACTGAACAGAAATGACAAAAAGACCCCTAAAAAAAACTTCTGTAGCGCTCTTATTGAAAAAACCCTTTATAACACGCACAGCTCAAAATGGTGAGAGAGCTCGGCATAAATTAAATTAACATAAAAAAAGGTAAAGCCTTTAAAACACTGAATACTGGACATTTCTAGATCATACTTCAAAAGAACAAAGTACTTATAAGAAAACCAGCTGTAGCTAAGAAGTGAAACCTTCTTTACTAAAACAATGAATGATCAAATGAGAAAGATAAGTTTTTACTACAAATCGAAGTACTCATATCGTAAATTTGAAATCGTATTACTAAAGATTACGATGCTATTTTAATACCAGTTGACAGAAAATAGCTCATATTACTAATTATATATCTGATTTTAAAGACCAAGCTACTCACTATGAAATACTAAATATCAAAGTACTTAAAATTCAAGCATATACAAAGTCGGATAAACAGGTAATTCTTTTAAAATATATACACTGAAATTTTGGAAATATTTAGATCATACTTCAAAAGAACTAAGAACTTATTACCGATTATTTAATATCACAGTACTATTAAAAATCGAAACTAACAGCTGTAGATAAAAAGTGAAACCTTAAATAGTTCTACACTTAAAGAACGAACTAATAAAAAAGATAATTTTTACTACAAATCGAAGTACTCAATATCGTAAATTTAAAATCAGATTACTAAATATTACGGTGCTATTTAAATGACAGTTGACAGACCACAGCACTGAGTAGTAGTTATATTAAACAAAAAGAATTTGAAATAAACAAATATTTTAAAAATCTATTAAAAAAAAGTTAAAAACACATTTTTAGTTTAAATTTAAACACTTTTAACACAATATATTGTTTATCATTCAAACAAAATGTTGCTTGTAAAAATTTAGAATTTTCTTGTATTTATTTCACTTTAAAACTCAAAAAATATTGAATTTTTAAAACACTGCATTTTTCAACACTTGCATTTCTTTAAAAATAGTGCTCGCCGTTAAAATTTTCGGTTTTTTTCAAATATTTCTTTCTTTGATTAAAGAATAATTTTTAAACACGCGCTATTTATTTCTAGTAGTACAACAAACACCTCCATTCGCTTTAAAGTAATCGCATCGACTGAATTCGGTGAGTTTGCAGTTCATGCCAAGCTAGCGCTGTCGATCAATCGTCGTTTGGCCGGTTTGGTTATGCGCTCTGTTTGGGGTCGGTCTTTGCAAGAGTTGGCTGCAGTGTTTGTCATCTTTTCGCCGTCTTGCTGCAAATGGAGTGCTCTCCAGTGCTCACTCGGCCCCCCCAACCATCACGCTCATAACTCAAGAAAAGCGAATAACTGAATATCACAAAGAATTAAAGAAGAAAACACAATAAGCAACAAGAAACCACAGCGAAAATAACGCACAATACGTTGGAGCAGCAACACTTGGGAAGAGTGAGAGCGAGCGCCAAAATATGACAAATTTAAGAGCGCAATAACAAACAACAGCTGTGAGCGAATTCGCCGCTGAAGAATAATGAGAGCGTCGTTTATTAAAAAAAAAAGTGATCGTATGTCAAAGTGGGGCTCGGTTGCAGCCTCCCACTCTTTTTCTTGGACGTTTTTAATTTCTCTGTTTCACATGCAGTTTTCTTGTACGTTTTGTTTTTGTTTGGCGTTTCTTTGCAGCAGTTGCGGCGAATTAAACAAACAGCGCGAGTTAAAGCAAGAGCTTCGCCGAAAGAGAGCAAGAGACGGAAGATTGATCAACAGTAGACTAAAGAATCACGTACATTTCAAGTAGAAGAGCGAAGAATAATAAACGCATCTAAATAAAAACGGAAATTATTCAAATACGGTATGATATATTGTGGGCTAAGGGGGTGATGGAATCTTAGAGAAGAGGAGGAGAAGGCGGTTGAATTGCCGAGAAGAAGAAGAAGTAGTAGTAGAAGAAGAAGCAGAAGCAGTTGACTTTTCTATAATTTATTATAAATAAAACATGGCACGAGTAGAATAGAAAAAGCTATGTTATTTTTTTGTTTTTTTTGTTTTTTGCATGAACGAGTAGATCAATCAATCGATGATTGTTCTACCAGTATTTGTTGCGTTTAGTAGGCAACACATGTCTAGGAAGTTTTTTTTTTTTATATAGTTTGGTATTATTACTTGTTCGCTTGGCGTTTCTACGTATATCGTAAATCATCGAGATAAATATCGTAATTAAACTACCGGGTGCACAAAGAGCAAGTGCTCTTTTAGCGGGTGTATTTCACGAAAACCATAATTGGCAGATGAGCCGCGTTCGTTGATCGTGTTGCGCACGATCGTTGATTTATTTCTGCACTTCTTTGGGCAATAAATAACAAATTAATAATCAATAAAATATACAAAAAAAAAGTGTTGTTAATTGCGCTCTTATGTTGTGAAGATCTTACCAAGATACGATATTAGCTAATAATTCGATTACACACTTTAAATGTATTTGTAAAGAAAAAGTTACCTTATTGCGTTCTAAAGACTTTTAATTAATCACTCTGCTTAAAGGAAGTAGTAAGTAATGCGGCCGATCGTGATTTTATTACATTGGGCAAAACTCAGTGAAGTATAAGCTCAGCATGATCATGCAAAAATACGTTTATTTGATGTAATGTTTTATAAAAGATACGATCATGGTACAGCCTAGATCATTTTAGAAATTGACAGATCATTGAGAATCGCACGTTCGTGATCGCACGTTGCGTTATAGTAGTAAAATTTAAAATTTGGCGTTTTTATAAATAAAATGAAATCGATTCAGCTGGTTTTACATATAAAAGTCTCCATTTACAATTCTACAAAATTTTACAACCTGCTATTCATCTTCTAAAATAATCCATTTATTTGTGTTTTCCGGTAATATGCCCGAAATATTCCAAAAGGTATACCGAAACAGTATATCGAAAATTTGTGACGTTTACGGCCGTTTTCATAATCTTCGGTTAATCACTAACTGCCACTAGAACTTAGAGTTACCTTTAGAATATATGGAATTGGAACACTTAACTGGATATTGTGAAAACGGCCCTTAATATAATGTATCTTTAGCAAAGACACAAACACATTTCATAACCGAGGTACAACTAACTAGAAATACAGGAATATAAATTACCTATACGTTATATTAATTGATTAATAAACCAAACTAAAAAAAAATTGAAAAAAAAAAAATTTACTAATTTTTAAAGAACTTTAAACTTACAATTAATATAGTTTTGCATTTTTTTTTTTTACAAATTAACCAACGCTCAGGGGATGCCCCCTATTCATGTAATGCACAGTGTTGATCGTAAGAAATGATTATAGGTTAAGGGGAGGAGGAAAGATGGAGTAGTGTCGGTGGATATTTGCTTTAAATGTCCCAATATTAAAAACGTCGGGAAAAACAGACGCAGGGAGATTGTTCCACAGATGTATCGTGCGGCTGAAGAACGAATTATCTCTGTAATGCGTAGTTCTGTTGAGAACCGAGTGGACTACGAAGGGGTGGACTTGGTTCGATGCCCGAGTAGATCGAGAGAATACACGACCTGGTGGAATTAGGCCATGTATTTCCCTCGAACAACTTCCATTGTAATACCTATAAAATAGGCTACGATCCTTCGGTGCTCAAGAGAACCAATAGAAGATGAAATATTTTCAACCCCTATTAAATACATTGCACGTTGTTGGATTCGATCCAGGAACTCTAAAGAAGATTTTAGAGCCCCTGCTCATATGTGCGAATTGTATTCCATCTTAGGACGAATATAGGTTGTGTAGAGAATGCGCAAGTCAGCGTGAGTGAAGTATGTCTTACACCGTTTCAGAAAACCCAGGCACTTGGCCGCTTCTTTCGATACATCAAATATGTGATCATTCCAACGGAGGTCACATTGAATTGATATGCCCAGAACGTCAAGAGCAGCTGACTGCGCAATATCCACAGAGTCCATATTGAGGGGAGGGAGGGGTGAATCCATTCTTTTGTGCGATAAAAGACAGCATTGGGTCTTGCTTGCATTAAAATCAACTCTATTAGCAAGACCCCACTCGGAGATTGATTTCAGGTCATTGTTGAGTGTGTCATTAATAGTGCGTCTTTTACTCTCAATCTCCAAAGAGTTTGGGCGCTTGTTGAACGAATATGAATGACAAATGTTACTGTCATCTGCAAAGGAATGAATTGGGTTCTGAGTCAATGACAGAATGTCATTGATAAATACCAGAAATAGGGACGGGGATAGGACAGAACCCTGCGGAACTCCAAAATTGATGAAATGTTGTTCTGAGAAAACACCATCCATCGCAACTCGTATTGAACGACCCTGGAGAAAACTCGATATGCCATTTGTTTGGCAAAATATTTTGAAATAATAATGCCAATCGATATGTGCTTTAAAAACAAAGAATTAATACCTTTACACCACTATTTTATATTGCACCAATAAAGAGTTATAGCTAAAAAAAAAACGAAGAAATTGACAAAATTGAAAATAATCTCATGCCAAAAGGGCGAATCTTTTCGGTTTTTTGCTATAACTCTTTATTGGTGCAATATAAAATAGTGATGTAAAGGCATTTATAATTTTTTTTTTTTTTATATTTTTTTTTAAATCTAAAAATAATTTGCAAAATAAAATATTTTATTCTATAAAAATTCGATTACTAATTCGCCCCTTTGGTTTGATAGTGACGATATCATTGACCATGTCAGGCATATACAACAATTCATATTATTATCCTCAAAGACAATTTCTGCTGGATAGAATAACATTATTCGGTGTTTTTATAACTAAAAAATGCTTTTTATAAAGATGCTCAAGTAGACGTTGAATGAAAAAAAAAACAAATTGAGATTGCATGGCAACATCAATTAAAGTATCCATATTATAGTAATAGTAAGAATCAATTAGAAATAAAAAAATTTAATAAAACTAAGGACCTCTATATATCGATATGATTTAAAATTTTACGTAGTAGGTTACATCGTAGACCGAGTAAAGCAATTCATATTAAATTGACGTCTAACAAATTACAATAAAAAAAAATAACAATATAATTTAAACACTTTGTTATTTTAATAACATTCAAAAAATCTTATCTCATTGCAAAAACAATATAACAAAAAAAAAAACATTTAACTGTTTGGTCAATATGTCTGCCAAAATATTTATTTTTACCCAAATTTTTGGTAAATAAAAATAAAGTAGCGGTTCTTTTTTTGCACTTGAACTTAGATAAACACAACAACACCACTTGACAGAGTTGACTTTAAGTCTAAATAAAAAAACACAGAGCTTTATAGTTATTGACACACTTTTGTTAAAGAGTTTGCAACAATATATATTGTTTTAAATATAATAATCCACATTAAAATTATCGGTTAAACCTAAAGACTACAAAATCAATTGCAGCAAAAGAAGGTCGTCAATTAAATCTGGTTTGTAGTAAAAAAAACCTAGATACTAACAATTTGCACAGACGACATTATCGCCAATTCATTATATTTCTATTATTATAAGATAATTATTAACCACCATAATTGCGACGTAATAATATGGTACCCTAATTTTTAATAAGTACAATGTATTTATTGAATTTCTTGAGGTAGCAGCCACATTCAACTGATAAGCAGCAAAGCACCCCTGATAAGCGCACGTTTTATTCAACGATGTCTTAATTTATTTGCCAATATGATTTAAAAGAACGATTTTTACATAATACCTTTTTTATGTGATTGCGATCGTTTTTAAACGTGTATAAAGGCTAAAGACATTGAAAGATAAAACAAAGCACACACTATACAACACAAAATAGTCACAATAGTTCTCAGAAAATAAAATAAAAATCAGAGGAGGTATTGTATAATTTCAGTATTTAACATAATAAGTCAAAAATTGAGAAATTTGAAATTCACTGTTTTTTATATTTTAAAATGTTTTTGTTCATGCAACATATATTGGTCGGAGATTTTTGAAATTACAACAAAGAATAATTATGATAATTCTTTGGAGAAAAATGGTCTCGGGAAGAGAAATCAAGGATAATTTGTCTTAGGAATGAATTGTCACGAGTTAGAATAGTCGAGATAGACTCATCTCAAGGAAGAATTGTCGAATAAAATGTGTTTGGGAATTGTCAGGGAAGAATTAACCTGGAATTGCCTCGAATAGCAGGCATATGAGGGATATATGTAATGTTAAGAATTATAAAAAAGAATAATGATGAGAATTTTATTGGGAATTGAAAGTTGAAGAATTGAGAATTGTTTTCAGAAAAATGGTCTCGGGAAGAAATATCACGAGGAGATTAGTCTTGGCAAAGAATTGTGTCGAGGTAGAATAATATAGAAAGTCTTATGTCGAAGATGAATTGTCGAGAAAGAAGTATTAGGAAGAATTAACCTCGAATTCCCATTGCATCTCGAATTCCCATTGCACTCATCTCGAGGAAGAATTGTCGAAAAAAGTGTTCGGGAATTGTCAGGAAAGAATTAACCTCGAATTGCCTCGAATTCATTAATAGCTAATAGGTTTATGAGGGATATAAGAAATGTTAAGAATTATAAAAAAGAATAATGATGAGAATTTTATTGGGAATTGAAAGTTGAAAAATTGAGAATTGTTTTGAGTAAAATGGTCTCGGGAAGAAATATCACGAGAAGATTTGTCTTGGCAAAGAATTGTGTCGAGGTAGAATAATCTAGAAAGTCTTATGTCAAAGACGAATTGTCGAGAATGAAGTATTAGGAAGAATTAACCTCGAATTCCCATTGCATTTGAATTCCCTTTGCACTCATCTCGAGGAAGAATTGTCGAAAAAAGTGTTCGGGAATTGTCAGGAAAGAATTATCCTCGAATTGCCTCGAATTCATTAATAGCTAGCAGGCTTATTTATGAGGGATATAAGAAATATTAAGAATTATAAAAAAGAATAATGATGAGAATTTTTTTGGGAATTGAAAGTTGAAGAATTGAGAATTGTTTTGAGAAAAATGATCTCGGGAAGAAATATCACGAGGAGATTTGTATTGGCAAAGAATTGTCTCGAGATAATAAATATAATCGAGAATTACTTAGCTCGAGGAAGAATTGTCCAGAAAGATGTGTTCGGAGAATTGTCAGGGAAGAATTAACCTCGAATTCTCATTGCCTCGAAATCAATTGCTGTAATTCTTGACATTTCTTATATATGTTAAGAATTACAACAAAGAATAATGATGAGAATTTGATAGGGAATTGAAAATTGTTTTGGGAATTTTTTGTTTCGAGTTAAAATTACAGAGAAAGAATTATCTCGATTTAGGATGGTAGTATTCGGAGAAGAATTGGTAGGAAAGAATTTACAAGGAAGAATTGAGCGTAATAAATTATTTCGAATTACCATGCTTTTAAATTCAAAATTGACAACAATTGTAAATTTTAAATTTTTAATTGTAAAGATTAAATTATATAATAGAAAAATTTCCACGCATGATACCAATCTATAGGTGCTTTGAAAACAAACAATTAATACCTCTGTAGGTGCTTTGAAAACAAACAATTAATGCCTTCATACCACACGGTTTTGGCACAGTATACTTGAGGATGGACTGTCGAGAATAAAGTATTCGAAGAAAAATTGGTGAGAAGAACTGACAAGGAAGAATTGAGCGAAACAAATTACTTTAAATTACAATTATATTAAATTCAAAATTGACAACAATTGTAAATTTTAATTTTTTAATTGTAACGATTAAATTATATAATAGAAAAATTTCCACGCATTATACGTCTTTACAAACAGTATAATCATCTTGCGCGGCATACTATATAGTTGCTCCAATTACTATTATAGTTGGTTCAATGTTTACACATTTAATTCACAAAACTTCAGCACTAATTGATTAAGAATCCATACTAACATTAGTCAGACAAACGCGCACACAACTTATTGTGTTAAGCGTCTAACAAATAAATCGAAGAGTGCATCAGTAACTTCTGTACTTCGAATGCATAAAATACACATAACACAATTTATGTACATGCGGAGGGGGGCCACTTAAACGTTAAACGTTAAAGTACTGATAAATAGAAATCAAAATAAGAATTATTTGAATTGTGCTAATTATGCACTTGATGATATGCAAGTGATTAAAGTATAGACTCTCATTAGTCAGTTGTAACTGTCAGTCAGTCGATTTTAAGTCACGTTTTGTGATTCTACAGTTCGTTCCTACCACCTTCATTATATTGGTTATAGCGTTAAATAATTGTTTTTTTTTTGGGGTCAAAAGTGCTGTATATGGTAGGGTAATAAATAAGTATGCAATAAAATTAGTAAGTATTAATACAAAAAAAAAATTAATCACAAATGTGAGACATTTTTGTTACAAACAAAAAGAAAACCAGTTGGGAAGGTTAGATCACATGGGAAATTTTAAAGTAGGTGTAATTATGATAGTTAGGATTATCAAAATTATAGTCGGTCTAAGCCGACTATAAATACCCTACACATATGTGTGGTTACCATTCAAAGTGATATATAGGTCACCATGGTATACGAATCCTGAAAATAACTACAAACTTTCCATCCCTGAAGATTTTTCTTTCATTTGATACCCATATTTACAAATGGGTAGGTATACCGAATTTCGATTTTTTTTTTGTGAACCACAAGTCTTTTCGCCGGAAAACATTACTATCATGTATTTGAGCATGATATCAATATATATTTGACCAAAAAAGTTTTCCTAAGCACGTATAGATAAAAATTGATCTTTATATGTACATTTTATATGAGGTATTTGAACATAAGTGGTCGGATCATAGGTCACAATGGACCGATCTCGCCAATTTTTTCGCACATACAGCGTAGGTATTTTAGTAATCTAAGTTATAAGTTTCATTTATCTAGCTTTTCAATTTTAAAAGTAGTAGGGATTTCAACAGACAGACGGACAGACAGACGGACAGACGGACAGACAGACAGACAGACAGACAGACAGACAGACAGACAGACAGACAGACAGACAGACAGACGGACAGACAGACGGACAGACAGACGGACAGACAGACGGACAGACAGACGGACAGACGGACATCGCTAAATCGACTCAGGAGGTCATGCTGATCAAGAATATATATACTTTTCCATACCGGAGATGCTTCCTTCTGGGTGTTACAAACGGCGTACCAAACTGAATATACCCTTTCACTCTTAGTGTAGGGTATAAAAATAAAACAAACGAAAAAAACTTACGTTCAATGCTCTTAAATTGTATATTCAAGTGGAAGTCACGTGGGGCAAAAGTAGGATGTTAATGGGAATATATTAACGTATTTATGTAAATTTTATATCAAACTGCAGGCAGCCGATAAAATAAGGAGTTAAATGCGCTTCAATGAAGCGAAAATATTGTACAAAAAGAAAATTCATATATTTAAGACGCATATTTTATAAAAAATATATGCATATATTTTAAACATGCTCCAGGCAAAATATACAGCAGATTACAGGCGGACACAGGCAGTACAAATCCAACAGATTTTAACCTGGAAATCGGGAATACCATTATGTTTGATACTGTTTTTTTCTCTTAAATCCACAAGTAAAACTAAAACAACAGATTTTAAAGAAAAGGTTAAAATACCACGAAATTTTTAATTTCTGAAGCTGGAAGTAAGGGTTTTTTTAAATTGGGGTAGAAACTATAAAAAAAAATCTTTAATGGGCGCGTGCCTGATTTTGGAGGCACGGACACGCACGGGTACGAGAGCAACTAGCACGCACGGAGATTTGCACGCACGAACTCAGATTTTCGAGCGTGACACGAAAAAAGCACGGCACGCGCCCTTCTCTAGTTTGGAGTGATGTTAAAAAATATGAAGTTCTTGGTTTCGAAAAATTAATATATCTTTCTATTAATAATGAATTCAAATATAATTTGGTAAATTTGGTTTAATTTTGTTGCCAAATGTCCCTACCCGAGTCTGGTTAGAACCGTCCGCCTACAAGTGGGTTAAATTATTTATTAGAGCATGTCCAAATAATTTTTTGTCAGGTTTCCCTGATTTCAAATAAGGTTATGATCAGGTTTCCACATTAGTGCCTGATTCAAAACGTGACGCTATTCGAAGTTGCTATCCTGAAAAGGTTGCCTAATAAAAAAAAGCTTCCTGATCTTTCCCTTATCCTAACCCGATTTTAAAACATATTTAAATTATTTATTAGAACATGTCCAAATATTTTTTTGTATAAATGTCAAAATTTCATTCTGTCAAAATTTCATTTCATTTGGCACAGCGTAATTGGAAATTTTATTTCACCAGACAAAAATCTTATTCAACTTAATTTCATCAAGTAAAAAGGAATTTAGTTGCGAATGTACGTAATTTTCCCAGATCTTTCTTTGATACCTCTTGTATGAAATTATAGAACTACTAGAGCACAAAAAAATGCTTATTTTATTATATTCTTTTGTATTTTTAAAACATTGAATATTGCACATTTCAATATTATATCTTTGGTCAGATTGTTCAGCAAATCATTTGTTCTGGGATTAAAATTCTGACATGCTTTCCATTTACAGTTTAAAATTAGAATGGTCCAGACCAAGAGACCAAGTACAGTTTACCTGTTTTCGACTTTTAACGAAAATTTTGCACATCCAACTTATTCCAATGTGCCCGAAAATAACTTCATACAACTTAGAGGTCATTGGTTATACAGATCAAGAAGTTTCAAGATTTTTTTTTGTTGTGGAAAACAGATATTCGACATCAAAATGAAATTTAAACTGGCCAGAAATCAATATACTTTATATTTGAAATTGAAATACATTAGTAATATAATAACTATTTTCAATAAATAATACGTTACTTTTAAATTTAAACTAAACTAAAATCTAAATTATATAGAAAGCAACTATTAGAGTTGGGCCGCAGTAACCAAATTATTACAAAATACGGAAATTGTTTTAATTTGATTTATTTTTATTTTTCGACTGCCAAAAAAGTAGAAGAAAATGCATTTTCATAAAAAAAGAACAAAAATGCACTTTCAATCGATCGAATCGTTAAAATTTCATTTTTGTTGCAGCAGCACAATATAAAAAGTGGCTGCTGTGTGGGCGACCCAGTCCATGTGGAATAAGTGCCGCCTGTCCGATTGTTCGACAACGGTCGACCAATCGATACGTCGTCGACTGACTATTTTGATTCACTTTACCAACGTCTGTCTGCTGCCCGTCTCTTGTTATGTCCAGGCAATGTTAATACTATGTTTAAGATTAAATTGTCGTAATTTTCGATAGTTATAGAGATGTAGGCTTGAATATTTTTTTTATATTTTATTTGTTTCAGATTCAGCGAGAGTGGGTGCAACCACAGGTGCTTTTACTTCAACGCTTAGACAAGTGCAACGTTCGTTTAATAAGTCATTAGGTAGCCGACAACAACCTTAAAACACAGCCATAGCTAAGTTGAGTTGAATCTGACCAGACAAAAGCCAATCAGGCACAGAGTACCAGATATCAACAGCAGGAAGAGTGACGACGTAATCGACATTTAACAGATAAAATATATTGATGGGTGGACATTAATTAATGACTGCAACTATTTGGGATATTGTTATATCATTATTATGGCTTTTATATTCGGTCAAACTAAGTAGTTTTCACTGTTTATGTTCAATGTACTTACCACGTAATATATGTAGAATTTAATATATATTTAAATTAGTGAAAATAGACTTACCTAAAAGTAGAAAAGAAAATAATATATTAATCAAATAGAATTTTATGATATAAACATAATATTACATTTCTTAAATTTAAAAAGCGATTTTAATAACAATCCAACCGATTTAAATAATTATTTTTATAATATTTTTACATTTTTACTCTAATAAATGCTAGAATATATAGTCGTCTGGTTGGTTCATGCTCATGGGTTGTTTCTGTTCTCGTTCTTGCATTGGCCAGCCGTTCTTATTCTTAGTGTCCAGTCTTGTTCTTGCAGTGTCCTGTCATTTAAAATTTTTGCAATTCTTTCACTATTATTGTAATATGAAAACGAATTTAACCATTGAATTTATTAATTTTTCGGTTTTACAGGGAACGTTCGTTCTTGTTCTTGCATCGGAAGCCCGATTTTGTTCTTGCTAAATTGTAAGGCGTTCCAGAAGAGAAGTTTTATTAAAACACAAATGCGCATCAAATGCGAACCAAAATATAAAATACAACATATAAGTTCATCATATTGAAGAACGCTGTTCATTAAACCAACTTTCTAAAAACATATTAATTTCATTTTTTGCCGTTCTTCTCAGTTCTCAAGTAGTTCTTGTATGTTCTTCTTATATAATGATTGCTCGACATGCATAAATTAGTGAAATGTTTCATAATATATTTATTATAATTAGTACTTTTTATTAATAAAAAGTTATATTTATAAAAAATATATTTAAAAAAAAAAATCTTTTTTTTTAAATTTTTTTTTTGAAAATTTTTTTTTTTCGATATTTTTTTTTTTGGAAATTTTTATTGGGAACAAATTTTTTTTTCAAAAATTTTTACGGGACAATTTTTTCTCCGAATTTTTTTTTTTCATATAATTTTTTTTTAAATTTTTTAACTGTTATTTTTTAAATAAAATTTTGACAACAATGGTATCAATATGATGAATCTGGTAGTTGTTAAAAAAATTCATAATATTTATGAATAAATTCATCACATTGATAACATTGTCATGGATTGTAAGTTTAAATAGCCTGACGTTATGAAACAATCAGTGATGTGGAATGGTCAGGACATTGCGATAATTAAAGTCAGACAAGCCTATTAGACAATGATATCATTCTGTATCAAAATTAATAATATTAATTATTATAATATTTCAAAATTATGTGGGACAAATTAAAAAAAACTTAAGCCGAGTTCTTTCACCATTTTGAGCAGTGCGTGTTATATTTTTTGTACTCAAAATGGTGGGACCTACAGTATAATGTCGAATCCGAACGGCGGGTGAGAGCTTTTCATATGCAATGTTTTACTCTCGTAGGTTTACCATTGACTTCCGAGAGGTAGCGCGGTATAGATAAATGCTTTTTTTATCAAAATATGTTGTTAGTTCTTTCGGCTCGCAGTCCAACGCACAAGGCACTATAAAAAATAGTATGACTTAAACAGGGTGGTTTGCAAATATTTTAGGAACTGATTCATTTCATGAACAACATAATGTTCTAGAGTTACTGTCTATCTGGAACAGCCATCGATATACACAGGGTGTTCTCAAAATTTACTTTACGAAAGTTGATACTTGTATCTATTATTTTTTTTTTCTTTTTGTATTATTTGAGTATCTAAGGGCCAAGTAGCCGCGGTAGCTCAGTGGTTAGTGCGTTGGACTGCGAGCTGAAAGGTCCCCGGTTCAAGCCTGGACTGGGGCTAACAACATCTTTTCATAGAAACATTTTTCTATACCGCACTACCTCTCGGCAGTAAATGGCAAACCTCAGAGAGTAAAACCATTGCCTATGAAAAACTCTCACCCGCCGTTCGGATTCGGCAATAAACTGTAGGTCCCACCACTTTGAGTACAAATATAACACGCACAGCTCAAAATGGTGAGAGAGCTCGGCCTAAGTTCTCATAGAACTGTAGTGCCAAACTATTATTATTATAAGGGCCAGTTTTTCAGTTACATTAAACATAGTTTAAACTTGATGTAATTTCGTGTTATATATTAAAAATATTTAAAATGCCATGTTAACGGATTATTACCTTTCTACCTCTCTGTAAAATTTAAAAACACTCGGCCGTTTTTAATAGCAATTATAGAAGTTTAAAATATTTGGAAAAGTTTAAACTAAGTTTAAACTTGCTTTTCAGTGCAAGTTTAAACTTAGTTGAAACTTTGGCCTTAATGTAATAAACAATTTTTCATACTATATTTTTTATCAACTTTTATAAAGTGAATTTTGAAAACATCCTGAATACCATTGGATGATACCAGATAGGCGCGAACTCTAGAACATCTTTTCCAAGGAATCAGTCCCTATAATATTTGCAACTCAGAGCGGTACACTCTGTATAATTAATAATAGCTGATATTATAAAAGTTGAAGATGTTTTGATTTTTAGTTAGTTTTATATTTACAAAAATATCCAATATATGAACAATTTTGCATTACAAATACTATATAAATATTGTCTCCTTCATCTCAAAAGTGTAGGCAATATTTTTAAAATAAAAATAAAATCTAAAAAAAAAAAAAAAACACACAAATAATTCACAAGAAATGTCACTAAATATTTTATAATTAATTGGAATTGGAATGGTTGCCGCCACATGCGAGCGAATTAAAATTATGTCATTGCATGCAAAATGTAACGAATAACCGCTAACAGATGGTTGCATGCACCAAAATCAATGATAAATATTCATGAGGTATTATTGTGTGAAACTCTGGAATGCTGTAATACAATTTCAACGAATAAAATCCATCATACGATGTTTTAAACAAATCTTTGGCAAAAGTTAATTTAAATGGAATGTGGTTTGAAATGTTCATTAAATTAAATAAAAATTAAAATAAAAACTATAAAAATTTAGGCTAAATAAAACTTAAGATTCATGATTTGTCTTCGATTTGATTGAGAAGCGTGAGGCGCTATAAGTGGATTTAAATGCAATAAATAAGTGAAAACAAAAATAGAAAAAAAATCGTATTTCTCTTATGTAAAACAGTATTGCTTTTAGATAAAATAGAATAATTTAAAATTAAAGTCAGTCCCAAAGAAAGTGTAACAAGAAGCCACTTGTTATGCAGAACAGCAAAAAGTCTAAACTAGCGCGCATAACAACCAAACACAACAACTATATGAAAATACAAAAAATACTAATAAAAACTATTGTGCTTGTGACAACAGACTTTAGAGACTACGCTTGACTTTAAGAGCCTTCTTCACTTGACTTTAGGAGTCTTCGGTTGACTTTAAGTTCTGCAACTACTAAGAGTGAATACCAGACAACAGTACATATATATGATCGATCTGTCAGTTTGACAGGCACATATGTCATTTATCACAACATGTACCATCCATGCGCCGCCATCATCCAGCATTTGCCGCTGGCAAACATCGTCGGTGCTGTATTATTTCTCGTCTACTGATCATACGGAGAAGTCTCGTTCGTATTATGTTGTGCTGTATTCATAAAATGCATTTCTAGTAGCATGAATAGCTAATAAATTTAGCAATTGAGTTGCTACTACTACAACTACTACTTGTTGTTGTTGATGACAGTTGAAGAATGTATGGTCATTGGAAATTAAATTGACGGAAAAATCAATCAAACTACTTTTTTTCATTGTAATTACTATAGATTTTCTTTAAGAGCGGCAACACAATTAAATTGCAGCAAGTAATTGAAGGTGACTTTGTTGATTGAAGGATAATAAATTGAAAAAATAATGTAAATCGCGATTATTTTATAAAATTAATTTCATTTAAGTTGAATTTAATGGAAAAACTTCCGTGTTATTTGATTGTTTCACTTTATACGAAGCATTGAGAGAAGCTTGTGGACTTAATTAGGAAAAGTAAAAAGTAAGGAGTTAAGTAAGATAACTCAATTAAAAATTAAACTCTTGAAACTGAAATTAATGAATTTACTTGATTTTTTTTTGTGCAAGTAGTATTTAAAGAGGACTAAATATAAATAAATGAAAAAAATTAGAGAATTCTGTACGATAGATCAAAAAATATAAATTAAATAGTGGTCGTTCCGCACGGGATTAAACCGGAAGTGCATGTCGAGGTTCATATGGAAATTCGAAAAAGTCAGCAATTTTGCGTACTATATATTTTTTTTTAATTATTTAATAAAATAGCTGAAATCATGTGTTTTCTTTGTATATGTACACTTTGTTCCTAAAATTTATAGTTTTTTCATAATAAATCACAGAAAAAATCCGGACGGGACAAAAAATTCCGTATTGAAATTATCAGTACGATTTTTATCCTAAAAATACTTTTTTCGTACCATATATTTTTTGAATTATCTTTCAACACATAGCTGAGACAATTTACTTTATTTTTGTATAAGGACTGCGTCGAATAAAATTGTCCGTTACATATCTTCCCATAATGTGCTATTGCAAGATTCAAATTAAAAAAATTTGATCATAGTAGCTCTGAATTAAATGGCAGAAAATAATTTGTGTCAGTTATAGTCAATACTAGTCAATGGCAAACGAAGTGGAAGTGCGAGAAAATATAATTAAAATATTTCAAAAACAACCTAGTTGGTCTTTTAAAAAAAATTGGCAAGGAGGTAGGGGCTAACCCTAAGACCATTTCTCGCGTTATCAACCGCTTTAAGGAAGACCTGAGTATTGATCGGAAGAAAGGTTCTGGTAAAAAAAAGGCCCACATGATCGTGAAAAGTCGAGGAAGGTTGTGAATATTTTAAAGAAAGATCCAAGCATATCCGGAAGGAAATTGGCGAGAAAGGCGGATTGCTCAAAATCTTTCGTGCGCAGGACTAAGAAAGAAGCTGGGATGAAGACGTACAAGGTCCAAAAAGTTCCGGATAGAAATGCCGTCAAGAATGAAACCGCAAAACAACGAGCTAAAAAGCTGAACCAAGATTTTTTTTAAAAATTCGATTGCTGCATAATGGACGACGAAACTTATGTTTTAGCGGACTTTTCTCAGCTACCTGGGCAGGAATTTTATACAGCCGATTCTCGAGGAAATGTCGCTGAAAAATTCAAATAAAAAAAAATGACAAAATTCCCAAAGAAATTCCTTGTTTGGCAGGCAATTTGCAGTTGTGGAAAAAGGAGCAGCTCATTCGTGACATCGGGTACAATTAATAGCGAAATATATGTGAAGGAATGCTTGCCAATTGCTAGATTGCTTCCATTTTTACGCCAACATGAAGTGTCCACATTTTTTTGGCCTGACCTCGCTTCATGTCACTACAGCAAAACGGCCTTAGAGTGGATCCAACAAAATGCAGTGATTTTGGTGCCTAGAGAAGCCAATCCACCAAACTGTCCAGAACTCAGGCCGATTGAGAGATACTGGGCTTTAGTAAAAAGGAAGATGAAGACAACAAAAAAAGTGGCCAAAGACCATCAAGACTTTAAAAGAAAGTGGTCTTCAGCAGCTGTGAGGGTGTCGGACACTACCATTACAACATTAATGGAAGGGGTTCCGGAATAATTAAAACTTTTTATTAAAAAATATTAATTTCTGGTTTTTTATATATTTTTTTTTAAATCTAAAAATAATTTGCAAAATAAAATATTTTATTCTATAAAAATTCGATTACTAGATTTCTAGATTTTTTCATTTTTGTAGCGGACAATTTTATTCGATGCAGTCCTTTGTACACTTTGTTCCTAAAGTTTACAGTTATTTCGTAATAAATCGCAGAACAATTCCGGATGTTCCTTAGAGAAATTAGAGAAATTTTTGCTAAAAATAATTTTGTATATGACAATATTAATAATTATTATTATGAAATGAAAAGTGATGTACGATTCGAATGTCCAGATGTTTTTAAAGTTGTTAAATTTTGATATTTCTTATACTGTGGTTTTACACTTTTCGTACTCAAAGTTCCGGACGGGACAGATTTTCAAAAAGCTGTCAAAAATTTTCTAGAATCGATATTTTCATTTTTGAAAATGGCGAGGAAATTCAGATTTAGGAACAGAGAATTCAAGTTTTTGAAAAAATGTTAATAAGTATCTGTTTGGTTCAAAAAATCAAAATTTGTCTGTTCCTCTTATTTTAATGATTATTTTTAAGCTTAAGAAATGTCCATATTTTTAAATTTATGATTTTTCTATTTTAAATGTAGAAGCAGTTGACTAAGTCTAAGAATTTAATCATAGCAGCGGATTTTAATTAATAAATTTATCCGTCTGATGATATTGAACATCAAGTAATTCTGGCAACATGCGTTAGTAATAACAATTTAAACATGTTTCGGCTAGAATAAAGACTTAGACAACAATTGGTACTGATCATTAAATCGATGATAAGATTCTGACAAGGTTCGTGTAAAATAAAAAGAAGAATTACGTTGCAAAAAACGCAAAAATGATAAAAAGTGATCAATTGTCAGGGCAAACAATCAAAAGCCGCTTATGCGTCACAAAGAAGTGAGAAAAATTTATAATCGATTGAAGTTTAAATTGGCGGCAATTAAAGCAGCGGTCAATAAACGATCAGAGAAAAAGAAAATAAAAATAAACAATAAAATAAATATTGAGTTAAGTTAAAAAAAAAAAGTTTTTGGAAAGAAAAATTACAAAATTAAATGAACAACTAATAGAAAATAAAAATGCATTATTTATAACTACAGCAATGAAATGAAAAGTGAAAATATAACATGGTTAAAATATGGGACATTGAGTGGACGATCGAACAACGATCGTGCTTGGTCACAGGTTAAAGGCGATTATTATGTCGACGGAACTGATAATGAAAATGACTGGTGGATGAAGAAATGAATTAATGAAAAGATGCATAATAAAGAAGCGAGAAAAATTCAAGAGTCTACTACGACTTTCTCAAAGTAACACTTAATGCATGGATTATAGTTCACAAGTGAACGCCTTTTAGAGCCGTAGCTTATCTATCGTATGACGATAAGTCGTCTTCTTTTTATATATAAATTTAAAAATTAAATAGCATTTTCTACGCCTTTATTTATACAGTAAGCCAATAAGTTATTTCTTTTCTCTGACTATTGGAATTGTTTTGTATATTTATGACAGCAAATAAAAAATATGTTTCTTCTTTTGTTTAAAGATTTATACGTTGCTCAAAGAAAACACCTCAGTTGCACAAAGACTGATGGAAAAACATTTATTTAGCTGCTGTGAAAATTATTTGCAATGTCGAGTTTTTGATTATTTGGAAAAAGATTCAAAATAAATTCATTCGAAATGGTAAAGGAATTTGTTTATTTCAATGAATTACCCATCATTAATCGTATGGATAAATAATGTACGAGAATTATGTAGTCAATAAATTCCAGAAACATTTATTTTGTTGTAGAAATTTAGCTGACGAATAATTTATTATGTACCCCATCAATTGACATATCAAAAAAAGCACCCTCTGCTCTATTAGTTTCACTTTATTCTTAACAAAAAAAAAATAAAATTTGGTCAAAAAGTTTATTAATTAAAATTTAAATAAAAAAAATAAAATTAAAAAATTTAATTAAGTAAAAAATACGTTTTAAAAAAAATATTTTTTAAGAAAGCAATTTTTTTTAAATGTCTTTAAAATAAAACAACCTAATTCCGCCCTAGTGACTAATTCCGCCCTATTTGATTTAAAGCTTAAAAATAATAATATATATGCAAAAATATATATTTATCACGGTCAGTTCTCAAGTAGTTTTTGTATGTAATTTATATATAATGCTATTTTAAAAAAAATAATTTTTTCGTACACATTTTTTTTCGGATAATTTTTTTTACATTTTTTTTTTTTTATAAAAAGTGTACAACAACAATTTTTTTCAAATTATGAAAAAAAAAAAATTTTTTGAAAAATTCGTAAACACATTTTTTTTTTTTTTAAATCGTTAAAAATATTAAAGCACGGAATCACATAAAAACTAGGCAAAACGTGAAATATTATATTATATCAGGAACTAAAACCCTTTAGAATATCGGTTCCGGTTCTGGTTCCTAGATTTTTAAAATAACGGTTCCGATCAACCAAAAATTATATGGGTTCCGATTCCGGTTCCGCACATTTTTTAAAGACAGTTCCGGTTACAATATCGGTTCTTTGCGGTCCTAGAGTGGAAACAAAACCCTTGGAATATCGGTTCCGGTTCTGGTTGCAAGATTTTTAAAATAGTGGTTCCGATTCCGGTTTCAAACAAAAACCAGTTGGGAAGGTTAGATCACATGGGAAATTTTAAAGTAGATGTAATTATGATAGTTTGGATTATCAAAATTATAGTCGGTCTAAGCCGACTATAAATACCCTACACATATGTGTGGTTACCATTCAAAGTGATATATAGGTCACCAGGGTATACGAATCCTGAAAATAACTACAAACATTCAATCGCTGAAGAATTTCCATTGATTTGATACCCATATTTACAAATGGGTAGGTGTACCGAATTTCGATTTTTTTTTGTGAACCACAAGTCTTTTCGCCGGAAAACATTATTATCATGTATTTGAGCATGATATCAATATATATTTGACCAAAAAAGTTTACCTAAGCACGTATACATAAAAATTGATCTTTATATGTACATTTTATATGAGGTATTTGAACATAAGTGGTCGGATCATAGGTCACAATGGACCGATCTCGCCAATTTGTTCGCACATTCAGCGTAGGTATATTAGTAATCTAAGTTATAAGTTTCATTTATCTAGCTCTTCAATTTTAAAAGTAGTAGGGATTTCAACAGACAGACGGACAGACAGACGGACAGACGGACATCGCTAAATCGACTCAGGAGGTCATGCTGATCAAGAATATATATACTTTTCCATACCGGAGATGCTTCCTTCTGGGTGTTACAAACGGCGTACCAAACTGAATATACCCTTTCACTCTTAGATTAGGGTATACAAATATATGGGTTCCGATTCCGGTTCCACACATTTTTATAAATCGGTTCCGGAACCGATTTTTTACGATCCCTTATTATAAATAATTCAGAAATTAATGTTGGTACTTTTTTATTCTCTGAATCGGAACATCTCCGGAATCGGAACCTGTGGGCACCGAAAAGAAAGAGTTTTTTAAATTGGAGTAGAGGGTTTTTTAACTTGGATTAGAAACTAAAAAAAAAAATCTTAAATGGGCGCGTGGCGTGCCTTTTAAGTGCCACGCACTGAGAATTGAACGCACGAACTTAGATTTTCGGACGTGACACGAAAAAAGCACGACACGCGCCCATCTCTATTATATTCATAAATATTATGAACAAATTCATCAATATGACGATTCAAATTCATAGTATTGAATATTTATTCAAATTCATTGTATTGAATATTTCGTTCTTCACTATGATGTTCGATAGTACGAATAATTTCATATATATAATGAATGTATTCATATGTCAAATGTATCAATATGTCATTTAATGAATATGTCATCAATATTATGAATCTGGTAGTTGGTGAAAAAATTCATAATATTTATGAGTAAATTCATCATATTGGTGATTTTTTTTGTTCTGTGTATAAACTTGTTCTAGCTCCATAAATGTAACAGTCATAAAAACACTACTTGAAATAACAATGTATTTAATATTAGATTCATTTAGTTTGGATTTCATTTTAGGTTCGAATACGTCTTGCTAACACTTTCTGATTTGATGGCCTCTACTTGTGATCTATTTTTATGATTTTATTAATTTTTTTAAGGTCATGGGCGTACCTACAAAATTTACAAGAAATTAAAAAGCGTAATGCAAAAAGTATAATGCACGAAATAATAAATATGAGTGAGAAATATGGCAAGTTTGGTGCTAGTTTATACAATAAATAACACTGTGCGCACCCATTTTACCAACAGAAATGAAAGTTACTTATTCTTATGGATTTGGACATTCTAGGAACAATGGCGTTTTCAGTTTTTTCCCTACACGTACATTTTCAAGGATATTTGAGAAAAACGAAAAACCGCGTTTTTGAGGATTCTATAGGTTGGTAAGCGTTGATTATAATGTCAGACTTATTTTTATATTATTCAAAACATGCATAACAGAACACAAATTAAATGTACATATCAATTTTGAAAATTCCTTTAACAGGACCTGTGATATGATGATGCAAAAAGGACTCATTTTTGTGCTAAAAAAATACTCATTTCTGAGCATTTGTTTCTCAGTTCCCAGTTGTACACCATTCATGTGCTTTACATTATAAGTTAGCAAATCTCAAATATTTCAATCCTGTTTTATTCAAAAAAAAATCGTAAATGACAAAATTGGGCATACTAATTAAAAAAAGCGAAAAGTTTTAAAAGAATAAAAATAAAACTATTTAACATAATAAATTTGTATAAATATTATTAACTCGTATTTTTTGACTCCTTTACAAAAATCTTTTGGTCAGGGAGATATTTAAGTATTTTTTTATCAATTCATTGAACCTCTTAATACCAGATATAAGTCCTGATTCATTATAATATTTTATAAATACGGAAACCCATAACCGGTATCTAAAGGTCCAATGAATTGATAAATTTGATCCAACTATCTCTCTTACCACAATAATATTGTAAAAGAGTAAAAAAAACGTACGATTTACTAATATTTCTACGAATTCATTATGGTCAATAATTTTAATTTTATTTTTTAAAACTTTTAACTTTTTTAATTCGTATTCCCAATTTTGACGTTTATGATTTTTTTGAATAAAACAGGATTGAAATCTATGAGATTTGTTAAGTTATAATGCAAAGCACAAGAATGGTGCATAACTGGGTATTAAGAAACAAATGCTCAAAAATTGGTCTATTTTTTACTTAAAAATGAGTCCTTTTTGTATCATATATCAGGTCCTGTTAAAGGAATTTTTAAAATTGATATGTACATACAATTTGTGTTCTATTATGCATGTTTTGAATATAATAAAAATTAGTCCGACATTATAATCAACGCTTACCAACCTATAGAATCGTCAAAAACGTGGTTTTTCGTTTTCCTCAAATATCCTTGAAACTGTACGTGTAGGGAAAAAAACTGAAAACGCCATTGTTCCTAGAATGTCCAAATCAATAAGAACATGTAACTTTCATTTCTGGTGTCGAAAATTGTTGTCAAATGTGCGCACAGTGTAATAGAAGAAAACTAATAAAATGTAAAACGATGGACAGACAATTTAGCGCACAAAAAGCAAGGACCGTAAGAACGCATATCACATTTTTCTTAAAAAAAAAACATTGAGAGTTTAAACTTAGATTAACCCACTGAAATCGGTTGGTTAAACTAAGATTAAACTACGTTTAAAGTTCACTGAAAAACTCGATTCTGAGTTTAAACACAGTTTAGCCCACAAATGAAGTTATACTACCACTGAAAAACTGGCGCTTAAAAAACTAGTTTTGACCCCAAATGGTCTTTCTGTTTTGGATGTTTCAGAAAGCGAACGGGCGAAAATGTAATTGTATACGCAATATTTCAGTTTTAAGTGGGCGTGGTAACTTTATTATTTTTGATTTGGTAGCCGCCTCTTTCAACAAATTTTGTTGCTAGTATTTCGATGTTTTTTTTAGATTCTAAGATTTCAATTTAATAATATAAAGAAACTGCTTTCAAAAACTTATAATGCCAACGACCTATACAACAAAAAAAATGTCAAAACCGTCAACTAATAGACACATATCTACTACATACAGAACACATTTATTTCTAACGAGGTAATAAAATATTTTTTAAAACAGCGGAAAATAGCAATTGAAAATAATATCGTTGATTAGGATGAGAAAGTGACGCGGCGCGGCGGACAGACCAACCAACAACTGTTTGTTCAGTACATGTGAAATATAATGAAAAATAATATCAGATTTTACGATAACAATGTTGCAAAATTAAAAATAATAAATAAATAAAATAAAGCAATTCACACACACACAGAATAGTGTGCGAGGGGGGTTAGCGAATATAAATACAAATTGTCGTATTAAAAAAAATATTACAAAAATATAAAAAATATATTCAAGAAATAAATTAAAGAAAAAAAACATAAATATGGCACAATGTGATGCTTGATCTGCGTTCTTCAAAAATTGCCCTACAGTTATATTTTGCGCGAATCTCTTAAAATCACTTGAAAGTAATAAAGTCATTTAACAGTAAATATTTTTTGTATATTAAGTTGAACTATTTTGCTATAGTGGCAACAATTGTTTTATATTTGTGACACGAGTTTCGTGTTTGGAAAGATTTATTATAAAGACAGACAGCCATTTTTATGTAGTATATAATTTGTTTGATATTTACCATTCATCTTGTTTTTCTACCGCTTCTATTATAGGCTCTTTTATAATTTTGCTAAAATGTAAAAAATGGTTGGAAGAAAAAGAAAAAAAAAATAGAATTTAGTTAAAAATTTGGAAAACAAATTTTAATAGCAATTTTAAAAAATAAATAAAATATAATAATTCGATAATTTTGTATTTATGAGGCGTACATTTTAAAGCGAAGATTTTTGCAGGCTTGGAAAATTATATTTGTTTGGAATGTATTAAGGGTTCAAGGAGAATTTTGAATTATGAATTAAATTTGAATTTTAAAAATGGATGGATGCTTCAGAAATGAACACTTCATATTTTATAAAATAATAAAAACAATGTGCTGTTATTTCAGTAGCACAGTTTATTCAGTTAATTGGACAACATACGTAATTAATACCATTTCTGCGCAATTGTGGTGGGGGAACCGCAAAACTAGCCGAGGGTAAAACTATTGCTGCGGCACGTGTAATAATTAAGTTATCAAGAGAAAAATAATTTATTTATAGATAAACTTATTGAAACTTTTAATTGATGTGAAAATATATCAAATTTCTAGAAGTATTATGTGAATAATGGCAACTTTTGTGTGGCACAATAGTTGATATTGTTCAGTAATTTGTATTCTAGAATATAAATATTTAAAATTACTTAGCATCGAAAGAGCATATTAAAAAACTGTATTTTTTCTAAAAGCAGTTAGTAATTTTCATGTAAAAAATTATAAATCTTCAACATTAGAACAATTATCTTATCAAGATATTGTTTATCTAAATTATAAAAATCATGTACTCATGTGGCAGGCATGTAAATTATTTTATTAAAGCGATCACACATTTAGTGTAAACGTACAACTTAACTAATAATAGCCTACACGCTGCAAAAAAATGGGCTCTCCCAAACATAATTTTGCAGGCATTACATATATCTTTGGAGCTTTATGCAAACAAAAATATTATTTCATTTTCAAACATTACGATAATAACAGCCAAACATATTTTTGTTTTCGTTCAAACATATTTAGGTTCAGAATGAATAATTTTGGCGTTCTTGCAAACATATATATGTGTGAATGTGAAAAACATTTTATTTACATGTAAACATATTTATGTTTACATTTAATTTTAATGTAAATATAGTAAATTTAGTGCTAATATGTTTTTTACACAATATTCGTTTTTTTTCCCCTTTTTTTAAATTACATTTTTTTTATTTATATATTCTTTTTTTATTTATATTTTTGTTTTCGTTCAAACATATTTATGTTCAGAATGAATAATTTACGGCGTTCTTGCAAACATATATATGTTTGAATGTGAAAAACATTTTATTTACCTGTAAACATATTTATGTTTACATTTAATTTTAATGTAAATATAGTAAATTTAGTGCTAATATGTTTTTTACACAATATTCGTTTTTTTCCCCTTTTTTTAAATTACATTTTTTTTATTTATATATTCTTTTTTTATTTATATTTTTGTTTTCGTTCAAACATATTTATGTTCAGAATGAATAATTTTGGCGTTCTTGCAAACATATATATGTGTGAATGTGAAAAATATTTTATTTACATGTAAACATATTTATGTTTACATTTAATTTTAATGTAAAAATAGTAAATTTAGTGCTAATATCTTTTTTACACAATATTCGTTTTTTTCCCTTTTTTTAATTACATTTTTTTTATTTATATATTCTCTAATTACAAACTTAAACTTTTATTTTTTTTTTTGTTACACTTATTTTATTTATACTTAATAATTTGATTTCCATATATTGTTCCTATTTTGAGTTCAGTGATTTACGGATAAATTGGATATTTCACAAGCAGCCACTATCTGGTATTAACTGTAATTGGTGGTACATAAACCAATTCTTCCATCAAAAAGAACTTTTGAACTATGTGAAAAGTATTAATGTGAGTGTTACTGAGTGCTAAAAGTAGGCAGCGCTGTTATTTAATTGTGCTATCGTAATGCCAAACATACATATAATCAAAATAATGCTATTATTTTTAAATCCGTTGCCACCCAGTAACAATCACGAATAACCAAATACATATAATTCAAAGAACCTTTTATTTCATCAGATATATTAATATCTGATGAAAAATGTATGTTTCTACAGAAACATTATTATAGTAAATTTATGTAAATCCGCGATTAAAACAATTTTTGTTTAAATATCGTATAATAATATTTCAATCTGAACAAAATAATAATACAATTCAATTATAATGTAATTAGATATTACTCCCAATATTTATATGGTGATTTCGAATTACGTTATAATTACGAGCATATTCAAACAAATCTTTTCTATCCGTGTAGCAAGGCTTGGCTTAAACGCAGCGAACAAAACATGTTCAAAACACACTAATCAAATTTTATTAAACAACACTTGTAAATGCTAATCTAATAAATACTGTAAAAACAATTAATGCAGACACTTGCTGCATTTTTATGAGATTAGAGAATAGCAAAAAAAAACTATTGCATCCAAGTTATATATAGTATACTAGAAAACATAGTCATCGTAGAAACAGTAGCAGGGTTCGTAGTCGTTACCATATTCGTCACAAAAATGAGTTCATATTCGTCATGATAATGAGTTCATTACGTTTTTTTAATATTTTTTTGCAATTTGAAGTTAATTTCGATGTACAAATCTAAAATAACATTTTCCAATAAAAATATTTTCGATCAATTAATTTATTTTGATTTTTTTTTTCAAAACAAAATATTTTATAAATCAAGAAAGCAGTATTTAAATTAAACACAAATTAAACAAAAAAATAAAGACAAATTGTTGTTTGTAAATATGGTGTTTGAGAACATCATATTGAACATAAAAACATTAAATATTAATTTAATGTACGAAATCTTTCATATGATGAAACTGACAGGATAAGGTTAAGATAATGAAGCCTACCTAGGCAACCTGATCAAAAAAGCTACTTCAAATAGCGTTACTTCAAATAGCGTTACCCTTATTTGAAGTCAGACAAGTTTGATCCATCCATGATATTATCCTGAACCAAATTTATACTTGGAACATTTCCATACGACAACCATAAAAATGTTTTCCTGATTATTGATGAAAAATCAATTTGTCAATATCAATAATTTTAAAAATTGACAAATTATTATACGAAAACGAACAAACGAATCAACGAACTCTAATTATCTGTTGAGGCTGATTCCCAGAATGAATGAACTGCTGAGAACCGTTCCTTGAGAATCGATTAGGAAAGTCCTGCAAAATGTTCATTGTATATAAAAACAAAAAAAGACAATGGAAACCATTTAGTCGGTAAGGAGTTCTTCCTCCTCAAGAATTTATGCGAACTAATTAGATATATCGTCGGTGATACTGCAAAACCGCCTAACTGCATGTGAAAATTACGCCTAATTTTGTGTTATAATCGGGTTTTTAATGGTATGTTGATCGGATAAATTAGATAAATGCCATTATAAGTTATCACATACTTAATTTTGTCTGAATTGAGACAGAAAATAATTTTGTTTCTTCTGTAAAATTCATTTTGTAAGAGGTATTCGAAAATGTAGATAGGCGATTTTGCACTATCACCGACGATATGGAATTTTTATGGTAAAAGCATACTCGTAATTAAATATAAATTGTATTTGAAAAAAAAAGTTCCATTCGAAATATCGATCAGTATGTTATTTATTTCGATATCGTTACGAGTTCAATGCGGGTAGAAAGAGAAATAACACGACATCGGAACCGTTCTCATAACGATATCGAACGTGGACCTACACGGTAGGTAAATATTGTTGCGTTCTGTTGCAGTTTTCTCGGAACAAGAAATTTGCGAAAACGGAAGGATATTGAAGAAATATATTCAAAATTCGAGATTGCTTCAAAAAATATTGTAATATCGATGTGATAAATATTTAAATTAAATAGTTCTCGAACTCACTCCGAGAACAATTAGCTATATCGTTGTTATATCGGTAGTTTTTCTTTGTTTCTAGAAATCATGTTTTCATTATCAAAAACTCAAAAATCTTATAGATCTCGTTGTTATTTCGAAATAATATCAAATAATGACAACACATATTTTTACAAGTTAATTTAAAAATGTTATAATCAGAAAATGTAAATTCAAAAAGTGAAACTTTTTTGAATAAAGTTTTAGTACGTTTTTAGCCAACATTTGTAATGGATTTTCTCAAATGGTTTCTTAAAAATTTCCAATGTTTTATTTTTTTTTATATTTGTAAAGTTTTTAATTTCCTTTGCATATACCTCGTAAACGAAATTTTGTCCCGAAATATTCGTAGATTTCTGAACGATTTAGCGAATTTATCGTACCATTCTTGATGTTTATATTCGATTAGTCCGTGGAATTTAATACGGATTGAGGTTCTTTATATTTTGGTAATGATAAAACGTAATAAACTCGTTACGGTATCTTCGTACATCATAGAACGAATTGTAATATGAATCTATACGAGAATGAATTCCCCGATATCTCGTCTCGATGCTGTCTCGAAGCAAAATCGAATCAAATGGCAGACTGGGTACCATGTCCTTAAATTTTAATGAACGAGAAATTTTAAAAATTAGAAGCAATAAAGCTACGAGATCGAACATTTTTTTATCAAAGTTAGTTCAACAAAGATTCGAGACATCGGAGGTCTCCGAGACATGGCAGGCTGTGTATCATCTAAATTTGATGTGCTCAACGTAAAATTAAAAAAATTGACTGTGAGTTTTATGCAAAACTATTAATCTTGAATGTAAATAAAACTGTAAAAGTTCTGAGAACCCTACAGAAAAAGCAAATATCTTGTAAAATACCGCAAACAATGTTTTAGCACCTGTCACAAATACAATTTACCATTGGTTTATGACGCTCAAAATCTAAGAATATTAATAAAAATTTCAATATTTTTGTTATTTTTTATTATTTATTTTTCTTTTATGAATTAAAAGAAGGCGTAGTTGTGTTGGTGACCACAATTACGACATCAACCCATTTGTAAAACAAAAATTGCACTCAACATTTTATTGCAATATTACCTAGGCAATTAGCATGACAATAATATTATTTGTATGTTAACATATTACAAATAGTTGTTAAATTATGCAGAAAACTTGTTTTTTTTTTACATAAATGAAAGAAACAAAAAAAAATAGTTCACGAGATGTTAAAACAAAACGCGACTAGTATTTTAATAGTTGCGACAAGTTTTTAATTTGTGGGTAGCAAAAGTTGTAAAAGAACCACAAAAAAAGCGCACATGGTAGGTTGTGGCATAAAGAGTAAAAGCAAGAATAGAAAGAACTTTAATGATGATGACAGCACTAATTAAGTAATTACGCATATTTTACACAGCAAAAAAAATAAATAAACATTCCACGATAAAACTATTTTGCAAAACTACACAAAGAATTCAAATTTGTTGCGACAACCAACTTATTCGGTTCTCTCAATCATTAAGTCGGTTCTTATAACCAAGGGTTGTATTTTGTAGGACAATCAATTTTGAAAGTTTGGAATAATTTAAGATTAAAAATATCATAATATTTTAAGTGTTAACCGAATATGGTAATTTCATCTAACAAATTACAGAAATATCGATTTAGCCGAATGAAGTTGGTGGTTACAACTAACATTTTCGTACTTCCTACCTCATGCCAACAGAAAAAAACTACAAGTTAAGTATTATACGATGGCATCCACAGTAGAAATTGTACTAGGGTCATGATTGGGAAGTGATTATTGTATTTTTGCCCTATGACAAACATGATCATGTCTTCCTTTCCTTAAGAGAGTATATTTCTACCAGAGATCACGAAATAGCAACCAATAGAATAAAATCAAATCGAATAATGCTTTGAGGCTGAACAATGAACAAAAAATTGAACAAAAATTAAATTTCCTAAATAATCTCCAAAACAAATTAAAGAGATTTAGTATTATCACATCTTGAAGTTAAGTCAACTTGAAATCAAATATATGAAAATTAATTGGAAAATTTAAATGTTTATTTCATATTATTTTTGGAGATTATTTTAGTAGCAACTTATACGAGTACTCTTTTCAAAAGAAACCTTTGTGACAACTACTAAATGCCGATTCGCATAATATATATGTGCGGCATTTAAATGCAGTGTTGTCTTCAGTGCAACATCAAAAATCCATACGAAAACCTTATATGGCAGGCAAAAAGGCCAAAAATGTACAAAATGATTTAAGGATTCTTTGAATGCATGTTGCACTTTGCATATTCATGTTCACAGCTGCTGCTGTTGCTGCCGCCGCTGACAATAACCAAAAAGATCTTAAAGATGCCGTATTGATGAAGTCGTTGCAATGATTTTGTTTTTTTTTTTTTAATTTTTCATGTTTTAAACATGGGGAAATACAACAGAAGAAATTGCAGTACACATAACTCATTGCTTGCCAGAGACACAGAGCAACTACCACAATATGCGAATGAACTTTATTGCGAAGGTTAAAAGAATGATGCATGAAGTTGATAAATAAATACTGTTTACTTGCAATATAGACATCAATAAAAACCAACTGTTTATAGACAACAAAACAAACACAAAATATTGACTAAAAATCACTTTATTATACATATTTTAATTTTATGCGTCTGTTATGTATGTTCAAAATTATTAAATGTTTAATAAATGATATGGCGAATTTAACACCATTAAAGTAAACTTAATTATAATAACATGTGGTGCATCTTGATAAAGAAAAAAAAAGGCCCACCATGGCATTTTTAAGGAGTGTTAATTTATACGAAAATATGAACAATACGAGTGACAATAAATCTTGCGTTTAGGTAAGCTTTATTTAAAGATCCACCTTCAATGGAAACTGTGTTTCTCAGCTTCATAAAAAAGGATGCTTATTTTTAACAAAAAACCAAAAATGAAATATAAATATATAAAAATCTCAGCACGGCACAATTAGAATTGCAAAATTGTCCGTGTTTTAAAATTAATGTTGTTATGTGATGAATACAACATCCTGTTCTTTAAACATGGTGCAAACAAGTTGCCTTAAAAGGTGATAAAAGGACTGACTGGTTGGTTGACTATTTTACAAGTCATGATCATAACTTTTTGTCCTACTCGAGTTAAAGTTTATTCTAGATCCTATAGAATTTTGCGTGAGGCGAATCTTGAAATTTTAATGTGTTGGTGTTGAATACCAATTTCACAAAAACGTAGGTTGTAAAGTTAAAAATAAATGCTGACAGTATCGTAGTTTACAAAGACACAAATTGTGGTGTAGAGTTTAGTAGAACAAAACCTTGGGCACGGCCGTTGTTTTTAAAGCGACTCAGAAGTTTTTAAGCAGTGATGTTTGTTTATCGAGTACCAACTTTTTTTTATCTCACTGAATAACAATTTTTTACTCAAATTAATTGAAATTTAAATATGTATGATAGAAAATAGCAGTATTCATGCTAAATTTTCGCACATAAAATTCCAGGACTACTTTGGTTTATTTCTTGCATTGATATATCGATCTTGTTCTAGTTCTTGCAAAAACAGCAAAGTCTTGCAATGCATATAATCGTACTTCTCTCTAGACTTCCAATATTACTAAAAACATTTGGTAATCTTTTTGAAAAATATGCATCAAATTGGAGCTAAACATCTAGTTCAATCTATTTTCCAAATATGCTGAACTCGTCTAGAAATAAAACGGCTATGACTGAAAATGACACAAATACTCGAAGCTTTATAAGAAACACTGACTTAATTGACGATTTTAGTCAAAAAAAAAAAATAATTCTTCAAATACATCACAAATTTGATCTTAAAAATTTAAAATATTTTTTCTTCCATCAAAACGTATTGTTCCTTATCAAATGTCGGGAGAAAAAAATAAAATATGTCGACTTCAATAAAACTTATTATGACCATTTCAAATAGAAATTTCTATTACATAGAATTGTGAAATTAAAAGTGAAAGGAAGGACAGAAAGCCAATGTGCGTTGTCGGGGATACTCGTGACTCAATGATTATTTTGCAAAATATGTGTAATTCCCATTGAAGATGTCGATCGAAATAAATTACAAATCGAAATTACCAAACGTGAGTCTTACATGTCAATCAAAATCAATACAAAATAGGAATAAAGCAAATTGAAAGAAAACATTTAAAATATAACTGGCAAAACCATGTTATTAAAATTATTAGCTACTGGGAAAGACACGCACGTCAAACGACTCCCCTCAGTGACTAAAAAAATAGCATTCAGATGAACATATTGAGTAACGTTTAAAATTAGGCAAACATTTGAGTGGGTGGCTACGTTTATAGTTAAAGAGTTATCATAGATAAAAGTTGAGCTATTTTTAAATTTGATTTTTTTTCTACTCTCGCATCATGCGTTGTACTTGAACCTTGATTTCAATTATTTTTGCAGCCTACATACGAAAGAAGCCAAGTATGTTTTGGTAGCTCATTAACATTATTTTTATTATTATGAAATAAAAGCTGTGCGATACAGAGCATAAAATATGAAATTTTGAGCTATTGTGCAATAACAACAAAATGCGAAAATGAAAAACAAATGAAATAACAGTCGGGCGACTGTAACTTGACATGTGACATTAACCTTGTATTGCAGCAGTCATTGAGTTGAAATTGAAATTTAAGCGCACAGTAAATGAAATTTTAGCAAAGTGTGCTTCAGTAGTTAATGAGTTAAACAAAAATAAACAATAAAAACTTGAAAAGAAATTTTTGCCGTTTAACCTCAAGCGGTAACTAGGAAGTTTTACTAAGAGCTTCTCAGAAAAATGTGACAACGAGACAACGACTTTTGCAATTTTTGACACAAATCGTGCAATTATCGTTTTATTCCTGCCACTTTGACAACTTAAGTGGGCGCGGAATTTCTTTGGAGTTGTAACGTTTAACAAGAACAGCAAATCAAAAAAAATACAACATGATTCAACGCCAAATGTGATTAATTTTCACGGAACAAGGAGCAGCAGAACGCAGAAGATCCAAATAGAATTTATTTTATTGAGAGGTTTGTTATTTATTTGCATTTCCTTATTCAAGACATGTTGATTATTTAGTCATAAATAATAAAAAATAAATAAAATAATAAACAAGGATTTAAATGAACTCTACACAGTGCACTGTGGGATGAAATCCAGTTCTAAGTGGACAAAAGTCTGAAATTTGATACAGTGATATATATTGACAAAAGATTTTTGGACCGTAATTGAATCACTGCCACGCCCACATCTCATATAATTTGTACAAATTATTGTGATGAAATTTGAGAAAAATATGTATTTAGACATTCTAAACAGCACCTCATTCTCAACAACAAATCCCAAAAAATCGATATTTTGAAACGTAGAAGTAAAATTGTTCAAAATTTTCTCCCTATTTTTACCCTAGTTTCTCACAAAAATGTCTTATCACGTAAACTATTTCGTACAATGCTATTAAAATGGTTTGAATGTGCTCAAAAAATCATTTTTCAGATGAAAAAGAAAAATGATATCTTAACTAAGTATTTGACAACAGCTGAAGAACTTAGAAATGTTAGCGCGGACTGGTCCACATACAATTTTTTACCACGGCGACGAATGGTATAATTTTTTAAAAATTGTTACGGATCCTAATAGAAGATGGTTCAACGAAGACAATGGTACCAATTTGAGATTGATTTTTGTGAAATGAAATTTTCGACTTTTGTCCATCTAGATTTAACATCTGTCCCAGTGTACAGAGTATATTGGAAATCATGTATTGTTTAATCACTTGATTTATAGCGTGGAGAAATGTATAAATATTTCATTTAAATGAAACACAACAGTTATTTAATTATTTGAAATGTCCATATTGAGCGACAGGCAGCGCACGATTAGCCAAAGTTTTATGTCTGATACATGATGTTCAAATGAAAACACCTGCAAGTAGCACAGTGGTGTTTTTTAATTCAGTTTAAACATTTTGAAATTGAATAAAGAATAATCTGTTGGCATAGCCTAAAAATATGCAATAATAAAAAGGAAGTAAACGGTTTTTCAATAAGAGCCGCTACAAAAGTACGTTCGATGCCATTATGTATGGAACTCGATTTCTTTTGCATGGCCACCACGGGCACGCTGGCAGAAGTCCAGACGCTGAACCCAATTTTCGACGGTATTCAAGCATAAATCGGCCGATACTGCTGCAATTTCACGTTCGATATTCGTACGAAGTTCATCAATCGTCGCTACGTCGCGACGTAGCCCCACAGGAAATAGTCTAACGGCGTCCAATCGCACGACCGAGGCGGCCAATCGACTGGACCATTTCGTGAGATAACACGCTCTCCAAACTTGGTTTCCAATAAATTGATTGTGGCATTCGCTGTGTGGCTTGTGGCGCCGTCCTGTTGGAACCACATGTCCTCCAAGTTCATATCATCCAATTGGGGCCAAAAATATTCGGTTATCATTGAACGGTAGCGTTTCCCATTCACAGTGACGTGCCGGTATGGATCATCACGGAAGAAGTACGGCCCAATGGCCCATAAACCGCACCAAACCGTAATTTTTTCGGGATGCAATGATGACTCATGAAGTACGTGTGGATTGCTGTCTTACCAATAACGCATATTTTGTTTATTGACGAAGCCATTCAGCCAGAAATGAGCCTCATCGCTGAAGATGATTTTTCGAATTTTTATTACCGAATTTCGGTAGTAAATTTTAATAATTTCGACTCATTGTTGGCTCGTATATCTTTCCATCATGAAATGGCAAACCTTACTGAAGAGAAATGTCAAAAGAGCGGCAAGAAATATGGCGTCGTTAGCTGTCCCTGTCGCTCTACTTTCGTAGCGTCCCTGTTGAAAAACCCTTTAAAAGGTTTCGAATCATTAAATTTTTAACATTTTAAATGTTTTTGTTACAGAAGAATTTGAAAGATTCATACCAATGAAAGAAATAGGTTTATTTGAAGGATCCTGAGATAAAATATGGGCCAGGTTTGTGGCATAATATTGAGATATTTTAGGAAAAAGTCCAGGTTTCTGTTAGATTTAACACAGACACACACAGTATGCAGTTTGTATTTAATCAAAAATGCCAGTCTTAATCTTTCGAATCGTACAACTAGATGTTTCTCCTCTTATAAATTCAAAATAAGAGAATTAAAAAAATAAATTGCATTTGAAATCTTACAAAAAATATATATAACAAAAACGCCACTGTTTTACATTACATCTAATCCACCTTATACGGTACATTAAAAAAATATATAAGTATAAAACAAATAATACAGTAAACCAGACGACAGGCTCATTATTTAAGTATTAAATGCGACGTGATAAGATGAATGCGCCGGCCCGAGAAGGCCACTGCATTGCATGGTACCGCTGCGCACGCGCACAACAAAACAAAATACAACTGCGTATGCAAATGCAACCATAAATAAATTGAACGCACAACAAAAGCGCGCAGATATAATAAACGAAATAAAGAAAAATGTAAATTTTACAAAAAAGGATTTAAGGAACTTTTTGTTGACATCCATCCCACAATAAATAAAGAAGAAAAACGAACAAAATGTTGTTTGTGAAATTGCAAAGTGTAATAAAACAAGCAGAGATTTTTTTTACGTATGCGTCAATTTTACACCCACGCAGACGAACAGAAAAAGAAACCACGGCATCACCAACTTGTTGCAAATGGCAAAATAAGGAGTTTATGTTAATAAAAATAAGTTATTTAAACGAAAATAAGTGTTAAATTCGAAGGAGGTTAATTACAAAGAAAGTCGCTGTTAAAAAAAGTTTCCCCCATGACTGTGACTGTCTGTGCATAGTATGTGGTATGTATTTTCTGTTGAATAAACCATGAGTGCCGCAGACATGCAACCCACACTAAGGATGCCAAATTTGGAAAAACAAGGAAGTCTTATGCAGCAGAAGAGTAGTAGGTACTACGCTAAATTTGACACAGACAAAACAACAATTTTACTTTAACAGTTTTGTGAATAACAAGAGCTCAAATAAACGTTTAAATAAACGATTAAGAAATGTTAAGAAGAAATTTGTTTGCATATTAAGAGCAATTAAATTAGTCATTTTACGATCGAATGTATAATATATAGAACGTCTTTAGTACTCTGAATAAGAGGCTTTTATGCGCATAAATATGACAAATAAAAAAATCAATGGATTCATGGTGTGTTATGGATATTGAGAAAGCGTATTATGAGTTTTTAAGTAAATATTAACGACTGGTACAGAAATTAAATACAGAAATTGTGGCCAAGATTTTGGTATGAATTATTTAAAAATTTAAATAAAAATTATATTTTAAACTAATATTTATTTTAAAAGATTAAAATTTAAAAAATAAATGGACCATCTCCCGAGACAAAATATCTGGCATTTTTCAGAAATATTTTCGACATATCCCAGACCAAATTTTTGGCAGGGTCGAAGCTGTTTTGAAACATTTTTTCGACATTTGTCAAACAGACTAAGGCGGAGTTTGTATTGCAAGCTGCCTGTATTCTGCCCATTCCTCAAATATGCAGTGAATCTGCCATAACAAAAATTTATAACCTGCTATACACTTCCGAAAATTTTCCATTTATCTGTGTTGGCCGGAAATATTCCCGAAATACTCCAGAAAAACTCCGAAATTTTGTCTCGGGAAGAATTTAATTGAATTTGAAAAACAAGTGCATATCAAATTTGTGTGTCTTTGAAAATCACAAAAACAATAGAACTAAATGAGTAAGCTAAATCGATGAAATTTGTAATTTAGAGTATTAAAATTTACAGGTTGTTTGTGATTAAAAATCAACAGTGATCGATCTGCCTCCACGCCTACCACTCATACATAATGAACCTCAGATATACATATATATTTTCGGAAGTATTTAAGTTATAGTGTTGGACATTTTTATGGATAGTAATAGAAGTAGATTTGTGTATATTCGATACACCAAACATTGGTATTATTCGTTCTTATGTACACTTCAAGTGTATTGATACGAGATATCGAAAAATCCCGTTAGCCGATTTGAAAGTCATAAAAATCAAATTAATAACTTAATTAATGGCTTATAGAGCAAACTAATTCTCAGATTAAGATATGACAAATTTGAATTGTACTGGTAAACTTAATGGTTGAACGATTTATTTTTGCTTTAAGACAAAAACATAGTTTAACCACCAAAAATTATCGATTTAGATACGAAAGCGCCTACTTTGAGGTCCCTCGGGTCGATTTCCCATATTCGGAGTTCGCTGAAATTCCTTCACATCGATTTTCTCATCTAATAGAGCATTTTCCATTGTCAGTCTAATGTACACGTATCATTTTTATAGCCCTATTCTAACGAGCAATGACAATGACAAAGCAATGACTAACATGAGGTGAGTGAGAATTGTCACGAAATGGTATTCTAGCAGCAAAGTGACAATAAAAACAATGACAATTGATGACAAGGAGTTTATTTTTAATAATATGTGTTTTTCACTAGTTTTTAGTTATGCACTTTATTGAAGTGCACTATTAACTCACTATTAATATAATGCGCGTCGCATAAATCACTTTTGTTGCAAATAGTGCGGAAATATCACGTGAAATATGTTCGAATATTTAAATTTAAAAATTGTTTACAATTGAATTTTAATTTTTTGACAGTTAATATTGAAAAAAGCTTTTCACCACTGAGTTGAGTTTCAATTTGTCACTTTTAAAGTAGAATACTATAACAATTATTTATAACAAAGTTATGACAAGGTGAATGACAACATTTCAATGACTAGACTTTGTCATGAAAATGCTAGAATACGGCTATTAGTCTTAATTTAAAATAAATAGAATCCATCGAACAGATTTCTTTGTGTATTCGATTTAATATTTGTGATACAGTCATGGCATTCAAGTCCAGTTTCTCAGATATAATGTCATGTATTAATCTTGGATTTTCATCAATTTTTAAATTCACCAGTAGCGCGATTCTCTAATTCCATAACAATAATATTCAATATCGCAATCTACAGACAATAGTAGCTTGCGATAGCGATCGATATAAAAAAAAGTGATTCCCTCCCTAACTTTCAATATATTTTTTTAGATAAATACATTCGTAAATGATAAAAAAATGTCCAACATTGTCGTATCGATAACTGTCGGTAAATACTTAACGATGACAGCTGATGATACATATCATAGGGAACTATGTACTGAACAACCTCCTAACGATATTTGTGTTAATTCTATTTAACGACATCGACACATTTTTATCGTCCGTCATAGGTTTGGGACGAAATCGACGAGGATCGTTCTCCACAGAAAAAATTTTTATTCTGGAATGATTGTAACCGAAATCCAAAAAGTATGGAATACCATAAAAGGCTTTAGATTATAATTGAATAAAATAAAATATTGTTGTGTTGACTTTACATCACAAATTTTACGTCTTCTCGTCTCTATGACTACAGATCTTAGTGAGATTTCAAATAAAATATCTTGAAATATTAACGAATGGATTTTTCTTTTATTATAATAATAATATAATAGTTTGGCGCTACAGTCCTGTTTAGAACTTCGGCCGAGCTCTCTCACCATTTTGAGCTGTGCGTGTTATATTTGTACTCAAATTGGTGGAACCTACAGTTTATTGCCGAATCCGAACGGCGGGTGAGAGCTTTTCATAGGCAATGGTTTTACTCTCGTAAGTTTGCCATTTACTGCCGAGAGGTAGCGCGGTATAGAAAAATGTTTCTATGAAAAGATGTTGGTTAGCCCCAGTCCATGCTTGAACCGGGGACCTTTCGGCTCTTTTATATTTTTTTTTTTAAATCATCGCCAACTTGGCGAACTTATGGTGTGTGGTATTTTACGTAAAACACAAAGTAGCATTTTGTTAATTTGTCTTTTCTGAATGCAATTAAAATTCTAAATATGATGACGATTTTTAATAAAAAAAAAAGTATAATTCCTCGATAGTATAGTGGTAGTTTCCCAGTTGTAAAACAATAATGTATACAATGTATTTTAGAAACCGATATAAATCAAATTTTTAGTACAAATAGAACAAATAGAACAAATTTGTTTCGATATTATACAAAAAAGCAAAAGAAGTAGTAGTTCCATTAAATTGAAACAATTTCTGTAAACACTTAATAAATTCAATTCTATATGTACTTAAAATAATGTTTGCCTACATTTGTAAAATTGTTACACATTTAGATACTTACGATGATTCCTTTGAGATGCGCGAGCTCTCATCCGATTCATGTTGACGTCGTCTCTTGGCATCCGAGCGCGTATATTTGGTGCGTGGCCTGTAATATTAATCAGTATAAATTAAAAATATTTTATATTGACATCAAATATTGTATGTATTTTTAGAAAACTACTCACGGCGATGCAGCTTCTGCAGCAACTGTTGTATTTTCCTCAGAATCTACACGCCTACGCTTATCTCTATGGCTGGCCGATGATCTATCACGAGAATGATGACGTCTGCGTGTCCTTGGCATCTATAAGAAGTTATTAAAATTTATATTAATTTACATATAGTACTTAGAAGCGAAATGTATTTCGGGTTATGTAGTACAAAATTTAGTTTACTACAATTTAATAAATGTTTAAATGACTAACAGTCACGCAGGCTTTTTTTTTTGCAACACTCAAGGGCATATTTAACGCTTTTTTGTTTAGTTGTAACATTGATTTAAACGTAGTACAATGCGTGTAAAACGAGAATGTTATGTATACATTGAAAGCCAATTTTTAAACATCAGCTAATATTAACTGCTAATGTTAAACCAAATAAAGAGTATTGGAAGGAGTAACAAAATTGTGTTAGATACAAATAAAATTGTTTTTATAACTTTTTGTTTCAACTAAATATATAATGTCCAATTAATAAACTAAATCATATGCTATAAAATATTATAGTTTATACTAAATTTACCAAACACAAAATTTACCGAAAAATATAATAGATTTTTCAGGGTATTAAACATACATATTCAGTTTGCATATGATTTTAAAACTAGAATTTTCAATTTTGTTCATATTCACATTTGTATAAATCAAATAAATTTAGTATAAAAATGATTTAGAACTTTAAAATAAGTTTTAATATTTAAAAGGTCTAAAATACTATAGTGATTTTCAAAAGTACATTTTCATAATATACCAGTCATAATAAAACACGTGATAGCCGTTTATCAAAACTTGACGTGTTGGTAATTACATTTTACCGCGTGTATTTTACAAAAATATATGACGAGATTTGCAACGCTTAATGTAGCTTTGAACATATTATAAAATATATTGTTGTAACACGGTTTCATAATATTAATTATTAAAAGTATTAAGTACTTAAAAAAAGAATTGTTATAATGTGTTTATTCAAAAATGTTGATAAAAAAGAGTTATTTCTTTTAATTTAATCAGAAATTGAAGAGTTTAATGCAATAAAGAGTCAAGTCCATATTTTTTCGAAATTGAGTTTTTGAAGACATATGATAGCTATTTATATTTCGCGCAGTTTGATACCAAAATCATTCATATCCGAAGTATATACACTGAGATACTACGATTTTAAAAGTAAATTACGTAATATATCCGAATTAAAAACGAGTTGGGAAAGTTAGGTCACATGGATAAGTTCGGTCACATGGGGCGGATTTTTATAGTCGGTCGGGCCCGACTATGGAATACCCTACACCTTTGGTGGGGATATTAATGTGGGATATTTAATTGCATACCTTAATTTTAAAGATTTTAATTATGCTGAACCTCCCCACCCTCAGAATATTATTCACATATCAGAAATTTAGGTCTTATATCCCCATAAATTAAAAAAATTATATAAAAGTATAAAAAGCTAATAAAAAAAAATCGAAACATATAATTTGGCGGACAACGTCTATATTTAAAATTTTGAAAGGCTAATATTTCATAGATTTGATTTACGGATCAAATTTTCACTATGAAAACCTGGGGAATAATGAAAAAAAATGTAGGCGGATCACGCCCATTTTTGGACCACATATTTAAAGGTGAATTCTAACAATACCTTTTAAATTTTATAACTATACCTTGAATACTTTTCGAGTTATTAGTTCCGAAAGAGTTATATAAAAGTGACTTGTATGGGAGATGGGCGTGTCCGTTGACCGATTTGGCTCATTTTCAAACTCAGTTCCTACTTTTGGCTAAAATATATTGAGACGAAATTTCATCGCATTCTGATTAGTATTTCTCAAGTTATTCTGTATTCGGACAGCAAGACGGACAGACAGACGGACATGGCTAAACGGACTCGGGTAGTGATGCTGATCAAGAATATTTATACTTTTCCATACCGGACACGCCTCCTAAGGGGCGTTACAATATATGCACAAAGTTAATATACCCTGTACCTCATAGGTGTAGGGTATAAAAATAAAGTTGAAAATGTTTTACAGTTAAAATAGAAATATGTGTCTATGATGAATATGTGATTTTACACGCAAAAATCATTGGCATGAGAATGACATCGACAGGTGGTAATGCATCAGGTGGTAATGCATCTGAAGGTTAAAACGAATTTTAATATAAATTTAATTTAAATACAATAAAATGCTATTTTTGTATGAAACAAAATTATGTTACAATTTTTTGGGGCAAAAAAGATCAAATCCAGCAGTTTAAATTACGTTTTTAAGCCAAGTTACATGGAAAATGTTTTTTTTGCAAACCCAACAATACATACTTAGTTTATACGATTTAAACTTTTTAAAGCAAATAATCTTAAAATTGTTTATTTTTATTGGTTTTCCAGCTAAGTGAAAAAGTGGACTTAACCCTTTTTTGCACCAAACCCTACAATTAATATATATGTTTATAAATATTTGTATAATTTTGAAAAATATACTTTGTTTTATGTAAAAACATTTTATTATAATTTAATATTTTTGTTTTCGAGATCAAACAGTGATTTTCGAATTGCGTTGCAGAGTAACCTCTCAAGTAATGAATACTTCAAAACATCGATTTCATACGCGTTCTGCCAAAAATATTTTGTACAGTGAACACCAAAATTAATTTATTATTTCAAAATATGTCAGCACTGATGCATGATTCATGGTTCAGGCCTGTAAAATTCAGTCTAGAATTCATGCCTGCATTTTGTGTAATATTCTCAGTACTACAATTAGCTCAGAATTATTGAATTTTTGAATCAAACATGAAAACTGAGTTAGTTTTGAACAGTAGCGCGATTCCCCAACTCCGTATCGACAAAAATCGATATCGTTAACTACAATTATCGACAAATATTGATAAGAGGTATTCCGTACACAGTTCGCTATGATATTTATCGTCAGCTGTCATCGTTAAGAATTTACTGAAAATTGTCGATACGATAACGTTGAACATTTTTGGGTTTTTATCCAGCATACTTTTCAACGATTTAAACGATTTTTATTGTTAAAAATCTATACGAATTTATTTGTCTACATAAAATGAATTGAATGTTAGGGAATCACTTTTTTCATAATGATCGCTATCGCAAGCGACAATTGTTGGTAGATAGCGATAACGAATATTATCGTTATGGAGTTACGGAATCGCGCTACAGGTAATGAAAGGAAAATTTCATTATTAGCTGAATATAAAAAAACTAGATGTATACATTTTTGGAATGAAAACTAGAACACATTTCTTAAATATAATATAAAATCGAAAGCATGAATTGATTGGTATTGAAGGCTTTCAGGTCTCAATAAAGGTTTGAACAGACCCGATTTTTTCTGCTGTGATAAATGTAATTTAAATACAGAGGATATGATAAAAAAAAGGAATGATTTAATATGTATACAATGCCACGATGTATAAAATTTAATGAAATTTAAAAAATCCAGCAAGAATTGACATCAATGTTGAGAAATGACATCAATAGTGAATATAGGACATTGAAAACTTTGTGATTGATGAATATGTCTACAACTGTTTCATAAAGGACATTGCATTAAAGAGTTCTCACACAAATGTCATCATAGATATGTCAAGGATATTATGAACATATTGTCAATTAATGTATCATTAATGTAGCTTTCTGGGACAAGCAATAAATAACACACCAAATTGCCAAAGTTTTTCATATATCTGACTATCACCTGATGAAATGTCTTCGATGCTGTATCTATGAATGCCATGGCATGTCATGCATGAAGAGGTAGACATTTTTATGAAAATGTTATTAATACTTTCCAGGGCAAAAATGCTATCGGTCATCGATGGTCCTGACCTGCCATAGGTGATCATTTATGACATTACACACTGGGATATTAATGGTAATCTTACAGTCTTTACGTTATTCATACTATTTAAATTATTTTTATAAAATTTCATTATAAAAGTTATAATTTTTCTTGTATTATTTATAACTTTTAAAACTATTTAAATTATTTTACTTGAAATTTCTTAAAGTATATAAGTTGTAGTCCGAAGTCCCACTTGAGGTCCATATTGTTTTAGTCAAATGGCATTTCAACTTACAGAATACATTAATATTTATTAAAAGTATTGAATACAAATTTTGTTGATAACTGGAGCGTCTATTAAATTTTAGACAATGTTGTAAAATTTATTAGAATATTGACTATATCATGCGAAACTAAATATAACAAGGAGGAGGTGCCTGCTGCACAAATGCAAAAGTGTGCAACGAACGCACTACAGCATACGGAGAAAAAGAAATAAAAAATAAAACTCTGAAAATTATGAAAGCGTGTCAATAATTTCAACAGATATAATATGTAGGTACTTAAAATGTATTTTTATAAACTTTATTTAATTGCGTTTCATATAAATATTATAGACAAATGTGCAGCACCACAATAAAGGGAAAAATTTTGTATGTATGCATATCAAAGTTGTCTGATTAAAATAATCAAAAAGTTAAATTTTTAATCTAGGTTTAACCTTAGCTATTACCTCCTTTACTTATTAGTAGTACGTTGTTAAAATATATTAAGATGGAACAAAAACTTGTTTCGTCTGATGCTCAACGAGTGGAAATTGATTTTTATTTATTTTGTTTAACAGCTGCCTCTGAAAACTTTCAGTTTTAAAATTTGTAGATATTGTTTTTTGTTCAACCGCACGGCTGGTCTCACAAACGCACGTATTTTATGTAGAAATTTGCAAATTTCTTGAAAAATTGTCAGTAAATTGCGAAAACCTTTTGCGAAAAGTGGCAAAGTATCACGATTTTTTTTTACAAATCCACAGAAATGCTTTCTGCTGTCTGTCAAATTTGTGACGTAGAGAACATGAAGAAAGAGTCTTGCGCCGACAATTTTCAGCTGAATCGGCTAAAATGAGCATTTCATTTTGTGTGAAAAGATTGTACAACTAATTCCAGTTTTGTAAATTTATTTCATTTCATTAATCTGTAGAAAATATTATTACGATAGTAGATTTGCATTTCATAAATTTAATAATTAAAAGTTATTTACAATAATGTGAAAAATATGAGTTTTAGTTCAGTTTAAGTTTACTTATCAACTCAAATATTACATTTTAATGGTAAAAGTGAACAAAAATCCTGGGATTGAAATTTTCAACACGTGATAAAAATGATTTCTTTTCAGAGTACTCCTTGATGACAATATCACTACAAGACCTGGTTCATCCGCGAAACTTTCCAGCTGCACAGTTTTACCGACAAGAGTTTTTTAAATGCGACTTATGTTTATGCTTTATTTCAAAAATATTTATTACAGTTACTATTTTGAAAAGGCAGTATTAACTGTTTTTCCTGCTTTGATGGAATTAACATAGCTACGTTTTTTTCATAATTGAACTGGTTCAAATTTTATACGTAAAGCAAAAACAACAATTGAACCAACATGGCAGCTGGATCAATTCATTTTTTGTGGTTGTAAAAATTTTGTGGTTGTGAAATTAGCTTAAAAGTTTTCTGAGGTTTGCTACTGTTCAATAGATGTCGTCTTCATCTATTTTATTGACAGCTTTTTGAATTCTGCTGAAATTAGGGCTAGCAATTGGAATTTGTTTGGCATAAGAACACAAAAAATAATGTGGTATGAAACATATTTAATTACAAATAATTATAACCAATTACCATGTTTATATTTAGTCGCTTTTTTTAATTTTTTCAGAAAATTAAAACTTTAACGCAACAAATAAAATTTTGTCTGCGATCCCATATAAAATGTTTGTTGCTCAGAAACATTGTGGCGCCATCTATTTTGAAATAGTGAAAATATTAAGTTCAGTATAAGCGTTTTTTTTCACATTTGAGTTCACTCGCTTAGTTGAACTATGAAAAAAACGCAGCTAATATAATAAAAGTCAACATGAATTCTTACAAAAATATATTTTTATTTTTACAAAAAAAAAAAAAGAGAACAAAAGTTTCAGACGTCTATGGTTTCAGCCGTCTATGAACAGCCAACGCGGCAACGTTACAAATCTATTACAATCAAATAACATAGAATTCGAAGTGGCTGGAAAAATTCGAAATTACTAAATTGACAGTTCTTGCAACATTACAAATAGCGATGCCATATTTTTCATTTGTCAAACTGTAACAAAAAACGACACACAAAAAATTCCTATGGTAATATTAACAAAGATCCGGGCTATAGTAACAAATATTTGTTAATATACGGAAAAGAAAAAATATTTGTTATATTTACAAATATTTATAATTCCCTTATTTCATTGTTATATTAAAAAATTGTTTTATTTCTTTTTTAAAGTACTTTTGTTAAAGTAAATTTATATAATAAACGAATTTAATTTGTTAGATGAACAAATATATTCCGTTCGACAAACAAATTCATTTTGTTTCATAAACATTTTTTTTTTTTGTTTGAAAAATATATTTTTTTTTATAATAAGAAGGAAAACTTGTATGTAAATTTTCCTCCTATTATAAAATTACATGTGGTCAAAAATAAAGACTCTCAGTACTGTTGTTGAAAACATTAAATTTGTGTCCGGCAGGCAAAATCTAGTGTCACTTTAATTTTAACCACATATTACTCCATAATAAGGAGCTTAGGTGTGGTTAAAATCAATTCTTTCATACAAGATAATTCAAGTGCTGTTTTTCATTTTTTTTTTGTTATAATTATAATACACAGAAACTGCACTACATTATTGAAATCGCTGAAACAATAGAAAATAATAGCATAAATAATTCTCAAAAAATTGTAAAATAAACAAATGGCGTGTTGACATAACGAATATCTGTTTTGTTCATGTATCTGAGAATTATTTTAAATTGTTATATTAACAAATGCAGCCTTTATATTTACGAAAACCATTGTCCATTTGACAAATAATGATTTTGTTTTATTAACAAGTGTAAAACCATCTTTTTGCTTAAATACACAAATGAAAATATGTAAGATTTATAAGTATTTGTTAATATAACAAGTACACAAAAATGACTGCTACGGTTAACATAATTTTTGTGGAAAGAACAAAAAGATTTAAAAATCGTTGTTTAATAAACAACAACATGTTTAATGCAACAATGAGAAATTAGTAGCAGCGGTGTTAGCAAACATTTATTATGTAGATATATTAACAAAATTTTAAATATATGATAACGGCTGCAAATTTAAAATTTTGTATTTTTCATATTATCTGCATGTTATTTTTATTTACAATCCTGAGATTTCATATCGGGATTTTGGAAACTGATATTCTCCTTAACCCGAGATGGAAGCCCTAGTACGGACAATTTTAAAATTTTTCTAATATAAAGTAATACAATGTTATTTATACATCGTAGTGGCAAAAGTAAAAGTCAACAAGTACCTTTTTTGAAAACTCGAGTAATAGAGATTTTTGTATATTTTTCATAATTAAAAATAAATTATTCACAATATATCATTTTTAATTATGAAATATCTATTCTATGTACAATTGGTACTTCGTGCTAAACTTATGAATGTTAAAAATTATAATTGCAGACGTTATTAGTGAAAACAGTTAACTTTCGACCAAGAATCTTAATTTCTGTCTTTTGATTTGTATTAATGTTTTTGACAGCACTGAAGATAAGAAAAATCTAAAAATGGTAGTTTTAAATGTAGAAATTAAATTTCAAATTTCTACAAGTTTTGCAGCTTATGCTTTTTTTGTTTCAAATTAAAAAAAAAAACATTAAAAATCTCTTTAAACAATATATAGATTTTTAACGTTTTTTTTTCTGCTTTAAAACTACTAAACTTAAAAAAACACGATTTTCACAACATTATATGGCAGCAAAAAGAAATAAAATCGATGACTTCTACCATTTTCAAAATAAGAACAAAGCTAACATTTAAAGTATTGCAGCGACCTCATTTAATTAGAAAAAATGCAATTACAAAAATAACTAAGTACTTTCGATATAAATGCAAATCTCATAGATCTGGCAGCACTATACATAATAGAGAAATTATTTAATAGAATTATAGCTCGTGATTTCGAATTGGAAGGGGAGACGAAATTCATATAATCAATATTTCACAAACAGTATCACCTATGAACAGCACAAATAAATGAATAATGAATATAATCTTTGAATGCAACAGAAAGTGAAAATGAAGTTGGTTGTTAAGCACTTTATCAACTGTAGCAGCGGCCATGTTTAACAAACAAAAATTTACAGCCTCTATAAAGCAAAATAAACAAATTTTAAGATAAACAAATTTTTTAATTATTGCCACTTGTGGCGCCTACAACTTACCTCAGGCGGTGTTACTGATTGTTGTTGTGGTTGTGCGGCGGATGTGGCAGTGGCGACGACTGGATAAGTGAGCGCTAGAAAAGGCGAGGAAGGCTGATACAATTTACTCCACAAAGTATTCACTAAATTGGAGACGCGCTTCCAGGTCTTTATGGCCGGGTCCTGAATACGAATGTACATTGAGTGGATTTTGTTTTGATAGGCGCTTTGCGCTCTCTCCTCTTGAGATTACTTTTTGTTTTAGCTGCTTTTATTTTGAATATATTTTGTTTTGCTAATTATTACTGCGCGCCTTTTGCTGTAATTTTTCGCCAATGTTTGCGCGCTCTTTTGACAGCGTCTTCGTAATTTTATTGCTGTTTTTGTTGTAATGCGCTCTTTGCTGTCGAAGTGTCAAATCGTTGCAAGTGTGAAAGAAACGGCTGCTGTTTGAGAGCTGGTTCAGGTATTTGCTTAAATACAGCCAGTGCTGCCTAATCAAAAAAATTTCATAGAAAATTCAACTTGTATATATTAAATATTGTATACACCCACCTGCAAGAAAGAGACAACGCTAGGTACAGAAATCTTCTCGCAAGTTTTTAGTTTTTTTGCAAATGACAGCAACAAAAACCTAGATAAAATAACGCCAAAACAAGGCGCGAAAATGTTTAGCAAGTGTTTTCCAAATTAGCCGCTGTTTTTATTTCAATTATTTTTGTGTATTTACACTGAAAATTGCACTTAATGTCGATGGATTTTATTACACTCTTTTATCATTGTTTTTGTATGTCTTCTGTTTGTTTTATTTAGCCACTGAGCTATCACAATCAACCAATCACTCGTTCAGTGTTCTCATTTTACTCCGATATCATTTCATCTACTCCGGTAGTACCATTTTCTACTCCTTATAATTTTCAACTCCTACATCCTTTGAAAAAATTGTTTTTTTTTGGTAATTTGAGCAGAAAAATTGGTTAGTTCTCCAAATAAAATGACATTTTTATAATTGTTCTATTAACTATGGGGAGAATTGCACTTTACTGGTCGAAGAGAAAAAAAAATTGCCACCCCTTGTCTTTAAAAAAAAATTACAACTGTAGGTGTACCGGTTTTTGGTTTTTCAAGGTCACCAGGGGTCCGAGCGACTTTTTAACATTTTACTTCGGCCGGTAAAGTGCAATTCAGCCTAACTATGGCTGCATTCAGCGACCTCAGCAGTTGTGGAGCTGTTGAGCAATTTTGCTTGAATGGCATGCAACCCTCAACATGTTTAGTGAGCGGTCGCCATTTTCTCCAGCATAAATTTTTGCGCTACATTTGCGCTGCCTTTGTTATCGATGACATTTTAACTCAAATATTTATAAACAAAAATGGAATTTAGATTGGAAAATATGTTTTCAATCAATTAATGAGTTGTATGTAATTTTAATAAAATATTAATAATAAATTAATTTGTAAATTGACAGCTGTGATAGCGTTGCATTCAGTAACAGTGAGCGATTAGTTAATTAGTTTCGCAACTGCTGAGGTCGCTGAATGCAGCCTATGATCAATTACACTGTACGAAAAACTGCGACATTTTTAATTGAACTCCGATTGGTTTATATTTTGTGCTTCTCTACTGATAAAATGTGTAGTATAACTCCTCCAATAAAGTATATGTGGTAAAGTAGAATATAAAGTTTATACGCATATATACACTCTCAGAAATATATTGTCATATCCGACAATATTGTAACAATCTCGATGTTCAAAATAGATCTCATGATTAGATTGTCAAATTATTGTCAGCTTGACATTCTGATTGTTAATATTAAAAAAGTCATTAGATTGTTGATGATAACAATCGAAATTGTCAATTTTAAATACAAATAAGTTCGCAGTTTAAAAATTTAATAGTAAAATGTAAAATTAATTAATTAGTTAATTTACATCGACAACATATCACAATGCCTAATCCGTTCTTCTGTAAGGGCTTCTTTAACTTGTTTAAGGGCTTGTATTCTTCTTGCAGGGCGTTTCAGAGAAATCTGACGACGGATTGAATTTCGGAGTATAAGTATTGAGCCATCTGGTTGTTAAATAGTCCTGCTAAATACAATAATTAATAGATAATATTTATTCTAATAAGATTACTCACATTTTTTGATGAATAAAAGTTTTAAAAATAATTCAAAACAATTTATTGACAAATATGCCGAAGTCACAATACAGGGTTGCCACAAAATCACATTTTTATTAAATGACAATCCCATATTGTTAAAATGTAACAATATATTTCTGAGAGTGTATAGATAGCTCAATGAAACAACCCAATTTGCCATTGCACTGGATATTTACTTAAGAATGCTTTGAAATCAATCACAACTTTCAAATCGTAGAGTTGAGGTTTATGTTTGAAAAACCCTTAATCTATATTTAAGAATCATACCTTCTCAATAAAAACTGGTAGATTAACCTTCATGACTCCAAACGCTAATAGTTGGCGACGAGCTATTGATTTAGACATTTTTGTTCCTAATTTTTCGTTGCCATTTTTGGTAATGTTATTATCAAATCATTTTCAATTACAGAGTAACCGCTAATAATGGCACTTATTTTATATTTGAAACTGATTTGAAAAATATCCTAGACCTAGACCAAGGCAATTATGATAATTTTTTCAAATGTTCTTTATTATGATTATTAAATTTTTGAAATTGTAATTAAACTTTTCAAAAATGTTTAAATTTATTATAATAATTTAGAGTTTTAATTATAAAAAATAATTGATGTTTCGAAAATATTCTTGATTAAATTTTCGATATTTTATTTAGTTCACTTCTGTATTTCGAAAAAAAAATCGTCATCTGAATTTAAATATCATGTTACTTGAATTTGGAAACTTCTTAATTTGTGTAAAATAGCGTACATTTCTTCAAATAGTTATTCTTTTCGAAATACAGAAATAAAACAATAAATAAAAAAAAATATAATTTTTACAAACAAATTCAATTTTTATTAAAAAATTTAATTCGAAATAAAATTTGTATTTATAGTGAATATTTTAATGTTTATGGAAAATTTATTTTTTCCAGGACTAAAAGTGAAACGTTCAGGTCTTAAGTGGATTAGCAATTTTAACTTATTTGATTTCGTTTTTGTCGAACTAATGTTTATAAATGTTTCTTGTTTTCTAATAATATTTTTTCAATCAATATTTTTATGAAAACAAAATGTTTAAACCATATCTACAATATATTTGTGAATGTAAGTACGTATGTCTGTATGTTCCGAATAAACGTCTAAACGGCTGAACCGAATTGAATCAAATTTTGACACAATATGTTTGTTGGGTCTGGGAAGTGTACAGACTATATCTCGATGAGATTGATGGACTGGGCGTGGCATCTCCCATATAACCTACAAATTAAAAACACATTATATCAGCAATTAGGATAGCAAATTTAGTGAAATTTTGGTCAGCGTTATATTTAACCATTCTAAACGCTCTAACGGAATGTGGGCGGGATTGTACCACTGGGAGTGGCACCCCCCATAGAAGGTAGATTTTCCAGATGGTGTCTGTCAGCAGTTATTATAGTGCTATCAAGATATTTCACGTCAAGGTATCAACCACCTCAAATTTTTTAAACTCACCACACCAAAATGCACCACAACGAAACTCACCACACCAAAATTCACCACACTAAAACTCATCACACTAAAACTCACCACTCTAAATTCACCACACTAAAACTCACCACACTAGACTCCCTACACTAAAACTCACCACACTAAAATTCACCACACTAAAACTCACCAGATATAAATAAAAAATTTTATAATAATAAAATCACTTATCCTTGCATTTACAAAATCTTGGCACGAGTCGTGCACGGGTCCAGCTAGTTTGATATATTATTTTTTCACTAATTGTCTATATTTTAAATCAATAATAACACTGCTCGACAAAATTCAAAATTTTGCGTGGTACAGTAAAACTTGCAGCAAATATTGGATGGTGCTGACTCCGTAAATGGCATCAGTTTTGTCAAATTGGCTCTTGTCCATTTTTAAATTTTCCATTATTTTGGTTTTTTTTTTATTTTTAAAATTCCAACAAAAGAAAAGACAGAAATTATCTTTTCGTCATTAGACGCAGAAAACCCATCGGTATAATAAAAAAAAAAATTGAAATTTTAAAAATAATATAATTTCAATGTAGTTTTTTCATTCCAAAATTCATTAAAAGCGTCCTGTGGTTCTGGATTTTATAGGAGTTTTCTTATTTTAATATGTTTAATTCAGAAAAGGATATTATCGGCATTTTTGGGCAAACATTTTTTTTCTCGGATTTGCGTCTGTCAATTTCAATATATTTAGTAAAAACCGACTGAAAGATCATTTTATCGTTATAAAATGAAAAAAGTTTTATATCGCTATGGCACATATTAGTTACTACTACATATTAGTTACTATTAGTTACTATGATATAGTTACTACAAGTAAATACATTAATATGACTTTTCCAGTCGGTATAAAATGTAGCAATAGTAATTATTTAATACTAAATACTATTGTTTTAATAGTTTTAATCATTATTTAAGCATGTTACTTATTAAGAGAAATAAAAAATACATCAAATACCTCTTATGGCATCGGACTTTAGACTAAATATAACCATGCTAAATTATTGGATACTACACGCTGCAAAAAAAAAGGGCTGTCCCAAACATAATTTTGCAGGCATTAACATGTATGTTTGGAATTTTATGTAAACATAATATATAATTGACTGATAAATCATTTGTAAACAGGTTTGTATTGAGGCTTGAACAGTGTTGTAATGAGCTCTGACTTCCATTATAATATCACGGCAACATTTTAATGTTGCCCATTAAAATGTGTGTATGTTCTAATGGAAACATAATAATTACTACAACCAAACAAAATAAATATTTGAACCGAAACATAATTATGTTCAAATTAAAACATGATTTTGAACGACCTGAATATAAATATGTTTCCAGTGAAACATATCAGTTGTTTCAGTACAAAAAGTATGTTTGCATAGAAATATATTTAAATATTTTTGGAAAAAAATTCTGAAAATAAAATAAAAATAAAATGTTGTTTTTTTTATTTATTTTTATTAAAAATCTTTAAACATTGACAGTGGAAAATTATAATAATAAAATTCATATACATATTTTTAAATGCATTAATAAATAATTGGTTTAAAACTGCAAGTACAAGTGACAGCAGCAATGAATGCACAGTTGCACCAGCAGACGCTAAACCAGACGATCCAGGCTCGCTTTATATTTGGTACAGTTACAGTTGGTCTCAGTACAGCACATAGCGTAGGCAAGGAATTCACGGAGGCTTTTGTAAAAAAACATGCCAAATTCTGTTTGAAAATCGAAACACAGATTTTTATTTGTGTTTTTTTCACATTAGTTTCAGAAATTATATACTGCGCTATATTATACTCTGTTACTATTAGTACTTTTTATAACACAATTTATATATTTATTTAATTTACAAATAACAAAATTATTACCGACGCGAACACGTTTTCTCAACGAACAACAAAAGACACGTACGCAGAAAATGCCGATCAACGAGTGTCAACTTCATATACAAGAATTCATTTTTTGTTTGTTTTCAAACATCAATATGTTTAAAATGACCCTACACATACTTCAAACGACGACAAAAGAGACGTAGGTAGAAAATTCTGCTCAACCAGTGCCAACTTCGTATACAAGAAGAATGTTGCAAGAATACTTTTATTTAAATCCAATTTATTTTTTGTTTGTTTTTAAACATCAATATTTTCAAACGATGGCAAAAGATGGCAAAAGATGGCGTAGGTAGGAAATGCTGCACAACGTTGCCAACTTCGTCAGTCGATAAATTATCGAATTAAGACGAGCGTTGCGAACAAACGTTGTATTTAAATTTGATTAGCATTTTCTGTGTTTTGAAACATAGTTTTAACCAAGTAAATTGCCAAGAAACAGTTTATTCAAATGCAATTAAAATGTTATGTTGGTATTGTAACATATGTATGGTAAATTTGACAGATTCTGCTGGACAATATAATAATGTTTACACGTGAGCAAAAATAAATTCAATTTCGATTATAATTTAATTACACTTCATTCCTAATACATATATCATAATTTCGTATTACTTGTTAATTACACTCAAACATATTCAAGCAAATCTTTTATATCCGTGTAAAGAGTGTAAAGAGTATAATCTATTGTAACGAGGTATGTAAAATGTATGATATTGTTTTTGTGTATTTAAATTTTGATAATTTAATAAAATATATATTATGCATTAAAGCAACTAATATTCTATTCGTTTTAATTTATGATCAGGAACCATAAAAATATAAATACACATCAATCAATACTAATAGGTCGTACTATTATATTTAACATTTAATTATATTAAAATGAATTCTACAAACAAATTATCTTATATATTGTTTGAATATTATTGTAGTAATCGTATGCATCCTATTGACCAATTTTAATAGTAGAAACCATTGTTTTGCTACTTATTCAAATATTATTAATTTACCAGGTCCTTTTACTGAGTGCACGACGTATATTAGCGAAGTTTTGAATATTCGGAAGGAAGGAAGTTGTGAATATCGCATCGTAAGAGTTTAGTATTGAATGAAATTATTTTTGAAAATTTGAAGTCCATATTGACTATAAAGAATTCGGGTCCAATTAGGTTTCAAATGTATTGCATACCAAATAACGCATTCATATATCCGGTACATCTCTTTAAAGAATCGCGCTGTCATTTTGACGTCTAGCATAAACGTCAAATAACGTCTGCGTCTGTTGAATAATTAAATAACAGCTCTCCTATGTAAACATTTGATCGTGTTGATCGTGTTATTATTTAAGAGTTGATCAAAAACAAAGTGATTTTTATATTGTTAAGCAACAGTTTTATTTTATAATTATTATTAAATTAATTTGTTTGCTGTTATTTTGAGAAACACCTCACACAACGCGTCGTGTTTGTATATAAAATCTAAAAATACTTGGAAAATTGTGTCTGATCTAATATTGTGCAGTGCTAGGCTATCAAAAATATTATGCAAAATTTATTTTGTTTTCTATTTTGTAAGTAATCGAATATACACTAAAATAATAATATTTTTCAAAAAGAAATAAAACAACTAATTGCTACAGTCATTTAGTTGAGAATACATTTGAACTTTGCTGGCGGTTGATTTTTCCCGAGGGGTGGAGCGTTTCACAAGGCAAATATGTAAACATTTACTAGGCATCGCATCTTCTAAGACCCAGTGGTTCACTCACTGTGTCACATGTGAGTTCATTTTCTATCTGACACGAACATGCGCAGAATGTCGTAATTTATTAGTTAGTGCAAATATAAAGTGCAAAAGCCATCGCAGATTATTTACGAAATTTTCGAAAAGAGTTTCGAAAATATTATTTAAAATAAAAAAAATCTTTTGACTAATTTAGAATAATTTTTAACAGAGATATAACAATAAAAGGAACATTTACGATATTTTCGTGTATTTTTACTTTTACCCGTATACGATATGTATACAGATCTTTGAAAATTTTAAAACAAGTATTTTTGAAATTTCTGGTAAAATAAAATGGGGATTCGTGTGTGAAGATTTGGTATAGCGTATATTTCGTATTAAGGGTGTGTGTGCGAGTTCGACTGAATCGGTAATGCAGCGTTTACTTTTCAATTTACCAAATTTTCGAGCAAACTAAATTGAACTAAATTGAAATACAGCAAACAAACATAAGATAATCGATTTATTGTTGACTTTAAAATGTACCGGTTACCGAATGGCGATCGAATGAAAACCCGTACAATTTAGTTAAGTCAGTAATTTAGCCGAACTCGCACATACCCTTCAGGATTCAAAAATTCTTGTTAAACGCTATATGGGCCCGAGTATATAAAATATATCAACTTAATGTCAGTTTAACTTGTCTTTTGGTGCAGTTTGGACAATCAGGAGTATTTTTCGGAACAATTTCTAATAGCGGAAAAATCAGAAATAACATAATATCCAAACAAAATACGTATCTGTATTTTGACGTAAACAATAGGAAATTCATTAATTAAGTTACATTGTGAAATAAATATACAAATATTAATGAAATAATATATTTATTAAATACAAATTGGTCATTAGCTAGTGATATATAATATAAATAAACGAGTTGGGAAAGTTAGGTCACCTGGGTAAGTTCGGTCACATGGGGTGGATTTTTATAGTCGGGCGGGCCCGACTATGGAATACCCTACACCTTTGGTGGGGATATTAATGTGGGATATTTAATTGCATACCTTAATTTTAAAGTTTTTAATTATGCTGAACCTCCCCACCCTCAGAATATTATTCATATATCAGAAATTTACGTCTTATATCCCCATAAATTAAAAAATTTATATAAAAGTATAAACAACTATAAAAAAATTGAAAAATATAATTGGGCGGACCACGCCTATATTTAGAATTTTGAATGGCTAATATTTCATAGATTAGATTTTAATAATTTACGGATCAAATTTCCATTATGAAATCCCGGGAAATAATGAAAAAAAAAGTGGGCGGATCACGCCCATTTTTAAAAGGTATTGAATTCTAACAATACCTTTTAAATTTTATAACTATACCTTGAATACTTTTCGAGTTATTAGTTCCGAAAGAGTTATATAAAAGTGACTTGTATGGGAGGTGGGCGTGTCCGTTGACCGATTTGGCTCATTTTCAAACTCAGTTCCTACTTTTGGCTAAAATATATCATCGCATTCTGATCAGTATTTCTCAAGTTATTCTGTATTCGGACAGCAAGACAGCAAGACGGACAGACAGACAGACAGACAGACAGACAGACAGACAGACGGACATGGCTAAACGGACTCGGGTAGTGATGCTGATCAAGAATATATATACTTTTCCATACCGGACACGCCTTCTAAGGGGCGTTACAATATATGCACAATGTTAATATACCCTGTACCTCATAGGTGTAGGGTATAAAAATATGTAACCATATGTGGCAATAGAAATAGTTTTATTATTTATTGGTTATGAGGAAATAAAAAATAAATGCATGCATATACATGTATCTTTTCATAGTGTTTTGTTTTTTCAGGGAACAAGAATTAGTAGATATACGTCTAAATTGTGTGTTATATACATAAATAACTTTGTTATAATAAAATTTCAATTGGAGTTTAGTAAACCTCATACTTACAGACTACGAGGTTGCGACAAACTCATGCTCACCAATTTGGAGGTTGTCACCACCTCATGATCACCGATTTGGAGGTAACCACAACCTCATGTTCAACGATTAGGAGGTTGGCACAACCTCATGATCACCGACTTGTAGGTTGCCACAACCTCATCTTCACCGATTTGGAGGTTGTCCCAACCGAATTAGGAGGTTGTTGCAACTAACACATCAGTTGTTGCCACTTACATATCAGTTGTTGCCATAACCGAATGATTTGGTAAGGCAATTTGTGAATTTGTAAAATAAAAAATGGGTTCCGTTCCTACCTACTCACTGTTGCAGTCGTCCGTCGTGTATTCGCATAAACTTCATATACTTTAAATGTGCATAAAACGAAGACACCGTACAGTTTTTGTATGATGTAGACATCAAATTTTTAGTACAATATGTTGGAAATTATGTTAAATAAATACACATCTATTTAAAAACGATCAAAATGTAAAACTAAATTTTTTTCAACACAAAGACATAATTTACTACATTAGAGTATTTTGCAAAAACAAAATAAGAAAGATAATAGAATTATAAATCTAATTTAACATAATAGAAATACCCTTATTTAATTGAGAAAAACCTTAGATTTGTCTTAAACTTGATATTTTTTACATTTGATTGGTCATAACTTTAGTCAGATCCAACCGAATTTCATTCGGTTTATTTTAAAATATTATCAGCAGTATTCCAAATGTAATACAAAAGAAATCAGACAGTAAATTCAAACTGCTAAGACGCCAAAGTTCCTAATATATAGAAAAACACGACAATTTCAGTTTTTGCGTAATAACTCAAAAACTTTAGGCAATATCAAAAAACTGATTATGAGGTCTAGATAATAATCTTAAAGTACATCGGAAAATCATACTGAAATCACGGTTTTTGGTTGTGCTATATTTATTGCCCAAAATACCCTAGTGCAGTGAAATTTGCAACCATTTTGGATTAAATTTTGGTCACTGATTCCAAAAAAATTATCAAATGAATTCTAGTTTTTGAATATATATATATATATCTCACAAATCATTTTCTAATAATTCTGTTTTGTTTTTTGTCTTTTTTTACAAAATTTATATTTTTTTTACAAAATTTGTATTATTTTACAAAGTATTGACATTTTTTTTCTTTTTATATTTTTTCTTTTTTATTTTTTTCGCATTAAAATTATCAAAATGACAAATGAGTTATATCTCAAAAACTAAAAGTCAATTTTTCTAAACTGACTACACCAATTTAAAAATTTTAATTATTATTTTTTTTTTGTTTAGTCTTTGTATTTAATAAATATAACTTTAATAAAAATTTATCAATATTGCTTACCACAAATTCGAAGTTAAACTCTTCCATGTGTGTGCTTCCATTTCCGCAACGCATTTCTGTGTGTGTGTGTGCGCGCAATTTCGAACTGGCGGAAATTCTCTTAAATAACGGTAAAACGAAAATGGAAAATTCAGTTAGAATTCAGTTGTCATCGTGTGTGGTACGTTTTGAAGGTTCTAAACAACGCATCAAATTTCTACAAATATTAGAGAAAAATAATTTAATTAAATTATTAAAAATACAAAAAAAAGAACAAACAATCTGCCACCGCCAGCGTGCTATGTAAATGATTTACGAACAATTCTAAATACGAAATTATAAAAAAATAACAAAATAGAAAATAGAAAATAAAAATAAAAATAAAAAACAAATAAAAATAAAAATACAAAATTTGTATAAAAAAAAATAAACAATTATGTATTTTTTAGAATAACACTGTAAATTACAACAAATTTTATTACTTAATCGCATAAATTGTGCAAAATTTACTTCCGTGCGAGGCGCTAAAAAAAATCGAAATTTTCGTAAAACAAAAAAATCAACGTGAAAAATTTTCACTTGCCAAAAACTTGTGCTTCATCATACACACTGACACACATACACACACGCAAAAACAAACATACAACTTCCAACCACCACTTCCAACCTCGTCGCAATAGCCTATAGCCTTGCCAGTGACTGACAAACAGACGGACGAACAAACGGACAGACGGACACACTAAGTTTGTGCGTGTGTATTGCGAACAAAAGGCGCGCGTATTAACCGAGAACCGAACTGAACTAAAAAGAACAGAACAAAACGAAACGAAACGGAAGCAAAAAGTAGAAAGTGTGGCAAAAATTACGGTTACGAGGGCGAGGACATCAGTCGCATCAGTGGCAGTGCCAGCAGCAGTTCGTCGCATGTGACTCGTGTCGTGTCGTGTAGTCTATGTGTTTTAGTGCGTGTGTGTGTCAAATAAAATAAAATACAACCTAAACTAATACATAAAATAAGTCTAACCAAAAAATAACAATAAAATTAACCATAAAAATAAATCGCTGTAAAACAACAACTACAAAAAATAACTAATAACAAAACGCATATTGAATATGAACATTAATAGTTGCATACTTTGCGGATACGACGTGACATCCGCTTGAGCAAAAGTTGCTGCTCTAGTAGCTGCTGCTGAAAGTCAAAAGTGAGTAGCATCAGCTTGCTTGCTTACTTGCTTCCTTCCAAACCCCACCCACTTTCATCTGTTCTTTTTTTTTTTCATACATCATCGTGCCGCACACATTTTCTTCTTATTCTGCTCATTAATTTTCTTTCATTGAATTTCGAATAAATGAATTTTCGAACAATTCTCGTTTTCCTCTTTGGCTTTGGCTGTGTGTCACTGTGTCATACATACTCTCAATCGCAATCTCACGCTCTCTTTCTCACACACTCTCTCTGATTTATTTTTGCCATTTTCATTCTTCCATGGCGCAACATCACCGACCGACCACCCGACTACTATGACGACGACGACATTGCCCTGAATAATAGAACCGAATTTAGCACGTGCTACTTTCGAATTTGTTACATAAACATTGAAAATGGTTTTTATAGGCCGTTGAAAGACAGACAGCGCCATCTATACATAGATGGTACCACGTTCTACCGCAGTGTCTCTAAAATGATTGTCTTAAGTACTTTTTAAATAAAATTCTATATAGCTTTTGTCTGAAATGAAAAGCGCAAACACTGCAATGTTATTTGGTAAACATAAAATTATTTATTATTCACTGTTCCAATAACATTTTTGTTCAAATACCCTTGTAGACCATAGACCACATTACAATCTCAACCCATCAAGTATCACGTTATTCGTGTCTGTGTTACTCATGACATGAATATGGTTCCTAATTTACAAGTTCATTGAGTAGTAAAGTTTTTTTTTTATTATAAATTACAAAGTTTTTATTATAAACATTATATTGTATGCTGTCGTTGTGAAGCTCCATTTTGAGAGATTTAAATTTTTTATTGATATTTTCATTTTACTTTAATGGTTTTTTATACATGCGATTATACGTGTTTAATGGTACTTACATAATAAAAAATAATGGATTTCTAAATATATGTGTGCAAATCTCGAAGTATTTTCAAAGACAAATAAAGTCAATATATCTTAATAGTCGCACATAATCTATTCTGCAGGCAACATATTATGTTTGCAAGAAAATAATTTTAATTTCTAAATTTTTAAAATAAATATGTTTATACTAATATATAACAATAAGTTATGAAATATATATTTTTTAAACATTTTGATATAAAAGTAAAACCAAATTAAAGTCAAATATTTATGTTTGCAAAAATTAACCTTTTAAAGCCTGACTTTTTTTTAAACGAACTCGCGATTCTGAACAAAGTTTGTTCTATGACTTTGCTCATAGGTGATACTATTCCATGCAAAGCCACAGAGCATACGGACTTCAAAATTGAAAAAGCTAATTTTGTAAAATAAAAACAAATTATAAGTCAGAATATTTCAGATTGCAAAAATTAACCATTTGAGATCTGCCTTTTTTTTTTAGCTGAACAAATATATGTTATAGAACTCGCGATTCTTAGCAACGTTTGTTTTACGACTTTGCTTATAGGTGATACTTATCTGAATCAGCTCAAAAATACATAGTGGATCCTTGCGGAACCACTGGACACCCGGACTACAAATTTGAAAAAAAATCATTCATTTTTTACATTTGGTTCTTCTATTGTAAAATAAAATATAATAAGGGGATTCATATCAGCACTGTAAATTTATCATCTCGTAAAAAAATAAAATACGCGTAGCTCGACATGAACGCACTTTTATCAGGCTTCGCGTAAACTATTTTATAAAATTTTGGTTGTACTCTAATTTTTAGTTACATCATTTCACAACGCAATTCAATGAAAACACTTTTGCAACAAAACTTAATTTTATTGACAACTAACGAATAATAGAAGAAAATATTCAAGAAATTTTATTTACGTTATTTTCACATAAAAATCGAGTTGAGCATAAAATATTCTCATACAATTTTTGCGTAAATTTCTACTATTTACGGGATTTCCAGAAATTACGAGGTTTACGCGCTTGATATGATTCACCTTAATGTAAATAAGATAAAATTTTCCATTGATCCTCGTTAAAAGCGCCGCAGGCGTTTTTTTTTTTTTGAAATTTCTCTGTTTGAATTTCTCTGTTTGAAATATATTGAAAAAAGGTTCGAACTTCTTTGATCCTGCCAAAAATGTTGTCTGGGGTATATACAATGGAGTATATTTCTAACACTAGAGACAAAATTATAAAACAGATCTAACAATCATCCAAAATTGTTGCAACTTTTTATGTTCGCAAAATCGTACGATATCGAATTAGTTCTTGTACCAATATCAAAGGCCAAATCGTACTAAAACTGCATATGTCCTTTTTTTTTTTTGAAACTATAATAAAAACGATTCTGGATTAATATTGCATCAAATTGTACAAATATATAGAGATATATTTCAAAAACATTGCGATGTGGAAAATGTTTAAATATCCTAACACAAAATTTAACTCTACTAAAATTACGAAATTTTAAAAATTAGCAACGAGATCGGATTTTTATTATCCCAGTTAGTTCGAGAAAACTTCGAGGCATAAATCACTTCTTACCAAATTTTTAAACTTTGGACCACTGTATCTCTGGAGAGGGTGAGTCTTGAACTCCGGTAGATTTGGTGTGAAATGTCTCTAATACAAAAAGTTTTACTTACTAAAATAAAATGTTAAAATGAATTCAATTCCAATTTGTACAATGCAAGACTCTTGTCCCCAAATTTTTGATTCTTGTTTTATTCTGATTGCGCCTTTATTTGATACTGGAGCTGATTCTGAAAATGGTTTTGTTAAATACTGTCCAGTTTTTAAGATTTTTAAGTTTTAATTATTTTTTTCTCCTTTTATTTTTAATAGTCGAACCAAAAACAATAATGTAATTTTCTCTTCGGTGTTAGATGTACAAAAAATACGCTACCATATATTTTTTATAAATGCCGGTGAACTATAGCCAAGAGAAATTCAAACTTTACATTAAATTTAAAATTTTATAAATAAAAAACAATATTACTTGATGAAAAAAGGTAAACATTATTGTTATGCCATTTGTGCAACGTTATTTTTAATATTTAAAATGAAAATTAGGAAAATAAAAAAATATTTATTTTTTTAATAAATTAATAAGTTTTTAACCAAGATTAGTAATTTAATTTAATATCAGTTTAAAGCTTGAAAAAAAGTTAAAAAGTCTTCGCGGGCCGCAGAGAAATGTTGCCGGGCCGCATGCGGCCCGCGGGCCACGTGTTTGACATGCCTGCTATATAATAATATATAGTAATAACTATATAATAATATATAATAATAACGTATACGTGAGATTTGTGTCGAAAGTAAACACCGCCCAGGTATTTTTTGTATTTATGAATACCATTTGGACATTGAATGATTTCCATAACCTTTTCATATATATTAGATCACTCCATGGTTGGTAAATTCGCGGGAGTTTTACCATTGACTAAGAGATATGGCGTCACTCCGGTAATTGTTGACGACATATTTAAAACCTTATAACCAAACACTTATTCTGTTCCAAAATCAGGAGTTCATTCGAACTGCTAGTGCGTGACGGTTCCGCAAAATACCAACCAAAAATTCGAAAAATATCACTAAAATAAAATAATACATTTCTTTTAAACACTCACTATAGCTTCTAGATACTAGAGGGATCACTAAAATATTTTTTCTGCTTTGATTTCTACTAATTCACTACAATAATATAGTGCGCAATTTTACAAAAATGTAAACATTTTTTAAAAGTACTCTCAGGCAGCTCAGTCGGATTCGGATTTTATTTTTTGGGAAATGGTTGTAATATATGTTTTAATAATTTATTATAATTCTTATTTGAGAAATAAAAAAAAATCATGTAAAATAAAGGTTTGATGGAGACCTTCTGTATTGTCAGTCATGCTTAACAAAACAATAAATCGATAAATGGACTTCGGATTTGTGTTTCTCATATCAAAATTACCCTGAAACCGAAGGTTTAAGGGTTCATTAATTAAAAAAAGGAAAGAATATAAAATATATATCACCCTGAAAAGGACTCAAAATTAATCCATAAGTCCGACTAGCATATTTTACTTTTCAGTGATATGATACTTTAATATTTCAATATTTTTTATTTTAAGACTTAATTTTAACCCCGTAGAATTACACGCAAAGTAATACAACATGTAATACAATGTAATGCAGAGAGGTATTAAAAACTTTTTTTTAATCTTTTAAGATTATTACAATTTAATCTTCCTTTGATAGTGTCATCCATACATTCCAAAAATGTTAAAAAAATAACACAATATTTTTTTACCTCGTAGGATATAAAATTATAATAGTGTTTTGAAAAACTGCTACAAATATTTAAAAGTAAATCTAAAACTTTGATAGTCTTAAGCACGAATCACACGATTGACTAAATAACATCAATTTCAGTTTGTATCAATTCAAAAATTGATATATGTTGTTGATGCTTGAGTCGTCAACAAAAATTGACTCAATTTGGTTGATGCTTTTTCAAATTTTGTATTGAAACTGACACAAAAATAGAAATTTTAAACAAAATTGTGTTGATTGTTGATGCTTTGCATCAATTGTATGATTCTAGCTTAAGTTAGAGACGATTCGTATTCTAGAGCACATATATTGTATATTCAACATTTTACGAATTTAGCATTTAAAATTACATGGTCAAGACCTGTCAAATCAAAAATAATGTTTGGATATCAACGTATCAAAATACGCTTAGAATCACATATCAAAGTCTTCATATCAAAATTTTCTATTCAGTTTCGTGTATTAAAATGTCATTATTTCTATAATAAGAACATTTACAAGAACACCTACTTTCAAACTTGCATTGATACTTATTGGAAGAGAAGTTTGATTACCGAGTCTTTCAGATACATTTGACAAAACACTTTGATAAAAATTACAAAAAGATTTGCAGTGGATATCTATGCTAAGCGAACAAATATCGACTGATGACTCTTGTATCCTTGATATCAAATTTTAACAGTATAAATATATTTTAATTTGATTTATATATTTGTAGCTGTTATCTATAGTAAAAATTTTCTCGAGTATTTAACACGAGTACTGTTATCTAGTTATTACTCTAAATTAACTGAGTTTTACTTACACACATTTTAGTTATAAAATTCCGCAATGTCAATAAATTGAGTTAAATTATTTAATATCCCTATGTATGACGTAAGTTTGGAAGATGTACAATTTTCACAAGACAGTCGAGAAATATTGCAAACAAAGTGGTTTCTACTCTAAACCAAATCATGCAAATATTCAAAAATTCTTGCGGGAATAAATTAAACACATTTATGTGTAGTATATTCTATAAATAAACATGTCTTTTTAAAACATGCATATTTCAATTTCTTTAAACCACACCACACCACACCACATTACAGAAGCACGCACGCATTTTTATCAAACCACTCATGCATACGAACCATTCATTGTTATCCTTTTAGTTCTCCTTTTCGTTCGTTTGCGCCCCCCATTTTAATCAGACAAACAACATCTTCGAATTAAAATAATTTTCTTCATAACGAGTGACAAACTTTTATCGTTTGTGATTGTTGTATCCCTTCGATTTTTGCAACAGCATCGGAAATTTTGAAGTTGGTTTTGTTATCTGTTTTTTTTTTTTTTTGTCTTCTAAACAACTTGGTTTCTACGCCACCATCTACATTTCCGGCGTGTTCATTTCGACGAGTGTTGTTTTTGTGATTGTGCCTTCTTGGTTTCTATTTGAATATTTTACGTTGACACAGACAAAATCAATCTAAATTGCCTGCTCAATCAGGACGAGGGGTGTCAAAAGCGCTCAATGGGCTCAATTCCATTTGGAAACCTAATGAAAATAAAAAAAAATAAATAAAACAAAAGATTTGTTGAAACAAAAATAAAATCATAGTCATTGGCGCATTAAATGGAGCGTGTTAAACGCGTCTCTACGGATACGGATGCGGTATTCGGCGGAAATCTGGCCCAATAAATTGATTTAAATGATGAATTGAATTATTGTCGAATATATTTCTATGGTTTTATGCTATAATTGATGATTGCCAAAATGTAATCATCATTTTTGGGAAAATATCAATTACTATTAATTAAAATGGAAAATTTGAGTAGATGATTTTATTCAATTCATTTAAATGTATTTAAAATGTACCTACGCTCTAATAACACTGAAATAAAAAAATCAAATTAAGGGTATCCCAAACATCAAACTATAGAATTCAAGCGCACACTTTATATATCAAGATATTTGAATCTGGGACTAAAAAGATTTTTTTCTTTTCAAACTAAAGGAGGTCTTTGAAATGAGAAATTTAAAAAGAACATAATGGCTTCCGAAATTTTAGTAAAGATGCTTTTAAGAGCCTTAAAATTCTCATATTTTAATACTCCCAAAACAGTTTGAGACTTCGTAAAATCTAGTTTTCAAAAAATAATTAAAATTAAGGTGTCATTTGAAAGGTATTAAGATGACTCAAGTTCCGACATCGTTACGAGAACAATGCGAGAAGAAGAATTCACACGAAATCGGACATTATAACGTAGCGATAACGAGCGGTAAATTGGAGGTTAATATCGATGCGTTCTGTCGGATTTCTCGGTGCGAGAAACTTTTGAAATTGGAACGATATCGAACCAGTTGAGAAGGTTAGATCACATGGGAAATTTCAAAGTAGGGACATTTTATAGTAGGTGTTATTATAATAGTTAGCATTATCAAAATTATAGTCGGTCTAAGCCGACTATAAATACCCTACACATATGTGTGGTTACCATTCAAAGTTGTATATAGGTCACCAGGGTATACGAAACTACAAACTTTCAATCGCTGAAGAATTTCCATTCATTTGATACCCATATTTACATATGGGTAGGTGTACCGTAATTCGATTTTTTTTTTTTTGGAACCACAAGTCGTTTCGCGGGAGAACATTATGTTCATGTATTTGAGCATGAAGTCAACCAAAAAAAGTTTACCTGAACACGTATACAGTAAAATTCACCAGTAGATGTGTTTTATATGATAAATTTGAACATAAGTGGTCGGTTCACAGGTCATAATGGACTGATCATGCCCATTTTCACTGACAGACAGCGTAGATATATAAGTAATCTAAATTAGGAGTTTCATTTATTTAGCTCTTCTAATTTTTCTGTAATCGTGATTTCAACAGACAGACAGACAGGCGGACATCGCTAAATCGACTCAGGAGGTCATGCTGATCAAGAATATATATACTTTTCCATACCGGAGATGCTTCCTTCTGGGTGTTACAAACGGCGTACCAAACAATGGTAAGTGTTCGAGGGAGACACATGGCCTGATTCCACCAGGTCGTGTGTTCTCTCGTTCTACTCGGGCATCGAACCAAGCCCACCCCTTCGTAGTCCACTCGGCTCTCAACAGAACCACGCATTATAGAGAGAATTCGTTCTTCAGTCGCACGATTCCTTTGTGGAACAATCTCCCTGCGTCTGTTTTTCCCGACATTTTTGATATTGGCAAATTCAAAACAAATATTCACCGACACTACCTCATCTTTCTTCCCTTCCTCAAACCCTAATCCTTTCCTACGATCAACACTGTGCTTTGCATAAATAGGGGGCATACCCTTTCACTCTTAGTGTAGGGTATAAAAATAAAATGATTAAAGTTCGATATTGCTTCGAAAAATATCACATACCTTGTCAAAGAATTTAAATGTACGAGAAATTTTTTAGATCTAACTTTTTTATCGAAGCTATTTGAGAAAAATTCGAGAAAAACTGTGGCAGACGTGGACCATATTAATTACATAAATAGTTTAGCAATACTTTCCTAAAGAACTTAGGACGAGCTCTCTCGACCTACAGTTTTAATGCCGAATTCGAACGGCGGAGGTAATAGTTTTTTTAATGGGCTCTCGGAGGTTTACTGTTGTCTGCTGAGAGCTACGCGATAGACAAATGTTTTCCATGAAAAGATGTTGTTAGTCCCTGCTCAGATTTTAACATGAGATCTTTCGGCTCGCAGTCCAACGCACTTACCTCTGAGCTACATATTAAGCCACCAAAGGTCCCAACTTTTAAATTTATCTTAGTTTAATAGGAACACAATTTACCAATCTTCAATTATTTCTGAGAAGTTATAACAAATCCGTTCGTTGGTTATAAATGTTTTAACGAGTAGTTAATGAGAGCTTCCAAATAACTCCAAGTATTTTTGAGTATTATGCGTAATATCCGAAAAAGTCTTAAAAGCGATTAGTATTTTTTCTGAGAGCTCATTAAACTTTACAAAATAGGTATCCTTTATGACTACATTAGAGCGTTTCTAAATTGCTTCTAAATTATCACGAAATTTCAAATGCTATTTTTTTTTAAACTTTACGTTATAAGAAAAATATATATTTTTTCACGAAAAATTAGCAATAAATAGAAAAATAGAAAAATCGTGTTGATTTGAGTAGTGTCACTTTTTCGTAGAATTTGCAAACAATTAATATTTTTAATATCCCTCAAATGCTGATTGTCTGCGCTTTATTATTTGTTTCCATAAGCAAATTACTTGAGTAAGGTAGCAATTGAAAAATATTATATTTCGTATTGTTAGCCATGCTTCTAAAATAAGCACCGTCGATATTCTTCTGTTCTTCATGTCTAGTTTGCCGTTACAATGACACTTCAAGACGTTCCCCAGGGCAATATTTGTATTTTTTTTTTTGTGCTTCGTTGGCATTTTTGTCAAATGCGATAAGCATCTAAATGGGCTACATTATTTGACATAGATATTGTTTGGAGTTTTTGCATGAGAAACCAAAACATGTAGGCGTTTCTACTGCTCTACCTTTTTAAAATACATATTTATATTAAAAAATTGTTTTTTTTATTCAATATTATTTATTGAATATAATAGCAACTTCAAATGCATCATTAGCATAGTAGGCACTGAGTTGTTAACTCATATTATTTATATTACCCTGTGTGACTCTAACAGCACCGGTATCTAACCTTGCATTTCAACACGTGCCAATAAAAAGCGTTGGGAAAAATGCAAACAAAAATGAATAATTCTGTTATGCGGTGGCAACTTAGTATCTAATTGCATTTGTACGTCAAGAACAGACGACGGTGTAGTTGCTATTCATAAATTGAAAAAAAAAGCTTAAAATAAGTTATAGTTCCATTAGTCAACATAAAGTGGAAAAACTAAAATAATTATTCTAATTTAATATGTAATATAAACATAAATTGAATTAAAGCCAATGCGAAACCTTACTTGAATATATTTGAATTGAAGATATATTAAAAATAATTGTAAAAAAATCAATGGTTGAATTTTTTTGCAATCCGATTACAGTCTAAGATGTATATTACTGAAATAGATATTTTAAGTTTGCGTTACAATTAACCATTATTCAGAAAATAAAACTAAATCTTGTTCGATATACTATATGTGAATAACCAATAACCATATGAGAAAACTGATTTGTTGCGGCATCCAACTAATTATGCAGTTGCGCCAACAACTGTTAAAGTATTTGCAACAACCAGGTTGTGGCAATTAGGTTGTGGCAACCTCGTAGTCGGTTAGCATGTAGTTGTGGCCACCTCCAAGTTAGTAAGCACGAGATGGTTGCAACCTCCAATTGATATTTTATTTTAAGGATGTATTTTTTATTCATATTGTTATGAAAATTCAGTCTACGGAAAACTGTTCTACAAGTTCGTATCTCTGGAATGTGTACAAAATAAAAACACTCTTATGTTTGGTTTAAATTATAACTATTAACTTTATTAATTCACTTTAATAAACAACTTTACTAATAACAAATTCTAACAACTGCTGCATGTCTACAATTTAACTTGACATTTATCACACGAGATGCACTCGACCACTTTACAATCACTACTGAAGTGAAGTACCTCAGATGCGGCTCCCTTATATACTGCATGCATCAGTTCGACACGTTTCGACAAGCTTCGACTTGTTTCGAGAACCTTCTACTCGTTTCGTGAATGACGCATGCTATTGGCATCTCATTCGCACTCATGTGTTTTAATGTGCAGATCTTCCATCTCTTTCTCGCACATTGCTCATTACGCTGAATGATCTTCCGTCTCTTTCTAACACATTGCTTAGTGCGCTGAATTGTCTTGCGTCTTATTTATTATTGTTGAATGCTTGCACAGTGGGGCAAATTACCTCTTTTCGTAACAGTATATAAAATTTATGTATGTAAAGTTTATTACGAAAATTTAGTCTACCGCAAACTGTTCTACGAGTTCGTATCTCTGGATTGTGTACAAAATAAAAACACACTAATGTTTGTTTTAAATTACAACAAAATACTTTATTTATTCACTTTAATAAACAACTTTAATAATTATAAATTCGAACAACTGCTGCATGTCCACTATTTAACTTGACATTGATCTCACACGAGACGTACTCGACAACTTTCCAATTACTACTAAAGTGCTGTGCCTCAGATGCGGCGCCCTTATATACTGCATGCATCAGTTGCGCGGACTAAGATTTCGGTTATAGTAAAATAATGTACGTTTATTTCAATGACATGAGGTTTAAACAAATGTATTTCGGTTTCATCAATGAAACGTTGGTTCGATTGATTGATTTTTTAGTAAGTAATATATTTTTCTTAATAATATATGTATCACAAATCTGGGAATTAAAACTATTTGGAAACAATGGCCCATTTAGGATATGTATAAAAATATCAAACCATAAAATGTTGTCTAGGAAATCTTTTTAATGCCAACAAATATTGAAAAAATATCAAAAAAACTTTAAATTGATTGGTAATAAAAAAAATGTAAGGACCGTTTTCAATTCGATCTAATTTCGATGAAATTTGCGTTTCTTTTTAGGAATATTTCGGGCATATGTCAGGCAAGTACAAACATAAATGGACGTTTGTTGGTACAGATTATGACAGGTTATCAAATTTTGTCGAATTTTTAATGCAGATAACCAACATAATTTAGGTACGAGCAGACGAAACAGACAATAGTACATATAAACTCTGTCTTTGCTTGCTTAAAATCTTCCAAACAATTGTTCTTAATTGTATTAAGCCTGACAAAAACTTTGTCTATGGATAAAAATGTTTTTATTCAAACATATTCAATACAAAATTGGCCATTCAAATGAATTGCATTGAAAAAGTTGTGCCCGATAAAGTTTAATTTTATGTTTTAAATTGTCCGAATAAATTTACAGACATAATGTCAATCAATCCTCAGTGTAATTGATCCTTTCAAAATTAGGTTATCTTGATTATAGATAACTTGTCATCTAGTTTAAACTACTATAATACTAAACATTTGATTAACAAATTGACTTTAATATTCAGAGCTAAAATGTTTAAAACTGAATGCCGGTCACCATATCACATTGAAGCATCAAAAGAATTGAAATATATATGTACTTTGAAATATAACAAGAACGACGCTTTTGTCTATTGTTTAACAAATACAATGGATTTAATTGATTGATTGTTAGGGCGGTGGTCACTTCGTTATTTGATGATAACAACAAAAGCTATTCATTTATAATGTAGAGATCATCAGTGAAATTGTAGAGGTTGTTGGTGGTATATTTCCATATTGTCATGAAAGCTTTCACAATATTACAATTGACATTAGTACTAGGATATAATAACAATATTACGACTATCCATGATCTAATGTTACACATTTTATTTTATATTATATAATTTACTCTAATAGGGAAAATGTTTTTTTTTTGTCTTTTGTTAATGGCATTCATTTGATTGGTACTTATATTGAAATTATCAATTAAACAATTAGTTATACAAACACATATATTTATAGGTATCATTTATACATTTGTATTATATTTTAAACAAATCTTTAATTGCACTAATTAACGAAATATATATAGAGGAAAGGTCCGTAGGTTGGACATAGTTTTGTATTTTGTCTATAACGTACATTATGTACAAAGAAGTTAGTGTAATAATATATACAAATTTAAGGTGGCTTTAATGGGCTATCTTTTATAGAAGAGACTTTAAAGGGTATACACAAATTTAAAAAAATACAGCCTACTTTCTGAAGAAAAAAAAATTCCAAAAAAAAATTGGTCCGTAGGTTGGGCCACAACAAAAAATCGTAAATACCTTTCCAAAAATACCGAAAATGAATTATTTTAATTATATTCTCATTTTTCAACCAATCTGTATTATTTTTCATTTAATGGAACTTAGAAAATCATAAACTATTGATGATGCTCCATCGCTTTCGAACTGTACCAAATTTTCGAACTGAACCTTCGAAAACTTCTTTTCTCCAAGCAAACTAAAAAAAATGAGTGGTATCAGGGATGTAAAGTAGCATACAAGTTCCTACTTTTGTACTATTTTCAGTACATTTTTATTTTTTCAGTACGAAATATTCATCATGGTACCTTTATTTACCCAGTGTATTCTCAGCTCCGCTCGTAAGTATTCCGATCTGTGAAATGCAACCATTCTATGTCAATCAATTGTTTTCTTTTTCAAATTCTTTCGGTGAGAGCATATTTTCATAATGACTGGGTTGGGCCACCACAAAAAATCGTAAATACCTTTCCAAAAATACCGAAAATAAATTATTTTAATTATATTGTCGTTTTTCAACCAATCTGTATTATTTTTCATTTAATGGAACTTAGAAAATCATAAACTATTGATGGTTATTCATTATGATATTTTATACGTAAATGTGAACCGAAACCCTAATATATTAAAAAAAATCATTATGACACTTGCATTTGAGAAATTTTATGCTAGGAAAATCTTTGTGAGTCCTTCTAATAATGAGAAAATAGGTGGCCCAACCTACGTACCTTGAGTGGCCCAACCTACGTTTTTATCAAATTTTAAGAAAAATTCAACATTTTTTTTTTGCATTAAATTTTGATTGAAAACTTGTTTACATTATAAAAAGGTATTCATGAACGACATTTTATTGCATTTAACTTGGATTTTATAATGAAAATTGACCACCAGATCAACACTCGAAAAGTCAACAAAAAAGTTTTTTGAGTACATTTTAGTATTCATCTGGATGAGTAATAAGCAACAGGCCATTTCACTTCAAAGTTCCGTTGGAGTGCAATGTTACTTGAGATGTACTATTAAAACTTTTAGATCGCAGCCTACGGACCGGCCCAACCTACGGACCTTTCCCCTAGAATGATTTTCTTGGATTAAAAAATAGAGATTCGAATTTTTTTTTTGATCCCTGAATAATTGTATTCAAAATTTTTTCTAAATAAATGCTTTAAAATATTAAATAGCTTTACTGTTTGCTTAAGAAGATATGTCTTTGTAATTTTTATGACTCTAAATTGCAGCAATTATTTTCACGCAATCGTAGACATTAAATCCCCAACAAATGTAGACAAAGTACACATACTGTATGCAAATATATGCACGCAATAATAAAAAAGCATGTAGCTAATTCGAAATCATTAGAATTAAGTCGTAAATCATTAAAGTCTACGCTGAACATGCTCATTTTAATGTGCCACTATCTTTAGTGATGTGATATTTTTTTAAGCAGTTCATTTCTAAAATATGAAAATATAATTGAACATTTTTTTGCTTTTATTTTTAAAATTTTAATTATATAAACGAATTTTAATTATATTTGCTGGAAAATATTTTTTTGAAAAATGTTTGGCAATATAACCGGTATTTGTATCCAAGCTATAAATTGTGAGTCTACCCTAAAATATGCCTTCAATAATATTTGATAGCCTGCTAGATTTTTTCTACAATATACATTTTAACTGTTAGTTTGCGGGAAATTAGACCATAATCCAGCAAACCAAACGACAATTTTACGATATCGAAACGATATCATTTATATGCTCAAATTATCGTTTTCGATAATCTATAATGATATGAAAACGATTGGGTTTTTCGATAAAAAAGAACCTGTCAAAAACGATATCGCTGTTTTTGTCGTTATAGATATCGAGATGATATCATAAATTGATTTATTTTCGATAAAAAATTTAATTAATTCTGAAAATTTTATTTTTTGACAAAATTTATAAAGAACACGCTATTAAATTTACAAATACTTTGAGTTTTATATCTAAAATGTATCATTATTATATCGAATTTAAAAAATTATCGTCGAATGGTTTGTAGGGACATTACAAACATATCAAATTTTAAAAAATATATATTGAGAATTCAAAAAATTACTGTACTTTAATATACAAACGCAAACATACTGTTACGAAAAGAGGTAATTTGCCCCACTGTGCAAGAATTCAACAATAATAAATGAGACGCAAGACAATTCAGCGCACTAAGCAATGTGTTAGAAAGAGACGGAAGAACATTCAGCGTAATGAGCAATGTGCGAGAAAGAGATGGTAGATCTGCACATTAAAACACATGAGTGCGAATGAGATGCCAATAGCATGCGTCATTCACGAAACGAGTAGAATGTTTTCGAAACAAGTCGAAGCTTGTCGATACGTGTCGAACTGATGCATGAAGTATATAAGGGAGCCTCAACTGAGGTACAGCACTTCAGTAGTGATTGGAAAGTGGTCGAGTGCATCTCGTGTGATCAATGTCAAGTTAAATTGGGGACATGCAGCAGTTGTTAGAATTTGTTATTAGTAAAGTTGTTTATTAAAGTGAATTAATAAAGTTAATTGTTGTAATTTAAAACAAACATTAGTGTGTTTTTATTTTGTACACAATCCAGAGATACGAACTCGTATAACAGTTTTCCGTAGACTTAATTTTCGTAACAATACAGATGAATTCCCTGGACGTACATTATTTTACTATAACCGAAAAGCTAGTCCGCACTACTGCACATTCGATTGCTGTAATCTCATGATTGAATTTTTCATTCTGCCAAAATTTATTTATCGTGCATTTGTAACGACAACTGAATACGTTGTTGTATCAATAAAATAAATGACAAACAGTAACCTCATGCCTATTATCAGTTCGGTTGACAGAATCTTGCTAGCTTATATGGATCATGATACAATTATTCAAGGTAGAAGTATTAGAGTTCTTGTTCTTCTAAGGCGTCCCGTGCTTCTGTCAAACGCCTGAAGATACTGTCAAACGTCCCGTGCTTATGTCAAAATGTTGTATGGGATAAGAAAATTTTGTGAGAGACGCTCTAGGATACTACTACCTTGTTATTGTATCATGATATGCATACATACAGAAATATGAAAATGTCAAAAATATTCACAATTCGAAAACAATATGAAATTCATGAACTTTTTAATGATGCCGAATAAATATTAATAAAATAATAAATTAATTCAATACAAATTGCTCTGTAGCCATAAATAAAAATAAATATCTGTCACATATTTAACCTCAATTTAACACCAAGGGAATGAATTAAGAATGCTTGTGATCGGTGACCTATAACACCGTCCGACAATATTTTGCACACATGAACAAATCAACTAGTATATGAAACTAGGGATCATTCTAAATATTTGTATGTATCAAGTTTTTTTAGATCAATTCATTTACGGTTATTATCATATTTTCAAATCAAATTTTTATTTTTTTTTTCGGAACTAATTTTGTAGCTGAGATCTCTCTGAGTATGGATATAAAAACGGTTTTCCAATATCGATTCATTTAAAGGTTTTATTCCCATTTTAAATGGTACTAAGAGATATTTGAAAAATCAATTAAAATTTATTAAATGCAAATAAAAGCTGTAAACGAATTAATATCAGAGAACCATTTTCACATTCAAACTCAGTAATGTCTCAGCTATGAAGTACATTAAACTTTTTTCAAATATTCGACCAAAAATTTGATATGCACTAGCTTTTCAAATGCAAATAAAATACTTTAACGAATTGATCCAGAAAAACTGGGTTATTTTTTTAGCGTACTTTAAATATATATATATACACTAAGACAACAAAAATTATTACCAGAAATAACACAGCCCTAAATATCAAGTTATTTACAAATTATTTAGATCGTCTTTGAGACAACCATTTTTCAAATTTACGATTCTTTATAGCAACCATCAAATCATCAAATCTTACAAATATGAAGGTACTCCATTAGAATTTTGCGGAGTAATTTTTATTGGATTGAAATAAAAGGAGTCAAATGTATTCTTTATTTATTCTAGACTTAAACAGTATCTTGGTTGTACATCGCCATCGTATTTATAAATCCTTGAAGGTAAAAATGTACAACGACTTGAGACTTCTTCGCAGATGAACCAAAGTGAACTCTGAAAAGAAATATTTCCCATCACGTGTTGATAATTTCAATCCCAGGAAGTTTTATTTTCACTTTTACCATTAAAATGTAATATTTGAGTTAACAATTTTTTACACCATTGGATTTACTTAATAGTTGTGGATAAATCGAGCGTAAGGAAAAAGTAAGCCATGTTCCTTTTTTATAGTAGACAAATGTCAAAATATCTCAAAAGTTTTGCTGCAAATGTCCAAGAATTCAGGATGTTTGCTATCAGTCAACTGTAAATATCTCAATTTTCATTGTTGTTGTGGCAACCATCTCGTAACTATCTGCATATTTGTCATATTTAAAAAATATTAATAGTTTTACTGCAACTTAATTGAAACTTATGGGATGTTTAAATATTTGCTACAATGCGTAAATTTAAACATTTAGTTGCAGCAAGACTTTCATAAACAACTTGTTTTCTTAGTGTATATGCAATAATCTAAATAAATAATGTCACACCGGTTTCTTAGAAAATATATCTATGCATCGAATATAAAAATGTTTGTCAAATATTTTAGTTTTTCTGTGTCAATTTAAAATTTGTTTATTTTTAAAACCGTTTATAAAATTGACAAAAAAAACTACAATGAAACGATTGCGAATTTTTATATAAAAATTATGTCTCTCTGTATGTTGACTGACCGAGTTAAGTGGTTAACAAATTGCAAACTTCATGGAATCTGCTTCACTGGAGCAAACTCATAGACAAATATACGCACAAAAACATATCCATACGTAGATTACACTGAACACACATGGTTGCCATAGCTGCCAACTTAAATTCTGACAAAAAATCTGTTTTTCTACAGCGATAATTAAAAAATCTATCAACAGATTTTTGCAATCAAAAAATCTTACAGGCATTAAAAAATCTGATAAAAAATCTCTCATGTATTAAAAAATCTACAAAAAAAATCTAAAATTCTTAAAAAAAAGTTACAAAATTCCACACACAATAAAAAATCTCACAAAAAATCACTCATGCATTAAAAAATCTGAAATAGATAAAAACGCGAAAAAATGTATTGTTTTCTATATTAAAAAATAATTATATTCAAAAAATATTAAAATTCATCACATTTTTCTTGAAATATAATATTTAAAATTCGATAGCACTTACAAAATCAAATAAAGAAATATACAAAAAAAAAACATAAAAAACATAAAAAATCTGCATGAGAATAAAAATATCTTTTCTGTTAGAAAAATCTTATACGGAATTAAAAAATCTGGTCAGATATCTTTTATCTACCGGCAAATAAAAAATCTGACAAAGTTGATTTATCTGGCAAAGTTGGCAACTATGATGGTTGCATATAAATTAGGGATGTCAATCGGAATTTGAGCGAATTTAATTCCGCGGAATTTATCCCTGGATCATTGTTAAATTCCCAAACTATAAATCTTAAAAATGGTAAATTTTGTAATATAGTGACGCTTGCACCTTAAACCTGTTTTTACCCATTTTACCATAAAATATCCATTGACACAGAATACAGCTTTTTACAAACATCCGAATTTTTATAGCTACCAGTAATATATATACTAAGACAAAATGCAATTAAATTTAAATAAATCCATGTATTCTCCCATATTAACCCCCTTTTTTTCGTAAAACGAAACGATATTTATTTTTTTAACATTATTCAATAATGGCGTATAACACAGCACAACAACAAAAAATTATTCGCGATCTAAGTATGATGAAATTCGTATTGATCTGACCAAAGTTATGACCAGTCAAACGCAAAAATTGGCACATTTTTGAATCGATTTTGTGAATTTCACTTTTAGCTCAGGACTGATTTGCTAAAACAAAGTAAAAGGAAGCATAGATTTATAGATCAAGTCTTATATAAGAATAAACCTTTATTTAATTAGGAAAATCATAGATGATATGCAATAAATAATAGGTATAATGTTAGACTGGTCATAACTATGGTGAGATAAATTCGAATTTCATGTGGTTTATTTCAAAATATTAGCTTAAATCTGTTAAAAAAGGTAAAAGACTAAAATATGTAGAAACACACGAGAATTGCCCTATATTTGTATTACATAATAACTCAAAAACGGAAGGCAATCAGAAAAAACTTCGTATTACGTCGTGATTAAAATCTTAAAGTCCATCGGAAAATCATACTAAGATCGTGGATAAATACAAAAGGTCTCAATTTGTTATCTAGTGTAATCATAGACAATTTAAATTCAGCTTTTAAATTAAAATCATTTTTATTAATATGATTAAGCTATTATTTTTCATCATTTTTTCCTACTAAATCAATTTATTTTTTTATTAAATTAGTAATTTTGTATAATATTAATTTTGGATTCCCTCCCCAATTTTTAAACTAATTTGTTTTTTGTTATTTTAAATATGTTTGAAATATGTGTTTTATTAAGTTATTATTCCTTTTAAATTCGTGATTAAAACACGTGATTGAAATTACTTAATCCTGAAATTCTGAAATTAAAAATGGTCCGGGTTGGCATCCCTAAAACACATACACACTATCTCCAAAATATTGTGGGTTTTTCACTGAACGTAAGAATGATGCTTAAAGCATCTGCAAAAGTCATTCAATCGTATTTAATGTGACTGTGTTTGCATTCGTTTACACTCACGGAAAAGTATTAAAATTTAATAATAAATTTATTTAAGTTATATGCAATTCGACACATTTACCATTCGTAATTAAAATACATTCCAATTAATAAATTTATTTTTAATAAGACTTTTGTTACGTATAATTTATATATGTTAAGTAAAATGAAATACAAAAAAGTACGTATTTCGGTTGATTTTATGTATAATAACTATTAAAAACGTTACACCTATTTATATCAAATATGGCCATTCCATACCATATCGACCAAAAGAAGTCAGATTTTAATGAAATTTGAGCAACTGGTAAAGTGTTCGAGATATGCATTGATCAAATTTTTTTCCGACCATTACTTCCAGAGATACAGTGGTTTAAAATTGCAAAAAATTAGTCAAAAATCACATTTGTGTGGTTGTTTTTAATTAAATATCTCCTGAACGAGAAAAGCTAGAAACCCCGATGATTGCAAATGTTACTGTTGAAAAAAACATTTTTTTTTTTAATACAAAAATTTATAAAATTATTTTTTATAATCACCATCTTGGAAAATACCATCTTGAAATATAGCATGAACATTTATTTAATATAAACCAAAATATACTTTTTTTCAGAAAAGTGATTTTTGAACCATTTTTTGAACCACTGTATCTCTGAAACTAGTGGTCGAAAAATTTATCAATGCATATCTCGACACCCTTTATCAGTTGCCTAAATTTCATTAAAATCGAAAAAGGTGAATTGAGTGAGATTTTATGATAAAATGTACAATCTTTGTATAAATATGTAAAGTAAAGTCCTCAAAAGGGAAAAAAATCATGTTCGAGTCCATATCTTATAACTAAAGAAGATATTTTCTCAAATAAGCTCATTTTCTTTAGATCTCCATGTAAGCTTTTCACAAACAAAAGAATTTTAAAAATCGGATAACTTTTAGAAATTTTGCAATTTTTGAAAAATTGTTCATGAAAAAAATCTCAGTTTTACAGATTAAATCTCCATAACCATTAAAGATACCAACTCCAACAAAAACTTAAGTTCTCTCAAGTACACTTTTGAAATTTTTAAAATCGATTGAGTTTTTCCGAAAATAAAGAATTTTACCCGATTTAAGAGCAAACTGTACACTGGTCGATTTGGTGTGAAATATACCATATACAAAACTTACATGCACTGAACAAATATTATTATCTCCATCATGTTCCTTCGGCATTATTCAATGATTTTCAAAGTGTCCTATTGCAGAAAGCATTGCATGATTGTTGTAAATTAATTTTCGGATATCGAAATTGATTTCGTGATAACTTGAAAATATCTCGCAAGAAAACATCTCGCCTGGAACCCAACGTTCGAATTCATTTGAGAAATCTCGCTTTCTGTTTTTTCGTTCGAAATTGTTTCATTTAACCAGAAAACTAAATTCGTTGCTAAATCGACATTCACGAGCATGACCATTTTTTCAAGCGGGAACCAGGGAAACATTTTATGGTCGTCACATGAAAATATTTTGCACGAACTCGAAAATGTGGTAGCATATTGAAGAATGATTGAGATTCAAGAGTTCTATGAATTCAAAACCGAGAATTCTTCGAACTTAATTGAATTAATAAAAAATGCTTTTTAGGTAAAAATAATTTCAAATATAAGAAAATCGGTATACAAATATATTTTTCTTGAATTAACTCATAAATTAGAATTCATTACATAATTTATCATATTATTATTTCCTCTTTAAGGAAACAGAAAATGTATTTTGCAAAATATGGAAAAACGGAAAAGTTTTTCTTCAATTATCTCATTATTAGCCCAACGATAACAGTTCCAGAATAAAAAGTTCTAAATGTATCTAAATAAACGTGACTACTTTGGAAAACTTTTTTGGCAGGCTCAAGTCAATTCGGAATCATTTTTTCAACCAATTTTAAGCATATAAAGGCGGAGTTTGTATTAAAAACTACCGTGAAGTTAGATTCCCAAAATGTGCCTTTGAAATGCTAACATATCATCTGCTAACTTCCAAACATCAATGTGTTTGTCGGAAATATGCTCTAAATATTCTAGAAAAATTACAGAATGTTGTATTGGGTACTTTCTCCAGGGCACTACATAATTGCTGAGGATTTTAGTGAACTAAATTTTATTAGTTTAGAGACTTTGTTTTTTCTCAGTGCTTGTGTACATTCGTGTGTATGTATTTATGTCAGTGGGTAGATTTTAATGAGCAGTAAATGCGTGTGAAGCGGGTGCTTATCTGCTTTAGTGCACCAATAAATATATGTATAAAATCGATGTAAGGATAGTTTTAATGGTTGCAAATAAATTTAGCACACACACACACACAGATATAGAGTAGTGGCAACCAAAAATAGTTAATTTACTTAATTCAATTCCAAATTGAGCTGCACTTGAAACTAAAATTATATCAGCTATAGCAAATCAACTGGCAGCACAAATTAAAAATCAATTTAACACATAGCCAACGTAAAATGTCAAGAAAAACTATTTTCCAAGTTAATTTCATGGTCAATTTATTTTGTGCCTCACTTCCGGCCAGACTTTTGTTGTGTGTGTGTGTATGTGTGACTCTTATGTTTGGCCAATTTGTTGCTACACTTCTTGGTTTCTGTTGCTATTCCTATTGCTATTTGCTGTTGCTATTTGCTGGCAAAAATACAATTGATTGAAATTTATAACATTTGCTCAATTATTCTGTGCAAGGTTGTGCCACATGCGCTGCTGTTCTGGAGAATGCCAGCGAAAACCGAAATCAAGTGAAATGATTACCAACATTATTAGCATTTATAACACATTTGTATGCTGCTTCTAATATTGCTAATTTATTTTTGGCATTTTCACATTTTGTGCAGAATAAAATATTATATAAATAATAAGAAAAACCATTCGTTTAACTATGTTGCAAATTGTGAATCTGTGGCGAAAACTTTTCCGCAACTCTTTCTGCCAAATTGCGTTGGTTGCTAATGTTGTTGCTGTTTATGCCATAATTGCCGAGTTCTTGATTGCTGATATTCGGGTTGTTGTAATGCTGCCACTTGCTGCACACTTTTTAGAATTCGCCTCAGTGCCACTTCAAACTGTGACAGTAATTTATTTTCTCCAAAACTTATGGCATAATTTAAGTTTTGTGCGTCGAAAATGCTAACGCAATTTGGTACTCTGTGCGGTATTTTAAACGTTGCTCAAAACTAAAGTGAATTATATTAAAAACTCTTAAAAAAATGTTCAATTTATTTAAAATATTTATCTTTTAATTTTGAAATTGTGCGAAAATATTTATTTGTTAAATTACTTTGTGTTTTTTTTTTTGTTTTGTACATTTGCCTTTACAAAACAAACTATTATTTTGCATATCTTTATACAACATCGTCCAACAAAATTAAACATTTGATTATGCACATGAGAATCATCCTACATATTCGAAAATACCTACCAGGGGCCCTATTCTGGTTTGATGAGAAATATAAAATGAGAATGAAAATGAGATAAAAACTATTTTTATATTCAGTTAATAATATAAAAAATAGTTTTTGTCTCATTTTCATTCTCATTTTATATTTTTCATCAAACCAGAATAGTGCCCCAGGCATCGAATTTTCGAGGGATAGATTTGTCGAGTTCAAGCGAGAATTCTCATTTTTCATTCTAAATAAGTCTCAACAGAAAAATATTATTCTTTGCTAAATCTACATTTTCGTTCGACAATATATCTATAAAAGGATACCTTCCAATATTCAACACTAAAATCGTCACATGTCTTGACGGTCACAAATTTTATAAAATGGATTTTATTCAAACCGTCTGAGTTGCTAGTAAACACTGATCTATTAATTTCTGCAAAATATTAGATTTGTTGGTGATCGGGTTAGCGAGTACCAAAGCGCAACAATTTCATACATTTTTAATGTAGTCACTATTTCTATGATTTGTAATGAAAATTTGGTAAAAACTCAAATATTTTAGGATCTGCAGAGAATTTCATAAACTATTAAATGAATTAGAAATCTGTACAAATGTATTTGTAGTTCCCCCTGCAAAATATGCACTACTGCACTCTGCAGTATTGAGTGCATTTTGCAATGACAGTCGACAGTATTATAGTGAAGTCTCTCCAGCAACTTCACTTCTCTCCAGTATTTGTTTCATTAGTGTTAAGTACTGTCAACACATTTTTTCAAAACAATCAATGTTTTGAAAAACAAAACCAAGTGTCAATACTATCGCTGAACATGCAACGAATACAGTGTGTGCAGCGAGTGAGTGCAACGAGTAACGAGTGAGAAGACGAACATGGAAAACAACAACAAATCTGCCGCTCGGCGTTCCACGGCAGTTATGTTGTTGTATTTATTTATGTGTTTATAAAAAATACAACAAACATTATTTAAAAAAAATTGTAATATTATATGTTCATACGACAAAAACAATTCATTGGTTGAAAAGCAATATATTTTAATCAATAAAAATATTTTAAAAAATTAAATAATAAAAAAAAATAGTGTAAAATCTTACTGTCTCTTTCTGTATTTCGAAACCAAAGACTATAAGCCGAAACTGACGTCATTTTAAATAAATTCACGACAACTACGTCTTGTTAGTGTTTTGTTTTGACACTACTTGTGCTTTGTTGTTGTGAGCAAGACATTTATTTGTTTTTCAAGCATAGAATCAGAGACAGTAAATGTTTTGAAATAAAATGAACATCGAAGTGAGTTTCAAATCCATTCGTACACATGTCTAGTATGCATTAATCAATACATTTCGTCATCAAAAACCGAAGAAATAAGATACTGACCATAGACTAGTATCAATTTTGATTTAATATATGTCAAAATGTAGCAACAGACGTCTTCTTTTAAATGCTGATTACCGTGGGTCTCTTTAAACTGTAGTAGTAAGAGCTTCCAATGTATATTTTTTTAAATATATTGTATGAAGTAAAATAATTTACAATCAATCGGAAGCTAACATAGGATGCTCTTATTGATAAAAACCCAGTATGACATTCGTATCGATATCGTTACGAGATCATTGCGAGTAGATGGAGAAATCACACGATATCGGACTCCTTCTCGTAACGATATCGATCGTCAAATTGGACCTAGAGGGTAGGTAGATATCGGAACGTTCTGTCGGAGTTTTCTCGATACGAGAAAAAATTCGAAATCGGAACGATATCGAAGAAAAAACGATCAAAGTTCGAGATTGCTGCGAAAAATATTGCGATATCGATTTGATAAATGTTTAAATATCGTAACTTGTCAAATAATTTGAATGTACGAAAATCTTTAAAATTTAGAATCGAGAAAGCAACGAGATCGAACTTTTTTATCGAAGTTATTCGAGAAAGCTTCGAGGTAACGAAGGTCTCCGAGACATGGCAGACTGAGAATAGCTGTATGCGATAAACGGTATTTGCAAAATAACGACTGTAGCTAGTTTTTAATATATAATCTATCATCAGGCTAGTCCAGTATTCAGCTTTAATTCATTAAAAAAGAATTGCATTAGAAATTATATAAAGGGGATTCATACCAACCGCGTAATTATCGTAAATAGTGGAAAATTTCGTAAATCGTAAATTTACGCAAAATTTGTATGGGACTATTTGACGTGCAACTCATAAATTTATTTGTCGATTTTTATTTTTAGTATGATACAATTATTCAAGGTAGAAGTATTAGAGTTATTGTTCTTCTTAGGCGTCCCACGCCTGAAGATACTGTCAAACGTCCCGTGCTTATGTCAAAATGTTGTATGGGACAAGGAATTTTTGTGAGAGGCGCTCTGGGATACTACTACCTTGTTATTTTAACATATTCATTAGTTGTCAAATAAATCAATTTTTGTTTCAAATGTTTGTTTATTAAATTGTGTTTTGTAGTAATTATTTCAGATTTAATTCAAAATTAAAATAAATTCAAAATTTTCAAACCATAAGTTATGCGAATTCAAAACAAATTGCGTTCAAATCAATTTACGCGTATATTTAATTTTTTTACGAGTATAGAAATTTATGAGTGGGACAGGAGTTCATCGTTATTATAACATAAACTGTATATTTTATTAGTAATCTCGACCTAAACTCTACAAATAACCAAATTTTGTGTGTGTTTCTATCTTAACTAAAAAATTAATTAAGAATCCTTGTAAAATTGATTCATTGTTATTCTGAAAACATAATTGACCGGTGCGACATCGAATGGCCCATATTCAATACTTTTGTATTTTATAACAAATAAGATATTGAAAAATATAATTAATGACATCATCTAATAAAATGAAAAAAAATTCTTGTATTTCATTTTTTAGTGTACTTCCAAAATATATTTCTTTATTTGTAAATGTAAAAAATAGTGTTGAATGGTGTTTTCATATAACTCTGTATTATTCTGCATTATTTTACTCTGTTGTATTTTAATTTATTTATTTAATCAGTTCGTTTTGTATTGCCTACATCTATCATGCTGTGTGCAAAACGTACCAAGTACAAAGCAAGTACAAAGTACGTGTACAAAGTCTTTTTAATCCTGCAACTAATCCACTCCGAAATGCGCTTGTAATGCTAATTGGCCAATGCTTCTTTGCTGTTGCAAATGTTGTTGATGACATTGCTGGTCTGTTAAGTTGCGACAGCAATATTATTCAACTTTTATACAGTTGATTGTTGTTTGTAATTGTAGGAAATTTATAAATAAAATATTTGCTATTCAAAGTAAAATGTTAAATATTAATAGTCATTGTATAATGTTTTATAATTTTTAAATATTAATATTCTTTAAGTGCTACCGTATGTATGAGTACTACATTGTAAATTTATGCAAAATTATGTCTAATGGTTACATTTTTGTAAACAAGATTAGTTACTAGTATCTACCCAGTAGTAAATTTGTCCAGGCCTTGCCAGTAGAAGCCCGGCTATAACAACTTCTTAGCATGCTCAATACACATTCTGCCATCACTGAAGCTAATGTACTTCCTGCACACCTTCTAAAGAATCAGAACCAATCGTTACTATCTATATATATAAAACTCTTGGTCCGTCTGTCAGTCAGTCTGTCTGTCTGTTTGTTCCAGCATCACGTCTAAACCGCTGAAACGATTTAACTGAAATTTTGCACCAGGATACTATGGAGTCCGGAGAGTGTCATAGGCTATATTATGGGTGAGATTGAACGTGGCACTTCCCATAAAACCTGAACTTTTAAAACGACATAACTCGGCACATACACAAGCTAAGACAATGAAACAAAAAACTCAAATACAAAAAAAAATACAAAAACTCTAAAACAAAAGCAATAATCAAACACAAAAACTAAAGTAAAAGCAAAAAATTTAAGCAATAACCCAAAAACATCAGAAAAAAAGGATAGAAAACAAAAACATAATCAACCACACTAAAATTCACCACACTAAAACTTACCACACTCAAATTCACCATACTTAAGTTCACCACACTAAAACTCACCACACTAAAATTCACCACACTCAAATTCACCACACTAAAACTCAACACAATAAAATTCACCACACTCAAATTCACCACACTAAAATTCACCTTACTAAAACTTACCACATTGAAACTCTCCACACCAAAATTCACCACACTAAAACGCACCACACTCAAATTCAACGACTTAAACTCACCACCCTAAAATTCACCACACTCAAATTCAACACACTAAAGCACACCACAATAAAATTCACTACACTTAAACTCATCATACTAAAATTCACCACACCAAAATTCATCACAGCTAAACTCACCACACCGAATCTCACCACACTAAAACGAACCACATTAAAACTTCTACTGGAAAAAACTCTACGGGAAGGAATTCTACGGGAAAGCACAGTCTGAGAAAAGTTGTTTTAGCGGAGAATTAGTTTGGTCTTGGTTACTACATTTATGAAACCAATAAAAAAATCGTCCACAGCGAAGCACGGGTCCCTGATATAAATAATAGAAATGTCCTTTATATTAATAAAATTGCTCCATATCCTAGCATTCACAAAATCTTTGCACAAGTCGTGTACGGGTCCAGCTATTTATAATATATTTCAAATACAAAAGCGAAGCACTGCTAGCTTACCTTCTAATGGAATGCTAACAGTAATGAGTCAAATTATTTTGAGAGACCTTCTGAGAAACGAATAGGAAAGTCCTGCAAAAATGTTCAGTTCATATAAAAAAGAAGAAAGGAAATTATTTAGGGAAGGGGTTCTACCTGCTTGAGAATCAGCGCTAGAATAGCTTATTACGCCTGAAATTTACTACTGGGTAATGCCTGATATGCAGCACTCAATATACGGTGTAAGGTAAATTAATTTCACGGTGCGTATGAGTAACATGTATTAAATAAGGCAATTTCTAAATACATCAAAAATTTGAAAAGAATATGATTGAATCTATTGTAACAATGATGTTTTAAATATTTTAAAGCAAAAAAAAATGTAATTTTAAATATTTTTTAAAGAACAAAAATTAAACTCTATTTTAAAATGAATTTTAATGTGAACAGATAAAAATCTTCTTCATTTTGATGAATTTCGTGAATTTCAAACCATGATTCATTATATTGCCGAACAATCCAAAATATAAATCATTACAAAACTTCAATATTATTATATTCATTATCAATTTGATGAATGACTGAAAATGTGTTCTTACATTTGGCGATGTGTATGCGTTGAATAGATTTCATCACATTAATGAACAAATATCGTCACCATCATGCCAAGTATGCTGTGCCAAAATCGCGTGTCATTTTGTTGGACATTTCTAGCCACAAAAGACAATACCAAAAGGGCGAATTTGAAAAATTGAAAATCTTGTCATGCCAAAAGGGCGAATCTATGTTTTCGCCATAACTTTTTATTGGAATAAGATAAAATAGTGATGTAAAGACTAAACATCACTACTTTATCTTGTACCATTAAAGAGTAATAGCAAAAATGCCCTTTTGGCATGACTTTCAATTTTTCAAATTTCTTAGTTTTTTTGCTTTAATTTTTTATTGGTGTAAAATAAAATAGTGGTGTAAAGGTATTAATTATTTGTTTTTAAAGCACTTATTGAACTGCATCATTATTTTAAAATATTTTGCCAAACATTTTTTCCTGCAAATAACAAATGGCAAATTAATGTTTGACAAATATTTTTATATAATTATGCCAATAGATAAGTGCTTTAAAAACAAACAATTAATGCCTCTACATTACTATTTTATCTTGCGCTAATAAGTTATAGCATAAAATTCAAAAATATTTGCGTTTTGATCTGGATATAGCCTCACAAAATCCGTATTTATAACTCAGTAGGTTGTCCAAATCTAAAGATATTTTATATACGTTATAATAATTGACGAATAAACTAAAAAACAGAAAGAAATTAAAAAAATATACATTTTTCTAATTTTCTAAGCACTTCAAACTTTAAAATTTGATTTCCCAACATTTTTAAAAATGCACATTCGCCCCTTTGGCATGACAGTGACGATACATAAGACACAAAATATATGTTAATCATATTGAAGAATATTGTTCATCAAATCATATATAGAGTACTAAAGTATATCTTATATTTTTAATGCGTACTTGACATGTATAAATTAGTAAAATGTTTTGTAATATATTTATTTACAATTACAACTTTACATTAATAAAAAGTTATATTTAAAAAAAATATATTGTTTGATATAGAAATTTTAAATATTTTTTTCGAAACATTTTCACTTTTTTTTTAATTTTTTATTTTTTTTTTTAAATTGGAAAAAAAGCATTGTTTGATTATGTTTTTTTTTTTTTTTGAAAAAACAAAATTCATACTTTTTTCAAAACAAATGAGAAAAACTTCACATTATTCCAAAAAAATAGTTTATAAGTCAAGCAAGCAATATTTAACAATCACATAACATAAATCTTATAAGAATTATGAACACATAAATGTGTAAATGGAGATACATTTTAAAGTTTTTAATTTTATTCGCTCTGTACAAATTTTGTAATTGATTTTGAACTACCTTCGCGATGAGCTACAGACTTCAGATTTTAAATGTTGCCTCGTACTGGATGACGAAAATAAGATAAGAATAATAAAAAATATGAAATAAACATGTTTTTTTTTAATATAAAAGGCGTATTTTTAGTATAATTTTAAATGAAACGTGTGCGGTAGATAATATCGTCACTATCATGCCAAAGGGGCGAATGTGCAATTTTTGACATTTGCGTTTTTTTACATTTTTTAATGTAGTTTTTCCTCAAGTATACCAAAATATTAATTTTAATTATTAAGCAGATTGATAGGTGCTTTAAAAACAAACAATAAAGCCTTTTCACTTCCATCTCGTATCAATAAAAAGTTATGGCGAAAAAGGAAAGATTCACCCTTTTGGCATGACAAGAATTTCAATTTTTCGAATTTTTGTTATTTGCAAGAACATATTTTTAAATAATGATGCAGATCGATAGGTGCTTTAAAAACAGACAATAAATGCCTTTACACCACTATTTCATCTCATACCAATAAATAGTTATGGCAAAAAAGGAAAGATTCGCCCTTTTGGCATGACAAGATTTTCAATTTTTCCAATTTCTTCATTTTTTTGATATAACTTTTTATTCGTGCAAGATAAAATAGTAGTTTAAAGGTATTAATTTCTGTTTTTAAAGCACCTGTCGATTGACATCATTATTTAAATTTGCCAAAAAAAATGTCCTCCAAATAACAAATGGTAAATTAATGTTTGGCAAATAATGATGCCAATAGATAGGCGCTTTAAAAACCAACAATGAATTCCTTTACATCACTATTTTATTTTGAGCTAATAAAAAGTTATAGCATAAAAAACAAAAATATTTGCGTTTTGGTCAGGATATGGCCTCACAAAATCCGTATTTATAATTCAGTAAGTTGTCCAAATCCAAAGATATTTTATATACGTTATAATAATTCATGAATAAACCAAAATAACAGAAAAAATTTAAAAAAAAAATCAAATGTGCTAATTTTTAAAGTTCTTCAAACTTTAAAATTTGATTTCCCAACATTTTTAAAAATGCACATTCGCCCCTTTGGCATGACAGTGACGATATAATCTATTGGATTCTTAAAGTTCACATTACAATCGTTTTATAATTCATATGTTTTGTTTGTAAAGTTGTTGTTTAGGCAGAGAGTATATATTTGATATAGAGTTTCCGTACAGGTGGTTTCGCTTCCACTTTTGTCAAATAAATTCAAACTTTGGATATGTGGAAATTGAAACGAAAATGTTGTCAACAGACACATTTTCAAATCAATATTCTGATGTTTTCTGCCACATTTTTGGACAGAAAAATAATTAAAATTTATAAGGCGTTGGATTGCAATATATCTTGGTAAGTTTGGTTGCAAATTATCCGCGTACAGATCCAGTTTTGTGCACTGTTTTCCTCTGTTAACTTCAATCTGTAAAATTCCAATTCCACATAACCAATGTTTTCGGCAGCGACGCCAGCAAACTCGGAAGGAAACTCTATATCAAATGTATATTCTCTGGTTTAGGAACAATTTTTTTTTTTAAATGATGAAAAATAAATTTATTTTAAAACTGGTCTTTGTAACCTTTAGATGTATTTCCACCTTTACGGATGAATACAATGACATAAATCATCACATTGAAATTTTGTTTCTGTGTATTGGATGTATCAATAGATCAATAAAAAATACATACAAAAAAACCTAAATTTCCGCAATCAAAAATCAATTAAAGCACACATAAAAAGCAGTCATGAATGCTGAAACAACCTTCAACAGGATGCCAGCCCAGCGATTGATTGACATGACGTAACATTCAAGTGCAACGAATATAAACAAACAATTTCAGGTACCCAACTGGAATTTAAAAAAAAAAATCCATACGTCATTCTTTCCAGATAAATTTTTCCCCAAACAATTTTTCTCCACTCTTTTTCACAATTCTTCGCAGATACCATTTCTTCCCAATACAACTTCATCCCAAATATAATTATTTCACGAACAATTGTTTCCTGCTACAATTCAACCCAAAAATGTTCTCCAAATAATTGAAGCGATGGGTGCAATAAGGGGGTTAGACATCATAACACCCTTTTTGTATTATTCGCACCGAATCATGGCAGCAGTGTCTTCTATTCTCATGTAAAATTCCAGATTGATAAAGTTTTTTGTCATTTTATGCAATAAGAACGTTATCTCTATATAAAAAATAATTTTCTTGTATTTTTAATTTTTTACAGAGTCAATTTAGTTTTTAGCAATTTAGACTGTAATTTATATCTATACCCATTCAAATCAATATGCAGATAGACTATGCACAGTAATAATTTTTATACCCTACACTAAGAGTGAAAGGGTATATTCAGTTTGGTACGCCGTTTGTAACACCCAGAAGGAAGCATCTCCGGTATGGAAAAGTATATATAAATATATATTCTTGATCAGCAAGACCCCCTGAGTCGATTTAGCGATGTCCGTCAGAAAAACAGAAAAACTAGAAGAGTTAAATAAATGAAACTCCTAATTTAGATTACTTATATATCTACGCTGTCTGTCAGTGAAAATGGGCATGATCAGTCCATTATGACCTGTGAACCGACCACTTATGTTCAAATTTATCATATAAAACACATCTACTGGCGAATTTTACTGTATACGTGTTCAGGTAAACTTGTTTTGGTCACATATATATTGACTTCATGCTCAAATACATGAAAATAATGTTCTCCCGCGAAAAGACTTGTGGATCCCAAAAAAAAAAATCGAAATTCGGTGCACCTACCCATATGTAAATATGCGTATCAAATGAATGGAAATTCTTCAGCGATTGAAAGTTTGTAGCTATTTTCAGGATTCGTATACCCTGGTGACCTATATACAACTTTGAATGGTAACCACACATATGTGTAGGGTATTTATAGTCGGCTTAGACCGAGTATAATTTTGATAATTCTAACTATTATAATAACACCTACTATAAAATGTGCCTACTTTAAAATTCCCATGTGTTCTAACCTTCCCAACTGGTTTTCTTTCATTTATGTAATGGGTAGAGCTCTAAAACTTAATACGCCCAATTTTATTTATTGTTTTCTCGTAAAATAAAGCTAATAGTTAAATTTTTACTGGAATCTTTTAACAAATAATATCGGTTTATTACTTTATGAGATAAGGACATTCAAAAACATTAAACGCAAATATCTCAAACATTATTTTTCACATAACGTCCTTATTGCACATAACGCATCAATTCTTCTCTATATAAAATGGTTTTTGTCCGCCTAGATTTCACATCCTTGTACTTCATTGGGTACTTCATTTTCTACTGGGTGATCAATGGTTTTATATCCAGAGCAAACGAAACAAACATAACGTAACACACACGCACCTTAATGCTCTAGTTGAAATAGTAGTAATAATAGTAGTAGTACTAATAGTAGTAGGCAACATTGCAAATAACACAACTGCAGATGGCGCTGTTTGTTTTTTAGTATTTCATTTTTTTTCGCCTTTGGCGCTTTTTTCCACGTGATGTGGCACAAAACTGATGCTGTCGTTGTTATGGATTTGTTTTTTCTTTCATATGTAGCATGAAATAGTAGCGCTGTTTTAAGAGGATGTTGGGTTCATAGGTAATAGAAAATCTACTGAAAAAAATATTTTTTATATGTCGATCAAGAATTAAATATGGCAGAGAGCAAATTACAGAAAAAGTTAATCGCAGAATTCGACTAATTGTGTTTTGAAGTTAGTGGAAATTAGTTATGAGACCTAGTCAGTATTTGCACATCTGAATAAGCGAAGTATTTTTAATTTATTACAAAAAAAAAACTTTAAAGTATATAGTTTCTTTTATATAATTTTAAAATTATTAAATATTTAAAATAATTCATTGATTATAGACATTACCATTTGGGGTAAAATTTACCGTAGTTTTACGTAAGTTCTAAAATTTTAGTACAGATTTCAGGTTTTAAAACTGTAACCAATACCGTTATGCATTTAAATTCTTTAATTTTTAAAATCGAAATCATTGTACAAAATTCAAAAAATTTTGTTTTCTACTGTTTTAAAATGAGTTTTAACATGGTTTGAAAACTAACAGAATAAATGTAATTTTACAGAATTACAGATACAATTTATCAATACAATTAATTTTTAATGCTTCTATCGTCGATACGACATTTTGTTGATTAAATATTTATTTATATTATTTAATAAATTGATTAAACGCAAAATAAAGGAAATTAACACACTCGATTAATTATTTTAGATTGGTTTTAACGGACCCATTTATATTGCTTATTATTTTGAATTACTAAAATATAAAATTTTTATAATTTTAAATAATTACACATTTATGTAATATTCGCTTGCAAAAAAAATTATATTATTTGTTATTATTCTGTAAAAGGTTTTGGGATATAAAATGTGTGATTAAAATGTCAAACTTAACTAAATTCTAAAATAATTATTTCACATTTCTGCCCTATTTTACTTAAGAAATGATGCAACACTGAAAGAAGAGAGTGCGATGAGCGTACGATGTAACAAAGAAAAACAAACTCTGACATAAATATAATTCGTTGTTTTGTACAGAAATTTACATAGAATTATCCAAAAATACTGCATTTTATGAAAAACATGTTATTTTTGTTAAAACCAATCTTATATGTTTTTATTCTGTTTATAAAACTGGACAAGTTAACAAAAAATGTTATTGCAAAAGAGCCAAGTGAGTTATTAATATTTGTTTTTTAATTAATAAGATTTTTTATAATATACATTAATCGTTTACATACAAAGTATACAATATTAAATGAAAATATAAATATTTAAATCATTAATTAAATGCTATGTTCTACTGTGCGCAGTCGACTTCAACTCTACGCATTGAACCCCAATAGAAACTAGAAATTGTCGACCAATTCTTAAATTTACTTTATTTAGTTATTTTTAATTAAAACACTCTTAAAGAATGAGTGTATAATAAAAACATAAACATTATTTTTTGAACAGTACTTCATATATTTTTAAAAGATTTGTTGCATTTGTGAAGTTCTAAAAATTTCCTATTATTATATCTAAAATAAATTTAAATGCCTCAAAATAAGTTTCAGATAAAAAAAAACGTTTAGTCAAAATTATATTTTTCATTAAATATTTCGTATTAAATGTGATACATTTAACAATTTATACTGGGGTGACTGGAGAACAAAGCAGCGCGCATGAAGCCGCACGATCGACTGATAGCTTTCGCAGGTCACACGCACTTATATTCGTTGCACTCGCTCTAACTCTAAACATCCTCTCACCATTTCCGCTTCACCGATCTTCCCCTCGTCTAGCACCTTGCTTGCTGACGTCGTGCCCGTACGAGCTGAGTTGGACATCCCTAGTATAGTGACTCTAAAACTATCGGTTGGTGTATATGCTGTATAGGCATATATTTGTACATATATAGACTAACCCAGATAGGTTTTCATTTATACTATTAAATAATTCGTATATCCAATTAATTATATCAATAGAATTAATCACATTGTATCAATTAATCTTAGTATATTTTTTTCTGTATGGGTATTATTAAAAGCGTTGGACTGCCAAATTTCTTTGAAAATTTTAATCTAGTATAAAAGATTTGAATAGAAAATGTAGGTTTGCTTAAAAGTAAATACTTTTTTTTTTATTAATATGGCCAAATATTTAAAGCATATTTTATTCAGATTTTGACAATTCTTGTTAGGTATTTTTTTTTGTGTATACTTCTTGAAGTTTGAAACATAATATTAGAGTACAAAAAATGTTATGTCTTTTTTGAAATTCTTAAATAACAACATTTAAATTAAAAATGTAAATCTTTTAAATTTTCGCTGGGTTATTTGCAACAGTTCAACTGCAACAGATTTACTTTTGCTTTTGCAACATTTTTTTTTTTTAGTACATTTTCCAGTTGCTCTTCAGTTTGCTCTACTTTCATGTCATTTCATCGCAATTTGAGGCTATCTGCCATTGTGAGGTGGTATTTGTTGTTTTTGCATAGTGTGTACTTATAAGAGTCTGTTTGTGTGCCTGCACTTACCTGCACCTGCAACGTCATCATGATGGTTTAAATAACTAATCCCAACAGCAAGGTTCAGTATCAAAAAAGAAAACATATTGCGAACTTAGACCACTATATGATACATATCTCTATAGCGAAATTATTCTATGTTTGTTTTCTACAATTAAAGGGTTTTTTAAATGAGACGCTACAAAAGTAGAGCGACAGGGACAGCAATATTTCTTGCCGCTCTTTTGACATTTCTCTTCAGTAAGGTTTGCCATTTCATGGTGGAAAGATATACGAATTCGAATTTCGGTAGTAAATTTTAATAATTTCGACTCGTTGTTGGCTCGTATATCTTTCCATCATGAAATGGCAAACCTTACTGAAGAGAAATGTCAAGAGAGCGGCAGGAAATATGGCGTTGTTTGCTGTCCCTGTCGCTCTACTTTTGTAGCGTCCCTGTTGAAAAACCCTTAAAAAAACTTTTGTAGTGCTCTTATTGAAAAACCCTTTAGTTATACGTTATATAATATTTTATATCGAAATGGAGGGTTACAATTCTGTAATTTGAATTCTTATTTATAAATACATATACATTCGACCACCTTACTCTCCTTACAAAACAATTTGGTAATAGGACTAATTAATAGCTGTCAAAACGCCACCAACGATACCTTGGACATGAAGATTGGCCGAAAAATATTCGAGTTAATTTAATTATATTCAAAATAAAACATTCTATACGATCATAAAATTAATTAGTACCTATAGCATATCTGTAGGAAATGTTAGCAATTTCATTTTATAATCATCTTTAAGACACAAAGTTATTTAATGAATTTTTCTCCCGAACAAAAGAACATTTTAACGATGTTTTGCTATCGGTCTAGCTATCAAACGGCTAACGGTATAGCCGAAATATTATAAGAATCATGATGCCTGGTTATCTTTTTGATCGAATTTCTTTTTTTATACGCCCGATTTACATTGTATCTTCTGTGAGTCTCACTGTATCCCCTAGAGTTTAGTTTTTTCAAAAAAAACTGCTATTTTTATATGAAAATTAAAAAAAATGCAACCTAGGTGATACAGTGAGACTCACAGAAGATACAATGTAAATCGGGCATTACATTGTGATTGCGACGCAGAACCTGTCTAAAATTAAAATTTTCAGTATTCCCCTGCAGTGAAATCTAAACTAGTAGCATAAATATGTAGTATTTATATTAGTAACATGATTCTAGCCTAGTAACTAGTTAAAATGGATGCAGAGAAAACCAGTTAAAAAAATTGTATCGTAGAGGTACGTGTCAAAATTATCAAAAACAAAATAAATTTTGAAATACAAATTATATTTCATTTATTTATTTTGTAGGAAACATCTTTCTTTTTCATTTTATGGTGGGTTCCATCGTGTGATTTGTTTTATTACTTTCCGTCATAAGCTCATAAAATTTAACAAATAACCTATTTGAAAGGCATTTGTTAAATATTTGAAAGGGCCTTACAACCGTGCCTTGATAAAAAGCTGCACCAGTCTCTCTTCCTACGCAGTCCACCATTTAGTCTCATTTCAAGACATTTCTTGACTGCAGCAACTTCATCCATTCGTCCCACATGACCCAGACACCAAAACTGTTAGATCTTGATGCGCTTGACTATATCAATTGTCGTCGAACACCTTACAGCTCTAGTGTTCCAATTGGTAAATAGAAACCAGTTTAAAGTAGGATTAAAATAACTAGTTAATAGTCTGACTCTAAAAAATTAGTCTATAGACTGGTTACAAGAAACTAGTTTAAAATGCAAGAGGGGACAATTGACACATCGTAGGACATGAGCATTAAAAAAATTACAGTTCATTGTATGAAAATGGGGTCAAATTCGGTCTAGTTTAGTGTCTACGGAGAACTAGACCAATACTAGTATACAACTAGTCCTTTACACAGCAGGGTCATGTCAAACGAGATCAAAATACCAACATGTTGGATTTTTTTGAACATGAAACTGACACAAAACGACAATGTGAAAACCAAACATAAGGTTCATTTTTATGGACAGTATATTTATATCTTATATATAGCTTTATTTTAAATTTGCAAAATTTGAATAATTGACCGAAGTTATGACCAGTCAAACTCAACAAAAATTAAACTAAACAAAAATCTACACATTATTTATTGCATAAAATATATATTTATCATAATTCAATAAAATTATATAATATATGTTAAATTTGATCTATTGTTATATTTTTCTCTTTTACGTTGGTTTTACAAATCACTTTTTCAATTATTTAAAATTTAGATGTTATGCAATGAATACTTAGTAGGTACATGTTAAATTTATTTATATTTTTTGCGTTTGTCTGGTCATTACTTTGGTCAGATCCATCTGAAATTCATAAGGTTTATTTAAAAATATTAGTTGAAGTATTGTCAATGCAATACAAAAGAAATTAGATCGGAAACTCAAATTTGTAAAAAGTTAAAGTTCGAAAGATGTAGAAAAACATGAGAAATAACATATATTTGTTATATGTAATAACTCAAAAACTTGAGGCAATCTGAAAAAACTGAGTATGAGGTAGTGATTGGAATCTTAAAGTCCATCGAAAAATCATAGTACGATCGCGAATATTTTTTTTTGTTGTGCTGTGTAATTGAAACTGTGTAATTGAAAATAATTTTCAAATTTATTGAATAATATAAGTTTGAAAATTATTATTTTTAAAAATGAGTTTTTAAAAAAAGTCGTTTTAGTCAGTTTTAGTTCTACAACGACGATTTGTTAGTTAATTGCAAAATTTACTTAGTTTCGCTAAACATCAACGATATGTTCTAATTTTATAGCTTGTTTATTACTATGGAAACGTACTAACAATTTGAAGTAATTCTTGAATATATCAATAAAGACATATATACTTATAAATGCCCCATAATATGTGTGCATATTTCTATTTGTGACTATCAAAAAAGTACTCGCGAATACTTATCTTGATTCAAAGAAATTAAGTTCGAAAAAAAAACGAAATGACAAACTCTATATGAAAGTGTTTTTTTTTTGTAGAAGAAAAACTGCAGAAGATGAAGAGACATTTTAAGAACAGAAGAAAATAAACCCATCTAGACGAAAATAAGCTATATTCAATTACTAATAAAAATACACACAGAATAGACTAAACTTATTTGACAACTAATTTGGTTCTCTCAACTGCTTATTGGTTGTTATTGTCAAACCTAAAAGAGTTTGTAGTTTGAACTACAACCAATTTTGAACTGTTTTAGAACAATTTATTGAATGTATTACAAGCGCAATCCGAATATGAAAGTTACGCCAGCTAATTTGTAGCTCCATAACAACCCTAATTGAAATATGAAAAAATTCATCGTGATAATCAGTTTGATCATCCTTTTGTAACACCCAGAAGCATAGTTGCCAGTTCTTTATCCCACGAAAATAAATCATATTCAATTACTAAACTAATAGGTCGATGTTGAACTATGCACACAGAATAGAGATTTGTTGCGCTAACCAACTTCTTGCCCAACCGACTTATTCGGTTCTCTAAACCGCTTAGTCGGTTGGTATTGTCAAAATAAAAAGAGTTGTAGTTTTTTCTGCAACGAATTTCGAACTGTTTTAGAACAATTTAGTAAAGATTTTGACAATTAGGACTAAATTGCAAGTGTATAGGCTAATATGGCAGTTCCGCCAGTAAATTTGTAAACCATTTGATTTAACCGAATGAAGTTCGTTGGCACAACTAACTATTTTATTCTTACAACCTCAGAAGCCGAAAGAAGATTTTTCTGTGTGTATGATCTGTAATAATCAAAATGGAAATAAGAAAGCAAGGTCCTGAAAAACAAGATGAAGTAAAAAATACGCTGTGTAATTTTGAAACATAGTCATATGCTCTAGTTGCAGAATCATGGAGTTAATAGATAAAGGACCGGGTAAAATATGGTCATTTGATTATAACACACGGAAGTAGACGTGGAGAAGAATATATTATTGACCAGCAATACCTCCTGAGTAGATTGCGCATCTGTCAGTAGATCTGCATCTGTCTCAAATGTTCACAGAAAAACCAAAAGAACTAAATCACTGAAGTATACAGACGACATCGGGTATTGAAAATGAACGTGACAATTATTTTTACTTTACTCTAAAATTGATATTCATTTATCAACAGCTTATACTTTATAATAAATTTTCATGACTAGGTTATGTCTGTAATACACATTTTTATAAAAACCATGTATCTTAAACTGGGTGCAGAATTTTTTGAGTCATAGAATGACCCCCTCAATTATTGAAATCGATGTACCAAACACACTGCATAATAGTGGCCGATGTATGCACCTAAAACTGGTAAATTATATATATTAATGGCTGATTAAATAAAATAAATTAAATTAAAGTTGTGTACCTGTAGTGCATCGTTGAAAAAAATAATAATAATAGTTTGGCGCTACAGTCCTGTACAGAACTTCGGCCGAGCTCTCTCACCATTTTGAGCTGTGCGTGTTATGTTTGTACTCAAAGTGGTGGGACCTACAGTTTATTGCCGAATCCGAACGGCGGGTGAGAGCTTTTCATTGGCAATGGTTTTACTCTCGTAGGTTTGCCATTTACTGACGAGAGGTAGCGCGGTATAGAAAAATGTTTCTGTGAAAAGATGTTGTTAGCCCCAGTCCAGTCTTGAACCGGGGACCTTTCGACTCACAGTCCAACGCACTAACCACTGAGCTACCGCGGTTGGAAAAAACATTTAATAAAAATTATGTAAATCGAAATACAATTTCTTGTGGTGATATAATTTTAGGTCCGGTTAAAAATGAAAAGATTGAAAAGATTTTTCAAGCCAGACCAGCCCTGCATATTATAAAATTTAATGCAACATTCTTTGATGACATGTCGTATAAATTGTTACACGTTTCGTGAAAAGTCGCAATTTGATGTTGACCCTTAAATTTGAATTAAAAAAAAAAGAATTTGTTATTTTTGCAGTTCGAAATTATTAGACATTGTTTAGGGATATCTATATTCCACTTAACATTACAGCTTTTACTAATCTTTTAAAATTGAAAACTCTTCCTGCTCAAAGGATATTTAAATCCTGCATGGAAGTCACACCATCATATGTTGGAATTAATTAAAATTCCTGTACTACACAGCAGGTGGATTCCTGAATACTCCTTCATGAGTGAGTGTGTTAGTGTGTTAGTGTATGTGTGTGTTTGTATTAGTATATGTGTGAGTTTGCATGTGTGTCCGGCTGTGTCCGATATGCAGCAACTGCATGTCAGAGGATTTTGTCTGCCGTTCACAAAGCGGTTTCATTTCATGTTGTTTTTGTTTAAGTTGTGATTTATCTGTGTGATGTTTTTGTTTTCGTCGTCGTTGTTGTTGTTGTTGTTGTGCAACTATTTGCCACATGCAACGCCACCGCCACCATTCCATTCCATCTTCTTGTCCCATGAAACGAGCTTCGCATGACAAAGAGCAGCAGCAACAACAAAGTTGATTGTTGGTTAAACAACCCAAACAAAAAAAAACAGGAACAACGATAAAAAAGCGTTGAACATAATTTATTAAAGTGTCAGAACATGTGAAAGACTGAAAATACTGTCGTATTTAAAGCAATATAAAATGATATTTGCCACAGTTGTTTATAAAAATATAAATATTATCGTTCGCATTTTGGTTGTACTTGTGGTTTCGGTGCTTTTTTGATGACAGTCGTGGTTGACATACTTTTGCTGACGTTTTCTTTTTAGGTAAAATGGCAATGAAATCAAAAAAAGTCAAAGCCATAACATAAATGAAAATTAAATGTTAATTAAAATATGAAAATAGAAGGACATCCCAGATGCCTGTCCTTTCGATATTGCGAGTAGATGGAGAATTTGCGATACGAGTAGATGGAGAAAAACGCGATATCGGACACATGCTCGTTGCGATATCGAGTGCCAAATTAGACCTACATTGTGGGTACAAACCAACTCTTTGCATAACAAACTGGTTCGGTTCTCTTAACCACTTAGTCAGTTGTTATTATCAAAACTAAAATAATTATAGTTTGGACTACAACCAATCTCGAACCATTTTAGTACAATTTAGTACAGATTTAGAAACATTGGGAGTATATATAGGCTAATGTAAACTTAGTACAATATAAATAGGAATAGTTTGATCGATCTGTGCCAAAATTTGAAAGAATCAAAAATGGAATAACTTTAAACCCATGCTAAGTCGACATAGCATATTATGGATTATCTATCCATTGTAGCCGCGGTAGCTCTGTGGTTAGTGCGTTGGACTACGAGCCGAAAGGTCCCCGGTTCAAGCCTGGACTGGGGCTAACAACATTTTTTCATAGAAACATTTTTCTATACCGCGCTACCTCTCGTCAGTAAATAGCAAACCTACGAGAGTAAAACCATTGCCTATGAAAATCTCTCACCCGCCGTTCGGATTAGGCAATAAACTGTAGGTCCCACCAATTCGAGTACAAATATAACACGCACAGCTCAAAATGGTGCGAGAGCTCGGCCGAAGTTCTATACAGGACTGTAGCGCCAAACTATTATTATTATTATCCATTGTTTGGAAACGGCTCAAAACCATCAATGACTCTTTTAAATTACGAATGAAATTTTATATAAATGGTCACATCGTCCTGCATGCGATATATCATTGACAGTGTAGGGTAGGACAAACAGGGTAGGACCATACAAATTAATGTGGTAATGAAATTTTATCAAGGACATTTTCAATAAATAAACAATGATTTTAAACGAATTTATCGCCGCGATTAATGACCATGGTCATCATGACAATTCCCTCTCTTAAATTAACGTCATTTTGTATCAGTACCCTTCATCTAACCTCACTCAATTTTGTTGTGCTCCACAAACACAAAAAACCTCATTATATTTAACATTTTTTAACCTATTATTTTTAATACTTACAAAAAAAGCAAAAAAAAAATAATCAAATCCGCGCTTTCCTTCAAAATGTCAAATTATAGAACCATGAAATTAATAAATCGTCCCTCTTTGTTAGTGTCCTTGGCGAAAGAACACTAGACCAGCTGTCAAAGCCAAACAAATTTACTTAAAGAACGCACTGCATATAATTCTACTACACTTTACCATTGTTATATTTTATATTTTATATTTGAATAAAAAGAAAATCCATTGAAAGCGCAACGCACAACTCTATTCTAAGAAAAGCAATCTGTAGATGGCGCAACGAAATTAATTTCTTTCATTTTCGTCTCTTTGCAGCAATATTCAACAAACAGAAAGGACTATGGTATAAAGTTGAAATAATTAAATAAACGATTCAAAATATATCGCAATTAAAATTAAGCATAAAATAATTTAGTTTAAAACAAAAACAACATCCCACATAAGTCAATTTAAACACGCGACTAATCAATTGAAAGATGCAAACTGCTGTCGATTATAATGGCAGCAATAGTAACAATGTCACCAACATTACAACAACAAGCACCACCATCAGCAGTAGCAACAACATTGCTGTCAACGAGCGTGGCAACAATGAGCCGTTGGCAGCGCCGCCAATGCCATTCGCCACCAATACGGTGACACTAACATCGCCGGCAGCAACAGCAATCGAAGCAACAATAGCAACAACAATGACACCAATTACAATATCACCAACAACAACAACAACACCAGCACCACTGTTACTCGAGCACCAATTGTTGCTGCAACCACAAGCTGCACCGCAAAATGTGCTCCGTAATCGCCTTCAAATGGGAAAATCAACGAATAATCATCATCAAAACGGCAATAACGCTTCTTCCACAACTAAAACGCATGCTAAGAATGGCATTTCTCAACATCAGCAACAACAACAGCAACGCTTCGATGCTACCGCCGAATATTTAGGCAGCAACGTTGAGCAAATGTCTGTGACGCCTTCGCCATCACCACAAGTTTCACCATCTAAAAAAGCTGTGACCGTCGTCGTCAGCAAAAATAATAATAACGCCACAAAGAATGGCAGCATCAATAAATTGTCGCCCACTTCATCATCATCGTCTTCATCAACATCATCTGCAGCTGCATCTGCTTCCAATTCGACAAGTGGTTCGAATACTAACTCCACCACATCTTCGGTCATTGCCACGCCCATATTGGCACGCAATGGCAATGCGTTGCATGCGGAAGTTGTTGGTGCTGCTGCTGTTGGTGGCGACATAAATTCCAAAACAGCTTCCACTATATTCGCCGAGCAATTATCGCAGACATCAGCTCTCGTAACGGGCAACTCGAATGCATCGTCATCTTCATCACAGCCATCATCAATTGCTGCCACGCCCACATCTAGCATCACAGCTACAGTCGCCGCAATAAGAACATCGTCTAGGGGGCAACAGGACGAGGAGGAAGAGGATCTGCTGCAGTGGAAGGATATGCCGCAATATTTGCAATTCAATCCGTATGTTCTGAAGGGTTACCGTCCAATACAAACATTTAAGGGATGCCTGTTCAGTCTGTTCTACTGGCACAACGAAACCATCAATATTCTAACACACGGTGAGTTTTATAAAATATAAAATTTTAATGTTTTTCAAGGTGAGACAAATATTAATGAGAAGGTGCAGAACTGTAATTTAAGGTATCTTAATTTAAATGTTATATGAGATATGCCATTTAGCAAATATTTTGGGTCGTTTAAGATTCCTAAATGTGTCATATTTATGAGTGTTACCCTCAATATGAGCACTTAGAAGAGTCCAAAAAGGCTCCCGACTCCTGGGTAGAGGGCCCCTTTTTATGAGCCCAAAAACTCTCATATTTATGAGACTTTTAATACATTCATATTTGAGCACCAAAAAGAGCACTAAAACGCGACCCCTGGGTAGAGGGCACAGTTTTATGAGTCCAAAAACACTCACATTTATAAAACTTTTATTACTCCTAAAATACTCATATATGAGCACTTAAAAGAGTCCAAAAATCCTCATATTTATAAGACTTGTATTGCTCATAAAATACTTATATATGAGCTTTTAAAAGATCCCAAAAAGACTCCCGAGCCTGGGTAGAGGGCATAATTTTATGAGCTCAAAAAACTCACATTTATGAAATTTTTATTACTCCTAAAACACTCATATATGAGCACTTAAATAAGCCCAAAAAGACTTCCGAGCCTAGGTAGAGGGCACAATTTTATGAGCCCAAAAAAAACTCATATTTATGAAGCTTTTATTACCCTAAAACAGTCATATTTGAGTACTAAAAAGAGCCTCAAAAGGCTACAAAAACTTGGGTAGAATTTCTAGACACCACAATTAATTAATTTTTGGAGTTTTTCTTTCTTCAGAAATATAGAATGTGTGTGAAATGAATTCAACATTGTACATATTCACTAATAAAATGAATTTTCATTTGATTTCAAATTCAAAACGAATAGTGGTATATCAATTTAAAACAGTAGACTCCTAATGCCAGCATACATAAGATAGTTTTATGACTCCCTTTTCTAATGTGCTCCTAAAATACTCTTAAATTTGAATACTCTTGACTTGATTTTATGAGTTTCATTTGAGGGGGCTCCTAAAGCGCTCATGAATGACACTCTTTTATGAGTCAAATTTTGGAGCGTTCCTAAAACATTCTAAAATAAAGAACTTTTAGGAATCTAATTTCTGAGGGCTCCTAAATAACTTCTAAATATGAATCTTTTATGAGTAATATTTTTGAAAGCTCCGAAAATAGTCTTAAATGAGATATTTTTATGATTCTTATTTCTGTGAGCTCATAACTCTCAACACTCAAAAATTGGTCTCCTTTATGACTCCAATTTCAAAGCGCTCCTAAATTGCTTAATGGGCAGTTACGAGGCAGTTCCATTGTTTATGTCGTTTAGAATTGGACATTGATTATATAACATTCTATTATAAAATGAGACAGCTCGAAACAGAAATCATTGATGATAAAATAGCAGAATATGTTCGAATGTTGACGAGTTTCCCCAGAACCACTTCTTTAAAATATTTAGCTGAGAATAAAAATAAATTAAGATATTAGACAAATATATTGAAAATTGTTAAGGTTTATTTGAAGTTATTTTTTAATCTAAATGTTTGAAATTCCTGAATAGCAAAACGTAATGATATATACACAGAAAAAAAGACGTAGCCGATTTGAAAGACTTTTTAATCGCATTCAGTAGATGGCGCATTTATTAGCCGCATTCATATGCGTTCCTTTGGCGCACTTGAACTCGCGAGAGAATTCGGGATAGTTCGACAGTGGTCCAATGACGCGATACTTGCCCGGCACATGTGAGTCCATTGATGTCTGCAGATCACGTACGCGCGGATGTGCATCATTGCACCAAACCTGTGCATAGCTGATGAAGAAGAGCTGCTTATTGGTGTATTTCATGGTTGGCAGTGTCTCCAAATGCAGATCCGTTTTTTCGTCCTCAGCCTTTTGCAGCCACTTTAGATACGATTCATATGCAATACGTATACCGCCATTGTCGGCGATATTCTCTGACTGTGAGACGCTCTTCGGCAGATATCGTCCGCCGTACCAGTAACGACTGTATTGCTCGACAAAACATTGTGTGCGCTCGTCAAACGAAGTAGTCGATCCATTATCCCACCAGCTTATGTGGTTGCCGTCCTTGTCGAATTTGCGTCCATTATCATCGAAACCGTGTATCAACTCGTGACCGATGAGCGAACCCAAGGTGCCAAATTTCAGCGCATTCGGGTAGCTGGCTGCCCACAGATAGTTTGGTTGCAGCAGCGACACAGGTACCTTTACCATGTTCTCGAGTATTATATTGGCCGGTGTATAAGACAGCAATTCTCCTGCTTCCAGTGGCTTTGGTTTCTTGTACAACTCGGCTCTGTTACGGCGACTGCTCAACTCACTGATGCTCTTGATGTTAGCAATGTAGTCATCGTTGACGATGTGCAGGTCACCGAATTCTTCCGTAAAATTCTCCTTGGCATATGAGTTAATTTCCAAGCGCATGGCATTCAATTTCTGCACGGCCAATTCGCGTGTACGAGGCGTAATCCAGTCGAGTTTGTTAGACTGCAGCTCCGACTCGAAGGTTTGCTTCAGCTCGTTCCAGATAAGCGTCACATCACGTTCGGTTCGGTCGTTATTGTAGCGCCTATAGATCATGTTGTCCACATTCTTTGCAAAAAATTTCTTTGTCTTCTCCATGCAGGTGTGCTCTTGTTTGGTCTGCGTTTTCTCAACTTTCATCTGAAAATCATTCAGTAACATGTACATAATATAGTTGGCCACCGTACTGATGGGCGTGCTCTTCAAGACCTGCACTAGATTGAGCTGGTAATCGGAAACAAACTCGTAAACGGGATCGTAGATCTGTTGACCCAGCGATAAACGCACCAGTTTGGCCACATCCAAAGTTGGTGCATATTTACGTTGCATTTCCGCGACGGTGGTCAACTCTGACATATCATCTAGACCAAGACCGAGCTTTTCGTCAACCATGCCACGAGCCAGGGATACCTCAAACTCCACTATATCGTCAGCGACACTCTGTGCCCGCTTTTGTGGTATACCCAGGAAATCTCGTAATTCTTTAGCAATTCTCTCCTTATAAGCTGTCCGATATATCTCTGTCACATCATCCAGATACATGGAGCGACTCTCAAGCGGAAACTCCGGATGTCCGATATATACACGATTTACGGTATTGTTCACAAAATCCGGCAATATATCCAAGCCGATAATAATATCGTTGCCATATTTATAAGAAATATTCGCCACCACCTCTAGCCAATCAAAGGAGCTAGCATTCCAATTATCCGTTAGCGCTGGCATAGTGCCAAAATCACCGATTATCTGCAGAAGTTTGGCGCGATAACCTTCACGTTGCTTTGCTTGCCTGGTACATGATGTATAGAAGTCTTTTACTTTTCTATCGATATCATCATCAGCATCATCGGCGCCCGCTTTCAGCATTCGCTGTACCTTGCGATCGAGAGCCGTACTCATCACTTCAAAAAGCCCAGTCGTTATGGTATCAATCGAATTGGCTGGATTGATTTTAGCCCAATTACCACAGGCAAATGCATAAAAATTATCGCATGGATCCATGGCCTCGTTCATATAATTTCTCATTTCAGCTGCCTTCGCGAGACGCATGGTTTCTTGCACAAAAAGCGAGTTATTGTTATTCGAAAGTATTTCTATAGGCATTTCGACTGGTACACATATTGCGGGAGGAACTATCACTATTACCAGACCGATGACACATAGCATTAGGCATAATAATGATGACGATGTCGACAACGATGACAGCCTAAATGCAGTCATTTTGCATACAAAATACAATACAAACCGCAACGTTTAAGGTTTCAATTAGAACTGTTTTCGGTTTTGTTATATCGCCTATATATGTCTTGCATATCATTAATGTTTTTTTATATTCTCCGTTGCGATTGTAGTCGTTTTAGTGAAATGTCGAGAGGTTATCGCATAAGTTTCGTTTATCAACATAGGCGTTGTTGCTCGCCAGAGAACTGCTCAAAAAACATTCATTCTTAGAATATAATGCAATATAATTCTCACTTAAAATAATGACAATTAAAACCAGTAAGGAAGATTATGTCATTTTAAAGGAGGGACTTTTTGATAATTGATGCTATTACGAGAATTACAATTATTATAGTAGGTCTAAGCCGACTAAAAATAACCTGTGATACTGTGTGAATGAAGGAACATTACATGTAGATACGTTTTAAAGTAGTCCATAGGTACCCAGGGTTTACGAATCTCCAAAATAAATGAAAACTTGTAAATCATAAAGCAAAGGGAGCTGTTTAATAAAAAGTTCACTTTGAAAGATATATTAAATAAAATTTACTCATTGTAAATCGTATCGAAGGTTACATTCAACCGAGCCGATCCATTTTTCAATACCAGAACTATATAAGTAGGAGTTTCATTGATCTAGCTCGTCCAGTTTTCCCGCAAATAGACATACGGGCATCAATAAATCAGCTTAAGAAGTGGCGATGATCACCTTTCTTATATGTGTTACAAATAGGGCTGTGCTATTAATCGTTTTACCGGAAAATGTAATCACAATTAATCAATTATTCGATTAATCGTATTTTTTGACTAACCGAAAATACGATTAATCGGTTAATCAGCTTTTGTTATTAATCAAAATAACGATTAATCGGTTAATCAGAAATATGATTAATTGAAATACGATTAATTGTTTTTGGCATGAGTATAAATAACGACATTCTACTTGTTAGGCATCTAATTTGGCATTTGTATATTAAATTAAATATTTTTTAAAGAAAAACAAAATTTTTGTTTGTATATTTTTGTAGACAGTAATTTCTATGTTCTCAAATAAAAATTATTTGAATTCTGATTAATTGAAAGTTATAATTAACCGATTAATCGTATTTTCGGTTAAATGAAAAAACACGATTAATCGAATTATTGATTAATCGTGATTGCGATTAATCTGAATTTCCGGTAAAACGATTAATCGCACAGCCCTAGTTACAAAATCAGGGCTAAAGTTCTACTAGAACTTAGGCCAAGCTCTCTCTCCAGTTTGAACTGTGCGTGTTATATTTGTTCTCAAAGTGGTGGTAACGTACAGTTTTAATGCCGAATCCGAACGGCAGGTGAGAGCTTTTCATAGGCAATTTTTACTCTCGTAGGTTTACCTTTTACTACCGAGACGTAGCGCGCTATAGAAAAATGTTTCTATGAAAATATGCTGTTAACCCCAGTCCAGGTTTGAACCTGGGACCTTTTGGCTCGCAGTCCAACGCACTAACCTTGAGCTACCGACGCTGTAGGGTATTAACATTGTCATATAAATGTAACATATCAATTATTTTCCTATATAGTCGGTTGGTTTTTATAATATCACAATAAGCTATAATAATATACGCTAAATATATAAATTAATTTATGCGAAAATTTCCTAGCAATTATTGCAATTAAAAATTCTCTATTGTCAGCCGCCAGCATGTAGTGATGCCGTATTTTAATTCGCATGAACTAAAACAGAAATGATAAGGGTTTTGTTCGATATTAATAATGAAAAATGCAATAAAATTTATTACAATAAAGTCACAATTTATTTAACAATTAATATGTTTAACTTTATGTGGTATGTGAAATAAACACTGTGAAAAGAGTTAAGCGCGCAATAAGAAGGGATTATTTGAAATTCGCACCCTAATGTACAAAATTGGGCTTGGCAAAACGGAACTTTTAGTTGAAAATATCTGTGTACTTAAGACAGCCACAGTCACGAAATTTAGCTCAGTGATGTAAATTGTGGTTGTATATCTTTTTATCAAATTTTGGAGATTGGACAAATAGACTTGACACCTCATGTAAACCCGAAATATAAAAAATGCTAATACTTCTAACTTTTAAAAATAGCTATAACCAGTATGGAAGGTTAGGTCACATGGGAAATCTTGAAGTAGTCAAATTGTGATAGTTGGTGTGATGAAGTTTTTAAGAATTATGAAGTCGCCGACTGTAAATACCCTACCCATATGTGATAATGTGTGTGGTGTACCATATAAAGTGGTCCAGAGGTCACCATGGTTTACGAATCTTGAAAATAACTACAAATTTGCAATCTTGAAAGGTGTACCGAATATTGAATTTTTTTTCGGAAACCACAAATCGGTTCGCGGAAAAACATTATTATTATATATTTGAGTCAATATATATTTGATCAAAAAAGTTCTCTTAAGCCGGTATAAAGTAAAGTTCAAATGAGGTATTTGAACATAAGCGGTCAGTTCACAGGTCACAATAAACCGATCATGGCCATTTTCACTGACAGACAGCGTAGATATATAAGTAATCTATATTAAGAGTTTTATTTATCTAGCCCCTTTCGTTAGTGATTTCAACAGACATACTAAATCGACTCAGGAGGTCATGCTGATCAAGAATATATATATTTTTCCATATCAGATATGCTTCTTTCTGTGTGTTACAAACGGCGTACCAAACTGATATACCCTTTCGCTCTTAGTGTAGCTTATACAATCGAAGCAGGATCGTATTTAAAAATATACTCGCTAAGTGTAATATGTATGTTATTGGGCAAAGGGGCGTGAAAACTTCAAACTTTAAAATGCTATAACTCCTTAACTACTAAGAGTAGAGTTAAACGTCATATGCATTCGAAAAAAAATTAGCACGGGCACTGGTCCATCTAGTTTTAAATATAAACAATTCAGAATATTCTCCATTTTTTAGATTTTCATATAAACAGCACACTTAAGTGACATCGTACAAAATCGTTTAGGCTTGCTTAATTGAAGAAAGCATCAACATGTGCATTTTATTTTTGGAAAGTTTTCATTTGCAAATAGAAAAAAAAAATCCCAAAAAAATATAAACAAATCTGATACTCATTTCACTTGATGATATATTTAAAATATTTATGCAATGAGCAGAGCTACTGAGTAACTACAATAGTACTTTGTGTGCTATATGTGATATGTAGCGAGAGAAAGAAAAAATCAAAACAAAAAGAGACTACTTGAGAGTCAAAACATTTTTGCTTGCGATAGTGAATGACCTGCTTTGGAACAGCTTCAGCTTCGCTCCGATTCGCACTGTAACACAACGATAACATTTTGAACTCGTTAGTGCGACCGATCATGAGAGCACTCTCTCGCGTTTGTAACTGAAAACTTAAACAGTAAATCCGAACAGTCTCAATGAAAACGCTGGGCGTACAACAGTCCGCAAAGTACTACCACAAAATACGACATGAATTTCATGTGCGCGACGTTGAGTGTAATCGTCGTCGCGACGATGGCATTCGTTAATGCCTCGCCGGTGCTGCTGCAGTTGCACGAGAATCATATCGCAAATAACAATGATACGGCATATGTGCGCGAAGTGATGCGTCTGGCTAAAGCAGCCGAAATGCTAAACTATATGAATTTGGATGCGGATCCGTGCGATAATTTCTTCGAGTACGCATGTGGCAAATGGCCGAAAATTAATCCGGCACAAAGTCCGACCAAACGTGAGACAAACTTCTATGACTCGTTGTCGAATTCGTACGATCACAAGTTGCTAAAGCTGCTGAAGGAGGGAAAACTTAATAAGGACACACCGGTGGAGTCTTTGGTCAAGGACTATTATGAGTCCTGCATGAATTTGAAAAAGCAGGACTATCTGGAGCAGTTGCGACAAGTGATCGCGGAATTCGGTGAGATGCCTGTTTTGGTCACGGACTGGATTGGATCCTCCTTTGATTGGCTGGAGACTATTGCACGGATACAGCAAAAATACGGTTTCAGCATCATACTAGACGCGATGATAATGCCAGACTACGATGAAATTACCGTCAATAGATTGTATGTCGGTGAGGCTTCTCTGGAGCTGCAGACAAAGTCTATGTATTTAAACGAGGCTACAAAATGGCATCGTGAACGCTATGAGAAACAGATCGCTGACAATCTGGAGCTGCATTTGGGTGTCATAAGCAAAGATGCTGTACGCACTGCTTCGGAAATACTTCAGTTCGAGGTAAAGCTCGCACAGGGGATTTCCGACATGAAACTGGGACATTCGTTAAAGGCTAGCACAAAGAAGCGCACCGTTCAGGAGTTGCAGGAGGCCTACGGTCCATCCATAGACTTTCAGCGTTACTTAAAACTATTGCTGGGCTATGAACTCAATAGCACTCTGTACGAAAGTGTGCCGGAGTATCAGCGAAATTTGGTAAAAGTGTTAGAGGAAACACCCAACGAGCAAATGGCCAACTATGTGTTCTACAAGTTGGCGCAGGAATTCTTTTTCAAACTGGACCAGCCGAAAGCAACACGCGAGAAGAAATGTCTGCAGAATACAAAGAAGCACTTCGTCAAGCTGCTTGATCATTTGATCTTTAGCAGATACAACAACAAGAACACGCAACGTGACATCCAATTGATGTGGCAGGAGCTGAAGGCCACTTTCAAAACAGAGCTGGAAGAATCACCAAAATTGCGCTGGATGTCGCTGCTTACGCGCCGATTGGCCGTGGAGAAATTGGAGGTCACTCAGCTGGAGATCAGTGCATATGTGCAGCTGAATTTTAGCGCAGAGTTTGCTAATGTGACCACGAACAGTCAAGACTTTCTCGGCAATCAACGCAATTTGTATGCCTATGAGACGCGCCGTATTCTAGCCAGTCTGAATGAGCCGCCGAAACCCATGGATGCGGGTGTGCTATTCTCATACTCGCCGGTACACATACCATCCGAGCGTCTGATACGCATCCCAGTGTCACTGCTGCAACCGAACTTCCTGTGGTCCGATTACTATCCACAGGCCCTTAAGTTTGGCACGCTTGGTTATATGGTTGCTCACGAACTGATACATGGCTTCGACGATATCGGTCGTAAGTTCGATGTCAAGGGTAAGCATCAATCGTGGTGGGACAACAATTCGACGGAGGCATTCGAGGAGCAAAAACAGTGTTTCAAACATCAGTATGCGCGCTACCGCTATGGCGGCAAATATCTGCCTGAGAGTCAGTTGCAGTCGGAGAATATAGCCGACAATGGCGCTGTGCAGGTAGCCTATGTGGCCTATACGAATTGGCTAAAGAGCGTAGAAGAGGTGGAGAAAACTGGCTCTGTAGGTGATGTGGATGTGCAGAATTTGAAGGAGTTGGAGCTGCTGCCAAATCTGCAGTTTAACAGTCGTCAGCTATACTTTATTAGTTTTGCGCAATTCTGGTGCAATGACGTTGACGAACACTTCAAGGATTCAGTGTCCTTGGTCGATGTACATGCACCGGCAATGTTCCGTGTGATTGGTTCTCTTGCCAATTTCGAAGAGTTCTCGAACGAGTTTCAATGCAAACGCGGCACAACGATGAATCCGGAGAAAAGATGCACGATTTACTAAGTAAAGTAGGATCATGAATATTATAGAATTTAAGATAATGAATAAAGAATAAAATAATTAAGTTTTATTTTAAAATATTTACAATCGTTTCTCTTTTTTAGAGATTTAGAATTATTTGAAATAATAAACGATACCATAATGACATAAAATTTGAAACATGCATAACTCAGAAAAACTTTGGTATCATGGTACATATAATGGGAATAGTTATTAAAGCTACCAAAGGTCATATTTATCACCATTGCTATTCGATGTCGTTATGTCACTATCGGAGGTTCTCGATTGCTCTCACTCTATCTGCTCAGCTGCACTTCACTGCGGCTGCGGTCTGCCCATTTTATGTTGCATGCAGTTTATAGCAATGCAACAACAATAGCAACAACAAAAACAAGAACGAGGATAACTAAACCTTGACCTTAGTCAGCATACAACACACAAAGTGGCGCTCTACAACACAAACAAATACAACAAAGAAAGTACAAATGAAGGAAACCAAAGCGTACCACGTGAACACATCGACACACATGCATTTACAAATTACACTATGTAATCAATTTTTTGTGGATTCAACTCGATTTTTTTTTAAGTTTTATATGAAAAATAAATGTATTGTTTTGGTTACGGACGGAACAATAGGACACCGTCTTACAAAAATCAAATTTGTCCGTTTTTGTTAACTAAATCAATATTTTTAAGCTTTAGAAATATTAATTCGACGCCTCTTACGAAAATAAAAATAGAAACGTGTTTGTTTTCATAAGAGGCATCGAATTAAGGTTTCCAGATAAAACAGAAAATAATATTTTGTATTTGTATGTCTTCAAAATTAGTATATTTCCATTAAAATGTCAACCACGACCGAAAAATTCAAAATGCTTGCGACTCGTTTCCGATTTTAAAAATAAGGTCATCAGGTGCCCAGTGACCTTTTCTTTATGGCTGTATTTACTTTTGTTTAAAATAAATAGAGTGGGCATTATTTTTTCATATTTTTATGTTTATTTCACTTTATTTCATTAAAAATAGATGTATGAAAATAGTGAGCTTTGAATTTTAATTTTTTATTTATTTTTGTTTTTGATGTCAGAAATATTTTCGTTCAGAAATAAAAAAAATAAGCATATGGTAAGTTCGTAGACTCATTTTCGAAAACTATTTTGTTTAAATTGAAATAGAATATGAAAATAATATACGACAAATTAATATAGAGTACCCAGTAGGAGCAACAGACAGAAAATAAAATGCAATGGAAAATGATGATGGTTAGTAATTGTGTTACGAAATTAAATTCAATAGAATAAATAAATATATTAATGCTATGGTGTCGATCATGGGAAGGACATAATAAAAAAATAGAGAGATAGAGAACAGATAGGTAAAGACATTTCTTTTTGATTTTTTCTGTTGTTATATTGTCATATATAGATGACGCATTTATTTAAACCAATCAAAAAGCCCCATTCTGTCGTCCAGAACTTCTAGAACTCTTCGATTCTGAAATAATTCTCGTAACGAGAAATCTTCATTATCTCGGTTCGATATTGGCCGGCCGTTTTGGTAGGAATTTTACTATATTATCATTGCGAGAAATGGCATCGATATCGGACAAATTCTTCGATATTTCGCAACATTTTCGTTGCGATATCGAAACAGTTTGTTATACTGGGAATTAAAAAACTTAAAAAATCTGAAAATCTGAATAGTTTTCATTTCGTAATAATGGTTATTAATAGTGTCATATACAACATTATTTTTAGCAAAAAATGTCCTTACGGAAAGTCCGGAATTATTCTGCGATTTATTACGAAATAACTGTAAACTTTAGGAACAAAATGTATATAAACAAAAATAAATTAATTATCTCAGCTATATTCAGAAATACCTCAAAAAATATAGTGTACGCGAAAAGTATTTTTAGAATAAAAAACATACTGATAATTTCTATTCGGAATTTTTTATTCCGTCCGGAATGTCCCTTCCTAAACTCTAAATTTTAGGAACAAAGTGTAAATATACAAAGAAAGTACATGATTTCAACTATTTTTTAAATATTTCAAAAAAATCATTTGTACGCAAAATTTGCTGACTTTTTGACATTTCCATATGAACCTCTACATGCACTTCCGTTTATGTCCCGTCCGGAACGCCTACTATTTCATTTATATCTTTTGATTTACCGTATAGAATTATCAAATTTTTTGCAGATGTTTAGTCCTATTTAAATACTATATGCACAAGAAAAAATGAAGTAAATTCATTAATTTTCCTTTGAGATATTAAAGGTTTAAGGGTACGAATGTCCCGTGCGGAACCCAAGGAAATGCCCATATGTACGAAGGAATGCAGCGGTCACTTTTATATAAATACCATATGACAGTTAGATACAAGTTAATTTTTGTTTTATTTTACCATCAAGTAAAAGGCTTTATTTAGAAAAACGTTTACTTCGTCCGGAATAGAGAACTGCTATCATGGGGTATTTACAACAGAGGGCGGGTTACAATAATACGTCCTTTTTCATTGATCTAGCTCTTCTAGTTTTCCTGTTATTGTGATTCCAGCAGACAAACATACAGAGAAATTTAAGGACATACGAACATCGCTATAAAAATCGAAATAATAACTTTTTTATATAGCGTTATTTCTTGTTATAAAATAAGACAAAAAGCCATTCATTATGTATTGAACATGATGAACATTTTTTATTTTATTATTGACGAGAATAAGTGGGTAAAATAAATGGAATAGAGGGACAAATTTTGACCATCACATAAATATATGATTAATAAAATTTATTAAATGAACTACATATAAAAGTATTTATGAATTTCCATTTTGGACCAACTTTTGACCTTAATTTGGAAAATGGAACAATAAGTCAAAATCTATTTTTTATTTAATAATTAGTTTTGGACTGGTAGTGTTGGTTCACCATTTTCAGTTAATATTTTTTGAAAAATAATAGTAGTATAGGATACATTAAAACATCAACATTAAGTCACCTTCTGTTACTTTTATAATTTTACGAAATTTTAATGTTAAATCTATATTTCCCAAGTTAGTTTTCAAATAGAAAACTTACTAACTTTACAGTCTTAAAAACGTGCTATATTACAAAAAATTATGAAATAACAAAAATTACATGTTCGAAAATGTTACCCAGTGTCATTTCTTTTACTCTCTGTGTGTGTGGCAATGTTCTCCAAAAGGATGTGACAGTTAAACATTAAAAGTTTAGGCGGTAACATATTGAAGGTTTAACTTTTCGTTAAAAATTAAATTTGATCAATATTTTAGCTAAATATATATATATATATATGTATATACATAAGGCATCATCTATATGACCTAGAAAAGAAGAATTGCGTTTAAATGCAGCAGCTGATGCAACCAATGTAAACAGACGTGCATATAAAATACTAGACAGACACATAAATACCATCAATCCAAGAAATGCACAAAGGTTGATAAATGCACGAATAAATAAGCCAAATATAGTCTTTGACATTTTGTATTAACTGCAGTAATACCAAATTTATGAAATCAAAAAATGGCTTAGTTATTTAAATTGTAATTCAAATTTTAAGGTAAGTCTATTGCACTTCATCGTTTGAATAACTTAATTTTGTTATTTATTTAGATATCCAAAATATGAGAGATTAATAAAGGGTTTTTCAATAAGAGCGCTACAAAAGTTTTTTTCAAGGGTTTTTCAACAGGGTCACTACAAAGTAGAGCGACATGGACAGCAAACGACGCCATATTTCTTGCCGCTCTTTTGACATTTCTCTTCAGTAAGATTTGCCATTTCATGATAAAGATATACGAGCCAACAACAAGTCGAAATTATTAAAATTTACTAACGAAATTCGAATTCGTATATGTCATGAAATGGCAAACATTACTGAAGAGAAATGTCAAAAGTAGTAGAAAAATTCAAAACCGTAATTTGATACTACCATACCAAATGATTTTCTTATAAAAAATTAACTGAAACGGTAACCAAAACGAAGAACAAACCTGAATTTAGCCTGGATTCAACTGTATTAATTAGTCACATTCTCACAAAACACTGTCAAAAAATAGTCAGTTTTAAGAAACTGTTACCAACTGTTACAACTTTTAGTGATTTAATCGACACTTTAAAATTGATGTTAGAAATGAAATTTCATTCTTTTATAAAATAAATAAAACTTTGAAAATAATATTTAATTTTTAAATAGAAGCATCGAATTTGTCTTAATTTTTCACAATTGTTTGGACATTTTTAATAATAGTAACCAAGTATCCATTAGCTGGAAAAAAAGACTTGATAAAGCTAGTTGATATAACATTTATTATAAAGCTAGCATAAATGAAAAGTTTCTAAATACTTTACCCTGCTATAATAAGTCTTTTTTACATCTATTGTACAGCTGCAATTGCTCATAATAAAGCCTTTTCTACACCGATATACAGAAAGCTGTTATATCATATTAATCCAACAAATTTACAAACCCTTATACAGCAAGCACAACTAAAGCATAATTGCATCTAGCTGGGATAGAGCTGTTAACATGCTAGTATACAGCTTTAATGCGAAAACGTCAAAAAAGATTATGCCAATGTGTATGACATAATATAAATTTATTATCATAATTTTCTGAAAATAAAAAAACTTTTGCAAACATTTTCGACTTTCACGAAAATAATGAATATGATCCTGAAAGGTGGGTGTGTTTTAAGTACTATTGTTTGGTCGCCTATACCATAATGGCGGAGTTATGAATAGTGTGTGACTTGCAATCCCTTTTTGCGTTCAAGTACATGCAAGTGGTCAGATGTAGATTACTCCCCACAGGTCATAGAACATGACTTGGAAACATTTGATCCAACAGAAATCACTCTTCGATAGCATTGTTAACTCTCAGAATAGTTCCCTTGCATCGTTAAAATGTTGACGTACATTTTTAAACATTATCTGTTTCATATATTTGTATGCAAACTTCCACAATACACAAAACGAAAACTAAAAAAAAAACGAAATTATATTTCATATTCCCTGAAATAAAATATATGATGAAAATAATATATGACATATTTAATTGCGAAAAAAAGGTAAAATTAAAAAATGTATGTTTAAATAAATTAAATACAAATAATAGTAACATTAATATGGTTGCATTTATATTTGTTGTTGCAGTTGCATATTTGTCATCAAAAACAAAAAAAAAATATATATATATTTTTTTATAAAAAGAAAAATTGTCAGCGCTGAGATTTGAACCTGCGTACAAAAGATAGAACTCAGACACTCTACTCCTGAGCTATTGATACAAATTTGTTTACTTCGAAATTTATTTACTTCGAAATAATATTAGCTGCATTAGGGCTGTATAACGGTTATTATAGTTTATTATACAGATTTAAAGCTTGTTAATAAGAACAAACTCTTATTGAGCTGTTCAACAACCAATTATGTGGAAAATGTATGCTTCGTTAGCTGAGATTGCATAAGGGTTTGACTGAGGTTTGAGAGTTGCTTGTACAGCATTATCGGTTATTTAATAAGTTGAACAAGCACTTCTAAAACCATTAACCAGCCATATTATACAATTAATTGTTAGTTTAATGAATTCGCATCAAAAATATATTTCTAACGAATTTTGTTACATATTTCAATGGAATATGAGAAAAAAATTTACCCATCTAACATAAAATTGGCGAATCAATGTACACTAGGGTAACCTCATTTTCAGAATCAAATTCGCATTTCAAACTTCTCAAAAATAGTTTATACTGGAAAAAATAAATGGTTATAGAGCTCGATCTTGCTTCTTAAGAACTGTTGCGCTATACTATTATTAGTATTAAGTATTCGAGTTAACTTACCACTTACTTTTTCAGTTAAACGATACTGCAATCGAGCTATTTAAAGTTTATTGCAATTTAAAACCTTTACCCTCTCTTTTATCGTTTGTTATTATTATTATTATTTGTAAACTTTGCTGGAAAGAATGCAAAAAAATAAAAGAAAATGTATTTGAAAAACTTTGTTCCAAAGTTAAAATGAATTAGACCGGTAGTTGTCGATGCGTGTTGCCTGATTTCGCTCGGGATGCACGTTTGGGATTTGTGTGTTTGGGATATACAAGAAAATACAATTTAAAAGTGACGACGCGTTGCGGGTGTTGAGTTCTTCGTAAGAAAATAAATATTTTCGTTTCATATTTATTTATATAATATCTATATATTCTACAAAAAAAAATAGTATCTAGCTGGTTATTCGTCTCCTTTGTATATTTTTAATGTCGACAACTTTTGTGTAAAAATCTATTCAGTTAGATATTTGAATAGCTTTAAATCAAATGCTATTATTCATTTCCTATGCGGAAAAGTGGTCAGCAAATCACACTCTGTAGCCCTTTCCAATTGATCAAAACTATTTCAATACTTTGAGTTAAATAATGAAAATAAAAGAATGCGCCTGCGGAGGGACTGAAAATGCAAGAATTGCAATGAAAAACTTTAGAATTTTAAACAATAAAAAGAGCAAACAATTGGTAGCTAAAGTTACATCTAAGGATTTCCGTAAGTTCGATAGATTTTATTTTCTTTTGCGTTTAATCTGCCTTACGGACAAGAATAGTAATCGGATGGTAATATCTCATTCTTTATTAAGGTTTCAGTTTAACAACTACAATATAATTTCTAGTGAAAAATATTCATTTCATTTATATTTTCAGCAGCAACAGTCATATTTATTCTACTTTCCTACTTAATTTTCATTAAAAGCTTTTAAGAGTTTGCAATAATTTATTCCGATGAAATGCAAATGAATTCAATTTTATTATCTAGATTTTTTTTTTTCATTATTAAAGAAAAGAAAAATTAGTTTATAAAATGTTTTCTATTAGGTTGCGTCTATAAATCAGATATTTCTAAATACTTTCAGCGACTTTGAATGAATAAAAACTTCCACGAAATTTTGTTAATATTTTAACTCTCTATTTTTAGCTGAAATTCTGTAGGCCTGCAAATATTTTACAACAATTTTCGGCTAACTTTTGTTATGTTGATGGACATTTGAAGTAGAGTCATTAATTTTATTTTTTAAAGGTTTTCTCCTTTCCAATATTTTATGTTAATGTCAGACGAAACGTAATTTTCAGAAAATTTAAGAACATGGTAATGAATGATGTGAGTAAAAGTGTTCGATTTGTTTGTTTTGAAGGAAACACAGAAAAAAATAGTCGACGTAAATATAGCAACCGATATTAATCGCATTCATTAATCAATCCAGCAATTAAATTCACTAATTTAATGAAAGCATTTGCTATTCTTCGTTATATACGCAATTCCGTTTGCTAATGCAGCACATTTATTAGTCGGCGTTGTTTCAGCAATTATATCGACTAAATTATTTGCTGCATTGACGTACAAATATTCATAGTAGTGAACGCAATTCCTTATATAATGAAGAATAGCAAATTTTTCATTAAATTGGTAAATTTAATTGCTAGATTGATTAATGAATGCAATTAATATCGGTTGCTATATTTACGTCGATTATTTTTTCTGTGTAGATATTTTCTACAGAATGATATATGTACAGTATTAAAACAAAAGATTTAACATTTGCTTAAATGAAAACATAACACTTTAATATTATATTAACAGTTCTCGTATTTTATTGGAAACGTGTTTTTAGAAACAAACAATTTATAAAGTTTTCTTAAACTAATAGACAGCGCACTTAAACTCCGGATCCATGGGTGCATCCGGCTTGCACTTGAATACCCACGAGAACTCCTGGAAGTTGGACAAAGACCCAATAACACGATACATGCTCGGTGCATGTTCATCTCCGGCACTAAACGAGGACTTAAATAGAAACTGCACATCGTCGCACCATATCTGTGCAAAGCTGATAAAGAACAGCTGTCGATTGGTGTACGCCAAGCCGGGCAGCTGCTCCTTGGCCATCACATCATCATCCTCCTGCGAATTCCACCACTTCATGTAAGCGGCATATGCGAGTTTGACGCCCGCATTATCCGCAATATTCTCGGATTGTGTAATGCTCTCCGCCAGTTGACTTCCAGCATATTTATAGTTGTGGTATTGCGCCTGGAAGCATTTGCGCCGACTTTCGAACTCATACGTTGACTTGGCGTCCCACCACTCCCTCACATTGCCATCCTTATCATGACGTCGTCCGTCATCGTCGAAGCCGTGAATCATCTCGTGCGCAATTAAATAGCCCAGTGTTGCGTATTTTATCGCCTGTGGATAGCGCTCATCCCAGAAATAGAGCGGCTGTAATAACATCACCGGAATTTGTATTTTATTGGTTAAAATGTTGTAGATCGGCGTGTACGATGAGACCTCTGTGTCCTCGAAAGTCGCGCGCGTCTCATTCATCTTCGCAAGTTGCTGACGCATGTCACGCTGCAGCAGCTGTTGCATGTTGGCCACGAAGCTCTGTCGATTGATCTGCACTGCATCGTACTGTTCGGTGAAATTCTCACTGTCGTATGAGTTGATCTCCATCTGCATTGCATCCAGTTTTTCGATGGCCACCATACGCGTATCATTGTGTATCCAGTCCAACTTGTCGCCCTGCAAATTATCGCGGAAAGTCTGTTTTAGCTCCTGCCAAACCCCATAGACATCGCTCTCGACCTTCTCACTCTTATACTGACTATACACGAGATTGTCTATGTATTTCCCGAAGTATTTTTTTGTTCTATCCTGACACCAGTCCAAATTACTGTCCGACTGTACAATGAATTCTTGCATTAGTTGCCACAGCACATAGTTGGCCACTACACGCTTTGGAGTCTCAGCAACTGTAACCAGCATATGGTGCCAATACTGCTCATCGAAAATATAAATTTGCGATGGCACATAACCTCCCAGCACCGTGTCCAGATATTCCCGAATGTTTATCGCATCGCCGCTCTTCTCCTGCAGTTCCTCCAATGTATAGTTGGTTATCAGGTCCTTGAGAGACATTTCTAATCTTCCGCCCCCACTGCTGGTAGCGCCATGCGTCAGTCGACTTTCGAAAGCAATCAACTCCTTGGCAAGGCTTCGCGCCTCTGTCGACTCCAGTCCCAGCACCTGTCGCAGCTGCCTTACCGTCTTCGTAAGCTGCAACACGTTTATCAGCTTACTGGACACTTTGCCCGCATCGTCTGGCATTTCGAAATAGATGCGTTTCACGCTTGTATCCTCAATGTCGTCCATAATCTGCACATTTACGATGATATGTCTGCCATACTTGTTTTGTATCCTAGCGATGATCTTCCACCAAACGAAATCCGTTTCATTCCATGTAGCGCCACGCACCGCCGGCATTTCACCAAACTCCCGATACATGTCGCGCACTTCCTTGTAGTGGTTTTCCCTGCCGGTCGACTGCTGTGCCGTTAGACATGCCGCGTGAAAGTCCTTTACCTTATTCTGCAGTTCGTTCTCGTTGCGCGACGCAGTTATCACATGACGCAGTTTTCTGTCATAGGCCTTCTGCAAGGTCTGGAAGGTGTCGGTTATGATGTTAGTCAACAGCTGTGCTGGGTTAATGCGATGCCAATTGCCGCATGAGAACTTGTAGAAATCATCGCACGGATCGATTTGTTCGTCCATGTAGGCCTTGATATCGGCGGCCTTCGATATTCGTATCACTTGCTTAGCGAAGTCTGTCGTAAAATCGGTGTTGTTGATCGGCACAATAGAGGCCACATTTTGTAGCAGCAAAAAAGCGGCCAGGAGCTGTCCCAATTTTGGTGGACCTTTCATTATTTTGATGGTTATATTTATGTTTTTTTTTATTTGCTTGAAAATAAAACAGCACAAACGACGGTTTACTAAGACTTACTAAAACGAAAGCGTAAAACAGAGTGTCATGCAAGCAAATATTTTTCATTTTATTGTTATCAGTCCCATTTCATCGAGGGTTTGCAATAGGTCAGCTTCTTATCGCAGTGTGCTCTTTGAAGCCAATGCAAAAAAAAAAACTAAAAATATATTATTTAAATTTTTTTTTTTCATAGGGTATACAATAACCCTATGAAAATATAATATATAAAATTAAGGAATTGTTTATGAACGGGTAAAATATCATGTATTTTTGTGCCATTTCTATAAATAATAAACTCTAAAATAATATTTTCGAGTCAAAATTATTGTTCAATCAACTTATTTGATTGTCTCGAGAGAAAGACAAGTTTCTAAAAGCCAAAACTTACATCTAGTTTTCCTTATAATAAATACGGTCATATAACATATAACGAATCGTGTGACTGCCAGAGGATTCTTTTTTTTTTAGTCACATTGCTGAAATATTGCTATAAAGTAACCTAAACATACCATTTCATCATTTCTCATAGTATGGCGCTACAACTCTGAAGAACTTAGGTCGAGCTCTCTCGCCAATTCAGCTCTGCGTGTTAAATTTGTACGCAAATGGCGGGACCTACAGTTTAGTACCTACTTCGAACTGCGTGCTGACATATTTTTCGTCAGCAGTGGTTTTGTCTCGGAGGTTTGTCATTGTCTGTCGAGAGGTAGCATAGAAAAACAATTTCAAATATTTTGAAGTTGCAGTCGTGGGGGAGAACCAGCGATGATTCGAAACAGCTCGTAGTCCATCGCAATCATCAGAGCCATCGATGCTATCGACCTTTTAGTTTTACTTAAATGCAAAAAACTCGGTCACTCGAATTTTTGCCAATATTTAAAGATATTGCGTTCGTTTCACGTTATCAGAACAATAAAGAACAACTGGGGGATGTATATGTATAATATATAACATTTCAATATAATATATTTCGTTATTAAAAATAAGTTTTCGTTCTTCCAGTCTCATTTCAATATTTCTATAATTTTTACTTCTTTGACAAACGTTTATAATCTTTCATTAGTTCATATTAGTTATCTAATTCTTCTCAATGTTCACTATCACATTATAACTCTGCCTTAAACGACAGAGCACGTATTACCAGTTCGACATCCATGGTCTGCCCTATCGCTATAATTGATTCAAACACTAAGAGCTCTTAGGAAATTAAAGCCTCTCGAAGCTCCTGGCATCAAGTAAACTGACAAGTGCTCAGTACTCAATTTACGATGATATTCTCCCGTTCTTCTATTGACCAAGAACAATGAATAATAAGAAAAATAACAAAGCATGTTATGTTTGTTTGTGTCTTTACATAAATGGTAAACTTAAGACACTTTGTATGATTTAAACTGTGTAGTCACCATGCCTTCAAATGGTTCGTTATGTTCAAAAATATGTCCAAGAATATTTGTATATTCAAAATGTAAAAGTTGGTTCAAGCTTGCAAGAAATAAATTTTTTTTTATGCTACAATATTATTGTTGTTAATCTTCCAGACCAGAATGAACTCACGTCTGAAATGTCTGACACTTACACGTTTCATTTTTTTTATATTTTTTTGTTTTTACATGTATATGAAAACATAATGTTATGTGAACGTGTTTGCACTTGACGCAAAAATCTCTCTATTTTTTGAAATAGAAAATACACTTAGTACATTTATAATTTATAGCATAATTGCGTATAAGTCGATTTAGTAAACTATAAATATCCTAGAGAACTGAATTTGATTTGGGATATGTATGTCACTTGATAAAATATTATTAAACGAACCATAATGTTTGAATTATGGCTTAGAAAATATAAAAATAAAACAAAAATATTACATGCTGCCTATGCTGCCTAATGTCGATATTAGTGATAAAATTGTAATTCCATAAAATGATGAATTCGTGTATTCAGTAAAACATAGAAGGAGACGAGTCCTCCTCGTCGTGGAAGGAGGACTATTCGTTCAGCGTTACAACGTTAGTCGATAATTTTAAAGATGCCCGTCTGTTTGCTAAAATTACAATTATAAGGAAACAAACTCGGTTCTGCGTAAACTCATCCCTGCATGTTGGTCTGCCAAAATAAAAAATAAAGGATTTCGAGTCATCCAACATTCAAAAATCAATCAAATCTATATTCTTGATCAGCGTCACACTGCCCAGTATGCCATTCGTATCAATATCGTTACGAGATCAATGCGAGTAAATGGAGAAATCACACGATATCGAACCCGTTCTCGTAACGATATCGAGCGTCAAATTGGACCTAGATGGTAGGTAGATATCGAAAAGTTCTGTCGGAGTAAAATTTATTATGACATTATCCAATAATAATTGGTTGTTTACAGTTTATTTATTTATTTGTTGGCTATGCCACTCAAAATAAAAATAATATGTGATGAATACTTAATTTCTAATGCAATTCCTAATTTCTAATGCAATCTTGACTCGTGTAAATGACGCTGTTAATTCGTTGATTTTAATATTGTTGTTCACTCAAAATCTAAAAGAAATTTACGCATAGTATGCTGATCTGAAATTTTGATAAGTTTGTTGACTAAAAAATCGATTTGAAAAAATGTTTTCCTTTGTATAGACTGTATAAACTTTAAATAGTGAATTACTATCCAGCAAAAACTTGAATTTTGTCATATATCGTCTCATTTGTTTTGCTGCATATCCACACGAATTCGTCCTTTGACACATATACGCAAATAAAAGCAAACATGTAATATGTCCAAGTATACATATGTACATGTCTACATGTATAAGTGTGGGTAAAACATTAATTGCCAACGCCATTATATCCACATACCTAAAATAACAAATTGGTTGTTACTACACACTGCGTACCAAAACGACATATTGCAACGTGTCACGTACACCAAAAAATAAAAATAAAAGAAATAAAGCAATGTACATAAATGTGTCTGACGGTGGACATTTAAGCCTCTTATGTTTTTCTACATAAATATTAAGTATGTATGTTTTTCAGATGATTGAAACACATGTTCATTGAAGAACGCACTTTTATATTAAAGTTCGTAGAAAATATACTATTAAATAAATATCATTTGAGATTGTTTTAAAACAATTTCATTTCCTTTAAAAAAAAAAAAACAAATATTAAATCAGTATCTACATTGAAATTGTTCCATAATGAATTTTTGGCTAAACTGCAGTTTACCGGACACCTCACCATATCGAATAGAAAGTTGTCACGCTTCTTTTAATAAAAAAATATAAGTTCAAGCACATTTAGTCGCTATCTCCTCTGAAACCCCACAAAAATTAAAAACGGGGGAGTGTTTAAACTGATTTTCAAATTTTTTCTAAGGGCAAAGATTAAAAATGTTGAAAAAATGAGATCGTAAGCGGGATCGAGATCTTCTTTTGTTTGATTTTTGTTTGGATATGGGAGTACTGAAACTCTTGTTTGTACTGCTGCATCCACATATTCATGGCATGCACCTATTATTTTTTTAAAATATGCCCTTTTTTGGAAAATAGGTAAAAAAAAGGTTCGTTTTTCATTTTTATGGGGTGGGGTGTGGATGTTGGTGGATTCAAAACGTAACGCTATTCGATATTGCTTCGTGATCAGGTTGTCTGATCAGGCTTCCTGATCTGACCCTTATCCTAACCCTTATCCCAACCCTATATAATTCAATGTATATTTAGATTCTTCTTAAACTGCTTTAACCAAATATGAAACTTTTCAAACAAAAAATAGTTTTGTGAACTAAGTTATCTCAATAACTTTTGCAATGACAAAAAAATCAACATTTTGATTCTAAATGCAATATTTCAAATTTTTAAAAATGTTAAGAATTTGTATTTCCTTTGTGTTTGAGTTTAACATTTATTTATTAGAATATTTTATATTATTAGAATAATTTTGCTACCCAATTTAATTATAAAAGTTTTTTTAATAACATTTCGATCATATTATATTAATAACAACGATATCCAATCGGGTTTGTTAATAAGTGTGACATCTGGTTTTATTAAATAAGCTTTAGATCAGTATTTTTTATGAAGGTTGAATCAGGTTGCCTTACTTGGATTTTAAATTAGTCGACCTTAGTCGACCCTGATCAGTATCATTTCAAGTGGCCTTTGGTCGGGATGCCTTATCGTATTCTGATCAGGGACGGATGCGAAATAAGGCTAACCTTAACCAATTTCTTCTCGGGATACTGAAGTTCTACCGAATCGTAATTTAATAAGTATTCAGAAAATATTCACTTACCAAACAATATTTGCTTCATCGAACAAACGAACAACATTTTATTGGCAATTTAAAATTTAATTTAAAAAAACATTATATTTATTAGTGAACTTCAATTCAGGAGAATTACACATTTTTTTTTTTTTTTGGAATATCTACTAAGATCCACAGCACTCAGACTGACTATATCCAATGTACTTTGAAATCTATTCCCTACAATTTTGTGGTTAATATCACCACGAGCTCCCATGCCCCAGCCGGGATTCAAACCCGAGACCTTCAGAATACAAGTCCAGCGCGCTACCTCTGGACTGCTGAGGCCGGCTGAGAATTACACATTACCGGGAAGGTAAACAAAAAAGGTGACAGAGAAATTTTGTTTGTTTTTGATTTATTCTTTCTGAAACATGTTGTATGTTGTCGTAATATTTTTGATTTATAGTGGGTTTACTATTACTGCGCTGCAATATTTTCGTCAGCGCCTATTTGAATAGATTTGAACATTTTTTCTTAAATGACTCTGTGTACCAATATTTTTTTGAACATTTTTTTAATAATAGCATTTATGGACTTGCCGAAAAACTAATAACTATCAATTTGTCTTTAATTACTTTATACACACCACACACACTGATGCTTTTACGCAGCTGCTCTTTTTTCTTCATTTTCATTTTCACTTGCTTTTATTCATATTATTATTTAATTCATTATTACACAAAACACTTTTTGGCAAATCACTTCATTTTAGGTAAGACTTGTACAAAACTATTTCTGGATTAAAACGCATTAAACAATTAATTAATAACAATTTCCTTTTCGGCGAATGACTTAAACACAGCGCGACGCATAATTCAACTGATTGAAAAACTGCCTTCTCATTAAAAATCTCAAAATGTCATAGCCGCTCTCACACTCTTGCTCTCTGCCGCAGTGTTCTGCATATCGTATGAATGACAGGTGTAACAAAGTTTACTCTTGACTGCAGTGGGTGGGAATATGAAAGATGAGAATTGAGCGTTTGTATATTTATGTTTGTTTGATTTTGTTTGAACATTGATTAAAAGACACTAAGCAATAACATTTTTCTGCAGATTACAATAAGTAATTCAATTTTCATGAGTCCAATTTAGATTTTTTTCTTTATTTTATTTCCATACCAATTGCTGATCACTAAAAATTTTAATTTGCATTAAAGATCCAACTTTATTCTATAATTAGAATTATAATTTAGGTAGAGATAATTATAATTTTAATTATAGAATAAAGTTGAATAAACGTTAAAAAGTATTTAGAAAATCACATCTAAATTGACAAAAATTTAAATCATAATTCAAAATGCATATTATATTATATTAATATTGATAATAATTCAATATTAATATTTTTTGAGATAATATCAAATAAAGCATTCAGAATCAAAAAAGTGCTGTCCATTTTTGTATAAAAATGGCAGCCCTTATATATATAATTTTTACATTTTTATATTTTGATTCAATAAATTTTTATTTAAAAAAAAAGTACGTCGTAAATCAAAAAATTGATAATACGCGAAAATTTGAATGTCAAAATACGGAAAGTTCAGAACCTCGTGTCAGAAAACCCTAATATTAATATTTTGTGTATATCATTTTTAGTATCGAATGCACTTTACTAACATTTCCTTAGTGTACATTTCTTATTTTATTTATTTATCTAATAGATAAATATTCATACATTCTTTAATAATATTTTTCATATTCATATACATTAAAAACATAAAGTTTTGCATCAAAATTGGCCAAAAAGTCCATATTTGCGGATCAAAAAAGTCCATATTTAAAAACTTGATATCTTTTTAATTATAGCACCCTAAATTAGCGAATATTTTGTACAAAATTTTAAATTTTATTGTATACGAATTATAGATGAGCGCATGTCTGTTTTGAAGCCCGGCGACTAAATTTAAAGGAACGCACGAGAATCACGATAAAACACGGGATATAGAAAGACACAAAGAAGCACGAAAAACACGAAAAAAGAACGGAATCACATGAAAAACTTTGCAAAAAATGAAAAATAATATTATAGGGACTAAAACCCTTTAGAATATCGGTACCGGTTATGGTTCAACGATTTTTAAAACAGCGGTTCCGATTTCAACCAAAAAATTATATGGGTTTTCGGTTCCAAAAATCGAAACGGTGACGGTTACAATTTCGGTTCTTTGCGGTCGAGAGAGGGAATAAAATACTTGGAATATCGGGGCCGGTTCTCGTTCCAAGATTAAAAAATAGCGGTTCCGGTTCCGATTCCGGTTCCAAAAATATATTTATGGATTCCGATACCATTCAACACATTTTTATACCCTACACTAAGAGTGAAAGGGAATATTCAGTTTGGTACGCCGTTTGTAACACCCTGAAGAAAGCATCTCCGGTATGGAAAAGTATATATATTCTTGATCAGCATGACCTCCTGAGTCGATTTAGCGATGCCCGTCTGTCCGTCTGTCTGTCTGTCTGTCTGTCTGTCTGTCTGTCTGTCTGTCTGTCTGTCCGTCCGTCTGTCCGTCTGTCTATCTGTCCTTCCGTCTGTCTGTTGAAATCACGATTACGAAAAAATTACGAAGAGCTAGAGCAATGAAACTTTAGATTTAGATTACTTATATAAGCCGTCTGAACAAGAAAATTGGCATGATCGATTTATTGTGACCTGAGAACCGATCACTTATGTTCAAATATCTGAAATAAAATGTACATCTACAGATCAATTTTACTGTATACGTGCTTAGAAAAACTTTTTTGGTCAAATTTCGGTACACCTACCCATTTGTAAATATGGGTATCAAATGAATGGAAATTCTTCAGCGATGGAAAGTTTGTAGTTATTTTCAGGATTCGTATATCCTGGTGACCTATATACCAATTTGAATGGTAACCACACATATGTGTAGGGTAGTTATAGTCGGCTTAGACCGACTATAATTTTGATAATCCTAACTATCATAATTACACCTACTTTAAAATTTCCCATGTGATCTAACCTTCCCAAATGGTTTAAATCGGTTCCGGTACCGGTTCTTTACGGCCCCTTAATATAAATAAATTAAAAATTAACTGTGGTTAATCGAAAACTCTCCGAAATCGGAACCTGTCGGAGAAAATGTGTGGAACCGACACCGATATTATACCAAATTTTTTTATTTTCTGATGCTGGAAAGAAGGAGTAAAGGGTTTTTTAAATTGGAGTAGAAACTAAAAAAAAAACTTTAATAATATGTCTGTGCCTGATTTTAGAGGCACGGATACGCATGGGCACGACAACAACGTACGGAGATTTGCACGAACGAACTCGGATTTTCGGACGTGACACGAAAAAGCATTGCGCGCGTCCATTTCTAATACGAAAACCATTTGACATTTAACATTTTAGCATGCACTTGCCAGTTTTGATTCCCAACTCATCAAATATTAAAATAGAAAAAATATATGCTTTTAGTTAAAATTCCATAAAATGTTTTCATAATATTGGTAAGGTAATATTCGATAGTTTCCTGTTCAATAAAAAATATTAAGGGTTCTTCTTATCGGATTCGTATCATTCCCCAATTCATAATGAGCATCAAATGAAATAAAAAAATATAGTGAGCATGATAACTGCATGGTATATTTATGAATTTTTCAAAGGAACAAATTTCTAGTATAAAATTCGAAAAAAAAAATATAAAAAAAATTAAATTTTTCGGTAAAAAAAATTTTCGTATAAAAAAAAAGCGAAAAAAAGCGAAAAAAAAAATTCTTAAAAAAAACTGTCCGAAAAAAAATATTTCTGAAAAAATATTCGAAAACAAAAATTCGAAAGATAAATCAAAATCGAATATGTAATTTGGCATTTATCTCAGGTATTAAGAGTGCCTTGAAAATGTGTTTATTAAAAAATTATATTTCCTTAATATTTATTAGTAAATTCAATCATAAATTGAAATTATCAGTAATAATTTTAGTAAACTCCTTATTTTTGTAAAACAAAACTCAAAAATTCCAGTGACAACTTTCTTTACTTTTACATTGTCATTATACCCTACACCTACAGGGTATATTAACGCCCCTTAGGAGGCGTGGCCGGTATGGAAAAGTATATATATTCTTGATCAGAGTCCGTTTGGCTATGTCCGTCTGTCTGTGCGTCCGTACTTTTATATTAATTTTTTAAATTATTGGGATATACGTCGTAAATTTCTGATTTGTAAATAATATTCTTTGTGTAAGAATATTCAACATAACTAAGAACTTTAAAAGGAGGTATACAATTAAATTTCCCACATTAATATCCCCACCAAAGTGTAGGGTATTCCATAGTCGGGCCCGACCGACTATAAAAGTTCGTCCCATGTGACCAAACATTCCCAAAACGTTTTTATTTCTTTTAATTCAAAAAATTCTGTGACCAAATTTCAAACTTTTTTGACGAATTTCTTTTCGTTTCGTTTTACAAAATAAGAGGTTTGCAATTTAATCTTTTGAATTAATTTATTTTATAAACACATTTTTATTTCGAAATGTAATTTATTCCGATGTAATTTATCCAAATTACAAATCAATGTAATTTACTAGTAATTCAAATAACTCAATTATAATTGAAACCACTTTATTAAGCATGCTCAATCCTTTATATAAACTCAAATTATCTGAATTATGATCGTTCTAATTGTCTGTCAAATAACTGCAGGCATTTTCAACGTTTTCAAATGAAATTAGCTACTTGTTCCACAGATACTTCATTCCAAGAGAACACGACGAACAAGTAGCTGTGGCTGACAAAATATGGTGCGAAACAGACAATTTTAATAAAGTGTCTTGAAGCAATTACGTAATTATTATGCTTGTACATTTAATGGAACACTTAATTAGCAATAAGTTGGAATGTTCATGCACGATAAGCAGAAAAAAAAAATCTTAATGAAAAAACAAAGAGGATTTAAACAAAAAAAAATTGTTATAACCAAACGATTTCGAAACATGTACTATAATTACCCATAATACGAATATTTCGTATTTTCGACCAAAATTTAGCATATATTAAACCATTTTTTTGACGTTATATGTATTGTGTTGATATCAAAAAGATTTTATTTTTCAATAAAAAATATTTTGTTTGTGCAGATCATTATTTTTTTTTTTCACCAAAAATTTGAAATAACCATTCGACGAAATTATTAAATATAATAATGTAAAATTATCCATGTATGTACAACATGAAATATTTAAAAAAAAAAAAAATACATTTTCTGAATAACCAAAATTAGTTTATCGAAAATAAAAACCTTATCGATATTAACTCCATCTATAAGAACTACAATATCAATATCATTCTAGATAGGTTCGATTTTTCGAAAACCATATCGTTTTCGTAACACTATAGAATATCGAAAACGACAATCGCACAGCCAAACGCTCTTAAATCGGGTGAAATTCAGTATTGTCGGAACCACTCAACCGATTTTAAAAATTTAAAAAGTGTTGTACAGAGAGAACTTGAGAGAACTTAAGTTTGGAAAATGGAGTTTGTATCTTTAATAGTTATGGAGATAAAAATCAGTAGAATTGAAAATTTGTTCATGAAAATTTTTTCATAAATTGTAAAAAATCCAAAAGTTAATTTTTAAAATTCTTAAATACTAAATTTTGATGAAACATGGAGTTCATTAATATGTTATTTTGCACACATATGTAAAGTAAATATTTAAGTGTTTAGCATCATTGAAAAGAAGAGATTTCAAGGAATCTATGTGGTTAATATAAAGGCAATCTGTATATAATTTGTGAACAATTTTTGTTTGAAAAAGAAGAAAAATAAAAAAAAAATTTAAAAAAAAAGTTAAAATTAGATTGAATATATCTAAATAAGTATTAACCTTATGATCATGAAATTTGTAAGTAAGGGTCAAAATTACGTACAAATAACTCGTTCTTAAAACTGCTTACTTAAAATTTGACTTTCGACTTTGAAAACTTTTCTGCAGGGGGTCAAGTAAAAAAAAAAAATTAATAAACTTAAACTTTGACCAGTGTTGCCAGATTGGTTAAATCGATTTTGGATAAGTTTTATCATTTAAAAGATTCTCAGTAATGTTATCTATCAAAAATATATCACAAAAGTACATGTTACTGAAGAAAATAAATACTTACAGAGATTTCCGTGAAAGTTAAATTTTCCAAAAAAAAAAAATGAAAAAATGGAAAATAATAAAAAATTTCGACTTTACATTTTTATATTTACTAAACCACTTGAGATATTTTAAAACGGTTTTCAGTTTATGATTTATAATAAGAGTTTTGTACAAATATATTGATTTCATGATAAAATGTACAATCTATGTAAAAATATGTAAAGTAAAGTCTTCAAAAATTAAAAAAAAAATCATGTTCAAGTCTATATCTTTAAAACTAAACAAGATATTTTCTCATATAAGCACACTTTCTTTAGATCTAAATGTACGCTTTCCATAAACAAAAAAATTTTAAAAATCGGATAACTTTTGGATTTTTTACAATTTTTGAAGGATTTTTCATGAAAAAATTTTCAACTTTACTGATTTTTATCTCCATAACTATTAAAGATACAAACTCTATTTTCCAAACTTAAGTTCTCTCAAGTTCTCTCTGTACAACACTTTTTAAATTTTTAAAATCGGTTTCGACAATACTGAATTTCACCCGATTTAAGAGCGTTTGATCACACTGTAAATCGTTGCATGCCAATGAAATTTAAGACCAATCATCGAACTACCTCAAAACAGACAGCAACAATTTTTAACATTTTAATTAACAAACACAGTTTTCTAATCTGTTTCGTTATTTTTGTTTTTTTCTAAAATATCTTTTACAGCCATACCAATCGTCTATATATTGGCCATAGTGCCTGGCCTGATGCCCTGGGATCGAGGATATCGTTTTTTGTCCTTTTGCCATGTTTTCGGCTCGGTGGCACCGTGGTGCGGCAGCTTCGTCTATCATCTGTTCATGAACATCGAAAGGGGTGAAAACGTTTACTATCGTTTGTTGAAATTGGACATGGTTGGAATTTGGGTCAGCCAGAGTTTTGGTGAGTAAAACAACGAAAAAAAAAACGAAAGTGAAAGTGAAAATAAACAAACCCGAAAGTAACAAAAAACAAACTAAATTCTAAAATATTACAAGAAGATTTGAAACATGGCAAACATTTTTGTTTTTTTTTTCTTTTTAGTATAACTTGTTGACATTTATTTGCGGTTTTAGGACAAGGTTATAAATGCCTAAAGAAATGTTTGTTTGGGCTTTTGCTTGCGTCTAAAAACTACATAAAAAGCTTTTAAATTGAGATGACTTTTTAATGAATTAAAAAATTATAAATTGTATAAAATATGTTTGCTGTATGTCAACAAAAATGTCACAAACAGGCATATATCAACTTTGCCTGGTGACATTTGTGGCATTGCGTAAAATTTTAATAAATTTTTATTAAATATCATGCTGCAAAATAACATAGTCTATATATACTAAGTACCTACAAGCAATATAGTAACCGCACCATGAATTTCTCTTGCAATACCATTTCTTCTACTCAGACAAATTTTAAATTCTGTCTTTTTAAGATACCCACTGCCTGTGGGCTCACGATATCTTGACTTTGCACACGTTTTAACATTGACAATGTGACTGGTTGACCTTGTTTTGGATTCTTGCCACTCAAGTTAATGTTAAAACTTCCCTGCAGCAAATTCCATTCAACTTGCGACACTTTTGCATACAACACAAATACAACAAATACAAATTGTGGAAGCTGTTTGGGGGTACTTCTTAGCTTAAAGCTAATTTTCATATTTAATTGGGGTGGCTAGGGATGTTGCTGGATCCACCTGATGACTTACAGCCTGCATACGCATTATTTAACTCTTTCTAAAAAATACCTAAACATGTTGTCGATATTGTGCTCGTTCCTATTAAGCCCTCTGTGCTTGTGCTGTTACACCAAGTTAGCATTAAATTCCTGCCATTTCTAATAATGAAACATTAATTATGCAGGGTTTAGCACTTACTATAGACAGACAGCCTACTAATTCCAGTGGCCATTGTTGCTTAACTACATTCTCGGTGCGTAGTTAACTCTTGTAGTAATCTAAACTAATGAGTTTCACATAATTAATGTTAATTTAAATATGAAATATATATGCGCATATGTCCGTATTTTGTATTTATGATTTATAATAAGAGACGAGTCAAATTTTCTATATTCACAACACTTGGAATATTTTAAATCATGGATTATTTTCCAAGATAATTTTAATCAAATTACAATGGATTAAATTTGTTTGGACCCAATACACACAGAGAAAAGCGAGGATGATTTGTATCATATTAAAGAGATAAAATGAGGCAACATTTTTGGTATTTTTGAGAACATTTCGATCATATTTTGCGCAAACTCACATAAAAATGGAAATTTGTGGGAAGCATAAATAGATTATTAAATTTTAAAGTCAGATTTCCAGCAAATTTTTGGGAAGGCCAGATAACAGGCAGCATTTTCTACAATTTTAAGAATATTTCGGGCATGCTTTCAGCAAATACACACACAGTAACAGTGTTCACACTTTTCGCCAATGCAAATCGAGTAGATTTGGAAAATTTGGGAAGTAGAAATGAGTAATAAGGAGTAGAATTGAAAATTTTGCAAAATGGAGTAGATTTATGGGTGATTCCACGTCAGATCAACCGAAGGTTTGGCAGCACCATATCAGATATTAATGAAATTTGGTAGGGTGGTTTTATGACTTGATATTAAGAAAAACGCAAAATTTCAGTTTCCTAACTTCAGTGGTTTCAGAGATATGAGTCCTTGAAATATGAAAAACTCACAAAAAATGCACAAAGTTGCACTAGCTTTACTTACTGTAACTTAGTAAATAGTTAACTTACCGAAACCATTTAAACGACCATGTAAAGGTTATAAAACTGAGCAAAAGTGGAAATATTAAAATTTTTAATAGTAGGTTGACCATAAGTATATATTAATCATAATATTATTAAAAAAAGGATTATCTCAATAACTCCCTTTTTTAAAATTAAAAAAAATATATATATATATTAAAGAGTATCCTTTTGCTAATAAACTCTCAAAATTTCAGAGTGGTGTTCGGGCTTGTTCTCGAGTTATTAATAAAAATGTTTTATAAAGTAGACATTTTTATATGAAATTTTTATTATGAAATTTTGTAATTATTTTCTTTGTAATGTTATTAAATATAAAAGCCAATAAAATTTATTTTATAGCTTTTGAAAAGAATAATTAATTTGGGGTGACCATATTTGTTAGGTGAATTTCTGAGATAATGCTGCCAAAATTTTAAAATTTTCAGTTAATTTGACGTGAAATAACCCATATGCATTATATCATTAGATTTTATTTAAATTAATGGATATTTAACATTTTTATTAATTCCTGATTTAATGGAATTTTTATAATGCTGATGTTTACAGAGTGGTACGTTCTAGAGATGGGGTGTATCTGTAACGCTCAATAAAATACATGTTGTTTTAAAAATTTATATTAATATATTTGATACAATTTTATATATATTTTAAACATCTACAAATTGACGACCAGGGAAAAAAGACTACATTGATTCTACAGATAATCGATCGGAGTTATTAGGAAAATTATAATATTGACATTTTATATGGGGTGAAATTTTTCTCATAAATTGAAAATCAGGGGTAGAAAATTATGAAAAACGAGTAGAAAATGCTACTACCGGAGTAGAGGAGTAGATTTTAAAAATACAAATGAAATGGAGTAGATCTACTCCGATCGGTGTAGAATGAGAACACTGCACAGTAAGCCATTCGTTTCGATATCATTATGAGATCAATGCGAGAAGAAGGAGAATTCACACGATTTCACACTTTATCGTATCGATATCGAGCATCAAATTGGACCTACATGGTAGATAGACATCAATGTCTGTCGGAAGTATTTCGGTACGAGAATTTTTTTGAAATCAGAACAATATCGAACAAAAAAAGAATGCAAGTTCGAAATTGCTTCGAAAAATATTGCGATTTCGATGCGATGCGATAAATATTTAAATATTGTATCTTGTCAAAGACATTTATTGTACGAACAAGCTTTGAGGCATCGGAGGTTTCCGAGACATGACAGACTGGGCAGATACTTAAATTAAATCTTTTTTTTAACAGAATTTAAAAAAAGGCACATTTTCTGCATATTTTGAAATAATACAGCATTTGATACAAACTCCGTCTTTGTCCGCTTAAAATCTATCAAAATAATGTATCTATCTAGGTTGCCATTATTATCATTATGGCAATCATTGTAACATGATTAGACTTACACCCATAAAAAAATACTTTATAAATAATAGTTTTTTACTAATAAAAATAGTCAATAGGATAAATTATTATTTTAATCGGAAAATATCATTAAATACTAAAAAATACCATGACATTGACATTCAGTTTATATGAAAAGATTTATTTTTTGTATACTATTAAATCAATAATTGTCCTATTGACTAATTTTAATGGGATTTGAGGGAATTTTTTTCTGGGTGTACGTACGAATGTCGAGTGCGATGATGATCTTAATCATCCCAGTCTGCCATGTCTCGGAACTCTTCAATGTTTGAAGTTTTCTTGAACTAACTGCGATATAAAAGTTCGATCTCGTTGCTTTATCGATACTAAATTTTTAAATTTTTGGTACAATAAAATTTAAGGAAAATACACGATATTTAAATATCTATCACATCGATATCGCAATGTTTTTCGAATCAATCTCGATATTCAATGCGATATCGACTCATAATCGTTTCGAATAAACTTCATTATCTCGTTACGATATCATCATCTTAGAACGAATTGTACACCCAGAAAAAAAATACTATATAAATAATAGTTTTTTACTATTAAAAATAGTCAATAGGATAAATTATTATTTTAATCGGAAAATACCATTAAATACTAGAAAATACCATGACATTGCCATTGAGTTTATATGAAAAGATTTATTTTTTGTATACTATTAAATCATTAATTGTCCTATTGACCAATTTTAATGGGATTTTAGTGAATTTTTTCTGGGTGTAGTATAATATAGATACGAAATCATAATCGTGATCGAATGAACTTCTCGACATTTCGAAACGGTCTCGAAGCGATATCGAATCGAATTTCAGGCTGGGAAATTTGTATTTCTCTCTGGAATATCTTTTGTTGAATTTTCTAGATGAAAATTGACCATCATCTTTCTTGTAATATTTTCTAGTTTTCAGGAAACATTGCACCCAGCCTGCCATTCGATTCGATATCGTTTTGGGAGCGTTTCTAGATTTCGAGGAATTCATTCGATCTCGATTACGAGTTCTTATCTATCAGACAGAACGCCTTCGATATCTATCTGTCATGCATATTCAATTTGACTCTCGATATTTTCATAGCGATATCGAGAGTCAAATTGAAATTTAGTGTGCAATATCGAATCAATTCTACTGCACCTTGTATTGATGTCGAAACGATATCGAATCGAATGCCATACTAAGTTCTGTAGTTAAAATATTCTTTCCCATGATAATATTTTTCCGCTGCGTGTATACTATATCCTTATTTATAACAGCTGCTACACCACATAATTTAGAAAATGCAAAAATATCCTGATTTATATCCCTATAAAACCCCCGCCCATTATTTCTGTTTTGTTCCCATAAATCTGCGCATTAAAATTTGTGCACATTTGTTACGAAATGGTTTAATTAGCATGGCATACAAATAGAAATTACTCAAAGTATTATCCAATTTCTGATAATTTATTTTTATAGCCATTTTATTGTTCACACACTTGCTACAGAATGCAATATATTTTTGCGAATATTTATGCAACGAATCTGGATTACGCTGGAAATACAATTGAAAACATATAATTGGTAGGATATATTAATAAATTAATTCATTAACCACATGAATTCCTCGAATACATCTGCTTTGAACTCCGAAATTTTTGTTTTGCAATAAAAATTGTTTTTATTCTGAATTAATTACATATTTAAATAATAAAATTATGACTTAAATAAAGTAAAACACATTATTTCCTGAGTGAAGGGTTGAGATAGCGTTATGTTGTGGTATCTTCTATAATTATTATCGATCACTTGAATCAGATTTGATTCATTGTGTTCTAAACTGAGTGAACATTTTTGAAAGTTAATAAAAAATGCATTTCTTCGTCGGATTCATTTTTGTGCCCAATTCACACTGGAACTCCTTGGCAAATTCATCGAAATTCGATAACATTCCCATCACGCGTGCCTCCTCGGGCGCATGCACATCCGTTGTAACCATGAGATCACGATAACTCAAATTAATATCAGTGCACCACACCTGAGCGACACCAATAAAGAACAATTGTGTTTGAGTATAGTTCAGCTGTGGCAACATCTCATGTTCGCTGAGTACAGCTTCCAGAGCCACATTGCTACGCAGCCAATTCATATACGCATCGTACGCAATACGTATTCCCGCATTATCGGCAATATTCTCGCCCTGCGCATTAGTTTTCGGTAATTTGCTACCGGAGAATTTGAGCTGGCCATACTGTTCCCGCAGACACTCCTTGCGCAACACAAACGCCTCCGTGGAGTTTTTGTCCCACCAGTCATTCAGATTGCCTTGGGCGTCGTATTTACGCAGAGTATCATCGAATCCGTGCACGATCTCGTGTGAAATAATATAACCCAAGGTCGAGTACTTGAGCGCCCGCGGATATGCATTGTCCCAGAAGTAACGCGGCTGCAGAAACGAAACCGGTATGAAAACGCGATTTATTTCGGGCGCATATGCTGGACTGAACGAGAGCTTTGTGGCTTCGTCGATTTTGGGTGGTGCCAGCAGTTTGTCCGCATAGTTGCGACCATTAATTTCGAGTATATTGATCATATTCTCAAAGTAGTCTTCCGTGCTGATAACTAGCTCACCGAATTCTTTGTCAAAATCTTCATTGGCATAGGAATTGATTTCGATGGTCATTGCTGAGAGCTTCTCGAGCGCCTTGTCTCTGGTCATGTCGGACATCCAGTGGCTGGCATTCGATTGTAGCGTCTGTGTAAAGGATTGCTTCAGTTCGGACCACATAGTCAGCACATCATCAAAAATATTATTCACATTTTGCGTCTCTACGATATGGCGAAACACCATGTTGTCCAGATACTTTATGAAATGTTTCTTCGTATTCAACACACAATCCGCGCGCCGCTTGCTCTGCTTTTGCTCTCCAAACTCAATTTGAAAACTCACCAACAGCTGCCAGATTATATAGTTGGCCACTACATCTGGCGGTGTTTCCTGCAAAAGTTTTTGTAGATTCTGCAGATAACCATCCACATACTCGTAGACTGGCAGAAGGTATTCGCGACCCAGCCAGATGCGCACATAACGCTGTATATCCAACTCCGGCTGGTAGCTTTGCTTCATCTCATCCAGCATGCGCAACTTCGTCAAGTCCTCCATGCCGAGTCCTTCGCGTGGATCGATCATGCCCTTGGCCAGTTTCTGCTCGAACATGGCCATATTGTAGGCAGTCTCCCGCGCCAATGTCGAATTCATACCCAACAAACTCGTCAGCTGCATGGACCACAGAAGGCTGATTCCCAGATAATAAGTGTCTGCCTTGCTCGTGATTAGTTCATCCAGCTGTCCCACATATAGACGATTTATCGCGTTGTTATTCAAATCGGCGGATATGTCGGCACCTATTATAATCTGCTTACCGTACTTGCGCAGTATTAACGCCACCGTCTCCAGCCAGTCGAACTTCTCCGGCTGCCAACGTGCGCCCTTGAGCGCCGGCATGCCGCCAAACTCCTCCACCACACTGAGCAGCTTCTCACGATAGTTATGCCTAATCGAGTCTCTGTCCAGACAGGACTCATAGAAGTATTTCACCTTGCGTTCCATCGTATGTTCGTTCGTGCGCTTGCCAGCGCTCAGCAGCTTTTCTACCTTGTGGTTGTACGCCTTGGCCAGTATATGGAAGACACCCGTCTTGGAACTTGCCGGATTAGTTTTGTGAAAGTTGCCGCATGCAAAACGAAAGAAATCGTCGCAAGGTTTCACCGTCTCATTCATGTAATTCGACATTTCGGCTGATTTCGCCAGACGCATTATTTGGCGTGCATGCGCCGTGTTAAAATCTGTGGCGTTTCTTCGAGCCCCCAGTGTCTGGCATTTAGGTAACACCATATATGTCGTAATTACTATAAGAATAATACATAATTTTCTTGCGAAATATAGCATATTTTCGAAGAAATCGATGTCAACGCGTCGAGTAATATTTCGGTACTGCACTAGGTACTATGAGCGATTTTTTCTAATCAACATTTACCAAAACCAAAAAGTTCAAAATGTTATCAGTGCCGCGAATTTTTAAACAAAAATTGCGTTGTTTTGACTTTTTCACGTGAGACACATATATTGATTTTGTTAATTCTAGTTGTTTAACAAAACATTGGAGTAACAACTACAAAATTGTTGTGTTTATAAACAGTGCTTAGCAATGACATTGATTAAATTGAATTCTATATAATCTATAGCGCTATATATCAATATTCAGAACTGATTTGAGTGAGGTTAAGGAATTCACTTCCGTTTTTGCTCACTACATATTATGTAAACACTTCATATTATGTAAAATTCTGTAAATTATAAGGTCTTAATCAGGGATTGAAACCGATATCTGTTTAAAACCATTTTCTGTTACAAAAATGATTTTAAACGTTATACGGTGAAAAATTAAGGTTACTTTTTTCAATATATATCAAATTTTATTGGTTTAAACCAGAGATCAGAGATAAAAGTTAACTTTTTCGAAGGTTCCTGAACAATAATAATAATAAATGTTTGGCGCTACAGTCCTGTATAGAACTTAGGCCGAGCTCTCTCACCATTTTGAGCTGTGCGTGTTATATTTTTACTCAAAGTGGTGGGACCTACAGGTTTTTGCCGAATCCGAACGGCGTGTGAGAGCTTTTCATAGGCAATGGTTTTACTCTCGTGGGCTTGCCATTTACTGCCGAGAGGTAGCGCGGTATAGAAAAATGTTTCTATGAAAAGATGTTGTTAGCCCCAGTCCAGTCTTGAACCGGGGACCTTTCGGCTCGCAGTCCAACGCACTAACCACTGAGCTACCGCGGCTACTACTGAACAACTCTTACTAAATAACATTTATTAAAAAAAAAAATCAGTGATAAACACAAAATTTGTCTGAGAGAAACCTTTATTTTTAAAAATTTTCGGTTTCGGTTGAACCGCGAGAGATATAAAGGTTAAAAAACGTATCTCTCATTAGTAATTTTTGAGAAGCTGAGAAGCGTTAATGCACAATTCTCTTTTCAGATGTCTTCTAATATTTCTGGTAGTAAGTTTTGATTAAAAATTTGGGTATCTATGTAAATAAAAGACAAAATTATACCAGTTGGGAAGGTTAGATCATATGGAAAATTTTAAAGTAGGTGTAATTATGATAGTTAGGATTATCAAAATTATAGTCGGTATAAGCCGACTATAAATACCCTACACATATGTGTGGTTACCATTCAAAGTGGTATATTGGTCACCAGGGTATACGAATCCTGAAAATAACTACAAACATTCAATCGCTGAAGAATTTCCATTCATTTGATACCCATATTTACAAATGGGTAGGTGTACCGACTTTCGATTTTTTTTTTATTATATTTGACCAAAAAAGTTTACCTAAGCACGTATACATAAAAATTGATCTTTATATGTACATTTTATATGAGGTATTTGAACATAAGTGGTCGCATCATAGGTCTAAATGGACCACACATACAGCGTAGGTATATTAGTAATCTAAGTTATAAGTTTCATTTATCTAGCTCTTCAATTTTAAAAGTAGTAGGGATTTCAACAGACGGACAGACATACGGACAGACAGACAGACAGACAGACAGACAGACAGACAGACAGACGGACATCGCTAAATCGACTCAGGAGGTCATGCTGATCAAGAATATATATACTTTTCCATACCGGAGATGCTTCCTTCTGGGTGTTACAAACGGCGTACCAAACTGAATATACCCTTTCACTCTTAGTGTAGGGTATAAAAATATATTGTATGTAAAAAGTATTTAAAGAATAAAAATCTTTCTGATCATTTCTCCCGTGATTTATTATTAAGAAACTATAAAATTTAGGAACAAAGTGTAAATATACGAAGAAAGCACGTTAAATATTATGAAAAAATCATTTGTACGCAAAATTCGCTGAATTTTTGGAATATTCATATGAACTTCGATATTTACTTCCGTTTTTGCCCATTATTATTATAATTTTTTGCAGATGTTTAGTCATATTTAAATACTACATGCAAAAGAAAAAATCAAGTAAATTTAATAATTTTCCTTCGAGATATTCAAGTTTTAAGAGTACGAATGTCCTGTCCGGAACCCCAGGAAATGCCCATATGTGGGGTAGATATGCTAGATCAGGAAACTGATTTTTTTACAAGATTCAAATACAATATTCCATTCCCATTCTTGACTATAGGTTAATTTCTACAAATTATAGTAATATACAAAAATTAATTTCATCAACAAAGTTCTAAGTCTATGTTCTATATTCTCATAGCGTAAGTTGAACTGAATGTCAGAGATTTTTTCAGAATAATAACTTGATGTATGTGCAACCATTAAATCATGGGGGAACCCTATGAGTTAAGCCACACATGTTGATGCGTAGAAATTGCACCAGCAGAAGCAGACAAAATTAATGTGTGAAAATTATGGTTATACGAAAAATATCCCAAAGGTAAAAATGGTCGTGCATCGTGCAAAAATCCTAGAAACAACATATATAGCTTACAGCGATTGTGTGCAAGAATTTTTGAGCTGCATTATTATTTTACTAGATGAAGTGTTGAGAGTTATGTATAGAAGTTCTTAGCTAATAGTATAACCTTTCTATAAGTTTTCTCAAGTTACAAATACAAAAATATCAACAAAAAAAAATTATTATGTTTTCAACAAACTATATAAGTTTTATTTTATTTTTAATATAAACTATATGAATTTCTTATAATACAATTTAAAATAAATAATTTTTCTAACTATACCCAGTATGCCATTCGTATCGATATCGTTACGAGATCATTGCGAGTAGATGGAGAAATCACACGATATCGGACTACTTCTCGTAACGATATCGAGCGTCAAACTGGACCTAGATGGTAGGTAGATATCGGAACGTTCTGTCGGAGTTTTCTCGATACGAGAAAATATTCGAAATCGGAACGATATCAAAGAAAACGAGTTGGGAAAGTTAGGTCACATGGGGCGGATTTTTATAGTCGGTCGGGCCCGACTATGGAATACCCTACACCTTTGGTGGAGATATTAATGATGAATATTTAATTGTATACTTCAATTTTAAATTTTTAATTATGCTGAACCTCAGAATATTATTCATATATCAGAAATTTACGTCTTATATCCCCATAAATTAAAAAATTTATATAAAGTATAAAAAACTAAAAAAAAAAAATTGAAAAATATAATTGGGCGGACCCAAATTGAAAGGCTAATATTTCATAGATTTGATTTTAATAGTTTACGGATCAAATTTTTACTATGAAAACCCGGGATATAATGAAAAAAAAAGTGGGCGGATCACGCCCATTTTTGGACCACATATTTTTAGGTTAATTCTAACAATACGTTTTAAATTTTATAACTATACCTTGAATACTTTTCGAAATATTAGTTTCGAAAGAGTTATATAAAAGTGACTTGTATGGGAGGTGGGCGTGTCCGTTGACCGATTTTGCTCATTTTCAAACTCAGTTCCTACTTTTGACTAAAATATATTGAGACGAAATTTCATCGCATTCTGATCAGTATTTCTCAAGTTATTCTGTATTCGGACAGCAAGACAGCAAGACAGCAAGACGGACAGACAGACAGACAGACAGACAGACAGACAGACAGACAGACAGACAGACAGACAGACAGACAGACAGACAGACAGACAGACAGACGGACATGGCTAAACGGACTCGGGTAGTGATGCTGATCAAGAATATATATACTTTTCCATACCGGACACGCCTCCTAAGGGGCGTTACAATATATGCACAAAGTTAATATACCCTGTACCTCATAGGTGTAGGGTATAAAAATGATCAAAGTTCAAGATTGCTGCGAAAAATATTGCGATATCGATTTGATAAATGTTTAAATATCGTAACTTGTCAAAGAATTTGAATGTACGAAAATCTTTAAAAATTAGAATCGAGAAAGTAACGAGTTCGAACTTTTTTATAGAAGTTATTCGAGAAAGCTTCGAGGTAAAGAAGGTCTCCGAGACATGGCAGACTGGGGTGTTCTATTTTCCAATCAAAAAATATAAAATTTTTAATTCAAAATTTTTATTGTTGCTCTAAAACACGATCTCTCAAATTAACATTCGATCGAAATTCAAGTTTTTAACAACAATTAGCAATTTCGATTAAAATAATTGATTTAAAAATCAAATTACGAAATAGATTTCGATCGAAAATAGGAATATGTCTGTTTATAATAAGGAAAAATTTCAAATAATTAGTTCCCGAGTATGGCCCTTAAAGAATTTATAGTAAAGATTGATCATTTCAATTTTAATATCATATATTTGAATTTCGATTGAAAGTGAATTTTATTACATACCACAACATATTTTTATATTTACTATCTACATTAATTTCCCAAAGTGTACATTTAGTTTACAGACAAAAATACTTTTCTTTTTTTTATATTCTCTTTCCTATCGCTATGTTTTTGTGTACGGTTGACCTGTTTCAGTTTTTTCGGTTGCCACTTTAGTGAAAAGTGGCCTGTGTTTAATTTTTTTCTTCTTCTTTTTGTTTTTTGTCTACTTTCAAACAACTATGAAGATTTTGAAATTGATAGACATATATATTATTGTCAAAAGGTTGGTAAAACGTCTTAATGATTTTTGTCTGGTACTTCATTTTAATTTTAGCTTCTTCTAAACGTTGTGTAAATTTCTACTTAGCCCTTATTTGTATAATACCATTATACGACATTTCATTTGGTATTTATCAAAGTTAAATACCATAAATGGCCATAGTTGGCCATTATTAACACTTTTTCGTTTGTTATTTAGACAATCTATTTTATTTTGCACTCCAAAAGAATTTAAATGCTAATTTTCCGATGACAGTCAAACCCATTATTGTATTATTTTCGTATATGCAAATTTTCGACATTGACCTTTGCTGCAAAACTTCAAAATCCAAATTATGGGGTAATATTTAAAGTGCTTTTCAAGAGTATTTTATTACAGTTGTATTGTTAAATGTTGTAGGCAACAAGGACATTTTCATTTTATACTATGTGGCCTTTAGTGACACTAATTCCCTACAAACCATTTGACGATAATTTTTAAATTCGATATAATAATGATAAATTTAAGACATGAAACTTCAAGTATTTGAAAATTTAATTGCGTATTCTTTATAATTTTTCTCAAAAAATAAAATTTTCTGAACAAATATAATATGTTTATCTTAAATAAATCCATTTATGATAACATCTCGATATCTATAACGACAATTACAACGATATCGTGTTAGACAGGTTCGTTTTTATCGAAAACCCTATCGTTTTCGTATCATTATAGATTATCGAAAACGACAATTTGATCCTATTAAAGATATCGTTTCAATAACGTAAAATTATCGTTTGATTTGCTGGGTTATCGGCTTTAAAAAGTAATATTTATTTGACGAAATATTTTAACAAGCAGAAAAGAGGTGCTCACGGTTCAATCGCCGTACTGTCGTATTCGTACAATGTCGTACCAATACCATGAAACTGTGAATACGCTAATCATTTAATTTGCTGGGAATTTATAAATTTATTTTTCGGTTTTATATGGAAATTACGTAATCATATTTTCATAAAGATTTTGCTCTATCTTTTCTAATTATTTTTGTAGTAAATGTTTGTTTATTAAATTGTCATGAGGACTGATATTATTTGATTTAACTAAAAATTAAAGTGAGTTCAAAATTTTGAAGAAAAATTACATGAAGATAGTGCTAAGTATTTTTTTTTCACGTGATTAGAAATGTACGCTGTTCTTATGAATACCCTTTAGTATCCCAACTTCTGTATAAAATCGTAATAAAATTTTAATTTAAGAGAATTTTTATTATTCTTCAACCATTTAAGATCTTTGTTTTGCAAAAATATATACTGAATATTGTTACATGTTCTCTTAATTGTTAACTTAATTGACATATAATGTTTACCATATTGCAGGCGCACTTCCATTGGTCACCGCAACCACGTTTTGCTTCTCCTACAAATGGAAATGGTTCATTATAATAGCCTACTGTATGATGTCCCTGTGGGGTCTGTACAAGGTAAGTCCAAATTAGATATGCTTTGCATATTATAGTTATTAATTTGAATATTATAATTTCTGTAATTAAACCTAATCATTATTTTTATGCATTTTTATACTAATTGCTGATGTCATAAAATATTCACATTTTAGATTGTTTAACTTAATTCACTGAATTTTAACGTTATTGCGAATCCGACCGCCAAAAATTATTCGATACGCTTTAGCATTGCTTTATTCAAATTCATCTACAATGTGCTTGATTTAATGACATTTATTTATTACCTCCTGTTCTGACGTCGTCGTTTCTCTTTTTTATGTTCTCCCTGCCATAGGCCATGACAGCGAGCTCCCCATGGCAGCGACGTCTTTGTTTCGCGCTTCCCTTCACCATGCGATCGATTCTCACATTTTTGCGTACATTGGACTTAGTGGGTGGCAACCGGGTGGCTTTGCCGCATGTTTATCTACAGGTAAGACGCCTAATGCTAATGCAATAAAATAAAAATAAATAAAAACAAAATCAAATAATTTAATCTGCTGTTTTCTGCATATATACTAAATATTTTTATGGTTTTAACCCTTTTACAGAGTTTCATTTTGTTTTCGTGCCATATTTTTATACAAATTATTTTGTTAAGTTATGCATAAACTTTATAGTTTATTTCACTTTATTTCCGTATAGACTTTTCCCCCTTTAGTAATATTTGACTTTTTTAATATTTTATTTTTAAATTTCAATTGGCAAACACGCGGTATTAAACGAATCTGAATTTAGTTAGAAGTTGTGAGTAAAATATGAAATAAAATAAACTATTTATTGAAGTGCTGTCTACAGTAGTCTAGTAGTGCGCTGCTCTGCCTGTACATTAAAGCTTTCCCTTAGGCAATTTTGATTTATTTGAAATTATATAAGTCCCATCCATCATTGGAAAAACTCACAAAAGAGTAGGCATAAATTAGTAACGCATTTTAGTGGCGCCAACCGCACAGAAACCATGGCAACAGCTTGTTATTAATGGTTTTCTAATAATCGAGAACATTTTCCACTGCTTTTTTTGGAACTTTTCTCGCCGACACCACAAAACGTGACCTTTTCAGACAAATGCAAAAACCCGCGCTGACCTAAGTAAACAACACTTGGTTCAGTAATTAAATAACCATGTCAATATTTGCACAATCCAAACTGGTGTTGATAAAAAAACAACACCGTTCTATCAATTTTAAGGTTTGAAAGGTACCTCTCTATTGTTAAGCAGATTTTCCAGCAGTTTTTAATTACAAGTTGGCAACCAACAACAACAAAGAAAGGTTATTGTAAATATTTAGACTATATTACTGCTCATGGCATCGGGTATTAATTAATACAAAATTTTGTACTAAATATTTGTTTGCTTAGTTGTTTATTAAGCTTATTTTTAAGTAGTACTTTAGATTTTTAATTTTATGCAAAATCACATGTATTTTATTAATGCTGTATTCCATACCATTTAGGATGTTGTCTCGATACTAGGCGGAGCTATTGGTGCCATGCGTATACCCGAAAAATGGTTTCCCGGTTTGGTTGACTACTATCTAAATTCTCACAACATAATGCATGTCTTGGTTGTGGTTGCTGTGTATTCAATGCATAAGGTAAGCTAAACAAAATTCTAGGTCTACAAGAAAAATTGAAAATCAGCTCAGCAATAATAAACGAAATATTTAATAAATAAAGTGGGATATTCCATTTTAAATCAACGAAAAAATAAGAAATTTAAACATCATTCGCTTTGAAATTGATAAAATTTTGTATGAGTGTTCTCTCATATTAAACTAAGAAATATTCAAAATTTTAAACCTCTACCTTCTATGGTTCACGATATATGGTGGCGTAAAACGTGAAAAAACCGGTCAAAAATTAGAAAAGTACTTAACTTAAGTGCCTTTATCTTCTAAATACAAGGTCAATTGAGGTATCATTTGAAAGGTATAAAGATAGCCTTTAATTTGGCATATAATTTTATTTTACAAAGATGTTTAAAGGTCATTATCACATGATCTAGATTTTAGGAAGATTTATCTCAAAAACCCACATTTTAAAAACTTTCAAAAATGCTCATTTTTATACCCTACACTAAGAGTGAAAGGGTATACTCAGTTTGGTACGCCGTTTGTAACCCCCAGAAGGAAGCATCTCCGGTATGGAAAAGTATATATATTCTTGATCAGCATGATCTCCTGAGTCGATTTCTGTCTGTCCGTATGAGAGTACTGAAACTCTTTTTTGTACTGCTGCACTTTTTAATTTTTATAATATACCCTTTTTTGGAAAATAGGTAAAAAAAAGTTCGTTTTTCATTTTTAAGGGGTGGGGTGTGGATGTTGGTGGATTCAAAACGTGACGCTATTCGATATTGCTTCGTGATCAGGTTGTCTGATCAGGCTTCCTTATCTTACCCTTATCCTAACCCTATATAATTCAATGTATATTTAGATTCTTCTTATCTTGATTCTTGAGAATCCACTCGCAACACTGCATTCACTTCCTTAGTTGAAAAAAAAGTGCACACTTACACCTGTGAAGAACTACAAGAAAACTCTCCGAACCTTCCAACCGTAGAAGAAACTATTGCCAGCATAAAAAGATTAAAAAATCCGAAAGCGCCCGGAATTGATCGTATTAACAACATTCTGACCAAAAAAACTGCCAAGTCTGGGAATATTGTACTTGCATGCCATTGTCGTCGCATGTTTATCACTGAGTTATTTCCCAAAATCTTGGAAAGAAGCAAATATCATTCCTATTTTGAAACCAAATAAATTAGCAGCAGATCCAAAAGAGCTTTTGACACAGTATGGCACTCTGGTCTAATCTATAAAATGATAGACTATAAATTTTCACGTTATTTAGTAACGATCTGCACCAGCTTTCTAAGAGATAGATCGTTTTTAGTTTCTATCAACGAAAAAAAATCTCTGCGTCGGAAACTACCTTTTGGAGTACCTTAAGGAGCTGTACTTAGTCCTGTGTTGTACAATATTTTTATATCTGATGTCCCGACTCTCACAAACGGCTATCGAGCATTTTTTGCTGATGATACAGCATTCTTCGCCTCATCCAAATATTGCGAATGGAAGATACGTCTGAATGTTTCAAAAACAAAAGCCATATTCTTTACTCGTCGAAGAACACTGGAAATACCTAAGAGACCTCTACGCGTTGGAAACATTTCTATCAATTGGGAAAGTGATGTTAAGTACTTAGGAATTATTTTTGACAAGAGAATTACTTTTAAAAATCATATTCAATATATTATTGAAAAGATAAATAAAACTTTAAAAATAATGTATAGTGTTATTAACAGAAAACCTAATTTAAGCATAAAAAACAAATCAATCTTATATAAAGTAGTTATAAGATCAATTATATGCTATGGAAGTCCTATATTTAATGATATTGCTAAAACTCATTTGAAAAAATTACAAGTTGCGCAAATAAAATACTTAGAATGTGTTTAAATAGCGATTGGTACGTCTCCACAGACGATATTCACGATTCTGCTCAAATAGAAAAAATTGGTGATTACTTTTTGGAATTAAAACCCCGTTTTCTAACTAGATTAGAAACTGACTGATATCTGTGATATTTTCATTTTTTTGTATATCCTTTTAATATGAACGTATTTTCATTCTTAATAATTGTATAAATTAAAAAAACAACAAAGCATTAATATTAATATAATTTATCATAGTTGTAGTAGCTCATAAGCTAAGTTACTAAATTGCATACATAATCATGTAATACAAATGTACAAATGAATCTTGAATAAATAATAATATGAATTGCAACTGCTTTTACCAAATTTGAGACTTTTCAAACAAAAAATAGTTTTGTGAACTAAGTTATATCAATTAACTTTTGCAATGACAAAAAGTCGACGTTTTGAACCTAAATGCAATATTTCAAATTTTTAAAAATGTTAAGAATTTGTATTTCCTTTGTGTCTGAGTTTAACATTTATTTATTAGAATATTTTATATTATTAGAATAATTTTACTACCCAAATTTTATTATAAAATTTTTTAATAACATTTCGATCATATTATATTAATAATTACGATATCCAATCAGATTTGTGAATAAGTGTCACATCTGGTTTTATTAAATAGACTTTAGATCAGTGTTTTTTATGAAGGTTGGATCAGGTTGTCTTGCTTGGATTTTAAATTAGTCGACCTTAGTCGACCCTCGTCAGTATCATTTCAAGTGGCCTTTGGTAGGGATGCCTTATCGTATTCTGATCAGGGACGGATGCGAAATAAGGCTAACCTTAATCAATTTCTACTCGCGATACTGAAGTTCTACCGAATCGTAATTTAATAAGTATTCAGAAAATATTCACTTACCAAACAATATTTGCTTCATCGAACATACGAACAACATTTTATTGGCAATTTAAAAATTATTATAACGTTATTTATTAGTGAACTTCAATTCAGGAGAATTACACATTACCGGGAATGGTAAACAAAAAAGGGGACATGAGAATTTTTTTTTTGTTTTTGATTTATTGTTTTTGAAACATGTTGTATGTTGTCGTAATGTTTTTGAGTTATAGTGGGCTTACTATTAGTGCGCTGTAATATTTTCGTCAGCGCCTATTTAAATAGATTTGAACATTTGTTTCTTAAATGACTCTGTTGTACCAATATTTTTTTGAATATTTTTTTAATAATAGCATTTATGGACTTGTCGGTAAACTAATAACTATCAATTTGACTTTAATTACTTTATACACACCACACACACTGATGCTTTTACGCAGCTGCTCTTTTTTCTTCATTTTCATTTTTCACTTGCTTTTATTCATTTTATTTTTTACTTCATTATTACACAAAACACTTTTTGGCAAATCACTTAATTTTAGGTAAGACTTATACAAAACTATTTCTGGATTAAAACGCATTTAACAATTAATTAATAACAATTTCCTTTTCGGCGAATGACTTAAACACAGCGCGACGCATAATTCAACTGATTGAAAAACTGCCTTCTCATTAAAAATCTCAAAATGTCATAGCCGCTCTCACACTCTTGCTCTCTGCTGCAGTGTTCTGCATATCGTATGAATGGCAGGTGTAACAAAGTTTACTCTTTACTGCAGTAGGTGGGAATATGAAAGATGAGAATTGAGCGTTTGTATATTTATGTTTGTTTGATTTTGTTTGAACATTGATTAAGAGACACTAAGCAATAACATTTTTCTGCAGATTACAATAAGTACTTCAATTTTTTGATGAGTCCAATTTAGATTTTTCCTTTATTTTATTTCCATACCAATTGCTGATCACTAAAAATTTTAATTTGCATAAAAGATCCAACTTTATTCTATAATTAAAATTATAATTTAGGTAGAGATAATTATAATTTTAATTATAGAATAAAGTTGAATAAACGTTAAATAGTATTTAGAAAATCACATCTAAATTGACAAAAATTTAAATCATAATTCAAAATGCATATTATATTATATTAATATTGATAATAATTCAATATTAATATTTTTTTGAGAAAATATCAAATGAAGCATTCGGAATCAAAAAAGGGCTGTCCATTTTTGTACAAAAATGTCAGCACTATATATATAATTTTCACATTTTTGTATTTTGAATCAATATATTTTTTTATTTAAAAAAAAAGAGGTCGTAAATCAAAAAAATTGATAATACGCGAAAGTTTGAATGTCAAAATACGGAAAGTTCAGAATCTCGTGTCAGAAAACCCTATTTTTAATATTTTGTGTATATCATTTTTAGTATCGAATGCACTTTACTAACTTTTCCTTAGTGTACATTTCTTTTTTTATTTATTTATCCAATAGATAAATATTCATACATTCTTTAATAAAATTTGTATACCCTACACTAAGAGTGAAAGGGTATATTCAGTTTGGTACGCCGTTTGTAACACCCAGAAGGAAGCATCTCCGGTATGGATAAGTATATATATTCTTGATCAGCATGATCTCTTGAGTCGATTTAGCGATGTCCGCCTGTCCGTCTGTCTGTTGAAATCCCTACTACTTAAAAAATTGAAGAGTTAGATGAATGAAACTGATAACTTAGATTACTTATATACCTACGCTCTATGTGCGAAAAATTGGCTAGATCGGTTCATTGTGACCTGTGATCTGACCATTTATATTAAAATACCTCATATAAAATTTACATCTACAGCTCAATTTTACTGTTTACGTGCTTAGGTAAACATTTTTGGTCAAATATATATTGACTTCATACACAAATACATGAAAATAATGTTTTCCCGAGAAACGACTTGTGGTTAAAAAAAAATCAAAATTCGGTACACCTACCCATTTGTAAATATGGGTATCAAATGAATAGAAATTCTTCAGGATTCGTATTCTCTGGTGACCAATATACCACTTTGAATGGTAACCACACATATGTGTAGGGTATGTATTGTCGGCTTAGACCGACTATAATTTTGATAATCCTAACTATCATAATACTTAACACCTACTTTAAAATTTCCCATGTGATCTAACCTTCCCAAGTGGTTTTTTATTGATTTCACATTTTTTTTACTCATAAACCCATCGGAATACACTTATAAAATATACACAAATGTTAAGAAGAACCGAGTTGGGAAAGTTCGGTCACATGGGGCTGATTTTTATAGTCGGTCGGGCCCGATTATGGAATACCCTACACCTTTGGTATGGATATTAATGTGGGATATTTAATTGCATACCTTAATTTTAAAGTTTTTAATTATGCTGAGCGTCCCCACCCTAATAATATTATTCACATATCAGAAAATTACGTCTTATATCCCCATAAATTAAAAAATTTATATAATAGTATAAAAAACTAATAAAAAAAAAATAGAAACATATAATTGGGCGGACAACGTCTATATTTAAAATTTTGAAAGGCTAATATTTCATAGATTTGATTTAATAATTTACGGAACAAATTTCCACTATGAAATAATGAAAAAAAAGTGGGCGGATCACGCCCATTTTTGGACCACATATTTTAAGGTGAATTCTAACAATACGTTTTAAACTTATAACTATACCTTGAATACTTTTCGAGTTATTAGTTCCGAAAGTTATATAAAAGTGACTTGTATGGGAGGTGTGCGTGTCCGTTGACCGATTTGACTCATTTTCAAACTCAGTTCCTACTAAAATATATTGAGACGAAATTTCCTCGCATTCTGATCAGTATTTCTCAAGTTATTCTGTATTCGGACAGCAAGACGGACAGACAGACGGACATGGCTAAACGGACTCGGGTAGTGATGCTGATCAAGAATATATATACTTTTCCATACCTCACACGCCTGCTAAGGGGCGTTACAATATATGCACAAAGTTAATATACCCTGTACCTCACAGGTGTAGGGTATAATAACATATTTTTTTTTTATTTTAAAAATATGGGTTTTGTAGAAATATCTTTCCAAAATTTGTGATAATGAAATTTAACCTTTGGATACAAAAATAAATTGATTTAAAATGGAATATCCCATGTGGCACATAAAACGCTGTTTATTTTTTCAAAACCATTTTAAACATCTTTAACTTCATATTCTAGAATTTCATTCATCAAATTACTGGTGTTCATAATATTTATGTATAGAAGTCATTAATATTATGTATTATTCACCAATACAATAAAGAATAATTCATAATACGAATGACTACAATACATCAATAATATTAATTATTAAGTAATTTAATGAATGATTGAACAAATGTTCTGTGTTTTTCCACGTAAGAAATATCACTTTTGTCCATTGATGCCTTCCGATTTTGATGAAATTTTGGAAGAGAGGGGCATCGAGAAAAACTTTATACTCTATTTTTATTTTTTTTATTTCTCAACAACAATAGAGTTAACCGCTTTAAAAAATCATAGTAGTATTTTACAAAAGTATTTATATTCTGTTACCGATTAACATATTCATATAAACATATTTTTATAATCACTGTTACGTATACGCCCCACTATTTAAAAAAGCGAAACACCGTATTTATGGAAACCATTGAGTTGTTCAATTAAGAACAATTTCGATGGAGTCTCATATAGATTCGGAAATATTTATATGGTTTTCGATAAAAAAAAACTAATCTATTTAGAATTATGTTTTTCTCATTATAAATATCGAAAATATTCGTTTTTGATAAAAAAAAAAAATGTATTTGTTCTGAAAAATTACTTTTTGACAATAATTTAAAATATCACACAATTTCAATTTCAAATATTTTGAGTTTCATATCGAAAATTTCTTAGTATTCACTACAAATCATATCGTCGGTGATACTGCAAAACCGCCTGTATGTGAAAATTACACCTAATTTTGTGTTATAATCGGTTTTTTAATGATATGTTGATCGGATAAATTAGAAAAATGACATTATATGTTATGACATACTTAATTTTGTATGAAGTAAGTGCAGAATTGAGATTGAATATAGTTTTTGTTTCTTCTGTAAAATTCATTTTGTGAGAGGTATTCGAAAATGTAGATAGGCGGTTTTCAGTATCACCGACGATATGACGATAATTTTTAATTCGATAAAATAATGATAAATTTTCGATGTGAAACTCAAAATATTTTGAATTTGAATTATGTGTTCTTTAGATTTTACGTCAACAAAATTTTCTAAAGAAATAAAATTTGTTTTAGAAAATGAGAACTGCTTCAATATCAATAAAGGGCTAACTATATTGCGCTTAAGTCAATTCAAAATATTGTCAAAACTGATCGAAAAGTTTACTTAAGCTCTTCCAAAATTGTCAAGTGCCTATAATCTACTTAAGAACGTTTTAAAACTGTCATTTTTTATATTAATATTAATGTGAAAAATATAAACATAAGCATACAGGAATATTCCGCTCATCATTCAGTTCAATTTAAGGAAAAATTAAATTTACGTACGTTGTTTGCGATTGAAATCGCTCCAAACTTAAGAGAGCATAAGTGAACGAAACTTTACGAAACTGAGCAAAGAAATCATTATAGACAGAAACATTCCAATTATGTGTTCTGGTACAATTACGTTGGGCTACTTAAGCAAACGTAAGTGCAATATAGTTAGCGCTTAAGTCTTATAGCAATTTTTCAAACATCACATAAGTATAAATAAGTTTTGCTGCAAGTTTATTTATACTTAATTATACTTTATAGTACAGCTTGTATGTAACATAAAACATAATATGTTTGCTGCAAGACATACTTTTTTCCCTATCACAGTGTCTACACCTTCCATAATTCAAAGACATTGCTATGGCAAAACAAAAAATATGCTATCCATACCAATGCCTAATCTTGTTGGTTGAGCATTGTATGTCTAGCAAAAAAATGTCAACGACGTCACAAACAATATTAAAATTTTGAAATAATTGCAACAAAAATAGTTCAATCCATTTTAAATGCGTTTAAAATTTTAAAACCGAACGAATCACAATGTTTTTCTTTCAAAAACACAATAGATTGAAAAAAAAAAGAAATATTACAATTATTTAGCCAGACATAGAAAGTAGGACATAAATCTTGTCATCTATGGCTAGTAAGAGATTATGACTAGCCATTTGTAGTCTCGACGAGTCATCTTGCAAGCTTGCCATATGTTAAGTCATGGGGGATGGCTGGTGTAGACTCCGTGTATGTGTAGTAATCAGAATCATTTACTAATCATATGGATTTGCATTGGTTTCATCACTAACAGTAGTGCACACTAATTTAGTGCACACTGCTTGAACGACTAATTTAATTGAAAGAGAGAGAGTATAATAACACAAATTCAAGAGACAAAACGAATACTGCACTGTACTCGTTTGCTTAAAAACAAAACATGTGCACTCCTTTATATTATAGAATGCGTGCACTCAGAAAAAAATGTCCTCATAGTAAGGAAAATAAACTTGAAATAGCGTTAATAAAAAAAACTTCCTTATTTTTGGGAAATTCTCTTTATAATAAGAAAATTTGACTACTAGTAAGGAAAAATCTTCCTTAAAATAAGTAAAAATGAACTTGACGCAATTTCAAGTAAATTTTCGTTAATATAAGGAAACAGTTTTCTGAATGTATGTTGTGTTGTAAATTCGTAATGACAACATTTTATACCAATAGATATGATGCAATAAATATCTAAAATTATTTAAAAATGTATTTATTATTTTTCCCTTTTTTTTTACTTTACTTTTAGGCAACTATCAAGGACTTCGAATGGATGTCGGGCACAACTTGTGCCGCATTTTCTAATGGCACGAATATAACATTAGAGACCACTTTGGGTGCTAATATGGAACTATGACCTTTCAACTTTACTAGTGCATTGAACTATTACAATAAATTTATTTATTTAATAAATTTTAACTTTTAGAAAATATGTAGTTATTATAATGTAATAACAGACGAAAACGGAATACGCGCTAAATTCTATATATACCTATATTTAATTCTTCAACAAATTATTTATTACACAATTAATGAATGAATTAATTAATTATTTATCTCTAGAGAATTGTTAAACAAAGGTATTTATTAATCTATACTAAACAAAACCAAACTACGTTTATTTATTGTTCAAAGTTCACTTGAATATTACGTTAATTGTTGGCGGAACCAAATAAATTAATTCAAAGAAGCATTAAACAAAATGAGAAACAATTCTTTAAAAAAAAAACCGAAAAATGTTAATTAATTTTCCACTCTACACATAAAAAAAAACTCTAAAGCAAAATGTGAGCAAAATCTAACAAATTTAACAAAAACGAATATTCTCTTCGACTGTGGTATTAAATTTTAAGATAACATAAAAAAAAATACAAATAACTAAACTTAGTGCAAAATTGCTACTCGTACATAAAATACATATTATAATTAAAAGTATAAAAAATAATACCGAGAGTACTAATAAAATATTGTGCAAATAAAGTAAAGTAGTAAATTATGAAAAAATTGTTGTATTAAAAAAAAAATGGAAAAAATAGTCAGATGAACTTCTAAACAATTATATAGATGCAATAAATTTAAACTACAAATGTAATGAATAATAATTCAAAATAACACGAACACTTCACAAATATAGGCGTTTTAAGAAATTTTACTATATACCATAATCAAATGATTTTTGAAATTTGCAATGAAAATAACATTAAAAATATTAAAAAAAATTAAAATAAAAGTAGAAAAATTTATTTAAATTGTAGCGAGACTTTTTAGAGAAAATATAACGTGCAAGATACCAATTATATTAATTAAATAGTTTAAATATTTATAGCTCTTAACTAAAGCAATGAGATTCCAGTTGAAATATTAAACGCGCAATTGTTTTGATAAAACGATTTTTGTGTTTGCATTTTTGTCACTTATTGTTTAAAAAAATAATTATAAATATTAAAAAATATATATTCAAACTTGCGAACAGATTTATTATTGGCACAACTATCACAATCTTCCACACGTTACACTCGTTTTTATATTAAGTAATTTTGATTATGTCTTTTGAGGAATTAACTCAAAATCAAAGATTAACTCCGTAACCGAATCCGATATACGTTGAAAAACATTTCAATTTTGATACGAAAACCGTAACAGATATATCCAAAATGATATAAACAGTCTTAAAAAAGTTAAATCTACCAATATTATAAACATTTTTGATTTGTAGTTTTTTTTCTGAAAAAATTAAATCGGTTTTACAGGCTAGTTATTCAAAATATAAACAAAAACTAACATAAGAACAAAATCTGAAAATGAAACCAAAACCATAAACATAACTAGATACCGGTATACCGAAACCGTTTCTTTATTAAACTTGAAACCGAAGTCGAAATCGTTAAGGAAACCGAAACCCGTATAAGAAAACCGAAATCAAAACCGTTATTCATTTGGGTTTCAAACCCTGCTTAAAACCCAATTCTTTGAAACATTTATAAATAACAACAAATGCAAGAAATATTGAATCTATATTATTCATCTTTCGGTTTAAGCGTAATTCGGATTTGCATATCTTGAAACTGAAGACCGTTCTGTTCCACCACATCTGGGTTAGTTGCAATTTTCAGTTAAATTTTTATAATAAGAGTTTTTAAAAAATAAAGTTTGGGTCAGAACCGATACCGATATTCCAAAGAATCTTAGTGCCTGATTTAAATCCAACCATTTGCTTATTTAGTTTATATAGTAATCGTTTGGGAAATTGTCTTCGACAAAAATGTTCCCCATGAAAAGTAAGGTGTAGTCCTCATACAACATAATCGCTTCGAATCCACTTAAAAAATAAACGATTTAAAACATAATAGTCATAATTTGAATGCTCATTGACTCAGATTAGCGACTCCGAATTATCCAATATCGTTTTTATAATTTTTAATAATTAAATGTATATTTTATTATAATTTTTAATATCATTTCCAGTTACGAATGGTATGAACTTTATCGTTTTATTTACACTCGGTTTTTCCCATGGACATCATTGAGGCTACCAACACAACCTCCCCCCCCCCTCCACAAATTTGCTGAGGAAAGAAACATTCCAAAACCATAGATAAAGATTTATATGTTATTATTTATTTCAAATCTTCACTGAAAAAATATTTATCTAATTGCAGCAAATTGGCTCCATAGCAAATTAGTCCTTCACGTACAATATCATTACAAGAATTCTTTGGAGCTAAATCATTCCCATATTTACTAGAAATTGGATTTTTTTTTGTTTGGGTTTCGTTGTAGAACTCACCAACCAGAATTTAAAATCACCATTATTTTTGACAATTACATTTTCGGGAAATGCAGTTGGCTTTAGCCATCCTACACCCCGAAAAAAATACTGTATGAATAATAGTTTTTTACTATTAAAAATAGTCAATAGTATAACTTATTATTTCAATCGGAAAATACTATTAAATACTAAAAAATACCATGACATTGCCATTGAGTTTATATGAAAAGATTTATTTTTTTTACGCTATTAAATCAATAATTGTCCTATAGACCAATTTTAATGGAATTTTAGCGAATTTTTTCTGGGTGTTTTTTTTTTTTTTGGAATAACTACTAAGATCCACAGCACTCAGACAGACTATATTCATTGTACTGTGAAATCTATTCCCTACAATTTTGTGGTTAATATCACCATGAGCGCCCATGCCCAAGCCGGGATTCGAACCCGAGACCAAGTCCTTCGTGCTACCTCTGGACTGCTGAGGCCGGCCTTGATATGGTATGATATGGGTGTACATATCATTTCAATATATTTCATATTCATTTTTCCTATAAAAAGTATATTTCATAAAGTAGAACAGAAACCAAAAAGTTAATAATTTTGATTGTTAGTGTAGATTTTCATTTCTATCATTTAATCTTAAATACTAAACAAAAATTTCCATTTTCAGATAATATTATAAAGTCAAAATATTTTCATTTATGTTCAAAATATCTAAAAAAAAAACTAATTGGAATATTGATATTCCTTTTTTTTAGCAAAAGTTGTCCTATCATTAAAAATAAGAATTGGGTGTAATGTGGCTGTACGATTAAGCGATTAATCAAAATTCTGATTAATCAATTAATCAGGAATCTGATTAATCCATAATTTGTTTAATTGATTAATCGCACTGCCCTAGTCAAAAGTATTTTTTTTCTTTTTGATTAACAGCAAATTTTACATTTATGAAAAATTGAATATTATATGTATATCGTATTCGTCGAATGTTCATATTCAAAATTTGTATAATCAAAAACAAATGATATACAATAATACAAATCACGTTACTCTTGAATAAATAAAATTCCTAAAAATACTAAGTTTCTTCCTTTTTTTCAAATCCAAGCTAATCTACTGCATTTAGATATAGAATTATTAACTTACATTTGCAAAAAAAAGACGTTACTTTATACAAATTATCCTGTTACTTTATACTCCATACTGTTGTAGTTAAAAATATTAAACTATAAGAATAATAAAAATTCAGAACTATTCAGAATTAAGAGTCTTTCTTTGGTGGCACAACACAGCAAACACATCTTAGTTGTAGACTTTTAATCAATTAAACAATACTTAGTTAATTAATATAGAACAAAAAACAGAAACCTTTTAACAAAAACCTCAAATTACAAACAATACTCTAGGGTTAAATATTATTATTATTATGAACTTAAATACCTACGCAATATTCGAATGGAAATGGTAAATCATTTATTTGGCAATACGCAAAAAAATAAAAATAAAACTATTTCCATAACTTAAGCTTTAACTTGTGCAATTGTAATAAAAAAAAAACCTATGAAATTAAGTAAATTTAACAAATTAATACTCGTACTCGAGATATTTATTTTCTAAATAAAAAAAAAGCATTCACCCACTCACATATTAAACATTTTGAACCAAACTATTTTACAAATATATCGAAATACTTTTACCTATAATATTGAATGATTAAATAATTAAATAACCAACCAACACTTGATTCTATTAAGGCGTTCCAAAGTTGTGTCCTTCCGCCGAAATGTGCATCAATCCTAGAGAGATTGGCGAGCGGAATGCATCGTTGCTTCGTACTTGGTCATTGACCGAACTATAACTTATTTCAATTAATTTAACTATCATATAGAAAACAATTAATGAAGTGCATAAAAAAAACAAATAGTAGGTAAAGAAACAAACATGTAAAAAGGCAATAATAAGAATTCAAGAAAACAACTTTCAATAAAAACTTCAATAATATATATACATAAAAAGCAAGAGTTTTATTTTTAGTAGGTGATATAATTATTCAGAAATTGTAGTCCCCGATTATGACTCTGGAAAAATGATTACTGGGTCAGTAAATCGATATTTATTATCATAATTTACCAAAGAATTTGTGTGTCTCAACACCATTGAGTCGATTTCGAGAATAACGATAAGGAAGATTTGCAGCGTTGAAATATGAGCAAATTTGCTATTTGGAGAAAAGTCGATGCTGAATATCTCAGATTTGATACGAGATATCGAAAAATGGATAACGACATTACAAAGAGAATAGTATCGAAGAATAATATCCAATTTCTAACTGCATTCACCCAAAAATGGCGTTTGAGGCAAACGAATTCTCAGGTGACGAAATATCTATAATTTGATTAATTTTTCATAATAAAAACCTTTTGATTTGATATTTTTTTATTTTGTTGGAATTATGTATTTTAAAATTTGACTTTTATTATTGGCAAACTCCACTAAATCATTGAATGTATTGAAGTATGATATAATGAAAATTATAACTAATTAAAGAATACATCTAAATATCTAAAGGATGTGTGAGGGTTTGCGTAAATATTGTGACTTAGGTCACGTTAATTTAAACAAATTCGAACATATTTTCAAAATATAATAAAAAAAAACACTAAGGTCACATGCGGAATTATAAAGTTTGATCATTTTACAGTAGGTGAGGACAACCTCAATAATTGTTAATGCAATAGTCGGTCTAAGTCGACTCGTGGGGGCTTTGTCTGGTTTCATAAAAAATAAAGGAGCTATACAAAAAATTATATCAACCAATTAATGTAGGTAAATGAAATATAATATATTATAAAACTACTATTAACTGTCATATACATTTTTATTTAAAAACTGTAGTTTAAAATTATCTTAAGAGAGTTTTTTTTTTGAAATTCCAACACGGTCACGACTCCGTTTTTTGTATAGTGCAGAGTATGAAAATACAAGATAATTCATCATGTCGCTTTTTTAAGACTGGCATAACCCTAAAATAACCTATTTTGCAGAAAACGCGTTTAAAGTTTTCAATATGAAATTTATGAGGCGTATGAAATGTATACAAGATATACAAGATATAAATATGAATTTCGAAATATGAAGCATGATATAACGAATAATTTTTCATCATTAACTCAAAAATGTCGTTTTTTGTGTTATGATACGCTTGAAGTAAATGAGCGTTGTGTTATGGTTGCGATTGAACGGTTTTCATTCAGCAGACAATTATTCTAAATCTCATTTTAATCCATTTTGAATTTCACGGACAGAAATAGAGATATATTTATAAAGTAAAAATAATAATTTCAATAATATAGATTTAAAAATTTAAAAATCGTTACCAAAAATCCCTCGAAAAATTAAATAAAATACCTTTTTCCTATACGACTTATAAAGAATTCCCCTTTTGGAAATTTTGGTTGATTTAATTACGACAGCAATTAAAAACTACCACAAAAATTCCGACAGCCATTAAAACTTACCACAGAAATTAAAATTAAGGCAAAAATACCACAAAATTTCTCAAATAATTTAAAATTACCTTATAAATTCCAAGAAAATTAAAAACCACTGAGAAAAACCACAACTGAATTTTTTAACTTGAAAAGTTGGTGCGTTCGAATGTTTAAATCACAAAATGTACATTTAGAATGTTCATAAACTGTAAATACATAAAAAAAAAGAAAAAAAAGTGGTACAAATTCCATAAAAATTCCCATGGGAATTACCTTTCCCACAGCAGTTAAAAATTACCACAATGGGAAATTTCCCACTGAACTGGCAACTATGCATCAGTAGATAACAGCTGTCATGAGAAATACATTGTTTTGACAGTTTGTGGAATATCTGTGCTTTGCAATAAATCTTAAAATGCAGAGTTAAAAATTTATTTTATTATAATAAATTGAATAAAAACATTTGACAACAACAGTACCGCCATCATAATCGTGGTCATAGTTCAAAACACACTCGCAACAAATGGTACAGGGTTTACTTTATTTTTTGTCGCTTCTTCTGAAGCGGCCGGAAGCCCAGTCAAGGTTCAAAATGCTCGATTTTTTCATTTGCTGATAAAAACAATGAAATCTATGGCTTCTCGCATTAAAAATCAATATATTTTAATTTAATTACAGTACTAACAACTGCTGCGCCACCGTCATTAATATCTGAGTAACATACAAAACACTGTCACTGCAACAAAAATGCTGCCAGCCACCATATTTCGACAACTTCATCGCCGTCCTGGTCCCAGCCTGCTCGGCAAGGGTCTCACAGATCTGTTTCAACAATGCAGCGCCGGTCAAGTGGGTTCTGTGGGTGGCGCACTCGCTAATGTTGGCGGCTGTGCGGGCGCCATCAACTGCCTGAATCGCTATGCGGCAGCCACTGGATTCATACGCATCTCACTGCTCGACATCAATCAGTATCGCAATTGGGATGTGGCTACGTTGCGTATGTACGCGGACTCAAAGAAACAGTCGTTGCACATGCGCACCATCAAAGGGCGCCACATGCTGCAGGATGCCATCGACAAGAAGCGCGAAAGACTTATTGAACGCAAAAATTTCATTGTCGAGGACATACGTGAGGCACGCACCAAAGTACAAGAGCGCGTACGTGTTAAAATGGAAGAGGTCATCGTGCGTGAAAATATTCTTACGATACCGAATCTCTTGACAATGGGACGTGCGGTGTTATCGCCCTACATTGGTTATGTCATTGTTCAGGGTGACTTTAATTTGGCCATGGGACTGCTGGTGGTTGCTGGCATCACTGATTTAGTGCGTTAAATGCTTTGGAATATTTTGTAATTTTTGTTTCAAATCCTTTTTATTTTTTAGTTGGATGGCCAGATAGCGCGTCGTTGGCCAAATCAGGCAACTAAAGCGGGCTCTTTTCTAGATCCCATGGCAGATAAGTTGCTCATTGGATCGCTGGTTATTTCTATGGGTTGTTGTGATTTGTTGCCGATTTGGCTGGCTGGCACCGTGCTGTTTCGCGACGTCTTCCTACTGGGCGCAGGTTTTGTGATACGTTACATAAGTTTGCCACCACCCGTAAGTACATTTAAAAGAAAGCAATTAATGAGCAGAATTAGAATTATTTGAGAGAATTAGAATACGCTGAAAATGGTATTTTTTAAACTCATTATAGTGGCAGTTGTCGATGTAGAAGTTAATAATAATAATAATAGTTTGGCGCTACAGTCCTGTATAGAACTTCGGCCGAGCTCTCTCACCATTTTGAGCTGTGCGTGTTATATTTGGACTCATAGTGGTGGTACCTACAGTTTATTGCCGAATCCGAACGGCGGATGAGAGCTTTTTCATAGGCAATGGTTTTACTCTCGTAGGTTTGCCATTTACTGACGAGAGGTAGCGCGGTATAGAAAAATGTTTCTATGAAAAGATGTTGTTAGCCCCAGTCCAGGCTTGAACCGGGGACCTTTCGGCTCGCAGTCCAACGCACTAACCACTGAGCTACCGCGGCTACAGAAGTTAAACGAACCGAATATATGAAATAATTTTGTTATACAGAATATTTGGGTCATATTTTCATCAAACATAGAAGTAATAGAAAGATATTGGGATGTGTATGGCATGTTATGAAATTTTGTTGAAATTTAAAGACAGATTCCCGGTATATTTTAGGTATGAGAAGAAAATATGCAGCTTTTGATACACAAACCGCATTTGTCTCTTTGAAGTAAAGCGAAAAAAACATCTCTAAACAGCTTTGACCCTGTAAAAATGTAAATAGATATTTTTTTGTTATTTTGTGCTTAATTCCGGCAAACACACTTACATTTGTGAAAATATTCCCATTTGGAGATCGGCAATTTTTGCGATTTGGTACATACTCCGTATTTGTCTGCATAAAATAATTCGAAAAATTGTTTCTAAACTGTCTAAGGCCACCAGTTGTAATTTATACTTCAGTTTGTTATATATTTTTATTTTTTTTTTTTTAATTTTATTGTTCGAGATAAATAAGAATATATAAGATTATTTAAATACAAAATATGAAATATAACAACCCTCGAGGTAAGGTTTCTATTTTATAATTAACAATTTGATACAAAATTTTTTATACACGATAATAGTAAAAATACGATAAGACGATAAAAATGTCGAAAGAAAATAACAAATTATTTAATAAAATGTTCATATCACGATGCAATTATCTTTATTAGATTTTTTCAAATCTTTCTTAACCTCGCGTAATTTCTCCTCCTTCTCCTCGAATTCAGCAACCTCTTTGCGTAATTTACGCAATTTATCCTCCAATTTTTGTTTTTTATCCTCATATTCTGCCAATTCTTTGTGCAAATAACAATCGTCATCATTATTATCATCACCCTTGGCACCTTTGCTCGGACTTTTCTTATTGCTACTAGAAGCCATAAATTGATTGCCATAAATCCCCTTTGAGTCTTGTAGTTCATCGACCACCTGCTTCAGCCAACGCGCATTTTTCTCCGATGCAGCCAATTTGCTCTGCAGCTCTGCCTTCTCACTCTCCGCATCCATTAAGCGTGACGCATGTTCCATGAGATTAACGCGTAATTTTTGCTCGACTTGACGCGCCTCATCCACATTGTTGCGCAGCTGATCCTCGACATTACGAGCCACCGACAAACTCTCCAATAGTTCCTCCTTGGCCTTTTTTAGATCCTGAAACTTGTAGTGAAATTCTGTGTTCAGATCCTGTAGCTTATAGTGAAATTCTTCGCTAAGTGTTTTCTCCTTTGCCATCGCTTCCAGCAGCTGTATCTCCAGGTTAGCTATACGCAGCTCCATGCGCTCCAATACTTTGCGATTTCGGTCAGCGTCCGCACGGCGTGATTCACGCAAGGCACGTAGTTCCGTTTGCAGTTCCTCGTTTTGTGTTTGTGAAAACTGCGCTCCTATATTGCTATTAATTTCCAGCATCTGTTTTTGTTCTCCCGCCTGTTCGTCCGCTTCTGGCGTAGGTGCGCTTGCGGTGCAGCGCAAATCCTCGCTTGCCGCATCCTCGAAAGTCAAATAAAACTGCTTGGGCGAACAGCATTCCGCACGACATTGTGGACATGTTTCCGAGTGACGCATCCAGCTATGAATGCAAATCGCATGGAACAGATGACCACAGTTTGTCGCCAGCAGTTGCTCAAACTTGGTGATGTTCTCCCAGCAAATCGAACACACAACTTGGCTCATTCTTAACCCCTATTTTGTGCATTAACCTCCAGCAACTCCTGCGAAAATTCTTTCTACTACTCACGTCGCAACACTTGCACAGTACAATCAATTTCGTTCTGCGTTCTCTCTTCTTAAATTACACTTTTCTACTTGTTCGTTTGCTAATTGTTTTTATTATTATTCCTCGTTAGTCATTATCACGTTATTCGGTTCTTGTTGCTGTCTCGCTTTATCGTAGTGGGTGATAAGAGATTTTTTGACACCTCAGTTAGTGGCTCTGATAAGGGCGCGCCATAACACAACACTGCTCTTTTTTTAATGAAATAAGCAACAGATTAATGTATCATTAATGCAGAAATACAAGTAATTATCAAACAGTCAACATGGTTGCAACATTTAATAGAGACAACTTTATTGATTGCCAAAACAAAGAACATTTGTGTTGGCTGCATCATATGTTGCCATAGTTATTAGTGTTGGGTTTCTTTAGGGTACCAAATACGCCGATACTTTAAACAAAAGTTATCAAATAAGCGCTCTTGAAAACAGCGGCTATTTTCTGTAATATTTGTATATTTTTCATATACCCTACGTTATCAACCACTCCAAATGTATAACACTTTTCTGTATGCACTGTGAAAATGCTATGTTTTATAAGTACCCAACCAGAAAAACTGATGTCCAAACAATAACATTATGCTAACTTTTAAGAGTTGACGATATCCCATTGTTGTCAAAAAAAATTACCCAAAAGGTATCTGAAAGGCTGCGAATGTTCGTCTTTATGTTGGCTTTTAGCCTTTTAGTCAAACCTATTATCCCAACTCGAACAAAATACGAAATATTATCTTTGCGACTATCGTTTTTCAGGGAACTTAAAGATTCTTACAAAAGTTATCTATTAAGCATCGTATAGATATATCAGAAAGGTAACTTTTTAAAGTAAACAAATGACCACATAGTGACATCTCTAAAATTCATACTTCAAAGTTAGCATTAGTTTTTTTTTTTTGCTGAGTCATACCGTTTGCTGTTAGCGTATTTTGTGTGGACAAATATGTCCGATTGATAGTAAAAATATTAACCGCGACGAGTAAATTGCGTTTATGAATTGCTACACAATGGAGTCTATGAAATTAAAAATGCTCGTGAGCAGTTACTTACGCAGGCATCATTCCACCGTGTGAGGAGGTGTCTCAGGACGTGACTGTGGCAGTAACAAACAGTGCAGCTAAAATAATTTGAAATAAAAATGCATTTAAATTTAAACATAGCTTTTGGTTTTTCATTATAATTGGCTATTTTTATATGTATTTGATATGTACTAGTTCGTCATTTTATTATTTCCATCAATATTTGGAAAAATAAATAATCGAATGACAACCTAAAACATTGATAATAATTTGTTGTCATATTTTACATGTGTATTGGCAGTTAAAATGGTTAACTAAAATCTGTATCTTATCGGCTGTCTAGAGGACAACTTTCTGATGATGCCTTTTAATAGTTGACTTAAACATAACATTTTAGTTATCTTTCAACAAAGAAGCGGACATTCGTAAGTCTTTTTCGACAACATTCGGATATCGTTAACTTTTTAAAGTTAGCATAAAGTTAGGATTTGGGCATCGTTTGTCTGGTTGGGTAATTATCAAAACACATGTAGAAATGACAAACATCAAACATTATAAATGTATTATGTTATCGGCGTTTGTTAAGAAATTAAAATTGAAAACACTTGAGATTAAAAAGCATTATTTAATTCATTTCAATGTTTTGGTTTAAGAAATTTGTGTGAACATCGATTTTTAATAAATAAAACATTTTTAGAAAACATTTTCGCGTTATTTTGATGCAACACACGTGACAGCGCAACTGGAGCCGACATTTATCAGCAAAGTGAATACCGTTGTGCAGTTGGGCACAATTGGCATTAGTTTGGGCGCACCAGTTTGGAACTATTTAGGTATGTTATTGCATTTTATAATAAGACATAACTTTAAAATATATTTATATACAAATCATGAATATTCTGCTATAATTAAATAATCATATACACCATTTCAGATCACACGATACTGCATGGATTATGGTACTTGACAGGCGTCACAACCGTTGCAGCTGCCTTGAGTTACATTTTGCGTAAGGACACATTTAAAATAATCAAATCTGCGGATAAGCAACGGTAGAGCACACCAACGCTAACATTTTACCAAGAATATAAGCTCAATAGATGCAACATAAAAACAGCCTTAGAATTTTATTAAATACTGACAATTTATTTATTTTTTAACGCATAGAAAAAGAAATTTGGTTACGTAGAAAATTAATAACCAAACTCATTAATAAATAAAATAAATAATTTCAATGACAAGTTATTTTATATAGCAGCTCCTAGAAAATATATAACAAAAAAATATATATATCCCGCTGTTTATTAAACAAATAAAAATGTAAGTAAAATGCCTAGGTTCAAAACCAGTAAGAAAGCAATAAAATTTTAAAATTACTGAAAGCAGAACAAATATTTTTATTTATAAAATAAAGAAATCATAAAATTTTCGCAAAACCTTTTGCACTATTCATAATATATAATACAGAGATATGTTTTAAATAACTTAATAAATAACAAATAATAATAAATTTAATTGATTTTCTTGCTATCCTCAGCATTTGAAGTTTTCTCTAGTTTAGCAGCACGTTTTTGCATTATCCAGAAATAAAGAGAGGGACACAAAAATCGCAAGTAATAGCCGACTTTGGCCTGCAAGTCGCAAACAATGATGTCCTTGTCATTGCGTAGTATGGCCAATAGTATTTTGTGTGCCATTAGCTCAGGTGCCATGCCGGCTGCAGTAGTTTTGTCCATTTCTTTAGCATACAATAATTTTGTTTATTTAATTAATAATTTAAAGCATTTAATACTAACGTCCGTAAGTGTCGCCAGTACCAGTCAAGGCATTAACTGAGAGTTGCGTGCGTATGTAACCTGGGCTGACACAAGTGACCTGCACGCCTTTGCTGGCCACCTCAGCGCGTAGGGAATCAGCGAACGCTTGCATCGCATGTTTTGAAGCCGAGTACGAGGAACGATGCGGCAATGCAAATTTACCTTGCACCGAGCTGACAAAGCAGATTCGGCCCGTATTGCGTTTTACCATAGAGGGCAAAACAGCTGTTAAATATGAGTTTTGAAATAGAAGATATATTTAACATAAAATATACCTTTTGTCAGAGCAACGGCACCAAAGTAATTCACCAGCATAACCTTCAAGTCGACATCGACCGCCGAAGATAAAATATCGGAGCGCACACTGATGCCACCATTATTGATTAATATATCAATTTGATTATGAACGCCAAGTGCCTTGGTTACAAATGTGGGAATAGCATTTAATTCCGCAAGATCGAGTTGCAGCACAGTGGGTGGATATGTAATAGAATTCTAGGGAAGATGTAAATGTTCTTAATTTATTTAACTGTCGTAACTTAAAACAAACCGCAGGCAATGCCAACAGATCCTTTTTAACGCGCTCTAGCTCATCCACACGTCGCGCAGCGAGCAGAACTTTACAACCTGCCTTGTAAAAAGTGTGAGCCAGAGCTTCGCCCAGTCCTGAACTGGCGCCTGTGATGAGCACAACCTAGAGTTAGAAATTAGTCTATGTTATTGGTTTATCAATTTTATGGTCACGACAAAACTCACTTTGCCTGGCAAACAGTTTCTGTATTTTTGAGCTCTCAGGTTTTTCCACATATTAAATGCCACCAGCGGCAAAGCTATCGGCATGCAAATTGTGCCCAGTATCCAATAAAAGATATTCCAATCACTGCCTTCGGGGCGGCTGCATTTCGCAGCATCCTCTAATTTCATTTTATTTTGATATATACGCACTTTGAACTTTGATTTTAACTTGGTTAATATTTAATTTTATAAGGTCAATACTGGTAAAAACATAAAAACAATCAGTGGCTTATAACAGTGATGCATTTAGTGTGTATATGGGATATATTTGTACCCAAAGGAAACCTCTAAAACCGCAATTACCTTCCTTTATAAAATTAACCTCTTTTTCAACAAAAATTTTGGATTGTTTTCACCATTTTTAAATGGGTCCTTTTTAAAGTCATCCAATTTGAAGTGCAACGATGACGATTGGTCTAAAAAGCTAAAAAGTTTAGCTTTTATTAGATTTATAGTGTTTTATTCGAATTACCCAATTAACAAAAAATAATCTCTTTCAACCGTTTTAATTTTTTCCCATTTAAATTTTTGTAAAATGGAACACTTATAATAGTGATAATGTTTTTGTGGTTACCAAATATTTTGTATTCGGTAATTTCGGTAATTCGGTAATTAATAAATTTGTGGTAACTAAGCCTTGCTCCGGGGCTTTTTGACTGGCAATTGTGTGGCAAATAAGTATATTTCGCATGGCAACTATGTGGCTACCACTTAAGTTGCTACAAAGTGGTTACTTGGGAACATGTATATGCTAATACAATGCTGGCATCAGAGATGTTGGAACGAGTCCTAATTCATTACGACTCAAAAAATCCTTTCATATTTTTGTTTTACTACAATGCTTTATTTTTTGTATTTTTTTATAATAATTAAAAAAAAAATAAAAAATCTTGAAGTTGGTTCTTTTTATTTCTTAAGTTTTGTTAGCCATAAGATTTTAACGAATACTTAACAATGTTTTACAACATACGCATTTTTTGTGCATGCATGTTCAATGAGCATATTATCTATAGTAAAAATAAATTATTTTTTTTTCAAATTCAAATATAAACGCTCTAAACATAGATGCTCAAGATTTATCGATCTAGCTTATATTGTTTTAATCATGATACAAATGTGATACAAATATTTACAGGTACGATCACTCTGACACTAGGCAAGTTTTTTTGACACGTTTTGGAATATTTTGTTTTGATTCAAATTCAAATTTTCAAATTTTGAAATTTATGTTCAAAGAAAAAATTAAAATTATTTTTCAGATTTTGTTTTGATTATAAACATTTTTGAGAACATTTTTAAGTTATCTCAAAGCATGCCTTGATAATTATTTTCCATTTCTATAGAATTTTATTTGAGATTTTTTTTAATTGTCGATTTTGTTTTGCTTTTAAATCTAAACTTCAAAAAACTTGCCTAGTGTCAGCTAAAGTAAACATTGGAAAAAAATGAGAGAGTGATCGTACCTGTACATATTTGTATCATGGTTTTAATGCTTATTATTTTTACTGACTGCGCGTGGAAGACATTAAATTCGGCTGCTCAACTGGATATGCAGCAAAAAACAACAAAAAAATATATAATTTTACTAAGAGCTTAATGATTTTAAATCTATTGGCTAAATTAATATAGATTTTGTGAAAAATGATTGTAAACCTACATAATCGTTATCCCTGACACCGAATCAATGCTGTATATAGCAAATAAACTTCGGAGGTGACGATTTGGAAAATTTTCAGAATTCCGCACGTCTTTTCAGATATTTTGTTGCGAGTGTATTGGAAAACTGCGCTCTTTTTAAAAATGTTCTCTCTTTAAGAAAATTCGGAGAATCAGCTGTTTCTCCGAAAGTTTCACATGTTCTTGCGGCGAAATCTGTTAAAAGTTACGTCAAAACGTCAAAAAAAAAATATTATCGCTGAAACAAATTTTTTCAATTTGATCAAAAATAAAAAGAATCGCAACAGAAATAAAATAAATCAATTGCAAAAGTTAGGAGTCTACGTGAACAAATCGCCGAAAAACACGAAGAAGACACTGGCAGTGTTTGTAATGATGACGTTAAATAGATGAGGTCGTTTGTCATCATCGACGTCATCGTTGTAGTCGCCCGCAGTTGGAGTTTGGAACGTAATACAAGCAAAACAGCAGCAGACAAAAGTAACAACATTGCAGCAACATTTACCAAAGCCACAACAACATAAACCAAAGCAGCAGCAACATAAACCAAAGCAGCAGCAGCGGAATTAACCAAATCAGCAGCAGCAGTCATTGTACACAAAGCGCCACCGAAAGCAGCAGCATCTGACGTCGCATCGCGTTCAAAACGAAGTTCAAAGCATTTAATCTCAGATTTAACAATTGAGTAAAATTCAAAAGAAGCAACCAAAGTGAAAATCGCAACTTGAGCTGCTGCTGCTGCTCTACACAACTCACCACAACGGCTGTCTTGTTTGTCTCTACGTTGGTCCGTCCGTCCGTCTGTTTGCTTGACTGTCTATGTGTTTGTGGGCTTTGAGCCAAGTTTAGCGCTGCGTGAGCCGCACGTCTGCTGAGACTGCTAGTTGGCCAGTTGACGGTCTGTCGTACATCGCGCCTTGGCTGCAAAAGCACTTTGTTGCAGTCGCTGGAGCCAGACGCAAGCAGACGTTTAACGCGCGCTACTCGCTTAAAACGAAAACTATTTTAACTTCAACGTAGTGTCAGTCCTCGCGGGCTTCTTTTAAAATAATATAAAATTAAAAAAAAAATTAAAATAAAATAAATGCAACGCATGTATGTCGTCTAAGAACGCACGTGAATTAAACAAAAGCTACCTAAGAAAATTTAGTGCTAAAGTGTAAAAATCTTAAAAAAACAAAAAACCTTTTTTAACGGGTGCCACCACTACTTAAAAGTTCAAATTCTACTCAAAAAATGGCTGCTTTAGGCACTTCCGGCAGACGAGGACTGTCGATCGCGATCGGTTCTGCGCGTCGTAATCAAACAGAAAAATTTCTGTGTCAAATGTTTTTGAATCACAGCATTAGCAGCGCTCGTGCAGCTTCCTGCGCCATGTTGCCGAAAAGTCTGCCGCTGTTTCAGGCGCCAGCGCATCGTCATCTGTCTTCGTCATCATCTGCCGCCACTGTTATGGCTGGCAAGGATTATTTTGGTTTAGTGGTGAGTAAACTTTGACTATTAATTTTTGTTAAAACTTTTTTTTTTATATTGAGGAGAAATAATAAAAAATGATGTCGCTTTTACTGTGCTTCATCAATGTCAAAATTATTCGTCGCTTCCTAAAAGCTAATTGTAGCCAACAACAACTGAAGAAGCACCAGCAGCCACAAACAACAAAACATACAACTCAAGGCATTGAATTGCATTGCAGCCAAATTTGTAAAAAGCTGTAATGAAAATGAAAGTGAAAATAATGCGGCGCTTATAAGAGCAACAACTCGTGCAGTTGTTTTTGTTGCTGCTGCTGCCACTTTTGTTGTTGGCTCTTGTTGCTGTGCATTTGGTTGTAAAACGTTGCAGCGGCAACAACGAAGAAATGCAACAACAAAACAAAGACGCAAAAAGTCTGCAGTTGCTGCTGCGATGGCACCAGCAAGTTTTTTGTTTTTAATAAAATGCATTGTTTTTGTTACAGCAACAACTGGTTTCCTTAATATTTTTTTTTATAATACAAAAAAATTATCAAAACTTTCATGCTTCTTCAAGCATATCCTGTTTCCAGTATATATATTTTATTTTGATTTATTTTTATATATATATTTATTAATTATATATTTTATTAATAATTATCTTTTTACATCGGCGTTTCTCAATCACCTAGTTTTTAGTTTAATTTTTTGTAAACTTGAATTATAAAAAAGCGTATTTTTGACTGTAATACAAACTTTAAATATTAATTTATTGAAACTTTAAAAATTAATTTATTGAATTACAAAATAATGCAAAAACGAAAAAAAAGACGAATCACTTTTCGTTTCGTTCTACAAAATAAGGAGGTTAGGGTTCTCAATTCGATCGAATTTGTTTTTTGCTGTTCCAGAATATGTAATATAAAAAATATTTTCATTGGATTAAAAAAAAATCAAATTATCAAATAAATGCTGTTATCGTTAACTAACAACTTTTATTTTCAAAGCTCGTTATCTTCTTTTATTGATAAATAATGAAAAATGTATTTGATAAATTGGTGAACTAAAACGTAATTCATAAGTTTATCAGTTAGCTTTAAATTGCTTCATTGTCGATCAAAGATTATTATAAATATTACCAATTTGACTAAGTTTTAGAAAATTTTAGAAGATAACCAAATACATTTCTTTAATAAAACATTAACTAAGTTAATAAATTAATATTTTTATTAGTATTTAATGCATTGAATACTTTAAAATATAATTTAAAAGATTTTGATATTGCCTTTCAATTGGCACTAAACTTTGCGCCATCATTGAACAGAACATAGCACTAATTTTAAATTTTAAAATGTATTGGGCTATTTTTACTTGTACGACGTTGATATATTTGACATTTAAAAATTCTATAATATTTATGTAATAATTTAATTTTTGCATATACAAACTTCGATGTTTTTATACAAATTCAATAAGCTTTAAATTCGAATTTCTTACCAAATATTCCAATTTAAATCAAAATTAATTTTGGAACATGATGAATTAACATTACGTATATGTTGGTTCGTTTCTTAAATTTAGATTTTTTTTTCAATTAAGTTAAGGTAATGTTTGTTTAATATATAGTTTTTTTTTTAATTTTTTTTCCAAAGTCCTACCGTGTTCACTTCTCATGATTCCATATTATCCCTAATTACTTAATGTGCTTCGCCAACCACGTCCATGTGTTGATCTGTTGACGTCTTGTCTCGCCTGGTGCAGATTATGCAAGAGAGGGCACCAATACATTTTAAATATTTATTTTTATTCATAAAATAAACGTTGATTGCCTTTGTAAAGCACTTTGAAATTTGTTATTGTTTTTTGGCATATGCATCTTACGACATTTCTTGTACTGTTTGTTTTGCTACACATTTTTGTCAGCTGTTTTACACAGATACGTTCGCTCTTTGCAATTGCACTCTTAACTAATACAGATGTACATTCGGAGTACGTTCTAATGCATGTGCGATTTAGGGTTAACAGGTCTTTTGAAATAGACAACATTTTATTGTTCAGAATATCTCTAAATCATTAGTTTCTAAATATGCCGAGAATATACATAAAAATGCTTAAATGTCATTAAATTTTACAGACAGACCGAGAAATAGTAATCAGCTAATATGACATTTTAAATATTTGTGATATGTTGACTGTAGGTGAAATGACACTTAGTCAAAACTAAGTTTAATTTCAAAATTTAACTGAAAAACTGAACCTAAATCATTGATATCATTTCAATATCACTACACAACAAGAGCCATTCTGCGCAGAAGTCAAGACTATTTTTGTATTATGTAAAATGATTCGCTTATTCGGAAAATGAGGTTTAAACATATTCTATGGATAGGTTTACGAAAGTTTGCCCAATGAATTTATTACATATACTTGCAAAAAACTCACGTTCTGAATTACTGATATGATCAAATGCTATTATCAAATGAAAGGTAATTAATCATCCAACAATCATTTCGTACAACATTTTTAAATTATTTTACTAGTTTATTAAGCTCGATACTTGGAGAACTTGAAGAAAGTAAATTTAAATATTAACAGTTACAAAAAAAAAACTATTTTTCACTCATTTTTTATCCGTATCGTTTACATACAATTAAAGATACATTTATTTAATTAGTTCATTGTTTCATTGATAAGTTACAGTTGTTAAAAATATTTACGTATCTTTTAAATTTCCTAAAATTATATAAATGTTCATATTTTAAGTAGTTATATGTTGGGCAGCTGCTTTAAACAAACTTTTTCAAAATATGTGCATAATTAAATTAATTAATTCTATAAAACAAACCGAACAACGAAAGAAAACAACGTTCATCGTATTAGATGTAAAAACTGCTAAATTGGTTTTAGACATTTGTAAAGATAACTTGTAAATAATGTTATATATTTAAATATTTCTATTTGATGATGTTATTTTTTTTTATGTCAATTCAAAGTTAATCGAATATTTTTGTACATCCAATTAATTTACAAAATCAAAATATATTCAGTAAGTTTTATCGCTACAGTGACAATATGATACTATTTATGGCATAATAGCTTTTAATGCCCAAAAACTATTCTAATTTGAATAACACAAAAAGAAAAAGTGAAATTTAATTATTACAAAACATTGAATTTTACATTAATTTAATTTTAAATTAATTTGTTTAACATAAAGCATAATCATAATCACAATTTAAAGGAGACATATATCAGCTTTATGACATTTTATTCTATGTGAAAATTGTCAAAAAATCGTACTTTATTTTAAAATTGACCTTAAATTTTTGAGTAAAAAATTACGTGGGAAACTTTATTCATCATAGAGCTATTTATAACCAATGATTGAAACCCAAAGGAATAACGGTTTCGATTTTGGTTTTCTGCCTCGTTTCGGTTTCGGTTTTGATTTGAAAATTAATTTATGTTATCTTTTATTCATATTTACAATATATTGAACTAAATACTAATTACTTGGATGTATGCTCCAGCATTCGATCGTATTTCATAAGAATTTTCCATTGTAAAAGTTACCAAGTACATTTTATTCTAAACCTGATTTTCTTAAGTTGATTGATTATATAAAAAACAGTTTATAAACATCAAACGGTGGAATGCCTTTCGATAAATTAACGTTTTATAATTAATTTATACCAATATTGATACCATTGATCAGTAATATGTCAGATATATTAAAATGTTTTTAAACTACATTTTAAATATTTTAATAGTAATATTGAAATGTTTAAAATGTAGTTGATGACTTTTACTTATACAACGACGATTTATAAACAAACGTTTCTGATTCGATGTCCTAGTACAATTTATTGTTTTTTCAAATTAATTCATTCCGATTGATTTGACTTGACGGTTTAAAAACATTTTTTTATATAAAAACCTCAAATTTAAAACCGTTTGTTTACAACTGTTCATCGAATTATAGCTCGAAATTCGATCGAAAGCTGGAAAATGCCTCATAGTTTTAATAAAATATTAAAAATAGATAAATATCTGAAATTTTTTTACTGTTCTTTTTTTATAAAAACCGTTTTAAAATCGGTACTCTTGTGAAACCGAAACACGGTTTCGCTGTCAAATTGGAACTATTATGAAATATATGACATAACAGAAAATTACAATTTTTTATTTATTTTTGCAGAACTGGCAACTATGGTTGAGAGTACAGAGAGTGGTATGGTGAATATATTTTGAAGTTCTCAATGCAATAAATTGAAATAAATAGCCGCGCATCCGTTTCCCTCAGCATTATGTGCCAAATTCAAATAGTATTTATGAAATTAACATTGAAACAATCTCTACGAATTTGCAAAATAAATATGAAAGCCTTGGTAATTCTACGAAGTTTCTGCTACAACCATAAAAGGTGCATTTCAAGGTCTTCCATTTGGCACTTCAAATGCGTGCAACCAAATTTCAATTGAAATTCAAATTCAAGTGCTAATTAAATAAACTAAATTGAAATATAAAAATAAAACTACTGCTGCACTTGCGGCACATTAACCAAAGGTTAAGCACTAAACGCCATTTTATTGAGCATTTTTTCGGACTTTAATGAACTCGTTAAGCTTTCAAATGAGACCCTAAAAACAATGAGAGGTTAACACAAAATGCTGCAATGAAACAAACACACCTGTCTGTTGCTGCTATTAAGTGGGCCAACCGAAATTCTCAGCTTTGTGCCATTTCATTAACTCTATGTGGTGACAATGTTGCTGGTGTTGATGATTATGATGAACGACTTTTAATTGAATTGCATTAAATTGAATTGAATTGAATGACAAACGTACAATATAAAAAGTAATAAAAATTGAAATAAATATAATATAAGCGACAGACAGACGTGATGTAATGTTTGCTCACTTATGGCTTAACTAATAATTTCGATATAATTTAATTTGCTGTTTTGTATGCAATCGCAATCACTCGCAAAGCATAAATTAAATTAAATGAATTATTATTGCTGGTAACTACTGATGGAGCAGCGCAGAAATTGAATTTCAGCGCGCATGTTCATCAACATAAATATTAAACAAAAAAAAAAATATCACAGAAAAACAAAAAGAAATAAAGAAATTCATCTATTTAGCAAAGTAATAAAATAAATAAACAAACAAATAAATAGAAAGCGCACGTCGCAGCCCAAAACCAAACCAAAACGAAAAACCCAAACACATAGCACATACTATTAAACGCATACTATTAAACACTCACTTATACTATTAACTGCTACAATCAGAGCCAATATTCGAAACCATAGCCAAATTTAATTGGTTTTAGTGCGTCGGAATGTTTTCTATGCTATGCCACATACTATGCTATGCTTCTCTTCTGCCTGCTTTTGTTGGTCACTTTCTCGAAAAAAAAAAATCTCAAATTTTTGGCTCGCCTTTAGTTTTGGAGTTTTTGTTGTTGTTGCTATTGCAGTTGGCCGTTTATACCGTTTGTTGGGCCAAAACAGCAGCTAACACAGCGAAGACTTTGTATGTTGTGGTCAATATGTTTTATGTGTTTTGAGCCTACATACGGTATCTGATCTACCTACTTGTGAAAATTGAGCCGATTTGCATGGTAACAATGTGGAAGTCATCGCAGCTGTAAATGTTTTATTAGTATCTTTTTGTATTGTATTTTATTATTTGGAAAATTGTTGTTTTATTTAAAAGAGATATTAAGTAACTTTTTTAATACTCTCCGATTCAATTTTTCAGTCACACTCTCAAATTAAACTTAGTTTAAATTAGATGTCATTTCGTTTATTGTTAACATAACACAAATATATAAAATTTCATATTAACCGATTACTAATTGTCTATATGACTGTGAAATTTTAAAACATTTTGACACTTTAATTAGAAACTACAGACGTTTTAAAAATATGGAAGAGTTTAAACTAAGTTTAAACTAGCAGTGAAAAACAGCACCAACTCTCTTCTTCAAGTTATTTGACCATTTGATTAGGATTACTATATACGTCTTAAAAATGTGTGAAAGTTGAATTAATTTTAAACTTCAATGAAAACTGAACCTCAACTATATTTAACTTTGAACCAATCTATATATATATAAAACTCTTGGTCTGTCTGTATGTCAGTCTGTTTGTTCCAGCATCAAGTCTAAACCACTAAATTCATATATTTTAAGATTAATTTAGGCGGATTGGACCACTGTGCGTGGCACCTCCATAGAAAGTATATTTTCAAGATGGTGTATGTCAACAGTTATTATAGTGATAAAGATATTTCACACCAGGATTTCAATCACCCCAAATTCTTTTAAACTCACCACTCCAAAATTTACCACACCGAAACTCACCACAATAAAACTCACCACACTAAAACTCACCACACCAAAACCCACCACACTAAAAATTTTACTGGGAAAAACTCTACGGGGAAGAATTCTACTGGGAAGAATTCTACGGGAAAGCGTTCTACGGGGAAGATTTCTACCGGGAAGAATTCTACCGGGAAGAATCCTACGGCGAAATATTATACGGGGAAGCACAATTTGAGAAATATTTTTTTGGCGTAGAATTATTTTTGTTACTAGATTTATAACACCACAAAAAAAAATGTCCACAACGAAGCACGGGTCTTTATATAAAAAAATTACTCGAAATCTTAGCACGAGTCGTGCACGGGGGGTTCAAATAGTAATAAATATATAATGATTAAAATTAAAAAATAAAAAAGTATCTCTTTCAAATACTTATAAAATGCAACATGCTCAAAATATATTTAATTGTATTAGCAGATACATTTTCCTATAAAAATTTAACCTCTTTTTGCGTGTGAACATTTGAACGTCTTTTGATCAGCAGCGATCATCTACGCAGATCAATCGCTAATGGTAAAAACGTGTTAACACATTGACCCAAAATACACGCACGTCGAAACCACACGCACTCACGACTCATGGTACTGCTGATGCTGATAACACATCAAACACATGACGTAGTTTAAATCTTTAAACTTTTATTTTCATCAACTCAATTTCTATGCTTTTAATTAATTAACGACAAATTCATTCATTCATTGAATTACAAATGAAAGCGAAATTGAGAAATCTGTCGATTTCAAATATAAAATAAAATGTTACGTATTGTTGATTCAAAAAATATAAAAAAAATTAAATTCCAAATAAAACCACATTCTTAAAATGGTAAAAGGGTTTGGTTGACATAAATGAAAATATAAATGTTATGCATATAATTTGAATATGTCACAATATAACGTTAAAATTTCTACAATAATCTCTTAAAATACATAACTGTTGAGAGCTTTTTAACGGAACATTTCATCTAAAACCGTTGTACATTAAAATGCATTTAAATGCAACTATATGATACGATGAAAGCACAAACAGACTTGAGAAAATTAGTGGCATCCAATGCCATCAGCATCATCATCTTCATCACATCATCCCAACGCATACTAGAGATCCTCAATGAATTGTTGACCATCATCAACGTTACTCAATCAGCCATCAACACAATGTAAAACCACACAAATAACTTGTTGAATGCTAATTGATTAGGTTTAAAATTTGATTGACTTAATTCACGATCATCATCGTCATCATCATCAACAGCAGTATCATCATCTGTATCATCATAATCATGTTACCTTTTGATTGCTGTCAGAGCGCTTTAGGCTGTATCGGTTGATTATGCAATGAAATACCTGAATTTCATCTGTCTTCGATGTCACTCTTTTCGGTTGATATGTTTGGCTGGCTTTGGCCAAGCTCATGAAAAACCAGTTTAAATGTGCGCCCTCGAAATTGGGTCACCTCCAGTCTCATCTGTACCTCCACAAAAAAAAAAAACAGGTGGAATATGCGCTGCAGGTGCCAACGGCCCAACCGAATCGATACAGCATCTCAACAACCTGAAAATATTCAGACTTGAGAAGATAAAATTGCTGTTTGGTCAAGTTTCAGTTGAGTGCTATTTATAAGTGAAATTGATTGTTATACATGAAATAATGCTGTACTTGTCGGTGGGAACGAATTAAATTCGAACGCAATCATAGGGCTTGTAGTTTATCGAAACTGGTTCGCATATTTTTGAATATTTTTTTTTATTTGAAAAATGAGAATTCGTTTACCTTGCAACTGTCATAAATCATTTTTGGTATGACATGCATTAATTGTAAACCAAAAACATATTTATTAATATTTTTTTTTATTTAATTTAAGGACAAATCAGTTAATTCCGTTAATTCATCGTGACATTAGGATAACTTAAGTGGTTTTTATTTATTTTTATATAGGGATGCTGTGTGTTTGATTTTTGTAACTCTCCTGGTTTCCCTCACACAAAAAAATAATAGCTTGGCGTGCAGTTGTTTCAACGAAAATTCATTTGCATCTACCAAATGTAGTCAGCCTCAACTGATTTTCATTTGTGGTGAACAATAGTATGAAGGGTAACCAACTAATAGTTGAAGCAACTGCAACATTGATTGAAGAAACAAACTTTTAATCCATTTGCAATATTTTTATTTCCATTGCTACGGCAACTGAATTCAAAATGAGACCTAACCAATATTTATTTGACTTAACAGATAATTATATAACATTAAGTTGTAGCATCCAATATTTATTTGATTCAACTGCGAAAACAGTTGTCTTGTGTAAAAGCGATGCCAAAGCAGGACAACACCAGTCGCGCAAGCTTTAGATTTTTCACTCGTTTTGTTTTGTGCTGCGGACAGCGCGTGCCACGTGTAAAACAAATTTTGGAATTGTTTTAAGGCTTTATCGTTGTTACTGTTCGGTTCTTTCATGCTCAATTATACCTTCTTCAACAAGAGACATACTATTCTACAGAGTTCTTGCGATTTTGTGTCTATATGCTGTATTTCTATATGCAGCCCTAGCGCTCCATCGTGTTGCAAACACGAAGTCAGCAGCACAATGTTCGATCTCAGGAACGCTGTTGTGACGCTGACTTCGTCTTTGCAACATGTTGAAGCGCTAGGTCGAGGAAAAATGGCCGATTTCTTATAATTAAATTGGCTACCACAACTAAACAAATTGGTTGTGACAATTGTATTCATTAGTTGTGTGAACTGATACGTGGTGTTGCAACAACTGAATCAGTCGAATGTTGGCAGAACTAAGTAAATTGGATGGCAAAAAAAGACGGTTGCACCAACTGATTCTGTAATCGTGATTTTAACAGAGAGATGGACATTAGACTGACAATGAAAGATCATGATTTCGAATCAAGACGAGGTCACCTCCTAGAAATGCTCTTTTGGATGAGATTTTTTTCATTTAAAGTTTGTTGAAAAGCTACCCTGCAGTGTAAAGGACTAGTTGAATACTGTATTGGTCTAGTTCTCCGTAGACACTCAACTAGCCCGAATTCGACCCCATTTTCATACAATGAACTGTAATTTTTTCAATGCTCATGTCCTACGATGTGTTAATTGTCTCCTCTTGCATTACATTAAAGTAGTTTTTAAACTAGTTTCTTTTAACCAGTCTATAGACTATTTTTTTACAGTCAGTCTATAAACTAATTCTTTTAATCCTTTAAACTGGTTACTATTTACTAATTGGATGTAAGTTGTTCGACAAAAATTGACATAGTCAAGCGCATCAAGATCTAACAGTTTTGCTGTCTAAATCATGTGGGACGAATGGATGAAATTGCTCCAGTCAAGAAATGTCTTGAAATGAGACTTGATGGTGGACAGTGTAAGAAGAGCGACTGGTGCGGCTTTTTATCAATGCACGGTTGTAACGACCATTCAAATAGGATATTTGTTAAATTGAATGAGTCCATGGCGGACAGCAATAAAACAAATCAACCGATGGAACCCACCACAAAAGTAAAAAGAAAGATGTTTCCTACAAAATAAATAATTGAAATATAATTTTTATTTCAAAATTTATTTTGTTTTTGACAATTTTGACACGTTCCTCTACGAAACAATTTTTGAACTGGTTTTTCTCTGCATCCATTTTAACTAGTTACCGATCTAGAAACATGGTTGCTAATATAAATACTACATGTTTATGCTACTAGTATAGATTTCACTACAGGGTAATAAAATTTTCCAACAGATGACATACCCACTTTTTTAGTTTATTACGTTTGAGAGACGTCTTTTTAATTCAATTTTACACATTTTTACACAAAATTTAAACTTTACTCAAATAAAATTTCAATATTTCTTGAGTCACTTGAGTTATTTATTTTTTTGACCATTTACATAAATCTCTTAAAAAGATTTGATACCGCAAACGTTATTTTTAATTTTTACCAACATTTTGCACACCTTCCTTCCGTGTTAATTATATTAATAGTTTAATATGAAAGGTTTGTCACATATTTCGTCTGAATTTATTACTTTTCATTGGCATTCGAATAGTATAAAATTTAATAAGTTTCTTTCTTCACATGTTTAACGCTTTGATTTGGTGTGAACCAACGAAAAAGTGAAAGTGTTGTTAATTTTTGTGATTTATATTTCGGTAATATTGCTTTGAGATTTTTATACGCACATTCTTTGGCATTGTGTTGGACTTTTTCGCGCAAAGTGCGAATTTTATTTTTTCATTAATTTTATTATTATTAATTTGTATTTTTTTGTTCAATTATTATGTATGCGCTAAAAAAACAAAAATTGTAAAATAATAAACACTGTATTTATTGGTATTAAATTGTCGGACGTTTTCAATTGCCATTGTAAATCCACATAATCATCATCATCATTATTGTTGTTGTTAAATTGTAGCAACATGAGTAAAACGTGTTGCTTGTTGTTAGCATTTCAAGTTTATACTTTATGCTCTGCGAAAATGCTACAGGGCGTATACGCAACCTGTCACGTTTTGCCTCTCTGCCGCATTAGCAACGTTGCATTATTTCACATGCAATGTTGCCAGATGTTTGTACTTTTTTTCTACTCTTTATTGCACGCATTATATTGCAGCTTTATTATTGCACAAAATGCAACTGTGCAATGCATTTATTTCAATTATATAAACTCATCAATTAAACTGTTGTGATATTTTTTTTATTTATGCAACGTGTGTTTCATGTGTTTCGCATTTCCAACGTGATTTTCTATAGTGTCAGCTGTCAGTTTGATGTTTTCAGATTAAAGTCACTCAATAGGAGTTACACCAACATGAACAATGTGTGATTGGGTGTTGTCAAGTAGCGATTACAATTTTGCGCAAGGTCAAATCTTTGCTAACCACGGTTTTGGCAGAGCATCGATGACTAACAATGTTAGTCATCGTAATCTCTTGGCTTGACCTTCAACAGTTACAGTTAATGATGGTTGTGGTTGACATTGTAAGTGTTATTTGATGACAAGTCATCCAAAGGTACAGTGACGCGCTCTTGAATGTGCTGTTACCTGGTTGAGAGAGGCGATATATTTTTTACATATTGATACATAATTATGATGCGCAAGTAGTAGGAAATATTATTAATTGAATATTAATCAACATTTGAAAAAACCAACGAGTTATTGTTTGTAATATAAACTCGACTTTTACTTTGATCATATTGCTTTTTATGATCATCACAATTTCAATAATACATGCAGTGTTAATGGTCTGAAGTTGAATAGTTTTCAGTAGTCGGGAAACTATCCGAATTCTATGACATTTCCTTGCAATTAATAACATTTCATTAAGGCTCATATACTAAGATGTGTCTAGTCATTTTAAATTGCGAAATACTAGTTTATAAACTGTGAGATCTACATAAAAAAGAAAAACTTTTTTTTAGAAAAATAGAAAAACATTAAAAATTCTCGTAATTAAATTTAAGCTCCAGATTATTGAATTTTGACTGAGCCAATACATTATAGATATGAAAATCATGTTTTTAATTTAAATTATGTGCTTTTTTAAAAACAATTGAAATGTTTTTTTCTTCTTTATCGAAAATAAAAAAATTTCTTCGATATTTCTGCCGATTATGGAATCCCAGGAATCCATTGCGGCGGGAAAATTGCTTAAAAGTGATTACTGAATCGCTGGAATTTACTGAGTCGATATGGCAGTCCGCGAATTCGAAGAAAATATCTATATTATGGAAAACGCGGCGGATTTGGTCTTCATAGATATCTATTCACTTTTCAACCACACATTTCTTTAATCCTATTATTTCTTATTTGTTTGTCTGAACATTATGGCAATCGTCTTTCAAATATAAAATAAATCCTATTAAATCCATTTCACTTTGTTTAATTTTATTACATTTAACTTTTGACAGCAAACAGCTGTTTTCGGAGTGTTTTTGGAGGATCGGTAAGGTAGTTGATTCGAGCGAATTCAATAATATAACTACTCCGAAAAAGTGAATCGAATCTACTCCCGCCGCACTGGATTCCTGTCATTCCATAATCGGTGTGATTATGTCTATATCGACCTAGATATGATGAGTATTTACCGAAAACCACATCATTTAACATTGTTGATGTTTTAGAATTATTAAAACCTAAAGCAATATCGTTTCGATATCGTTCAGTCATCCTTAATTTATCGCTACGATAACGTTTGGTTTACTGGGATACAAAACAAATATTAAAATTTCAAGTTTAATAATTTCATTGTTTGCTACTGGGTACTTTTGCGTTTGAATCTTATTTATTTAGTGTCGCTGATTTTGTGGCTGCATTTGACGCGTGCCACAAATGGCAGCAAAGTTATTGCACTTTGTAGCCAACGTGCGTCGTTTGCCGCTGGTTTAACTTTTTTTTATTATTTTCTGTTTTCTTGTTTTACGTTTATAGTGGCTTGAGATCAATTGCCTTGTGCATTATAAATGCATTTTTTTCTTTTAATTTTTTCACTTACGTTTTCATGATCAACACAAAACAAGTAATACTTAAGAAAAAAATAAAAATAGAAACTTGATTCCTTTTCCTTCTTTGATTAGACATTATGGCAATTTCGTTAATCTCTAAAAGGCATTAATTCTACCATCTGATAGGCTGTCATAAGACCAGTTTAACACGATTTTAAAACCGTCGTGCGTCGTGTAAAATTTACGCATTTGCGCCAATTTTGTCGCTTTCATTTCGGCAATAAAATTATGCACCACGTAATGTTTTTATTGCATAATACTAAATGCAATTGAAATAAAAAGTGTGTTAAAATGAAATCGAATCGTTATACTTCGATATACATATTGCCATTCGTAACTAGGTAGTCGTTGTTGTTGTTGTTGTTAATCCTTCCGCATGCCACAAAATTGCGATTATTCTACAGCTGATTTTTACAACTACAACACGAATCAGCAAAACACGTATGAAATTTAAAACGAAAAAAATTACAACCACGTAAATCACATTTAGTTAATTTTATTTACTTTACATGCAGACTGCATAAAACCACTGGCTGCGCATAAAATGCAGTAGCAATGAAGCTAAACATTATTTGCTTTAAACGCGTTATAAAACCCGAAGAAGTTAGCTTCATTTCAAACGAGCCAAAAATAAAACCAAAATTTAAACAACACACTAAGGGCCAGTTTTTCAGTGTTAGTTTAAACCTAGTTTAACCTTTGTTTAATTAAACGTCTCATACATTTAAACGACGTTTAACTTAGATAGATGTTTTACAGCGAAAGTTTAAAATGAACTGAGTCAAGTTGGATAAATATGGCATCACTGGCAAATGTCAACAAATTATCGATTATTTCTCTCATTTGCAACAGCTGATAATTTTATGCAAACATTTTGTAAATCAAGACATTGAAAAAAGATTTTAGATTAATAAAATAAATGTAATATACAAAAGATCGAGCAACTTCAGTACATGTGAGGATAGAAGTTTGATTTATACAATGCTGAAATACCGGCCCTAAGGGCCAGTTTTTCAGTGGTAGTTAAACTCCATTTGTAGTTTAAACTTTGTTTAAACTTCGAATCGTGTTTTTCAGAAAACTTTAAACGTAGTTTAAACTTAGTTTAACCCACCAATGTCGGTGGGTTAAACTACGTTTAAACTATCAATGTTTTTGACAGAAAAAAGTGAGATGCCCTCTTTGCGCTCATTTGTCGGTTCATTTTATTAGTTTTCTTCTATTATTCATTGCATAAACTATTACTAAACGATCACACACTCAAATTCTCACTGTTATTTATTATTTCGTGCATTTTACTATTCTTAATTATTTTTGTAAATTTCGTCATTCTCGTAAATTAAATATCGTTTAAACTAAGTTTAAACTACCACTGAAAAACTGGCCCCAAAACTAATAAAATTAAATTGACAAATGATGCAATAATAAAATAATTTATTAATAAATGTAGAATCAAAAAAAAAAAAATAAAACAAAAAAATATTAAATAGTATTTAAAATTTTGTAGAATTAATTGGAGCGTACAAAAAACTATATCGTTTCTGGTATACATCATCTCAAACAAAAACTATAGTGTTTGAAAACACCGTTTGTAGGACATTGTTTACTGCAAATGATACCACAATTGTAGTATTTCTTCTCCAAATATTTATAGTGTTTCACCCAAATATTTGAAGTGGTTCCCACAAATGCTTGAAGTGTTGTCCCAAATATTGTCCCAAAAATTTGACGTTCGATTGATATCGTAACGATATCGAAATGTATGGAATAATGTGATGGTTATAAATACACATTTTTGTGTAAATGATTGAATAAATTATTTCGCATATAAACCCTATAAGGATTATTTTTTAATAAAACTAATACACACTAGATTAGAATCTAATTAGACACAATTAGATTTTAAAATGAGTATATCAGATTTATAGTGTTTGCTGAGATATAATACAAAAATTAAAAACATTTATATTAAACGTGAAGAGATCTCCGCAGGCATTCGTTTAAATGTATTATTTTTAATGATATATCATTTCAAAATCATGCAAACACCTGCTCGCTTTATGTTGCCAAAAATAAATTTTAAATATGTGCACTTGATCAAATCATGTGAAAGCCAGAAACCCCTCGAAGCTATGTTGCTCAAAATGTACGATTCAAATGATACTATCGATCGGTCGATCGGTGTGATGCAAAAATGTACTTCGCACTTGTACAGTAATCGATACATCGTTGTATTTGTCAATTAGGCAAAGCAGAAACAAATAAATAACATTTATTGTTGTCGCGTATTTTTTTTGTTTTATTTATTTCACTTGTTTAATTTAACATTTAAACCGTTTTGTTAATTGAAGTGCGTTAAAACGCAAATACACTTGAACTGTTTACAAAAGCAAAACATCAATACAAACAACCATATTAAATGTTTTGCCAAAAAAAATAAAATAAAAAGAAAAAAACGCACAACAGTCGCATACAAATTACACGCTTATCGATAAACGATAAATTCAATTCAGAGGTACGTGGTAAACTACATGGTCTGGCTATGCGCTATGCAGACATGAAGCTATTTTTTATAGTTTTTTTATTGACCTGAAATTTATATTGAATTGAATTATTAGTTTATGATTTTATGACTATCATTTCAATGCAAATAATATTTATCGAAATGTTATACTTTTCATGATTAGTAATTGATATAAATAATTTAATAAATTTAAAAACAAATATTATAATTATTGCTCTTTTGATACAATTTATGTAATCGTCGATAAGTTAATAATATATTTTTTTGTTTTAGTAAATAATTTAAAGTCTTATGAAAAACAAACCATTATAGGTATACTGGGAGAAAAATTAATAATATTAAATAAAAAAAAAGTACTAAATTTAAATTCTTTTCCACCCGTAGTATTTTTTATTTAAATCAAATAATTTTTATTTAAATGCGATTACCTATACACCTAACAGTATTTAGACACTGGCACGAATTGACTAGTATTGTGCGAATGAAACAACGATTAAGAGAAATGGATAAACATTTTTACTTTCGAGCATAATATATTTGTCTCCTTTCATTCCAATATTCCGAAATTTTTTAAGCATGAATAAAAGCTAGTCATAATCGCATAAGCTGTCTATTATTAAGATCTAATCCTACACCCTACACCCAGAAAAAAATACTATATAAATAATAGTTTTTTACTATTAAAAATATTCAATTGAATAAATACCATTAAATACTAGAAAATACCATGACATTGCCATTGAGTTTATATGAACATTTTTTTGTATACTATTTTTGTATACTATTAAATCATTAATTGTCCTATTGACCAATTTTAATGGGATTTGAGGGAATTTTTTTCTGGGTGTAAGGGCCAGTTTTTCAGTGGTAGTTGAACTCCATTTGTAGTTTAGACTTATTTTAAACTTAGAATCGTGCTTTTCAGTGAACTCTAAACGTAGTTTAAACTTAGTTTAACCCACCGATGTCGGTGGGTTAAACTAAATGCAATTCACAATCGATAATTCTTAAATGCAATTCACAATCGATAATTCGCCGGTGCTGCCATATTTTAAGCAGTGATCTGAATGAAACTTAAACTACCACTGAAAAACTGCTTGAATAGTTAAACTACGTGAGACGTTTAAATAAACGTAGTTTAAACTAAGTTTAAACTACCACTGAAAAACTGGTCCTAAATGTACGCTGCATATTTCTTTAGGTTCTATGCAAAATCTTTGAAAATATGACGAGTGTGACAGTTAAACGACGCAAGCGCACTCATTTAGGGTTTAGGGGTTATTTTACTTTATACCTGTTTTTTAAAACCCATCACATATTTTTATAGTAAGTAAAGAACGACTATTAAAATAGCAAACTCTAAATGCTAAATTTTAGAAAACTTTAAATTGCATTTACAGCATACTTTTATTTGCAATAGCGAACTGTTTACTGGGAATCTAAGTTCTGCTAGTGCTAACCCGCACTAGATGGCGCCATACTCACGAGACGGTGCAGCTAAATGTGTCTATAATTCATAGACTCTTATTCGACAATATATTTATTTGAAAGTGATATTTCTTCTACGTAATAATAATGCACGCATGCAAGAGTGAAATAGTGAAATAAAATAAATATAATATAAAAAAATATTAAAATACAAAAAAAAAACAGATTTTTTTATTTCCTTTTTTTCTGAATTGGAGTTAGCAGCAACAAAATTAGTTAAAACAACTAAAATTGTCTGCTCTAATATCATAAAAACTGTCATTTGCTGTTTTACTGTCATTTGCAATAAATCCGGCGCTTTCCTCTTTTCAGCAAACATTTTTGCAATATTGGCAACCTTTTTTCCTACTGTTACAGACTTTTTATTTTTATTTTTTATATTAATCAATTAGCAAAACATTAAATATTGTATAAATAATTGAAAAATACCGCATTTTGTAAATTCTTACCATCGCCTAAAATGCATTATTAAATGTTTATATTAATTTAAAAAGAAAATAATCGACCAAAAATAAATCTACATGTCAAATGTATGCGCAGAATACCAATTAATCCGGAACTGCAATTGTACAATTTGTACGTTTATTGCCTACATAAAAGGCTTTAAATAACAGTTTTAGCGTTTATATTTTACCAAAATATTGGTCTCTTATTTTTGCCGACCACCACCAGCAGTTGCTCAAATGTGACCCCAAAGTGCGCCGATATGTGCCGCTCATTATAATGCGCTGCGATCAAAACTTACAAAAAAAAAAACAAATCATAATTAAACATGGACGCAGACAGGCAAGTCTTTCAACTCAACAACGATGATCCATCCCTCATTCAGTCAGTCAGTCAGGCCGCCAGTCAGCCATTCAACCAAACCACCACGATTTTGGTCAGCCAACAGTTAGTCATTTTGGCCGCCAACTCATTGAGTTGTTATTCAGTTATTGTCCATCCGCAACAGCTGAATGATCATTACTGCTGGCAACATGGTTGCTGCCAGACTGTTGTTGCCAGACTTTCCCTTTTTGCTGACATAACTATTGAGTGTTTTCTTCTTCTTCTTCTGTTTCTTTATACAGTTCATTCAATATATATTTTTCTTTATTTGGTCTTGCTTTGCCCGTTATTCAGCTGCTGTGCTTTTGTTCATCTTTTACCTTCTTCGCATACCATTCATTCAACCATCCAACCCACCAATAATAAAATAAAATAAACGACTCAAACTCTGTAAATAACTGACTTGATAAATGCTTTAAATTTTGTCAAACAAGATCTGCTCGTAAAGATATCACTCAAAGATCTTTGCAGTTGTAAACATTCCAAAATGTTTCAACAATTTTGAGTTTCTATCTGTCTGTCTGTCCGTCTTTCTTTCTGTTTGTATCTAATAATAAATGCTAATTTTAAAAACTAATTGCGAAATAAACAAATTTGCACAATTCGTAAGATTCGTCAAAGTCGATTCTATTAAATAAATAGATATACGTTAGGTCGAGACATAGATGAGATGATGATGGCATGAGATGTAAATTTTTCTATATATATATATTTTTTTGTATTCGTTGGATAAATATATGAAGAAATATTGTATCTTAAAAAAATAAACAAATTCATAATATATTCTGTTTATTCATTTATTATTTAGTTGTTGTCGCTTTAAGTAGACTTTTGCAATGCGCTCTTCAAATATTTCAACATGAAAATCCCAAGATTTAATGTTAAATAGAGGCGCGGTTTGGGGCTTTGTGGTTGAGAAGGTGTTTGTTCGATCGTTTCACTTGGTCTATGAAGGTTGTATCAAAATAATAAACCTACTTTGGGTAATGAATTTATTTAACTTGTTTATAATTTAAATATATTTTATCCCCCCTACCACTATAATGTTAAACCAGCAATTTTTTAAAATTTTATGAAATCAGCAAAAAGTATATTTAATATTACAACTATTACTACTTTGTAGTTCAAGAACTGTTTTTTTATAAAATTGTTTATATTAAAAAAGAAAACTCTTTAAAAAAATTCTTGATATAGACCATTACGAATTATTAATAGTTTTAGCAGCAAAATTTCACATCTGCAACGATGATTTAAAAAGTATACACCGGGGAAAACTCCGCCTATGTCTGCCGGAAATCTGGCGAAAATCTGATTTCATCAAAAATATTTTTTATTAATTTTTTAAATTATTTTTTTTTTAATAAATTTTAGTTGGTTAATAAGCAAATCTAATTCGCATCATCTATCGCATGTTATAGCTGGCAATTATTGCAAACAACTAATAATCGTTTCGCTTAGACAAAATCGCAAACCAAAATTGTTTTCGCTTCGATTAAATTTGCCAAATTACAATCAAAAGAAAGGAAACTAAAAATAGCAGACTTATATAAAAAATAAAAAAATATAAAAACAAAATAATCAAAAACATAAAAACGATTATTGTTTTGCTGCATTGTGATTATTAATTGAAAAACAAAACGTTTTTCGACAACATTTGAATTGAATGTGGACAACTTGATCTTATCGGATGGTCAGACAGTTGGCTGGCAACTCTGTTCAAACTGTTTCAAAGAAATAACTGTAAACAAAAATGAAATAATGTAAAAAAAGATTGACTGACAATGAAAACAAAGACACGAAAATATTTGCAAAAAATTTGTTAAATTCAGCAGCAACAATTTGCTGGACAAGAGCAACAACAGAAGAAGTTAATGTGAAAGTGAAATTAAAAAATAGATAAAAAAAAATTAAAAATTATGATAAACAGCAACAACGTAAAAATATTATAGCAAAAACATTTTAACAAAATCGTTAAACTTACAAATTTATGAAGCGACAACGAGCAACAGCAACATTTTTACCACAACCTTTAGCAGCGTTTAAATGCTGTCGTTGTTGTTGTTGTTGCTGCATTTATTACTATTTTTGCTTTTGTTGTAACGGTTATTGTGCTTTTGTTGATGTTGTTGTTGTTGCTTTTGATGATGAAGAAGCATTGAAATAGTTGTCACTGTCAGGTTGTTGTCTTCCTTGTTGTTGTCTGTCTTGCTTGTCTTTTTTTCTGTTGTTGCTGTTGCTGCTGTCATTGTTACAATCTTTCAATTTTGCACACTTTCAACCAAAGTTGTTTGAATGTTGGCGCGCAAGTGTTGAACGCTTGAAGTTCATCTAAGCGCAGAATTTGACATTGATTGATGTAGTATCTCCCTACCAAAAAATACACATGTTTAATTTATTTTTGGGCAATTAATAAGTATATAAAAGTGTTAAATTTTTAATAGATTATTTAAATGTTGAGTTTAAGCGATGTTCATCGCAAGAAACGTCATACACTCAAATAAAATTGATTTTTCTGAATGTACCGTGATTTTTTTAAAGTATTGTAATATTTTTATTTAATATTAATATATATCTTTCTATTGATCATAAAACTAACGTAAATATTTCTGTTTAACATATAAATTTGTAATTTAAAAAATAATTCATTAGAAATAATTATTCTTTTATTTTTGAAATCACATTATAAATATTACAAAAAATGGGAGTTTTTGTTAAAAACATGTTATTAATAATTCGAGTGCCCTCCGGAGTTATTAATGACTTCTTCCATACGTCGATGCATCGAAGAGATTGGGTTTGAAAGCTCAAAAGTGGTATTTCTTTCCAAATTTTATTTGTTTCCGAACGAAGCTCCGCCAAATTATTATACTGCCTTTCCCTTGAGTAAATTCTGTTAGCCATGATCCTCCAAAGGTTCTAGATCGGATTCAGGTATGGACTAAGTGCAGGCCAATTTATTACCTCAATCTTATTTTCATTAAACCAATTTGACACAACACCAGACCGGTGTATTGGCGCATTATCTTGTTGAAAAATAACATTAGGTTCGGCAATGTCATCTAAAAACTGTACTAGAACTTCATCTAGCATATTTATGTAGATGTGGCATTCAGTTTACTGGATATGAGGCATATTGGAGTTCTTCCTGCGTATCCTGCCCAAACCATGATCTTCCCTCCTTGAAAACTGACCTCAGTTTATTTTCTTTTATCGTGCCAATATCTTCGATAACCATAGGACCATCTAATGTAAACTTTTTAACGTCACTAAAGCGTCGGTAGCTCGTCTGGTTAGTGCGTTGGACTACGAGAGAAAAGTCGCTGGTGCGTTCGACTACGAGCCGAAAGTTCCGCGGTTCGATCCCCAGCGACTGTCAACATCTTTTTCATAGAAAACATTTTTCTATGCGACGCTACCTCTCGGCAGTAAATGGAAGAACTACGAGAGTAAAACATTGCCTATGAAAAACTCTCACCCGCCCTTCGGATTCGGCAATAAACAGTAGGTCCCATCAATTTGAGTACAAATATAACACGCACAGCTCAAATGGTGAGAGAGCTCGGCAGAAGTTATATACAGGACTGTAGCGCCAAATTATTATATATTATTATATATAACTTTCTTCCATTTATCGGTCCATGATAAATGCGACATCGCAAAGTAATAAACGTGCTTTTAGTTGACGTTTTTGTAATGCAGGTTTTCCTTTATTTTCAATCCAGATAAGATTATCTGAGTCATGTAAAATTTGACTTACACTTACACACATTGATATAATTATGAGAACTGAAAGTAACACACACAGAAAACTGATTTGTTGCGGCAACCAACTGAAATGCTCTACCGAATTATTCGGTTGCAGCAACAACTGATAAAGTAGTTGTGGAATTCAGTTGTAGAAACCTCATAGAATGTGAGCATGAGGATTTGGCAACCGCCATGTCGGTAATAATGACTTTGGGGCAACTTTCAAGTCGGGGCGCATGAGGTTGTCGCAACCTCCAAGTCGGTAAGCATGAGGTTGTCGCGTAATCCAATTGAAAATTTATTTTAACAAAAGTATATTTACTAATTCCTCTTCCTGTTAAGAAATGATATAGTTTCATTTCTTCATAATCAAAAAAAAAAAAACTATTTCCATCACATATTCGGTCTCATATTTTTCTTCATAAAACATAAAACTATTTTCATCACATATTCGGTCACATATTTTTTTTTATTATTAATTCATTTTTGATCAATTTTTGCTGACTACATATGAAAAATATATAAAACATTAAGTTAGACATATAATTAAACGGAAAGAGTTATCATCGTCAACGGTGTGTAACCAATACTGACTTCCTTAGTTTTTGCTATATTAATTTATTAATTGTAATACATTTAATTTATTTCTTCTTTATTCACTCTTTCACATTCATTGTATGTTTTTTTTTGTTGAAATTTGTGCTCGTATTCATTTAAGCTTTTCTTTTATGTTTAGTTTTAATATACACACATTTTTAGTTTTGCGAGCTCTCTCTTGCATTTTCCAAAATGTGATGGATTATTTAGGTTTAGCTCAATTTTCTTAACGTTTTCTACAATCGTTTATTTAATTAAACTGAAGACAACTTTTTTTATTAATTTGAAGTTCTTTTGAATTGGTATTTTCTAATTTCAATCATTTCATTATTTTATTTATAAAAATTCAAAACACGCTTTATTACTATACCCAAATATTATACGTAACTTTCGCTTCAATAAACCGGAAATTAAATGCATTTTGTTGGCAGCCGAAGCGCATGCGTAGCAACCAAAGCACAACAATGACAAAGTCCGCATAAAATGCAACACATACCGCAAATGTGCAGCAATTTATGGCACGTCCTTGTAACACATCGTACAAGGAATGTCGTTGGTTCGTTGGTAAGAAAAACGACCAAAACTATTTATATTGCGGTCAATAAAAAAAAATACAGTCGAGCTTTAATGTGCCATGAAGTTATGCTGTGCCCTTGGTCATTAACAGACAGATACTGCAAGACAAAATTTTTATCATAATTTAATTTATTTTGTTTGTGAATGCGTTACATGTGGTCGTCTTACTTTATTTAATTATCAATTTCTTTCAAATTCAGATCGATTTTGAATAATATGAATATAATGCATAGTATGCATATATTACATATTATGTAAGTTGTAAAACATGTTTTTGTTTTTTTAATAAACGTTCATCTGTTTTGTAAATATAATTGGATCATAAAAATGTGAGGTAATGCTATAAATGTTAATTTTTGTCATTAATAGTTAATGCTTATTATTTGTCATTAATAGTGATACTGTGTCATGTCACTGGTTATAAATTTCATGCAAATATATTTTATAGTTTTTCGGTTTTTGTATCAATTTTAGTTATGGTTCATATTTTTAAAATTTATAATTTATTATAATTTTAATGAATAAAATAAAAAAAAAAAGTAATTATTTTAAATTTCTTTTTCTAAAATATAATTTTTTTCCCTTTCAAACCCTCTTTGGAGTTCTTGAATCGAGAATACATACAACGGCGAGTATCGTTATCTAGAAGGGGACGAAATTTGAAAACCTCTACTGGTTATATGTGTAAACTCATACTACTCGAGCATCGAACGAAGACCACCCCATCGTAGTTCACTGTATTCTCAACAGAACCACACAATACATCCTAGTCTGAAAAATCGTAATTACACACAGAAAAAAAGGTCATACTATTTATGAATTTGTTCATCAATGTTATGAAATTTTCATTATTACTCAACTAATGACCAAATTCATCCAATTTATCAATCGTTCATAAAACCGTAATGAATAAGTTCATAATATTGATGAACGCTTTCATAATATTTATGAAAAAATTCATGATATTTATGAACTTTAAACTATTTAAAAATGAAAAAAAAATATTTTTTTATTTTCTTGTATTATTATTTTTTTTTTTTTTCATTGTTTTAATTTATTTATTTTTTTTACTACTTACATTTATTTTATATCTACTCTTGCTGTTGCTGCCTATTACTGCAGTTTGTTGTTGCGTGATGTTAGGTAGCTGCGACGCACGATTCTTTGGAGTTGTAAACAACAAAGAATACGATTTGCTTTATAAGTACGAAATGACATACGCATAAAAAACTAAGAACTGTATCTGCTATCATCGACTATCGACGCGTCGCGACGAGTAGTCAAAATAATCACTGCGCGTCTTGCGGCATGACGCGTCAGTAAAATAAAAATATCTATTTAAATACTCAAATACCTACCTACTTTGTGCTGTACTTTCTATTCTCCTTTTGGTGGACTTTTTATTTTTTTTTAATTTTCATTATCGCCTTTATGCTCGGCTGAATTGCACGTGCCGTGGAGGATGCGCTGCTTTGCGTCAAAAAATGAATATGAATACCTTAATGAACGCAATTCATAACAATTATGAACGCGTTTATTATATCAATTTCGCTCAAATTGTGCGATTCGTATATACGAAGAATAGTTCATAAATAGAATGATTTTTTCCATATATATTATGAATGGTGTCACAATAAATGGCGTTCATTCCATTTATGAAAATTTTTTTTTCTGTGCATCATCGATGATTTCTAGATGATTTTGTATTTCGTATCACCTTGAATCTCTTTTTTTCCCCATTACATTTGTTCTGGAGTGGCCGTATTCGATCATCGAATATATAACATCGAATATATAATCCATACTTGAACTTACAAAATAAAAATGTTATGGGATCATACCAAATCCTATTTCCAAATTCGTGAGTAATCAACTCATTATGACTTCCGATTGGTTGCCGCTTACTCTGTAATGGAAAGCGTGGGGATTCTTCAATTCTACAAATTTCACTATAAATATAGTATATAAAAAATATATTACATGATTTTATAATTATTCATAATTTACTCCTTGTCGATATAACCATCTGCCTTCATTGTTTTCAAGACTAAAGTCATTCAATTGTCATCACGATGTAAGCGACATTTAGGATGGAACATAGTGGAACAAAGTCATTCGGCTGCAAATTCGGTCCACATTACATTGTAAGCGATACTTGAAAGTATATTATTTTTTAGATTATTGCCACATTACACAACGAAAACTTTGGTCCAATTGAACAACATATCAATGAACTTATCGATGATTTCCAAAGTATTGCGGTGGCTTTACCACTGGTATAGATAGATCATTCCCCAGACACATGATATGTTTTTTGGAACATCCTCCTTTTTATGATTTTTCCCGACATTTTTGATATTAGAAAACGCAAGACAAATATCCACTGACAATACTCCATTTTTCCATACTCCCCTAAACATATCATCCTTTGCAACGATCAACACAGTGTATTGGATGAATTGGGGGTATCCCCTGAGTTGAATCTGTAAAAAAATAAACATTTTAAAAATATGGGGGAATACTGTGTTTTGTATTACAAAAGAAATGGTATATAATGGATATCGGTAACGGCTTCAATTACAGGTCAAACCATATTTAAAAAAATACTGTCGCGAATTTTGAATTAAAAATGCGTCAGGCTCGGTAGGCGATATTATTTTTTATTATTTCCTTATTCAATTTAAAACTCAATGATATATATATTTCATATGATTTATATTTTCGATGATAATCATTTTTTATTTCACACCGAGATTCGAATACTCGACATTCTAATTTTTCAAAATAATCTGTTTTAAAAACTAAAATCGCACTAATAAATTTAAATTGATTGCAGAAAAATATATGGTAAATTAAAATTATACCAGAAAATTACGAAATTTTCATAAACAAAATTAAAAATATTTTTTTTTTTCAAACTAAAGAGAAAGAAACTCACGCCAAGACCACAATAATATCAGTAATAAAAACATCATCATCAAATTGGGTGTAAATGGTGTCTCGGGTAACCGCCTGATATACGATCTTTTTTAACAGCTTGTTGTTGACACTTTAGCGCAATTGATTACCGCACGTTTTGGAGTGTACTGTAATCGCAGATTATGAAAATACATCCCGATGAATACATAAATAATTGAATAATTCAAATAAACGCCTTAAGCGAAGTTAGTCTATTTATAGTCAAGGTCGCCGCCACCTCTTCTGCACACCGTTGATTGCACTGATTGTTGAAACCACCTCAATTTTCCACCAATTAACTTTACGCCATACACACAACATACAAGTATTTTTTTTTTTTTTTTGGTTTAAATATATTATTTAGGAAGTTGCCACCAGCGTGCGCTACTCACTCACTTGAATCTGTGACAGGCACCGAACCGACAACTTTTCTCACTGTCGCGTCAGTACTACCTGTTGTTGTTGCTGCTGCTGCACTTAAGCGCAGACATCAACCACTGTCGTCTGAGCTACAATTTGTTGTATCTAACAAAATAATGATTGCAGCAATTGAAAGTTGTTAAAGTTACCAATTTCGTTGCGCTGAAGTGTGAACAATTTTTTGTTTTTTTTTTTTTGCGAAATGCAAATTAAATTTTGTTAAATTATTTTGTAAGTAAAGTCAATTTAAGAATTACCGCAATTATGTTGATTGCTTCATAAACGATCTGTTGGGGGCACGTGCTTACACTAATGGTAGCATTCATTATTTTTAAGTGAAGTTTATGAATTCTATTAAAAATGACATAGAAAAAGAAATTTAACAACTTATTATTCCAGATATTTATAAAAATCAAATTGTGTCTTGTGTAAATGTTAAGGTTGGCTTGAGATACGAACATTATATCACAGTAACAAAAAAATTTAGATGCATCTATATAAAATAATCGTTTATGCGGAACACTCAATTCAAGCATATTGTTGGTTTCACATTAAGAAAATAAATGCTTATATATTGAACAATAGGACACCACTTATTGATTTAATAGTACACTAAGGGCCACTTTTTCAGTTCTAGTTGAACTTCGTTTGTAGTTTAAACTGTGTTTAAAGACAGAATCGAATTTTTCAGTGAACTTCATTTGTCGTTTAAACTTAGTTTAAACGATCAATGTTGAAGGGTTAAACTTCGTTTAAATTTTCAAGAGAATATAGAGAAAATTACCTCACAACACTTGCTATTTTCTGTTGCTGCATCGGATTATATTTTATTCTTTATTTTGAGATTTTTGCACTTTATAAAATTTTCAAAAGATAAAGAGGAAATTGTCTCACAACACTTTTGCTATTTTCTGTTCCTCCGTCGGATCGCAATTTGTTCTTTTTTTTAGATTTTTGTACTTTTTTTAATAAAAAAACAATCCTCGCGTCTCCACTATAGTTGCTCATTATTTTGCTAATATTTCCGATTATAATCATTAGATTTTTCTGAAACATTTATTTACCCCCAAATCATGTATCTTTTTATTATTGTGTGACTACGATTCGTTTCCAGTTTTTCATATACAAAAATTTCATATATTTTTTTTTATTTTGTCGTATGATTTATATGCTGGCAACAAAAAAACTCTCAAAACGAGCGTACTCAACGTTTCGTTTGATACATGAATCAAAAATTGTAGTCACACGATATTCAACCGATATTCAAACGAATTGTAGCCGATATCGTTGTCACCGGGAAATACATGATCGACACGTTAATATCTTTGTTTATTACATTTTTCTTTGTTTATTTAATTTTTGAATGACATACAAATAAAAATAAAAGCGGTGACATATTTATTGACTGGAAATATGTACATTTTAATCTATCACTGAACAAACTGCGAACAATATAAAACGTCGTTTAATTCAAAGAGCAGATTAATTAAACGAAGTTTAAACTACTTTTAAACTAGCACTGGAAAACTGGCTCTACTTTATTATTTATAATATACTTTATAATATACTTTATAATAATGTATAATAATACTTTATTATAATTTATAATATACTATTTATAATATACTTTATTGTGTTTATTGGTTCGGCCGGAGATGTATAAAATTAAAAATAATATTTAGTATTTAGTATTTCTATAATAGTTTATAATTTCCTATTAATTAATTTTAGTTGTAAAAAACAATTGAAATAATATCAATTTTTGTAGCAAATTATTTTATTTATTTAAATATATTTATTTAAAATATTAATTTTATTATTCCCTTTTTTATTTTTAGCAAACCAAAAATATTCACAACACCACAACAACAAACAAACGTTCAAATTGCAGAAAATACAGTTCAGTTCACACACAACAACCGGCTGGACCCGTTAGAGAGATACAAATTGATCCCTACATCATACTCGATGATGATCTGAAATACTTCTACGATGACGTTAGAGATGTAAGTATAAAAATAATGAAATGTTCATATGATTCAACCAGGGTTTAAATTGCTCGAGCAATTGCAAAACTCTTACTCTTTGCTTTTTAAATGCTACCCGATATTAAAACTCTCGCTCTTTGCTTTTTAAATGCTTTCCGTTCCAAAACTCTAGATCTTTGCTTTTTGAATACTATTTCGATTCAAATATTTTGTCTTCTGTAAAAGAAATAGAAAAACTTTTTTGTCTCTTGTGTCCTTATTCTAATTTCCAAAAATTATTGTTGTGTTCACAAGCAACCCACCCAATAGGATCTTTCAGGAGTACGAAGCTATTATTGGGTATCCAGAAGTCCCCCTCTATTCGTTTTTTTACTAACTTATTTTTTGTATGAAACGATCTCTTTTGAGAACATCTCTTCTCTCTTACTACAGGAGAACTTATAGAATAGTTTGATAGCAAGTGTAGAAGGAATACCTTCTTAGAATGCATTCTGCTCTCGCTTCATAAGAACAGCTTAGATAAGGCGTTTCTTGCAATGCCTGCACGCATGACATAATGAGGAATATCTATTCTTATACGACACATTATTCATTATTTAATCTAATTAAAAAAGGATCAAGAAACTACAAGAGAATTTTAAAAATTACAACAATTTCTTATCGATGAAATCAATATTTAATAAAATGATCAAAACAGTAAACATATCAATTTGTTTTTCTCATTTTAAAATTCTACAAATATTTTATATAGTACACGCTGCAAAAAAGTGGGCTCTCCCAAACCTAATTTTGCAGGCATTACATATGTGGAGTTTTATGCAAACAATTGTATTATTTCATTTTCAAACATTACTATAATAACAGCCAAACATATTTTTGTTTTCGTTCAAACATATTTATGTTCAGAATGAATAATTTTCGGCGTTCTTGCAAACATATATATGTTTGAATGTGAAAAACACTTTATTTATATGTAAACATATTTATGTTTACATTTAATTTTAATGTAAAAATAGTAAATTTAGTCTTAATATCTTCTTTGCACAATATTCGTTTTTCCCTTTTTTTTAAATTACATTTTTTTATTTATATTATATAATTATAAACATAAACTTTTATTTTTTTTTTATTACACTTTTTTTATACTTAATAATTTGATTTCCATTTATTATTCCTATTTTGAGTTCAGTGAATTACGGATAAATTGGATATTTCACAAGTAGCCACTATCTGGTATTAACAGTAATTGGCGGTACTTAAACCAATTCTTCCATTAAAAAGAACTTTTGAACTATATGAAAAGTATTAATGTGAGTGTTACTGAGTGCTTAAAGTAGGCAGCGTTCTTATTTAATTGTGATATCGTTATGCCAAACATACATATAATCAAAATAATGCTATTATTTTTAAATTCGTTGTCACCCAGCAACAATCACGAATAACCAAATACATATAATTCAAAGAATCTTTTATTGACGTTGGGTGTGTTAAATAGCTGAAATATCAAACATACATATATTAATATCTGATGAAAAATATATATATGTCTACAGAAACATTAATATAGTAAATTTATGTAAATCCGCGATTAAAGCAATTTATGTTTAAATATCGTATAATAATATGTCAATCTGAACAAAATAATAATACAATTCAATTATAATGTAATTAGATAATACTCCCAATATTTATATGGTGATTTCGAATTACGTTATAATTACATGCGAACATATTCAAACAAATCTTTTCTATCCGTGTATCATAAATTTACTTCGTGCATATCTGCCCCTTTTGTCAGGGTTATGTTTAAATTAATGTTTAATATAAAAATTTAATTAAAATTCATATTTTCCTTGATAAAGTCCGTGAAGATAAATACGTATTTAACTAGCAGAGACTCAAACGTAAACAGAGCATTTACAGACCGTTTACAGAGGCGAATTCATCAATCGGTGCATCTGAACTGCCATTTTTGATTTTAGACTCATCAACCTTATGAAGAAATAAGGTTGATGAGTCTAAAATTATATTCAATTCAAATTTTATGTTCTCCATTTTATTTATTGCAGATGCTCCATCAAGGCACAAGTCAGCCGGAACTCGACAAAATTGCCTCATACTATTTCGATGGACAAGGCAAAGCCTTGCGACCTATGGTAACAATGCTTATGGCCAAAGCGATAAACTATCACCTAAATAATGAATCAAGGTAAAATTTCACATTAACACTTAAATGCCACCATATATATTTTTCATGAAAACTATTGCAATTTTTGTTGTTTAAATTTGAAACCATAAAAACACATATTTAATTGCTGCACATAATTGATGAAGTATTTTATTTTTATTTTTTGCACACTTTTTCGATCGTAAAAACGTTTTAAGCTATATTTTCAGTAGTTACGTGAATTTTATGCTTGCGTAAATTTTTCCTAAATTAACATTATGATGTGGTGCTGACGGTAATAATAGCTTTTCGGTCAATAATGAAGTGTATTTTAAATGCAAACATAAAGCAATAAATAAAATTTGTAAAATCGTTGCATTCATCATTGGTTGGTGTTACTCGTAACTGTACCCTAATGAAATGCGGTATATTAATCTTAGGTTATTTTTATCCACCTTTTTGTTACATATATTTTTAAACTTCGTATCTTTTTATATCAATTAATCTGTTTTATTTTTCTTTTTATGTATTCAATATATTTATGCATGTCAGCCAATTAGTACTGAAACAAAAGCAGGTCGCACTTTTCTCCGAAATGGTCCATTCAGCCAGTTTAGTGCACGACGACGTTATCGATCAGTCAGACTTTAGGCGCGGCAAGCCCAGCGTTAATGCGCTATGGAATCATAAAAAGGTGAGTAATAGTTAAATGAAAACTTCTTAAATTAAGTATTCATTAAATATTAATTAAAAACCAGACCCTATTGTGATGGGCCGTAGATAAACCATTTTGTATTTACCGTAGTAGAAATTTAGCCTATTAAGGAGATTATGACCAGAACATGTTGATAATGTTATCGCAATTATAAAAACATCAGTTCCCGATCATGACACTACTACAATTTCTGCTAGGGTACATAACATTGACATTTCATTTGAAACTACACAGAAAAAAATTATCGACATAAATATAGCAACCGATATTAATTGCATTCATTAATCAATGCAAATTGACTAATTTAATACACATTTGCTATTCTTCGTTAAATCAGCAATTTCGTTTGCTAATATGATTATTTGTACGTCAATGCAGCAAATTAATTAGTCGGTGCAATTTCAACAATTATATTTGCTAAAACTGCGCCGACTAAATTATTTGTTGTATTGACGTACAAATATTTATATTGGCAAACGGAATTGCTGATTTAACGAAGGATAGCAAATGTTTTCATTAAATTAGTGAAATTCATTGCTGGATTGATTAATGATTGCAATTAATATCGATGGCTTTATAAATGTCGATTATTTTTTTCTGTGGATTATTGGGACTATTATTGAGACTACATTCTTATATCGCATGATCATCGAGTTTTATAGTTTTTACTAGTTTGTACGTCAATTAACTCAATTTGTTAAACATTTTGACAGTTAAAAGTTGTATCGCATGTTTAAGAATTATTTTAAGAATACGAAAAATATGGGCAACTGTCAGATTCAACAAACCGAACTGTGTAATTTTAGTATTTTACTATTGAGAATTAATAAAAGCTTTATCCACAGCAATATTAACAAAACATACGTCTTGGTATAATTAACTGTTATTTAATGATAGAACTAAAACTCGCCAATAACATTTTAAAAATTCTTATACAAAAACGATACTATTTTGGACAATTCCCTAGTAGAAATTTTGGTAGGGTAGGTCATGAAGTGATCATGTCATTATTTGAGATGATCGGGATATGACGAGGCCCATAATGTCCTTGTAACGCAGTGTCCAGATCATGTACTGACCTCAGGCCATGATCATGTACTGGTCGGGCAATTCCCCATTTTATTATTTACCCGACAATTGCCTTGTCAGAGCCCGAGCATAATACGGTTTCTCTCATTAAATCTCGATCATTGTCTGATGTCATTTCGTTATGAGGAACAAATAATGTAGCTATGATCGGGAACATTGACTATTTAGATAATGCAAACCCTGGTATGGTAAGCATGTTAAGGTAATGATCATATTTTCTCTAATAGGACTTACCCAACGAAAACCCTATCATTTCCCGATGGCGCATCGGGCAAATTTCTACTAGGGTTACTGATCGTTGAATCCAATATAAATTTTTAAATATATATACCGAAAAATTATATTTGTTTAGTTTTACCTCTACAATGTGTTATACTTTAATATTACATTTTATATGACTCAATTTTTAACTAACTCTACTGAAAAACTTTTTAAAAAATGTTCCTGTTTAGGTCACAATGGCTGGCGATTATATACTTGCGGTTGCTTCGATTATGATTTCACGATTGAAAAATGACGATGTTACAATCATTCTTAGTCAGGTAAGTTCATATCCTGTTATATTTTGTAAATGTTAGTCATATTCTCGATACGAAAACAAAACCATTTGTCAAGAGTACAACGAACTTTTATAATGTTCAACTTCAAAATTTATAAATTACATAAAACACTAAGATGTTATTAATGTTAAATGAGTAAAATAAACAGCAGAAAATCCCCGTGCATTATTAGTAAATTCAATAAACAAATCAATTATGACTTTAAGTTGACACTCTAAATTTTGGTAATTCATAATTTGTTAATTTTTGTTGAATGAAATAATTTATGTGCAAGCATAAAAAAATCATTATATACATTCAGTATTTGTAGAAAAATTTTGATAGTTCATTTTTATACCATTTTATATGTTAAAAACGTTCTTTATATCTAAAACTATAATAATTATTCAAAAAATATTATCTCGGGGAAGAATTATCGGTGAAGAGCTTAAATAAAATTTCGTTTCAATGAATTCAGTTCCTAAAATTGCGTTTTCTTTCTTCCAACTTCATCTCAAAAAAAAAGGGGATTTCCTATGTGTATTGAAAACAATTATAAACACACTGCTTTGTTATTTATGATCCACTTATAATAATAATTCTGTTTAACTTTATTACATATATTAATGAACTACAAACTAAACCTGTCTGTACATATTTGTCTTGATTCTCATATTGTAACCTTCATCATTTTAACTTCCTTGTAAAAAAAAAATAATAATAAATCGTCGCTGAGGGCAGACAATGAAAATTAAAAACACTATTTTGAGAACAGTTTCGTGTTTAAGAAAAATGTGCATAAGTTATGCACGATGCTGACCTCAAAGGATCAATGATTTTATTATTATTATTGTCCTTCACGTTACTATAAATTTTTAGTTGTTCATACAACAAGTTGCAGATGCATTGTTTCTGAAATACAACATCCTAAAAGATTTTTTTTTAATATGTTTTTATCTGAAGATGGTTGATTAACTTGATCTTAACAGTCAACGTCCTCAATATGATCAACTTGAACGAGAATAACGAACTTTGCTGCAAGATGTTTTTGATCATACCAACAATATATATTTTTTTAAAATTTTAAAGTACCACGGACATTATTTCAGTTTAACCGAATATGTATTATACATATTCGGTTGAACTAAAATTATGTCTATGGTTAAAAATAGAGATAATAATGAATTTTTAGTATACATAATGTATATATATATTCATAATTATTATATCTATTAAAATACTTTTTAATTTAGGCATTTATGGACCCTATTTAAATTGTTACTTGTTGATGATACAAACCTTTTTATTTCTATTTTATTTAAATATTTATATTATGGATTATGCATGAAGTAACTAATTTCAAAGAGCATTTTAAATTTTCAAATATATTCTACTATCTACCGGATTAAGAAATTACCATAATCAATGTATGTACTAAAATTAAAACAATACCGCTTCTTTATATTTATAAATGCAAATAAATGTAAACATTGTTGAATGGCAAATGAATGAATGTACGAACAACAAATGGTTGGTCTTCATAGCAAAGTGACAATATTAACGGTCGATTGCGATAGGTTAGGTTAACCGAATTTTGACCATAACGCAAGTTCGCTAATTTCAATATACGTTTAAAGCGTGTGTGTTTGTCGTAGTTATTATGTGATTTTTAGGTGTGGTTTGGTTTTTTTTATTTTTGTATTATCACATCTCTGTGGTATTCGTAGTATAGTTTTGGAACAATTTCAACGCACATGTCCAACACAATGTGTGGCTAATTTTAAAAGCGATTCTCACGTTTAAATTGAAATTTTGTTTTTCACACCTAAATATTACATAATAATATTTGTTTTTTTTTCCTATCTTGCAATTGTTATTCTATTAAACATATACTTTGCAACTTGTTTCAAACATCTTTGTTTTCTTTGAATCGTTTACCCTTGTGAACTTTGATTTGTAAGATTGTTAAATGGGGGGATAGCTCACATCTCACTTAAAAATATTCGTTGTCAGCAAACTAAGTTGGATAAAATGGATTTCCAGCAAACTATATCGAAACAAATTCGAAACGATATCTTTTGAACAAACATTATTATCGCTTTCGACTATCGTTAACGATTCGAGAACGATAGCGTACTCGAAAAAATTGTTTATCGTTAACGATATCGTTATTGTATGAATTCTCGATATCGAAACATGCATACTCAAACAAAAGTTCTTAAAAGTTTAATTTAGAGTTAGAATTTTCAAACACACAGAGTATTTTCCTAGGAATAATATATTTAAATTTTGAGAATTTTTATTTAATTTAATTAATTGAATATAGTTAGTGTCACCCTAAAAATGGAACATAAAAAAAAGGTGTAGCATTAACGTAGCATCCTCAAATTTAAAATGTTAACGTAGTTTGGGATTAAAAATTAGTTTTTTTTTAAATATGACTATATGTTGCAGATAGATAGTTACAAGATGTTTTCCACAACAGTAATGAAAATTGTGATAATTACAATAGATTCACAGCAAACATCCTGAGTTGCGAGACATTTGCAGCAAATCTATTGGCCTTTTTTGACATTTGAATACTATAAAAAGGCAAATGGCTCACTTTTTCCTTACGCTCGATTTATCCACAACAATAAAGTAAATCCAATTGTGTAAAAATGTGTCAACACTAATATAACATTTTAATGGTAAAAGAAGGGAAAATAAAAATAATTCAGATTGAAATTTTCCACACGTGATGAAAAATGGTTTCTTTTAAGAGTACATCTTGCTGACAAAAACGCAAAAATGTTTCAAGTCATTGTACAATTTTACCGTCGAAGGCGATGCCGATGTATAACAATGATTCTAAAATAAATAAAAATCAATTTGTTTCCTTTAATTTCAATTAAAAATACTCCGCGAATTCTTATGGATTATAATAATAATAGTTTGGCACTACAGTGCTATAAGAACTTCGGCCGAGCTCTCTCACCATTTTTGAGCTGTGCGTGTTATATTTGTACTCAAAGTGGTGGGACCTACAGTTTATTGCCGAATCCGAACGGCGGGTGAGAGCTTTTCATAGACAATGTTTTACTCTCGTAGGTTTGCCATTTATTGCCGAGAGGTAGCGCGGTATAGAAAAATGTTTCTATGAAAAGAAACCCCGGTTCAAGCCCCAGTCCAGGCTTGAACCGGGGACCTTTCGGCTCGCAGTCCAACGCACTAACCACTGAGCTACCGGCTATGGATTACCTTTTCCAAATATTCCGCAACTATCTTCATATTTGTAAGATGTTTAATTGATGCTTGCTATAAATAATCGTAAATTTGAAAGACGTTTTCCAGCAATATTTATAGTATTATATTTGAGAGATGGTTGTCTCAAAAACGATCTAAATAATTTGTAAATAACTTGATATTTAGGGCTGTGATATTTCTGGTAATCATCTTTATTTTCTTAGTGTATAGAAATTTAACGATATCTTTACGAATTCGAAATTATATAATATCGAATTGATACACAAAAAGTAATTAATTAAAATTTAATTTTAATTTCATACATTTTTGGCATATTTAAATATTAAAACGAAAAATATGCACAAATAGGAACAGATACCTAAAAAATTCTGTAGTTAAAAAGAAAAGATTTATATGTCTTTGAAATAAATACAAATGTATTTGTTTTAATACATTTACATATTCAGTTATTTTATGGAAAAATGAAAAATAACTGTACATTGTTTTTATTTAAACGTCCATAAATATGTAAAAAAAAATACTTCATCTGTATTTAATTTTACTACAGTCTGTATTTAGTTGTGTGCATTCTATATTTATTAAAATGTCAAGAAAAAATATGTTTTCTCTAAAAAATAAAAATTGTTATAACAAATACATTTTTCTGATGATGTAATTAAAATTTAACTACATATTTAACTCGTTGCTATGAAAGTTTTTCAGCGTTTAAATTTACCTAACATTGCACATTCTTGTAACCACAGGGGTAGGCTTTTAACAACGTTGCATGCACATCATTTTTTATGACAAATATAAAATAAAAATATTTAATCTTTTGTTTTTAATAATTTGTTGACACATTTTTATTGCAAAACCAAGCTCAAAAGCATTTGTAAAATTGTAGGAAAATAACACAAACATTTTGACCGCAAATTGAAATAATAATTTAAAAAACACAACTAGCTTCAAGAGTCTAAAGTCCGTTTTATAGACGTTGTCGGTCTATAGTATTAACCAAAATTTGAGCTGCGCTTTTGTGTTAATTAACACGCGTTCCAAAATCACACGAAAAGTCGGCTGTCGATTTAAATAGGACTGCTGGAAGCGTATGCTATGCTCAAAATGCAGCATCATAGGTGTTGTCGAAGGTGTCACCTTCGCGCTCAATTAGACATGTTTTGCAAAATGATAACTAACACTAGAAAACCAGAGGAGACCCTGAATAAAAATTTTAATAACGCAGTCTCATTTTTTTTGTTGTTTTGCAGCAACATATTTAATGTTGTCGAAATGATGTTGCGTCAACCACTTAATTATAAGCGCATCTAAGCTGCACCTAATTTAACTAGTCGCCGAAGACATCTTAACAAGTACGATTTGTTGACAACAAGTACTAACAATTGTCAATATATGAATGAGCACACTCTTGACAACAACAGCAGCAGCAGCAACACAAATATGTAATTGACAAACAATTGATGATGAGCACATTAATAGCAACAACAATAACAACAGCAGCACTAACGAAAGTGACAACATTTTGAACGATTGCCAAGCGATGACGACTTACTTTATTTATTGCTCACTACTGTGTTCAGTTGCTGATGGACGATGTTTAGCATTGTGCAGCAACAATTGTCATCAATTGCAAATAGTCTATTTGAACGCTAGTGGTTGTTGCTGCTGCTGATTTAGGGTTGTCAATAGTTGCAACAACTACAACAAACAACAGTAATCTGCCATTGCAAACAACATTAAACAAGCGACTAAGCAGCAACTATTTTGTATGCAACGAGAGTCGTCTTCTGTTGCGCAGCACATTTGCAAATATTTGCACGAATATCAAACAATTGTTTGTTGTTGTTTTTGCCAGTGCTAATGCTGTTGTTGTTGCTGGCGATGATTTATGTTATTGCAACTCATGCTAAATACCAACAGATGCGCGCTATTTAAACAAATAACGTCTAAATATGGCACAACCATTAATATTATCTGATGTTACTGAATGAATGAAGACGACGTGCGATTATGATTTAATAGGGTTTTTATGGTTTAATATTTAATTACTTTTTTTGGGATTTTTTATTTTGCCAAATTTTTTATTTAAATATTTTAATATTTAAATATCATAAAAATATTTCAAATAATCATGAACATATTTTTTTTCCATTTCATTTTTGTAAATTTCATCATATTAAGTTTTTTTTTTTAAATTTTATTTTTATCTTTTAAATATTTTTTTACTGTTTGTTTTTTTTTTTTAAATTATGTAATTTTCGAGCATAGCTAATTTTAGTTTTTTTTTCTTTTTCAAATTTCACATCATTTTAAATTTTTAATTTTCATTTTTTGAAATTTTTATTTCGTTACTTATTTTAAATTATTTTTTACATTTTTATTGTTATATGTTATGATTTATTGTTTTTTTTTATGCTGTTATTTTTATTATTTGTATCTTGAACATTTTTTTGTTATGAATGATTGGAAATATTTGCAAATTTTACATTATACAAATATTTTTATGAAATTAATTTTCAAAGTTTAATATTTTTAGTTTTTATATCGAGGTTCTTAAAGTACACGCAGAAAAACATGGTAAATTAATAGTATTTCCCAGCAAACATTTTGGAACTTTTAAGACTCCTAAATGTGTCATATTTATCAGTGTTACCCTCATATATGAGCTCTTATAATAATAGTTTGGCACTACAGTCCTATAAGAACTTAGGCCGAGCTCTCTCACCATTTAGAGCTGTGCGTGTTATATTTGTACTCAAAGTGATGGGACCTACAGTTTATTGCCGAATCCGAACGGCGGGTGAGAGCTTTTCATACGCAATATTTACTCTCATAGGTTTGTCATTTACTGCCGAGAGATAACGCGGTATAGAAAAATGTTTCTATGAAAAGATGTTGTTAGCCCCAGTCCAGGCTTGAACCGGGGACCTTTCGGCTCGCAGTCCAACGCACTAACCACTGAGCTACCGCGGCTACAGCTCTTAAAAGAGTCCAAAAAGGTTCCCGACTCTTGGGTAGAGGGGCCCTTTTTATGAGCCCAAAAACTCTCATATTTATGAGACTTTTAATACTCCTAAAACATTCATCCAGACTCTTGGGTAGAGGGCACAATTTTATGAGCCCAAAAACACTCATATTTACAAAACTTTGATTACTCCTAAAACACTCATATATGAGCACTTGTAAGATCCCAAAAACCCTCATATTTATGAGACTTTTATTGTCCCTAAAACACTCATATATGAGCACTTCGAAGAGTCCATAAAGATTCCGGGCCCCTGGGTAGAGAGCACAATTTTATGAGCCCAAAAACACTCATATTTATGAGACTTTCATAAGCCCTAAAACAGTCATATTTAAGTACTAAAAAGAGACCCTAAAGGCTTCATAAACTTGGGTAGTGGACACATTCTTAAAGCATTCACATTTTTAAGAATTTCTAAACAACATTTGGCTTAATGAATGAGACTCTTTTATGAGTCAAATTTTGGAGCGTTCCTAAAACAATCTTTTAGGAGTCTAATTTATAATTTATAACTCCTAAATATGAATCTTTTATGAGTAATATTTTTGAGAGCTCCGAAAACAGGCTTAAATGAGATTTTTCTGAGGGCTCATAAAATACTCAAAAATTGGTCTCCTTTATGACTTCAATTTCAGAGCGCTCCTAAATTGATTAATGGGTTTAATATTATTTTTGCTATTATATTTCGTCAATAGGATGCATACCATTTGTGCAATACTATTCAAACAATCAATAAAATAGTTTATTTGTAGCATTCATTTTATAATGCACACTGTTGAATGTAGTATTTTGTATGGTTTAGTCGAATTAAATTTTATTTTTCAATCAACCCTATTGTTTCCCTAAAAAAAATATGTAATAATGGGGCAAAAATGTCCCTTTATCTAATTTAATGCCATTTATCTAATTTATCTTATCAAAATATCAATTAAAAAATATCAAAAAAATTATAATACAAATTTAGTCGATATTGTCACATGTAGTTAGGCGGTATTGCAGTATCACCGACGATATGATATCTAATGATTTTTTCTTATTTTATTCTTTCATAATCTTTTTTTATATTTTTAAGTAAACTACAAATAATTGCAAATTTCAAAAAATAAACGGTTTTTTTATAAATTTAATATGCGCTACATCGTCTCATCTAAATAAGTTATAAATCTCTTTATTACCATATCGTTTGTCATGGGGATTTTAACGAATTGTGCTTTTTTTTCACTCGAGCAGTATTCAATGTCACACTTAACTGTGCTTTTCTTAAGGTTGGTAAAAACCACCACCACATTGCTTACACTTCAAATTAATGCCTATGAATTCTATAACAAAAACGTGCGCAAAATATCAATGAACTCTTTGGCAAAGCAAAGAATCAAGTTTGTGTATTGCAAATAAGCAACAGCAAAAATCCTAGACATTAAAAAATTAATTCTCTGCTAAAATATTCCATTCATTTGAATTGGGTTGGAAGACATAATCCATAGCAGTTATCCAATATTATCGCAGTTATGCTAATGTAATCAATGCGATATGTAATATTTGTATAAAATATATACATTTTTAATTTATTTATATTTAGTCTTTCGTCTTAGATGAAACTACAAAGTTCTTCGTTGTGTCACTAGTTTGACTTCTTTGACAAATTTTATTTTTAATTTATATCGTGACCTCATTATTTTTTTTGTTTATATCTTCACCTTAAGAACATAATACTTTTGTTTGTCTTGAATAGTATATTTATACAAAATAGAACTATGAAGCTAACTAAAAATGTATAAATAAAAAAAAATGTCTGGCAATGCTGTTAAAATTTATTCAAACTCGAATATGAACAAAATTCTTTGAGAAATACACTTGCTGGAAGATTGACGATACCAACAAAATTTTACCTGTGAAAAAAATATGCCGAAAGAATAATATAGTCATTCCCCTGATGTTCCCGATAGTGCTGAATATGTTCAGTGCTGTTTTCTCCAAGTAAAAATAGAAAATAGATATTTATGGAAATGTTAAATTTAACTTGTCAATGCCAAATATTTTTATATTTTTTTTTTATAGAAATTGTCCAGAAAAATAATTAATTAAATTTTATTAATATAAATATTGTAGAAATTTAGTGAATTGATTGAATGGTACACGATTTTGTTCGTGTAACACCCAGAAGATGGTATTGCCGATATGGAGTATACATAGCTCATATACTTCAAAGGTTGTCATAATAAGGACTGCGTCGAATAAAATTGTCCGCTACAAAAATGAAAAAATCTAGAAATCTAGTAATCGAATTTTTATATAATAAAATATTTTATTTTGCAAATTATTTTTAGATTTAAAAAAATATATAAAAAACCAGAAATTAATATTTTTTAATAAAAAGTTTTAATTTTTCCGGAACCCCTTCCATTAATGTTGTAATGGTAGTGTCCGACACCCTCACAGCTGCTGAAGACCACTTTCTTTTAAAGTCTTGAAGGTCTTTGGCCACTTTTTTTATTGCCTTCATCTCCCTTTTTACTAAAGCCCAGTATCTCTCAATCGGCCTGAGTTCTGGACAGTTTGGTGGATTGGCTTCTCTAGGCACCAAAATTACTGCATTTTGTTGGATCCACTCTAAGGCTGTAGTGACATGAAGCTAGGTCAGGCCAAAAAAATGTGGACACTTCATGTTGGCGTAAAAATGGAATCAATCTGTTTTGCAAGCATTCCTTCACATATATTTCGCTATTAATTGTACCCGATGTCACGAATGAGCTGCTCCTTTTTCCACAACTGCAAATTGCCTGCCAAACAAGGAATTTCTTTGGGAATTTTGTCATTTTTTTTGATTTGAATTTTTCAGCGACATTTCCTCGAGAATCGGCTGTATAAAATTCCTGCCCAGGTAGTTGAGAAAAGTCCGCTAAAACATAAGTTTCGTCGTCCATTATGCAGTAATCGAATTTTTTAAAAAAATCTTGGTTCAGCTTTTTAGCTCGTTGTTTTGCGGTTTCATTCTTGACGGCATTTCTATCCGGAACTTTTTGGACCATGTACGTCTTCAGCCCAGCTTCTTACTTAGTCCTGCGCACGAAAGATTCTGAGCAATCCGCCTTTCTCGCCAATTTCCTTCCGAATATGCTTGGATCTTTCTTTAAAATATTCACAACCTTCTTCGACTTTTCACGATCATGTGGGCCTTTTTTTTACCAGAACCTTTCTTCCGATCAATACTCAGGTCTTCCTTAAAGCGGTTGATAACGCGAGAAATGGTCTTAGGGTTAGCCCCTACCTCCTTGGCAATTTTTTTAAAAGACCAACTAGGTTGTTTTTGAAAAATTTTAATTATATTTTCTCGCACTTCCACTTGGTTTGCCATTTTAGCGTTAAATAAATTTTGTACTGACTATAACTGACACAAATTATTTTCTGCCATTTAATTCAGAGCTACTATGATCAATTTTTTTAAATTTGAATCTTGCAATAGCACATTATGGGAAGATATGTAACGGACAATTTTATTCGACGCAGTCCTTAAATCAAAAAATGGGATTTTTGAGTTAATAATACAGAATTATGCGTTATATCAGACTTCATCTTGTTTAAAATGTATATATCATCGTTGTAGAACGAAAAGTCACCAAATACATTTTAATGAAAAACTTAAATTTCGAGTTTGTTGATTAATATTACAAAAAGTAATTGATGCATTTTTAAAATTGAAATATGAATTGATAGATTTATATTTTCTTATGATGTGGCAGAAAAAATTAAGATCATCTATTAAAAATTGACAGATATATAAAGATTTTTCTAAATGAATATTTGGCATTTTGAAAATATATTTGGTGACTTTTTGTACTTCAACGACGATATTGTATAGGCACTGCTTGAAAAGAGAATATTTTTACATTTTCAGGCAAGGCGGGAGTCAATTGAAAACATTAAACATTTTCTGCAAAACCGGGTTTTTTTTATTTATGACAGTCTTGAATTAAATGAGCGATATATCATTCCACATTCTGTATTCAACATAAAAAAATGCCAAATTTATGATTTCGTCTTTTTCGAATTTTCATATACAAATCATATAAATATACAAAAATTATCTCTCCGCGCAATACATTAATTAGCCTTTGACTTTAATGACTTTTGGCTGTTATTTTGCAGTGTTATTTTTATCATTTTCAAAATCAACTACAATCGAAATCATTTTAAAAGTTCAACCAACAACCGACAAGGCCAATGAAATAATTCTTCCTTGTGCAGGTTGTGCCTTCGACTGAACTTAATATGAAAACTTGTTAATTAACAATTACACGCCTGCAGCAGCAACAGACGGCGGCAATTAAACCGCAATTTAAAGAAATTACGCAAGACTTTGCATAAAGTTTCACTACCGTTTTACATTTTTATCTTTTTAACTTGTATCGACTTCAAAACTCAATAATATTTCGTTATTTCTAGATTTTAACCGATTTGGTTCAAGGCGAATTCATGCAGCTCGGCTCAAAGGAAACTGAAAATGAGCGCTTCGCACACTATCTGACAAAGACCTATAGGAAGACGGCCTCTTTGATTGCGAACGCACTGAAAGCGGTAAGTTGCAAATTACTACCTCCTCTGGCATAATAGGCCCTACCCTCAGCTAGTGAGCGCGCGCGCATGCGCAACTATGTCACGTGGCGGCTGGCTGCATGCGTAAAGTTGGCTGTAAAAGCGTTCAAGCGTTGCATTGCAAATGATATAAGCAAAAAAAAATGCAATTTCGTAAATTTACGCAATTATATATCAATTATTGGCATGGCAAGTGCATTTTATATTTTTAATTTTCTTTTTCTTCTTTTTTTCCAAATATTGCCACCCCCTTACCAACCAACCTAAACAGACCGCCGTGATCGCCAATGCCGATGACAACATCGCCGAGATAGCGTTTCAATATGGTCGCAACATTGGACTGGCATTTCAATTAGTCGACGACATGCTGGACTTTGTCTCGTCCACCGAGACCATGGGCAAACCCACAGCTGCCGATTTGAAGCTGGGTCTGGCAACGGCACCAGTGTTGTTTGCATGCGAGAAGGTGAGTTATTTGTATGGAGACGATCAATTGATCGATCGTTGATGTTCACTTTGAGTTGAGCACATGCCAAGCCAACCAATTTATGCTTCAAACTTTTAGAATTCAGTTTATTTTTGTTAGTAAAAACTAGGGATGTCAATACCAGAATTTGGTTTATTTTAGTCCCAAAACAGAATACAGGGATCATCATTAAATACTGGAAGTATTGAGATTTTCAAAATTAAATTTTGATTTTAAATAAAATGGAATTATAATAAAATGTAATAAGGTAAAAAGAAAAAAAAGTTCAGAAAATAAAAAAAAATAAAATACGATTTTTGCTTGAGCATTCTGCATAAAAATTGAAATTTATTTTAGTCAACAAATTATTCGATGTCGCACACACCCTTAAACCTAAAATGGGTATTTTATGGCTGCTTAGTTTTTTTTTTCTTCAAATCACGGGATTCCAAGTTTGAAAACTTAGACATTCTGGGAAATAGTCTGAATTACAACCTTAATAGGCATCTTCTAATATTTATTATTATAATTTTTATTTGCGCTCAGTGATTTATTTGGTTTTTCACGGTTTATCGATCGACGGATCGCCGTTACATTTGACTGATAATTGTAAAGTTTCGAGCGCATTACGAACATCATTGATTTTTATATTTAGTTTTTTATTTCCTTGTTTGCCTTGAATTGGTAAGTTGCCTGCTTCAAGTCAAGTTTAATAATAATGATCATGCTACGCTGAGCGTACGAGGAAACTAAATGAAGCTTAATTAATGGTTTTGGGATATTTGCAGAGCAAACATTATACGTGTTAGGTATGAATTGTTTAAAAAATAGGCAGTTTTAGAGCTAGTCAGTTGGTACAACTTATACAGGGTGTTTGCTTCATCGATGCCAATACTTCTATGACCCAAAAAAAAATAAGAAAATATAACATAAAAAAAAATGTTTAATTTTGCATCCAGTTTAAGATACAGGCTGTTTATGAAATGTATATTACTGATATAACTTAGTCAAGAAAATTTGTTATAATTGTTGATCACCAAATCATAAGACCGGCCAGTATTTAATTACTTCTGCAGCATTTCTTACCAGATTAAAATCACTGTGCTTGGAATGGAAATTAACTGGTCTTTAATTATAAATTAGAAAAAATGAAGTGACCCGTAACAAAATTTTGAGAAAATCAATGACAAAGTTAAAATGTGTATTTTAATTTTTGTGAATTTAAACTTAACGTATATTTTAAAAATCGAAAAAATCGTGTGGTTCCAAGTTGTGATACACAATTGGAAAGGTATTTTAATTGTCTAAAACATGAGTAAAACATTGACATTCAACAGATTATACTTTATACTTTTCAACAGATTTTACTTTATAACCAATTTTCTTGACTAGGTTAAGTCAGAAATATGTATTTCTTAATCACCCTGTATCTTAAACTGGGTGCAAATTTTTTTTTTATTTCATATTTTCTTATTTTTATGAGTCATAGAATGACTCCCTGAATTATTGATATCGATGAACCAAACAACCTGTATATCCTTTTTGTAGAAGTAAAACTTAACAAAAACATTTGTTTTAAAGTTTATTAATTAATATTATAAAAATCTGTTAATACATACATTTCAAAAATTAAAAAGTCACATAACGTAGTGCAAAAAATAATTTGTCGGGCTCTAGGTCTACCAAATGCAATATGTATTTATAAAAATAACAGTTTGGCGCTACAGTTCTGTATAGAACTTCGGCCGACCTCTCTCACCATTTGAACTGTGCGTGTTACATTTACACTCAGAGTGGTGGGACCTACAGTTTAATGCCCAATCCGAACGGCGGGGTGAGAGCTTTTCATAGACAATGTTTACTCTCGTAGGTTTGCCATTAACTGCCGAGAGGTAGCGTCTCATAGAAAAATGTTTTCTATGAAATGATGTTGGCAGTCGCTGGGGATCGAACCGCGGACCTTTCGGCACCAGCGACTATTCGCTTGTAGTCCAACGCACTAACCAGACGAGCTACCGACGCTACATTTTTTCACTGGTTCAACAACAGCAGTAATTGATAGTCTGATATTATCAGACTATTGAGATTTTAAAGAATTCTTCTACACTTTTTAAATTAACCCGAAATGAAAGCATCTTGCGTTTTTTATTATTTAGCTCTTACTTAGAATCACCGTAATCCCAATATTTGCCAACGATTTTACGATATCGTTTATAGCCTTAAATTGGCGATTTCGATAATCTGTAATGATACGAAAACGATAGGGTTTTCGATAAAAACGAACCTATCTAAAATGATATCGTTGTAGATATCGTAGCCGCGGTAGCTCAGTGGTTAGTGCGTTGGACTGCGAGCCGTAAGGTCCCCGGTTCAAGCCAGGACTGGGGCTAACAACATCTTTTCATAGAAACATTTTTCTATACCGCGCTACCTCTCGGCAGTAAATGGCAAACCTACGAGAGTAAAACATTGCCTATGAAAAGCTCTCACCCGCCGTTCGGATTCGGTAATAAACTGTAGGTCCCACCACTTTGAGTACAAATATAGCACGCACAGCTCAAAATGGTGAGAGAGCTCGGCCGAAGTTCTTATAGGACTGTAGTGCCAAACTATTATATTATTATTATTAGATATCGAGATGATATCATTAATGGATTTATTTTCGATAAACAAATTTTATTTTTCTTTGAGTTTTATATCTAAAATTTATCATTATTATATCGAATTTAAAATGACTTGGTATTTCACATAAGGTTATTTCAAAATTTTAAGAATTATTTTGTTGTATGTATTTACCTATTACACATATTACAAACGTTAAAGAAATTACAATAAATTAAACAGATAACGTTATTCTGACCTGTATATTTGACATACAATGATTATGTCACTCTAGGTCTTCAGAAAAATACCCCACCGCCTAAAGCAAATTAAAACCATGTTGAATTCAAATGGTATTGTAAACGATTTAATCACCATCATCGATTGACAACTTCAATTAATTATGCATTTCGCGCATTTCGTAACGTTGTCGTTCGTTGTCGCTGTGTAACGCATTCTAATTCGCTAAAGATGTCAATAGCAATGCGATGAACGCGTCAATCTACAGCCCATCAATACGTTCCCATTCAATTGATTTGTTTTAGACTTAAAAGTGCACCGAGTGTATTGCACCATATTCTCGAATAGAGCCAACACTGACTGCAGTTGGTTCAACTGACTGCAATGCATATGTATGACTGACTGACAGACAGCCAACCGATTGGTGGGCGATTGACGTACATGCTGAAGTTATCATCACCACCGCTTTTCGGTATAAATGCCAGGCACGCGCGCGCCTTAAACTATGCGCATAATAGTGACTGGTATCCAATTTGTAAACCGCCGCCGACTACGATGAGCACTCACACAATCGCTATTACGCATTGCGCCGTGCATTTAAGCGAGCATTAAGCACATAAATAGTAATAGTTTGTTGCTAAAAATAAAAATTACAGAAATTCCCGTATATAAAATGGATGGATGGCAGATGTCGGAAGTGAATAACTGACAAATAAGTCACAATTTGCATTGTGAATATAGATCGTTGAAAATGTCTTTTGTAAATTTATTTTCAGTTGTAGTTTTTTAGTTTTGTTTTTGTTTGGAGCATTTAGCAATCGATTGCAGATTTTAAAAATCTATTTAAAAATTAATTAGCTCCAATCTTTTAGATAAACGAAAATTATATTTTAAAGATAACGTTCTATAGTTTTTACTTAGTAGTCCATAGCTGTTATGCTATAAATAATAGATATATTTTAAAATTTATATTTTTTAGTTTGACTGGTCATTACTTTTGTCAGATCCATTCGAATTTCATTTTTATTTCAAAATATCTAAAATCGATGGAATACAAAGTAAATCAGACAGAAAATTCAAAGCCTAAAGTAGGTATATGTTTTACGTAATTACTCGAAAACTTTAAGCTATCAAAAAACTAAGTACTAAGAGGTCTTGAAAAGAATCGTAACGTCCATCGGAAAATCATATTAAAATCGAGGATAATTTGTTATTGTGTCGTGAAAATTTAAAAAATAATAGTTTCATCTTTGTTTAAAATTTTTTTCAAAACTTTTGAAGAAGCCCGTTCACCACATTGATATTTTGATCAAAAGTGGAAGTTATTGCGATATTCTCCGTTGAAGGTTATTATGATGTCATTATAAAGGGTTTTTCAACAGAGACGCTACAAAAGTAGAGCGACAGGGACAGCAAACGACGCCATATTTCTTGCCGCTCTTTTGACATTTCTCTTCAGTAAGGTTTGCCATTTCACGATGGAAAGATATACGAATTCGAATTTCGGTAGTAAATTTTAATAATTTCGCATATCTTTCCATCATGAAATGGCAAACCTTACTGAAGTGAAATGTCAAAAGAGTGGCAAGAAATATGGCGTCGTTTGCTGTCCCTGTCGCTCTACTTTTTTTGCGTCCCTGTTGAAAAACCATTGAAAAAAACTTTTGTAGCGCTCTTAATGAAAAACCCTTTACACTCAAAACAATTCATAGGACATTTTACGAAATATTTTTTTGTGATTTATTTCGTAAAATACACGAATAATTCGTAGAATACACAAACATTTGTAATTTCTATTTTGTTTCCAAATTATTTTTTAAGAACGTTCGAATATATTACGAATCAATATTCGTAAATTAATACAACAACAAAATTACGAATATTTCGTTTAAATTACGAAACTTTATATTATTTTCTATTACAATTTTTTTACGAAGGAATAACATATATTACGAATATGTTTTACATATTACAAATAAATTACTAAATTTTCGTAAATTGTGATGCTATATGTAGAATTTTACGAAACATTCGCATCCACGGGCGTAAATAGATAGTTATAAATACAAAAAGATTTGAAATGTGTTCTGTGTTATTTCTGTTTATGTCAAAAATATCATATTTTTCATATTTTTATGTATCGTCATTTTCATCGTCACTTTTTAGTATTTGTGTATTTTACGAAAGATTCGTAAAATGTTTCATAAATGTCCGAATGCTATCGTCAAAAGTACGAATATTTTTGTAAAATGTGCGAATATAATCGTAAAAAGGTACACAAATATTCAATAAATTCGTAAAATACACGAATGATTTCGTGCATATTTAGCAGATTTTATTTAGAGTGTACCTATGGTCACCCAAACAGCTTAGCAAACTCTTTTTGTACGCGTTTTTCATATTTCAAAGATCCATATATCAGAAACTATGGTAGTTAGGAAACTGAAGTGTTGTATTTTGCTTAATTTTAAGTCATGCTACAAAAGTTCATTAATTTCTAAGATGGTTTTGCCTAGTTTTTCATATTTTCGGTTGAGTTGACGTGGAATCAACTATACACCTAAAATTTTTATTTTTTCCAGTTAAATATTTTGTTAAAATTACATTTTTCTCTATCTTTTAGTATCCCGAGCTCAATCCCATGATTATGCGCCGGTTCAGCGAACCCGGTGATGTGGAGCGCGCCTTCGAACTCGTACACAAATCGCACGGACTCGAGCAGACACGCTTCCTGGCCAAGAAGCACTGCATCGAAGCGATACGATTAGCGCAGGAGCTGAGCGAATCGCCCTACCAGAAGGGACTGCAGGTCGTGGCCGATTTAGTCATTAATCGTATGAAGTAAAAATTAAAACAAACAACAAACAAAAAAAAACACAAAATATTAATAGAGATACACTGCAAAAAATACACTAATATAATTTATACACTAAAAAAAAATATTATTTTTTTTTACTGAAAACACATGTAAAAATTAATCACAACAACAACAAGAAAAAAAAAGGCAGAACAGTCAGAAAATTAAAATACAACATATTAAAATTTTAATAATTTATATACAAAAAATTTAAAAAATTACAAAAAAAAATCAGAAATTATATACAAATCATATAATATTTAAATGAATATTATACATTTATGCGAGTGTATGTAGCATTAAAATTTAATTATGATGAATTAGTTTGTAAGTTTGTTGACATTGTAAATAATTTATAAAAACAAAAGCGAATTAATGATAAAGAATGAGAAGACAAATACATTTTAACAAAAATATATATGAAAAAATATTTAAAAAAAGGCACGAAATTATATACGTAGAAAAAAAAGAGATCATGTTAGCGTTGTACATAGTTTTTGTACATAATGTAAAAACTATAGATGTCACAGCAACAAAAAAAATATACAAAACATGCGTCTACTATTTATACAAGCATATATAATATATATACAAAAGTAACGAACAACTACAAATATTATATATATATACATAGTCAATATATATCTACATATATATATAACGGAGGAAATTTGTTAATTTGTTTACTGTAGTCAAAGTTTACAATATATAAAAATATATAATTTTTTATTTTGTAAAAAATAACAATCATTTTTTTATTTTATTTTAAAAATAAATTTTGTTACGAAAATTGTAAGACATGAAAAATGTGTTGATATTGATAAATAAATAACATACGATTTCGTTAATTAAGGAAAAACAACAGCGCATTATTTTATTTAGAATTTTTGTATCTGTACTTTAAATAATGCATTTTGAAATATTTATTAAAGAAGCAGTCATGCATCGCATCATTTTGAGTATTCAAGGCATAACAACATAACTTGACTTATGCTATTATTACATGTTCTTGGTATTTGATATTTAATATTGTCTCCAATTTTGGTGCCAATATAGTTTTTTGTTCATAACTTATTAGTCCAAAGCCTAATAGACACATCTCTATTTGGCACCACTTAATACATGGAATAACGACAGAACTAGACGCCTCAAGTTGGGAAAAAATTAGCAAAAACGCGCGCATAAAAGTTTTTTTTCTTATCTCACGTCTACACTAATAAAAATAGATATCTCGAAACTAGAAATTCTTAACATTTAAAATGACTTTAAATTTACTATGTCAGAGATTATGTTTTTGTAATATTAATGTTGCATTATGTACAGACATGTCCATCCCCAATAACATTTCGTCAGGCCCTAGCGAATATTTTTTGATTTTCCATGTTTTCAATAATATTTTTTGCCTATTCCCCAAGCTTTAATAATAAAGTCGACATCCTGAATTATAAAGACTTGAGTATAACTATATAAAATAGTTCATATAAACTGTAGTAACTATGTTAAAAAGTATAAAATCAAGTGTCTAAATCCAGTCACTATAAAGTTTAAATATATTTGTATATTAAACATTATGAAATCGACTTGATAGCTGCTTCATAATAAACAGCAAATTGGATTAAAAATTTGTGTTCAATAAGATCACTAATATATAAATATTCTTCCCCTTTTAAGGACTGCGTCGAATAAAATTGTCCGCTACAAAAATGAAAACATCTAGAAATCTAGTAATCGAATTTTTCTGGAATAAAATATTTTATTTTGCAAATTATTTTAAGATTTAAAAAAAAAATATAAAAAACCAAAAATTAATATTTTTTAATAAAAAGTTTTAATTTTTCCGAAACCCCTTCCATTAATGTTGTAATGGTAGTGTCCGACACCCTCACAGCTGCTGAAGACCACTTTCTTTCAAAGTCTTGAAGGTCTTTGGCCACTTTTTTGTTGTCTTCATCTCCCTTTTTAGTAAAGCCCAGTATCTCTCAATCGGCTTGAGTTCTGGACAGTTTGGTGGATTGGCTTCTCTAGGCACCAAAATCACTAAATTTTGTTGGATCCACTCTAAGGCCGTTTTGCTGTAGTGACATGAAGCGAGGTCAGGCCAAAAAAATTTGGACACTTCATGTTGGCGTAAAAATGGAAGAAATCTCTTTTGCAAGCATTCCTTCACATATATTTCGCTATTAATTGTACCCGATGTCACGAATGAGCTGCTCCTTTTTCCACAACTGAAAATTGCCTGCCAAACAAGGAATATTTTTGGGAATTTTGTCATTTTTTTTATTTAAATTTTTCATCGACATTTCCTCGAGAATCGGCTGTATAAAATTCCTGCCCAGGTAGCTAAAGTCCGCTAAAACATAAGTTTCGTCAATCGAATTTTTAAAAAAATCTTGGTTCAGCTTTTTAGCTCGTTGTTTTGCGGTTTCATTCTTGACGGCATTTCTATCCGGAACTTTTTGGACCTTGTACGTCTTCAGCCCAGCTTCTTTCTTAGTCCTGCGCACGAAAGATTCTGAGCAATCCGCATTTCTCGCCAATTTCCTTCCGGATATGCTTGGATCTTTCTTTAAAATATTCAACTTTTCACGATCATGTGGGCCTTTTTTTTACCAGAACCTTTCTTCCGATCAATACTCAGGTCTTCCTTAAAGCGGTTGATAACGCGAGAAATGGTCTTAGGATTAGCCCCTACCTCCTTGGCATTTTTTTTAAAAGACCAACTAGGTTGTTTTTGAAAAATATTAATTATATTTTCTCGACTTCCACTTCGTTTACCATTTTCACGTTAAATAAATTTTGTATTGACTATAACTGACACAAATTATTTTCTGCCATTTAATTCAGAGCTACTATGATCATTTTTTTTTAATTTGAATCTTGCAATAGCACATTATGGGAAGCTATGTAACGGACAATTTTATTCGACGCAGTCCTTAAAAGCTAGAGAACAACTTGTATAATAATTAATTCATAATTAATTAATTCTGCACTAGAAATTGACTTGAGATTGGTTTGATAGGTTTTTATTTACGTTTTTATGCGAAGGCGTTGCTCTCAGACTTTAAACAGAAAAAATATGTTTCAATGTTTTTCATTCGAGTTTGAATATTATAAACATTCGTAACTACAGCCACCATATCATTATTAACTACAAAAATGTTGCGTCTCATTTATTAAATACGAAATTATGCAAAAGGTGTACGTAAACCCACAACATCATTTGTCTTTTTATGAAAGTGGAACCACGGAGACCTGGAAAATAGTTCTAATTATGATGATCTATATTTAATACTGCGACATGCATTTCACTTCCATTTCACTTCCATTTTATATTTCCAATTCTCTTTTATATAGTTTTTCAGTATACGAATATGTTGAGAATACTTATCGAAATCAAGTTTTAAACAAGTGTAGTATAATATGAATATCAAGTGGTCTATTAGGCTATTTTTGAATTATGATATCAGTGTATATATCAACCATATCAACCATATATAGGCTAAAATTCAAGCCATTAACAAGTGTAGAGCTCAGCTTGAAATATTGGTATATTTTAAATTGAATAAAATATTTTTTGTCAACTTTCAATTGCGGGTAGATATCAAGTTAGTTGTACATTGGAATATAACATGATTAATAGGATGATAGTAAAAAGACGTTTTAATGGAGAATTCTATATTTTACAACTTTTTAAATCACGTTTCTCCATGCTATTCTCAACACAATAAATTGAAAAAGATACTTGATATAAACTTGCAAACTCACTTTAAAAATAACGGCAATTGTTTGTTGGGTCGTCACTAACAATATTTAAAACATCACAGGTTTATTTTTAATTTAAATATAGTATGCTGGTAATGAAATACAATTCAGAAAAAAGGAATTTAACAGAGAGATTCGAACAGAATATAAAAAAAATGCTAGTAAAAAAGTATTGTCAAATTATAAATATGTCATATTTAAAATTATCACAATTTTTTTATTTAATTTTATTACTTTTTTCCCTCGGGTGTGCCGTCAATAACTGCAATATTTGTTATCATGTTATTCATATCACAACATAAAATATGCGAAAAACAAAAAAGTATCTACAAACCAAATACAAAAATAAAATTATATCTACAATAAACTCGCAAAGTGGGTCAAACAAATATTGCTGTATAAATGTCTCAGAGCTGTGCGAAACGAAATTGCACGCAAGTCGGAAGGAACATCTTCGTCCATAAGAATTCGTTTTTGCGCGTGAAACCCATGGAACTCAGGGCACGTTACCATGTAAACAAATTGAAATTCTGTACAAACTACTATAGTACATATCGTCGAAGTCTTGATGTTGCATTTGTTGTTGTTGTTGGGTATATCAACAAGTTTTCGGCTTGTATAATATGGGTGAATAGAGCAAAGTAGCCCAGCGTGGCAGCATGCAATGGGGTCAGTTTTTTATCAGATTATTGTTTCAGTTTCGTGCTTATGATATTTGCTAATGCTATTCAGCAAAATTCTAAAAGCTTAAAGGATAAATATTGAATATCTTGCTTTATCAGAGCAAACCAACAGCATAATATTTTTATTGACAAAATATGTAGTTGTAAATTGGCTGCATGTTAAGCACATGCAACGGCTTCGCGAACAAACGCGAAGGCTCCTCAAGGACGAAGGACGCAAAGTCATAACATAACGTACGAGTGTAGCCAAGACAAGCCAAGTTAGGTTAAGTCAAAACAAACAACATAACCTATGGTGGCCTTTGCCAATGCAAAGTACATTGTGAGCGCGCCCGAAATTATGCTACTCCAAATTCTGGCTATAAATATTACGTGTGCCTGTTATGTGCTCCTACAGAGTGCGCCGCTAGAGAACGACAACGTGCCGAGGCAGGCAGCCATCGCCGAAGTCACATCGATTTGCGCGCGTAATCAACACGTGCCTGGTACGGCTGGTTCTGCGCCTGGCGCAAACATGTTAAGGAATTTCGTATGTTTCGCCATGACTGAGACCGTCGAGTTATTTCAGTTCGGTGCAGATACTTGCGCCAAGCGCATTTACCATAGTTCTTCTCATGTACAAAGTGGTGTTTAAATTGTTACGTTGTGATTACTTTTCAAATGGATTAAATTTTAAAAAATGTTAAGTCGATATTTGAAATAAATATACGCGCTTTGGATAAAATGACGACCAGCGATGAAATGGCCACTTTTTGCCATGACCACTATCAGCATCCGCTGCTGTGGTGTGAGGAGAAGAAGCGTCTAGTGGAGCGCAGGAACGCAGAGGAGAGTTTGCGTATGTGGCGGCGTCGCAAGGCGGAGGAAATTGCACGCAAGGAACGAGATAAACAGGAAGTAAGCCAATGTATTTAAATGCTAAGTTCAACTAATTCATATTTTAAACTAATTTGGAAAAACATTTATAAAAATTCTAAAATGTAATGAAAAGTGAGACAAACCAATTTGAATATGCCTCAAATCTAGTTATGTTCAATATATTAAATTTGATAAATTAGACGTAATCGGGCAAAACGATTTTTAAATTCGTAAAAGGTATAATTTATACTCTGAATTAGAGATGGGCGCGTGCCGTGCTTTTTTCGTGTCACGCCCGAAAATCTATGTTCGTGCGTGCAAATCTCCGTGCGTGCAAATCTCCGTGCGTGCTAGTTGCTGTCGTGCCCGTGCTCCAACATTAGGCACGCGCCCATTAAAGATTTTTTTTTTATAGTTTCTACCCCAATTTAAAAAAACCCTTTTCTTAAAAATCTCTTGTTTTAGTTTTACTTATGGATTTAAGAGAATAAAACAGTATCAAACATAATTTTTGAATTATTTATTACAGGTACTAAAACCTATTGGAATATGGGGTTCCAAGATTAAAATTGTGGATTTTTAAAATTGTGTAAATGGGTTTCGATTCCGGTTGCATACATTTTTAATAACGGTTCTGATTCCGGTTCTTTGCGTTCCCTGACAGGGACTATAATATCTGTTCCGGTTCTGGTTCCGATATTTTTATAATATCGGTACCGATTCCAACCAGAAATAAATATATATGTTTCGATTCCAGTTCCCGTTCAACACATTGTTAATAACGATTCTGGTTCCAAAAATCTAAACGGTTCCGGTATTATTTTTCACTTTTCGCTTGCTTTTTCATGTATTTGCATGCTTTTTTCGTGTTTTTTCGTGTTTTGTCGTGTTTTTCCGTGTTTTGTCTTGTTTTTCCGTGTTTCTTCGTGTCTTTTAAAATCCCGTGTTTTATCGTGCTTCTCGTGCGTGCCTGTAATTTTACTTGTCGGGATCGTGCGTGTCACCTATTGGCGTGCACGTGCGTGTCCGTACCATCAAAAACAGGCACGCGCCCATCTCTACTCTGAATACTTTCAAAACCGTAATACAAATTTTAATTATTTATCATAATTTATTTATCATTTATTAAAATTGTGCCTGGTTTTTACTATGTCTTTTACATTGTAATTGCGACGCCGAAACTGTCAAAAATTAAAATATTCATTAACCATATCAAACGATATCAAAATGCCAGCATATTGTCATTTTTTAAATCTTTGCCATATCGAAAAACAACAAATTTGAAAAATTTCCGAATATGAAACTGACACCAAATGAAATAGCGACAACCAAGCAATAGAAATCAAATATTTAGGCAATTTTGTTTCTAGTTCCTTGTTTAATAAAAATAATTCTGTAATCGAAATCGAAACGAAGCAGGAAACCTATCACAAAATCGCAATATTAAATAATAATAAATGGATACAATACAACAAAAATTCTGTAAAAATATAATTTTCTGAGAAACATTTGGTTGTCAAATCAAATTTTAATAGAAAAAATAATGTCAACACAACAATTACGAAAGTAGAAATATGTTCAGGTTAGCCCTAATCAGAATATGAAAAGGCATCCCTACCAAAATCCACATATATATAATCCTGAAAACGGTCAACTAGGGTAAGCTTAATTTAAAATCCACGTAAAGTAATCTGATTCCATCGTTTACGTAGAAAATTTACCAGACTTAACCCGAATCCTCCAGATTTATTTTATCTTCGAATTTTGAGATGAAACTTCTTTGACTAACTAATTATGGCTCAAGGATCCGGAATTTATTTTTGTATTTGTGTGTAAGGATATGCCAGGACGAGGTGTGAACCGAGAATACATATACCCCCTAAATCATGTATCTTTTTATTATCGTGTGACTACGATTCGTTTCCAGTCCCCTTCGCCTAAAATTTGTATAACGTATTTAAAACGTTTCGTTCGTTTCGCTCTTTGATTCGAACGCTTGTTCAATATTTTTGTTTTGCCAACTATTTTTCATAAAAAAAAAAATAATTTTGTTTTTTTTTACTTTGTCGTATGATTTATATGCTGGCAATAAAAAAAACTCTCAAAACGAGCGTACTCAACGTTTCGTTTGATAATGAATCAAAAATTGTATTCACACGATGTTCAACCGATATTCACACGAATTGTAACCGATATCGTTGTTACCGGAAAATACATGATCGTGGAGATAACAATTTATAACAAATACAATTTAAAAAACTGAATAAAAATAATAGATTTCGAAAGATATCCTAAGCACTACATTTTAATATTTTAAAATGATTTTTTTACTTCACTTTCTACATAATTGCATTATTGTTACCAAATTTTGCTTCACTTTGAGACACTGCCATTTAAAACAGAGCATTAACTTGATACACATTTAGCTACAATATTAACGAAGAAATTATAAAGTGTTTTGGGTTTGTTTGTGCTTTTCTTTCACCGTTACATGTTTTTGTAGCATCATCACCACGGTCACGACGATTCGTATTAAGTTATTCTGATCGACAATGATCGCAATCTTATTATTGTAATTTCTTCGACATGTTATTATACAAGTTATATAAACAACTTAATTAATTCAGAAAAATATTTTTGTTGTCGAAAGATATTAAAAAAATCGTACATTCTAGAGGTTTAATGAAAGTAAAACCCGTAATCGAATTCATCTAGAGAAAAGGATTAAACGATCGAAACAATCCATAGTACCATATATCGATTTTTTAAGTGTCCACATTTATTTGGATTTCTTTTTACTAACAAAATTATTATGATGTTATTACACATTTATGTATGTGTTCTAAGTAAGAATTATAGCACATTCTCAAACGAATAACGGTGTCTATTAATGCCTTCACATCACAACATTTTATATTTCGCAAATAAATAGTAAGGACTGCGTCGAATAAAATTGTCCGCTACAAAAATGAAAAAATCTAGAAATCTAGTAATCGAATTTTTATAGAATAAAATATTTTATTTTGCAAATTATTTTTAGATTTAAAAAAAATATAAAAAACCAGAAATTAATATTTTTTAACAAAAATTTTTAATTTTTTTTTAATGTTTTTTAATGTTGTAATGGTAGCATCCGACACCCTCACAGCTGCTGAAGACCACTTTCTTTTAGTGTATTGAAGGTCTTTGTCCACTTTTTTTGTTGTCTTCATCTCCCTTTTTACTAAAGCCCAGTATCTCTCAATCGGCCTGAGTTCTGGACAGTTTGGTGGATTGGCTTCTCTAGGCACCAAAATCACTGCATTTTGTTGGATCCACTCTAAGGCCGTTTTGCTGTAGTGACATGAAGCGAGGTCAGGCCAAAAAAATGTGGACACTTCATATTGGCGTAAAAATGGAAGCAATCTCTTTTGTAAGCATTCCTTCACATATATTTCGCTATTAATTGTACCCGTCACGAATGAGCTGCTCCTTTTTCCACAACTGCAACTGCCTGCCAAACAAGGAATTTTTTTGGGAATTTTGTCATTTTTTTTGATTTGAATTTTTCAGCGACATTTCCTCGAGAATCGGCTGTATAAAATTCCTGTCCAGGTAGCTGAGAAAAGTCCGCTAAAACATAAGTTTCGTCGTCCATTATGCAGCAATCGAATTTTTTAAAAAAATCTTGTTTCAGCTTTTTAGCTCGTTGTTTTGCGGTTTCATTCTTGACGGCATTTCTATCCGGAACTTTTTGGACCTTGTACGTCTTCAGCCCAGCTTCTTTCTTAGTCCTGCGCAATTTCCTTCCGGATATGCTTGGATCTTTCTTTAAAATATTCACAACCTTCTTTGACTTTTCACGATCATATGGGCCTTTTTTTACCAGAACCTTTCTTCCGATCAATACTCAGGTCTTCCTTAAAGCGGTTGATAACGCGAGAAATGGTCTTAGGGTTAGCCCCTACCTCCTTGGCAATTTTTTTAAAAGACCAACTAGGTTGTTTTTGAAAAATTTTAATTATATTTTCTCGCCCTTCTACTTCGTTTGCCATTTTCGCGTTAAATAAATTTTGTATTGACTATAACTGACACAAATTATTTTCTGCCATTTAATTCAGAGCTACTATGATCAAGTTTTTTTAATTTGAATCTTGCAATAGCACATTATGGGAAGATATGTAACGGACAATTTTATTCGACGCAGTCCTTAATAGCAAAAAAAAACCAAAAGTATTTGGATATAGCCACACAAAATCCATATTTATATTTCAGTAAGTTCTCGATAATTGATGAATAAACCAAAATATGAACAAAAATTGAAAAAAAAAATATTTTTTACTAATTTTTAAAGCACTTCAAACTTTAAAATTTAATTTCCCAATATTTAAAAAAAATGCACAATCGCCCCTTTGGCATGACATTGAGGATATGTCGTTTTTAAGTTTAAGTCCAACCAAATTTTAAGTTTTAACCAACTATAATTTAAAAATTTTAAAATTAGGTTTACAAAATTTATTTTATATCCGACTGATCAATAACAATACAAAATTGACAAGAACGTGTTAAACTTTTAAAGTGAATCAACTGATTTTTTTTTAATTTTTAAGTTATAGAACTGATATAAAATCCAAACCCCTTATATCGGTTTTGATATATTTACAACGCTTTCGATTTCAGTAATAAAATAAAACAGTTTAAACAAATATCGAGTTTTTTTCGCGATTTCAATTCCAATATCTGGTTCTACATTAAATTTATTGATTCGACACTTTATTAAATTAGCAAATGTTTATTATAATCGACGCATTAGTGATTTTTCTATAGTCACTTAAATAAACAACAAATAATAATACTTTAAAAATTGATTTTCCAAATTAGTAACTATAAATCTCATATTATTCAATAGAGTTCAACGACCTTTCATGCTAATGATATTGCCATATTGTTATAATTTGCAAGTAAGTCAATTTTATATGCTTCGAATATCCTGATTGCCAGCAACATGACAACTCGGCTCAAGTTTCATGCACATAAAATAGTAAAAACGAACCCGGATACGTATATGAAGTATTTCTGCAATTGCGTGTCTGAAAGATTAACAGAAATTCGAACACAAAAAGTAGCTATATTTGACAGAGCGACAAAAAAAAGACCAAGAACAATTTGCAAGAAAACTTTCAAAATGCAACCATACCAACAACCTACAAATCATAACAACAACCATTATCAAATGCTATTCTAAATTTAGAATAATCACAATTGTAAGTTTAAGGATTTCTGTCTGCACGTGCTGTGGTAAATTGCAAATTGTTGTTTTGCGAAACCTTTTAGTGTTGCTGAACACGAATTAGTTTAGAATATGGTGGGTGGTATTTAAAAGAAGCTAACTATATAACCAATGATATAACTGGGTATAAAATTTAAAATTAATTCGAGAAATATGAGTTATCCACAAACATATTTAAAAACTTAAATGCTAATTTAAAGTTTCTTAATTTCTATATATTTAATAAAATACTTTTATAATTTCGAGAGTAAAATACTGTATAGAGTATGTTCTAGCTTTAAATTGAATTTCGAACGATTTTGTATGGAAATTTCCAATCAGGCAATTTTGAATTGGAGTTTTACAAACGAGTAGTCATAGCAAATGGTTTGAATACATTAAAAATATTTCGTGTTATGGAAACGTTTGAAAATTAAACATTCTCCTAATTAGCAATAAAATCTAACAAAATCTTCTATTTTTTATTATTTTATTTGTTGTACAGTATTTTGATCTGTTTCTTAAACATTGTCCTTGGGGACGTCCTGGCGGTGGAGCGCCCAATGTCGACGTGCGTCGCAAGGATATCACTGCTGTGGGGCTGCACTCTACGGCTACTTTGGTACAGTACTAAATTTGTATATCTAATTAAAAAATTTATTATAACATAAACATTTTTCATCTATTAGGGTGTAGCACATCGCATATCCTCGCTGCAACCGTGTCGCTACAGTGACTACTTTTCACAGCATAAAAAATGTCATGAGCCCGGAGCCGCCTACAAGCAACAGCAACCACAGCAGTCACAAGCACCGCCGCCAATACAGTTGCCACATCATCATCACCATCATCATCATACCACTATGCATCATGTGCCGCCACGCATTACCGCACATTCGCACAGCGTGCATCATCCACCTGCCCTCGGCAACTCCGTTACAATATGTGAGCGTAATATAGGCGGCGGTGCTGCTAACACTGGTGATGCCAAAAACAGCGAAAGTTTACAAATTACACTCAAGGATCATCCGGCAATGTCATTTCGCAATAAAGGACATGTAGATATTGAGGTACGCTACAAACCTAATCCAACTGGCAAGTGCGGCAAACCAATGCTGGAGAAGATTGTTGTAACGGACACGGACAAATGCCCTGCGGCGGCTCCAGTAATTGAATCACCAGTGCTGGCATCATCGAAAACAAAGAAAACGAAATTTTCTACAAAGCCGGTGAGAGTATTTAGTATATCATTTTGCAGAGCTAATGATGCGGTTTTCGGTTCTCTTATTTATTTTATTTAATAAATTATAGCCTTTTAAAGATCCTTGGGGCAAAGCAGGACCAGGTGGAAAACCATGGCGCAGTCCGAAAGCAGTGGGTAGCTCATTTCTTAAATCTCTGGTAAGATTTTAATAATTTAATAATATCTTCCCATCTAATATAAATTTTGATACATGTATTAAATTCTCTACTCCTACAGGGCTGGACAAACAAGGAGATGCTCAAGGATCTCGATCAAGACAATCCCGCGACGCCAGCGGAAAAACATACGTTCCGCAAAATGCGACCACCAAATAAAGAGAAACCACAACGTTGCTGTGACATGTGCACCTGTCAGTGTCCGGCAATGAACACAAGTCCACTAAAGACACTGCCCAAGAAATTGCAATCGAACAAAGGTCAGGGTTCAAGACTATACGAATCCTCTACACAGAATAAACCCAAACTTTGCGCACGTTTCGCGGCGCGTCATTGTGGTGGTGGTGGGACGGAGGTCGGAAGTGGCGCCACCGCTGACATGTCTGCCGGTGCTGGAGGTGGCGGTGTGGAACTTGTGCCGTTGTTGGCACGTCGTCGTGCGAATAATCGACCGATTAGTTTATCGAGTACTGATGTTACGAAGCGAACGGTGTCTAATGATAGGTACGCATCTCACCACAACCAGACTAACAACAATATTAACAACAACAATAGTAATAATAACACATGTTGCTTAAAGAAATTCACCTTGCATATCCGTTGATTTGTGTTGTCTGCTACCTCATTGTGTGTGTGTGCTTTTTCATGATACAAATTACAAAACAAAGTAACCTTATTGGAACCTATAGTTATGACACAAATTTGGAGTATGTAGAAAATGTGTTTGTTGTGCAGTTTTTAGATTTCGAGGGCAGCAGGGCGAACTGTTTTTAATAGTAGATTATAATAAAAAGAATTGGTTAAAGAATTCATTTTGAATCGACTGCCAATACTGTTTTATTTTGGGAGTTATTTGTTGAAATTTATTATTTCATATTTTATTTTTTTGATTTGAAAAACTTTCTTTTCATTTGGTGAATTATTTAGTTCTATAATTATTACTTGAAATTTGAACTTAATTAATCTGTTTTCAGAAGAAATTCATTATTTAATTAAACCTATCTGAAATACATATTTTGACGAATTATTGAATCCCAATAAATATTTCGTTATGAAATTAAATTATTTTACGCGATATCAATATCAGAACTCTATAATCAATACAACTATTTTCATTATAACCACAGTAATTATGCCATGCCAGTCGCTTCTGCCGTCAGGATGTCCTGTACTTGGTCGCTACACTAGAGATTCGTACACTGTCTCCTACGTTGACCAGCCCCGGGTACAGAATTGAACACCGGGTTTTTTTACTACAAAAAACAAGCAGATAAATTTAGTTTTGGTAAAAGGAATTTGTAAATTTAAAACTAGATAAAATATCAATTATGATTTGGTACAGAAAAAGTTGCAATAATTATTGAATACATTTGTATAGAAATTCCGAAAATAGCAGCAATATTATCATTTCTTAATTTGTCATAGTTTTTATTTTTAATATTCAAACTAGGATTAGAATACCATTATTTTTTAGCATTTTACAGACAAAACTGAATAAGCAGTCTTGCCTGTTGCTCTTATCGAAACCCCCTCATCATAGTCATCATTAGTAATGCGTCTCTGCACTTTGAGTCAATTTATAAATATTTGTTTTTAATCAATAATTGCATTTTATTACAAATACAGAACAATTGCAATTATTATAAAAGTGAAATTGTAAATAAACTCATGTTCATCTATATGTATCAACCAAAACAAAATCAAACCAAACCAAAAAAAACACCTTCTTCTACCCTCTCTATACACACATTGAACTATATGCAGATTGTCGACGACTGCAGCTGATGCACGTTATTTACACGATTTAAATACGCAAATGTCTCAGAAACGTCGTTCGATTAGTGTCACGAGGCAGCTTGAACGAGATTTGTGCAGCAAACATTTCGAAACATTCGATACATTCTGGGGACGACCGGGCCATGGGGCGCCCGGTGGGATAAAGACAAAATTAAAATTGGACAATTTGCTTTATGGCGTGCAAACGTGTTCGGAGTAAAGCAAATGTGGTGCAATTGCAGTGTGTTAAATAATATTTTTGAGTTATGTTTTTTTTTTAAATATTAGTTAAATTGTTTTAACTATGTTAAGTTTTAAGGAATTTTGCCAACTTGCGCCGTGTTTGTAAGTTGCTCAAAGTTTGAAGGCATCTTTAAATTATTTTATTTTAAATTTAATTCTATATGTAAAAGATAAATATTAATTAAAATGTAGTTGCAAACGAAAATCACTTTAAATTAATCAGTAGAAAACTCGATTTTTTTTAATATGATCATATTAATTAACTTGAATATTGTAAAAATGAACTATGTAAATAGAATACTTAAAAAATGATTATATAAAATAAAAAGTATACAACACCTCTTTGAGTGTATCAATGTTTAGAAAGTCATATAGTGTAATTTCAATTTGTGACAATTAAAATGATAAGGTTTCCCAATAGATTTCTATGTAGGGAATATATGAGCTGCTCAATTGACAGGGAATTTTAACATCTATATAATTTACTGCTGAACTAACGAAAATATCTAGAATTAGTACCGAAATTTGTACTCTTTTATTAAATTGAGCATGAAAAGGGATTTGAAGAAGTTCATTTTACCACGAGGAATGATATTCGGTCCATTTAAAGCAGTGTTTATTTATAAAGATTATTCTATTATTCCTAACAATCGTATCGTACACATTTGAATGGAGTTCGTGCTAAATCTGTACGGGACCAACTTAAAAATTAATACATAAATTATTAAATAAAACATCTTCACCTGTGAATTGGTTTAATCCTTGCGCCATTTATGAATGCAATTAAGAATTCAATTCAATATGATGTATATATCCGATATTCAACAAATTACGAGAATAAGTATAATGCACTTGAACATTTTTTTATTAATTACCTAAGGGACAACGGCATCATCGATCATTCCCTGTACGCTTTGATGTATCTTTGAGAACGAACAAACAAAACGCCAGCAAGATCTTCGGTTATATATCGCAGAACAAAAAGGCCCATCCACTGGTTTCAGCTGAAGATGCGGCCTTGATTTTACTAGTCCTCCGATGTCTATAATCAGGAAGTGTGTGCTGAATTTAATGTGATTAATTATTTCGTGGAAGACGAACACCGAGTGCATTGGTGATCTAAAAGATCTTCGCTATTACTTGAACCAAAGAACTTGAACACTTTAAATTAATGAAGTTTTTTTCAACGCGGTTGACGGCAAAATTCAAAATATTTGAAAACAGCAATTAAAGGCCACATTTCATGAGGTTTGTTGGTTTTGTCACAATAGGCGCGCTTAAACGGTTCATTTTAATCATACGATTAAATTGAATGAAAAATAAATTGTCTTTTTTTACGTTTACATGACAGAAGCAGTATTTTACGCACCTCCGAATTTTGTTAAAATTGAAACAGACGCATTTTTTATCATTTTAAAATGTTTTAAGGCTCAATAAAAACTACTTTATATATTGTAGAATTCGATGACTCATGCGTAAATTTTAGAAAACGAAAAACTAAAAAGAAAATAATTTAGAGAAAAGAAAAGGTCACATACATGCACTTGGAACTGCTCCAGATTTTCCCCTTAAATGCATTTTATATATTAGTTAGCCGCGGTAGCGCAGTGGCTAGCTGCGAGCCGAAAGGTCCCCGATTCAAGCCTGGACTGGGGGCTAACAACATCTTTTCATAGAAATATTGGCCGTAAATGGCAAACCTACGAGAGTAAAACATTGCCTATGAAAAGCTCTCACCCGCCGTTCGGATTCGGCAATAAACTGTAGGTCGCACCGCTTTGAGTACAAATATAACACGCACAGCTCAAAATGGTGAGAGAGCTCGGCCGAAGTTCTTATAGGGCTGTAGTGCCAAACTATTATTATTATAATATATTATGAAAAATCCAGTAAAAATATTTTAGTATCGAATAATCGGGCCTAATCAGGGTTACAAATTTGCACATTTTACGAATTATTGTTCGAATTTACAGTGTTGTCGATACACTTCTCGAAAATTCGAAATCAAATAAGAAACTACTATTTCAATTTATTTCGAAATTATTGGATTATTGCTTGGTTTCACTATGTCATTTTGTGCCATTCTCATGTTCGATAATTTTTCAAATTTGTTGTTTTTCGACATGGCAAATATTTAAAAAAATGCCAACATGTTGGCATTTTGTTTTTGTTTGACATGGAAATGAGCATTTTAATTTTGGGCAGTTTCTGCTTCGCAATCACAATGTAAATAAAACACATATGACACAAAATGACATAATGAAAACCAGGTATATTAATATATAAATATTCTAATACTGTATTGAGTTTTCTTTTGAGTTTGTTGGCGTCGCTTGCAAAAACATTCAAGAGAAAAACAGTTCACAAAATTATAGCTCTGCGCGTGTATTTGCAACAAAACTTACTAAGGAATATCGAAATTCAAAGCTTAATAAATAAAGTTGAATTATTATTTTTTGTCCAAAAATGTAGCAGATAATATGAGAAATTGAGTTTTGAAAAGGTTACTGTTGAAAAAATGTTCGTTCCAATTTCCACAAAATAAATGTTTGCATTTATTTGACAAAAGTGGCAGAGAAACAACCTGTATGTAAACTCTATATCAAATACATACTCTCTTGTTTAATGGAGCATTAAACTCTTAAAAGATTAATTAATTTTAATCATTTTGCTCGTAAAAACTAATGACTAATGTCAATGAAAAAAAAAAACAATCATTTTTTGCCCGTTTGTATATATTTCGAGTTCGTTTACCAACAAAAGAAAAATCGAGTATCACGAGTAATAATGATCAGAAAAGATCAAAAATTTATCATATATGAGTGTTTCTATTCGTTTAAGATTGCTTGTAACGACAGGCAAATCAAGAATGAAACTGTATGAGTTTTTGTTAATGTACTATTCTCGTATATTATTATTTTAGTTATTTTTTACGAATATATAACATTTATTACAAAATGGCTTTGATTAAAAAGTAATTTGTTCATCAATCAACTTTTTTTTATTTTATTTTTACTTATTTATTGACTTTGGAATATTTTCATCATCGTAAAATTGACATTCCGTGTGACAGTTGACATTTCTCGGTACTTCTTTCTCTAATTAAGTAGTAAAAAAGTACTATGAAAAGCATTTGGTATTAAACACTGTCGGAGAAATAAAATGACAAATTCTGTTCGAAATCGACTTTCCACACACTTTTTTCTCGACCGCAGATCAAAATGGCGAACGTAAAATTCATTGCACACGGAAACTAATTTAACAAAATTTTCAAATAAATTTGCAACATACATTGAACAAAGCAATTAAAACGTAAGTGCAACGAAAAAAGTGTTGTGAAATTGGTCTAAAAACAAGTAAGACGACCAAAGGTGGTGCATAGTATTGCATGTGTTTTTGTGTGGTTATGATAAAATATTTTTAATAGCTAAGAAAAGCAAAAAAAAATACAGTGTACGAATATAGACGACGTCAGAAAAAAGCGAAAAAATACGTATGTGAACGTCGTCGACTAATTCGAAATTGAAAGCTAGTTGAACAGTGCCTACAAAAAGTTTTCTTATTGCATGCAAATCGAACGAGTAGGTAAGAAGAGAACAACAACAAGCCATCCAAGTGGCCAAGCCATAAGTGTGAAAGAGATCGGCATATAGTTCTGGTCCTGCATCGTCGTCGTCGTCATTCAATTTCGAAGTAAAACTAGCGGACGGACAGCGCAGCAGATTTTCGTCCAACGAGGCGACTTCGAATTTTGTGTGAAAAAACATTTATTTCAAATATATTATAAAAATTAGAAAGAATTGAAAAATATTGTGGTAATTGCTGCGTTGTGTGTGAAATAATAATGAATAAAACAAAAGCATTTAATTAGTGAAAATTAGGTGCTGCTGAAAACGTGTGGCAAACAAAACGCACTCATTTTTTTTTATACAAACGAAAAAATGTATTGACGAAAAATTTTTCACAAACGCCACAAACAAAGAAAAGCAAGAAAATCATAATCACACTATACAAATATTTTCTTCCTAATCACACTGACGAATTCTTGCAGCTGTCTACGTCTTTGGAATTCGTTTTTAAGTTGTTGCAGCCTGGCAGGAAGCAGTGGCTCCACTCAACGCTGACGCACGGCGGCTAGCCAACACAGATCACAGCGTGGCACAGTGAGTGTGACGCACAAAAATCTCATATTCCAGCCAAAAATAAATTTGCATTTTATTTTTGTTTTAAAATTCTTTAAAATTTATATTATATATAGCCTGGAAGTTCATTCCGTCTATTGGTCTGGTCTGGTTTGGTCGGTCGTTGTTGTTTTGAATGCTTTCATAATAATCTCTGTCGAAGAATTGTTTTTAAAATATTGTTTCGTTGTCTGTTTGTCTATCTGTTCGTTTGGCTCTGCCTGACTACTGGCTGTCCTCGGCTGCGCGAGCCTCACGAGGCCATTGACTGCGTTCGCGCGACGCCGGAGTCGAACAACGACGACGATGACGACGACGGAGTCTCAATGCGGTCATTGCTCAGGGACAGTTTTCCAATTGAAATAAATAATTTTCAATTATTTTAAACAGAATGTTATTTATTTTGAGTTTAAATGATAATTAAAGCATTTTATATTATTTAAACGTTTAATAATATTTGTTCATGCTAAACCAATTTGTGTATTTTTATATTTGCACTTGCTATTTTCGGAATTAAAAGATTTTCGAATATTGACTGTATTCGATTATTTACTGTAAAATTAAGGGTGTTGAATTTAATACAAGAAACATGTGTTAAGAAAAATATTTTAAATTTGAAATCATATTCGAAACTAAAAAATAAAACTAAATAAATTATGAAAAAAAATAACTTTTTATGCTTTAAATATAAACAGTAATAAATATAGTTATATAAAATTTAAAATAATGTTAAAATAATAGTCTTAGTAATAATTCAAACAGTGACTTGGTTAACCCAACTAATTAATATTATTTTTTTTTGTTGTATTGAGTGGAAAATTTAAATAGTTGCACACAAATTTGAATACAAAAATGATCTAAACACTCAATAATTATAATCTTGTTACTTGCTGACTAGTACAAAATAATTGCTGCACATTTTTTAACCTTGATATAAAACACTCAATTTGTTATCGATTAATCGAAAGTTGATAAACATTTTGTTGTGGAGGTAACCCATTTTTTTTTATTTATTAATTTTTATTCATTCAAAAATATATTTTTTTTTTGTATTTTTAATGTAGATAAATATATTATCAAATTGTTGTAGAATTAAAACTAACTAAAAACATAGCCAATATTCATAGACAATTTAAAGTCAACTTTTTCTTATAGTTTTTGACAAGGAATAAATTGTCATAAAGCTAATCAATTTTAAATTGTTAATGAATATGAACTATTATTTTTTAGATTATTTATCACAATTTAAAATCCCAATTGGTTCCGGAAGGGTCAAATATTTTTTCGATTTCTCTTTAAAAAAATTAAGTACTTGATTTGTATATTTACAATATGTTTTTAAAGTTTTTTGAGAATGAATTATACGAAAATTACAGACGGGAGTTTCGTATGGAAATTTTCAGAAATATTTTTTTAAAATAATATATTTAGATAACAGTTTTTTTTTAATAGAAACAAAAAGTAAACTTTATACTTTAATTTTTTCTTTTTTCTTAATGTATTCTATATATCTCATTATATGCATTACAAAGAAATTAAAAGTTTTTTTAATTTTTAACTATTTTAAAAAAAACTTTTTTTTTTGTTATATTTTTTACTGTGCTGTAACACTCTCGATACTTACCGCCCTATTCTAGCTAGCAATGACATTTGTTATCAAGTACAATTGATACAAATTACAATTGTCAGACTTTTACGTCAATATACATAGAAAATAAAATTGGCAGAATACGAAATTGTGACAAAGCGTACTTTTGTGACCGATTTTAATTTGTGATTCGTGCCAGAATGATTTATGATTTATAAAAAAAAGGTTCTAGATTTTCCTCGAAAACGTTGTTTTTTGCATGTGAAAATTAACTTTTAACAGAAATCTTTGTTTCTCTCTACAATCTCATTTTAGTTTTGCTTATTGTTTTGATGATTAATGTTTGGGAAAATCTGAAAATTTTAGTTTTTAACCTGAAAATTTAATTTAAAATGTTTACGAGTTTTGCCTATTTGTGATTTTTTGTTCTATAAAGTTTAATTCAAAATGTGTGAATATAATAATAATTATATAATAATAGTTTGGCGCTGGAGTCCTATAAGAACTTAGGCTGAGCTCTCTCTCAATTTGAGCTGTGCGTGTTATATTTTGTACTCAAAGAGGTGGGATCTACAATTTAATGCCGAATCCGAACAGCGGTGAGAGCTTTTCATAGGCAATGTTTTACTATCGTAGGTTAGCCATTTACTACCAAGAGCCAGCGCGTTATAGAATGTTTTTATGAAAAGATGTTGTTAGCTCCAGTCCAGGCTTGAACCTGGAACCATTCGATACGCAGTCCAACACACTTATCTTGAGCTACCGACTCTAATGTGTTAATATAGTGACTTATAAATGGTTTTTCCTTTTAAATTATTTAACTTAGAAAACTCACGAAAGTATAAGGCTGAAAGGGTAATAAAATCGATTTTGAAAAAAATATATTTGGTGTCTTTTAGTTCAATAACGACGATATAATAATATACATATGTACATTTTGGTTCCGATCTGGACTATATTGTAACTTGCATCATTATTTTAAAGCTTAAGATATATTAATAAAAGTTGCCAGAAAAACATATCGTCTAAGAATGCATCCAAATCTCACACAAAATATTCTTTGTTTGTATGTCTTCAAAGTTAGATAATTTGGTTAACCATAGAACATGGCCAATTGGTATATACAGTGTGTGACAATACTAAAACAATTTGTTGAACATTTTTGATGTAAATAAAAATTAGATATTTCTTAAAGTTAGCAAAAGACAGCATTATTTGGATATTTTAAAATAGAAAATCTTTCTATTCTCAAAGATTCCTAAACTTTATTTAAAACGCTTAAAGAGAGCACGAAAAGGGCGAGGGAAGTTTGTTTTATTTTATCACACACTGTATATATAAATTAAGGAGTAACGTAACTTTAAGAGTATTATTTATACGTTACCCTTAACAGAATATAAATTTCTCTTCAGATATTTCGATTCATATAATTAGAATTCCATAATTAATGTAAAATCAAGTAGTTGACTATTTGGAATTATTCGGATTGACATTTAACTGTCGCACGCGCTGATTTTTTAAAAATATTAAACAAAAAAAACTTAAACTTGAAGCCCATTTAACAAATCAAAATATTATAAAATGTTTGAACCGAAATGTTCAAATTAGAGATGGGCGCGTGTCTGTTTTTGATGGCACGGACACGAACGGGCACGCCGATAGGTGACACGCACGAGCACGAGCCCGCCGAGTAAAATTACAGGCACGCACGAGAAGCACGATAAAACACGGGGTTTTAAAAGACACGAAGAAACACGGAAAAACCACACAAAATACGGAAAAACACGACAAATCACGGAAAAACATGAAAAAGCAAGCAAAACGTGAAAAATAATACCGGAACCGTTTAGATTTTTGGAACCAGAATCGTTATTAAAAATGTGTTGAACGGGAACTGGAATCGAAACATATATATTTATTTCTGGTTGGAATCGGTACCACCATTTTAAAAATATCTGAACCAGAACCGGAACAGATATTATAGTCCCTGTCAGGGAACGCAAAGAACCGGAATCGAAACCACAATTTAAAAAATCTTCGAACCCGAACCGGAACCGATATTCCAATAGGTTTTAGTCCCTGTAATAATTCAAAAATTAAGTTTGATACTGTTTTATTCTATTAAATCTATAAGTAAAACAAAAAAAACAGATTTTTAAGAAAAGATATCACAAAATTTTTATTTTCTGAAGCTGGAAGGGTTTTTTTAAATTGGCGTTGAAACTATGAAAAAAAAATCTTTAATGGGCGCGTGCCTGATTTTGGAAGCACGGACACGCACGGGTTCGACAGCAACTAGCACGCACGGAGATTTGCACGCACGAACTCAGATTTTCGGGCGTGACACGAAAAAAGCACAGCACGCGCCCATTTCTAGTTCAGATTAATGATTTTTTAAACGAATTATTGAAATTTTAAATATAGTTAATGATTTTTACTTCTACAACGACGATACATTGAATTTTCAATACTGAAATTGTTCAATTAATAAGCTATTCCTCCTTTCATTATTAAAATTTTGTAATGTGGAACAAATTTAATTCGATTTTTGGAAATTTTAGAATTTCGATTAGAAGTGAATTTGAGAACATAACCGATTGAATCGTCATCAATTCGTTAAAGTAAAATCTGAACGTATTCAAAATTTTAATATCGATTAAAAGTGAAGTTCAAGATATTAACGTATTTTATAGAAAATATTTTTTTGCACACATGAAAAAAATCGACATGTACGTGAAACTAAAAAAAGTTTTGAGAAAAAGGATTTTATGTTATTATATATTTTTATTTGCTTTTGAAATGCAAGTTCATAACGTATTTTTATATTAAAAAATTTCTAATTTTTTATGGTACATTTGAAATTGATTTTTTCACACAATTGCTCAGAGTCTGAGCCTCAGACTTATACTTAGTTTTACGTATATTTTGTTTTTTTTTTATTCGTTTAAATTTTGGTAGCAACATCATATAATTTAGTACAGATTATCTACATTATAGACGGTCGATTTGAATATTTTATAAAGTCGATGTAATAGAAATACTAACACTATAAATTTGCGAAAACCGCTCTATAACATTGTTTTGAGTATTCGAAAACTTCAATTATCGTAAATCAATGAAAAACATATTTCTCTTCTTAAAAAATATTTTTACTTTGAAACAATTTTACAACATATTCTATGTTTATATTGCAGCTTCGAACCATCAACGTACATAAACCAAAACGGCGTAGCAACAACAACAACAACAACATTACAATCCATAATCACAAAAACAATAATAATAACAACAACAACAAAAACAAGCCTATTATCGTCATCAGCTGTTGCTGCCAACAAACCTAAGCCGTTGCTGCCGCCGCTGTAGCTGTCGCCGTCGCTGTTGAAAACACATACGGCAATTGCTGCTGCTCCCATTTTTGTAACACTTGAATTCGGTTGCTACTGCAACTCGTTTGTCACGTCGCGTATGTCGCACGCGCTGATTTTTTAAAAATTATTAAACAAAAAACAAAATAAAAAAAACTTAAACTTGAAGCCACATCGAAAGTGGGAGCAATAACTAAAAAGGAAAAAATAACTGAAAAATCATATAGAAAATAAAACAAACGTAAAAAGCCAAAAGAACTGCAACATTGTAACTGAAACGTTTGCCACGTCCAGCCGAAAAATACCTACAACAGCAGCGCGCTGTCGCTGCGGATTCGAACCTTCATGTCACTGCTGCTAAAGCCAACTGCTTAGTGCGTTTTTCCTTTTATTGCTGCCGTACCCTGAGCATTTGCTGCTGTTGCTGCTGCTAAGGTTGAGGTAGTTGAAACAAAACGCATTTTTTTTAAGTTAACAAAAAAAAAAAACAGAAATATAGAAACATACAAAAAAAAAGAAACAACCCAACAAGTGGCCAACAACAACAACTACAAGTCGTTTTTATTATTTTTTGGTAAGTGTACAAAAAATCGCTTTATTTGTTTATATAGTGTTTTGATTTCTAGGTTAAAACTGTAAAAATTACAGTTTTTCTTTATTTTTTAACTGCTTCTTGGCAGCTACAATGTTTTTTTTAGCTGTTTGGTTGCTTGAAACTTTACGGTGTTTTTGGTTACTTTTGGGGTTTTGTCGTTTATTCTTTTATACGCTCACAAAACATGTCATTGTTTATTTCGGTTGATTGCAGTCAACCTTTTTATATATTTTTTTTTCACTCTTCAATCACTTCTTCTTTTTCTTGGTATTCTATGTCTATCATTCAGGGTTTTCTGCTCTGAGCAGCTGATTCATTATAAAGTTTTGTTTGTACCTATTTTATTTATGAAATAATTTTGCATAAATTACGTTGAGATATTGTGGGTGCGTGTTTTCAATGGACAGTGCTATCAAACAATTTATTTTATATAATATTTTACTTTTTTTTACCAAAATATGTTATATAAAAAAAACATGAAATACATACCAAAAAAATGATGAAGAGCACAAGTGTGGACATTAATTTTATTAATTTTACTAAAATTGTGTTCGTTTCACATAGCACGTTTTGGAAATGTAACAAGTCTTAACTGTTTTATGAATATTGCAAACAGAACGCGTAGTACATGATTTAAAAAAATTAAAATGCCATTTGAAAGATTTATATTTTTTCATCACTGCATGCCAATTTTTCGATTATATATAGAACGATTGTTTTAAACACTTGAAAATTTCAATGTGTAGTTGCTGAGTTTTAACTCAACAAAAATATCGTCGTCGTTCAGTGAAAAGTCGTTAAATCCATTTTTCGAAAATATCGAGATAAGTATGCCACTATAATTATTACGAACTCATCTTTACGTTGGAAAGGTCCTCGGAGTCCTACATCTTACCAAACCGAAGATATTAAAAATGAAAAAATCACAAACTCCAAATATTTAAAAATTCAGTAGCTCGTTTCTGTAACATATTCGACAAATTGTCGATTTCTGTGATGTCACGTCGTTTCGTTCCATTATTGTCGATTGTGCGATATTTTCTGTTTATGTACGAAGTATCGTTTAAAAACGGTCTGATTTGAAACTGGCACAAAAATCGAAAAGAAACTTGTGAAATTTGAACAATTGACATCTGTTTTTTCAGTTATTTACAAAATATTTAAAGCAATTTTTATAAAAATTATGTATAAAACAATACGCAATTGAATTCGTATTCAATATGTTGCGTTTTAAGTGGCGTTGGTTAAGGGATTCGGCGGGCCCATTTCTTATTTCCAATTCGCGATTTATGAAGTTATTTTGGCTCACCAAAGATGATGCATATTACCTATTGTAAAAGTCTCGTCATATACGGAAACGAGTGTAAGTTGCACCTCCCATGGCATTCAATTCACTTGCAACTGTCTCCCAAACAACACAGTGTTCTTTTCTAGTATATTTGGACGTGAATTGTCCCTTGCCCACATGTCTGTGTTTGCTGCATCAGCATTTTAAGTCATATCTCTGCGCTTTAGTTTATGAAAATTCAAAAAATAATGTATTTTCCAACCAAATATTAATCATTTTTAAAGTCGAGAGGCTTCTCACCAAGTCAAAAGCTAGTGAGAAATACAATCGTTTCAAAACGATTCGATTTATTTGTAGAAACAGTGATGTGTGTAAATTCCTACCAAAGTGAAATTCGAACATTTCAAAATAAAACGATTCAAACGTTCAATATTTTACAGAAACATTTAAAATGAAAATGACGTCATTATGACGTCAAATCGACAATAGTAGTCGACAACTGCGATCGAAAGTCCACAATTAGCCCTTATAAAGGGGCCGATCAACTGTATTTTTAACTTGAACTATAGAAGAAGATCTACATGGACATTCCTTATCAAAAAATACTATAATATTACCATAATCGCGGCGTAAAAATCATTCTAATTTATCAAGGTCTTAGTGATTTTTCACTGAACGGCAATCGTCGAAGTATGAATAAAACCTAGCTGAGTCCACAAAAATGGTCTGATTTCAACGATTTTTGAATTAAATGATAGATATTATGCAGTTCCTTCATCTCTAATTTACACTGAAATCAGATACAATTATTTGGATAATTTGGAGCACTGTAACTGTTTATATGGGACTTAGTGATCGGCAATCGTCGAAATCTAAAAAAAACGGTGCCGAGTCCATACAAATTGTCGGATTTCAACGATTTTTGGATTAAATGATAGATATAATGCAGTTCTTTCATCACCAATTCAAAAAAAAAAATTTTGGATAATCTGGAGCACTGTTAGAGTTTATATGGGACTTAGTGATTTTTCACTGAACGATAAAAAAAGAAGCCAATAACAGTCATGTGTTTTGTACAAACTTTTTTTTTGCATTTTGTAGCGGAATGTGTTGTCTATACTACATGTTTAGCACTATTTGAATAAAAAATATTCTGATTTTTTACGGTAATTTATATCTTTAAAAGCATTTATCTCAATATTCAATTTTTTGCACTTAGTGACTTTTCACTGAACGACCACGATATGGTAAATTAAATGCTATTTATTATTTTCACCAAAATTACATTCATAACATTTCAGTAATTACGTTGTATAAGCACGAAAATGCGTCGTAATAATGTTACAAATGCAAATATTTTTCTAAACAAAAAGAAACTATGATTGCAATAGCCATTTGTCCAATGAAATTAGAGTATTAAAATCAGCTGTTTTTATGATTGAAACACTTGAAGATATTTGTAAGTGAAAATACAGATTCTACATCTTATTGAATAGAATCTGTATTTCGTTGTAAATTTTATTAATTCGCACTAGTATTTTTAAATAAAATACATTTTAAATTTTTAATTATATTTCAGTAACTACCATTGCTATTTACTCAAGAATACAAATATTCTAAACGATTATTTTAAGTTTTTTTTTAAAATGAATACGAAATAGTTTGATTATAAATTAAATTGAAGATCGTTCATGTTATAGCTTCATGCTCGAATAGATTGTTAAATATCATGCGACATTTATTAAGATATTTTGCATATCAACATTTTGAAGTATTTCTAATTTTACATCAAAGCTATTTTTCTATGAGAATTTCACAAGAATTGAATATAATTTGTGGTTTTACGTGGCTTTATATTAGAATTTCAATTAATTTATTGTTGATCTGAAACTTTTCTACGTAATTTTATGTAATGGCCTTGGGAAAATTTACAAATTTCATAGAATAAATAATAATTGATTTCGATTGTTATGCATTATTTCTGAAAATGTGAAATATTTTATATTATACAAATTGCATAAGACAAACATAATGTGTGTGCTAATGAAATCCGGCAGCTGTCTATAGTTCTGATGTTTGCGTAACTAAAATTCATGCTAAACTAAAGAAATTAAAATACATTGCTGCCATTTGAAGTAGACCACACTTCAATACATACTGACATTAGTCAATGTCAGTATAAAACACATTTCTTACTGATAAAGGTTTTCTTTTAAATTGCAACTTTATACTATACTATACAATTTCTTAAATTGCAAATGTTGCGGCAGTTAAAAATTAATCGGAAAATGTGTATTTGTCTGACATTGAAATGCATAAGGAATTTATATAGTATATTTCAATGTGAATTTGACATTATTATTTTAAATATAAGTACAACAAATTACTATGTTTCATGCGTAAAACGTATTAAGTGACGAGACAAAATGTCTGTCATTTGAACGAAACAATTCGGATATATTTCAGGTAAACACACAGATAAAAAGAAGTTTATAGATAGCCTACATCTGATTATATATTGTAGTGGAATTTTATAGGTAGATTCCCGAAATATTTGTGAAACTTAGAGAAAATAGAAAGCTTTTCATAAAAACAACTATTTCGGTTGCTCAAAATCTTTCGATAAAATCTTTCTAAACTGTTTTGAGATCGAAGACAAAATTTCTGTCTTTATTTTGGAGTATTTTGGGCATATGTTTTTTTTTTATTTGTTTTTTTTTTTTTTTTTGAATATCTACTAAGATCCACAGCACTCAGACAGACTATGTCCATTGTACTGTGAAATCTATTCCCTACAATTTTGTGGTTAATATCACCACGAGCGCCCATGCCCAAGCCGGAATTCGAATCCGAGACCTTCAGAATGCAAGTCCAGCGCGCTACCTCTGGACTGCTGGGCATATGTAGTGTCGCACAGTGCGGCAGGGAGTACCAACAGTTGGCGAAAACTTCAAATTGTGTTATTTTTAAGAAATTAAGTATGAGGATTGTCTATTATTGCATGAAAATTTAATAATCCAAATTTATATGTTGATTTTAAGAGTGGGTGTGGTACCTCCCATACAACTGAAATGATTAAATTAATATATGCTGGGAATTAGGGGAGCTACAGTGATGCAACTATAATGTTTTTCATTAATATAATGCAGTTCTCAAATTTTCATCTTGATTGGACAAAAATGTTAAAAATGACATATATTGGAAATTAATAAAGCTACAGTGATGGAACTTTATAATATATAGTTTTTTTGTTGATATAATTTACCTGTCCAAATTTCATCTTTATTGGACAAGTGGTCGTGGTACCTCCCATACAACCAAAAACTGTTGAAATTGTTAATATTAGTATAAATAGTCGGTCGCTGAAATGTGAATAACTACAAAAAGGCAAAAAAAGGCAACATTTTCATTAGTGTTTTGAAAAATATAATATGTGTACTAAGTAACAATGTAATCAGTTTTGCCGGAGCGTGGCCGGAACGTTTTTGTTTTTATCTTTGTAAAAAAAAATAATTAAAAAAAAAAAACAAGTGGATTTACTCCAGCATTTTTTCGTTCTAATTTATGAACATTTTCTTAAACAATTACATTGCAAAAACATCATAAATATCAGATGTAGTTTTTAAAATAAACGGTTAAAAAAATTGATCACAAATTCGACAATATTTTTTTGCAATTCTTGCGAAAAATTGTCTGTGTTTAAGAGAGTATGGAGAAAATTTGGATGCATATGATAAATTTAGGCAATTTAATTTACTACCTATACAATGAAAAATAGTGTCAATTTTTCAGGTTTTCACCAACTTTAGGTACTAACTGTGCGTCTGTAGCTCAGTGGTTTAGCCGTTCGGATTCGGCATTAAACTGTAAGTCCCATCACTTTCAGTAGAAATATAACACGCACAGCTCGAAGTGGTGAGAGAGCTCGGCCTAAGTTTTTATGGAACTGTAGCGTCAAACTATTATTATTACTATTATTTTGGGCATATTTCAGTCAAAAACACAGATAAATGGTAGTTTGTAGGAAGCGTATAGCAATTTTGTAGATTTTTAAAAAAGATTTCTGGCATAAATGAAAAAGTGCAGAAAATAGATATCTTTTGATATAAACTTCGCAGTTGTCTGTCGAATAAAATATTTCTAAACTGCCATGAGTCTGCCAAAAATGTTGTCTTGCGATCCTTGCTCAATTTGTATCTTTATTCTGGAATATTTCCGGAAATCACACCGATAAATGGAAGTTTATGGAAATCATATGGCATTGTATCAAATTTGTTTAGTATTGCTCAAAATCTTTAGAAGAAATTGTTTCAAAACTACCTTGACCCTGCCAAAATGTGTATCTAGAGAGTATAAACAGAATTTAATGCATATTTAAAATCAAAACCGAATTTGTTTTAAAGAATTTATAAATGTTTTCTCGGTTAACGTAATGCTTTCTACTTAAGCTGCAGATTAATGATATCAGCTATGAAATAAATACAATTATATGCTGCTTTATATAAGCCATTTAAATGTGTTTCTTAATTTAAGGTGAAAAGTATCGTAAATAAAATGTGTATGGCTCATCTGAAAATAACTTGAACTTGGGATGATTGATTTGATGGTTGAGTCAACGAATTTCTTGCAAACAAATAAATACGTCGTCACACACAGCAAATCCTGTTCCGCACATTTACAATTACAATAATTTGTAAGATAAATAGGAAAGTTCAATTTTTAATCCACTTGTTTATTTACAAAGTGGTCTTTAGTTTGGTATAGTTTGGTTGTTCGTTCGTTTGTTTGTTTGTTTGTTTGTTTTGATATTGATTTTGTTTTGCATTTTATTCTGTTTTGATATCGCATCGATGTCGATGTCTGTCGCCGCCTGACAGCAAATATAGAATAATCTACGCGCGCGGATTATGATAGACAGACGGTCGAACAGACGGACGAACAGATGGGTATTTGTCTGAGTGTGTGTGTGTGTGCGTGTGTGAGCGTACACATGTTATCAGCTCTCTGAAGTGTTCTTTTGTGTGTCATGGCAAGCGGGAGGGCGGTTGCATGATGTGCTGCATGTGAGCTGCAGTCGACGATCACAGTTTACATTTAGTGCTATTAAAGACATTAGCAACTCACGCGTCGTCTAACGTAAAAACAGCTCAACTTAATCAACCGATTGCAGCTGTGGCTCATTGTAATACTCTTTAACAACACATTGTACTTTTTTCATACTAATTTTCTATATTACTTTTTGTTCTGTTGTTATAATATACAAGTTTTTCGTTGTTTCTATGGTGCATTGAGTGATTTGCGGTTTTTGCTCTTCATTATTAGAATTTTTTGCTTTTGTTTTTTTTTAATTTTTTTTTTTTTATTAATTTTATAATTAAAAGTAAAAAATATTTAAAAATGAAAATATAAAAGTATACAATTATAAGGGATCAACAATATAAAAGTTAAACAGTATAAAATAATAAATATAAAATAAAAAAATGTATATAATGCCCGATTTACATTGTATCTTCCTCCTAGGGGTGCAGTTTTTCAAAAAAATACTATTTTTATATGCAAAGTTTAAAAAATGCAACCCTAGGAGATACAGTGAGACTCACAGAAGATACAATGTAAATCGGGCATAAGAAATTTATATTTTAATAAAGAAAAAAATGATGAATAGAAAAAATATAAAAATATAAAACAAAAAAAATATATAAAAAAAATATATAAAAAATATATAAAAAAATATATAAAAAATATATAAAAAATATATAAAAAATATATAAAAAATATATAAAAAATATATAAAAATATATAAAAAATATATAAAAAATATATATAAAAGAAAAAAATATATAAAAGAAAAAAATATATAAAAGAAAAAAATATATAAAAGAAAAAATATATAAAAGAAAAAAGAATATATATAAAAGAAAAAAATATATGTAAAACAAAAAATAAAATTAGTTTAATAAAATACACCTTGTTTTTAGACAAAGAATATCGTGTAAAAAAAGACACTGTACTGGAAAAATATTAGATTGATTCAACAACCCATGTAGGAAAAAACGATCGTCTCAATGTTGACCCAGACTTGCCCCAATACTATTCAACTCAGGGCCATATACGAAAGCAAGAGTTGGCCCATGTCTGGTCAAACCTTGGAATGATTACTAGGGCGCAATACTGGGATCAAGGTTTGGCCCAATACCAGGGGCCAATTTACGGCAGTCGTTATCGAGTAAAAGCGTTCGAAATTCTTGCGTTTGAAATTACGGCACTCGTTATCGAACATAAAATCAAAAATATTGGGATGATGGCATTCGATAACGAGTAAACGTTCGAATGAACTCTAACGTAGTTCTACTCGATACATACACTGCCATCGAAAACATTTTAACTTTAAACTTTTTCAAAAGAAACCGTGTTGAATACAACATTTTTAATTAATTATAGTCTTTTAATGTTTATTACATATATGTATACTAAATGTACATTCCAATATGCGCCCAAAGAAGGACATGTCGCAAAAACTTAGGGCACAACCTTTTAAAAATATAATGCATCGCGAATTCGAAAGGTATATTTGTGTAAATTTGTTATTTGTATTTTGCACTATATTGTTATTTGTACTATATAAAAAAGAAACACACTAGTTGGAGGTCCTCTGCGGTAAAATTGTTGACTGCTACCGAAGAGAACTTCTCGCGGTTACCGAAAAACCGAAATAGATGGCCAAAATAGATGGCGAAATAGACTGACTTTCCGTTTAATCATTTTGTATTGCTGTAAATTAAATAGAAAGTGGCTTTTGCGCGGCGAACATGACAAACAAAATTTAAATTTTTTTATCTTGAATTAATTTTGATGACTTTTGACAAGTATTCCATTATAATTTTTAAAAAAGTAAAGAAACATCTATTATGCTTTCCCAAAATTTCGATTCGTAACGTATCGAGTGCCGTGATCCAGTCACTCGTTCGATCACGGAATTTTATTCGATACGATTGCTTACTCGATAACGACAGCCGCGATTCGGCCCCAGAAAACAAAATTGAACCAATATTGTTCATTTCAATTGAATGTCAAAAATGCAAAAAAAAAAAAATTACTTTTCTTCCATTCTAATATTTTATTTTATTCGTTTTATTTATTTCATACAATTTCCAATCCAATTTTATATAATTTAAAAAATTTTGTCTTCACAAGCTGCGGAATCGATCTCCTGACTTCGACCTTAAAGTCCGCTGCTCTCCCCGTTAGGCTACGCAACTAACTTGTACTGTCTGAGATTTTTGCTTCAAAAACAAAATTTATGAAATATTTTTTCTAATTTGACAATTTTTTTCTGATGTCACAGACATTTTCAAATTATAAAGTTTATAATTTTGAAAAAATACTCTGAAACAAGTGAGCTTGATAGCGTAACGGATAGAGCTCCGGATCCAGTCTCAATCAGAATTTTTTTATTATTTTTTTTTAAATATACAAATATATTTTTTTAATTGAAGTATGATTTGACCGTTGGTCTTGGCTAAATGTCCATTCACTTAGACATATTAAATGAGTCTTGGGGTGACTTATGGAAAAATACCAGTTATCCAAGACTTGGTAACCCAATCATGGTAGATACTTGGGTAAAGACTAATCAGCCATGCCTTGCTTGGCTAATGTTGGCTATGTCTTTTGTCCATTGTCAAGCCTGGCGTTTCCTACATGGGAACCCCTAAAAACGTACGAAAATTAATAATTTTATTCTCGTCCAATTTATTTCACATATCATTTTATACACCAATCGTCAAAAAAATCGAATTTATTAAAATAAAAAATATATTTTTGACGATTGGTGTACAAAAAGCACAAAAAATAGACGTTGATTTCAACGATAACATCCTCGTTTTATTAAAATCTCGTACCGCCGAGCAATTGCTTTATATGTTTTACTGAATAGGTGGAAAATCGTCAAAAGACACTGCTTTATATGATGCAATAGTATAGGACTTTAACCCACTAAAAACCTATTCTTCCAACCCTCAAGTAGTCACATGGGTCTAAATATGGAGAATATCCTGGATGAGGGAGCATCCCCAAAAATGTGTCGTCATTACTTTGTGGGCGGACAGACCCATCTGGCTTTCGTCGATTTTTGATTAGTCTGGAGACGTCCTCTGTTTTGAATGTAGCTAGATCTCTGATGTGTTGTGATGAATCTTGGTTGCGATGAAATATTACCAAACACTTTTTTGAAGTTGTCACACGATTGCGTTTGTTGTCAATTGTGAGAAAACCAAGCACCCAACTTGCGGATAGCCCCGCAAAACGAAATGACTGATCCATGTGATAAGCCTCTTCAAATTCGCGCACTTTCACACGGCGATCGACCAATATCATACCGTGGATTTTAATTACCATTTCACCTCAATTGTGCGACCAGTTCGTCGTCACTTGCGCTGGTTCGACTGCACCAAATTAAAGTAAACCAGTGGTGGCGAATCCCCAAAATACTTTTCAAGCTTTTGTTTGGCTTGCGTGATGCTTTGCAAAAAATAGTGTTTAATAAGATCACAAAATTCCTCTTTTTTCAATTTTTACGAATATGCTCGGATGCGTCTCTTTTAAATGGCTATCACAACATAAAGATCGTCTGAAAATTGGTGTTCCTTTGACAGACTTCTTGACACAGATAGATTTGTCTTAAAATAGGGGTGCTCTCCTATGACGGATACTTCTTGAACGCAAAAGGTTTGATGATGTGGCAAGGACATCTGTGTTAATTTTCATGGACTTATTGACCAAAACACGTACCATATTTTTAAAGTTATTTATCTTAAAGTTAATTTATTATTTAATAAAACAAAAATATTCCACTAAAATAACGATTATATTTTGAAATTACAGATTGTAGATACTCGGCATATTCAAAAGGAAACAACGTATAAAAACTCTTCTCGCTTGTTCCAAACAAGGTTAGTATTTGAAAAGAAAACACCCGCTGACTAATTTAATTACATTTTATCTACTTTACAATTTTAGACTTAATTTACATAGAAACACTAACCAACATCACTACCACCACCGTCGCCGTCGTCGCCAACAAACAGCAACAAAAAACACAGCATACAATGGAGTTACGTGTTGGCAACAAATACCGTCTCGGCCGGAAAATCGGCTCGGGCTCATTCGGTGACATCTACCTGGGCACCACCATCAACACAGGCGAGGAGGTTGCCATCAAACTCGAATGCATACGCACCAAACATCCTCAGCTACACATTGAATCGAAATTCTACAAAATCATGCAGGGCGGCATCGGCATACCGCGCATCATTTGGTGTGGTTCCGAGGGCGACTACAATGTTATGGTCATGGAGCTGCTCGGCCCATCGCTGGAGGATCTTTTCAATTTTTGTTCGCGTCGCTTTTCGCTGAAAACTGTGCTACTGCTGGCAGATCAAATGATATCGCGCATTGATTATATACACTCGCGTGATTTTATACATCGAGACATAAAGCCGGACAACTTTCTGATGGGCCTGGGCAAGAAGGGCAACCTTGTTTATATTATTGATTTTGGTCTGGCGAAGAAGTTTCGCGACACACGCTCGCTCAAGCACATACCGTATCGGGAAAACAAGAATCTGACGGGCACCGCACGCTATGCATCCATTAACACGCATTTAGGCATCGAGCAGTCGCGACGCGACGATCTCGAGTCACTGGGCTATGTGCTCATGTACTTTAATCTGGGTGCCTTGCCGTGGCAGGGACTGAAGGCCGCCAACAAACGACAGAAATACGAACGTATTTCGGAGAAGAAACTCTCGACGACGATCATGTCGCTGTGCAAAGGTTTCCCCAGTGAATTTGTCAACTATTTGAACTTTTGCCGTCAGATGCATTTCGAGCAGCGACCCGACTATTGTTACTTGCGAAAACTGTTCCGCAATCTATTTCATCGGTTGGGCTTCACGTACGACTATGTGTTTGATTGGAATCTGCTGAAGTTTGGCGGGCCACGCAATCCGCAGGCGATACAGCAGCAACAGCAGGAGGCGGGCGGCGATGCAGCGCAAGGCGAGGCCTCCAATTCGCAGCAGCAACAGCAGCAACAAAATCAAAAACAATTGAGCGGTGCCGGTGGCATGGCGACCGTAAGTGTTGCGGCGCAATTGATGGGCAGCGGCGGCACTCATACGTTGGCGAGTAGCGGCGCACTTTTAATGGCCGGCGGTGTCGGCGGCAACAAACAGTTGGCGGTGGGCGGTGTTAATGATGTTGGTGGCCTCGGTGGCGGTGGCGGCGGCATGACAATTGATGACTCGATGGCGGCAGCTACGAATTCATCGCGTCCGCCCTACGATACGCCGGAGCGACGTCCATCGATTCGCATGCGTGCCGGCGGCAGTGTGCAACAGCCCAGCGTTAACGATGTGCGAAACGCTAAATAATATTATATTGTTTAAATGGCACTAAAATAACAAGAAAACACTTAGTTTATAGTAGGTCTCTGTAGTCTTAGCAATTGAATTATTATTCATTAATTAATTAACTAACTAATTTTGCGTTGCCGCGTTGCGTTCGTCATTTTGTCGCCAGCTGATTGATAGATGGTACGATACGACAAAGCGGTTCAAATAACAAAACTTGATACAACAACCACAAAAAAAAATTGATAAATCGTTAGAAAAGAACAACAAAAACAAACTCCTACAGTTAGTTGGTGTTGCAAAATCAAACACACACTATATACTATATTATATATATAAATATTATAAATATAAACTTTAGTTTTTAGTTTATACTTAAATTGCAACCACTTGCAACCAACCACTCGTCGATGCGCGCATGCGCATGTACACACTGAACAGAACAATTCGGTGCAACCAACCAACAACTAGAAAAACCCCAAATTTAAATGAAAAATCTACAAAAATATGAAATATTTGCAAAACTTAGAAAACGTAGCTGTTGGCTGGCTGCATCGCATCTCTACTACGTACGTTTTGCATGCGCTGCGCACTGCAGAATTATTTGTAAAAATTCATAGAATGTTAAATGAATTTGCATTAGAAATATATAATATATTTATGAATTATTTTTTTTTTAAGTTTAACTAATTTTAACTCGATTTAATAATGCTGTTTTTTTTTTCTTCTTGCTGCTTTTGGAATTGAAATTATTTGTTTTTCATCTCGCCTTTTAGTGATAATTTGAAATTATTAACGCGAACCCACAAGCAACACATTGTCATGCGTGCATAAACCTAATTATATTAATATTAAAACAAACAAACAAAAATACAAATTTAAGTTTATTGAATGAAATGTAAAGAATTTGCAATATTGTTTTCTTTTTCTTCAACTAGGCTTTTTGTTCTTTGAAGCAAGCCAACAAATTTATATAAATGTGGCATTAAAAAAAGCGTTAATGGGAAGACAAATTTCTACACATAGTTTTTCGCTCAACGAAATAATATAAAATTTATTTTGTTTGAAAGAAAAAATTGTTGTCATTTTTTCTCAATAGCGCTCAAATTAACGCCTGATTTTTGTTGTTTTTATTTAAAAAAAAGCTTTAAAATCTACAAAACAAACACAAAAAATAATACAAACTCACATAAGTACTGTGCATTTTATATTGATTATTGTTTTACTTTTTTTTTGTATATTTTCGCTGTTTTTCTTAATTTTTTTTGTTTACTTACATCTATTCTATATATAAATATATATATTTTACAAGCACTCATAACAAACTAACTGAACATTTAACAACTAGTTTAAACGCTAAACTAAACAACCACAAATATAAATAATAAATAATTAAACATGAATTAAAAGAAAACCAACTAGCAACTAATATTTTCATTCTAACAATTGTATAAATAAAATAAAATATAAATAATAAAAAAAAACAAACAAAAAACCTTAAGAAAAGAACTCAACTGAACAAAAAAATGAAAAAAAAAGAATAATAAAGAAAACCGAAACATAATTAATGCAAAAACAAAGGACAGCGATGCGTCCCTCATTTAGTTTAAGTATTTAGTACTTTTTTCGTATAAACAACATTTAGCATTAATAATACTATATATATAATTAACAAAATTAAATAATAATAATAATGAAACACAAACAAATAATGCTGTTGAAATAAACAAAACAAACAACAAACAAAATACAAATAAAACTTATTTTTATTGAAATCTTTTCTTTTTTTATTAATTATTTGTTTTTGAATTATTGCAAATAACATTTATTGTAAGCTTATCATAAGCATCTTAAAGTAATGACAAAACTTTTATACATTATTAATCAATATTTTTGTGTTGTTTTAAACATGCATTTGTTTGCGGTTTTTGATATGCAATATTTATGAAGCTATTTTTATTACACACAGAAAAAAATAACATAAAATGCCCTTAAAAATTGATCAATGGCACAGTTATTGCTTTAATAGTATACAAAAAATAAATATTTTCAATGGATGCTATTTATCGTTTAAAATAATAATTTGTCTTATTGACTAATTTTAATAGTAAAGAAAAACGATTAATTATATGGTATATTTTTCTGAGTGTACATAAATTAAAACTGTTTACGATATGATTAATTCATTTGTTTTTTTGTGCATTTGCTCTATTCTACAAGAAATACGAAATTGACTTTAATTATAATTTTTAACGATTCGCATGTATTAAGTCTTCATATTTCAAGCTGTAGTAGTAAAACTAACGAAATACAATGTTAAATTGTAGTTTTTAAAAAACATTTCTCTGAGAGTGTATCATCGATGCCATAAAATTTGGTGTTATTTCAAAGAATTCTTAATTCGACTTGCCGGAAATAAATATTTTCATGAATAGTTTCAACATGTTGTACTGGAAAAAACCTAATGTCCATACAAAACGTATTTAAAATTCATGGGAATATTTATTTGCTGAATTATGTGAACATTTTGTATTTGAAAATACTTTATTTCCATATAAAAAATTTTAAAATTCGTGGGAATATTTATTTGCTGAATTCCATGAACTGGAAAATACATTATTTCCATAGAAAACATTTTCAAAATTCATGAATATATTTAATTCCTGAATTCTATGAATAATGCGTGCATTTTGTACTATTTCGAGTTTTTTTGTAAATGAAAACTTCAATAAAATTGTATTATCTAAATTCGTAAACTTCAATAATGTGGTTTTTAGAAATAAATGATATAGGAATAAACAGTTTTTGTATTTTTGAGCAATAGAAATATTAAATATTTGTAAATATACAAAATTTCCAACAATGTTCCATCGTTTTGTAGAATAAAATTCGGCATGTGCTGTCTTTTTTTTAAGTTTTAATAGTTTTCATTAAGAAGTTCAATTATAAAATTTATGTTTTATCAATCAGCACTACAATGAATAATTTTTAACCTGGTATTTTTCACTCGGAATACAATTTTTGTATGAACACAAATTTTATTTCATGCTAGTTAGTGCTGTTGTCTTTGTAGAAATAAAACATAACGAATGCTATTCTACAATGTTTGAATTATATTTTTGAACGATATCTCCAAAAGGGTATACACCAAAACTTACGAATGATATTTACTACCACACCCTTATTTCGTAAAGTAGATACGGAAGTGAAATGAATACCCTTAATAAGACTTTCACAATGCAGTTGTTGAGTTTTACTTCTACAGCGACGACATATTAATAAACAGTTTTAATTTATGAGTTTAAGCATATTCAACATTCGTAAATTTACGAAATCAAATTTATTGCGTAATCTTCTATAATAACGGTCGACATGCATAGTTCTTTTTCAAGTTTATTTTCAAATTTATTTTATACAATTTTCTAATTATACTTTTTGCCTTACTTTATAGTTTAAGTTTTAGTTTTTGCTATTAACACTTATTACAAAATAGTTTATAGAAATTCTAGCTAAGTAATAAAATACATAAATGCTGCTGCCTGCATGGCGTTTGATAAAATTAAAAAAAGAACTTCAAAAATTAATTTTATTTCTAATCTAAGTAATTAAAAACATAAAACTTAAGTCAAATAATGTCCCATAAATACATATTAAAACAAACAAAAATTAATTAAAGTGATATATCATTTGTGTAAATGTATGCGTTTTATTTCATGAAATGTTTCACCTCAAAAAATAAAAATATTTCCCAATAAAAATCCACTTTAGCATTACCTATGAACCCGTGTATTTCAAATTGTTCAAAAAAAAACTAAAACATTTTGAAATGTAAACAAATATAAAACAAAAAGCTCTAAAGCTTTAAAAAAACAGTCTATAGAATTCTAAAAAAAAGTTCCAATTGTATATAACGAAAATTAATGAATATGAAAAATTTAACTTAAATATTAATACAAAATATTAATGTCAAATTGAGGAGCCACCAACAAAACTAAGAATTAAATGAAATTTTGAATTTACAAAATAATTAATAAAATTAGATGTTTACTCGTGCTAAGACGCAGTCACAAAGTTCTAAATGCAGACCGACTTTTGATGAAATAATTGCACTTTGTGAAGATATTAATTATTTAAGTACAATAAATAAATAACTGTATTATATTATATGTATTTAATTCAATAAATATTTGTAGGTTAAAATTATGCATAAAACAAATTTCATCATGCATTCAGAAAACAAAAAATAAAATACGCAAAAAATAAATGAAAATCGAACAAAATAGTTTAATAAAAATAGGAATAAATGCAACAAATTATTTGTTCCACCGTGGATGTGTTATTTAACAGATTTGCTTGTCGGTTCAACATTAAATTCAGCAGTAATCAGTCAGAAATCGCTGAATACGATCGTGTGAAACCGAGTAGATTTGTGCAATTTTCTGCTGTGCAATAATTTATCACATACACACCATACAAAATGCATTTCAAAAAACTAAATACGATTTAAGCAAACAACCAGAAAACAAAATTTAACTGCGCAAAGTGATATGCAATTTATGAAAAATTAATTATTAAATATTTCTGAAACAAAAGTAAAATTATGCAATGTAAAATTTGAAAAAAAGAAAAACAAATACAACGTAATCAAATAAATGGTCGAACAATTAATGGAAAAATGAATAAATGCGATTTTCAAAACAATGTCAAACAAATAATGCATTTTATTTATTTAAATATAAATGACGTAAATAAAATATTTAGATCTGGCAACAAAATTTCGTAGGTACAGCAGTTCAAGACAGTTTGTTTTATGTAACGTTGCCACATATTTTGTTGAGTTGGAAAACACATTATCAATTCATAATTAGAGTTTTAACAGTTCAATGGTAAAGTAACTTGTAACAACATAGGCTGCATTCAGCAAACTCAACAGTTATTCAACTGTTGAGTATTCATTTGCGCAATCTTTGTTGTCGATAACATTCGTAGATATTCAATTATATTTTTACTCAAATATTTATAAGCAAAATGACACTACGGAAAGTAAACTTCGAGTACCACTTTTTGTTTGTGCAAATAAATGCAGCTGTTTCTTCAAAATGTATACAAACGTATATTTAGGGTGTGTGCGAGTTCGACTAAATTGCTGACTAAACTAAATTTTGTAGGTAATGCAGCGTTTACTTTTCAATTTAGCAAATTTTCGAGGAAACTAAATTGATCAAAATTGGAAGACAGCAAACAGACATATTATAATTCATTTATTAGAGACTTTAACAATTACCGGTTACCGAATGGCGGTCGAATAAAAACTCGTACAATTTAGTTTAGTCAGTAATTTAGTCGAACTCGCAAACACCCTTAATTATAAATTCTACAATTTAAAGACCATGTCAAAACATATTACATTTATTTTAAAGAAAATTCATCATAGTTATTAGGAAAATTATTATTAAAAAAAATGTAGGTAATTTTTGCAAAAGGGGGTAGATTTCAGTCAAATGGAGTAGAAACACTGGTGTGAAGCAAAGCGATGTGACTTGAACCACTAAGGTCGGTTTTACAGTGGTAGTTTAACTAGATTTGTGGGTTAAACGTAGTTTAATCTCAGAATTCAGTTTTACAGTGACTTTAAATCGTCATTTGAAATCCGTTTAAACATCTTACGTTGGCCGTTTAAACTACTTTTAAAATCTGAATGTTTTTGACAGATACTATCCACAAGAATGAGAGTTGCACTCTTTTTGAACTGTCCGTCACGCTCTCTGCTTCTTGTTCCCGCTTTGTCTGTCGACATGTCTGTGTTCTGTTTGTTTTCTTGTATTTCAGCATTGTATACATCAAATTTATATCCTCACATGTACTGAAGTTGCTCGATCTTTTGTATATTTCATATATTTTACTAAACTAAAATGTATTTTCAATGTCCTGATTTACTAAATGTTTGCATAAAATTATCAGCTGTTCCAAATGGGAGAAATAATCGATAATTCGTTGACATTTGCCAGTGATGCCATATTTATCCGACTTGACTCAGTTCATTTTAAACTTTCACTGTAAAACAGCTATCAAAGTTAAACGTCGTTTAAATTTAAGAGACATTTAGTTAAACAAAGGTTAAACTAGTTTTAAAGTAGCACTGTAAAACCGGCTTTAAAACATTGAAATCAAGCACGTCGAGTGTGCTCTGAACAACCGACTTCGATAATCGGAATGTAAATTACCGACACTGAATGGTCATAGTTAAAAATCCCACGTTTAGTACGACAGCACTGGACGTAATTTTCTTTTCGTCAAAATTTTATGAGTCACCCGGTTTTCTTTGTTGAATACTTGAAAAAGATTACCCACCCCTTCTTCGTTAAAAAGGTCATCACTTGGAAGACCTTTAAGGTCTAGTGTGTATTTCAAATCAGTTTTAAATAAAAAAAAAATGCTATATTTACCGCTTACTCTGTATTTGACAATGATTTGATATTAACATTATCAAAAATGACAGTGAAAAATTGGGAACAAAAATGCAATATATACCCTTACAAAAAGTCTACGCGCGTCCAAATCTAATAACTATAAGCGTATGGACTATGCTACGAGTAATGGAGGTAAAGCTGCCGTTTTTATTGAGAAGGTATGATTCTTAAATTTAGATTAAAGGTTTTTCAAACATTAACCTTTACTCTATAAATTGAAAAATAGTGAAGATTGATTTCAAAGCATTCTTAAGTGAATATCGAGTGCAATGGCATATTGGTTTGTTTCTTTGAGCGTATAAACTTTATACTTTACTTTACTACATACTTACTTTACTATTTACTATATATACTTTATTGGTGGAGTTATTCTACACATTTTATCAGCATACCATAAAGAAGCATAAAATATAAACAAATCGGAGTTGAATTAAAATTGTCGTAGTTTTCCGCACAGTGTAATTGGTCATAGCTATTAGGACAATTATATAATGACATTTTATTTGGAGAGATAAGAAATTTTTGTCCTAAAATTACAAAAAGAGGGATTTTAGGATATCAAAATATGTGAAAGGGATAAAAAATAGATTTTTAAAAATACAAACCAAATGGCAAATGGAGTAGATTTACTCCCATCGGAGTAGAATGGGAACACTGTCTGTATGTCATCTGTTTTTGATGGATTGAGTGAGTCTGATTTTATCCAATTTTGTTAAATGAAGGATTTTTGCAATTTATTTTGTTATAATTATTGACAAAATAATTCAAGAAAACGAACGAAAATATACAATAAGTACATATAATTGCATATTGCGAAAACATAAGCAAAAAACTTTAGTGCAAAAACAATGGGCGCAAAACACTCGTCAGAGCCACGTTCCGTATCCATGGAGAATCCAAACCCAGGAGTCATTGATGTATCGGACGATGTGGTGCAGCGTCTGAAGATGGGCATCACTAAGCAAGGTACAAATGTGTAGCACATATAAAACTAACCTTTGGGATTATCTTTTGTTAGGGACAAAACCCCCAAACTATCAAATTATGTCTGTCAAATTATAGACTGATTATGCAATAGAACTGAAAAATGCAAAAAATTGCAAATATTCAATATTATTAAAGATTAAATTAAATGTGACAATGTAGCGCAAGAAATTGTGTAGACAGACCGATTAACGGTTAAGTTTTTTATTTCCCTATAATTTGTCAAATAAACAAATAAACAAACAAACAAATTGTATAAAGACATTTCTTTTTAGCTAAGGAAAACGCTACCGCTTCCTCCAAAGATGCGCCCTCTAAGGAGAAGGACAGCCGTGCGCCACCGCCACCTAAAGCAGCGCCAACTGCACCAAAGGCGGTCCCACCTACACCACGTGCTCCCACAATAGTCTATCAGAATCCCGCACCTCTCTATGTGCAGACACCGACTGGCACCACAATGACTGCGCTCGATGTGCGCCGTCAAAAAGAAGTCGAACTGCAACAGAACGACGAGCTGTGGCGTCAACGCATGACACAGCTCGAGCAGACGCTCAACAAGACCAATACCATCATGGAGAAAGAGTATTCGTCGGCTGTCGAAGATGTGCGCAAACGTTTTGCTACTGCCTCGCCAGCACATCAGTTGCCACCATGCACGGATCTCAAGGCACAAATTATTGCCTGCTATCGCGCGCATCCCGGCGAGACTTTAAAGTGCGCTGAGGAGGTGGCCATGTTCAGAAATTGTGTCAGCGTAAATCGCGTGCAGAAAATCGATGCGGAGACCAAGCCAGACGCACCAGCTGCTGCAGTTACTGCAAAAGCTGCTTGAGCTGGAGCGTGGAAGCGTTGAACTTAGATTCAAGTAGAAGCCATGGTTTTCTTATTGGTTAATAAAACAAAAAAAAAAATATTGTCATAAAGTTGAAAAAAAAAATAATAGAAAATGCTAAAATTTGCAATATAAAAATGTAAGCAGTGCGAAGAGTAAAGTTTAAAAGTGCTAAAAGTCAAAAAAAGATCGAGTTGTTTATTATGTTGCAGTTAATTGCAGGCGACAGAATGCTTTACATTTAAAGGTAATTTTTAGATATCAGCGACGAAAATATATTTACCATGTATTTATTTCTCATGTTGTTCAGAATGAAATTTACACTGAATTATAAAGTATTCTAAATTGAAAGAGTCATCGCCGTGGTTGGGTAAGAATAAATATTTCTTAATTTAGAGAATTTTGTCCTTAAATTATAAAATGCGGCCTATAATTTGTAAAAGTGTCTCCTATACCAGAGAATGAAAATCATTTTGAGAAATTCTGTTTACTGAATGGTATTGTATATCGTACTAAAGAATAATTGGCCCTTATAGACAACATTTTTCTTTAGTATATGCCATACATCATTACTATAGACTTCGAGTTGATTTTTCAACAGTACCACGTATCGTTTGCATGAAAATGACATTCGAAATTTTATAACATCTTTGCAAAATCGATCTAGAAAAAAATAAATTCTAGTAGTTTTAAAAATATTTCAGAATTCTTCCTTTAATTATCTGGGCAAATTTTCATTTAAGAAGAATGCCAATATTTCATAATTTTTTTAAATATTTGAACTATTTTTGAATTAACTTTTTTACTGTTGTAATAATTTAATAATCAAAAATGAAAAAAATGCAATTTACAAAACTCTTTTTTGTAATATGCAGTTGGAAAATTTGACTTCTACAACGATTTTTAACCAATAATTTATTAAATTTCTCTTTACTTAAAACTAAAACATTTAAACGAATACAGTTTCAACATAACTTAATGACTAATAAAAACATTTTAACAACAAACTGCCAACAATCGTCAGCAGTAACGCACCGTGACTTTGCGTAGTCGTAACTGCTCCACTCTTCAGCGGACTACGCGCATCGCATGTGTCATCGAACTCTCGGGCGGGTCCCATGCAACCCGCATAGCTCATCACATACGCCACATAGTTCTGTTCGAAGACGCCGCGTACCAAACTGGCGCCCGGGCCCTGTGCAAAAACAATAACATCCTCGCCACCATGTGACTCATCCTTGAGTGGCAACCCTGCCAGATGGCGATAGGTCGGTGCATTGCGTGTCTCCTCACTAAGCGATTCGACGGGACGCCAGAATATCGCTGAGTCAGGACGCGTTCCATTGGCCAAGTGATTCCAATAGCCAGGACCATTGGCATACGTTATGGTCTCATAGACCATTGTCTCGTTTTTGCCTAAATTGGCCATACCCAAGATGTCGTTGCCACGTTTTGGATAACCATTTAGTGTTACCGAATGCGAGTGATCGGCGGTGACAATGATGAGCGTTTCACTCGCATCTGTGGCATTGATAGCCGCCTCAATGGCCTGGTCGAATTCAAGTACCTCTTGTAGTGCGGCGCGTGCGTAGTTCTGGTGATGCGCCTGATCGATGCGACCACCCTCAACCATGAGTACATAGCCCTACAAAGAATAAGTCAATTAATATCGTATTCGATTATTCGAATATTCGATCCAAAGTCCTATGATATACGAAATAAACACATTTCCAAAACTGATAATTCAAAATGATTTTTTTTAAATCTACATATGAACTATATATATATATTTAATGCATTGAATCAGTTAAGAAGACAAATTTAATTTCGTTAAAATTGCTCTTTTGAATGATTTCAAAATCGATTCGAATTCTATAATCCATTTTATTTAATACCTTCGAATCAGTGCCGCGCTCCAGCACGCCAATGGCAGCCTCTGTCATTTCACGCAGCGACGGTTCCCCTTCCTCGCGCGCCACTGAATACGTAATATGATTATTTCGAAACAGTCCCATCAAACTGTCGACCTGCTTGACATCAACCTGCTGCAGCTGATCACGCGTCTGCACGAACTTACGCTGCTGCGGCTGCTGTTGCACCCACTCCTGTGCCAGGTTGCGTCCATCGCCACGTTTACAAATATTCTCGGTACTGCCTTCGAAATTAGTGCTGCGAACTTCGTTTACATTAAACGCACCCATCGGTGAAAGACCTCCGCCCATAATAACATTCATACGATTGCCTGGTGCATTTTCGACCAACTGACGCGCAATGTCCTTATGTATGCCACGTGCTACCTCCGGCACCTCTATGTCACATTCCCAGTCACGATGATAGACGCGCGCATATGTCGATGAGGGCGTCGCATGCGTTATGCGTGTTGTCGTCACAATACCGGTTCGTTTGCCCGCCGATTGGGCCCAGTCCATGATGGAGCTCAGACTACCGCTGGTTGCATTCGTCTTGGAACGCGTAATATCCATACCGATGGCGCCATAGGCGGTTTTAATGCCGCAAAACATGGCGGTAGCCGTACCCGCCGAATCAGGTACCTGTTTGTCTACGTTATAGGTCTTTGCCAGACCCGTGTAGGGAAACTCATCGAAGGCCAACATTTCCTCCTCGCCGCTGGCATGCTTCATCGTTTGACCCTTGTAGATGCGACCCGCTGTTATGGTGGACAGACCCATGCCATCACCAATAAAGATTATAATGTTTTTCGCTTTACGACGATGGTCGCGCTCTTGCGTTTTTTGGGCCTTTTTGACGATTTTAGCCAACTGGTGCATGCCTTGGCGATGCCAGTATTGAGCATCTGAAACAATAGATAAATAAAATATATAATTAATAAAATATTACAAGAAATAATATGGTTTATAAATTCTTAGACATCAGTTAAATAGTTCAGAGACCTACCGAAATGTTTGACTCGGAAATTTCTTGAATTCCTGTTCTTATCTGAGATCTATATATATCGTATACTGTTTAATTGTAATGGCCGTTTGTTAAATGTTCTTTACCATTATGGAAGTAATTGTCTATAATTTTTTAGGGTGTCTAAATAATAGGAGAAAATTTCCCATATACAATAAATTTTCTTCTTTCTCGGACAATTCTTCCCGGTGTTTATTCTCCAAGACAATTTTTCTCAAAAACTATTGTTTACGGATCCAATTCTTTCCCAACCAATTCTTCACCAAATATTTTCTCCAAGAATATTTTCGTTTACGTTTTCATTTAAACATCACATCGAATGTATTCACATTTCCAGTGTATTCACAGCAGTGATCAGTGTTTCTGTGGTAAGTTTAAGTGTGCTGGGTGGTTTTGGAGTGGTAAGTTAAGGTCTACTAAATACAGAGCTTCTTGTTTTTATACTCTACACTAAGAGTGAAAGGGTATATTCAGTTTGGTATGCCGTTTGTAGCACTCAGAAGGAAGCATCTCCGGCATGCAAAAGTATATATTCTTGATCAGCATGACCTCCGAGTCGATTTAGAGATGTCCGTCTGTCTGTCTGTTGTAATCACGATTACGGAAAAAGTAGAAGAGCTAAATAAATGAAACTCCTAATTTAGATTACTTATATGTCTACGCTGTCTGTCAGTGAAAATGGTCAGTTTTTTACATTTACAGATCAATTTTACTGTATACGTGCTTAGGTAAACTTTTGTTGATCAAATATATATTGACATCATGCTGAAATACATGAAAATAATGTTTTCCCGCAAAACAAGTTGTGGTTCCAAAAAAAAAATAAAAAAAATAGAAATTCGGTACACCTACCCATATGTAAATATGGGTATCAAATGAATGGAAATTCTTCAGCGATTGAAAGTTTGTAGTTATTTTCAGGATTCGTATACCCTGGTGACCTATATACCATTTTAATTGGTAACCACACATGTGTAGGGTATTTATAGTCGGCTTAGACCGACTAAAATTTTGATAATCCTAACTATCATAATAACACCTACTTTAAAATTTCCCATGTGATCTAACCTTCCCAACTCGTTTTATTTTAACAAAGGATATTACTGTAATATCTGTCGATATACTTTAAAATGTAACTTGCTTGAACAAATAACACATTAGCTATATAATATTGATGCCTAATAGTTGTAAAAGAGCTTGTCCAACTTATAAAAAACGCAAAAGCTGTACAAGCAACTCACTAATCTCTGTCAAGCCCTTATACAAACTTTTTGGCGTTTTTAAATTGGCCAATTGCAGTTAGTTGTACAAAAGTTGTACAGTTAGTTGTACAAAAGCTTTATTATAGCAGGGTAAGGACTCCAAAAGCTATTTATTGATGTTAGCTAATAATTTCTTGATGTTGCAATTTTAACTAAAACTGCTATACTACAGCTCTCTGTAAGAAATGCCTTTGTGAGGCTTTAAAGGTTGAATGAAAAGTATCAAGCCTTATTTTTAAATGTTAACGACCCATTCCAAATTTTAACATGGATTACCGGACCTTTCGGCTTTTAGTTCAGTGCACTTACTAATTTAAAAAAATTATAGAATATTTGATCAAAGAACATTTTGTTCTCGAAATAGAAAACTCTATCGATCTCGATTTGAGATTTATAATTCTAAAATAGTGATTTTGTTTTAGATTTTATCGTTTAGATATCGTGTGGTTTATGGAGATAATATATAATAGAAAAATAATGTGGTACTTTACACGTAATCGTTTGAATTTTTATTTTTTAAAAACTTCTAAGCATTAAAGTAAGTAAAACGTGGAAAACATCAATTTGTTAATTTAATGTTAGTGTCTAGAATGTATTATGCAATAGCAGTGATAACTTGCACTGTTTTTTTTTAATATGTAGGTACTTTTTATTCACATTATTTAAATATTTTGTTTTCATTTGTGTAAAGCCCCCACAAATGCTCTAAAACAATGCGCAGTATCATTTTTATTGCATTTCTTATTTTTGCATTCAACAAACGAAAAATTGTTAACCTCATATTCTTTGCCAAGTTCAATGGTGAACGTTATAAAATCCGAACGTGTGCTTTTTTTGCTATGCCATTTCGTAGTTAATTTCATTATTTCTATAGTTGGTCACAGCAATGTGGTAATAGTTGCAAAAACACGTACTTCAATAAATACTAGTTAGCAAATATTATTTGTAACTAATATAAAAATATACAAAATCATTTATGCGTTTTTTAAGACTAAAATTATTTAAAATATAACGTAATATGTTGCTATGTTTCTAAAAACTAGTGTTACACGTTTGGCATTATACGATACTTTTATATTCGTTATTTATGACCCTTTTTTTAAATTGCTTTGATTCAAATATATCTAGTATATCGTGTTGCTTAAAATTGTAGACTGGTTTTGCAATGCGCATCAGTTAAATGAACCAGTGTTTTATCATAAAATTTGAGTTATTAGTTGAATGTCCTACACAAATCTGTATCATTATTTTAATTGAATGTAAAAAGTTAAACACAAAAATCGTATTAAAAATTATTATAATTGATTACTTTTGTATACAATGACAACTACATATTTCAATAATGACAAAAATTGAATAGGAATTTGATTTAAAACTGATAAAATGGTTTCGAAAAGAAACAAATAATACAGAATGTTACTACCAAGTAGTAAATTTCAGACGCATGAAGCTATACTAGCACTGATTCTCAAGCAGATAGAACCCCTTCCCGACTAAATGATTTCCTTTCTTCTTTTTTATATGAAATGAACATTTTTGCAGGACTTCCCTATTCGTTTCTCAGAGAACGGGTCTCAGAAGGTCTCACAAAATAGTCTGACCTATTACTGTAAGCTTTCCATTAGAAGGTGAGCTAGCAGTGCATCGCTTTTGTATTTGAAAAATATTAGAAATAGTCACCAAATCGACTGGCGCTGATTCTCTAGAAGATGTGCTGGAAGTACACTAACTTCAGTGATGGCAGAATGTGTATTGAGCATGCTAAGAAGTTGTTATATCAGGGCTTCTACTGGCAAGGCCTGGACAAATTTACTACTGGGTACTTTTCTACAAACCACTTGTCGATAATTTTCAAATTCGATATAATTATGATAAATTTAAGATATGAAACTTAAAGTAGTTGAAAATTTAATTGCGGATTCTTTATAATTTTTGTCAAAAAATAAAATTTTCTGAACAAATAAAATATGTTTATCGTAAATAAATCTATTTATGATATCATCTCGATATCTATAAAGACAAAAACAACGGTATCGTTGTAGACAGGTTTGTTTTTATCGAAAACCCTAACGTTTTCGTATCATTACAGATTATCGAAAACGACAATTTGAGCCTATAAATGATATCGTTTCGATATCGTAAAATTATCGTGGGTGTATTTCTTTATTCGTTCTGAACGTTCAGAATATTCTGTTTTCAGAATTTCTATTATTTTATAGAAAACAGAACGTTCAGAACGAATTCTGAGTTCAATCATGGAATACACAGAATAAAACTGTCAACTTATAAATTATTTACACAAATTAAATTTATTATTTTAATGAAGTCACGTGCTCACGGTAGTTTGTCTGTTCAAATGATATTTAATGTTTGTAGACATTTTTTATACTGATTATTCTGAAACTGCTACTTTTTTCACAGTATTCCAGATATTTCGGATAAAATATCAAACTACTCTGTTCATTCTATTCTTATTCCAGCATGAACAAAGAAATACACCCCGTTTGTTTTGCTGAGTTCCGATTAAAATAGTATTTAGGCTGTGTGCGAGTTCGAATAAATTGCAGGCTAAATTTTGTCGGTAATGCAGTTTTTACCAATTCAATTTAGCAAATTTTCGAGCAAACTAAATTACAAACATATAATTATCGATATATTACGGACTTTAAACATTACAGGGTACCGAACAGAGAATGAATGAAAATCCGTACAATTTGGTCTATTCAGCAAATTAATCGAATTCGCAGACATTCTTAAATTTGCATTCGATTGAATTTATTTATGACAGGGTACCGAACAGAGATCGAATGAAAATCAGTATAATTTGGTCTATTCAGAAAATTAATCGAATTCGCAGACATTCCTAAATTTGCATTCGATTGAATTTATTTATGGCTGATTTTTTTAATAAAAACTAATTGTATTTATTGAATATTACTTGAATTTCGAACGAAATTAAGTATAAATAATATTAAAGATGTGCGAGTTTGCCTAAATAAAAAGACTAAACTAAGTTTGTCGGTAACGCAGTGTTTACTTTTAAATTCAGCAATTTTTCAAGCAATCTAAATGGTATTTAATTGAATGACAGAAAACAAACAAGTATCACAGATTTTAATAAATAGCGTTGGAATGAAAACTCGCCAATTAGTTTAACTTAATTTGTAGAATATACTAAATTTTATAATTTTTGAAGTGTTTAGTACAATATAGCAAATGTTCAAGTAATTTAAATTGAATTAAGTCAAACAAACAGATGATTATTCGACTGATTAATGACTTTACTAATTGCCGAAGAGCGTAAGGTTGAAAAAATCGACGATTTAGTTGAGTCTTTAATTTTAGATACAATGGTACTTTCTCTAAATTTAACAAATAAAATATTATTTGTTTTAAAAAACCGATTACAGTTTTTTAACACTCTCCGAATCGAATTATACATTTTGTTGTTGATAATTTAAATTTTTCTTAGGGTGTGTCGTATGGGTTTTCATTTAATCGCCATTCGGTAACCGGTAATTGTTAAAGTCTCTAATAAATCGATTATCATATGTCTATTTGCTGTCATTTACTTAATTTAGTTTACTCGAAAATTTGCTATATTGAAAAGTAAACGCTGCATTACCGACCAAATTTAGTTTATTCAGCAATTTAAACAAATAATAAAGGGTTTTTTAATAAGAGTGCTACAAAAGTTTTTTCAAGGGTTTTTCAACAGGGACGCTACAAAAGTAGAGCGACAGGGACAGCAAACGACGCCACATTTCTTGATGGAAAGATGTACGAGCCGTAATTATTAAACAACGAGTCGAAATTATTAAAATTTACTACCGAAATTCGAATTCGTATATCTTTCCATCATGAAATGGCAAACCTTACTGAAGAGAAATGTCAAAAGAGCGGCAAGAAATATAGCGTCGTTTGCTGTCCCTGTCGCTCTACTTTTGTAGCGTCCCTGTTGAAAAACCCTTTATCTGATTCTATAGTCCCCAAATATAATATTTTACACCATTTCTTTTTTATTCGAACAGATCCATTTATTTCAAAATGGATAAATCAGATTGCCTTACATGAATTTAAAATTAGGCTTTGTCGCCCTAGTCGACCCTGATTAGAATGTATCAGGATTATGTGTTCCGATTAGACATGTGAAATATGGCTAACCTGAACACATTTCTATTTCTATTCTAATTTATTATTATACAATAATGAAACATCCAAATTTTAAAAATTGTAAGGACCTATATCCCAGAGAACCAAACAATACCGTTTATAGCAAAAAAAAAAAAATGTTTTCGACTATCTAGAATAGTTCGATAAAACGAACCTAATTGAAATGATATCCCTGATTTTCACATTATAGATAACGAGATGATATCAAATCAGATTTCATTTCGATCAATAAATTTTATTTGTTTAGAATATTTGAAAAATTAGTTTTGAACAGAAACACATTTTATTTTTAAAATATTTTACGTTTCATATCGTCGTTATAGAACTAAAAGTCACCAACTACATTTTATTGAAAATCTAAAATTTCGAGTTTGCTGTTTTATATTAGAAAAAGTAATTGACATATTTTTAAAGTTGAAATACCAATTGATAGATTCACATTTTCTTATCATTTGGTACAAATATTGAGCTCATCATTCAGAAATTGGCAGTTATATAAAGATTTTTGTAAATGAATTATTGGCATTTTGAAAATGTAGTTGGTGACTTTTAGTTCTACAATGACAATATAGAAAATTTATCATTACTTTATAGAATTCAAAAATGATCCTCAATCCCTGCAAACGGATGTACTTTTTTTTTGTATTTACCTTGAACTTCTACTTCTTCTTGTTTTGGCTTCGCAGCATTTGCGCCCTCCGTAGTGGGCGCATTTACGGCTACAAATTCAGGACCCACTTCGGTAGCATTTAGGGTCTGTATCACAGGTGGCGGTTGTATGCTAGCGCCCCATACTCCAACGGTACAGAAAACCGCACAAATACACAACAAATTTAACTTTAACATTTTAATTATTTTTCTTTTATAAATCTTAATCGTATGTCACAGCCACAAAGGAATGCAATTAAAATGTTGAACAAGAATTTTTAATTAAGATTGAATGCCTCGTATTTTAAGTCACTTGAAGTCGTACGTTAGCTGCACCAACAGCAGTAGCGCGTTCTAGCCGAGCGAAGCGATTAAGTCGCGCAGAGTTCTACTACTCAAGCGTCTCGAGACGACTACAGCTGGTCTAAACTCCCGGCTGCGTTATATTAATGATTAGTCGCAGTCGCGAGACGAAGCACGATCGCATTGCCGACTGCAATAAATGTTTGCTGTTTGCTGTTTGTGTGCTGAAAATAATACAATACCTTCGTAGAATAAAATAATAAAAACATAAAATTATTATATTATTGTAATGAGGATTTAAATTAAATAGGCAGCTGCAAAAAGTGTCAGTTATACGGTACAGAGCCCTTTGGGGCTGAGGCTGTATCAAACAATGTCGAACAGGTGAAATACTACGGTATCTATAAAGTTGTTTTTTCCAGTTAGACAGATATAATAAATATTCTATTTACACATCTGTTGTATTAGTTGCTGCTATCATAATAAAAAAACACTTTGTCATTTTAAAGTTTCATCACAAGTTATAATTAGGTAATGTTTCTGAAAAAATTACCCAATAAATATATTTATTATTCGCTCAAGCGTTGCGTTGGCGTGATATTCACGTGTTTAGCATTTCTCGTGATAAGTGCAGATACACTGATTAAAAATAGTAGAAACGTGTACACGTTTTTGCATTTCACTGAAGCATGATTTAAAAGAATTCTGTCTGTTTTTTATTTAATAGATAACGCACAGTTTATTGGTGTCTGGTGGTAGGCGAATTTTTATGTTTTTAGCAGAACAAAAAATTGTTTAAAGTCATTCGGAATATTTATAGGATACAAAATATACAGCTCGTGCTCATGTCTATGGAAAATTAAAAATTTTAATACCATTATGTTTTTGTTTTCAAAAATTAGTGAAATTAGTGTGGATTTATAACACTATAAACATAATAATTTCTTACTATTTCGTATTTTAAATTTTAAACATGTATTGAAACCGCAAACGTAGCCGATCTTCATTATAAAACGTTTCAGAATAAACCGTTTCATTTTAAAAACTACTATCGTAACTGAAAACGTTTTAAAAAGAGTAGAAATAAACCAATATCGAAATATCGATTCTGTTGTATACCACTTTAAATGTCTATCAATGATTGAAGTCATTCATGTTAAATACCTGAAACCATTTTACAAAAATTAGAATGAATCCGGTATCAAATTTCGATATAAAAGATTTAAAAAATAAAAATTCAAAAAAGATTTTGAAAGTTTCAAGCCAGATTTTACAAAATTTTGTCTGATTTTTTTTTATTTTTCGTGCTACTTTGCATTTTTTCAGTTTGTGCGAGTTTGAGTAAACTAAATTGAATACTAAACTAGGTTAGGTTTTGAGGTGTCGGCAATTGTTGAGTTGTCGACCACTTAGACCAGAGTTAATCCATTGAGTTCCCTCTATATGGTGTCCTATAGACGCGTTTTCATTTTCGTCCATCCATACACCCAGCAAAAAATACTATATAAATAATAGTTTTTTACTATTAAAAATAATCACTAGGATAAATTATTATTTTATTCGATAATACCATTAAATACTAGAAAATACCATGACATAGCCATTGAGTTTATATGAGAAGATTTATTTTTTTTTATACTATTAAATCAATAATTGTCCTATTGACCAATTTGAATGGGATTTGAGGGAATTTTTTTCTGGGTGTATGCGCGGATGAATTTCATGATTTTTAGCGGATGTTTGTTCCTGATGTCGTCTATTTGCTGGAAGAAAAAAGAGCTTGGAATTTTTTTACGTTTGACTGATAGTGCAGAACATAGGCAAAAAAGTGATAGCTGTATTTCCCGGATTCAATGTAACGCCACCAACTAAACAAGTCCCCCCCCCAGAAAAAAAAATTCTTCAATATGATGAATTTATCATATTGAAGAAAAGAAAACTTTGTTCGAATAAAAATTTTTCCAAATAAAAATTGTTCAAAAATATTTTTTTTTCAAAAATATTTTTTTTATAAATATAACTTTTTATTAATAAAAAGTTGTAATTATAATAAATATATTATAAAACATTTTACCAATTTAAGCATGTCGAGCAAGCATTATATAAGAAATAACACACAAGAACTACTTGAGAACTGAGAAGTACGGCAAAAAATGAACGAAAAAAAAATATTTTGATAGAAATTGATAGAAAGTTGTATTTTATATTTCATTAATATGATGAAAGGTTTCTTCACATACAGTTCATCATATTGAAGAACAGTTTTTCGACAGTTACCAAGCGTTCATCATATTTATGATAGCATTCCTAACATTGATGGCGTTAGTCATTAATATTATGAATGGCTCTTCAATACAATGAATCATTGGTTGAGGAACGGAATTCATCAATATGATGTACTTTTTTTTTTGTGTGCCCTAAATCTCATTTTTCTAAGGTGTGAGAGTAAGGTTTTATGTCCTGTGATAGTTCTTACTAGTAATCTAAGTTTTATCTTTTTCAGCTCTAAAATAGTCTTGCTGTAGCCCTTATTTTATATCGGTTTCTTATACGACTAAACTAATTTGAACGAGTTTTCATTCGAATTCAATTCGGTAACCGGTTATTAGTAAAGTCCGTAATCAATTGATTATCATCTGTTAGTTTGCTGTCATTCATTTTAGTTGATTTTAGATTGCACAAACATTCGCTTAATTGAAAAGTAAACCGAAAAATTTAGTTTTGTTTCTAATTTAATCAAACTCGCACACACCTTTAGTATAGGAAATTACATTTTTAAAGCATTGTCATTCCAAATAATTAAATATATGGGAAATAAAAAAATTTAATAGAAATGGTATAGAAAAATGATGATTTTTCAAATGTAAAAAAATCTGTAAATTGTAATATTGCCACCAGTTTAACTAGGTATGCCGTTGTGGGCCCAAAGGTTTTTACCACCATAAAATCAACCTCTTAAAATTGTACGCAGTGCGGCACAATCGGCACCTTTGGTTAATGGTACTGAGTATTATTTTTTGGTATTATCACTGCCGAATTTTGAAAATCTGCCACTGTGTGATATAGGGAAAATATCGATATTTTGGTCGATATAATACATCGACTCGTTACATCGATGTTTTCCGATGTATCGAACAAAACATCGTTGTTTTCGATGCATCGACTGAAAAATTTTAGGTCAAATATTTAAATTTTGATGAAATAACCAAAAAATAAGGTTAACATAAATAAAAGTTGAACTTGAAACATTTTCATATAATACAAAATAATTAAGGCGTTCGGAATTAAAAATGTCATAGTCCATGTTATGTCATTTTGAAAAAAACACGAAAACCATGTATGCAGCAAATGGCAATTTAAAGTGTTTAATTTCAAATAGAATTCCATTCATAATCAAATTTAATTTAATTTATTCGATAGTGATTCGATATTTGGTAAAAATACATCGATGTAACGAATAGATTCTGAGGCTTATATTGTATCGGAAAACATCGATGTATCGAAGCAATATATCGAGTGTAATAAAACATTGATATATTTTGGACATTCCTAGTGTGATATGAAATTAATAAAAAAAAAAAATAGAATTAGAAAAATTGGATTCGACAAAAGATTCAGATCAAATACTTGTATTGAAGCCACTTCGTGAATTGTTCTGGCAACTTTGGTGGCTCCGAATCGTGGTATACAGAGGTACCCGATTTCCTTACTTAAATTGTCCTTCATTTCAACTGAATATTTCTGACAACCAATTATAATAACTGACAATAATACATATCATGGTTAAAGTAAAGATAATGTTAAATACACGCGTAGAGATTAATGATATTTGAACATATGTGGTCGGGTCACAGGTCACAATATACCGTTCATGTCCATTTTTATTTATTTAATTAATTTTTCATATATTCGCCACAAAGTTTTCTTGATATGTCTTGTTTTTAAATATACCAAACTCTTATATATTAAATTTATATATGCATAAAATATCATATTGTATGTATATATAATTATATTAATTATATTAATATATATATATTAATTAATATCATGATTCATAACAATTTGACATTTTTAAGCATTAAATTTGATTGAAAATATTTAAATAATAGTAATGCCCGACCACATTGTATTTAGATCTTAATGTAAGGCTTTACATAAGCAACATTATTTTTAAAATCGGATAACTTTAGGATTTTTTTTTATAATTTTTGAAAGTTTTTTTAATGAAACAAATACACAAAAGACTGATTTTTATCTCCATGATACAATCTCCAATTTCAAAATTTAACTTCACTCAAGAATTGTCATGAAAATGCCATTGAATTTTTGACACAACATGGGGATTATCGCCTAGCAAAACCTTATGTGTTAACATGGCAATGATAAGACCGATGATATCATATCCATCGGTAGTGCATCCAGAAAAAATTCCCTAAAATCCCATTAAAATTGGTTAATAGGACAATTATTTATTTAATGGTATACAATAAATAAATCTTTACATATGAACTCAATGGCAATGTAATGGTATTTTCTAGTATTTAATGATATTTTCTGATTAAAATAATAATTTATCCTATTGACTATTTTTAATAGTAAAAAACTATTATTTATATAGTATTTTTTTCTGGGTGTGTGGGGTAGCAAACTGTAGCGAAAGTGTTTGACAGCTAGACTTGTTGAGATTCAGAGTACATATGCAATTTTACATTTACCACCATCTACTGGCAGCTGGAGACTAAAATGTGATGGAGGCTTACTAAAACCGAATGTCCGTTCATTATCCGTAGTTCTACAGATACTACGGATAATGAAACGAATCTGAAGAATTACATAGATCGTGCTATATCTCACGATAAATAAATTTGAACAAAAATTGTGCTGCCTGTTTCTACGGAAAAATTCTCCATTACGAAATGGATCACATCTGCAAAATTTTTACTGGAGATCACCAAGTGATCTTTTATCATTTTATTCTCCCAGAGTAGAATGAAGTGCAGAACACAGAATATAAGTCTCATCTTAAGAGTCTCGTATAAAATAAATTTTGCTTTCCACACTGTATTATAACTTTGACTATGCTTTAAATGATATTCTAAAGTGGGAAAATTTATTATTGCACCTTACATAAATGTGAAATATTAAAAACTACCTATTCTCTTGTTTTTATTATGTACTATAAATAGATGAATGCTTTTAAATGAATCGCAAAAGCATTCCGTTCACGTTCAAATTAATTAGAAAAAAGTCCCTGAAATGATTTGACAATTTTAATTTAAAGCTAATTAGTTTTAACTAACAAAGTTTGATTGCAGGCTCTACTATAATATGTAATAAGTTCAATGTGTGTTAGTCAAAACAAAAGTAAAATACTACCACACTCAGAAAAAACACCATGCATTTAATAGTTAAAACACTATAATTTCAATAGTTATTTACTATAGTTTTTTTTTTTTTTAATAATCTTTTACTCACTAAATATCATAGAGTACTACAAAATACTATTGATATATACTACATACTATTACATTTTATTAAATATTACTATTTCAACAGTATTATGTTTATAGTTTTTACTTTTAAAAATGCTCAATGCGATAAAATACTCTTATAATCAGTGAATTTTTCTTAACTATCCTAGTTCTAATGAATATTAAGAATTTATTTAAATGAAATGCTTATAAAGCATTTTTCAGCATTCGATTCAATTTCGATAAAATTTCAATGAAGTTAATTTTGTTGCCAAAAAATTTCGGATTTGTTTTTCCAGTCCACACAACTGTTTTGTTTCAAACAAATTCAAACTGCTAGCTCACTGCATCGAGTTGACCATATATTTTTTTTGAATTTTTGATTCGAAACTAAAACCAGTTAGGAAGGTTAGATCACATGGGAAATTTTAAAGTAGGTGTAATTATGATAGTTAGGATTATCAAAATTATAGTCGGTCTAAGCCGACTATAAATACCCTACACATATGTGTGGTTACCATTCAAAGTGATATATAGGTCACCAGGGTATACGAATCCTTAAAATAACTACAAACATTCAATCGCTGAAGAATTTCCATTCATTTGATACCTATATTTACAAATGGGTAGGTGTACCGAATTTCGTTTTTTTCGTGTACCGAATTTTCGTACACGAAATTCGGTAGGTGTACCGAAATTCGTGTACCGAATTTCGTGAACCACAAGTCTTTTTGCCGGAAAACATTATTATAATGTATTTGAGCATGATAACAATATATATTTGACCAAAATAGTTTACCTAAGCACGTATACATTAAAATTGTTTTTTATATGTACATTTTATATGAGGTATTTGAACATAAGTGGTCGGATCATAGGTCACAATGGACCGATCTCGCCAATTTTTTCGAAAATACAGCGTAGGTATATTAGTAATCTAAGTTATAAGATTCATTTATCTAGCTCTTCTATTTTAAAAGTAGTAGGGATTTCAACAGACAGACGGACAGACAGACGGACAGACAGACGGACAGACGGACATCGCTAAATCGACTCAGGAGGTCATGCTGATCAAGAATATATATACTTTTCCATACCGGAGATGCTTCCTTCTGGGTGTTACAAACGGCGTACCAAACTGAATATACCTTTTCACTCTTAGTGTAGGGTATAAATATATCGAAATTGTATTGTGTCTTTTGGTAACTGGACAATTATGACAAGGAAAAAAAATCGACAACCAGTTTGCTATCAACGGTCAGTTTGCTTTCAATATTTTGCTTTGGAATATTTTTTAAAAATATAAATATTTTGAACAAATGCGATTAGTTTATCGAGAATATTAATCATCCTGATATTTATAATTTTAAAAACAGCAATATTATTTTAGATAGGTTCATTTTTATCGATAACTCCATAGCATTATACGCGATTATAATCGATCTATAAACGTTATCATTTCGACAAGATATCGATAGGTTTAATAGGCTTGAACTATTTTAATTCGGTTCGCGGACAATTCATCTTAAACTATTCATCGTATCACAATTCATCGAACACAATTCATCGTATGGACAATTTATCGTACCACAATTCATCGTATGCACAATTCATCGTATGCACAATTCATCGTATGCACAATTCATCGTATGCACAATTCATCGTATCACAATTCATCGTATGCACAATTTATCGTATGTACAATTCATCGTATACACAATTCATCGTATACACAATTCATCGTATGCACAATTCATCGTACGTAAAATTCATCGTATGCACAATTCATCGTATGCACAATTCATCGTATGTACAATTCATCGTATGCACAATTCATCGTATGTACAATTCATCGTATGCACAATTCATCGTATCACAATTCATCGAACACAATTCATCGTATGCACAATTCATCGTATGGACAATTTATCGTACCACAATTTATCGTATGCACAATTCATCGTATCACAATTCATCGTATGCACAATTCATCGTAAGCACAATTCTTCGTATCACAATTCATCTTATGCACAATTTATCGTATGAATTCATCGTATACACAATTCATCGTATGCACAATTCATCGTATGCACAATTCATCGTACGTAAAATTCATCGTATGCACAATTCATCGTATGCACAATTCATCGTATGTACAATTCATCGTATGCACAATTCATCGTATGTACAATTCATCGTATGCACAATTCATCGTATCACAATTCATCGTATTCACAATTCATTAAATATACAATTCATCGAATGCATTTTTCCAACAAATTTCATTTATATGAAAAGTTATGACGAGAAAGCGATGCTGGTGGAAAAGTATTCATTTTGTGCAATATGAAATACTTATTCTTAATATTTATAGGTGAGCCACATGCAAACATTTACCAAAAAATTGTGCGATATTTGAAACAATTACAAAATTGAATAACTCTCCTGAGTAAATTTTCATTCGCTATATGAATTATTCATACGATGAATTGTGCATACGATGAATTGTGCATACGATGAATTGTGCATACGATGAATTCTACATACGATTAATTGGGCATACGATAAATTGTGATACGATGAATTGTGATACGATGAATTGTGCATACGATGAATTGTGCATACGATGAATTTTACGTACGATGAATTGTGCATACGATGAATTGTGTTCGATGAATTGTTTAAGATGAATTGTCCGGTTCCCTTTTAATTCGATTGAAAACAATATTTTGTATTGACAAAAACTGAATTTAAAATCATTAAAAAGTACTATTTCTAACGTAATAATCGATATTTTAATTTGAAATTTCAATCAAAAACGGAGCATATACATAAATTAAAGAATTTAAATATGACCATGAATTGGTGGATATAAACAAGAAATTAATGAAATTTTATAGTTTTTATCACAATAGTTTAAATTAATTTAAAATAGTAGTTTTAAACAACAGTCTGTGATAAATAAACTAATTACAGGCGTTACTTTAACGGTTTTTTTTTTACTATTTATATGTGATGTGTATATAAAATTGAGTGATCGGTATCTAAATGTATTATTGTGCTCGTTGAAATTTCAAAACTAAAATCTCAATATGACGTATATTTTTATTATTATTGTGAGTTCTCTGACAATAATAATAATAAATCTGTTTAGTTGTAAACCATTATTGTTGTGGTTGTTGTTGATAATATAATTGACGACAATATCTTCGCGAGATCTCCAATTGGGTGGTAATAAAATAATTAACGCTTCATTGTGTTTATATTAGCAAAACTGTAGCGAACTACTTCAAAAAATACAAAACGTTGCCATATGATAGAAATAGAAGTGAAGCAAATTCTTCAGAAAACGTGATCAGCACATGACATTAAAAATAAATAATATTTGCGTTGAAATTTTAACAGACCTCTCTTTAGTTTATAATAATAAAAATATACAATAAATAGGTAAAGGTCAAGCATTGAGTAACAACGATCAATGAACTAGTTCAAAAGAAAACAGTTTTATTGTTAATTTTTTTATTTTTATATTTTATAAAGAAAATATTGTTTATTATGTCGAGCAAATTAATGCAGTAAGATCCTGTTTTTCAGTTATATTTTTCGATTGAAACTTAGTCACAAATATTTAAAATGTTTTACTAATTGTTTAATAACACTACCCAACACGATTTTTGAAATGGACATCCCATGCATCAATTCTAAATAATTCGATGGCTGCATACTCTGTTTTTTTCTATTACATAACGTTTTTGAGAAAATTGCAATAGTATTTTTAAGCCGTTCGCACCACTACTTAGAATAAAAAAAATATAGTTGTGTGGAAAAATAGTTTAATAAAAAATGTAAACGCAATTTTTCTTTTAATTGTCTAGACTAATTTTAATATACGAATGCATCTTAATATTTCAATACGTTTTTAAGATAATTGGGTCTAAACTGGGACATTTTCTTAGAGATTTTTTGTTATCATTTAGGATTTAATGATAAACAAAAATATAATATTGGTTATCTAGATCATAGTCCAAAGTAACTATTAAAATTACTAACTTTTTTCTAATTGTTCCGCTTTTTAAAATATTCCCTGAGAACTTAATGTTGGTACTCTTTTACATAATCAATTTTCCATAAAAATACTAATGCTCCTAATCTGAAAATATCACTACTCCATATTTAAAGTATGCTTATTCTTATTGCATTCTAAATTTTTTCCTATTACATAGCGTTTTTAAGAAAAATTCGAGTAAAAAAAAATATAAAATACAATCATTTTAAATTTTAACAGTTTTTGACGGAAACTGTGTTGATATATCATATTTTAAAAATAAGAACCGATACAAAAAAGTTAGTATTTTTTTGGTCGTTAGTTTGAACTAGAGATGGGCGCGTGCGGTACTTTTTTGTGTCACGCCCGAAAATCTGAGTTCGTGCGTGCTAGTTGGCTGTCGTGCCCGTGCGTGTCCGTGCCTCCAAAATCACGAGCCCATTAAAGTTTTTCTTTATCTTTATCTTTTATTTTAATGGGTTTCGATTCCGGTTCCATACATATTTTAATAACGGTTCTGATTCCGTTCTGTTCCGGTTCTGAGATTTTTTAAATAGCGGTTCCGATTCCAGTTCTGATTCCACACATTTTAAATAACGATTGCGGTTCCAAAAATCTAAACGGTTCTGGTATTATTTTTCACTTTTCGCCTGCTGTGCTTTGTCGTGTATTTCCGTCTTTATTCGTTTCTTCTTAAATCCAGTGCTTCTCGTGCTTGCCTCTAAATTTAGTCGTCGGGCTCGTGCTCGTGTGTGTCCCTTATCGGCGAGCGCGTCGGGACGCGCCCATCATTAGTTTAAACTATGCTCTGCATAAACATAAATCTTTTTTTATATATCATTAGAACTGTTAAAAAATAGTCTAAAAAAATCAATATTTTATGAGTTTAGATTCAAATATCTTAAAAACCTATCGGAATATTAATAGTTATCGGTATATTGTAATGAGTCTTGACAATTAAAAGAAAAGTTGCTTTTACAGTTTTTTTTTATATCTAAAAAGTGTCTGAAAAGGGCCTGAAAAATCGAGAATTTCTTAAAAACGTTACGTAACAGCAACTACAAATTATATAGAATTGATGTATGGGATGTCCATGGAAAAAATTTGATCTCCTTTTTTTGAGTAGTGTAATTGTCTATCTGTCTGAAAAATCAAAAGACATTCAGTCATTTTGATTAGGAAGTATAGACGTTTAAAAATGTGTAAAGTTTAAACTTGCTACTATATTTGAATGATACATTTCATTTAATTGCTATTATTACTATACATATTGTTACGAAAATTCAGTATACCGAAAACTGTACTACAAGTTCGTATCTCTGGATTGTGTACAAAATAAAAACACTCTTATGTTTGGTTTAATTGGTTTTGTTGGTTGGTTTTTAATAATTTGGTTTAACAATTAACTTTATTAATTCACTAGACTAATAACAAAAACTAACAACTGCTGCATGTCTATTATTTAACTTGAAATCACTACTGAAGTGCTGTGCCTCAGATGCGGCGCCCTTATATACTGCATGCATCAGTTCGACACGGTTCGACATGCTTCGAGAACCTTCTACAATTTTCGTGAATGCTGCTGATCTTCTATCTCTTTCTCGCACATTGCCTCAGTGCGCTGAATGATCGTCCGTCTCTTTCTAACACATTGCTTAGTGCGCTGAATTGCCTTGCGTCTCATTTAATCTTGCACAGCGGAACAAATTACCTCTTTTCGTAACAATATTTTATAAAATAAAAAAAAGGACATCAAATTCTAAAATTAATCAAACTATTTAATTCAACACTAATGTCAGGTGTAATTTTTTGTTTTAAGAAATAATTTGAAAAAGACAAACTTTACGCAACAACTGATATCTCTGAAATCACAAATTTAAAGACTTTTACAAAATAATTTTGAGTAGCATCTACTTTCCCCCCTCATTAATTTAAATAATAATTATAATAGTTTGGCACTACAGTCCTCTAAGAACTCCGATCTCTCTCACCATTTTGAGCTGTGCTCAAAGTGGTCGGACCTACAGTTAATTGCCGAATCCGAACGGCGGGTGAGAGCTTTTCATAGGCAATGTTTTTCTCTCGTAGGTTTGCCATTTACTGCCGAGAGGTAGCGCGGTATAGAAAAATGTTTCTATGAAAAGATGTTGTTAGCCCCAGTCCCAGGCTTGAACCAGGGACCTTTCGACTCGCAGTCCAACGCACTAACCACTGAGCTACCGCGGCTACTCCCCTCTTTAATTTATCGAAATAAAATACTCGTTATAATTTTTTTTAAATTTGTATTTTATTTTAATGACTACGTACTTGTGAATTTAAAATTAATGTAATTAAAGTAATTAATTATGTTCATATTTGTTGTTCTATAAAAATATAAAATATGGCTAAATAACTAACTTGATTGCTGTTAATAAGATAAGCAGTTTCAGTTATTCAGGTATTTGTATGTAATTATTTTAATCGTGACTACACTATAAATGTAAAAATAGACATTTAATGATTAATTATAATTTTTCTATAAATATATATAATATATATATTTCATAAATCACGTTTTAAAAATATAATAAAATGAAAATAATATTTTGCTCAGTTTCCTCGTTTAGTGCAGCATGTGCTCTAATAAAAAAGTTTAAAAATATATAGTTTGTATTTCAAAATTTCGGCACTGTCGGTATAAAAAAGTGTAGACTACTTTTAGTAGTAAAGACTAAAAATTTGTAAATCGTACGAAAAAAGCCATGGGAACAAAAAAAAATTGTTCATCACATTATTTACTATATCTTTTCTAAAAATCATAAAAAAATCAAAAAATTGTGTGTAGAATAGCGTGGCTTGAATGTCAAAAGTTATATTTATTCGTTTTTAGAAGTGGACGTGGTCTATAGTCTTAAAAATCGCAATCGAAATTGACGTATGCAAATTAAATTTAAAGATTTCACTGTGTAACTTTCAGAGAATTGCTCGGAAATTAAAAATTTCGAAGGTAATAAATTAGTTTAAATAGGACCTCCTGACCATTACACAGAAGGCAGGCTCTGGGGGAAGAAGGGGAACTAAAAGAACATTAGTACATTGTTCATGAAAAATCACAACAACTGTATTGTTCGGAATCCTCGGTTCGAAAATTTGGACTGAAGACATTGTAGGTTATAAAAAAACCAGATAGGTATGTGGTGAAGCATATTGGGACGTATATTGGGACGCACATTGGGACGAACGTACCAAGAAATTTAAAAATCATTTTATTGAAAAAATCAAATGCTACATAATGTTCGACGAAACATACGTCTTAGGTGACTTTTCGCAATTTCCTCTGCAGGAATTTTATACTGCAGATTCATGAGGAAATGTGGACCAAATATTTAAGACTAAGAAGCATACGAAATCTTCTAGACAATTCCTTGTTTTGCTACCAATATGCAGTTGTTACAAACGATTGGTAGCCTTTTATCAACACAAGCACAATAAACTTCGATATTTATATTAAAAAATTATTGGTGAACAGATAACTGCAATTCTGGTATGAACATGAAGTGTACACATTCTCTTGGCCTAACCTAGCCTCCCACACTACAGTAAAACGGCCTTCAAGTGCACAGAAAAAAATCGTAAATATAACCAAAAATGTACATCAATACAATTACATTTTTGCTGAAGCTGCACCGACTAAATTATTAATTGCATTAGCGTACACATCTTCATATTAGCATTCGTATTTGCTGGCAACGCGCTGGTGGTGTGTATTTTCGTTTATTTCGCTTATTTTGGTGTGTGTATTCGCTTGTATTGGTGTGAGTATTCGCTTACAGTCGATACGAATTAATTTTAATAAATAAATGAATTGAACAAAAATTAACGGAAATTACACACGCTGTTATAAAAAAAAAATATTTACTTTCTTATTATTTATTATTATTTTATTATATTATATATCCGTTATTATATTTGTATTATTAATTTTATACATATTTTTTATTTTTAATTTAATTACTTTACTTATTAGTTGTTCTTCGAAGTTAGAACACGTTCACACGTCACCAATAGTGCTATAAATAATGAAAGGAAATGATAAACCCTAATAACAGAGAGGAATACCAAAGTCAAAGTCATTCGCACGATATGCAGTAAAACGACCCAACGAACCAAATAGTTGCCTATTTGGTAATTATTTTTTTGAAAATTAGTCATTTATGCTGAACAAAAATGAATAAAGCCATTATGATGAAGTGGCCACTGGCCAGTCCGGGAGTCTTGTGCACTAACTTGACCTAATACGTTGATTACGTACTGAATAGGGCTATTCAAAAATATGGCCGCCAATACCGGATCGATACGCCTAACATTTTTAATTATTTTTTGAAAATTGATTATCCCAAGTAAAAAGTTCATCGTGTTGAAGTGGTTACTGTCGCGTCGCGGATGACTATTTACTAACGGGACCTAATACATTTAAAAGGTACTCATTGGAGTTATCAAAACGATGACCGTATTTTTTGGGTCGATTCGATAAACTTATTAAATAGTTTTTTTAAATCATTAATAAAAAGTACAATTTGCTTAACATACGGTTACATACCTCTGTTAAAATTGTGTGGTTTGTGTATCCGCTAAGTTCGCGACGAATTTAACTTCACGGACAAAACCCATAGCATATACACCAACCGCAATTTCTGATTTAAATACAAATATTAAATGTTTTCATAAAATAAATGACATGCAATTAATATCGGTTGCTATATTAACGTCGATTATTTTTTTTTCTGTGATAGCAATAAATTAATGTTGGTGCTTCGAATTGCAAGTCTAGCTAATTTTCCAGAACTTAGGCCAATTGAAAGGTACTGGGCATTGGTCAAAAGAAAATGTAAGTAACAAAGTAGGTCACCAATTTTTCGGGGGAAAGGGGTCTGCAGAGTGAAATAAATATATAAAATAAATCTGAATAAAATATGCGTTATAAACATGGTTTCATTATAAAAATCGTTTATCAGATTTTTAGAATTTAGTGCTGTACAAAATTTCGTGCGCAGTCCTTAGTACACCTATCTGTAGATTTTTGAACAATAATTCAATTTATTTTCTATACTTATAATCTAGGTGTATTAAAAAAATCAAGGTGACTTAAAATAAAAACATTAAAAAAAAGTTCCTCACATAACTTAATGACTAAAAATGTATTTTTAACAACGAACTGCCCACAATCGTCAGCAGTAATGCAGCAACAGATTGCCTAGTCGGAACTGCTCCACTCTTCAGCTGACTACGCTGCGCTGAACATGTGTCATCAAACTCTTGCGCGGGTCCCATACAACCCGCATAGCTCATCACATACGCCACATAGCTCTGCTCGAATACGCCGCGTACCAAACTGGCGCCCGGGCCCTGCGCAAACACTATGACATCTTCACCGCCATGCGAGTCCACACCAAGTGGCATTCCCGCCATATGGCGATAGGTGGGCGATTTGCGTGTCTCCTCGCTAAGTGCCTCCACGGGTCGAAATAAGATGTTCGCATCGGGACGCGTTACATTTGATACGTGACTCCAATAGCCAGGACCATTGGCGTACGTTATGGTCTCATGGACCATTTCGTCGTTTTTGTCTACATTCGCCAGACCCAAAATGTCGTTGCCACGTTTAGGATAACCGTTTAGAGTTACCGAATGTGAATGATCGGCAGTGACAATGATGAGCGTTTCACTGGCATCAGTGATGCTGATGGCCGCCTCAATAGCCTGATCGAATGAGAGTAGATCATGCAGTGCGGCACGTGCATAGTTCTGATGATGCGCCTGATCGATGCGGCCGCCCTCAACCATGAGTACGTAGCCCTGTAAAGAATATTTATTTTTAATAAAATTGTATTTTCGAATATCATATTAAGTAAGCGAAACCGATATTAAAAGGTTTCGATTTTGTGAGCCCAAAAATCCTCATATAGTTGGACTTTTATTACTCTTAAAAAACTCATATTTGAGTAAAAAAAGAGCCCACAATGGCTCACAAAACCTCGCTTTCAAGAGTCCATAAATCCTCATATGGTAGTAATAAAAAAACTCAACAAGCATGAGTTTTTTAAGAATCATAAATGAGTGATATTTTTAGAGTCCATAAATCCTCAAAAAATCCAAACATTATGAGTCTTTTATGAATCATAAATGTGTCATATTTTTAGGTGTTACAAAAATTGGAATGGGTATCATTTTATGAATTGTTTCCGAGATCTTACAAAATACTCAAAATTGGGTCTTCTTAGTGACTCAAATTACAGAGCACCATCTAAATTGCTGGGCTTAATGTCACGTACTGAGTGACATATTAAGAAATCGAATATAATCGATATTGAAATTAAAAATTAACAATGATCAAAATCACATTGAAAAATATTGCGATATCAATGTGATAAATATTTAAATATCATAAAATTTGAATAGTAGGCTCGCTCATAAGCGAGCTGAACATTTGACTCTCACAATTAAAATTTGCTCATGAGCCAATAAAAGAGCTAACTTTCTGCTCGTAAGTTATTGTTTGGCTCTTACAATTCCATCGGCTCCATATTTTTCGACATATTTTTCGGCTTTTTCATTTTCGGCTCTCTGCTCGTGAGCCAGAAATTTTCGGCTCACGAGCCGAAAAATATTTCGCGAGCCAAATAATTAAACTTGTGAGCAGAGCCCAAAATATGGCTCTTTGAGCTAAATCCAGCTCTCTAGCTCCCATTTTACGTACCCTAATTAAAAGCAACGATTTCGAACTTTTTATATCGAAGTTAGTTCGAGAATGTTTCGATGCTTCAAAGGTTTGCGAGACATCGCAGTCTGGGTACTGCAAAACACCCTAGAATATGATTAGAAAATACCTTAGAATCAGCGCCGCGTTCCAGCACGCCAATGGCAGCCTCCGTCATTTCACGCAGCGTCGGTTCTTCCGCCTCTCGCCTCAGTGAATACGTGATGTGACTGTTGCGAAATAGTCCCATTAAGCTGTCCACCTGCTTGACATCAACCTGCTGCAACTGATCCAGAGTCTGTACGAACTTGCGCTGTTGCGGCTGTTGTTGCACCCACTCCTGCACCAAGTTACGTCCATCACCTCGCGTACAGCTAGTCTCTGTGAAACCCTCGAAAGGAGTGGTGCGCACTTCACTTGCATTGGTCGCGCCCATCGGTGACAAACCGCCACCCATAATAACATTCATACGATTGCCTGGTGCATTTTCGACCAGCTGACGCGCAATGTCCTTATGTACGCCGACCGCTTCCTCCCACACATCGGTGTCACACTCCCAGTCACGATGATAGACACGCGCAAATGTCGCTGCGGGCGTTGCATGCGTAATACGTGTCGTCGTTACGAAACCAGTTCGTTTTCCTGCCGCCTGCGCCCAGTCCATGATGGAGCTTAGACTTCCGCTGGTTGCATTCGTCTTGGAGCGCGTTATATCCATGCCGATGGCGCCATAGAAGGTTTTAATGCCGCAAAACATCGCCGTGGCCGTACCCGCAGAATCGGGCACTTGTTTGTCTACGGTGTATGTCTTTGCCATACCCGTGTAGGGAAACTCATCGAATGATAACATCTCCTCCTCGCCGCTGCCATGCTTCATCGTTTGACCCTTGTAGATGCGACCCGCCGTTATGGTGGACAGACCCATGCCGTCACCAATGAAGATTATAATGTTTTTCGCTTTGCGTCGATGTTCGTTCTGTTGCGTTTTTTGGGCGTTTTTTACGGTTTTGGCCAACTGGAGCATGGCAATGCGATGCCAGTATTCGGCATCTGAAACAATAGTTCAATAATATAATTAATTAATAAAGTTTTAATAATTTTTTAATGTTAGTAGAAACTCAAGACAAGACAAAGAGCTTGTGATAGAAACTACACAGAAAAATCGTAAATATAGCCAAAAATGTACATCAACACAATCAAATTTTTGCTAAAACTGCGCAGACTAAATTATTAATTGTATTAGCGTACACCTTCTTCATATTAGCAATCGCATTTGCTGGTCACATCTATGTGTATTCGTTTACCGCGTTGATGTTATAGCAGTGCTTGATCACTATAGCAGTGTGTGATTGCTATTGCAGTGTGTTGTGTGTGTGTACTCGCTTACAGCGACGGTGAATTTAGTGGAATTCGTGAAGTTGGTGAAATTCGCTTAGAATAAGAATTTTTAGTTGACGCGCATATTAGTTCACATTTGGTTCATGTCAAAAGAAACGCTTATAGAGTTTACTGCTGTCGTTGAAAATGACGATGATGGCAATAGTTGCATTTTTAATTATGCTTCATCATCAGAAAATTATTTTCGTTATATACTTGCACAAGAATTTGTAATATTCTTTTTTTGTAATACTCTTCTAATCAACTAAAAAAGAATTATGAGAATACTGTGAAAATGCAAAAATACTTTTAAAACGTCGACCATACCAATTAAATAATTTGCTACATAAGTAAAATCATTTATTGGTATATTTTTGGACGCAAATAACATTTCCAGCGAATGTATTTGCTCAATACATGAAAATGGCAAACATGTCATTGCTAGAGCAATGAAATTGTACACCATGCAATGTATTTGCGTCGATTATTTTTTCTGTGTACATCTTTGTCGGTTTGATATATGTCAAACATATGTTTTTAAACTGCCTCGACCCTGCTAAAAATTTTGTCTGGAGTATAGCGATATTGGGATAGGTATGGTAATGGTCAGATATGTTTCAAATTTAATAACTCCAATTCAGTAACACTAATACAATTTCAAATGGAAAAATTGTTCAGAATCATATAAACGTATTTACCCATTCTGTTATGTCTCGAAGACCTCTGATGCCTCAAAGCATTCTGAAATAACTTCGATAAAAATGTTCGATCTCGTTGACTTATCGATTCTAATAAAATTTCACGTTCATACAAATTCCTTGACGATATCGCAATATTTTTCGAAACAATCTCGAACTTGCATTATTTTTTTTCGATATCGTTCCGATTTCAAAAAAACTCTCGTATCGAAAAAACATGTACCATGTACGTCCAATTTGAAGCATGATATCGCTACAAGAAACTATTTGATATAAATTTTCGTATTTCGTATTTTTCGAATCGTGGCAACGAATAGAGAAATAGACAGACAATTTCTCGTTCTGCAGAGTAGTTTAAAGATCTAATAGTGTGTTACAGTCTCAATTCCTGTTATTTCAAATCAACTTGCATTATAAAGGTCTTTAAGATCTTCATGAACTACATGTAAAGTTTTCATCGAATATCACACAAAGATTTGCGTTTTTTTATTTTTTATTTTTAGATAATATAAATTACAGTTTTTATACCCTACACCTATGAGGTAACATGGTATATTAAGTTTGTGCAGATATTGTAACGTCCATTAGGAGGCGTGGCCGATACCGAAAAATATATATATTCATGATCAGCATCACTACTCGAGACCGAAATTTGATCACAATATTTTTTAACCAAAAGTAGGAAGTTTGCAAATGAGCCAAATCAGTCAATGGACACGCCCACCTCCCATACAAGTCACTTTTATATAACTCTTTAGGAACTAATACCTCGAAAAGTATTCAAGATATAAGGACTGCGTCGAATAAAATTGTCCGTTACATATCTTCCCATAATGTGCTATTGCAAGATTCAAATTAAAAAAATTTGATCATAGTAGCTCTGAATTAAATGGCAGAAAATAATTTGTGCAGTTATAGTCAATACAAAATTTATTTAACGCGAAAATGGCAAACGAATCGGAAGTGCGAGAAAATATAATTAAAATTTTTCAAAAACAACCTAGTTGGTCTTTTAAAAAAATTGCCAAGGAGGTAGGGGCTAACCCTAAGACCATTTCTCGCGTTATCAACCGCTTTAAGGAAGACCTGAGTATTGATCGGAAGAAAGGTTCTGGTAAAAAAAAGGCCCACATGATCGTGAAAAGTCGAAGAAGGTTGTGAATGTTTTAAAGAAAAATCCAAGCATATCCGGAAGGAAATTGGCGAGAAAGGCGGATTGCTCAGAATCTTTCGTGCGCAGGACTAAGAAAGAAGCTGGGCTGAAGACGTACAAGGTCCAAAAAGTTACGGATAGAAATGCCGTCAAGAATGAAACCGCAAAACAACGAGCTAAAAAGCTGAACAAAGATTTTTTTTTTAAAATTCGATTGCTGCATAATGGACGACGAAACTTATGTTTTAGCGGACTTTTCTCAGCTACCTGGGCAGGAATTTTATACAGCCGATTCTCGAGGAAATGTCGCTGAAAAATTCAAATAAAAAAAAGGACAAAATTCTCAAAGAAATTCCTTGTTTGTCAGGCAATTTTCTGTTGTGGAAAAAGGAGCAGCTCATTCGTGACATCGGGTACAATTAATAGCGAAATATATGTGAAGGAATGCTTGCAAAACAGATTGATTCCATTTTTACGCCAACATGAAGTGTCCACATTTTTTTGGCCTGACCTAGCTTCATGTCACTACAGCCTTAGAGTGGATCCAACAAAATGCAGTGATTTTGGTGCCTAGAGAAGCCAATCCACCAAACTGTCCAGAACTCAGGCCGATTGAGAGATACTGGGCTTTAGTAAAAAGGGAGATGAAGACAACAAAAAAAGTGGCCAAAGACCTTCAAGACTTTAAAAGAAAGTAGTCTTCAGCAGCTGTGAGGGTGGCGGACACTACCATTACAACATTAATGGAAGGGGTTTAGGAAAAATTAAAACCTTTTATTAAAAGATATTAATTTCTGGTTTTTTATATTTTTTTTTTTAAATCTAAAAATAATTTGCAAAATAAAATATTTTATTCTATAAAAATTCGATTACTAAATTTCTATATTTTTTCATTTTTGTAGCGGACAATTTTATTCGACGCAGTCCTTAGTTATAAAATTTAAAACTTATTCTTAGAATTCACCTAAAAATTTATATAAAAATATTTCCCGGGTTTTCATAGTGAACATTTTAGCCGTAAATTATTAAAATCAAATCAATGAGTTCCGCCCACTTTTATTTTTTTTAAATTTTTCTTATTAGTTTATTTATACTTTTATATCAATTTTTTTAAATTATGATGATATAAGACGTAAATTGCTGATATTTTAATAATTTGCTGAGCTTTGGAGGGTTTGAGGATTAAGAACTGTAAAATTAAGATATACAATTAAATTTCCCACATTAATATCCCCACCAAAGCTGTAGGGTAGTCGGACTCGACCGACTATAAATTCCGTCCAATGCGACCTAAATTTCCCTACTCTTTTTTTGATATGTTGTACAAATTTAAGAAAGATAATTTTTTCAAAGTTTACCTTGTATTACTTCCTTTGGTTTCGCAGCATTGATTTCCTTCGTAGTGGAAGCATTAAAGATTACAAATTCTGGACCTACACCATTAGTATTGAGTGTTTGTATCTCGGGTGGGGCAACAACACTAGCACCCAACACTCCAACTGTACAGATAACCATACAAATACAGAATTCATATAAATTTAACATTTTAATTTTTTGTTTATAATTTTTTTTTCTATATATCACAGCCACAAGTGTAAAATAATGTGCAAAATGAAATATTTTAATTATGTTTTTTTTCCTAGTATTGAAGTCACTAGAATCCGTTGGTAATATGTAGCAGAAGCGCGTTTTCACCGATCGCAGCGTTAAAATCCCGCAGAGTTCTACTCCTTCAGCGTGTCGAGAAGACTATCGCTGGTCTAAACTTTCATCTCTGTTATATTAATGTTTAGCCAAAAAGATATGTTTTTTTTAAATCTTTTGATAAGTACAGATATATCCATTAAAACATAAGAACGTGTTCACGTTTTATCATTTTATTACTGGTTTATTAGATAACATACAAATTGTTGGTGTCAGGGGAGCTAATTTTTATGTTTTTAGTAGATCTAAGATAATTTTTTTTTATCAGTGTAATTTGGATTTTTTTTATATGACACGCAGTATATAACATGTGTCAAGTGTTCTTTTCATGTAATATATACAAAATTTAGCATATTTAAAGAGAAGCGGAGCTAGACCCGTCCACAGCTAGCGTCGCCTTCGGCAATGCTCGTTCCCGTTGAAGTCAGAAATTATTTAAAAGTTTTGAATATAAGAGATAATGATATATAGATATTTCGAATTAAAACCAGGGCTCGGGGTGGAATCGGAACTGGAATCGTTATTTTTTTTTATAGAACCGGAACTGGAACCGCAGAGAATAGAATTACGGTACCTAGCCCAGGTTAAAACATACGTTTTTCAACTACCATTTTTGTACCTTAGGCTTTATAGTTTCATATTATACCAGCTTTAAATCGAATTTAAATATATATTTTGATTCTAATGAATTCCAAATAGAATTATAGTCATTTTAGAATTTGATTGTTCAAAAGAAATACAAACAAAACAAAAAATATTAATTCTTTTGAATAAGGTTAAAAGAATTCTATCTTTTTTGTTTATTTATTTTTCTAGTAAAAAAAATATCCAACAAAAATATGTTATTTTTCAAATAAGAAAAAAACATATTTTTTATTTAGGTAGATCATGTTTATTATGTCATATAAAAATTTCCATAAGCAATGAATCCGAATTTCTTAACCAGTTACTTACTCAAGGTTTATACAATATTTTCTAAGGAGCTGCTCATATTCATTATCAGTTTTATTAAGCTAATTAGGTGAACAGACACACGTCTGGATTCATTGTAGTTAAGTAGTTCTGCCTAACAATTATGATTTACTTATTGTTGACGCGTGATAAAGATGCAAATAGCTGCAGAAAACATAAACTTTAAGGTAATATCGTATAAATTACCATTTTTTTTATCTCGTTTTTTTTTTTAATGTTCCAGTGATTTTGATTATTATTATACACTCAAAATAAAATCTAAAATTCGTGAAATTTATCTACGAAATATTTCGTAGCATCGGTAGCTCAAGGTTAGTGTGTTGGACTGCAAGCCGAAAGATCGCAGGTTTAAGCCTGGACTGGGGCTAACAACATCTTTTCATAGAAACATTTTTCTATACCGCGCTACCTCTCGTCAGTAAATGGCAAACCTACGAGAGTAAAACATTGCCTATGAAAAGCTCACACCCGCCGTTCGGATTCGGCAATAAACTGTAGGCCCCACCACATTGAGTACAAATATAATACGCACAGCTCAAAGTGGTGAGAGAGCTCTGCCTAAGTTCTATACAGGACTGTAGCGCCAAACTATTATTTATACTAAAACTCTAGTACTACGGATAATTCCTTCCCGAATTTCATTAAATTTTCCCGAAATATACTTCTTTAATGTTTAAGTTTTACTTTTTTATGTTTCCGTGATATTGATAATGATACTTTATAAATAGGATTACGGACAATTCTTATACAGGCAATTTTTTCCCGGAGACAATATTTCTGAGACAATACTAAATTTTTTATGTTTAAATTTTTAGTGTTTTAGGGAATTATAGCTTTAAAAGAAGTTTTACACGCACAACAATCCTCTTTTGGCATTAGGTTAATTGAACCAAAGTTTCATTGTTGCAACCGAAATATATTTGTTGTAACCTCATGTCATTAAAATGAATTGGTTACTCTGACCGAAATGTTAGTCCGCGCAAATGCACGTTCGGTTGTCGCAACCTCATAATTGCATTTTTCATTCTGTCAAACTTTGACGTTTGTGCATTTGTTACGGCAACTGAGTACGTTATTGTGTCAACAAAATAAATGATAAACGGCAACCTCATGTCTATCATCAGTTCGGTTGCTAGTTTCTTGCCAACAATTATGGATACATACAGAAATAAATAATGTACAAAAATTTTCACAAGTCGGAAACAATAGAAAATTCAGTAATTAAGTAAAAATGCGAAATATATATTTGAATATTAATAATATAATATAATAATATAATAATATAATAATATAATAATATAATAATATAATAATATAATAATATAATAATATAATAATATAATAATATAATATAAAAATATGTGACCATATGTGGCATTAGAAATAGTTTTGTATTTTGTTTAATTATGGTGAAATAAAATATTAAATGTCTTCATTTTTTTTACAGGAATTAATACATTTCCTTTTTGAAATTGTGTGCGTGCCATATTTACGCATCAAAAATACATATAGAAAACTTTACATAATTAAGTTTTATATATATAAAAAAATTTCTTAAAATTAAATGTCAATTGGGGTTTTCGGCATGCTTGCTTAGAGGTTTAAACAAGCTCATGCTTGCTGACTAAGAGGTTGACACAACCTCATGCTTGCTGACTAGGAGGTTAGCACAACTTTATTCTTGCTGACTAGGTTATTGGTACAACCTCTTAATCAGCAAGTTGCCGCAACCGAATAATTTGGTAGGGGAATTTAGTTAGTTACCGCAACCATTTATCCCCATTTTTCCACGACAATTTTATTCTATTCTGAACAGTTCCCCGAAACAATTCTACCCCGGACAATACATCCCTGTATAATACTGCCACGGACAATTTTTAAACAAGAACATTTTCTAAAAGACTTAATCTAAATTCGTGTACATCGAATTGATAGTAACAGAATGAATAGTATGAATGAATAGTAACAGAAAATAATTGTTGCGAGAATAAGAATTGCAACGAATAAAAATTAAATGAAATAATTAAATGAAATAATTAAATGAAATAATTAAATGAAATAATAATAATGAAATAATTGTATCTGAAAATAATTGCCCGAAGAAGAATAATCTGTACCAAAATTGGCTCGAAGAAAAATTATTGTTGGCAAATTGTCTGTCTTCAACAAACAAAAAAGATAACTAAAAATTATAGTAAAATATTTAACGTTTTATTTAAAATGAGAGAATATTTAAAAACAAATACAATTACAAAACTTTGACTAGATTTTCATTTGTTTGAAATTCAACTATAGCTTACGATAGAACTAAATAAAATTTGTGAAATAAAATATATAAATTGAGTTACAGGCTCTACCAACTTCGTACTTAACTAGAGATGCAGGAAATATAGTAGTTTTCCCAAATATTTAGGCATCGTCGCTGCCTGAACTACGTATATTTGCCAAAGGTGCTGCGCACGGAGCTAGTGACACTGGCGGACTTGACGAGTTTCTTGGTCGTCGTGGTGCTAGTGGTCTTTTTGGTTTCATCAGCAGTATTATTATTATTATTGTTGATGTTGCTGTCGTTATTATTGTTGCTGTGATTATTAGTATTATTGCTGACACTTCGGCTGCTGCTACTGCGACTGAGTAAGAGCGGACGCCTGGGCGGCATGCGTTCGTTGACGGCATCCAGACCTTTGGCCTCCGCAAACGAAGCTATATTCGGTGTTGCACCCAGACCTTGTAGCGCTGCATTGAATCGTAGTTAATTTGAGGAATTTAAATGTTTTTGTTTCTTTTTAATACCCACCACTGACAAGTGAGTCACGACCGCCGGACAATGCGCCCATGGGTAGCGCGCCAGTGGGCGTGAGACCCTTTAGTTGCAACACAGATTCCGATTCTTCCCTGCATGTAATTGGTTGGTTAATTAAAAAATAGATAATGTGAACTATATGACACTTTTTCACTCACCTCAAAACAGAGAAGACACGTGACATCTTGCCGATGGCTCGGATTTTGTTGCGTATGATTTCTTTGCGAAGAGCCGACATTGTAGACGCTGAAAAATGTGTGCAAATTTATATTACAAAAAATCATTAGATTAATTTCTTTATAAAACATATATTACAAAAATCCAACAGGATCGCTTAGACATTATATGAAAATCTTTTAATTTCAAAACAATTTTATTTATTTCATATAACACAAGCATATAATAATATAATATAATATTATTATACATATATAATATAATAAGTGATTTTCTGTAATAAGCTAATTTTTTTTGTCGTTATAAAATTTTCATAATAACAGAAATATCGCTCATTTACTACAAGAGTGTCATAACTAAAAAAAAAAATCGATTTTGTAGAAAACGCGTTTAAAGTCTTCAAATGAATTTCACCGTCCATATGAAATTTATGGGGAATATGAAATGAGGTAAGGGCATATTCTCTTCTCACGCGGTAGTTATACAAGATATGAATACGAATTTTTTACACAAGATAAAACAAGATTTAACGGATAATTCTGCATTATTAACTCAAAAATCGTATTTTTTGAGTTATGACACTCTTGTAGTAAATGAGCGATATGGTTTTAGTCTTATAGCAATTTAGGTACACCCTTATATAATTTGAGGTACGTTGACTCGTTATCGAGTTTTTCGTATTCGAGTTTTTCGTATTCGAGTTTTTTCCATATGTTCGTGAATCACCCTAATAGTTATTAATTTTGATATTTTATATATTAAATATGAACCCAATACCAGAAATTGGAAAAGCTTTAAAAAATATACTAAAAGTACCTTCACTTTACCTTAACTTATGGACAGAAAATCGATGTACATTCATGATAGCACTTAAAAGAAGAAAAAAAAAACTGGACCAACCTACGTTTTTATAACATTTTCTGAAATATTTTACATTTTTTATATATTAAAATTAGGGCTGTGCGAATAATCGTTTTACCGGAAAGTCCGATTAATAGTAATCACGATTAATCAATTATTCGATACGATTTTTGATTAACCGCAAACTCGATTAATCGGTTAATCAGATTTTTGGAATAATCAAAATAACGATTAATCGGTTAATCAGATTTTTGGAATAATCAAAATAACGATTAATCGGTTAATCAGAAATATGATTAATTGAAATATGATTTTTTTTTTGTATATTTTTGTAGAGAGCAATTTCACAAATAAAAATTATTTTAATTTTGATTAATCGAAATTTATAATTAACCGATTAATCGTATTTTCGGTTAATTGTAAAATACGATTAATTGAATAATCGATTAGTAGTGATTGCGATTAATCAGAATTTCCGGTAAAACGATTAATCGCATAACCCTAATTAAAATATGTTAGAAAGTCATTCAATAAAATAATTTTACAGCATTAAACTTAGATTTTTTTAAAATTATTTTAATAAACATTTCTTGTGTGTAATTTGGTCATCATTGGTATGACTTTCCAGTTTGCCATGTCTCAGAGACAAATAAGTTCGATCTTTTTGCTTTCTTGATTCTATTTTTTTTATTTTTAGTTCATTCAAATTCGTATCGATATCACCTACCCAATTTGACCAATTTAACGCATGATATCTTTATGAGAACAGGTCCGTCCATCTACTCGCATTCATGTCGTATCAATATCGACACGAATGACATACTGGGTTATAAGCAATACGCCTTTTCACGTAAAAATTTGTTTTAGAGCTATACAATTGGTTTACGCCGTTAAATATTAAAAGTCACCAATGTAAAAAACAAAAATGAACCTGTCTAACTTACGGACCTTTTCCCATACCCCTAGTAGAAATGTACCCTATTAACAAAAACATAATCATGGCCATGTCACTGGTTGTGACAATTTAATAATACTATGAGAAGCCCCAATACATGACCCTAGTATATACTGGGTCCTATTAAAAAAGTCTATATCTAATCTAGAATTCAATTTGGATTTTACCCCTGTTTTCTGACAAGATAATCACAGAAAAAAATAATTGACATAAATATAGCAACCAATATTAACTACATTCATTAATCAATCCAGTCTTCAAATTCACCAATTTAATGACAACATTTGTTATTCTTCGTTATATAAGCAATTTCGTTCGCTAATAAAGAGTTTTTCAATAAGAGCGCTACAAAATAAAACAAAAACGGTTTTGGATATCAATGAAATTCTTTATTCCTGTAAAAGTACGTTCGATGCCATTATGTATGGAACTCGATTTGTTTTGCATGGCCACGCGGGCACGCTTGCAGAAGTCCAGAGGCTGAACCCAATTTTCGTCGGTTTTCGAGCATAAATCGGCCGATACTTCTGCAATTTCACGTTCGATATTCGTACAAAGTTCATCAATCGTCGCTGGCTTGTTGGCATAGACCATAGACTTGACGTAGCCCTACAGGAAATAGTCTAACGGCGTCAAATCGCACGACCGAGGCGGCCAATCGACTGGACCATTTCGTGAGATAACACGTTCTCCAAACTTGGTTTCCAATAAATTGATTGTGGCATTCGCTGTGTGGCTTGTGGCGCCGTCCTGTTGGAACCACATGTCTTCCAAGTCCGTATCATCCAATTGGGGCCAAAAATATTCGGTTATCATTGAACGGTAACGATTCCCATTCACAGTAACGTGCCGATCTTGATCATCACGGAAGAAGTACGGCCCAATGACGCCGCCGGCCCATAAACCGCACCAAACCGTAATTTTTTCGGGATGCAATGATGACTCATGGAGTACGTGTGGATTGCTGTCTGAACAATACGCATATTTTGTTTATTGACGAAGCCATTCAGCCAGAAATGAGCCCTGATGAAAATCCGAATCATTTTCAAGTTGTTGCTCAGCCCAATTCACGAACATACGACGCTTCTGGTGGTCAAGCGGCTTCAGTTCTTGCGTCAATTTGATTTTGTAAGGATGTAGGCCAAGATCTTTTCGCAAAATTCGCCACAAGGACGTCACAGAGAAGCCCAACGCTTGAGAACGACGTGTGAGAGACACATTTGGGCTTTCTTCAACTGAAGCCTCAGCGGTAGCAATATTCTCGACACTACGGCCACTTCTTTGTCTCACTGGCACGGGAACATTTTGTACTGTGCCTGTCGATTCAAATTTTTCCACTAGACGCTCAATTGTTGATCTGCTAGGACGATTATCACGACCATAAATTGGACGTAGCGCTCTTAACGTTGAGGCCACTGACTCCGAATTTCGGTAGTAAATTTTAATAATTTCGACTCATTGTTGGCTCCTATATCTTTCCATCATGAAATGGCAAACCTTACTGAAGGGAAATGTCGAAAGAGCGGCTGCCCCTGTCGCTCTACTTTTATAGCGTCCCATTTGAAAAACCCTTTATGAATATTTGTACGTTAATGCAGCAAATAATTTAGTCGGCGCAGTTTTAGCAAATATAATTGCTGAAACTGCGCCGACTAATTAATTTGCTGCATTGACCTTTAAATATTCATATTAACAAACGTAATTTCTGATTTAACGAAGAATAGCAAATAAATATTTTCATTAAATTACTGAATTTCATTGCTGGATTGTTTAATAAATGCAATTAATATCGGTTGCTATATGAACTTTTGTTATTTTTTCGATATCGTCCCGATTTTTAAAAAGTTCTCGTACCGAAATAAGTTCGACAGAACGCATTGAAATCTATCTACCATGAAAATCAAAGATATCTAGATTTTTTTTTTATACATTCAATTTACAATCTAATTTGCACAACTCGTTAACATTAGTCAATATAATTTTATACACATATTTTAGAGTTACATACCGTAATACTACGAAATAATGAGTAATATTTAGTTATGCAAATAAATTATAAATTACGTACTTTTCCGCAATATAATAATATCTTTACATGGGGTAACAATAAACACAGCCTATGATAAAATTACGACTTTGTGATGAAAACACATGTCAATCTATCTAAGGTAGTGTCAATAAATCTAACTGGAAAAATATTAAAAATTTAAATAATCCACATATTTAATAATATTTGTACTAGGTAAGCAATAGAACTACACTTGAGATCTAATAAACTGAAATTAAATTATTTTTTATCATATAAGTTAAGCAATCAAATAAATAAATAAACAAATTTAGCAACTACAACAACCAACTGTAGTTTAGCAGCGGCTATCATTAAAATAAAGCTGGCACATGTACAGCTTTAAGCTGTTTATTTAAATTGATATTTATACAGATATAGTTCACACATTTAACCATAGATACGATGAGCATATATCGCAGCGAAGCTAAAGCACTATGTACAGAAATTACGAAGCATTTCAATTTCATTCGTTTGCGAATTCATTGCCTTGTTTTGCATTCGTTGCCTTACAACATATAATTCTCACCTGGTTTTGTTGTATTACTAGTGTTGTTGCTGGTCACGGGTACAAGAACAATTTTCTTGCGTAGTTCTGGATTTAAGTATTTGGGGGTGTTGTTGTATTGGGAGTATTTTGTGTTGAAAATGTTTGCATGCAAAATATTGAAAATGTACAATATATATATATAGTGATAGATACATGTAAAGAAAGTAATACAAAGATTAACTGATGTTTAAGAGACAACATTTAAAAGTGTAGAGAACTTGTACCACATCAATAGCCTTACTTAATTAGACATCAAAGGTAAAAGAGTTCAACATTTTCAAAAAAATCATATAAATACCTTCTTCAAGTTCATCGTCAGGTCCAGAGGCAAGTTCGTCATCGGAACAAATACTCAAAATATTCATTAACATGTCAGTGACCTTTGAAATGATGCAAAAATATGGCGTATTAATGTTTTTGTGAAAAATATGTTGTAAATTAAAAAAAAAAAAAACTTTATTCTATCCTGTGACAAAATTTATGAAATTTTTCAGTTATATTTCCGGAAAATACACTTTAGATTCTCAATTGCGAAGACATACTCCCAGATTTGGAAACGGGCAGAAAACAGACCGCTTTTTATACAGAATCCACCTTTGTCAGCTTAAAACAATCCGAAATACTGATTCTAAACTGTTTTGAGTCTCCTAAAAGTTTTGTGTTTACTTTAATGAAATTTAAAGGCAGATTCCCGGCATATATTGAGAACGGGCAGAAAACAGATAGCTTTTTATACAAAATACTTTTTATCAGCTTAAAATCTTTCGATAATATGTTTTTAACCTGCCAACAATTTAACTTGGGAGCCCTCAACAATTTCTGGAATTTTTCAGGAATAACTTTTTCCCGATACAAAATTTATGGAATTTTTGAGGTATATTTCCGGAAAACACTCTTTAGATTATCAATTTTGAGGACCGATTCTCAGATTTAGTAATGGGCAAAAAACAGACGGATTTTAATACAAACTCCAACTTTGTCTGCTTAAAATGTTTTGAAAAACTGATTCTAAACTGCCTTGAGTCTGCTAAAAGTTGTGTGTATAAATATAAAGGAAAACTACGTTTTTGTCAGCTTAAAATCTTTCGATAAATTTTTTTTTAACTGAATCCCCCCTGCCAAAAATTTCTCTTGGGAGCCCTAAACAATTTCTGGAATTTTTCAGGAATAACTTTGTTCCCGATACAACATTTGTGGAATTTTTCAGGTATATTTCCGGAAAACACACTTTAGATTATCAATTCTGAAGACAGATTCCCAGCTTTAGTAACGGGAAGAAAACAGACTGCCTTTTATACAAAATCCACCTTTGACTGCTTAAAATGTTTTGAAAAACTGATTCTGATTTGCCTTGATACTGATAAAAGTTTTGTGTTTGACTTTATGGAAATTGGAAGGCAGATTTCCGGCATATTTTGAGAACAGGCAGAAAACAGACAGCTTTTAATACAAACTACGTTTTAGTCAGCTTAAAATCTTTCATGAAATGTTTTAAAACTGAAACCACCCTGCCAAAAATTTAACTTGGGAGCCCTTAACAATTTCTGAGATTTTATAGGAATATTTCCGACAAACATTCAGATAAATATAAGTTTTGTGAAGTGAAATTTTAAAGGCATATTTCCGCCATATTTTGGGAAAAAGTAGACAGTTTTTGCTACAAATTTGATTTCGTTTGCATGAAATCTTTCGAAAAAATATTTTTAAACTGCCTTGACCCTGCCAAAAATTTTGTCTAGAGATATTTTTAAACCCCCAGACAGTCAGGAGACAGACAGCTGTTAATACAAACTCTACCTTTGTCTGCTTGCAATAATTCGAAAATGTTTTTAACATTTTGTCATTTTTTATATGTTAATTAATTTTATTTAGGTATTACAGGGTACACTAATAAAAACTATAAAATAATTTAAAACAAAAAAGAAAAACATAACTCACCTTCTCACCAACAAATGGCAATGACCATGTGAAGACATCCATGAAATTTGGCAACCAATATGGGTGCGGAGAGCAATTAAACTGCCGTATGTTCATGACATTGTTTTCGTATTTCAATACAGCTGCCTTTAATATAAAAACCATAAATTAATTTAAAAATTGTGTAAAAAATATTAATCATGTTTAATATACCTTGTTATTGTAAACGTCCAAATAATTTGGTGCTGAGAATATGGTGATGAGCGAGGGAAATCCAGTAACCTGATTTTTGCGATACATGCGATAGCTGTTGATAGATAGTTCAAAAAAACAAGAAAAATATCATGAAAAAATAATGTCAAATTTCTAGCAGTTTTTGACAAACCCCGCATCCTGTGCCTCATGTGCGCGCACCACAGATAGCAAATTATACTTTTGTAAAAATTCACAGCAGGCCGAATAACTGAAATTATAAAGAGTTTTAGCAGGTAAATCGCCATAATTATTTTTCTTAGATATAACCTGAAGAAGTACGAACAACCACGCACAGAGTTGTGCGTAAAGAAATCCGAATTCTTTTCGTTGCCGAAATCTTCGAGCGGATCAGACCAAAGCAGATCGCACATGGGTCCATAGGCCGGTGGCTCTCTAAATCTATCAAGCTAAAAAAAGTACCCATTAATTAAACAACACTAAACACAAATATAATACATACCTTTTTGATATCATCGAGTGTAAAGATTTCCGGCGATAGACCACCGTGTATGCATAGAAATTGTTCATTGAGCAGTGCCGCCAGTGGCAGACAATCAAAGGCCTCCATACAGGCATCATATATGCGCTCGGAGTATTTTATATTACCTTTAATATTTCAATATATAAAAAGATTTACAAAATTGTATAGCGTTTTAACCTACATTCCTGCTTAAATGTAAAATACTCGGTCAAATGGCGACACTCATGATTGCCACGCAGCAGGAACAATGTTTCGGGATAGCAGATTTTCAAGGACCACAAATAGAGCACGCACTGTAATTCATATATTTTGATAAGATCATACTAATCATCACATATGTATTACCCACCTCTATGCTAAAGTATCCTCTGTCTACATAATCGCCCAGGAATAGATATCTCGTCGATGATGGTGGTCCACCGACCTCAAATAATTTGACCAGATCAAAGAATTGTCCATGTATATCACCGCACACGGTTACTGGTGCCTCGACATCAATCATATTACTCTCGGCACGTAATATGGCTGCGCCCTCCTCGATAATACGTAGTGCTGGCTCCTCTTCGATGCGTCCCTCGAGCACAAAATGTTGTCGTAGTGCATCGTAGTTGGGTTTGCCGGTTTTGGCATCGAATACCTCGGACATTGTGAGTTTGTGTGTGGGTGGTAACGGTACATCTGTAGGGTAGTTCAAGAAGCTTTATTCTATTAATTACACTATATGATACTTTGACAAAAGAAAGTTTTTTTATTTGCTTTGATAGGCATATTGCTATGATTACAATTATTACCAATTAATTTTAAATACAACAAATTACAAATTACATTTAAGATTTGTCCTATTCATTTGGTAGGTATCACAAAAACTATTTTTGACACCTTTATCTTTTTATAATTCCACAAAAAATGAGGTAATAGGTAATAATTTGTAAATTATGGGTATAAGAAATAGTTGGTTTTAGAACAATTTAAAAAAAAAATCATCAATTATAGCAATGCTCTCGTAAAAGTTTTTGCTTAGAGCCATTGTTGACACTGTTCACTATAATCGGGAACTAAAGAGTCCCATATGAGTTATAAAGTTGGGTACATCAGTTTTCCTATTGGTTATCTTATAAGGGCTTTAATCAGTTACTTGGTTAACCCAGCAGCACTTAAATTTTTTTCTTAAAATTAAGCTTTTTGTTGTTTAATGAGCATTTTGGAAAAAATTAGCGCTTTTAATAAACCATAAAAATTTCTTTAAACTAAAATTATCTATTAGAACCAATATTTCTTAAGCTACCTATGATCGGGTTCATTGATTGCTTCAGATTTGGTGGGAGGTGTCCGATGATACATCGGACAACACAATTTCAAAGAAATTATTATTTTATTCGAACTTCCTAAGGCTCGAATACACGATAGAGAAATTAGCTAGAGATAGAGCAAAAAATCTACCATAGAGATCCCTACCGTGGGGCTCTATGTAGTGTTTACACAACTCTATGAGATTTTTCTACTCTATTTTGCTCTATTTCTAGCTATTTTCTCTATCGTGTAAACTCGCCCTTATATGAGTTTTGAACACCCATTAACATTGTTCTAGCACAGAAAAAATGCACACATTTAAAAAAAAAAAAAACAAATTCAAACATTTTTTTATGGTTTTTTTTTAATAACATTTTTACAACAAAACTTTTTTTTCTAAATAAAAATATATTTTTTTTTGAATTCGTTAAAAAATTTACGATTCAAATTAATTGCATTGAATATTTCGTTCTTCACTATGATGCTCGATAGTACAAATAATTTAATTTATATAATTAATGTATTCATCAATATGTCATTTAATGAACGATGGTATCAATATGATGAATCTGGTAGTTCGTGAAAAAATTTACAATATTTATGAATAAATTCATCATCTTTTTCTGTGAGTTCACTGAATATAAAAAGCATGTTTACACTCGATTAAAATACATTATTGAATATAGAGGTCAATTTTAAATACAATTAGAAGAAAATGTCCCATTGAGTACATAATGGAACGACCATAGATTTTATGGTTCAAGTATAAATCGTTTTTTCATATTGACTTAAAAGGTTTCTAATGAATTTGATAGTATTTAAAAACATCAGTACTTAATTTTAAAATTCCAATATCAATGAATATAACGTTATAAATATTATGGTTTTAATGTGTTATCTTCAATTATAATAAATGTCTCACTATGTGGCATATAAATAATAAATTAAACATCTTTGTGCGCCATTCTGCGAGTTTACTCACAATTGTCTTTTTAGATATGAATTTCGATTTTAACATTTAAATAAAATATATTATAAAACTAAATAAACTCCATTTTTGTATAAGGGCCATTCCACGCCAAAAAGACCAGCGGTTGGAACTCACCTTCTTCGATTTCAATGAAATTTTGGTAATTGATTAAGGATATTGAGACATGCACTAACCAATTTTTTTTTATTTTGGCTCAAAGTTGGAAAGAAAGGGCCAAAAATCATTTTTGTATGATTGTTCATATGAACAACCATACAAAAGTGATTTTTGGCCCTTTTTTCCAACTTTGAGCCACTGTATCTTTGGAAGTAGTGGTCGGAAAAAATAAAAAAAATTGTTAGTGCATGTCTTGATACCTTTTATCAGTTGCCAAAATTTCATTAAAATCGAAAAGATAAAATCTCAAATTTGACTTTTTTGGTCGATTTGGTGTGAAATGGCCCATAAATAAAGTAATTCGACTATACCATTAAATTATTATTACGAGTATCAATTAAATATTTATAGGTTTTCTATTGTAATTAAAAGTGTATAAACAGTTTGAATATTATTGAACTTTTAATAGTATAAATAATAGTATAATACTATTAATTTACCATGTATTTTTTCTCGGTGTGATTTGATGTTCAGTGTTTTTTTTTTGATAGTTATAATCTTAAATAATAAAAATATATAGGAATAATACAAACTTTTATTAACATTCTGTATAAAAATAAAAAAAATATGAGAACAAATTTTAGCACCCGGTAATGTATGTATTTGGTGGAAAAGTTTTTTTTATTACAGAATTGTCGCTGATTATTATTATAATAATGTAGTTAAAGAGCAGAGGGCTTATTAATAACTTTGTCTCGCTGTATACAAAAATAATATGTATTCTCATATAAACTTCATGAACAGTTCATAGTATTTTGCGGTATTTAATGGTATTTAACGATTAAATTAATATTTTATCCGATTGACTAAATTTAATAGTAAAGAACACCTCTTAATTTATGGTATTTTTAACTGAGTGTTTATAAAGATCTTTTAACGAATGTGATTTTTTTAAATCTTTATCTCATTAAAAGAGAATACACACAAAAAAAATTTTACCAACAACCAGTATTCATCATATTGATGATTTCATTCATTTTTTTTTTCTTTTTTAATATTGTTTATATCATCAAATTTCAAACAAAAATTGGTCTCCATTTACACATTTACGTATTTATAATTCTTATAAGATTTATGATATTTGATGAACAAAATTCATCTTTTCTTTTTTCATTAATATGATTAAATGGAGTCTTTGAATAATTAGCAATTAAATATTATAAATCCTTTAAGAATTTTAAATACATAAATGTACAAATGGAGACAATTTTTTTTTGAAATTTGATGTTAAAAAAAATATTGAAAATGAAAAACATTTAAAAAATACGATTTCAATTTAATGAAAGAATTCTTGAATATGATGAATATTAGTTGTTGGTGAATTTTTGTGTGTGTAGCGATCATTTGTTGTACAAATCTTTGATGCTAAATCCTGTAATACATTTTTATTTTGGTTTGCAGTTGTGAAGGTTTCTATATAAGGATCTCAATATGATGTTTTATATACCTCTTAAAAAATATATATTTTTTTTATAATCTTTAAAATTCCGCTGATTGGTAGATTCTATAAACCATGGAGACATATATTTTGTTAATATTTCTTAAACGTTTTGTCGATATTAAAACATTAACACTACAAGGACTGAATTAATAATTCTTTTTTAAAAACAAAATTATATGCATATATTGTACAGTAATAAATTATAACACATTTACTGAACTACGTTAAAAAGAAATCATTAATTGAATTTTCGCCCAAAAAAATAATTCAATTTTGTCTAGTGCAGTTTGTTGGTATTTCATTTAATTTACAATTAATTAAAAGAAAATTTATCTAAAAAGCCAAACCATGTTTTAATGCCTATAAAAACAAATAGTTAAAATTAAATAGAAACGAAATATTCCTCAACGACCTCCAGACTGCGTGGCCAAATGTTATAAAATTTATTTTTGAATTATATCGTAAAATATATGCGTTAGCAAACATAAAGCACAACATGTGACAGACTTTTGCACTTTGATGATGATTTTTAATGTTTTTTTAATTGAAACATTTTCAGTTTATTAGGGTTAGTTTTTTTTTGTGGATTTGTTTGTTTTATAGACACGAAAAAAAAACAGCAACATGTGCAGCTTGCTAATACGGAAAAATATTTAATTTTTGATTAAAAATTATAAATAAAATATTTATTTGATATAGTGAAAGAAAAAAATTAAAAAAAAAAATTGAAGGACAAGTGAAGAAAAAATTTAAATTCATAGCAAATTTTTATATAAAATTAATAGTATCACGCGCGCTCATATATTATTGATTTGCCGCCATGTTTCTAGATGTTTATATTTATTTGAGCAGCTGTTTATGGCGTCTACACTGAAATATAAAAATGCGCTTTAAACATTAAAGATTACGGTGTCAAGATTGCTAAGCAAAAATCGCACGAAAAATCACACGTGAGACATTTTCATAAAAAAAGTCACATACTGGGAAAAAAAACACACAGTGAAACAAATCTCATTCGTGATAAATCACATGAAAATCACACACACATATTTCATAATTGAAAATTATTTAAAAATTCATAATAATATACGGAAAACATAATTTTATTATATTTTTTATACTATTTAATAATAAATTTACTTCCTGAGAATTTCTTTGCTCCATACATAATTGTCTCGGTTTTGAGGAAAACGATATATAATACTTACATTAATTTTCATAATCTTAAAATACACACAATATAATTTAAACAAAAATATAAATGTTCAACCTTTATCTACAAGTCAAATGAAGAATTTTTTATACTATTTATTAATAAATTTACTTAATGAGAATTGCTTTGCTCCATACATAATTGTCTCGGTTTTGAGGAAAACGATATATAATACTTACATTAATTGTCATAATCTCAAAATACACACAATGTAATTTAAACAAAAATATAAATGTTCAACCTTTATCTACAATATATATTAATATTTAGTAAGTTAAAAGTTGTTAAATAAAGATTAAAATAGCAGATATTGAAGAATATATAAATCATGTAATTCGATAGCTATTTATCAAAAAATGGCGTATGGAGCAAACTAGGGTATGAAGAATATATAAATCATGTAATTCGATTGCTATTTATCAAAAAAATGGCGTATGGAGCAAACTAGGGTATGAAGAATATATAAATCATGTAATTCGATTACTATTTATCAAAAATTGGCGTATGGAGCAAACTAGGGTATGAAAAATATATAAATCATGTAATTCGATTGCTATTTATCAAAAAAATGGCGTATGGAGCAAACTAGGGTATGTAAAATCTCACAAAAATCACAAATTCACGCAAATATCTCACGAGAATCTCAAAATCTGGCAAGATTCACATCGAGTACTGTGCCATTGTATGAATATCTAGTGCTAAGAGCACAAAAGTTTGAATTTTGTTTGATAAAAGAAATACACATCCAAAAAAACAATCTACCTATTTCAAGTAAATATAAAATAAAATAATAAAATAAAAAAAATAAAATAATAGCTCCATAGAATATATTTCATTAAATCAATTCCAGGTTTCTTGTAATCAATGACAATTTTCTTCAAATCAACGAATTTTATTTCTTCAAATAAAAGAAATTTGTGTTAACATGAAAGAATAATTTTCTATGGAACCATTTTTTACTTCAATTAGGTAAATATTTTTTTTAGTGCATGAACAAAAATTGGGAATTTTTTCTCTTTGGATTGAGGAGATTAAATATATTAATGGATAAGTATACATTTTCTTGATCAGTATGACCCTCTAAGTCGATTTAGCAATGTCCGTCAGTCCATCTGTTAAAATCACAATTATAGAAAAACTATAAAAACTAGGCCAATGAAACTCCTAATTTAGATTACTTATATTTCTACGCTGCCTCATCAAGAATATTAGCATGAAAATTGGCATCGGTCTATTGAGACCTGTGAACCAACCCATTTTGTTCAAATACCTCTTATAAATTTTACTTTATACGGGCTTAAGTGAACTTATATATTGAACTTATATATTATATATTGAATATATGCTCAAAAAGATGAATAAATTGTTTTCCGCGGATCAACTTGTGGTTCCCCAAACAAAAAAAAAAAAACAAATTCGGTACACCTACCATTTTGCACATATAGGTATCAAATGAAAGGAAATTCATCGGTGATTACAAGTTTGTAGTTATTTTCAAGATTCGTATACCCTAGTGACCTATGCACCACTTTAAATGGTATTCGCACTCCTTATCACACATGTGTAGGGTACTTATAGTCGGCTTAGACCGACTATAACTTTCAAAATATTTACAAATTATACCACAAAATGAACACTTTAAAATGAAACGATCAACGTTTACTATAACTTCTACTACGCTAAGAATGAATTTGTAAATGCACTCTTTTAATTATTAAGTGTTTTGTACACCCAGAAAAAAATACCCTCAAATCCCATTAAAATTGGTCAATAGGACAATTATTGATTTAATAGTATACAAAAAATAAATCTTTTCATATAAACTCAATGGAAATGTGATGGTATTTTCTAGTATTTAATGTTATTTACCGATTAAAATAATAATTTATCCTATTGACTATTTTTAATAGTAAAAAACTATTATTTATATAGTATTTTTTTCTGGGTGTACCAGTTCGTAAAATTTTTCTCTGTGTACGAGGACGCATTTCATTCACGCGCGCCAAGTGTTAACGGTAGACACGACCTGCGCCAACGGCAGCGGAAACGGATGCCGCCCTAATTAGCTGCCATTATTTACATTAAATTTATTGAAGAATAATAGAAAAAACATAAAAATAATCTATAATCATTGAGTACAAAGAGTGACTCTCTTGCTCGCAACACCTACCGTCTACAATGCGTTCTCTGGTCATCGTGTATTGGCTCTTTTGTTTATTTCCGGCGGCAGCGGCTGCAGTCGACGATTTGGACGCCTTTGAATTTTTTGGCGACGACGACGACATTATTTTTTTTTTTTGATTTATTTTTCGTTCAACAAATTTTTTTTTTTTTTTTTAATTTTATTTAAAATCACTTTGCTTATATATATTTTATTGCTATTTGTTTGGTATTTTTGTATTTCCAAGTTTATTTTGTCTCTTAAATTAAAGTAATAAATAATATTTGTTGTTGCTGTGTTTTATTTTTGTAGGTCGTGCGAGCTAAATGAAAAGAAAAACAAAAATTTGAAAATTTTGAATATATTTTTAATTCAAAAATTTAACTTAATTTTTTCACATATTAATAAATCATTTATTAAGCTTTATTTATTTGAGATTTTTATTTAATATTTGTTATTTTTATTAAACATTTTTATTTAATATTGGTTTTTAAATTTTAAAATTTTTGTTTGATATGTTTATTTAGTTATTAATTTTAAATTTTTATCAAGTATATACATTTTTTATTTAATCTTTTTAATTAATATTTTTATTTTATATTTAAACTTTTTAATAAATATTTTTATAAAATATTTTTTGTTATAATTCTTCAATTTTTTTTTTTTATTCAATATTTTTATTAAAATTTTGAAATAACTATTGAACATTTTAATTGAATATTTTGTATTTATCTTAAATATTTTTCTTAAAAACACCAAAAATATTTTACACCAACACAAATAGATGACACTCTGATCATTTACAATATTTTCAACACTGAAAGGCCTTAGAAAAAAAAAATAAAAAAAAAAACTGACAAATTCTGTCAATCAAGCGGACAGATTTCATATATTCCTCTTTCTGACAGTTGCGCACAATTTGGCCAAAAACAATTTTGAACTTGAACTTTTTACGTCGGTGCAAAAATAAATTTTATTATTTTTACAATATATACATATATAATCACTTTTGCGTATTTACTTGGTTACAAATTATTATTATATTGTTAATTAATTGAGTAATTTCAAAATTTTCTATTTCAACGCAATTTTGCACCGTTTCTGTCGACACTTTCAACACGCACGCATCGCGAAGACTTGCGAGTCGAGCCGTTGGACACCGTGCGTTTTTCGCAAACGAATTTTGAAAATCGACAGAAACCGTACGAAAATGTTGAGTCTTGTGTTGCCCTTGAATTTTTGAAAGATTTTTCAAATAAAAATACAAAATTTCTCGCTCTCTTTCTCTGCGCTGCTCTAATTGATTTCTTCTCAGTGAGCACAGAGATGCGGCTGACTATATTGAGAGAAAATACGGTTGTCTGACGTATTTATTTTCTAAAAAGTTTTTTTAATATGTATATCAGATATAAATTCTGAAATCTATGGAATATGGGAATTAATGATAAATTATCAAGCGATTCTTCTGAGATGGTATATATTTGGTTTATATCACAAATGTATTACAAGTTCACTCTGCAAAATATGCTCTACTGCACTCTACAGTATTTAGTGCATTTTACAATGGCAGTCTACATATTATAGTGAAGTCTGTCCAGTGACTTTACTTCACTGCAGTATTTGTTTTATTGGTGTCAAGCAGTGTCAAGACTTTTTTTTTCAAGACATTCAATGTTTTGAACACCAAAACCAAATGACACTACTATCGCTGAAAATTCAACAAGTCATTTTACAATGGCAGTCTACATATTATAGCGAAGTCTCTCTATGACTTTATTTCACTGCAGTATTTGTTTCATTGGTGTCAAGCAGTGTCAAGACTTTTTTTTCAAGACATTCAATGTTATGAACACCAAAACCAAATGACACTACTATCGCTGAAAATTTAACAAGTCCAGTGAGTGCTGTGAGTGAGCGCAACGAATAAGAAATCTGCCGCTCGGCGTTCGACGACAGTAATGTTATTGTCGGCATTTATGTATTTATAAAAAATACAAGAAATTATTAAAAAAAAAAAATGTACGACAAAAAAAGCTTTGGTTGAAAAGCAATATATAAAAATAAAAAATTTAAATTAAAAAAATGTTGTTCGATAAATAATAAGTTTAATATAAAATATAATAAGATTTGTTTATAACTTTTGCATTTATTTCTCGAGCAACATTTTTTTCATTAGACTATGAATGTTAAAAAATGTAAAATGCACTGAGTACTCAGTGTCATAAGCTCAGTGTCATAAGCAATTCATTTCAGTATTTAAATTTTTATTGCACATCATTATGGACCACTGCTCTACAACTACGTCTTGTTTGTGTTTTGTTTTTACACTACATGTGCTTGTGAGCAACACATTCATGTGATTTTCAAGCATATAGTAGGGACAGTACATGTTTTGAAATAAAATTAATGTCTTGAAGTGGATTTAAAACCATGCATTTGTGCAGATGCTTAGTTTATATTACAAAATGTTCGTCAGAAATATTGATTGCAACTTTTATTTTTTTTTCATTTCAGATTTTGAGAGATATCTTGAAAAATACAATTCAAGCTAATTGTTCTAAAGGTAAGTTTTACAAATATTTTCGACAAGTTTTATAATAAGTCAAGTTAATTGTTTTACAAATATTTTCGTAAAGTTTTGTTAATTATATAAAGTAATGCTTTTAAAATTATTTAATGAGTTTTATAAGTTGACAAACCTATTGATATAAAGTTTTATTATTTTTATTAACATCAATATAAAACGTATACATTCGAAATTTTTGCATCGTGTACAAATATTTGAAAAACCATTCAATATATCGTCACTGTCATGCCAAAGGGGCGTATGTGCATTTTTAAAAATGTTGGGAAATCAAATTATAAAGTTTGAAGTGCTATAAAAATTAGAAAAATTTATATTTTTTTAATTTTTTTCTGTTATTTTAGTTTATTCGTCAATTATTATAACGTATATAAAATATCTTTAGATTTGGACAACCTACTGAATTATAAATACGGATTTTGTGAGGCTATATCCAGATCAAAACGCAAATATTTTTGATTTTTATGCTATAACTTTTTATTAGCGCAAAATAAAATAGTAATGTGGAGGCATTAATTGTTTGTTTTTAAAGCACCTATCGATTGGCATAATTAATTAAAAATATTTTGTCAAACATTAATTTGCCATTTGTTATTTGTAAGAAAAAATGTTTGGAAAAATATTTTAAAATAATAATGCAGTTCGATAGGTGCTTTAAAAACAAACAATTAATACCTTTACACCACTATTTTATCTTGCACCAATAACAAATTAAAGCAAAAAAACTAAGAAATTGGAAAAATTGAAAATCTTGTCATGCCAAAAGGGCGAAACTTTTCGTTTTTTCGAAATAACTCTTTAATGATACAGGATAAAATAGTGGTGTAAACACTAACAAATTGCTTAGTGCTCTGAATTGTCTTGCATCTCATTTACTCTTGCACAGTGGAGCAAATTACCTCTTTTCGTAACAATATGTTTTATGAACATCTTATTCATAAATCATCAGTTAACAATTTTCTTCACGAAGGTATTATTTAGGTGGTAATGCGGACAAAACCAGCCTGTTTTTTAAGGGTTTTTCAACAAAAGTTTTTTTCAAGGGTTTTTCAACAGGGACGCTACAAAAGTTGAGCGACAGGGACAGCAAACGACGCCATATTTCTTGCCGCTCTTTTGACATTTCTCTTTAGTAAGGTTTGCCATTTCATGATGGAGAGATATACGAGCCAACAACGAGTCGAAATTATTAAAATTTACTACCGAAATTCGAATTCGTATATTTTTCCATCATGAAATGGCGAATCTTACTGTCAAACGAGCGGCAAGAAATATGGCGTCGTTTGCTGTCCCTGTCGCTCTACTTTTGTAGCATCCCTGTTGAGAAACCCTTTAGTAGTCAGTCGAAATGAATTTGTGTCCTTTTTACGACAAATATTGCGAAATCGACTTGAAAATGTTTAAATATTATATTTTATCACACATTTTTAAAATACGAACAATTTAAAAAATTAGAGACGATACCACCGAACGATTTTTTTTATCGAAACTAGTTGCACACAGAAAAAAATAATGGACGTAAATATAGCAACCGATATTAATTGCATTTATTAATCAAGCCAGCAAATTAATTTATTAAAGTAATGAAAACATTTGATATTCTTCGTTAATTGCGTTCGCTAATATGAATATTTGTATGTCAGATTTAGCAATCGGCGCAGATTTAGCAAATTTTATTGCTGAAACTTCGCCGACTAATTAATTTGCTGCGTTGACGTACAAATATTCATATTAGCAAAAGGAGTTGCTGATTTAACGCAGAATAGCAAATGTTTTTATTAAATTAGTGAATTTCCTTGCTGGATTGATTAATGAATGCAATTAATATCGGTTGCTATATTTACGTCAATTTTTTTTTTCTGTGTAAAAATCTTTAAGACATCGTGTAAAATTTAACAAAAATACTTATAATTTAAAATCCTAATTTCTTCATAGTTTTTTTTGAGATTAATTCTAAATTCTCTAATTTAGGTTTTTATGATTCTAAATATATCGCATAATCGTGTACTCATAAGACCTATATATTATTTTAAATAAAATAAAGATTATTGATTAATTATACACAAACATGATCTGTCCTATATCTGAATTTTGTCCCATTCTTCGCAAAATGACGTCATTTTGTCGCCACAACCTCCACCACTTGTTCTGAACATTGACAAAATTTTGCGCTCACTTGACCGTGAGTGAATTTTTCACGATCTCACATTAAATTTATTTGAGTTGATTCTTCAAAAATCTGTTCTGTGGGCCAAACGTATTTTTTGTATTTTTGGTGGGCGTATTTAGTTTATGCTACTATAATTCTTAGTCTCTGCTACTTAACGTGTGCAAAATATTTTAAAATGTATATGTTTTTGTTATTGTATATATTAAATTTTATTAAGATCTTTATGTCCTATCCTAATCTAAACGTAGTCGGTATATTAAATGCGCGCCGCACTATGTAATACAAATAAAACACGTATTAAATTTATTTATTTTTTAAATATGAAAAGAAAACTCTATAAATTTAATTATATTAAGTTATTTTATAAAATTATAGATTAATTTATTAGCTGCTGTTATTTAAAGAATATTGTGAGAGTAGGGTATGTGCGCTTCGTTTAAACCCCAGCTATTATTTGGATATTTAAATATTATATGTCACATAAAATTTCTCGTCTCCGTCTCCATCTCCATCTGCGTCGCTTCTATATCTTCTGTCTTTCGTACATTCGTTTTGTCACGCTGCATTCAAATATTTTTGCGAATTGTGAATAATATTTAAAATTTTTAATGGACCGTTTCGGTTGAAAACACTTGGTGACATTGTCATGAGATGCGAGTGTCATGTGAAAATTGAACAAAAACCAAAATATAATCTAAGGAACATTATTTTTGACGGTCTCATCAATTGATCGTCAACGTTTACTATGTCTGCGCTGATTTGGCATACCGTAAAGGTGCCTATTAATTTGTTTAATTGAGCACTTTAGTGGTTAGCTACAATTATATTCTTGAATAATTTTCCTATACATAAATTAATTACTTGAATTATTGAACTGATTTCAGATGTTAAATAAATTAATTTTATTAAAATATTGATTAATCTTAATTTTTTTCAAAATCAATAAATTTTTTCAAAATAAATTTGAACTCAAATGTTGATGAAAGATTATTAAAAACTACGTATCAATCATAGGTTTTTACTTATTAAGATTGAAATTTAGGTTGGTTTCACTTTTGTAAATGTTTTTGAGCTCTCAAACAAAAGATTTATTATAGTATAGCCCCAAACAGAATCCTATTTAGAAGTTCTTAAGGAATTGTTTATGATAGACTCATATATATCTCAAACATCGAGCATATTAAGAGCATTCGAAATAATGCCTCATTACTAAAAGAGTTTAATTCGGGAGTATTTTTGAAGCAATTAGGCACTTTAAAGTATGCTAATTAGGAACGCTTCAGATGACTTCTATTTAGAAGTGATGCTGCTTCATTTAACTAAAATTCTTTTAAGTATTTGCAAAATAAAGAAATAAATATTCTCTGTGAGTTTAAAAAACATTAGCTGATTGACTTGGATATATTTTATTGGATGTTTGGACTCAAACAAACATTTACTTCAATGTTCGAACAATGTATGGCAATTTTATGTATTTTTTACTAGAGATGGGCCCGTGTCGTGCTTGTGCTAGTTGTTGTCGTGTCCGTGCGTGTCCTTGCCTCTAAAGTCAGGAATTCTAAAATCAGTTTCTACTCCAATTTAAAAAACCCTTTTTTTTTTTACAAATTAACCAACGCTCAGGGGATGCCCCCTATTCATGCAATGCACAGTGTTGATCGTAAGAAAGGATGATAGGTTAAATGGAGGGGGAAAAGATGGAGTAGTGTCGGTGAATGTTTGTTTTGAACTTGCCAATATCAAAAATGTCGGGAAAAACAGACGAAGGGAGATTGTTCCACAAACGTATCGTGCGACTGAAGAACGAATTATCTCGGTAATGCGTGGTTCTATTGAGAGCCGAGTGAACTACGAAGGGGTGGGCTTGGGTCGATGCCCGAGTAGAACGAGAGGACACACGACCTGGTGGAATCAGGCCATGTATTTCCCTCGAACACTTACCATTGTAATACCTATAGAACAGGCTTACACACCCAACAAGTTAGTTCAGATTCGGGTTCCAAAAAATAGAAACGGTTCCCATTCCGCTATTTTGCGGTCCCCGACAGGTTCTGATTCCAGAGAGTTTCGATTCAGAGAATAAAACAGTACCAAAGTTACTTTTTAAATTATTTATATGTGGAACCAGAATCGGAACCCATTTTTTTATGTGAACCGGAACCGCTATTTTTTAAATCTTGCAACGAGAACCGTCACTGATATTTCAAGGGTTATAGTCCCACTCTGGGACCGCAAACAACTGGAATTGTAACCGGAACCGTTTCGATTATTGGAACCGGAATCGAAACCGTCATTAAAAATGTGTAGAACCGGAACCCATACAATTTTTTAGTTGAAACCAGAATCAGAACTGCTATTTTAATAATCTTGAAACCAGCACCGGAACCGATATTTTAAAGGGTTTTAGTTTATAATATTATTTTTCACGTTTTGCCTAGTTGTTCATGTGATTCCGTGTTTTTCGTGTTTCTTCGTGTCTTTCCATACTCCGTGTTTTATCGTTCGGGCTCGTGTTCGTGCGTGTCACCTATCGGTGTGCCCGTGCGTGTCCATGCCACCAAAAATAGACACGCGCCCATCTCTATTTTTTACTCTTAAAATAGAGTAATTGTGGAGTCTAAAAAGAATAAAAAAAGATTTAGGAATTATTTAAGTTTCGGACGACCTTTAAGTGTTCAGAGAGTAATACTCGAAATTATGTAGAAATTTTAAATACTATTAATGTTTTAGAGGAATAATGTTTAAATATAATAAAAATGTGAAGATAATTAAGTCTCATAGAAACTGTATAGAGATCCAGGTGTCGGGTGCCTTTTTAGGCACTTCTAGGTGTTCATTTGAGAGAGTAACACTCAAAATTAGTTATGTTTTTATACCCTACACTAAGAGTGAAAGGGTATATTCAGTTTAGTACGCCGTTTGTAACACCCTGAAAAAAATTCTCCGGTATGGAAAAGTATATATATTCTTGATCAGCATGACCTCCTGAGTCGATTTAGCGATGTCCATCTGTCTGTCCGTCTGTCTGTCAGTCTGTCTGTTGAAATCACGATTACAGAAAAAGTTGAAGAGCTACAGCAATGAAACTTTAGATTTAGATTACTTATATATCTAATCTGTCTGAACAAGAAAATTGGCATGATCGGTCTATTGTGACCTGAGAACCGATCACTTATGTTAAAATACCTCATATAAAATTTACATCTGCAAATCAATTTTACTGTATACGTGCTTAGGTAAACTTTGTTGGTTAAATATATATTGACATTATGCTCAAATACATGAAAATAATGTTTTCCCACGAAACGACTTGTGGTTTCCAAAAAAAAAATCGAAATTCGGTACACCTACCCATTTGTAAATATGGGTATCAAATGAAAGAAAATTTTTCTGGGATGGAAAGTTTGTAGTTATTTTCAGGATTCGTATACCCTGGTGACCTATATACCATGGTTACCACACATATGTGTAGGGTATTTATAGTCGGCTTAGACTGACCATAATTTTGATAATCCTAACTATCATAATAACACCTACTTTAAAATTTCCCATGTGATCTAACCTTCCCAACTATAACTATTGAAAAAATACACTTACAGAAATAATAGCTTGGCAGTTGTTTCAACGAATATTTGTTTGCATCTTCCAAATGTCGTTTGCGTCCACTGAAATACATTTGTGGCAAACAAAAGTATGGAGCGTAACCAACTATTAGTTGAAACAACTGCAACATTGATTGATGAAACAAACTTTTAATCCATTTTCAATTTTATTGCACTTTCATTGCTACGAAAAGTAAATTGAAAATGAGTCTAATATTTAGTTGGATCCACAGACAGACAGGTTATATTGACTAAATGATATAAAATTAGGTTATATCAACCAATATTTATTTGATTCAACTACTGTTTTGTAGATCTCGTGCCACGTGTAAAACCAACTTGGAATTGTATTAAAAAAGCCTATTATTTCCTACTGTACCGTTTTTTCATGCCCAAAGTTCTTGCTAATTGGTTTTTATCTATTGTATTTATATTTATCTTTTGTATTTAGGAATTCCCGATTTAGTATGTAAATATCGAAAATTGCAGACGAATCGTTAAGTATCTTTGTGTAAATTGGCTAATTTCATGTACTTAAATTGCACACAAAAAAAAAAAATCAGCAACAACCAGTATTCATTATATTGATGATTTCATTCATTAAACTAAAATCGTATTTTTTCAGTGTTTTTCATTTTTAAATTTTTTATATTTTCAAATTTAAAATACAAATTTATCTCCATTTACACATTTACGTAATTATAATTCTTATAAGATGTACGATATTGAAATTAATATGGTTTGATGAACAAAATTCATCAATATAATGTTCACATTTTCATTAATATGTTGAAATGGAGGCTTCGAATAATTAGCAATTAAATATTATAAATCCTTTAAGAATTAAATACATAAATATGTAAATGGAGACAAATTTATGTTTGAAATTTGATGTTAAAAAAATATTGAAAATGAAAAACATTTCAAAAATACGATTTTAATTCAATGAATGAATTCATCAATATGATGAATCCTGGTAGTTGATGAAATTTTTGGTGAAATTTTTTGTGTGTGGTTATTACAACTAAACAACATCCGATTATTTGGTTGTGTTAATTGTACCACTGAATCAGTCGAATTTTAACAGAACTAAATAAATCAGTTGGCAATACAAAAGAAAAAAAAATACGATTGCTTCAACTGATTCGATCTTTGGGTATACTTTTGCTCTTATCATCACAGAAAATTAATCAATATGATGAATTTATTTATAAATATTTTAAATTTATCTACCAACTACCACAATGATACCACTGTTCATCAAATGAACATCATAGTGAAGAACTAAATATTCAATACAATGAATTTGAATCGTCATATTGATGAATAAAATCATAATATCTGTGAATTTCTTCATAATTTTAATGAATATAATATTAAATATGATGAATATTGTTGAACTAATATTATTTTTTCAAAATAACTTAATTGATGGACAATTTTTTACAAATTAAAAAAAAAACTTTTTTTTGAAAATAATTTGAAAAAATAATATTTATTTAAAAAAAAAACAAAAAAAAATCAGTTGCCAAGCGTTCATCATATTTATTAATGATCGCATTCATAATATTGATGTCGTTAGTCATTAATATTATGAATTGTTCTTCAATTTAATGAAGTATAGTTTGAAGAACGGAATTCATCAATATGATGTACATTTTTTTTTCTTTGATTATATAGAACATGATGGAAAGATTAAAAATTGATTTGTTTAAATATTTATTGAAAAGTTATATCACGGTATAATTCTAATATATGCCTTGAACACATGGTGTTAGTCGTGTCTAATTCGATAAAACGAAAGCCCTCACTGGCCACAGATCACTCTCGCGCTCCCATTCTCTCTATCTCTCTCTTTCTTTCGTCTATTAATAACGTTTTCGGTTGTGGGTGAGGGTGCAAGCAAACGCAGTGGTCAATACCGTTTCGACGCCTCGTTATACGGTCGGCACGATTTCTTCTTTGATTTTCGGCGCGTTCGACCAAATGTTTTTGTTTTTGTTTTTTGTTTTTATTTTTTTTACTTCTCTTTTTGTTTAGGTTATTTTTAAAACGATTGGACACACATACAATGTTTTGAATTTAATGTATTTGTATATGTATGTCGTAGGATACGATGTGATGCGATCTGCCAACGATAAGGCACGAACTGATGAGATCTCTTGTGAATAATGTTGATCATGATGACGATAAACATGATGATGAAGTTTTTTTTTTTTTTTGTATTTGTTCCCATAGCATTTATAATTCTTGTGCGGCGCGCTATTATTAAATATTTATTTTGTAGCGAAATTCAAGATACAATAAAATCAAACAATTAGCCAGATATTAGCTGTGAAAAAAACTGTTGAGTTTTTTAAATAATAATAATAATTACAAACAACAAATTGAGTGCAACATCTGTTGAGAATCAATATTTAGATGGTAGAATGTTTGAATTAATTACGAATTTTAGTGCCAACGTTTTGTTTACACGATCACACGATGCAGTTCATAAATTAGCAGAAAGCAATGTCGGCAAAAACCGCACTTCAGATCGGATACCTAGTTGTTTTGTTTCGTTCTTTTCTTTATGTTTCTGTCAATTATAATTATAATAAATACTGAAATTACGCGCAAACCACAAAACAATTGTCTGCTAACCGCAGCATTGAGAGATCAGTGACTTTTTAGTCAAACAACTTGTTTTACTTCGGTGTGATTTATAAATTTATGACTTAATTTTTGTTTTGTTTATAGTCGTGCGGCACTCTCACTCTTCACTTCTGAGTCGAACGTAGTATTATTTATTTTTGGCCTCATTGTTTTCAATACTAAATGCGAAATTAAGTGGTTATTTTATTCCGAAATATCTAAACAATTACTAAACAATACTGGCAGCAAACATGAGTTTTGATTGTTTACGATCGGGGCGCATGACGTCGATTTAGAGGCGTACCGCCACACCGTATCGTACCGCCGAAACCGACAGACAGCTGGACGGATGCAAACACTTGGCGCAAATACTATGGTTGCTGTGGCAGTCATTGGTAGTGAATGGAATTGATAGGAATTAATTTGAATGGAAGTGAAATTGAAAATGAAGGCATTCATGCAACACATGTGTTGTTAGAACACAACAAATATTGAATTAATGTGAAAGGATGCAATAAAAATGATAGAACCATAAATTTAATTCAACAATATTCTGTTTTAATTAATTTGTTATAAAAATTAAATAAACGGTTTTAACTAAATAAAATAAGGTTTGAAGTAAATTAAGCATTTAATGCGACTATATCTAATAAATTTGTATTTTATACGACATGATGGAAATAGTTTTTTTATTTTCTCATAAAAATTAACGAAAATATATATTTCCTTTTATTTTTATTGGAAAATATACACATGCTTTTCATTCAATTATGTATTTTCAAATCAAAAATTTATTTAGGAATATTCCAGGCACGGAAAAAGTTGTAATAAATAAAATGAAAAGAACAACATTTTGTACATTTTCCTAAATAAAGTTGTGATTTATTAAAATACTTTTTTATTCGAATTCACAAATAATATCAATGTATTAAATTTTAGAAAATTTTTCATTTTTATTACTTTTATGTTGAAATTTAATAAAAGGAAATGAAAATCATTGGCCATTATGATGAACGCAACTAAGTTATCTGTAGAAATTTTGATTCCTTCTGAATTTGACAACTATGGAAGTTATTGGACATTTCTCAACCGGAGATTCGGACGCCCTCTCCTACGTTGACCACCACTGGGTACAGAATTGAACACCTTTTTTGCTGGAGCGCTTTCATCCATACGCTCGACATGTCCAAGCCAGCGTAGGCGCTGGATCTTAATGTGTCTGACTATGTCAATGTCGGCGTAGAGCTCATAAAGCTCGTCGTTCCATCTGATTCTGTACTCGTTTCTCTCATCTTTGCGTCATTTTTGTCCGTCGAGAGAGGGCTCTGCTCCTCAATTGCCTACTGAGCCCAAAGTAACACCTGTTGGCAAGAGTTATTCTTCGGCTAATCTCCAGGCTGACATTGTTTTCCTTGTTGATGCTGGTTCCTAGGCATACGAAGTCCTTCACAACTTTGAAGTTGTGGTTGTCAATAGTGACGTGTTGTCCAAGACGCCGGGACTTTTTGTTTGTTGACACTAGGTACTTCGTCTTGTCCTCGTTCACCGTAAGACCCATTCGACGCGATTCCCTTTCTAAACTGGAGAATGTTGCACTGACTGCTCGTACGTTCTGCCCAATGATGTCGATATCATCAGCGTACCCGAGCAGCATGGAACTCTTGTGGAAGATAGTGCCATTGTGATGGAGTTGTGCAGCTCTTACAATCTTCTCCATTATTAGGTTGAAAAAGTCTCACCATAGGGAATCGCCTTGTCTGAAACCTCGTTCGGTATTAAACGAATCGGTGAGGTTGTTCCCAATTCTCACTGAGCAACATGTGTCGCTCAGGGTCATCCTGCAAAGCCTTATAAACTTCGCAGGTATACCGAACTCAGACGTGGTGGCGTATAGGCGACTTCTTATCGGGATGTCGAAGGCAGCTTTGTAGTCGACGAAGAGGTGGTGGGTGTCGATCTGCCTCTCTTTGGTCTTTTCCAGGATTTGGCGCAATGTGAAAATCGGTTCTATGATGGACTTGCCAGGTCTGAAGCCACACTGATAAGATCCAATCAGTCTGTTGACGATGGGCTTCAGTCTTTCACACAATACGCTCGTTAGAACTTTATACTCGATGTTGAGGAGACTGATCCCACGGTAGTTGGCGCGTATCGTGGGATCCCCCTTCTTAAGGATTGGGCAGAGTATACTGAGATTCCATTCGCTAGGCATGCTTTCTTCCGACCATATTCTGCTGATGAGCTGGTGCATGCTAGTTATGAGTTCATCGCCTCCGGACTTAAACAACTAAGCAGGCAGACCATCCGATTCTGCGGTTTTGTTTTTTAGCCTTTTGTACGTGGTTACTAAACGTGGTTAAAACAAATATTATTAAAATTAATGGTTTTTGTTTAACGACCTCTATAACAATTAACAATATGCATTGAGTACATATCATACAGCTGTTGCACCTTCGTCAATGATCTTTCTCTACAGATTGTACATTTTAAGTAGCTCAAGTCTTTCTTTTCCAATGGACACAATAAGGATTATGTGCAGTGAAGAAAGAACCAAAAGCAAAAATGCAAATCTTTCGACAATTACTGAATGTAGATTTTACTATCTCAACTATTTATAGTAAAACTTCTAGTGACAACTCGATAATTGGAGTTTTCTTGAATGTGCAATTTTAAAAATTCAAAAATAATATTTAAAATCGACATTTATGAGTTATCGATACCGGTTAAAGTAGACGAAAAAACTATCTTAGAATTTAACCACCAGAGGCACAAAGGAAAAACACAAAACTGATACTAACATAAAAACAAAATACAAAAGAAAAAACTCAATCAAAAACACAAAAAAAAAAATCAAAACTCAAAATAAAAACCAGTTGGGACGGTTAGATCACATGGGAAATTTTGAAGTAGGGAAATTGTGATAGTTGGTGTGATGAAGTTAGTAAGAATTTTGAAAGTTATAGTCGGTCTAAGCCGACTATAAATACCCTACACATAAAGGGGGATGCTACAAAAGTTGAGCGACAGGGACAGCAAACGACGCCATATTTCTTGCCGCTCTTTTGACATTTCTCTTCAGGTTCAGGTTTGCCATTTCATTATGGAAAGATATACGAGCCAACAACGAGTCGAAATTATTAAAATTTACTACCGAAATTTAAATTCGTATATCTTACCATCATGAAATGGAAAGATATACGAATCAAATCAAAACTGAAGTGCTGTACCTCTGATGCGGCTCCCTTATATACTGCATGCATCAGTTCGACACGTTTCGACAAGCTTCGACTTGTTTCGAGAACCTTCTACTCGTTTCGTGAATGACGCTTGCTATTAGCATCTCATTCGCACTCATGTGTTTCAAAGCGCTGATCTTCCATCTCTTTCTCGCACACTGCCTCAGTGCGCTGAATGATCTTCCGTCTCTTTCTAACACATGCCTATTTCGCTGAATTGTCTTGCGTCTCATTAATTATTGTTGATTGCTTGCACTATGGGGAAAATTACATCATTTCGTAACAATATATATACTTTTCCATACCAGGGATGCTTCCTTCTGGATGTTATAAAAAAAAGAAAAAATACTAAAAGAAAAAAAGGTAAAAAACACACAAGCTAAAAATAAAGCAAAACACAAAAACAAAAGAAAAGATAACAATGCAAAATTAAAAACACAAAACAAAATAAAAATATAAAAGTAAAACAGAAACTTACATAAAAAAAAATCACAAACACAATCAAAAACATAAAATAAAAACCATTAAAACTGAAACTTACGTAAAAGCAAAAACACACGAAAGGAAAAACACTGAAGGAAAAAAGGCAAGAATACAGAAGCTAAAAATATATCAAAAACACAAAAAGAAAAAAAAAAAAAGAAAAAATGCAAAATCAAAAACACAAAACTAAAAAAGTAAAAACAAAAGGAAAAAATACAAAAACGCAAAAACAAAGAAAGAAATGAAAACATACCGAAAACTTCCAAATCACAACAAATACAAAAAAATATAAAAATAAAATCCAAAAACAAAATTAGAAACAAATGCAAAGCCAAAACACAAAATATAAAGGAAACTGAACAAACAAAAGCAGGAAAAACACCAAAATGCTAACACATAAATAAGAGAAAAAAACAAAAAAAAAAAACAAAAACATAATAAGTAGACTAACTAAAGTATACTTACAAATTAAATAACAAAATATGAAAAAATATAAAATATAATTTATGTAATATTTTTGTTTCTACACTTTTCTTTAATATATAGCTTGAAATGTACAACGTATCTTGAAAAATGGTTTAAAAACAAAAAATAACAGAAAAACTACATTGCGCAGCCCTGGTACAAATACTATTATTAATATATTATAAATTTATGATAATATTTATATATTATTATTTTTTGATTGTTTCTATAACTGTTCAAACTATATTGCTTTCAAAATCAGTTGTTCGAAATAAAAATAAATGACAAAATCGAAATGAAAAATACTAAAATTTCCATATTGAATAAAGCTGAGAAACTTTTTTTTAAAATAAATCTCATAAAAACATTTTTAAGTTTTATTTATTTATTATATTTCTGTCTAATATATTAAAAGCTTCAACTATTCAACACTGTATTTGACGAATGTTATCGAATACAAAAACCCTAAAAGCTTTGAAAGCTTTTAAAGCTCTTAACATGTTTCTGCGCACTGTTAAAAACATTTTAACAGTCTGTTAATTATAGACTATATACAAAACCAGCGTCTGTTTAAACTAGAATATATTATAATTTTAATTTTATCACATTTCTTTTATGAATCTCTTGTGCTAATATCAGAGATTTGCAAATAATTGAATCGCAATGCAATTAGATGCTGTCAACTTGTGCAAGATTTCAATGCAATTTAAATCCATTAAAAGATTATCAACGCACATTTCTTAAGAAGTGCACTTTAGAATAATATTTGAGAATTTAGTCAGCCATGAAATGGTTTAAGTGGCAGGTGAATATTTTTTCCTTTGGGGCAAAATTGAAATTATAGAGATTTACGGATTTATTAATTAAAATGGTATTGTGTTGTGCAGTGTCAAAGTGATATTTATTCTGAGCTAATTTCATGAAATTTATAAATTATTCTTTTTATAATACACATAAATGTATATATTCCATGAAATTATAACACAATAAATATTAACAACAAATAATGGTTATAACAACAATTTATTAAAATTTTTATTAAAATTTTTAAATGTTTGTACCTTCAGACATATACAATTCAGTCATACATATATTGTGGTTTTTCCAAATGTCTGAAAGAGTTACAAACATTTCGAGTTATTGGTTCCTAAAGAGTTATTTATACCTTGTGTTTGGTTCATTGTTGTCAATAATTTATGGGGCCAATCTATGACTAAAAAAAAAAGAAAATGTAAAATACAAAAATGTCTAATTTTGCACCCAGTTTAAGATACAGGATGTTTAAGAAATGCTGACATAATATACTGACATAACCTAGTCAATAAAATTGGTTATAACAAAAAATCTGTTGATAAATTAATATCATTTTTTAATTCCTGCTTTGGACAATTAAATTAACTTTCCAATGATGTATAACACCATTGAACCTTTTCAAAAATGTATGTAACATTGAAATTTACAAAAATAAAAATAAAAATTTTGACTTTATCATTGATTTTCTCAAAATTTCGTTACGGATCACACCATTTTATTTTGAATTTATTATGATAGACCAGTTCATTCTCAGTATATTCTTATCAACCACAGGAATTTTAACTTAGTAAGAAATGCTACAGAAATAATTAAACAGTGGCGGGTCTTGTCATTTGGTGGTAGAAATAAAATACAACATTATTATGTTTGGAAATATGATCAGAAAATATGTTTGTGTGATGTAATATGATAATTATTACAATTTTAATAAATGTTTAAATTATCTATTGATTATTTTGATTTTCTTTTTTTAAATTTAAACCACGAAATCACAAGACCCGTCAGTGACGGGTGTAAAATAGAAAATCTGTTGATAAATTGATACCAAAAAAAAAAATTTTACGGTCCGTCACTGTTTAATTATTTCTGCAGGATAACTTACCAGTGAAAAATCACAGTTATTTGTTCGAAAGTATTGGAAATGAACTGGTCTATCATTATAAATTAGAAAAAATAGACTGATCAATAATGAAATTTGAGAATATCAATGACAAAATCAGAATTTGTATTTTTAGTTTTATAAATCTTAAATTACATTTTAAAAAGGGAAAAAATCATGTGGTTCGAAGATGTAATATACCATTGGAAAGGTAATTAAGATGTCGAAAGCACGAGTGAAAAATTGAAATACTTAATAACAAATTTTCTTGAATAGGTTATGTCAGTAATATGCATTTCTTTAACACCCTGTTTCGTAAACTGTGTGCAAAATTTGAATTTTTTTTATTTGACACTTTCTTACTTTTTTGAGTCATAGAATGACGTCATGAATTATTGGCATCGTTGAACTAAACACCCTGTATTAAAGTGATTTGTATGGGAGGTGGTCGTGTCCGTTGACCGATTTGTCTATTTTTCAAACTCACATCCTACTTGTAGCAAAAAACTAACTGAAAAAAAATTAACATGTCAGACAGAAAGACAGACATTGCTCAACGGACTCGGGTAGTGATGCTGATCAAAAATATATCGTCACTTTTATGCCAAAGGGACGAATGTTTCATTTTTGACATTTGCGTTTTTTTTTTACATTTTTTAATTTAGGTTTTCCTCAAGTATACTGTGTCAAAATCGTGTGTGGTTTTGTTTGATATTTCTAGCTACAAAAGATGAAACCAGAAGGGCGAATTTGATACATTTAAAATCTTAACATGCCAAAAGGGCGAATCTTTTCGTTTTTTCGCCATAACTTTTTACTGGTGCAAACTAAAATAGTTTTGTAAAGCAATTAATTGTTAGTTTTTAAAGCACCTATTGATCGGCATCATTATTTAAAAATAATTTTCTTGCAAATAACAAAACTTCGAAAAATTATTTTAAAATAATGATGCCAATCGATTGGTGCTTTAAAAACAAACAATTAATTGCTCTACACTACAATTTGATCTTGTACTAATAAAAAGTTATGACAAAAAAACGAAAAGATTCGACCTTTTTGGCTTGAGAAGATTTTCAATTTTTCGAATACTGCTAGGTTCAAGATAAAATATTAATTGTTCGTTTTTAATGTACCTATCGATGGCACGTTGTGCAACTCAAAAGAAAAAAATGAAAAATATTAATTTTTACTAATTTTTAAAGCAATTCAAACTTTATAATTTGATTTCCCAACATTTTTAAAAATGCACATTCGCCCCTTTGACATGTCACTGCCGATATATACTTTTCCATATCGGTCATGTCTTCTAAACTTAATATAACCTGTACCTCACAGTGTATAAAAAAACATACTATATTTTCGGTATTTTTTAGTCATATTTTTAAATGCATTTCAACAATATTGGTACTGAAAATTTTTTAAAAATGCAGTAAACACATTTTTTTCGACACAAATGCAGGAATTGTTTTAATTTTAGTAGCTACATTTTTTTTGGGTGTAACAAAAATTAACACAAAAATAACGCGCATACGTCACGCTGTTCAGTATTTAAGAATTAAGTACTGCTATTGATTAACATTAAAAACATTCAATTTATTTGCATTTATTGCAAATATAACGGCAATATAAAAAATAGAACCAGTATTCATTATATTTTCGCTCTGCCATCAACAACTGCAACAACTTGTGCAGCCGGTGGCGTATGCGGAACATTTATTTCGAGTACACAATATGAGCAAGCAATTAAATAGCACTCATACGCACTGCACAAAATATTGCACAGTCCAAATTAGGGATGTCAATCCCGGACTATTTTTCAATCCCGAAATTTCGGGACTAAAAAATTTGAATCCCGGGATCCCGGGATTAGTCCCGGGATTTAAAAAAATAATAGCAAAGACATAAAATAACCATATCTGTGTTTAAATAATAAACAATTATAATGCTTAAGTCAAACAAAAGTCATATATTCAAATGCATCTGTTTTCAGGTTGGGTATTCAAATATACATGGTATACTAAATCCGCGATATATAAACCCCAGTTGATCATCAAACATTTTTTTAATACTTTTTATTTAAAATTTATTTTTTAGTACAAATATAAGAAAATTAAAATTTTGAATGAACAACAAAATTTGTTATTGGGATATTGGTTTTTTGTGGAAAACAATATTTTATAAAAAGAATATAATTTAAAAAAAAAAATATATCTCAAACAACGAAGTTGACTTGTTCATGGGCAATAACTATTTTAATTTTTATTCAATGGCTGTTTAGTCTTTTTATAAAAAAAAGTTTGTTTTTAAATGCAGTGAAAAATGCAAAAATAATAAATTGCATTTTTCTCCAAAACATTACGTATACGGAAAAAACTAAAAACGCAGTTCGAATCAGTACATTAAAATTATACAGGCATGATATGAGAAAATGATTGCCGAACAGTGTTGTTAGTCGAAAGTGACGTAATTTTTAAAAATGTGTGAATTTGTTCAAATTCAAAAAGCATGTAACTCATTATTATTTACGTCAGTGTTTTAAGATTTTAGTCCATTAAATCCAAGGATTGAAACCGTAGTCGAAACCGAAACCGATATCCGTTTAAAACCGATATCCATTTAAAACCGAAACCGTAATCGAAACCGTAATCGAAACCGTTATACGAAAATCAGAAATAAACCGTTTCGGTTTTATACTAGTTTAAAACGGTTTTTAAAAAAGCATAAAAAGAAACAGGAAAACATATTTTATTTTATATAGAAGATCTTAAGTACAAGGCATGTTTAATGTCATTTAATAAAATTTTGAATTCCCAAAATAAAAAATTTTTCTTGTACAATTTTCGGCGAGCTAGACTAATCTTATGTCCCATAGTGCAATGTTAAGTTATTTGAAAAATATGGAATTAAAAAAAACCGAAATCAAAACCGAAACCGTAACTTGGAACCGGTATACTGAAACCGTTTCGTAATAAAAACCTAAAACCGAAACCAAAACGCGGAAAAAACCGAAATCGAAACCGTTATTCGTTTAGGTTTCAAACCTTGATTAAATGTTAGATTTACTTTTTCACAAAATGTGTACACAAACATTGAAAGACTTTTGAATAAACTATTAAAAATTGATCTACTAGCGTTTTTTGTAATCCCGAAAATCCCGGGATTTAACGATGATCCCGGGATGAGTTTTTCGGGACTGATTTGACTCAAATCCCGGGATCCCGGGATCCCGGGATCCCGGGATTGACATCCATAGTCCAAATAACAAAATAAAAATAAAAAACGTTGCAATTTCTTAATGCTCAACAAGCGCAATATTTGGTTTCATTGTAGTGACAACAGCAACATTTTTGCAGCAACACCGAAAGCAAGCAAGAAAAAGCAACGGCAGCCAAAGCAAACACAATGCAATTTACGATACACTTAGCAGCAACACCAGCAGCAATTGCTATAGCAACAAAAGTGGCAGCTGATGCTGTAGCTACTGCTGTCGCTTGTATTCGTGTCATTGTTGCCATTGCGCTCGTCGATTTCTTTTGCATGGAAATCATAAAAATTTTCGTCAACGCTTTATGTGGTAGCCGCCCGTGGCACAGTCGTTGCTGCAAACTGGCAGACAACGTGTTAACGTTGCTGTTGTGCATTGTTGTTGCTCGTTGTCGGTTGATGTTGCTCTTGCTGCTGCTGTTACTGCTGCTAGACTGTTGCCATTGTGGCGTTTTTACAATGTTGTTTCATGTTCAAATTGAACTAAGCGCTGACATGTTGCTAGTTGATTGCACTTTTAATTAACTTTTTTTTCATCGTCATTGTTGCTGCTACCGGTGCTGTTGTTGTTGTTACTGTTACTGTTGTTGCATTTTCAGGCGGCACTCATTCACTTCGCTGTCAATTGTGCTGCTGGTGATGCTGTCGTTGTTGCTGTTGCCCTTGCAAGTCTGCAGAACATGTCCTCGTCGTCATCGTCGTCATCTGCTGGAATGACAATGTTGTCACCTCGTTTAACTCTAGGTAATAAAAATATGTTTTAGTTGCAAATAGCATTGCATAAGTGTGAGTACGTGTTTGTACTAAAACATTATACATTTTTGCAGTTTTATTTTTACTTTTATTTTTATTTTCTTAATTAACATGTTACTTTTAATTGCTTTTTTGTTGAGCAATATTAATTTTGTTATTCTAAAAATATTCTTTTTTTTATTATAAAAATAATTTTTTTTTTAATATTTTAATTAAAGAACACACACTTTTTATATTTATAAATATTTAACGTCAATATCATGCCAAAGGGGCGAAAGTTTAATTTTTGACATTTGCGATGTTTTAATTTCTGTTATTTAATTTCTGAATGCAGTTTTTATACTTTATTCATTGCTAAAATCCAGTGTGTGGTTTTGTTGTATATTTTTAGCCTCAAAATACAAAATCAAAAGTGCGTATGTGATTTGAAATTAATTTCTGTTATGCCAAAAGGGCGAATCTTTTTATTTTTTTGCCATAACTTTTCATGGGTACAAGATAATGTAGTACTGTAAAGTCATTAATTGTTTGTTCTTAAAGCACCTATCGATTGGCAACATTATTTTAAAATATGTTTTGAATTTTTGTAACTTGCAAGAATTTTTTTTTCGAAAAATTATATTTATATAATGATGCCCATTGATAGGTGCGTTAAAAACAAACAATTAATGCCTTTACATAACTATTTTATTTTGTTGCAATAAAAAGTTATCGTAAATAAACGAAAAGATTCACCCTTTTGGCATGACAAGATTTTTTAATTTTTACAAAATTATTTTTAAATAATGATGCCAATCGATAGGTGCTTTCAAAACAAACAATTAATGCCTTCTGCACGACTACTTTATCTTATAGCCACTAAAGGTTGTGGCTAAAAATATAAAAAATATGCGTATTGGCCAAGATATTTTATATACATTATGCTAATGAATTAATCAAAATAACAAAATAAAAAATTTACTAATTTTTAAAGCAAACAAATTTGATTTTCCAACATTTTTAAAATGCCCATGCGCCCCTTTGGCATATCAGTGACGGTATAATCTTTACAAAGTTTCAGTTTCTAGACAGTTTCCTAATGAAAAAAAGCTTACTCCTCAGAAAAAGAATAAGGCAGTTAACAGGCAGGATTCAAAAAGACAGGCAACATCACTGTATGTTGCCTGCCTTTTGCAGCTTTCAAACATAAAATAAGCTGATTTTCTGCAGGTTTCCAACAGACATAGGCGATGTTTATATCAAAACCTGCCTGTTGTCCGCCCTAGGTTGTTGTCTGCTCTAGCCCAACGGCAGGTTATACGAAGCTAGAGGCACCTTTGTATGCAATATAGCATGCCAAAAAGCTGCCGTTTTGCTCTACAGTTATTCATCCAGTTATCTTCGTAACATACATTGAAAAATATTTCATTCCCAAGACATTATTTCTAGCATTTTTCAGGAATATCTCGGGCATATTTTCGGAAAAAGTACAGATAAATGCAATATTTTGGGAAGTCAGTGATGATCTGTGAAGATCTATTGTCTTCTTTTGTGAGTTACATTTCTTAATAATTCTGCTGTTATAAAATTTAATACAAAAATGTTGTCTCTAAAAGCGCTAAATATATGTTCGAGAAAAGTGTTCGGTAATACCTTTTGGTGATAAAAATTGTCGTATCGCTTTCCACTCATTTTTCTTTTTGAAGTACCATCCTCTTAACCCATTGTCCTTCGAAATATATTGTTACGATAAATCAATCTACGGAAAACTGATCCACAAGTTCGTAAATTTCCATGGGACAAAAACCTTGGTCATTAGACTTTAACTAGACTCTTGATGAATTGATCACATAAATAATAATGGTAAAAAATTTTACAAAATGTTCTTTTTTCGAGGTTGGTTCCCCCTACTGATCGTACAGCAGTCGAATGATGTTGGTTTCAAGCGGTGATCAGCGCAAATGATGACACTTGGACCAAGCCAAGCAGCGGGAAGTTTAAATGAAGTTTTGATTTTAGTCGGTTAGTTACAGTTGGTACCACACTGTAACCATCTCTACACAATCCCCATGTTTTATAAGAACATAAGGACAAGAACATAAGGACGTTTATAATAAATATAAGGAATATGTCGTATAGGATTATTACTGTTTTCGTCAGAGATTAAAAAATCCGTACGCTACACGTAACGTTAGTCAAAAGAATACACATAATATCTTGCAGGTTAACATTTATCTTTGCGAACACAAACTCAAACACTACATAGCGAACACTAACAGACAGAAGAGAATACAACAACAACGAATTACGATGCGTATACACACACTTTCACAAAGACAACTCTTCGTTGCTATCCTGTATCATCGCATGGCAACAAACAGATGCATGACAACGGACAGACGCATGACAACAGACAGTCGCATCGCACCACACTACATGTATGTATCTAGTACAGCCATCTAGTTTGCAACAACAACGTGTTTTCTTTGTGGTACAAAAAATGTCCCGCCAAAAATTCTATCAAAAGCTTGTATGCTATTTGCATTTTTGTTGTTTTTGCACTTTCAAACTAATCAGCGGATTTGTGAAAAAAAACACACACAAAAAGCAATATCAGCTAAGTGAGATACACTGTAAAAATGTTCATAACTTAACTTAAGTACTGCGTCGAATAAAATTGTCCGCTACAAAAATGAAATCGAATTTTTATAGATTAAAATATTTTATTTTGCAAATTATTTTTAGATTTAAAAAAAAATATAAAAAACCAGAAATTAATATTTTTTAATAAAAAGTTTTAATTTTTCCGGAAACCCTTCCATTAATGTTGTAATGGGAGTGTCCGACTCCCTCACAGCTGCTGAAGACCACTTTCTTTTAAAGTCTTGAAGGTCTTTGGCCACTTTTTTTGTTGTCTTCATCTCCCTTTTTACTAAAGCCCAGTATCTCTCAATCGGCCTGAGTTCTGGACAGTTTGGTGGATTGGCTTCTCTAGGCACCAAAATCACTGCATTTTATTGGATCCACTCTAAGGCCGTTTTGCTGTAGAAACATGAAGCGAGGTCAGGCCAAAAAAAAATGTGGACACTTCATGTTGGTGTAAAAATGGAAGCAATCTCTTTTGCAAGCATTCCTTCACATATATTTCGCTATTAATTGTACCCGATGTCACGAATGAGCTGCTTCTTTTTCCACAACTGCAAATTTCCTGCCAACCAACGAATTTCTTTGGGAATTTTGTCATTTTTTTTATTTAAATTTTTCAGCGACATTTCCTCGAGAACGGCTGTATAAAATTCCTGCCCAGGTAGCTGAGAAAAGTCCGCTAAAACATAAGTTTCGTCGTCCATTATGCAGCAATCGAATTTTAAAAAAAAAATCTTGTTTCAGCTTTTTAGCTCGTTGTTTTGCGGTTTCATTCTTGACGGCATTTCTATCCGGAACTTTTTGGACCTTGTACGTCTTCAGCCCAGCTTCTTTCTTAGTCCTGCGCACGAAAGATTTTGAGCAATCCGCCTTTCTCGCCAATTTCCTTCCGGATATGCTTGGATCTTTCTTTAAAATATTCACAACCTTCTTCGACTTTTCACGATCATGTGGGCCTTTTTTTTACCAGAACCTTTCTTCCGATCAATACTCAGGTCTTCCTTAAAGCGGTTGATAACGCGAGAAATGGTGTTAGGATTAGCCCCTACCTCCTTGGCAATTTTTTAAAAGACCAACTAGGTTGTTTTTGAAAAATTTTAATTATATTTTCTCGCACTTCCACTTCGTTTGCCATTTTCGCGTTAAATAAATTTTGTATTGACTATAATTGACACAAATTATTTTCTGCCATTTAATTCAGAGCTACTATGATCAAATTTTTTTAATTTGAATCTTGCAATAGCACATTATGGGAAGATATGTAACGGACAATTTTATTCGACGCAGTCCTTAAGTACTTCATGATTTTACAATTTACAAAAAAACTATATATAAAATTAAAACAAAAATAATAATATGCACATAAATGCACAATCGATGTACAAACTAGCGTAGCGAAGAAAAGAGGAACAACATTGTTTGTTCTATTTTATCTTTTTGGAGCTATTTACCGCTTCAAAAGTGCTTCACAGACCATATTTTTAAGATGCTTATATTCTTTAGCCTTGAAAAACAAAAAAATAAAAACACACATCTTCATTAATGTTCACGCTCATAAATATTTTGCACGCTTTCCATTGTTACTTGTTGTTCAATAATTATTAATATCCTGAATTCTGAATCATTACAATGATAAAAAAACGCAAGAGTCTTGCTTTTCTTGCATTTCTTGCAGTGTTAGTCTTGCACTTGTTCTTGCATTTCTTATCTTACTCTTATTCTTGCAAGAAAATCTTGATCTTTTTCTCGCTCTTGTTTTTGCAAAACATGCAAGAACAAGAACAAAAACCAAGAACATAATAATTTAAATCATCAAATTCAATATATTTTTTCTGTGTGATATTTCTAAATCTATTTCTTATTTTTTGTTTAGCTAATTAAACAGCTATGCTTTTCCTTAACTAAATAGCAATTTGTACCAAGAATCAAATAACAAAAAGCAAATAAAGCGTAAAAATCTAAAAAACCCTCGATTTCTAAGAATGATATTTACCTAGGATTTTGTCTGCGATTAACTGTTTTGTTTTTGGTTGTTGTTTCTAGCTGATTATTATTTTGCTAGCATTTCACAACCCTTCTCCTCTGATAGAATATTAAAAAAAAATCACTCAGCAGTAATTTGGTCTCTGTTGACATTTATGTCTATCAAGATAAGTCAAAGGATTAGGGCTTAATTAAATTGGTTGCAATATTATCTTTCAATTTAACCCAAAGAAAATATGTGCCTGACTCAAGTCTACACCGGGTGTAGCTGATACAGACCTTGGGGCCGCCTCATCAACTCTTCAACTGTCTGAAAACTTTGACACCCCTTGGAGCATATCTTGATATCCTCATGACCTGATGACAAGGACGATACCTGCATTTTGCCTAATTGCCTGGCGCGCGTACGTGCTGCAAAAGTTACCTTTGCGCCACCTTCCGCAACTTTGTTATGATTAATATTTCGATTTCGATTTCGCGTTGTTTGTGGCGGCTGAAATTCCGAACACGTTTCGCCATTATTGAAACTCACTTGAAGCGCGCAGATTAGCTGCGCGCTGTCGTCGTCGTCGTCGTCGTTGTTGTTGTTGCTGATGTCGACGTCGAAGCCAACTCTGCCACATGATTTAACAACGCGTTGTTGCGATGCCAAGCATACAAAGCAGCATTTCGTGTGCCAATCATAACATTTGCCGAAAGGATTCCCGAGTATGGTTGCAATGTTGTCAGGAATGCGCCAATGTTGAGTTGTGGCGACTGTTGCTGCTATTCTCCCCCCTTTTTAGACAGGTGAAATTTTGCTCACGTATTGCGATGTATTTTCGATACATAATAAAAGCCAAATTGAATTTGCGTTTTGCTTGCAATAAAACGAGTGGCAACATCAACAACATACATAGTCAGCAGCAACAACAGCACAGGTACTTAATGGCCATATTGTTGCTGCTCTGTGCTACCTGATATACTGCAAATTATGTGAAAATATGTTGTGATCTGCAATATATCACAGCATTCACACATGTGTTGCTACTAACCTACAAACATGTTGCTGCTGCTGCCCGCATAATTTATGAGCTGTGGCGCTAATTTCGCGCTGCAATTTATGTTATAGCATCTTTATGTGTAATAATTAATGCGTTTATTGTTGGTAATGTTGCTATTATTAGGAACTTAAGCATTTCCATTGTATGTCGCATAGAATATGGTACACTGAGGGAAAAAATGTGGTTAAAAATAAAGGAAATTGTGTTAAAATTAATAACAAACGACATCAAAACACATCTTAAAACAAATGCCTTTAAATTTAAAACAATTGTTATTAACACAAAATTTAAAACAATTTTATTAAAATTCTAACAGTTGTTATTGATTTTTTTTAAAATATATATATTATTTATATATATATATATATATATATATATATATATATATATATATATATATATATATATATATATATATATATATATATATATATTTTTTTTTTTTTTAATGATTATTTTTTTTTAAATTTATATTTTTTTTATTTATTCGTATTTTTTGTTCTCGTTTGGAATGGTATTTTGTACTTGCTAAAGCCAATAATTTATTTTATTACCGTCCGTGATCTATCAACATTACTGTTACTTATTATGTTAGTTTTAAACAATTTTGTTCCTTAAAAAGGGGCTATGAATAATATCGCAGGGTGACATCGAACACAAAATTTATGTTTAACGCGCAAATGCTGCCCTTTGATGTATGTTGTATGCATTTCACATTGTAGTTTACACCGTAAATGCTGCATACTTTTAGGGGCATGTCACGAATTCTCGATTTTAAAACGAATTTGATTAAATTGAAAAACAATTTCATTTTATTTTAAAACATTCTGTTTAATTTTAATTTTTAACATTTGTTGTTAATTTTAAAGTATGTTTTTTTATCAGTGTAGAATATTTACATATAAAATCTATAGCAACTAGAAGCAAATACCCTTTCTAGTTCCTATAGATGTGAGATATAATATAATAATAGTTTGGCACTACAGCTCTATAAGAACGTAGGCCGAGCTCTCCCACCATTTTGAGCTGTGCCTGTTATATTTGTACTCAAAGTGGTGAGACCTACAGTTTATTGCCGAATCCGAACGGCTGGTGAGAGCATTTCATAGGCAATTTTTACTCTCGTAGGTTTGCCATTTACTGCCGAGAGGTAGCGCAGTATAGAAAAATGTTTCTATGAAAAGATGTTGTTAGTCCCAGTCCAGGTTTGAACCGGGGACATTTCGGCTCGCAGTCCAACGCACTAACCACTGAGCTACCGCGGCTACAGATGTGAGATATACATATTTATATTACTAATTTGTGAATTTTCGGTAATTAAGACCATGTTCCATATATTGAATCTTCCATTCCATACTAGGGATGTCTAAAATACATCGCTGTTTTATAAACACTCGATATATTGCTTCGATACTTCGATGTTTTCCGATGCAATATTAGCCTCAGAATCTATTCGATACATCGGAAAATATCTATGTAACGAGTCGATGTATTATTTCGACCAAAACATCAATATTTTTTTCAGATGGACATCCCTATTCCATACCATAGTTTGCCGCTACATTCTTGAAAACTTCAGGCAATCTTGGGAACTATGACACACCATATAATTCGCGGTTGCCTTTTCTATTACTTAATGTTTTTAAGAAAATTTCTATTGAAAGTTTAAACATTAGAATAAACAAAATATAGATCCTTCCACAACTAGTTTTCAAATGTCAAGGCTAATTACAATATACCAACTAATATACTAATATTGCAATAAATTTTTAAGATATTTAAATCTAAACTAAAAAAAAAATATATATTTTTTTTATACCATTTTTGGATGATTTGCTAGCATTTCAGTTCTAATGATAAATAACAAAAATATATATCGTTATTTTGTCCTACAGTTCTAACTTACGATCAAAATTAATAACTTTTTTCCGTCGGTTCTCAATTTTAAAATTTGCCCTATAAACACTGTTCCGTCAAAAACTGTTCAAATTTATAAAAGTTTAAAAAGCATGTATGTTTTAAATATAAATTACTACAAATTTTAGCAGAAACTAGGCATACTTAGTTGGAATTTAAGAATACAATTATTCTTTTTTATTTTTTTAATAATCAAATGCATTCCCAGCGGCACCCATGTACAGCTTTAGCAATGCAAAGTTTTTGTAAACGCACATGATGTATATTGAAGATGTGATTGATTACGTCCCTTTGTTAAAAAACGAACACATACTTCGGTAGAATTATTATAGTAAATCTGATCTTTAAATTTTATCAAATTCGTATGAACGAATGACTTTGGTCTGTACTTTGCATATGTTTTGTTATTGCTTTCCTCGATTACTTAGCTCGATAACTTTTCGCTTAATCGAATTCAACAAAAAAAAAAAAAGAACTTCAAGTCAAAATAGACAAAGCTGTTTGTTTCTTTTTTCTTTGCTACGTTAGTATCGTTTGACGTCCTGCATTGTGTTTGTTTTGTAATTGTTTTCTTCGTTCACCTTTGTAGCGGTTAATTGAATACAACAACAAAAACACACGCAACTTCAAACAGAAAATATACAAAACTGTATTGCATCTGTTTTCTTCGGTACGCAGTGTCGTTCGTCTCGTAACATAGATGGACTTTATTAAAACCTGTTAAGGAGGATGGGCTTGTATGCCGGGTATGCCGGGAGAAATTGCGGTCCAAATATGGCAAATTTGACCGCGTAGACTTGTATTGAATTATTAATAACTTTTATCAGAGTGGTTCAATTGTAAACGACTATCACTGTTTTAGAAAGTATTTTTCATGAGATTTCCAATAAAAATATTTATTTTGAAACAAATAATTTTTTTTAATTAAAATTATTGCATTTTAAAAACGTTGTTCCGGTTTTTGAAAAATGGCTAATTTTTATTTTTGTTTTTGTATTTTTAAATTAAAGCATGTCTTTTTTCGAAAAAATAAAAAAAATAATGTAAAAGATTTTTCAATAAGAGCCACTACAAAAGTTTTTGGATATCGGTTTTGGATATTAATGAAATTCTTTATTCCTGTAAAAGTACGTTCGATGCCATTATGTATGGAACTCGATTTCTTTTGCATGGCCACCACGGGCACGCTTGCAGAAGTCCAGACGCTGAACCTGCTCAATTTCACGTTCGATATTCGTACGAAGTTCATCAATCGTCGCTGGCTTGTTGGCATAGACCATAGACTTGACGTAGCCCCACAGGAAATAGTCTAACGGCGTCCAATCGCACGATCGAGGCGGCCAATCGTCTGGGGACACCACGTGAGATAACACGTTCTCCAAACTTGGTTTCAAATAAATTGATTGTAGCATTCGCTGTGTGGCTTGTGGCGCCGTCCTGTTGGAACCACATGTCCTCCAAGTCCAATTAGGGCCAAAAATATTCGGTTATCATTGAACGGTAGCGATTCCCATTCACAGTATCGTGCCGGTCTTGATCATCACGGCAGAAGTACGGCCCAATGACGCCGCCGGCCTATAAACCGCACCAAACCGTAATTTTTTCGGAATGCAATGATGACTCATGGAGTATGTGTGGATTGCTGTCTGACCAATAACGCATATTTTGTTTATTGACGAAGCCATTCAGCCAGCCAGAAATGAGCCTCATCGCTGAAGATGATTTTTCGATGAAAATCCGAATCATTTTCAAGTTGTTGCTCAGCCCAATTCAAGAACATACGACGCTTCTGGTGGTCAAGCGGCTTCAGTTCTTGCGTCAATTTGATTTTGTAAGGATGTAGTCCAAGATCTTTTCGCAAAATTCGCCACAAGGACGTCACAGACATGCCCAACACTTGAGAACGACGTGTGAGAGTCACATTTGGGCTTTCTTCAACTGAAGCCTCAGCGGCAGCAATATTCTCGACACTACGGGCACTTCTTTGTCTCACTGGCACGGTAACATTTTGTACTGTGGCTGTGGATTTAAATTTTTCCACTAGACGCTCAATTGTTGATCTGCTAGGACGATTATGATGACCATAAATTGGACGTAGCGCTGTTAACGTTGAGGCCACTGACTCCGAATTTCGGTAGTAAATTTTAATAATTTCGACTCCTTGTTGGCTCGTATATCTTTCCATCATGAAATGGCAAACCTTACTGAAGAGAAATGTCAAAAGAGCGGCAAGAAATATGGCGTCGTTTGCTGTCCCTGACGCTCTACTTTTGTAGCGTCCCATTTGAAAAACCCTTTAATAGTTTGTCGGAGCGTATTTTATTTGTACTCAATGCTGCAGAGTTGACAGTTGAAATGATTCAGTGAAGACTCAATTAGTTGGCATCAGTATGTAGTCTTCTCTGATTAACTCATTTCGATCAGATGGTTGGGTCTGCATGAGTTTATTTTTATATCGCATTCGCAGTCATCCCTCGTGTGAAAAAACAAATTTAAAAAAAAACAGTTTCCACTGTAGCCAACGAATATGTTTATACTTGTACGAAGAATGGCCTTTCGTAATACGTCCGTCGTATGCTCACACGAATTTCAAGTAATTTAAATAAAATCTAAAAATTACACAATAATACGGTATGAGCAATATGTAGAAAAGGAGTTTTAAAGACATGATGTAGTTAAATTAAGTAAAATAAAAACAAATCTATTTAAAAACTAACAAAAAGCATACAGTAATTTTTTCGGTGTACTTATTTCACACATCTATCACAAATTCCGTGCATCAAAATTTCCCTTATTGGTTTAATTTTTATTGATACCTAGTTTACCATGTCTCGAAGCTCTTCGATGGTCTCATTTTTCGCGAACTAACTGCGATATAAAAGTTCGATCTCGTTTCTTTTTCACTACTATTTTGTTAATTTATCGCAAATTAAAATGCAAGGAAAAAATACGCTATATAAATAGTTATCACATCGATAACGCAAAGTTTGTCGAATTAATGGCGATATTCGATGCGATATCGATTCATATTTTTTTTTCTCATTTCGAATAAACTGCAATTTCCTCGTTACGATATCAGCGTACATTTTAGAACGAATTGTAATATAATAAAGATGCGAAATCGTATTCGAGATCATTTTTTTTACTACCGAATTTCGGTAGTAAATTTTAATAATTTCGACTCGTTGTTGGCTCGTATATCTTTCCCTCATGAAATGGCAAACCTTACTGAAGAGAAATGTCAAAAGAGCGGCAAGAAATATAGCGTCGTTTGCTGTCCCTGTCGCTCTACTTTTGTAGCGTCCCTGTTGAAACAAAAATGAATGTCGTGAATTCTATTTTCATTTCTTTCCGCTTATTTTTCTTTCTACTACATACCAACAACATTTTGAACGTCTTTTAAGTTTAATGCACATCTAACTAATAAAGCAATTCAAAATTTGGACAACAACCAAATTTTTTTAAATTTTAAAATTTTAATTTTGTGGTTTTTCAAAAATAGACAGTTTTTATTTTTGTATAATTTAATAAAAGCTAGATTTTTTTTTCAAAAAAAAAAATGATGTATAAACGAAGATTGGATTACGGGTATTAAATGCACTACAAACATTTTAAGTCGCGAAACTGATGCAACCACAAAAATATGTGAATCCAACACCACAGCATCGAAGCTTGTGTTCGACTTTTTCGAGGAAATATTTGTTTACTACAAAAAAAAACTCGTGGTGTTGTCATTTTTTGTTGACAGCTAGATGGCTGTACTAGAATACGAACATACATACTGTGTGTGTGTGTGGTGTGGTCTGTTTGGTTTATTTTCAGTGTGCATTGGAGTCCTTCCTGGTCGCTTAATTTGGCGAAATTATTGTTGCCTATTTTTTTATTATTATCAATAACGAATTTTACAGTTCCTCGTGATATGCTTTGATTTTACCATTTTCTTCTTCACTAGAAGTTTGTTAAATAATACAATGAATCATAAATTATTTAAAAATTTGCTAGTATTATTTTAAGAAGAGGTATATTTAAGTATTAATTTTGTTAGTATACAACAATTTAATATTACTATTTTAATGATGCCTAAATATGATGAGTGCAAATTTAAATTATTGAAATGTCTCTGTGATCTGTGGTTTATATTATTTGCTTTACTTATACAATTTAAGATTTTCATAATATTCACATAATTTGATTGGATTTCAGAAGCAAGTACCATAAACTGTAATCCATTTGCTGCAAAAACGAGCGTTCATATCACAGCTTTTCCCCACTTCAAAAAATTAAATTCTTCAACCAAGATGCGCTTTTATCCCCGTCGTAGTTGCAGCTGCAGCTGTTTGAAGCCAAGCATTTGCTGTGTTAATCAAATCTTCACATTAGTACCTGTAGCAGGAATTGCTGTTGCTGATGAAAATGCAGTAGCAGCTGCAACCGGAGCAAGAACAGCAGCAACAGCTAAGACGATGCCAAATGGTGGGTTGCAGCATGAGGCTTGCCTGCTACTTCCATTACACAGCTTCTTACGGTATTTGCAGTTTTCATCAGTGATGAAATTGCATTTAAAATGTGTATCACAAGGGCACAGAAAATGAGAAAAACAAACAACACTCGGTTAACCTTTGAGGTCGTCGAGTGTTTTTAAAGTCACTTTGTGTGAAATGTGTTTGACGTATGCCCAAATCAAAGACGTGTTGCATGGAAAAACTTAGAAATTATTAATTGCTTTTTCAACATCAAGCCACAGCAATATACGTTGTAAACGGTTTTTCTATTTTCTTCTGCACTTTTCATTTTTCCCATTTCATTTAAATTATGTTGTCAATGTCGTTACTGCTGCGGTGGCTGCTGTTGCTGTTGGTGCCGCCGGGCGGCAACTATTTTAATGATTCGCCATCTGGCTGCGAAAGTGTTGATGTTGCAGTGTCAATGGCAGGCGGTGTCATGCAGGCATGCAGTTGACTGCTGTTGTTAAATTGCATTTATTTATTTTTTAATTGTTTTTATTTACTGTGTAAAACCATTTTAAAATTATTAACAGATAGTTTAAATGAATATTGTTTAAATTGACACATTACTTAAAGGACAAATAACACCCGATGCACCTTCAATTCCAGCAATTCAAAGTAAAACATTTTAAAAGAATGTAAGTTGTTTTTTTTTTTAGCAAATATCTCAAATTATAGAAAATGAATCTCAAGTTGGGTACATAATAATGAAAAAAAAAAATAAAAACGTGTTTCGGTCGAAAATGGTTTCGAATTCGGTGTCACAAATCAAAAAATCGATTTCCAAACATATTCAGATAGTTCAAATCTAAACAAAGGGATTGATTTCATTTGAAAATACAGATTGAGTAAATTAGAACAAAGGTCTTTTCGACTATAATTTCGATAATAATTTGTTATCTCGTATATTCACTTTATCTGTATATTCACTTCTTTAAAATTCTCAATTTTGGGCCCTATATTTGTAAATTAAAGCATTTTATATTTCATCGGATAGTGTTTTCCAAAAGTAATTCAAATTTAAATTTAATTTATTGAAGGGGTAACGCAGTAACATAATAAACCAAAAAAAAAAAATAAAAAACCAGTTGGGAAGGTTAGATCACATGGGAAATTTTAAAGTAGGTGTAATTATGATAGTTAGGATTATCAAAATTATATTCGGTCTAAGCCGACTATAAATACCCTACACATATGTGTGGTTACCATTCAAAGTGATATATAGGTCACCAGGGTATACGAATCCTGAAAATAACTACAAACTTTCCTTCGCTGAAGAATTTCCATTCATTTGATACCCATATTTACAAATGGGTAGATGTACCGAATTTCGAATTTTTTTTTGGGAATAACAACTCGTTTCGCAGAAAAACATTATTTTCATGTATTTCAATATATATTTGACCAAAAAACTTTACTTAACGTATACAGTTGATCTGTAGATGTAAATTTTATATGAGGTATTTGAACATAAGTGGTCGGTTCTCAGGTCACAATAAATCGATCAAGCCAATTTTCTTGTTCAGATAGCTTAGATATATAAGTAATCTAAATCTAAATATTCATTGCTCTAGCTCTTCTACTTTTTTCGTAATCGTGATTTCAACAGACAGACAGAAGGACAGACGGACAGACAGACAGACGGACAGACGTATAGACGGACATCGCTAAATCGACTCGGGGGGTCATGCTGATCAAGAATATATATACTTTTCCATACCGGAGGTGCTTTCTTCAGGGTGTTGCAAAGGGCGTACTAAACTGAATGTGCCCTTTCACTCTTAGTGTAGGGTATAAAAATACCTTTTTGGAATACCTTTGAAAGTATCGAGTTTGTCAAAAATACTGTGGCTTAATATTACGTTACACTTTAAAACTTTAGTTAGATAGATAACGAAATAATCTCAATCAATAACCAGTGCGGAAAGTTAGGTCACATGGGAAATTTAGAAATAGGAAAATGTTCATTGTTGATGCAATGAATTTAATGTAATGAAGTTGATGTAATGTATACTATAAATCAGAGTTCTCGATTACCCGGGTGCCCAGACTACCAGGGTTGTTCGAACTATACGGGTAATACCCGAAACAATTTTTATTGCAGAAATCCATAGCAGACATCGTGGGAAATCGAATTGTAGCATGTTCGGTGGTCCATGAACATGAACTTGTTTGCAGTTGAATGTAATATATATTTGGATATTCGGATATTTGAATATTCGGATATTTGGATATTTAAATGTATGAAAGTACCCGTACCGACGATTTTTAGGACGCCATAAATTGGTATTCAAGAAAAACATTGATTTTTACATATTTAATCAATTTTACTTCGACCGGTATTAATTAAAATTCACACGTAGATTTTATTATTATTGGTATTTATTCACATCACAGTTCACAATCGACCGATCACCCTCATTTTCAATATGAGACTGCGTATACATCAACATCTAAGTAATCTTACTTCGTAGCTCCATTGATCTATCTTTACTAGTTTTTCTGTATTTGTGATTTCAACAGCTAAACAAAGACACAGACAGAATGACAAGCGGAAATCTTTTAATCGTATCAAGAGGTCACGCTTATTAAGATTATATTTAATTTTTCATAGCACGCGCCACATTCTGGATGTTACAAACGGAAGACCCTTTTACTCTTAGTGTAGGATACAAAAAAGTATCACAATTTTGTAGTATATACATTAATAATAATAATAGTTTGGCACTACAGTTCTATAAGAACTTAGGCCGAGCTCTCTCACCATTTTGAGTTGTGCGTGTTATATTTGAACTCAAAGTGGTGGGACCTACAGTTTATTGCCGAATCCTAACGGCGGGTGAGAGCTTTTCATAGGCAATGCTTTTACTCTCGGAGGTTTGCCATTTACTGTCGAGAGGTAGCGCGGTATTGAAAAATGTTTCTATGAAAAGATGTTGTTAGCCCCAGTCCAGGCTTGAACCGGGTAACTTTTGGCTCGCAGTCCAAAAAATGTCCTTAACAATTGAAATTTTGTCCATGATATATTTTCAATAAATCCAAAAAAGTTGGTGTAACCTCTTCGAATAGCTTTCAATACTTGAATTCCACTACCGTTCCATCACCGACTTATTTGTTTTCGGGTTTTAAGAAATTTTATAAAATGTGTTATTTTGAATTTTCTCCGAATTACCGAATTACTTAAACCCGCGTTTTAGAAAATTCGATTGAATGCGTTAATTTGAATTGTACTCAACATTTTTCACGGCCTTTTTTTTTTTGAAGAATCGAACAATGTCATTAAGGAGATTTGTTTAGCCTTTTGCAATTTTGAATTTTTAAAATCTTAGCATTTCCAGTTTATTAAATATGAAAACATTATCGAATAACTCCATACTTCTATAATAATTCTATTTGAAAATAATATAAATTTTCAACGATGTAATGATTTTTGGATAAGAAAATATTAAAGTAATATGTTATTCGCAATTTTTATTTAAAGAAGTTTTAATATAAATTTTTCAAAATATAAACTTAACTAAATACGAATTGAGAAGAACCCTTATTAACTGTATTTACTGTGAAATTATTACAGAAAAATGCTTCAGTAGCTTTTGTTTTAAATATTTTTTATTTGCTACCCAAAATGAGTTAAATTTAAACATGGTAACTGTACCTAAAAGTCCATTACAAATCAATGCCTTGTAATGTGCGAACTTTCGACACTCATAAAAAATAGGCGTAAAGCCGGCAAATAAAGAACTCGCAACTTTTTCAATTTCAAATTCAATGATGTTGGTTGAGTTTCTGTATAGCAACAATTGCTAAACTAAAGAAAAAAAAGGTTGGAAAAAAAGTTGAAAAAATTATAAAACAATGGAACAAAAAGTAGTATAAAAAAAGTGAATCGAAAACAATGTTGAAAACAAATTCTCCACACTTATTTTATTGTTAGCATTAAAAGTACTTGAAATACTTGAATGTGCAGTTGAAATACACAGAGAAAAAAAAGGTGTATTTAAAATGTGAGGTGGTAAAAATTTGAGGTGGTGTGAAAAATTTTTAAATTAATAAACAGATTTATAATATTAATGCAATATTAAATAAGAACTATAAAATGTTTATGTACTGTAAGCTGTTCATGTGAACTATATAATGTTTGTTATTTGATATATATTTGTACCAATGATTAGAAACGGACACGATTAAAATTGCATAGAGTTAAATTCTTGATTTGTTTGAAGTAATATTATATAAATTTTAAATTACACAGCATAACAAACAAATTATCCACGATATTAGTGTGATTTTCCGATAAAGATCTTGAACTTACTTTTTGATATTACCTAAAGATGGAAAAGATTTCTTTTGAATATGTTTGAATGTAATTATAACGTAATTCGAAATCACTATATAAATATTGGTAGTAGAATCTAATTACATTATAATTGAATTGTATAATTATTTTGTCCAGATTGAAATATTATTACACGATATTTTAACATAAATTGCTTTAATCGCGGATTTACATGAGTTTACTATATTAATGTTTCTGTAGACATATATATTTTTCATCAGATATTAATATATATATATGTTTTATATTTCCGCTATTTAATACACTCAACATCAATTAAAGGTTCTTTGAATTTTATGTATTTGGTTATTCGTGATTGTTACTGGGTGACAACGAATTTAAAATTAATAGAATTATTTTAATTATAGGTATGTTTGGCATTACGATTTCACAATTAAATAACAACGATGCCTACTTTTAGTACTCAGTAACACTCACATTAATACTTTTCATATAGTTCAAAAGTTCTTTTTGGTGAAAGAATTTGCCAATTACTGTAAATACTAGATAGTGGCTGTTTGTGAAATATCCAATTCATCCGTAATTCACTAAACTCAAAGTCAGACAGACAGACGGACAGACGGACATCGCTAAATTGACTCAGGATGTTATGCAGATCAAGAATATATATACTTTTCCTTACCAGAGTTGCTTCCTTCTGGGTGTTACAAATGGCGTACCAAACTGAATATACCCTTTCACTCTTAGTGTAGGGTATAAAAATGTAATTTAAAAAAGGGAAAAAATTTATATTGTGTAAAGAAGATATTAGCAATAAATTTTCTTTTTTTCTTTAAAATTAAATGTAAACATAAATATGTTTACATGTAAATAAAATATTTTTCACATTCAAACATATATATGTTTTTTTTTTTTTTTTTTTGGAATATCTACTAAGATCCACAGCACTCAGACAGACTATATCCATTGTACTGTGAAATCTATTCCCTACAATTTTGTGGTTAATATCACCACGAGCGCCCATGCCCAAGCCGGGATTCGAACCCGAGACCTTCAGTATGCAATTACAGCGCGCTACCTCAGGACTGCTGAGGCCGGCTATATATGAGGCCGGCTATATCGACGCCCCTTACGAAAACTATTATATTAAAATTGTCTTACGAAAAAAAGTATGCATCACTTTTAAACGAATACGATTTAATTTTTACTTAAATGACGAATATTAAAATGTTCTCAAAATTACAAAGAAAATTAGTACAACAAACAGTTTTCTTTAGAAAATTATTATGTTTAAAATTTTTAGACGAAAATTGGAGCTTTTTATTGAAATAGATTTTTTTCAAAATCATATTGCATTGCTTTTACGTTTTGATATATGTCATTTGTAAAATTTGTTTCAGAAAATTCAAAATAATTACGCTATAATGATATAAAATATGCATTACCATATACTATGTAGGTGACTAAGAAGGTTACTGTGTTGGAATACAAGCCGAACGTTGCTGGTTCAAACACCAGTGAATGCAACATCAAAAAATAAATAGAAAATGTATTTTTTTTCACCGCGCTCTTAGTAGATAACCTTCGAGAGTAAAAACATCACCCATGAAAAGTTTTGATTCGGCGTTAAACTGAAGGTTCCGCTATTTGAGTACAAATATAACATATTTAAATGGCGAGACTGTTCAGCCTAGGTTCTTCAGAACTGTATCGCTAAACTAGTATTATTGTAATTATTATTAGGACCGTATTATTATTATTGGAGATGTCCATTTTTAGGATTTTCGAGGTCATTTGTTATTGTCTCCTACGAAATCTAGACTGTTACTTTAAATTTATGTATAATTTAGGACTGATATAAGTTTCCAATGGTCTGTGGTCTTTATTTAACGATTACATATATTTATTACAATGCTGTAATATGTAAAGGTTTTATTTGAATGCCCCAATCATATATGCATTATTCATGTTCAACAAAATATTCCAAACTTCGACGCAAAATTTGAATCAATTTTAATATTCGTAGTTACACGGATATACATATGCATATTCTCGGAAATATCAAAAATATAATAGAGTTCCTGGCAAAACCATAAAACGTATTATTTTTCTCATCAAAAACAATAACATACTTTTATAATAATAATAATAGTTTGGCGCTACAGTTCTGTTTAGAACTTCGGCCGAGCTCTCTCACCATTTTGAGCTGTGCGTGTTATATTTGAACTCAAAGTGGTGGGACCTACAGTTTATTGCCGAATCCAAACGGCGGGTGAGAGCTTTTCATAGGCAATGTTTTACTCTCGTAGGTTTGCCATTTACTGCCGAGAGGTAGCGCAGTATAGAAAAATGTTTCTTTGAAAAGATGTTGTTAGCCCCGATATCGTTTGATTTCTCTATCTACGCGCATTGATCTCTTAACGATATCGAAACAAATAGCATACCGCGTTATTACGAAAAACACGTGTATTAAAATTCTTGTAGTTTTCCATATATTTTCATTTTGAATTATACATTTTTAAAAAATGAGGTGATCCATAACGAAATTTTGAGAAAATTAATGACAAAGTCAATATTTAATATTTTTAGCTCAGTGGTTAGTGCGTTGGACTGCGAGCCGAAAGAAACATTTTTCTATACCGCTATACCTCTCGGCAGTAAATGGCAAACCTACAAGAGTAAAACATTGCCTATGAAAAGCTCTCACCCGCCGTTCGGATTCGGCAATAAACTGTAGGTCCCACCACTTTGAGTACAAATATAACACGCACAGCTCAAAATGGTGAGGGAGCTCGGCCTAAGTTCTTATAGGACTGTAGTGTCAAACTATTATCATTATTGAATTAATAAAATTTGACCAATTTATTATGTTGATTTGAGAGTTACAGGCTATTTTGGTCTGATGTGTTAAAAAAAGTGAATAAAAATTCTTTATTTCATTTTTTTGATTTCCCGATGTTTCGTTGATATTATTTCAACATCTTCATAATAATGGAATTTCTTTTTAAATTACATTACAGATTTTTTTTACATATAAATTACAACATTTAAAATCACTTCTTTTGTGATTTTTTCAGCTTTTCGTGACATTTTAAAAAAGGAATAAATCTAGAGATTCAAAGATGTGATATATCGTTGTAAAGGTAATTTAATTTTGTAAAACATTATCGAAAAATGTATATTCTTTTATCAATAGATTGTACTTTATAATTATATATACTTTATATTTATATATATTGATTGGGTTATGTCAGTAATATGAATTTCTTAAACACCCTGCATCTTGAACTGGGCGCAATATTTGACATTTGACATTTGAATTTATTTAAACATTGAATTAACTGTTGGAAATCTAATAATTATCTGTTTTATGTCAACATTTTAAACTATTAAATATATAATTTTTATATGTTTCGTATATTTGTTATCTTAAGTATACATTTGTGACTAATCTTATGACTAATCTGAAGCATATTACTCTAAGTGTAGGATATACATATCCGCCCTGCTTCCTTGTTTTATTGTTTTCTTATGCTTTGCCAACTGTTTTGCCTTCTGCTGGTTCATCAGCCATCCATGGAATTTGTGTTGTTCCCTACATTTGATGGGAAAAGTTTAATAGCTTTCGACAATAAAACTTTTACTATTTTTGTACAGCATAACACTTGAGTTAGGCGCAAATAAAGGCATTTTGTCAGTACTTCCGGGATGTGGGGGCCAATGCCAAAAAGTGTGGCGACGTGTTGGACATTTGTATAGAACAAGAAGTATTGGGATAGACGGTAATGCAAGCCAATGTTACCACATTTTAGCGGCATCTTTTTAATTTCATTACTCAACACAAAACAATGGGAAATATTGAATTTGCATAACATTTCTTTATATTTGTTTTGGTATTTTTATTCATCATTTGGTATTTTTTTCTTTTTCTTATGATTATGATTAATTAAATTTTGAAATGCCAGCATTCAAAAAGTTTCTTTTCACAAGATATCCAATTTATACGCTATTGACTTTTATTTCTGGGTCGTAATTTATGTCTCAAGTTATGTACAAAAATTGTCTAAATTATGCGAATTGTTTGTACATGTTTTCGGTATCAAATTTAATTTAATTTTTGTTTTATTCTTATATTTTCTATTTGCAATTTAAACATAAATAAGTTTAAGCAGAATTCTTCTTAAATTTAGAATTAATAAAATAAATAAAAAAATGATTTTGCCGAAAAAACTAACAAAGTTTCGCACATTTGAAGCGGTCTTTTATTAATCAAATCAAATATTTGTCCCAGTTTCACCTGAGCAATCAAAGCATCAGCAGTTTTGTATCTACCATATACGTCCTGCTGGGTATTCGTTCTTTTATTTAATTGTTAGCTGCTCTGACCTTTTAGACAGACAAACATGGAGAGAAACTTGTTTGCTTTGAATTTATTGTTTGTCAATTTCACTCTCTCTGTAATAGAGGTAAAACACATCAAGAAGAATTTTACCAAAAAATACCAAATTTACTACATATTATTATAAAATCAATACAATTTTAAAGTTTAAATTTCAATTTAAATATTATAATCAATTGTTGAGCCCCATCAATCTGTTATTGGTTATAAATTAAATGCTTATGTCAAACTATTTCTGAACATTCTCAAAATGAATTTGGTTAGTTTTACCTCTGCATCGTGAATTTCTGCATAACACTTCAGCCACACATATTGTATGATATGACATGTTCGCATGCACGATATCATAGGGGAAATTTGAAAATTTCACTCATGTCCAAAGGATACCAAATGTACAGCACATCGGTATTGCTGTCAACAGTTGTGGGAATTTTCCAAAATCCGAGTATACTACCTATGATACATTGTGTGTTTGAAAACAAGTTAAATTTAATTTAATTTAATTGGATTTGTTTTGGGCAAGTTGCCGAAATCGAAAGGCCAATGTAAAGAAAGGATGATGGCAGACACTCAGTCTGGTAGGATAATTGAGTTGCAAGCATTAAGATTCTTTGAAATAGTAGCTAATCTAATAGATTACATAACAGAATATAATAGTAACGAACGTAATATTGTTAATTATAATTTGTGTGTGTATCAAAAGAAGAAGAAGAGAGTTTTTAATCAATTTCTTAATGATTATGAATATAGTGGTTATTGTGTCAATTTTTATAAATATACTCCATGGCCAATGTACAGATTTCGACAAGCTTCATGTTTCAACAGGTTTTTATTTTAGACATTGTGAAATCACGAATTGTCTCAATTTTTTCAGCACAATAACATACAATGTACGCTCTTTCGAGCGTTCGTTTGACTCACTCTTTTTGTTAATTCGGCTTAAATGCATCTGTAATATTTTATATTTAGTAATACGTGTATGAAATTGAATAATTGACAAGAATTAATGTGAATCAAAAAAACTGTGTCTGTTTAAGGAGTGTGAAAGTAGCGCTCTGTTTCGCGCTCATTTCGAGCGCACAATATAATAATAGCTCGAGAAGAGAGCGCAACGCTACATGCTCTGTTGAATGATGGAAGTGTTGTTATCTCCTTTTCTCGTCCATCAACAGTGAGCTAACAACTGTTTCGCGGCTCGAACATATGAACACTGAAACATTGTTTATGTCGAAAATACTACGAGCGCGTGCTATTTACGAGCGCTCATTGTATGGACATTGTATGGCACAAGCATAACATAGGGAACATACTATAAATAAAAATCTTGGTAGTCATAATCTAATTATGATATGTGGTCATTTAAAATTTTGTATTACGGAAGTAGACAATTTTACAATTTCTAATGAGGATGAACTCATTAACAACGGAGTAGATGAAAAGTTTTGTCGAGTTTTACGTTTTGAATCGGCTCGTAATGCATTAAATTCGAAACTTTTTTATTTGAAATGATTTGCTTTCATGTGTTACTCGTGTTATAGCGAAATGTTTGTCTCAATTTGTTTGCATCTTTTCCCATCATTACTTTATTTTAAGTCATGATAATGTATTCCTTTATAGGAAGGGCTGACATATTTTACACAGTAAACAAAAAAAAAATCAGGATTTTTTGGATTTTATTCACCTAAAAAAATCCGTGATTTTTTAACTTTTTTGGCATTTTGTTTTGGATATTATTGATTTACGTGTATTTTTAGAGATTATTAATTTGTTTTAATACGAATTATAACTCAGAAAATATATTTGTTTTAAGAGTACGATTTATTTTCTGAAATTTGAGACACAAAACTACAAAATTGAAAACGATTATTTGGACCACTGCTGGATGAAATCTCAGATGAAGTCGAAATTTAAAATAAAATTTGAACGAACAATTTTAATATACAATGAAAAACAAATTAAAAATCAACAAGTTTATGGTCAGCAATAAATAGTTTTATCTGTCAACAACATATTACTTTATTTAAAGCAAATAATTTAATGATATCGTAAACATTTTGGATTCAAATCAACCCGAATCTATGACAATTTGCAAAGCGATATACATTGATTGAATCTATTAGATTCTAAAGAGTTATCCTGTTATAAAGAAGACATTTATACTAGAATTGATCAGGCACTCCGTATAATCATTGTCTGTGTTGTGTTTATACCCTACACCTATGAGGTACAGGGTATATTAACTTTGTGCATATATTGTAACGCCCCTTAGGAGTCGTGTTCGGTATAGAAAAGTATATATATTCTTGATCAGCATCACCACCCGAGTCCGTTTAGCCATGTCCGTCTGTCTGTCTGTCTGTCTGTCTGTCTGTCCGTCTGTCTGTCTTGCTGTCCGTATACACGATAACTTGAGAAATACTGCTTAGAACGCGATAAAATTTCGTTTCAATGCTTTTTAGCCAAAAGTTAGTTTTGTCAATGTAAATGAGCCAAATTGGTCAACGAACACGCCCACCTCCCATACAAGTCACTTTTATATAACTCTTTACGAACCAATAACTCGAAAAGTATTCAAGATATACGTATAAAATTGAAAACGTTAGAATGCACCTAAAAATATGTTATCCAAAAATGGGCGTGATACGCCCACATTTGATTTTTTATTACTTCTCGTTTTTTCATGGTGGACATTTTATTCGCAAATTATTGAAAACAAAATTATGAAATATTAGCCTTAAATCTTTACATATGTTTTAAAAGTGGGCGTGATCCGCCCACATTTATTTTTCTACATGTTTCAATATTTTTTGATTTTTATTTTTTACTTTTACATCAATTTTTTAAATTTCATATGTAAATAATATTCTGAGTTTAAAAGTGTTGAGCATAATAAAACTTTAAGGGTAGGTATACAATGAAATTTCCCACATTAATATTCACACCAAAGTGTAGGGTATTCCATAGTCGGGCCCGACCGACTATAAAAGTCCGTCCCATGTGACCTAACTTTCCCAATTCGTTTTAATTTGTTGTTGTTTCTTCAAAAACGCCTTTAGATCGTTTCATTTTCTCGACAATATGACTAATTCAGTATATAGAGTAAAACGGCGTAAATATGAATACGAAAAACACTAAAATGTTTGGATATGAAATTGAAACCCAGAAGATCATCCATATCTGATCCACTTCCAGAACCAAGACTATTTCCGAAATGTATGTTTCAACCAATGGTTTTTATCAGTTCTGGCGGCGAAAGTGTGGGAAGTAATAGCTTTAAAAAACGATAAAAATGATGTAATTTATAAAAAAAATTTGATTGTTTTTTTTAAGTCCGGATCTTTTCCAGCCTTATATATAGGGCTGGGTAAATTTCAACTAGGGTAGATAATTTTTAAATTGTTAAATGGAAACAGTGGATATCAAATAGGTGAGATTTTATTTGAGATGCCACGACCCCTTGTCCAATTCCCCCCACATTCTATGTTACGATTCAAATTAATATGATCCTTTGATTTTAACATTCTGTTCTTTGTAGGTCAGGAGTTATAACATTTTTTATATGTTAGGTACCATGCCCTTTTTTCCATTCCCGTCCACATTCTACATGAAGAATAGAATTTTTAGTATTATCCTTTGTTCCAATTTTTAAAACTCTGCTCTTAGTAAGTAAGTCAGATGTTAGTAGGTAATAAGAAGTTAGTTGGTCAGAAGTTTTGGTTATATGAGAGGTGCCAACCCCTCCCAAATATAACCAAAAGATTAACAGCTACAAAATTTCATGACTGTGGCTATCTTAAGTACACAAATATTTTGAAGTATTGTATTTTTGTATCTTCCCAAGTAACCACTTTGTGACAATTTTAGTGGTAGCCACACAATTGCCATTAAAGCGTTTGTTCTATATCATGCGAAAAATACTTATTTGCCACCTAATTACCAGTTAAAAAGCCCCGGGGCGAGGCTTTGTTGCCACAAATTTTGATCCATTAAAGTGTCGGTTCACCTATATGGAACTTGAACTGTAATTTTAAATTTGGAACTTGTGTGGATTAAAAATAATAAAGATCCTACGCAGTGCCATTAACGTGAATCTTTGTTGTGTAATAAAACTGCACATAATGTCAAAAATATGCTATGACATAATAATTTAAGTTTTTACAAACCGATTTTTCAGCAAATTACAACTCTAATTTAACAAACGGTTCAAGTTTACGGGTTAAAGCTTATATTCTACCCTCTCTAATTTTAACGCGCACCTAAAAAATGTACATTTATTTATTTATTTACTATTATTAAATATGTTCTCATTAGGTTTTTCATTATATACATGTAACATATATGGAACATAATACATTTTTAATTTGCCACTATTTTGCCACGTCATAACAACAAAGTTAGCTCCGCCCATTATCGTATATGTTCCATTATCCGAATGTTTAACTTATATATCATAGCATTGTGACATATTATTGCGTATGTTCCATACATGTTCTTAGCCACCGCTTTGCAACTAAAAATTTCTAGTTTACAACACTGGTGCTAGAGGTAACTTAAAAGCTACACATTCGCCACAAAAGTTTGTGGCAATTGTCGAGCCCTGTTTACGTGGGTTAGGGAGTGAGTTTCAAAAAATCTAGTTTTGGGTCGGGTTAGGCATTGATCGGTGAGTGAGTTAGTCAATCAATCAGGACATGTATTTTATATATTATTTTGATAAGAATGTTATCCCAAATACTAGGTCTTATGAAACTAAGATTCAATGTTTTCTACAACGAGCTAAAATTCAATAATCTGTTTGTCGTTCTTCTTGAATTACACAATGTTAAATAGATACGTGTTATTTAACGTTTTTATTTACAAAAAACAAAAAAAAAATCACAAAAACAACGCAATTAAAATTTTTTTCCGATTAAAAAAAAATGTTTTGAAAATTAATTTGAAACTAATATCTACAAGTGTGGCATTTCATGACCAGAATTACATTGTGTCAGCTTCCATACATAATTCATTTATTTATGACTATCCATAAAGATTTTTAGCTGCTTTTAAACATGGTACGACGACAAGTACATTCTTAAATTGAAATTTGAAAATTCAGCACATGTACTTCTGACAAATATTCAATTGTCACAGCATGTGAAATATTTTTCAATTTCCAACTCATTTTTTTCTTCTTCTTCTATCAAATCCATGAACATCGAGACATTGAACATTGGACATCGGTCTATTGGTCCAGTCCATTCTATTCGGTAGCAGCTGCTGCTACCATTTTTGCGACTATATATACTAACAAATTCTAAACTTAGCAATAGTTTTATTGATGAAGTTTCGTTTTTAGTTATTTTCATTTGACAGACAGTTTTCATCCGTTCATTTGTGTTATTTTGTGAATTGTGTTGTTTTTCTTATAGCTTTTTCATGTTCATATTATTCTTTGTACGAAGTTCGAGTGAAAGTTTTCATTGATTCCAGGGACGAACGATGGATGTGTTTGTAACTTAATTGATTGCCTTTTGTATGCAGTTGAGCTGAGTTGCAATTTGATAGATTTGATATTGAATGAATTTTGTGTTTTTGCGATTGTTGAATTAATAGGGTTGACATTTAAAAGAGTGTTTTTCGTAATTGTTTTCGTTTAAAGTGACATTTCGTATTAAGAATTGTGGTTTGTTGTTTTTTGTTTTGTTGGCTTAAATATTTATCAACTTATTGACAGTTTTGATTTTAACATGTGTTTAGTTTATATAAACAAAACTTATAGATAGATAGATTTTCTTTTTCGTAAATTTATACGAATAACTTTTACAGAAGTTTGTTGGAAAAGTGTATTAAGCAAGCTGAGGAAAGTTCGGATAGCCGGAAAGTTATAGATAATATCTACGTAGTCTTACATTAAATCAGGGTTTGAAAACGTAATCGAAACCAATATTATACAAATTTAAATAACAATATATAGAAAATCACATATTTTTCACAGCTCGTTACAAAATTTTTTATTTAGGAGGTCTGTATTTATTGACGCACAATACGTCTTCAAAGCCACATAGTCGTTTATAAGCCACATAGTGCGACGTTTATTATTATAGAAAAAATCCATTAAACAATAGCATTTATACTTTTAAATTTAGTAATATTAAAATTATTGAATTGACGGCGCTGAATTTTTCAAATACTATCAAATTTATTATAACAAATTACAATTAATATGAAAAAAAAAAAACAACGATTAATATAAGAATCATAAAATCAATGCTTGTACCATTAAGTACTTAATGGGATATTCAGCGCACTGAAGCAGTGAGCGAGAAAGAGATGGAAGAAAAGCGCATTAAAACACATGAACGAGACACAAATAGCATGCAGCATTCATGAAAAATCTAGAAGCTTCTCGAAACGTTTCGAAGTGTATCGAATCGTGTCGAACTGATATCGTCGTTGTAGAACGAAAAGTCACCAAATACATTTGCCAAAATATTCATTTACAAAAATCAGTTTTTAATCGACGATCTCAATTTTTTTACCACATGATAAGAAAATGTAAATCTATCAATTGATATTTCAACGTTAAAAATGCATCAATTACTTTTTAAAATATTAATCAACAAACTCGAAATTTAAGTTTTTTATAAAAAATGTATTTGATGACTTTTCGTTCTACAACGACAATATATGTAGTATAAAGGAGCGCTACAAAAATAAAACAAAAACGGTTTTGAATATCAATGAAATTCTTTATTCCTGTAAAAGTACGTTCGATGCCATTATGTATGGAACTCGATTTCTTTTGCATGGCCACGACGGGCACGCTTGCAGAAGTCCAGACGCTGAACCCAATTTTCGACGGTTTTCAAGCATAAATCGGCCGATACTGCTGCAATTTCACGTTCGATATTCGTACGAAGTTCATCAATCGTCGCTGGCTTCTGGGCATAGACCATAGACTTGACGTAGCCCCACAGGAAATAGTCTAACTGCGTCAAATCGCACGACCGAGGCGGCCAATCGACTGGACCATTTCGTGAGATAACACGTTCTCCAAACTTGGTTTCCAATAAATTGATTGTGGCATTCGCTGTGTGACTTGTGGCGCCGTTCTGTTGGAACCACATGTCCTCCAAGTCCATATCATCCAATGGGGGGCAAAAATATTCGGTTATCATTGAACGGTAACGATTTCCATTCACAGTAACGTGCCGGTCTTGATCATCACGGAAAAAGTACGGCCCAATGACGCCGCCGGCCCATAAACCGCACCAAACCCTAATTTTTTCGGGATGCAATGATGCCTCATGGAGTACGTGTGGATTGCTGTCTGACCAATAACGCATATTTTGTTTATTGACGAAGCCATTCAGCCAGCCAGAAATGAGCCTCATCGCTAAAGATGATTTTTCGATGAAAATCCGAATCATTTTGAAGTTGTTGCTCAGCCCAATTCACGAACATACGACGCTTCTGGTGGTCAAGCGGCTTCAGTTCTTGCGTCAGTATGATTTTGTAAGGATGTAGGCCAAGATCTTTTCGCAAAATTCGCCACAAGCACGTCACAGAGATGCCCAACGCTTGAGAACGACGCGTGAGAGACACTTTTGGGCTTTCTTCAACTGAAGCCTCAGCGGTAGCAATATACTCGACACTACGGGCACTTCTTTTTCTCACTGGCACGGGAACATTTTGTACTGTGCCTGTGGATTCAAATTTTTCCACTAGACGCTCGATTGTTGATCTGCTATGACGATTATGACGACCATAAATTGTACGTAGCGCTCTTAACGTTGAGGCCACTGACTCCGAATTTCGGTAGTAAATTTTAATAATTTCGACTCGTTGTTGGCTCGTATATCTTTTCATTATGAAATGGCAAACCTTACTGAAGTGAAATGTCAAAAGAGCGGCAAGAAATATGGCGTCGTTTGCTGTCCCTGTCGCTCTACTTTTGTAGCGTCCCATTTGAAAAACCCTGTATAAGAGCGCAACACTTCTGTAGTGATTGGAAAGTGGTAAATTAGTAAATCTACTTAATTGTTGTAATTTTATTTTGTACACAATCCAGAGATACGTACTTGCAGAACAATTTTCCGGAGACAGAGTTCGTAACAATATAATTATTACAATACTTAATAAAATGAGAACATTTTTTTTTGTCTTGGACATTCCATACATCAATTCTACATAATTTGAGGTTGCCGATTTTAACTGCATACTCAGTTTTTTTTCTAGTACGTAACGTTTTTAAAAAAAATCATCTCGAAATTTTAGGCCCTTTTCAGTCAGTTTTTAGAATTAAATAAATACAGTCCCTTACAAAATTAGTTTTCAAAAAAACAGTAAACGCAATTTTTCTTTCAATTGTCAAAACTAATTAAAATATACCGACAAATACTTATTTTCCGATAGGTTTTTGAGATATTTTAATCTAAACTCCAAAAACATTATTTTTTTTAGACTATTTTTGAACGATATTTTTAGCATTTTGGAACTTGATAAATAAGAAAGTGATTTATGTTTATGTAGTACATAGTTCAATCTAACGATAGAAATTATTAACTTTTTTGTATCGGTTCTTATTTTTAAAATATGCCCTATCAACACAGTTTTTAACTTGTACATTGTCCATACAAATTATTGAAAAATAGCCGTTTATAACCGAATTTTTCTCAAAAACGCTGCGGAATAGCAAAAATCTGAGTATACAATAAGAATAAGCTTACTTTAGATATGAAGTAATGATATTTTCAGATTTAAGGCATCAGTATTTTTTATTAAAAATTGATTATATAAAAGGAGTACCAAAACTAAGTTCTCAGGAAATATTTTAAAAAGTGGATCAATTAGAAAAAAAGCTAGTAATATTAATAGTTTGTATTATGCTCTAGATAACCTTAGCTCATTTTTTTGTTTTTTTTATATACGAAATTATAAAAAAATTCTCTAAAAATATTTTCCGAGTTTAGATTCAATTATCCTACAAATGTAATGGAATATTAGCATTCATTAGTATATTGAAATTAGTCAGGACAATTTAAAGAAAAGTTACGTTTCATTTTTTTTTTTGTTAAACTATTTCTCCGCAGAACTATATTTTTTTATGCTAAGTAGTGGTTGAGAACTGCTTAAAAATACTATTGAAATTTTCTCAAAAACATTACGAAATAGAACAAAAAAAAACTGAGTATTATGCAGTCAAATTCTGCACCATCGAATTTTTTAGAATTAACATATTTGATGTCCATGGCAAAAACGTGTTGGGTAGTGTTACCATGAAAGCCACCTGCAAGAATCATATTGCTGCAACAGCACAAATTCCTATTTATATTGCATTTTAAAATTATTTCATTTAAAACATAAACTTTTTTAATCAAAGACTTTTTCATCTTCTACGCATTTTCCAACTGCTGTCAGTTTTCAATTTATTTTTTTCTCGTCCGTCAGACTGCTTAAAGTATCTGCTCTCGCATAAAATAGCAAAATACGAAATGGGCAAAAATGAAGGAGCATTAACTCGTTGAGTTTTCTTTTTATTATTGTTTTAGTTGTTCTTGTGCCATTGCCATTGCTTTAACCGGATATTAAAACAAAGCGCAGACAACAGCACAGTACAACTTCTGTGCTAACCAAACGGCAGACATTCGTTCGTTTCGTTGCGTTGCGTTCCGTTGCGTTCCGTTTCGCTCGTTGCGATCCGTCGTTTATTCGTTATGCGGTGCAAAAGTTTTTGTTTAAAAATTCTGTTGCTCGTTGGCGCATTTGGCGCCCGTTTCTCGCTTAGTTTGTTGTTGGATGTCGAGGCGCTTAAGTACTTTGCAAGGATTGACAGCGCACACACACATAGTTGTACAACCGGAAATCCGGTGTCGCGCGCTTAGTATTTTGTTCTATTTGTCAAGTATTTATTGTGCAATTTTCTTTGTAGTTTTCATTTCCATTCAATATTTTTTTGTTTGTTTTTATTGTTTGATTCATTTTTTATGCTTCAAATTCTTTTATTCTGATTGTAACAAAATGACATTGACAACGACCAGCATTTAATTAAATACTCTTCAAACTACAATTGATAATTAAATTAATGGATTGAGTGTGGCCTGTTTTCTTCTAAACGGAGCGTCGCAGAGTGTTGAAAGATGGCGGATTTTATAGTGATTTCAATGTAGTTTATTCATTCCAAAATTCTTTAAAATCGGCCCCGTACTTCTGGAGAAATCAGCTGACAAATCAAGTTTTTCTTTAAACCTTCATATCTTCTAAACGGAGCGTCGCAGAGGGTCCAAAGTAGGCGTATTTGTTTGGTATTTCAAATTCGATTTTTTAGTTTAATATTATTTTGAAATTGTCATATCTTCTAAACGGAGCGTCGTAGAGGGTCCAAAGTAGGCGTATTTGTTTGGGATTTCAAATTCGATTTTTGAATTTGATATTATTTTGGAATTGTCATATCTTCTAAACGGAGCGTCGCAGAGTGTAGAAAGATGGCGCATTTTATAGTGATTTCAATGTAGTTTATTCATTCCAAAATTCATTAAAATCGGCCTTGTGTCCCTGGAGAAATCAGCTGACAAATCAAGTATTTCTTTAAACCTTCATATCTTCTAAACGGAGCGCCGTAGAGGGTCCAAAGTAGGCGTATTTTTTTGGGATTTCAAATTCGATTTTTGAATTTGATATTATTTTGGAATTGTCATATCTTCTAAACGGAGCGTCGCAGAGTGTTAAAGATAGCGCATTTTATAGTGATTTCAATGTAGTTTATTCATTCCAAAATTCATTAAAATCGGCCCCGTACTTCTGGAGAAATCAGCTGACAAATCAAGTATTTCTTTAAACCTTCATATCTTCTAAACGGAGCGTCGCAGAGTGTTGAAAGATAGCGCATTTTATAGTGATTTCAATGTAGTTTATTCATTCCAAAATTCATTAAAATCGGCCCCGTACTTCTGGAGAAATCAGCTGACAAATCAAGTTTTTCTTTAAACCTTCATATCTTCTAAACGGAGCGTCGCAGAGGGTCCAAAGTAGGCGTATTTGTTTGGGATTTCAAATTCGATTTTTGAATTTGATATTATTTTGGAATTGTCATATCTTCTAAACGGAGCGTCGCAGAGTATTGAAAGATAGCGCATTTTATAGTGATTTCAATGTAGTTTATTCATTTCAAAATTCATTAAAATCGGCCCCGTACTTCTGGAGAAATCAGCTGACAAATCAAGTATTTCTTTAAACCTTCATATCTTCTAAACGGAGCGTCGCAGAGGGTCCAAAGTAGGCGTATTTGTTTGGGATTTCAAATTCGATTTTTGAATTTGATATTATTTTGGAATTGTCATATCTTCTAAACGGAGCGTCGCAGAGTGTTAAAGATAGCGCATTTTATAGTGATTTCAATGTAGTTTATTCATTCCAAAATTCATTAAAATCGGCCCCGTACTTCTGGAGAAATCAGCTGACAAATCAAGTATTTCTTTAAACCTTCATATCTTCTAAACGGAGCGTCGCAGAGTGTTGAAAGATAGCGCATTTTATAGTGATTTCAATGTAGTTTATTCATTCCAAAATTCATTAAAATCGGCCCCGTACTTCTGGAGAAATCAGCTGACAAATCAAGTTTTTCTTTAAACCTTCATATCTTCTAAACGGAGCGTCGCAGAGGGTCCAAAGTAGGCGTATTTGTTTGGGATTTCAAATTCGATTTTTGAATTTGATATTATTTTGGAATTGTCATATCTTCTAAACGGAGCGTCGCAGAGTATTGAAAGATAGCGCATTTTATAGTGATTTCAATGTAGTTTATTCATTTCAAAATTCATTAAAATCGGCCCCGTACTTCTGGAGAAATCAGCTGACAAATCAAGTATTTCTTTAAACCTTCATATCTTCTAAACGGAGCGTCGCAGAGGGTCCAAAGTAGGCGTATTTGTTTGGGATTTCAAATTCGATTTTTGAATTTGATATTATTTTGGAATTGTCATATCTTCTAAACGGAGCGTCGCAGAGTGTTAAAGATAGCGCATTTTATAGTGATTTCAATGTAGTTTATTCATTCCAAAATTCATTAAAATCGGCCCCGTACTTCTGGAGAAATCAGCTGACAAATCAAGTATTTCTTTAAACCTTCATATCTTCTAAACGGAGCGTCGCAGAGTGTTGAAAGATAGCGCATTTTATAGTGATTTCAATGTAGTTTATTCATTCCAAAATTCATTAAAATCGGCCCCGTACTTCTGGAGAAATCAGCTGACAAATCAAGTTTTTCTTTAAACCTTCATATCTTCTAAACGGAGCGTCGCAGAGGGTCCAAAGTAGGCGTATTTGTTTGGGATTTCAAATTCGATTTTTGAGTTTAATATTATTTTGAAATTGTCATATCTTCTAAACGGAGCGTCGCAGAGTGTTGAAAGATGGCGCATTTTATAGTGATTTCAATGTAGTTTATTCATTCCAAAATTCATTAAAATCGGCCCCGTACTTCTGGAGAAATCAGCTGACAAATCAAGTATTTCTTTAAACCTTCATATCTTCTAAACGGAGCGTCGCAGAGGGTCCAAAGTAGGCGTATTTGTTTGGGATTTCAAATTCGATTTTTGAATTTGATATTATTTTGGAATTGTCATATCTTCTAAACGGAGCGTCGCAGAGTGTTAAAGATAGCGCATTTTATAGTGATTTCAATGTAGTTTATTCATTCCAAAATTCATTAAAATCGGCCCCGTACTTCTGGAGAAATCAGCTGACAAATCAAGTATTTCTTTAAACCTTCATATCTTCTAAACGGAGCGTCGCAGAGTGTTGAAAGATAGCGCATTTTATAGTGATTTCAATGTAGTTTATTCATTCCAAAATTCATTAAAATCGGCCCCGTACTTCTGGAGAAATCAGCTGACAAATCAAGTTTTTCTTTAAACCTTCATATCTTCTAAACGGAGCGTCGCAGAGGGTCCAAAGTAGGCGTATTTGTTTGGGATTTCAAATTCGATTTTTGAGTTTAATATTATTTTGAAATTGTCATATCTTCTAAACGGAGCGTCGCAGAGTGTTGAAAGATGGCGCATTTTATAGTGATTTCAATGTAGTTTATTCATTCCAAAATTCATTAAAATCGGCCTTGTGTCCCTGGAGAAATCAGCTGACAAATCAAGTATTTCTTTAAACCTTCATATCTTCTAAACGGAGCGCCGTAGAGGGTCCAAAGTAGGCGTATTTTTTTGGGATTTCAAATTCGATTTTTGAATTTGATATTATTTTGGAATTGTCATATCTTCTAAACGGAGCGTCGCAGAGTGTTGAAAGATAGCGCATTTTATAGTGATTTCAATGTAGTTTATTCATTCCAAAATTCATTAAAATTGGCCCCGTGTCTTTGGAGAAATCAGCTGACAAATCAAGTTTTTCTTTAAACCTTCATATCTTCTAAACGGAGCGTCGTAGAGGGTCCAAAGTAGGCGTATTTTTTTGGGATTTCAAATTCGATTTTTGAGTTTGATATTATTTTGGAATTGTCATATCTTCTAAACGGAGCGTCGCCGAGTGTTGAAAGATGGCGCATTTTATGGTGATTTGAATGTAGTTTATTCATTCCAAAATTCATTAAAATTGGCCCCGTGTCTTTGGAGAAATCAGCTGACAAATCAAGTTTTTCTTTAAACCTTCATATCTTCTTCCAAAATTCATTAAAATCGGCCCCGTACTTCTGGAGAAATCAGCTGACAAATCAAGTTTTTCTTTAAACCTTCATATCTTCTAAACGGAGCGTCGCAGAGGGTCCAAAGTAGGCGTATTTGTTTGGGATTTCAAATTCGATTTTTGAATTTGATATTATTTTGGAATTGTCATATCTTCTAAACGGAGCGTCGCAGAGTGTTAAAGATAGCGCATTTTATAGTGATTTCAATGTAGTTTATTCATTCCAAAATTCATTAAAATCGGCCCCGTACTTCTGGAGAAATCAGCTGACAAATCAAGTATTTCTTTAAACCTTCATATCTTCTAAACGGAGCGTCGCAGAGGGTCCAAAGTAGGCGTATTTGTTTGGTATTTCAAATTCGATTTTTTAGTTTAATATTATTTTGAAATTGTCTTATCTTCTAAACGGAGCGTCGTAGAGGGTCCAAAGTAGGCGTATTTTTTTGGGATTTCAAATTCGATTTTTGAATTTGATATTATTTTGGAATTGTCATATCTTCTAAACGGAGCGTCGCAGAGTGTTGAAAGATAGCGCATTTTATAGTGATTTCAATGTAGTTTATTCATTCCAAAATTCATTAAAATCGGCCTCGTACTTCTGGAGAAATCAGCTGACAAATCAAGTATTTCTTTAAACCTTCATATCTTCTAAACGGAGCGTCGCAGAGGGTCCAAAGTAGGCGTATTTGTTTGGGATTTCAAATTCGATTTTTGAATTTGATATTATTTTGGAATTGTCATATCTTCTAAACGGAGCGTCGCAGAGTATTGAAAGATAGCGCATTTTATAGTGATTTCAATGTAGTTTATTCATTCCAAAATTCATTAAAATCGGCCCCGTACTTCTGGAGAAATCAGCTGACAAATCAAGTATTTCTTTAAACCTTCATATCTTCTAAACGGAGCGTCGCAGAGGGTCCAAAGTAGGCGTATTTGTTTGGGATTTCAAATTCGATTTTTGAATTTGATATTATTTTGGAATTGTCATATCTTCTAAACGGAGCTTCGCAGAGTGTTGAAAGATAGCGCATTTTATAGTGATTTCAATGTAGTTTATTCATTCCAAAATTCATTAAAATCGGCCCCGTACTTCTGGAGAAATCAGCTGACAAATCAAGTTTTTCTTTAAACCTTCATATCTTCTAAACGGAGCGTCGCAGAGGGTCCAAAGTAGGCGTATTTGTTTGGGATTTCAAATTCGATTTTTGAATTTGATATTATTTTGGAATTGTCATATCTTCTAAACGGAGCGTCGCAGAGTGTTGAAAGATAGCGCATTTTATAGTGATTTCAATGTAGTTTATTCATTCCAAAATTCATTAAAATTGGCCCCGTGTCTTTGGAGAAATCAGCTGACAAATCAAGTTTTTCTTTAAACCTTCATATCTTCTAAACGGAGCGTCGTAGAGGGTCCAAAGTAGGCGTATTTTTTTGGGATTTCAAATTCGATTTTTGAGTTTGATATTATTTTGGAATTGTCATATCTTCTAAACGGAGCGTCGCCGAGTGTTGAAAGATGGCGCATTTTATGGTGATTTGAATGTAGTTTATTCATTCCAAAATTCATTAAAATTGGCCCCGTGTCTTTGGAGAAATCAGCTGACAAATCAAGTTTTTCTTTAAACCTTCATATCTTCTAAACGGAGCGTCGCAGAGGGTTCAAAGTAGGCGTATTTGTTTGGGATTTCAAATTCGATTTTTTAGTTTAATATTATTTTGAAATTGTCATATCTTCTAAACGGAGCGTCGCAGAGTATTGAAAGATAGCGCATTTTATAGTGATTTCAATGTAGTTTATTCATTCCAAAATTCATTAAAATCGGCCCCGTACTTCTGGAGAAATCAGCTGACAAATCAAGTTTTTCTTTAAACCTTCATATCTTCTAAACGGAGCGTCGCAGAGGGTCCAAAGTAGGCGTATTTGTTTGGGATTTCAAATTCGATTTTTGAATTTGATATTATTTTGGAATTGTCATATCTTCTAAACGGAGCGTCGCCGAGTGTTGAAAGATGGCGCATTTTATGGTGATTTGAATGTAGTTTATTCATTCCAAAATTCATTAAAATTGGCCCCGTGTCTCTGGAGAAATCAGCTGACAAATCAAGTTTTTCTTTAAACCTTCATATCTTCTAAACGGAGCGTCGCAGAGGGTCCAAAGTAGGCGTATTTGTTTGGGATTTCAAATTCGATTTTTGAATTTGATATTATTTTGGAATTGTCATAACTTCTAAACGGAGCGTCGCAGAGTATTGAAAGATAGCGCATTTTATAGTGATTTCAATGTAGTTTATTCATTCCAAAATTCATTAAAATCGGCCCCGTACTTCTGGAGAAATCAGCTGACAAATCAAGTATTTCTTTAAACCTTCATATCTTCTAAACGGAGCGTCGCAGAGGGTCCAAAGTAGGCGTATTTGTTTGGGATTTCAAATTCGATTTTTGAATTTGATATTATTTTGGAATTGTCATATCTTCTAAACGGAGCGTCGCAGAGTGTTAAAGATAGCGCATTTTATAGTGATTTCAATGTAGTTTATTCATTCCAAAATTCATTAAAATCGGCCCCGTACTTCTGGAGAAATCAGCTGACAAATCAAGTATTTCTTTAAACCTTCATATCTTCTAAACGGAGCGTCGCAGAGTGTTGAAAGATAGCGCATTTTATAGTGATTTCAATGTAGTTTATTCATTCCAAAATTCATTAAAATCGGCCCCGTACTTCTGGAGAAATCAGCTGACAAATCAAGTTTTTCTTTAAACCTTCATATCTTCTAAACGGAGCGTCGCAGAGGGTCCAAAGTAGGCGTATTTGTTTGGGATTTCGAATTCGATTTTTGAATTTGATATTATTTTGGAATTGTCATATCTTCTAAACGGAGCGTCGCAGAGTATTGAAAGATAGCGCATTTTATAGTGATTTCAATGTAGTTTATTCATTTCAAAATTCATTAAAATCGGCCCCGTACTTCTGGAGAAATCAGCTGACAAATCAAGTATTTCTTTAAACCTTCATATCTTCTAAACGGAGCGTCGCAGAGGGTCCAAAGTAGGCGTATTTGTTTGGGATTTCAAATTCGATTTTTGAATTTGATATTATTTTGGAATTGTCATATCTAAACGGAGCGTCGCAGAGTGTTGAAAGATAGCGCATTTTATAGTGATTTCAATGTAGTTTATTCATTCCAAAATTCATTAAAATCGGCCTCGTACTTCTGGAGAAATCAGCTGACAAATCAAGTATTTCTTTAAACCTTCATATCTTCTAAACGGAGCGTCGCAGAGGGTCCAAAGTAGGCGTATTTGTTTGGGATTTCAAATTCGATTTTTGAATTTGATATTATTTTGGAATTGTCATATTGCGTCGCAGAGTATTGAAAGATAGCGCATTTTATAGTGATTTCAATGTAGTTTATTCATTCCAAAATTCATTAAAATCGGCCCCGTACTTCTGGAGAAATCAGCTGACAAATCAAGTATTTCTTTAAACCTTCATATCTTCTAAACGGAGCGTCGCAGAGGGTCCAAAGTAGGCGTATTTGTTTGGGATTTCAAATTCGATTTTTGAATTTGATATTATTTTGGAATTGTCATATCTTCTAAACGGAGCGTCGCAGAGTGTTAAAGATAGCGCATTTTATAGTGATTTCAATGTAGTTTATTCATTCCAAAATTCATTAAAATCGGCCCCGTACTTCTGGAGAAATCAGCTGACAAATCAAGTATTTCTTTAAACCTTCATATCTTCTAAACGGAGCGTCGCAGAGTGTTGAAAGTAGGCGTATTTGTTTGGGATTTCAAATTCGATTTTTGAATTTGATATTATTTTGGAATTGTCATATCTTCTAAACGGAGTGTCGCAGAGTGTTGAAAGATAGCGCATTTTATAGTGATTTCAATGTAGTTTATTCATTCCAAAATTCATTAAAATTGGCCCCGTGTCTCTGGAGAAATCAGCTGACAAATCAAGTTTTTCTTTAAACCTTCATATCTTCTAAACGGAGCGTCGCAGAGGGTCCAAAGTAGGCGTATTTGTTTGGTATTTCAAATTCGATTTTTTAGTTTAATATTGTTTTGAAATTGTCATATCTTCTAAACGGAGCGTCGTAGAGGGTCCAAAGTAGGCGTATTTTTTTGGGATTTCAAATTCGATTTTTGAATTTGATATTATTTTGGAATTGTCATATCTTCTAAACGGAGCGTCGCAGAGTGTTGAAAGATAGCGCATTTTATAGTGATTTCAATGTAGTTTATTCATTCCAAAATTCATTAAAATCGGCCCCGTACTTCTGGAGAAATCAGCTGACAAATCAAGTATTTCTTTAAACCTTCATATCTTCTAAACGGAGCGTCGCAGAGGGTCCAAAGTAGGCGTATTTGTTTGGGATTTCAAATTCGATTTTTGAATTTGATATTATTTTGGAATTGTCATATCTTCTAAACGGAGCGTCGCAGAGTGTTAAAGATAGCGCATTTTATAGTGATTTCAATGTAGTTTATTCATTCCAAAATTCATTAAAATCGGCCCCGTACTTCTGGAGAAATCAGCTGACAAATCAAGTATTTCTTTAAACCTTCATATCTTCTAAACGGAGCGTCGCAGAGTGTTGAAAGATAGCGCATTTTATAGTGATTTCAATGTAGTTTATTCATTCCAAAATTCATTAAAATCGGCCTCGTACTTCTGGAGAAATCAGGTGACAAATCAAGTATTTCTTTAAACCTTCATATCTTCTAAACGGAGCGTCGCAGAGGGTCCAAAGTAGGCGTATTTGTTTGGGATTTCAAATTCGATTTTTGAGTTTGATATAATTTTGGAATTGTCATATCTTCTAAACGGAGCGTCGCAGAGTGTTGAAAGATGGCGCATTTTATGGTGATTTCAATGTAGTTTATTCATTCCAAAATTCATTAAAATCGGCCCCGTACTTCTGGAGAAATCAGCTGACAAATCAAGTATTTCTTTAAACCTTCATATCTTCTAAACGGAGCGTCGCAGAGGGTCCAAAGTAGGCGTATTTGTTTGGGATTTCAAATTCGATTTTTGAATTTGATATTATTTTGGAATTGTCATATCTTCTAAACGGAGCGTCGCCGAGTGTTGAAAGATGGCGCATTTTATAGTGATTTCAATGTAGTTTATTCATTCCAAAATTCATTAAAATCGGCCCCGTACTTCTGGAGAAATCAGCTGACAAATCAAGTATTTCTTTAAACCTTCATATCTTCTAAACGGAGCGTCGCAGAGGGTCCAAAGTAGGCGTATTTGTTTGGGATTTCAAATTCGATTTTTGAATTTGATATTATTTTGGAATTGTCATATCTTCTAAACGGAGCGTCGCCGAGTGTTGAAAGATGGCGCATTTTATGGTGATTTGAATGTAGTTTATTCATTCCAAAATTCATTAAAATTGGCCCCGTACTTCTGGAGAAATCAGCTGACAAATCAAGTTTTTCTTTAAACCTTCATATCTTCTAAACGGAGCGTCGCAGAGGGTCCAAAGTAGGCGTATTTGTTTGGGATTTCAAATTCGATTTTTGAATTTGATATTATTTTGGAATTGTCATATCTTCTAAACGGAGCGTCGCAGAGTGTTGAAAGATAGCGCATTTTATGGTGATTTGAATGTAGTTTATTCATTCCAAAATTCATTAAAATTGGCCCCGTACTTCTGGAGAAATCAGCTGACAAATCAAGTTTTTCTTTAAACCTTCATATCTTCTAAACGGAGCGTCGCAGAGGGTCCAAAGTAGGCGTATTTGTTTGGGATTTCAAATTCGATTTTTGAATTTGATATTATTTTGGAATTGTCATATCTTCTAAACGGAGCGTCGCAGAGTGTTGAAAGATAGCGCATTTTATAGTGATTTCAATGTAGTTTATTCATTCCAAAATTCATTAAAATCGGCACCGTACTGCTGGAGAAATCGGCTGACAAATCAAGTTTTTCTTTAAACCTTCATATCTTCTAAACGGAGTGTCGCAGAGGGTCCAAAGTAGGCGTATTTGTTTGGTATTTCAAATTCGATTTTTTAGTTTAATATTATTTTGAAATTGTCATATCATATGGCAGAGTGTTGAAAGATAGCGCATTTTATAGTGATTTCAATGTAGTTTATTCATTCCAAAATTCATTAAAATCGGCCCCGTACTTCTGGAGAAATCAGCTGACAAATCAAGTATTTCTTTAAACCTTCATATCTTCTAAACGGAGCGTCGTAGAGGGTCCAAAGTAGGCGTATTTTTTTGGGATTTCAAATTCGATTTTTGAATTTGATATTATTTTGGAATTGTCATATCTTCTAATCGGAGCGTCGCAGAGTGTTGAAAGATGGCGCATTTTATAGTGATTTCAATGTAGTTTATTCATTCCAAAATTCATTAAAATCGGCACCGTACTGCTGGAGAAATCGGCTGACAAATCAAGTTTTTCTTTAAACCTTCATATCTTCTAAACGGAGTGTCGCAGAGGGTCCAAAGTAGGCGTATTTGTTTGGTATTTCAAATTCGATTTTTTAGTTTAATATTATTTTGAAATTGTCATATCATATGGCAGAGTGTTGAAAGATGGCGCATTTTATGGTGATTTCAATGTAGTTTATTCATTCCAAAATTCATTAAAATCGGCCCCGTACTTCTGGAGAAATCAGCTGACAAATCAAGTTTTTCTTTAAACCTTCATATCTTCTAAACGGAGCGTCGTAGAGGGTCCAAAGTAGGCGTATTTTTTTGGGATTTCAAATTCGATTTTTGAATTTGATAATCGGAGCGTCGCAGAGTGTTGAAAGATGGCGCATTTTATAGTGATTTCAATGTAGTTTATTCATTCCAAAATTCATTAAAATCGGCCCCGTACTTCTGGAGAAATCAGCTGACAAATCAAGTATTTCTTTAAACCTTCATATCTTCTAAACGGAGCGTCGCAGAGGGTCCAAAGTAGGCGTATTTGTTTGGGATTTCAAATTCGATTTTTGAATTTGATATTATTTTGGAATTGTCATATCTTCTAAACGGAGCGTCGCAGAGTGTTGAAAGATAGCGCATTTTATAGTGATTTCAATGTAGTTTATTCATTCCAAAATTCATTAAAATCGGCCCCGTACTTCTGGAGAAATCAGCTGACAAATCAAGTTTTTCTTTAAACCTTCATATCTTCTAAACGGAGCGTCGTAGAGGGTCCAAAGTAGGCGTATTTGTTTGGGATTTCAAATTCGATTTTTGAGTTTGATATTATTTTGGAATTGTCATATCTTCTAAACGGAGCGTCGCAGAGTGTTGAAAGATAGCGCATTTCATAGTGATTTCAATGTAGTTTATTCATTCCAAAATTCATTAAAATCGGCCCCGTACTTCTGGAGAAATCAGCTGACAAATCAAGTATTTCTTTAAACCTTCATATCTTCTAAACGGAGCGTCGTAGAGGGTCCAAAGTAGGCGTATTTTTTTGGGATTTCAAATTCGATTTTTGAGTTTGATATTATCTTCTAAACGGAGCGTCGCAGAGGGTCCAAAGTAGGCGTATTTGTTTGGGATTTCAAATTCGATTTTTGAATTTGATATTATTTTGGAATTGTCATATCTTCTAAACGGAGCGTCGCAGAGTGTTGAAAGATAGCGCATTTTATAGTGATTTCAATGTAGTTTATTCATTCCAAAATTCATTAAAATCGGCCTCGTGTCTCTGGAGAAATCAGCTGACAAATCAAGTTTTTCTTTAAACCTTCATATCTTCTAAACGGAGCGTCGCAGAGGGTCCAAAGTAGGCGTATTTGTTTGGTATTTCAAATTCGATTTTTAGGAGAAATCAGCTGACAAATCAAGTTTTTCTTTAAACCTTCATATCTTCTAAACGGAGCGTCGCAGAGGGTCCAAAGTAGGCGTATTTGTTTGGGATTTCAAATTCGATTTTTGAATTTGATATTATTTTGGAATTGTCATATCTTCTAAACGGAGTGTCGCAGAGTGTTGAAAGATGGCGCATTTTATGGTGATTTCAATGTAGTTTATTCATTCCAAAATTCATTAAAATTGGCCCCGTACTTCTGGAGAAATCAGCAGACAAATCAAGTTTTTCTTTAAACCTTCATATCTTCTAAACGGAGCGTCGTAGAGGGTCCAAAGTAGGCGTATTTTTTTGGGATTTCAAATTCGATTTTTGAATTTGATATTATTTTGGAATTGTCATATCTTCTAAACGGAGTGTCGCAGAGTGTTGAAAGATGGCGCATTTTATGGTGATTTCAATGTAGTTTATTCATTCCAAAATTCATTAAAATTGGCCCCGTACTTCTGGAGAAATCAGCAGACAAATCAAGTTTTTCTTTAAACCTTCATATCTTCTAAACGGAGCGTCGTAGAGGGTCCAAAGTAGGCGTATTTTTTTGGGATTTCAAATTCGATTTTTGAGTTTGATATTATTTTGGAATTGTCATATCTTCTAAACGGAGCGTCGCCGAGTGTTGAAAGATGGCGCATTTTATGGTGATTTGAATGTAGTTTATTCATTCCAAAATTCATTAAAATTGGCCCCGTACTTCTGGAGAAATCAGCTGACAAATCAGTTTTTCTTTAAACCTTCATATCTTCTAAACGGAGCGTCGCAGAGGGTCCAAAGTAGGCGTATTTGTTTGGGATTTCAAATTCGATTTTTGAATTTGATATTATTTTGGAATTGTCATATCTTCTAAACGGAGCGTCGCAGAGTGTTGAAAGATAGCGCATTTTATAGTGATTTCAATGTAGTTTATTCATTCCAAAATTCATTAAAATCGGCCCCGTACATCTGGAGAAATCAGCTGACAAATCAAGTATTTCTTTAAACCTTCATATCTTCTAAACGGAGCGTCGTAGAGGGTCCAAAGTAGGCGTATTTTTTTGGGATTTCAAATTCGATTTTTGAATTTGATATTATTTTGGAATTGTCATATCTTCTAATCGGAGCGTCGCAGAGTGTTGAAAGATGGCGCATTTTATAGTGATTTCAATGTAGTTTATTCATTCCAAAATTCATTAAAATCGGCACCGTACTGCTGGAGAAATCGGCTGACAAATCAAGTTTTTCTTTAAACCTTCATATCTTCTAAACGGAGTGTCGCAGAGGGTCCAAAGTAGGCGTATTTGTTTGGTATTTCAAATTCGATTTTTTAGTTTAATATTATTTTGAAATTGTCATATCTTCTAAACGGAGCGTCGCAGAGTGTTGAAAGATGGCGCATTTTATGGTGATTTCAATGTAGTTTATTCATTCCAAAATTCATTAAAATCGGCCCCGTACTTCTGGAGAAATCAGCTGACAAATCAAGTTTTTCTTTAAACCTTCATATCTTCTAAACGGAGCGTCGTAGAGGGTCCAAAGTAGGCGTATTTTTTTGGGATTTCAAATTCGATTTTTGAATTTGATAATCGGAGCGTCGCAGAGTGTTGAAAGATGGCGCATTTTATAGTGATTTCAATGTAGTTTATTCATTCCAAAATTCATTAAAATCGGCCCCGTACTTCTGGAGAAATCAGCTGACAAATCAAGTTTTTCTTTAAACCTTCATATCTTCTAAACGGAGCGTCGTAGAGGGTCCAAAGTAGGCGTATTTTTTTGGGATTTCAAATTCGATTTTTGAGTTTAATATTATTTTGGAATTGTCATATCTTCTAAACGGAGTGTCGCAGAGTGTTGAAAGATGGCGCATTTTATAGTGATTTCAATGTAGTTTATTCATTCCAAAATTCATTAAAATCGGCCCCGTACTCCTGGAGAAATCGGCTGACAAATCAAGTTTTTCTTTAAACCTTCATATCTTCTAAACGGAGCGTCGTAGAGGGTCCAAAGTAGGCGTATTTTTTTGGGATTTCAAATTCGATTTTTGAATTTGATATTATTTTGGAATTGTCATATCTTCTAAACGGAGCGTCGCAGAGTGTTGAAAGATAGCGCATTTTATAGTGATTTCAATGTAGTTTATTCATTCCAAAATTCATTAAAATCGGCCCCGTACTTCTGGAGAAATCAGCTGACAAATCAAGTTTTTCTTTAAACCTTCATATCTTCTAAACGGAGCGTCGTAGAGGGTCCAAAGTAGGCGTATTTGTTTGGGATTTCAAATTCGATTTTTGAATTTGATATTATTTTGGAATTGTCATATCTTCTAATCGGAGCGTCGCAGAGTGTTGAAAGATAGCGCATTTTATAGTGATTTCAATGTAGTTTATTCATTCCAAAATTCATTAAAATCGGCACCGTACTGCTGGAGAAATCGGCTGACAAATCAAGTTTTTCTTTAAACCTTCATATCTTCTAAACGGAGCGTCGTAGAGGGTCCAAAGTAGGCGTATTTTTTTGGGATTTCAAATTCGATTTTTGAGTTTAATATTATTTTGGAATTGTCATATCTTCTAAACGGAGTGTCGCAGAGTGTTGAAAGATGGCGCATTTTATAGTGATTTCAATGTAGTTTATTCATTCCAAAATTCATTAAAATCGGCCCCGTACTCCTGGAGAAATCGGCTGACAAATCAAGTTTTTCTTTAAACCTTCATATCTTCTAAACGGAGCGTCGTAGAGGGTCCAAAGTAGGCGTATTTTTTTGGGATTTCAAATTCGATTTTTGAGTTTAATATTATTTTGGAATTGTCATATCTTCTAAACGGAGTGTCGCAGAGTGTTGAAAGATGGCGCATTTTATAGTGATTTCAATGTAGTTTATTCATTCCAAAATTCATTAAAATCGGCCCCGTACTCCTGGAGAAATCGGCTGACAAATCAAGTTTTTCTTTAAACCTTCATATCTTCTAAACGGAGCGTCGTAGAGGGTCCAAAGTAGGCGTATTTTTTTGGGATTTCAAATTCGATTTTTGAGTTTAATATTATTTTGGAATTGTCATATCTTCTAAACGGAGTGTCGCAGAGTGTTGAAAGATGGCGCATTTTATAGTGATTTCAATGTAGTTTATTCATTCCAAAATTCATTAAAATCGGCCCCGTACTCCTGGAGATATCGGCTGACAAATCAAGTTTTTCTTTAAACCTTCATATCTTCTAAACGGAGCGTCGTAGAGGGTCCAAAGTAGGCGTATTTTTTTGGGATTTCAAATTCGATTTTTGAGTTTAATATTATTTTGGAATTGTCATATCTTCTAAACGGAGTGTCGCAAATCGGCCCCGTACTCCTGGAGAAATCGGCTGACAAATCAAGTTTTTCTTTAAACCTTCATATCTTCTAAACGGAGCGTCGTAGAGGGTCCAAAGTAGGCGTATTTTTTTGGGATTTCAAATTAGATTTTTGAGTTTAATATTATTTTGGAATTGTCATATCTTCTAAACGGAGCGTCGCAGAGTGTTGAAAGATGGCGCATTTTATAGTGATTCCAATGTAGTTTATTCATTCCAAAATTTATTAAAATCGGCCCCGTACTCCTGGAGAAATCGGCTGACAAATCAAGTTTTTCTTTAAACCTTCATATCTTCTAAACGGAGCGTCGTAGAGGGTCCAATGTAGGCGTATTTGTTTGGGATTTCAAATTCTATTTTTAAGTTTAATATTATTTTGAAATTGTCATATCTTCTAAACGGAGCGTCGCAGAGTGTAGAAAGATGGCGCATTTTATAGTGATTTCAATGTAGTTTATTCATTCCAAAACGGAGCGTCGCAGAGTGTTGAAAGATGGCGCATTTTATAGTGATTTCAATGTAGTTTATTCATTCCAAAATTCATTAAAATCGGCCCCGTACTCCTGGAGAAATCGGCTGACAAATCAAGTTTTTCTTTAAACCTTCATATCTTCTAAACGGAGCGTCGTAGAGGGTCCAAAGTAGGCGTATTTTTTTGGGATTTCAAATTCGATTTTTGAGTTTAATATTATTTTGGAATTGTCATATCTTCTAAACGGAGTGTCGCAGAGTGTTGAAAGATGGCGCATTTTATAGTGATTTCAATGTAGTTTATTCATTCCAAAATTCATTAAAATCGGCCCCGTACTCCTGGAGATATCGGCTGACAAATCAAGTTTTTCTTTAAACCTTCATATCTTCTAAACGGAGCGTCGTAGAGGGTCCAAAGTAGGCGTATTTTTTTGGGATTTCAAATTCGATTTTTGAGTTTAATATTATTTTGGAATTGTCATATCTTCTAAACGGAGTGTCGCAAATCGGCCCCGTACTCCTGGAGAAATCGGCTGACAAATCAAGTTTTTCTTTAAACCTTCATATCTTCTAAACGGAGCGTCGTAGAGGGTCCAAAGTAGGCGTATTTTTTTGGGATTTCAAATTAGATTTTTGAGTTTAATATTATTTTGGAATTGTCATATCTTCTAAACGGAGCGTCGCAGAGTGTTGAAAGATGGCGCATTTTATAGTGATTCCAATGTAGTTTATTCATTCCAAAATTTATTAAAATCGGCCCCGTACTCCTGGAGAAATCGGCTGACAAATCAAGTTTTTCTTTAAACCTTCATATCTTCTAAACGGAGCGTCGTAGAGGGTCCAATGTAGGCGTATTTGTTTGGGATTTCAAATTCTATTTTTAAGTTTAATATTATTTTGAAATTGTCATATCTTCTAAACGGAGCGTCGCAGAGTGTAGAAAGATGGCGCATTTTATAGTGATTTCAATGTAGTTTATTCATTCCAAAACGGAGCGTCGCAGAGTGTTGAAAGATGGCGCATTTTATAGTGATTTCAATGTAGTTTATTCATTCCAAAATTCATTAAAATCGGCCCCGTACTCCTGGAGAAATCGGCTGACAAATCAAGTTTTTCTTTAAACCTTCATATCTTCTAAACGGAGCGTCGTAGAGGGTCCAAAGTAGGCGTATTTTTTTGGGATTTCAAATTCGATTTTTGAGTTTAATATTATTTTGGAATTGTCATATCTTCTAAACGGAGCGTCGCAGAGTGTTGAAAGATGGCGCATTTTATAGTGATTTCAATGTAGTTTATTCATTCCAAAATTCATTAAAATCGGCCCCGTACTCCTGGAGAAATCGGCTGACAAATCAAGTTTTTCTTTAAACCTTCATATCTTCTAAACGGAGCGTCGTAGAGGGTCCAAAGTAGGCGTATTTTTTTGGGATTTCAAATTCGATTTTTGAGTTTAATATTATTTTGGAATTGTCATATCTTCTAAACGGAGTGTCGCAAATCGGCCCCGTACTCCTGGAGAAATCGGCTGACAAATCAAGTTTTTCTTTAAACCTTCATATCTTCTAAACGGAGCGTCGTAGAGGGTCCAAAGTAGGCGTATTTTTTTGGGATTTCAAATTAGATTTTTGAGTTTAATATTATTTTGGAATTGTCATATCTTCTAAACGGAGCGTCGCAGAGTGTTGAAAGATGGCGCATTTTATAGTGATTCCAATGTAGTTTATTCATTCCAAAATTTATTAAAATCGGCCCCGTACTCCTGGAGAAATCGGCTGACAAATCAAGTTTTTCTTTAAACCTTCATATCTTCTAAACGGAGCGTCGTAGAGGGTCCAATGTAGGCGTATTTGTTTGGGATTTCAAATTCTATTTTTAAGTTTAATATTATTTTGAAATTGTCATATCTTCTAAACGGAGCGTCGCAGAGTGTAGAAAGATGGCGCATTTTATAGTGATTTCAATGTAGTTTATTCATTCCAAAACGGAGCGTCGCAGAGTGTTGAAAGATGGCGCATTTTATAGTGATTTCAATGTAGTTTATTCATTCCAAAATTCATTAAAATCGGCCCCGTACTCCTGGAGAAATCGGCTGACAAATCAAGTTTTTCTTTAAACCTTCATATCTTCTAAACGGAGCGTCGTAGAGGGTCCAAAGTAGGCGTATTTTTTTGGGATTTCAAATTCGATTTTTGAGTTTAATATTATTTTGGAATTGTCATATCTTCTAAACGGAGCGTCGCAGAGTGTTGAAAGATGGCGCATTTTATAGTGATTTCAATGTAGTTTATTCATTCCAAAATTCATTAAAATCGGCCCCGTACTCCTGGAGAAATCGGCTGACAAATCAAGTTTTTCTTTAAACCTTCATATCTTCTAAACGGAGCGTCGTAGAGGGTCCAAAGTAGGCGTATTTTTTTGGGATTTCAAATTCGATTTTTGAGTTTAATATTATTTTGGAATTGTCATATCTTCGTCGCAGAGTGTTGAAAGATGGCGCATTTTATAGTGATTTCAATGTAGTTTATTCATTCCAAAATTCATTAAAATCGGCCCCGTACTCCTGGAGAAATCGGCTGACAAATCAAGTTTTTCTTTAAACCTTCATATCTTCTAAACGGAGCGTCGTAGAGGGTCCAAAGTAGGCGTATTTTTTTGGGATTTCAAATTCGATTTTTGAGTTTAATATTATTTTGGAATTGTCATATCTTCTAAACGGAGTGTCGCAAATCGGCCCCGTACTCCTGGAGAAATCGGCTGACAAATCAAGTTTTTCTTTAAACCTTCATATCTTCTAAACGGAGCGTCGTAGAGGGTCCAAAGTAGGCGTATTTTTTTGGGATTTCAAATTCGATTTTTGAGTTTAATATTATTTTGGAATTGTCATATCTTCTAAACGGAGCGTCGCAGAGTGTTGAAAGATGGCGCATTTTATAGTGATTTCAATGTAGTTTATTCATTCCAAAATTCATTAAAATCGGCCCGGTACTCCTGGAGAAATCGGCTGACAAATCAAGTTTTTCTTTAAACCTTCATATCTTCTAAACGGAGCGTCGTAGAGGGTCCAAAGTAGGCGTATTTTTTTGGGATTTCAAATTCGATTTTTGAGTTTAATATTATTTTGGAATTGTCATATCTTCTAAACGGAGCGTCGCTGAGTGTTGAAAGATGGCGCATTTTATAGTGATTTCAATGTAGTTTATTCATTCCAAAATTCATTAAAATCGGCCCCGTACTCCTGGAGAAATCGGCTGACAAATCAAGTTTTTCTTTAAACCTTCATATCTTCTAAACGGAGCGTCGTAGAGGGTCCAAAGTAGGCGTATTTTTTTGGGATTTCAAATTCGATTTTTGAGTTTAATATTATTTTGGAATTGTCATATCTTCTAAACGGAGTGTCGCAAATCGGCCCCGTACTCCTGGAGAAATCGGCTGACAAATCAAGTTTTTCTTTAAACCTTCATATCTTCTAAACGGAGCGTCGTAGAGGGTCCAAAGTAGGCGTATTTTTTTGGGATTTCAAATTCGATTTTTGAGTTTAATATTATTTTGGAATTGTCATATCTTCTAAACGGAGTGTCGCAAATCGGCCCCGTACTCCTGGAGAAATCGGCTGACAAATCAAGTTTTTCTTTAAACCTTCATATCTTCTAAACGGAGCGTCGTAGAGGGTCCAAAGTAGGCGTATTTTTTTGGGATTTCAAATTAGATTTTTGAGTTTAATATTATTTTGGAATTGTCATATCTTCTAAACGGAGTGTCGCAAATCGGCCCCGTACTCCTGGAGAAATCGGCTGACAAATCAAGTTTTTCTTTAAACCTTCATATCTTCTAAACGGAGCGTCGTAGAGGGTCCAAAGTAGGCGTATTTTTTTGGGATTTCAAATTAGATTTTTGAGTTTAATATTATTTTGGAATTGTCATATCTTCTAAACGGAGCGTCGCAGAGTGTTGAAAGATGGCGCATTTTATAGTGATTTCAATGTAGTTTATTCATTCCAAAATTCATTAAAATCGGCCCCGTACTCCTGGAGAAATCGGCTGACAAATCAAGTTTTTCTTTAAACCTTCATATCTTCTAAACGGAGCGTCGTAGAGGGTCCAAAGTAGGCGTATTTTTTTGGGATTTCAAATTCGATTTTTGAGTTTAATATTATTTTGGAATTGTCATATCTTCTAAACGGAGTGTCGCAGAGTGTTGAAAGATGGCGCATTTTATAGTGATTTCAATGTAGTTTATTCATTCCAAAATTCATTAAAATCGGCCCCGTACTCCTGGAGAAATCGGCTGACAAATCAAGTTTTTCTTTAAACCTTCATATCTTCTAAACGGAGCGTCGTAGAGGGTCCAAAGTAGGCGTATTTTTTTGGGATTTCAAATTCGATTTTTGAGTTTAATATTATTTTGGAATTGTCATATCTTCTAAACGGAGTGTCGCAAATCGGCCCCGTACTCCTGGAGATATCGGCTGACAAATCAAGTTTTTCTTTAAACCTTCATATCTTCTAAACGGAGCGTCGTAGAGGGTCCAAAGTAGGCGTATTTTTTTGGGATTTCAAATTCGATTTTTGAGTTTAATATTATTTTGGAATTGTCATATCTTCTAAACGGAGTGTCGCAAATCGGCCCCGTACTCCTGGAGAAATCGGCTGACAAATCAAGTTTTTCTTTAAACCTTCATATCTTCTAAACGGAGCGTCGTAGAGGGTCCAAAGTAGGCGTATTTTTTTGGGATTTCAAATTCGATTTTTGAGTTTAATATTATTTTGGAATTGTCATATCTTCTAAACGGAGCGTCGCAGAGTGTTGAAAGATGGCGCATTTTATAGTGATTCCAATGTAGTTTATTCATTCCAAAATTCATTAAAATCGGCCCCGTACTCCTGGAGAAATCGGCTGACAAATCAAGTTTTTCTTTAAACCTTCATATCTTCTAAACGGAGCGTCGTAGAGGGTCCAATGTAGGCGTATTTGTTTGGGATTTCAAATTCTATTTTTAAGTTTAATATTATTTTGAAATTGTCATATCTTCTAAACGGAGCGTCGCAGAGTGTAGAAAGATGGCGCATTTTATAGTGATTTCAATGTAGTTTATTCATTCCAAAACGGAGCGTCGCAGAGTGTTGAAAGATGGCGCATTTTATAGTGATTTCAATGTAGTTTATTCATTCCAAAATTCATTAAAATCGGCCCCGTACTCCTGGAGAAATCGGCTGACAAATCAAGTTTTTCTTTAAACCTTCATATCTTCTAAACGGAGCGTCGTAGAGGGTCCAAAGTAGGCGTATTTTTTTGGGATTTCAAATTCGATTTTTGAGTTTAATATTATTTTGGAATTGTCATATCTTCTAAACGGAGCGTCGCAGAGTGTTGAAAGATGGCGCATTTTATAGTGATTTCAATGTAGTTTATTCATTCCAAAATTCATTAAAATCGGCCCCGTACTCCTGGAGAAATCAGCTGACAAATCAAGTTTTTCTTTAAACCTTCATATCTTCTAAACGGAGCGTCGTAGAGGGTCCAAAGTAGGCGTATTTTTTTGGGATTTCAAATTCGATTTTTGAGTTTAATATTATTTTGGAATTGTCATATCTTCTAAACGGAGCGTCGCAGAGTGTTGAAAGATGGCGCATTTTATAGTGATTTCAATGTAGTTTATTCATTCCAAAATTCATTAAAATCGGCCCCGTACTCCTGGAGAAATCATCTGACAAATCAAGTTTTTCTTTAAACCTTCATATCTTCTAAACGGAGCGTCGTAGAGGGTCCAAAGTAGGCGTATTTTTTTCGGATTTCAAATTCGATTTTTGAGTTTAATATTATTTTGGAATTGTCATATCTTCTAAACGGAGCGTCGCAGAGTGTTGAAAGATGGCGCATTTTATAGTGATTTCAATGTAGTTTATTCATTCCAAAATTCATTAAAATCGGCCCCGTACTCCTGGAGAAATCGGCTGACAAATCAAGTTTTTCTTTAAACCTTCATATCTTCTAAACGGAGCGTCGCAGAGGGTCCAAAGTAGGCGTATTTTTTTGGGATTTCAAATTCGATTTTTGAGTTTAATATTATTTTGGAATTGTCATATCTTCTAAACGGAGCGTCGCAGAGTGTTGAAAGATGGCGCATTTTATAGTGATTCCAATGTAGTTTATTCATTCCAAAATTTATTAAAATCGGCCCCGTACTCCTGGAGAAATCGGCTGACAAATCAAGTTTTTCTTTAAACCTTCATATCTTCTAAACGGAGCGTCGTAGAGGGTCCAATGTAGGCGTATTTGTTTGGGATTTCAAATTCTATTTTTAAGTTTAATATTATTTTGAAATTGTCATATCTTCTAAACGGAGCGTCGCAGAGTGTAGAAAGATGGCGCATTTTATAGTGATTTCAATGTAGTTTATTCATTCCAAAACGGAGCGTCGCAGAGTGTTGAAAGATGGCGCATTTTATAGTGATTTCAATGTAGTTTATTCATTCCAAAATTCATTAAAATCGGCCCCGTACTCCATTTTATAGCATTTTATAGTGATTCCAATGTAGTTTATTCATTCCAAAATTTATTAAAATCGGCCCCGTACTCCTGGAGAAATCGGCTGACAAATCAAGTTTTTCTTTAAACCTTCATATCTTCTAAACGGAGCGTCGTAGAGGGTCCAATGTAGGCGTATTTGTTTGGGATTTCAAATTCTATTTTTAAGTTTAATATTATTTTGAAATTGTCATATCTTCTAAACGGAGCGTCGCAGAGTGTAGAAAGATGGCGCATTTTATAGTGATTTCAATGTAGTTTATTCATTCCAAAACGGAGCGTCGCAGAGTGTTGAAAGATGGCGCATTTTATAGTGATTTCAATGTAGTTTATTCATTCCAAAATTCATTAAAATCGGCCCCGTACTCCTGGAGAAATCGGCTGACAAATCAAGTTTTTCTTTAAACCTTCATATCTTCTAAACGGAGCGTCGTAGAGGGTCCAAAGTAGGCGTATTTTTTTGGGATTTCAAATTCGATTTTTGAGTTTAATATTATTTTGGAATTGTCATATCTTCTAAACGGAGCGTCGCAGAGTGTTGAAAGATGGCGCATTTTATAGTGATTTCAATGTAGTTTATTCATTCCAAAATTCATTAAAATCGGCCCCGTACTCCTGGAGAAATCGGCTGACAAATCAAGTTTTTCTTTAAACCTTCATATCTTCTAAACGGAGCGTCGTAGAGGGTCCAAAGTAGGCGTATTTTTTTGGGATTTCAAATTCGATTTTTGAGTTTAATATTATTTTGGAATTGTCATATCTTCGTCGCAGAGTGTTGAAAGATGGCGCATTTTATAGTGATTTCAATGTAGTTTATTCATTCCAAAATTCATTAAAATCGGCCCCGTACTCCTGGAGAAATCGGCTGACAAATCAAGTTTTTCTTTAAACCTTCATATCTTCTAAACGGAGCGTCGTAGAGGGTCCAAAGTAGGCGTATTTTTTTGGGATTTCAAATTCGATTTTTGAGTTTAATATTATTTTGGAATTGTCATATCTTCTAAACGGAGTGTCGCAAATCGGCCCCGTACTCCTGGAGAAATCGGCTGACAAATCAAGTTTTTCTTTAAACCTTCATATCTTCTAAACGGAGCGTCGTAGAGGGTCCAAAGTAGGCGTATTTTTTTGGGATTTCAAATTCGATTTTTGAGTTTAATATTATTTTGGAATTGTCATATCTTCTAAACGGAGCGTCGCAGAGTGTTGAAAGATGGCGCATTTTATAGTGATTTCAATGTAGTTTATTCATTCCAAAATTCATTAAAATCGGCCCGGTACTCCTGGAGAAATCGGCTGACAAATCAAGTTTTTCTTTAAACCTTCATATCTTCTAAACGGAGCGTCGTAGAGGGTCCAAAGTAGGCGTATTTTTTTGGGATTTCAAATTCGATTTTTGAGTTTAATATTATTTTGGAATTGTCATATCTTCTAAACGGAGCGTCGCTGAGTGTTGAAAGATGGCGCATTTTATAGTGATTTCAATGTAGTTTATTCATTCCAAAATTCATTAAAATCGGCCCCGTACTCCTGGAGAAATCGGCTGACAAATCAAGTTTTTCTTTAAACCTTCATATCTTCTAAACGGAGCGTCGTAGAGGGTCCAAAGTAGGCGTATTTTTTTGGGATTTCAAATTCGATTTTTGAGTTTAATATTATTTTGGAATTGTCATATCTTCTAAACGGAGTGTCGCAAATCGGCCCCGTACTCCTGGAGAAATCGGCTGACAAATCAAGTTTTTCTTTAAACCTTCATATCTTCTAAACGGAGCGTCGTAGAGGGTCCAAAGTAGGCGTATTTTTTTGGGATTTCAAATTCGATTTTTGAGTTTAATATTATTTTGGAATTGTCATATCTTCTAAACGGAGTGTCGCAAATCGGCCCCGTACTCCTGGAGAAATCGGCTGACAAATCAAGTTTTTCTTTAAACCTTCATATCTTCTAAACGGAGCGTCGTAGAGGGTCCAAAGTAGGCGTATTTTTTTGGGATTTCAAATTAGATTTTTGAGTTTAATATTATTTTGGAATTGTCATATCTTCTAAACGGAGTGTCGCAAATCGGCCCCGTACTCCTGGAGAAATCGGCTGACAAATCAAGTTTTTCTTTAAACCTTCATATCTTCTAAACGGAGCGTCGTAGAGGGTCCAAAGTAGGCGTATTTTTTTGGGATTTCAAATTAGATTTTTGAGTTTAATATTATTTTGGAATTGTCATATCTTCTAAACGGAGCGTCGCAGAGTGTTGAAAGATGGCGCATTTTATAGTGATTTCAATGTAGTTTATTCATTCCAAAATTCATTAAAATCGGCCCCGTACTCCTGGAGAAATCGGCTGACAAATCAAGTTTTTCTTTAAACCTTCATATCTTCTAAACGGAGCGTCGTAGAGGGTCCAAAGTAGGCGTATTTTTTTGGGATTTCAAATTCGATTTTTGAGTTTAATATTATTTTGGAATTGTCATATCTTCTAAACGGAGTGTCGCAGAGTGTTGAAAGATGGCGCATTTTATAGTGATTTCAATGTAGTTTATTCATTCCAAAATTCATTAAAATCGGCCCCGTACTCCTGGAGAAATCGGCTGACAAATCAAGTTTTTCTTTAAACCTTCATATCTTCTAAACGGAGCGTCGTAGAGGGTCCAAAGTAGGCGTATTTTTTTGGGATTTCAAATTCGATTTTTGAGTTTAATATTATTTTGGAATTGTCATATCTTCTAAACGGAGTGTCGCAAATCGGCCCCGTACTCCTGGAGATATCGGCTGACAAATCAAGTTTTTCTTTAAACCTTCATATCTTCTAAACGGAGCGTCGTAGAGGGTCCAAAGTAGGCGTATTTTTTTGGGATTTCAAATTCGATTTTTGAGTTTAATATTATTTTGGAATTGTCATATCTTCTAAACGGAGTGTCGCAAATCGGCCCCGTACTCCTGGAGAAATCGGCTGACAAATCAAGTTTTTCTTTAAACCTTCATATCTTCTAAACGGAGCGTCGTAGAGGGTCCAAAGTAGGCGTATTTTTTTGGGATTTCAAATTCGATTTTTGAGTTTAATATTATTTTGGAATTGTCATATCTTCTAAACGGAGCGTCGCAGAGTGTTGAAAGATGGCGCATTTTATAGTGATTCCAATGTAGTTTATTCATTCCAAAATTCATTAAAATCGGCCCCGTACTCCTGGAGAAATCGGCTGACAAATCAAGTTTTTCTTTAAACCTTCATATCTTCTAAACGGAGCGTCGTAGAGGGTCCAATGTAGGCGTATTTGTTTGGGATTTCAAATTCTATTTTTAAGTTTAATATTATTTTGAAATTGTCATATCTTCTAAACGGAGCGTCGCAGAGTGTAGAAAGATGGCGCATTTTATAGTGATTTCAATGTAGTTTATTCATTCCAAAACGGAGCGTCGCAGAGTGTTGAAAGATGGCGCATTTTATAGTGATTTCAATGTAGTTTATTCATTCCAAAATTCATTAAAATCGGCCCCGTACTCCTGGAGAAATCGGCTGACAAATCAAGTTTTTCTTTAAACCTTCATATCTTCTAAACGGAGCGTCGTAGAGGGTCCAAAGTAGGCGTATTTTTTTGGGATTTCAAATTCGATTTTTGAGTTTAATATTATTTTGGAATTGTCATATCTTCTAAACGGAGCGTCGCAGAGTGTTGAAAGATGGCGCATTTTATAGTGATTTCAATGTAGTTTATTCATTCCAAAATTCATTAAAATCGGCCCCGTACTCCTGGAGAAATCAGCTGACAAATCAAGTTTTTCTTTAAACCTTCATATCTTCTAAACGGAGCGTCGTAGAGGGTCCAAAGTAGGCGTATTTTTTTGGGATTTCAAATTCGATTTTTGAGTTTAATATTATTTTGGAATTGTCATATCTTCTAAACGGAGCGTCGCAGAGTGTTGAAAGATGGCGCATTTTATAGTGATTTCAATGTAGTTTATTCATTCCAAAATTCATTAAAATCGGCCCCGTACTCCTGGAGAAATCATCTGACAAATCAAGTTTTTCTTTAAACCTTCATATCTTCTAAACGGAGCGTCGTAGAGGGTCCAAAGTAGGCGTATTTTTTTGGGATTTCAAATTCGATTTTTGAGTTTAATATTATTTTGGAATTGTCATATCTTCTAAACGGAGCGTCGCAGAGTGTTGAAAGATGGCGCATTTTATAGTGATTTCAATGTAGTTTATTCATTCCAAAATTCATTAAAATCGGCCCCGTACTCCTGGAGAAATCGGCTGACAAATCAAGTTTTTCTTTAAACCTTCATATCTTCTAAACGGAGCGTCGTAGAGGGTCCAAAGTAGGCGTATTTTTTTGGGATTTCAAATTCGATTTTTGAGTTTAATATTATTTTGGAATTGTCATATCTTCTAAACGGAGCGTCGCAGAGTGTTGAAAGATGGCGCATTTTATAGTGATTTCAATGTAGTTTATTCATTCCAAAATTCATTAAAATCGGCCCCGTACTCCTGGAGAAATCGGCTGACAAATCAAGTTTTTCTTTAAACCTTCATATCTTCTAAACGGAGCGTCGTAGAGGGTCCAAAGTAGGCGTATTTTTTTGGGATTTCAAATTCGATTTTTGAGTTTAATATTATTTTGGAATTGTCATATCTTCTAAACGGAGCGTTGCAGAGTGTTGAAAGATGGCGCATTTTATAGTGATTTCAATGTAGTTTATTCATTCCAAAATTCATTAAAATCGGCCCCGTACTCCTGGAGAAATCGGCTGACAAATCAAGTTTTTCTTTAAACCTTCATATCTTCTAAACGGAGCGTCGTAGAGGGTCCAAAGTAGGCGTATTTTTTTGGGATTTCAAATTCGATTTTTCAGTTTAATATTATTTTGGAATTGTCATATCTTCTAAACGGAGCGTCGCTGAGTGTTGAAAGATGGCGCATTTTATAGTGATTTCAATGTAGTTTATTCATTCCAAAATTCATTAAAATCGGCCCCGTACTCCTGGAGAAATCGGCTGACAAATCAAGTTTTTCTTTAAACCTTCATATCTTCTAAACGGAGCGTCGTAGAGGGTCCAAAGTAGGCGTATTTTTTTGGGATTTCTAATTCGATTTTTGAGTTTAATATTATTTTGGAATTGTCATATCTTCTAAACGGAGCGTCGCAGAGTGTTGAAAGATGGCGCATTATATAGTGATTTCAATGTAGTTTATTCATTCCAAAATTCATTAAAATCGGCCCCGTACTCCTGGAGAAATCGACTGACAAATCAAGTATTTCTTTAAACCTTCATATCTTCTAAACGGAGCGTCGTAGAGGGTCCAAAGTAGGCGTATTTTTTTGGGATTTCAAATTCGATTTTTGAGTTTAATATTATTTTGGAATTGTCATATCTTCTAAACGGAGCGTCGCAGAGTGTTGAAAGATGGCGCATTTTATAGTGATTTCAATGTAGTTTATTCATTCCAAAATTCATTAAAATCGGCCCCGTACTCCTGGAGAAATCGGCTGACAAATCAAGTTTTTCTTTAAACCTTCATATCTTCTAAACGGAGCGTCGTAGAGGGTCCAAAGTAGGCGTATTTTTTTGGGATTTCAAATTCGATTTTTGAGTTTAATATTATTTTGGAATTGTCATATCTTCTAAACGGAGTGTCGCAAATCGGCCCCGTACTCCTGGAGAAATCGGCTGACAAATCAAGTTTTTCTTTAAACCTTCATATCTTCTAAACGGAGCGTCGTAGAGGGTCCAAAGTAGGCGTATTTTTTTGGGATTTCAAATTCGATTTTTGAGTTTAATATTATTTTGGAATTGTCATATCTTCTAAACGGAGTGTCGCAAATCGGCCCCGTACTCCTGGAGAAATCGGCTGACAAATCAAGTTTTTCTTTAAACCTTCATATCTTCTAAACGGAGCGTCGTAGAGGGTCCAAAGTAGGCGTATTTTTTTGGGATTTCAAATTAGATTTTTGAGTTTAATATTATTTTGGAATTGTCATATCTTCTAAACGGAGTGTCGCAAATCGGCCCCGTACTCCTGGAGAAATCGGCTGACAAATCAAGTTTTTCTTTAAACCTTCATATCTTCTAAACGGAGCGTCGTAGAGGGTCCAAAGTAGGCGTATTTTTTTGGGATTTCAAATTAGATTTTTGAGTTTAATATTATTTTGGAATTGTCATATCTTCTAAACGGAGCGTCGCAGAGTGTTGAAAGATGGCGCATTTTATAGTGATTTCAATGTAGTTTATTCATTCCAAAATTCATTAAAATCGGCCCCGTACTCCTGGAGAAATCGGCTGACAAATCAAGTTTTTCTTTAAACCTTCATATCTTCTAAACGGAGCGTCGTAGAGGGTCCAAAGTAGGCGTATTTTTTTGGGATTTCTAATTCGATTTTTGAGTTTAATATTATTTTGGAATTGTCATATCTTCTAAACGGAGCGTCGCAGAGTGTTGAAAGATGGCGCATTATATAGTGATTTCAATGTAGTTTATTCATTCCAAAATTCATTAAAATCGGCCCCGTACTCCTGGAGAAATCGGCTGACAAATCAAGTATTTCTTTAAACCTTCATATCTTCTAAACGGAGCGTCGTAGAGGGTCCAAAGTAGGCGTATTTTTTTGGGATTTCAAATTCGATTTTTGAGTTTAATATTATTTTGGAATTGTCATATCTTCTAAACGGAGCGTCGCAGAGTGTTGAAAGATGGCGCATTTTATAGTGATTTCAATGTAGTTTATTCATTCCAAAATTCATTAAAATCGGCCCCGTACTCCTGGAGAAATCGGCTGACAAATCAAGTTTTTCTTTAAACCTTCATATCTTCTAAACGGAGCGTCGTAGAGGGTCCAAAGTAGGCGTATTTTTTTGGGATTTCTAATTCGATTTTTGAGTTTAATATTATTTTGGAATTGTCATATCTTCTAAACGGAGCGTCGCAGAGTGTTGAAAGATGGCGCATTTTATAGTGATTTCAATGTAGTTTATTCATTCCAAAATTCATTAAAATCGGCCCCGTACTCCTGGAGAAATCGGCTGACAAATCAAGTTTTTCTTTAAACCTTCATATCTTCTAAACGGAGCGTCGTAGAGAGTCCAAAGTAGGCGTATTTTTTTGGGATTTCAAATTCGATTTTTGAGTTTGATATTATTTTGGAATTGTCATATCTTCTAAACGGAGCGTCGCAGAGTGTTGAAAGGTGGCGCATTTTATAGTGATTTCAATGTAGTTTATTCATTCCAAAATTCATTAAAATCGGCCCTGTGTCTCTGGAGAAATCGGCTGACAAATCAATTATTTCTTTAAACCTTCATATCTTCTAAACGGAGCGTCGTAGAGGGTCCAAAGTAGGCGTATTTTTTGGGATTTCAAATTCGATTTTTGAGTTTAATATTATATTGGAATTGTCATATCTTCTAAACGGAGCGTCGCAGAGTGTTAAAAGGTGGCGCATTTTATAGTGATTTCAATGTAGTTTATTCATTCCAAAATTCATTAAAATCGGCCCCGTACTTCTGGAGAAATAAACCTTCATATCTTCTAAACGGAGCGTCGTAGAGGGTCCAAAGTAGGCGTATTTTTTGGGATTTCAAATTCGATTTTTGAGTTTAATATTATTTTGGAATTGTCATATCTTCTAAACGGAGCGTCGCAGAGTGTTGAAAGATGGCGCATTTTATAGTGATTTCAATTTAGTTTATTCATTCCAAAATTCATTAATATCGGCCCTGTGTCTCTGGAGAAATCGGCTGACAAATCAAGTATTTCTTTAAACCTTCATAACTTCTAAACGGAGCGTCGTAAAGGGTCCAAAGTAGGCGTATTTTTTTGAGATTTCAAATTCGATTTTTGAGTTTAATATTATTTTGGAATTGTCATATCTTCTAAACGGAGCGTCGCAGAGTGTTGAAAGATGGCGCATTTTATAGTGATTTCAATTTAGTTTATTCATTCCAAAATTCATTAATATCGGCCCTGTGTCTCTGGAGAAATCGGCTGACAAATCAAGTATTTCTTTAAACCTTCATAACTTCTAAACGGAGCGTCGTAAAGGGTCCAAAGTAGGCGTATTTTTTTGAGATTTCAAATTCGATTTTTGAGTTTAATATTATTTTGGAATTGTCATATCTTCTAAACGGAGCGTCGCAGAGTGTTGAAAGATGGCGCATTTTATAGTGATTTCAATGTAGTTTATTCATTCCAAAATTCATTCAAATCGGCCCCGTGCTCCTGGAGAAATCAACTGACAAATCAAGTTTTTCTTTAAACCTTCATATCTTCTAAACGGAGCGTCGTAGAGGGTCCAAAGTAAGCGTATTTTTTTGGGATTTCAAATTCGTTTTTTGAGTTTAATATTATTTTGGAATTGTCATATCTTCTAAACGGAGCGTCGCAGTGTGTTGAAAGATGGCGCATTTTATAGTGATTTAAATGTAGTTTATTCATTCCAAAATTCATTAAAATCGGCCCTACGTCTCCGGAGAAATCAGCTGACAAATCAAGTTTTTCTTTAAACCTTCATATCTTCTAAACGGAGCGTCGTAGAGGGTCCAAAGTAGGTGTTTTTTTTGGGATTTCAAATTCGATTTTTGAGTTTAATATTATTTTGAAATTGTTATATCTTCTAAACGGAACGTCGCAGAGTGTAGAAAGATGGCGCATTGTATAGTGATTTCAATGTAGTTTATTCATTCCCAAATTCATTAAAATCGGCCCTGTGTCTCTGGAGAAATCAGCTGACAAATCAAGTATTTCTTTAAACCTTCATATCTTCTAAACGGAGCGTCGCAGAGGGTCCAAAGTAGGCGTATTTTTTTTGGGATTTCAAATTCGATTTTTGAGTTTAATATTATTTTGGAATTGTCATTTAATAGTGATTTCAATGTAGTTTATTCATTCCAAAATTCATTAAAATCGGCCCTGTGTCTCTGGAGAAATCAGCTGACAAATCAAGTATTTCTTTAAATCTTCATATCTTCTAAACGGAGCGTCGTAGAGGGTCCAAAGTAGGCGTATTTTTTTGGGATTTCAAATTCGATTTTTGAGTTTAATATTATTTTGGAATTGTCATATCTTCTCAACGGAGTGTTAAAAGATGGCGCATTTTATAGTGATTTCAATGTTGTCAGATCTTCTAAACGGAGCGTCGCAGATTGTTGAAAGATGGCGCATTTAATAGTGATTTCAATGTAGTCTATTCATTCCAAAATTCATTAAAATCGGCCCTGTGTCTCTGGAGAAATCAGCTGACAAATCAAGTATTTCTTTAAACCTTCTTATCTTCTAAACGGAGCGTCGTAGAGGGTCCAAAGTAGGCGTATTTGTTTCGATTTTTGAATTTAATATTATTTTGGAATTGTCTTATCTTCTAAACGGAGCGGCACAGAGTGTTGAAAGATGACGCATTTTATAAAGATTTCAATGTGGTTTATTCATTCAAAAATTCATGAAAATCGGCCCCGTACTCCTGGAGAAATCAGCTGACAAATCAAGTTTTTCTTTAAACCTTCATATCTTCTAAATGGAGCGTCGTAGGGGGTTGAAAGATAAATCGTTTTATATTGATTTTATTTTATAGTGATTTCCATATATACTTTGGCACGATACCGTGGGTCTGATTTTCGCGACATTTTTATATTGTTAAATTTAAAGCAGACATCCACCGACACTACTCCATTTTACCTCTTCCCTTTAATCTTTAATCCATTCTTACGATCAAAAATTTCGGTACAAATTTTAAATTTTGTTGATGCATTTTTTAGTGCAAATTCACATTTTTCTATTATACAATACTTTTAATTTTGAATTACTTGATGCTTTTATAATATTTATGATTTTCAAATATTACTATCTTTTCCAAAATGAGCACTATTTTTCTCCCTGTTCTTCATTTTCCATAAGCCATAAAATATATGAAAAAGCCAAACATTTAAAGTATCAGCTCAGCCACTGCTCTCATTCTCGCTTGAAATTGTCGTTTTTTATGCCAGGCGTAAATTTAGAACCATCAAAAACATAGAAACATCTCACTTTTAATCCTTTGCAATTATTTCATCTTGCAAAGCAATAAATCTTTGCCAGCGCAGATGTTGTAATTGTTTTTGTTAAATGTTTCTGTTATTTTTATGGAATGCTCTTTCGTTTCTTAGTCGTTCAACCCGCAAATTAACTTTTTTTTGTTGGTTCGAATACCAATAAAATTTTAACGTTCTACACAGCATACAAAGACATTTCACAATTGATTTATTAGATAATACCACACAATATTCTTGCGCTAATTAGCTCATTACCCGCACTCAGAGACGGACATACGCCATGGTTAAACTTCAATTGCGCCAACACGAATACCAAAAAAATGTATCTTCTAAAAGGTTTTTGTATGAAATTGACACGTGCTGCCAATTTTAATACGTTGCTTGGTAAATCGTTTAATAAGAAATATTTTAAGGTTATCACGAATTATAAGGGAATTTGTGGTTTTAAAATGGTGCAGGACAACACGTATTTAATCCTTTATAATACAAGCACTATTAGTTGTGTAGTTTAATAAAATGCGAGAGGTGTAGAAAATATGAAACTGGAATTGCAGACTTGATGGTGATTCGGGAGTATATCCCAGTGGGAAATACCATCAATGCATTAAAAAAATCCAAAAATGTTGGTTGCGATGTTGTGCCAGGAAGATATCAATACAAACCAATCTAGAAATGATTTAATTGATACTATTAAATAATTCGTATATCCAATTAATTATATTAATAGAATGAATTATTTTGTATAAAAGGGTTTTTCAACAGGGACGCTACAAAAGTAGAGCGACAGGGACAGCAAATGACGCCATATTTCTTGCCGCTCTTCGACATTTCTCTTCAGTAAGGTTTGCCATTTCATGATGGAAAGATATACGAGCCAACAACGAGTCGAAATTATTAAAATTTACTACCGAAATTCGGAGTCAGTGGCCTCAACGTTAAGAGCGTTACGTCCAGTTTATGGTCGTAATAACCGTCCTAGCAGATCAACAATTGAGCGTCTAGTGGAAAAATTTGAATCCACAGGCACAGTACAAAATGTTCCCGTGCCAGTGAGACAAAGAGTTGCCTGTAGTGTCGAGAATATTGCTACCGCTGAGGCTTCAGTTGAAGAAAACCCAAATGTGTCTCTCACACGTCGTTCTCAAGCGTTGGGCATCTCTGTGACGTCCTTGTGGCGAATTTTGCGAAAAGATCTTGGCCTACATCCTTACAAAATCAAATTGACGTAAGAACTGAAGCCGCTTGACCACCAGAAGCGTCGTATGTTCGTAAATTGGGCTGAGCAACAACTTGAAAATGATTCGAATTTTCATCGAAAAATCATCTTCAGCGATGAGGCTCATTTCTGGCTGAATGCCTTCGTCAATAAACAAAATATGCGTTATTGGTCAGACTGCAATCCACACGTACTCCATGAGTCATTATTGCATCCCGAAAAAATTACGGTTTGGTGCGGTTTATGGGCCGGCGGCGTCATTCCGTGATGATCAAGACCGGCACGTTACTGTGAATGGGAATCGCTACCGTTCAATGATAACCGAATATTTTTGCCCCTCATTGGATGATATGGACTAGGAGGACATGTGGTTCCAACAGGACGGCGCCACAAGCCACACAGCGAATGCCACAATCAATTTATTGGAAACCAAGTTTGGAGAACGTGTTATCTCTCGAAATGGTCCAGTCGATTGGCCGCCTCGGTCGTGCGATTTGACGCAGTTAGACTATTTCCTGTGGGGCTACGTCAAGTCTATGGTCTATGCCAACAAGCCAGCGACGATTGATGAACTTCGTACGAATATCGAACGTGAAATTGCAGCAGTATCGGCCGGTTTATGCTTGAAAACTGTCGAAAATTGGGTGCAGCGTCTGGACTTCTGCAAGCGTGCCCGTGGTGGCCATGCAAAAGAAATCGAGTTCCATACATAATGGCATCGAACGTACTTTTACAGGAATAAAGAATTTCATTGATATCCAAAACCGTTTTTGTTTTATTTAAAAAAACTTTTGTAGCGGCTCTTATTGAAAAACCCTTTACTTAGTCTCAGTTGCTATATACCTTTTTCATTGTTGATTGTAAAAAAAATACCAAAATATCATATATCATTCATTTATCCACATTTCGTTTAATCTCACTTTAAAAATACGAATTTGAGATATGTTATGTCACCAATATGTTATTCACCAATGGCAGATCAAGACCATCGATGAACGATGAAAAAAGTGTTAATCTAGTTAGTTAAGGATAGACCAGCTCGACTAATATAATTTCAATAAAATGCGTAGAAAATATTTAATCATAATAAGTAATTAAATTGATTATGAATATTGTGATAATTAATAATTTGTAAATAACTTTCTAATAAATTGACATGCAATATGTTAATTCAAATTATAAATTCAGACAGAAAATAGTTAATGATGATAAACTGACAACAAATCTTGAAATTGATTTGTATTGTTAATATTTGTGCAAAAGTGCACATTTTGCATATTTGTCTTATGCTGTAAACTGTAAACGTATGCATCATCTACACAGTACGGGTTGTGTTTGCATTTATTTCTCCCTTTGGATGGAGCAATAATGCACTTGCCTTTAATTATACCAACTGGAGGTAGTTGCAAATTGCAAACAATGTTGTTACAACTCGTCGCACAAACCAACAAATAAACCTGGCAACATTTATAATTTACGACTCATACTGTGCTGAGAAATACCTATTCGCACTTGGAGTATTTTGTAGTACAAATAGTATAGAATACGTAAAATGAAAATTACCATTGCTGTGTGTATTTAAGGTGCTTAATGTCAATTGCTGCTACAAGCTACACTTATTGGCAGCTAAATTATTTGACTGAAACATAAAAGCTGTGTGTTTTCTACCTCATGTTGATATATGAAATCCGCATATTTGAGGGTTTGGAAAATTACGATTGTGTTTACAAAAAGGGAATTAGTTTTATCTAATTGGCACTAGTATCAGAAATAGAAAATTGGATTATATGTCAAAAATACAGCAAATTTCAAAACAAAATGCAAGCAAAACTAAGGACATATTTTGGCTGAAGTTCAATTTAGTGCACCCAGAAAAAAATTCCCTCAAATTCCATTAAAATTGGTCAATAGGACAATTATTGATTTAATAGTATACAAAAAATAAAAATTTTCATATAAACTCAATGGCAATGTCATGGTATTTTCTAGTATTTAATGGTATTTTCCGATTAAAATAATAATTTATCCTATTGAATATTTTTAATAGTAAAAAACTATTATTTATATAGTATTTTTTTCTGGGTGTGTCTAATAATAGTCAGAGAAAACTTAAAAAATAATCATACAAAGAATAAAATATATTTGTAAATATAAAAAAAAACATCAATTCAATTAACACGTACAATCAATTTTTTAATTGTTTCATTTATTTGTATTGATTAAATATTTAATTATATCAATTAATAAATTCACATAAAAAACGAAAAATAAAGAAAAGTAAAACAACCGAAAGCGAAATTTTAAACACAAATATGAGAAAAGAATATTAAAGTCATGATATACGTACGATGTACGGAAAAAATTCACTACACTTAAACTCACCACACTAAAACTCACCACACTAAAACTCACCACACTAAAACTCACCACACTAAAACTAACCACACTAAATCTTCTACTGGGAAGAATTCTTTGGGAATGAATTCTACGAGAAAGCGATCTATAGGGAAGAATTTTGCGGGAAGATTTCTACGAAACATTCTAGGGGAAGCACAGTCTGAGAAAGAATTGTCTATGAGAAAAGTTGTCGGATAATTAGTTTTATTTTGGTTACTACCAGGGGTTGGGAACGGAACGAACGAAAAGCAAAAGTTCCGAGCGCAAACGTTTCAGTCGGAACTTTTGCTCAAAAGTTCCGGCTCAAAAGTTCCGCTCGGAACTTTTGCATACAAAAAACGTTTGAATCGTTCCGACAAAGAACGTTCCGATGAAGAACGATTGATTCGTTCCGTTTAAAAGTTCCAATGCGTATGGATTCACATCTAGGTGTGTCGTTGGCACTTTTTTTGGGTGAATCGCTTCCTGTGGGCCTAGATACGCATCCAGGTGCGTCATTGGAACTTTTTCGGGTGAATCGCTTCCTGTGGGCCTAGATACGGATCCTGGTGCGTCATTGGCACTTTTTTCGGTGAATCTGTTCCTGTGGGCCTAGATACGCATCCAGGTGCGTCATTGGAACTTTTTCGGGTGAATCGCTTCCTGTGGGCCTAGATACGGATCCTGGTGCGTCATTGGAATTTTTTTGGGTGATTCGCTTCCTGTGGGCCTAGATACGCATCCAGGTGCGTCATTGGAATTTTTTTGAGTGAATCTCTTCCTGTGGGCCCAGATACGGATCCTGGTGCGTCATTGGAACTTTTTAGGGTGAATCGCTTCCTGTGGGCCTAGATAAGCATCCTGGTGCGTCATTGGAACTTTTTGGATGAATCTCTTCCTGTGGGCCTAGATACGCATCCAGGTGCGCCCAAAAAAGTTCCAATGACGCACCAGGATCCGTATCTGGGCCCACAGGAAGAGATTCACTCAAAAAAGTTCCAATGACGCACCAGGATGCTTATCTAGGCCCACAGGAAGCGATTCACCCTAAAAAGTTCCAATGACGCACCAGGATCCGTATCTGGGCCCACAGGAAGAGATTCACTCAAAAAAGTTCCAATGACGCACCTGGATGCGTATCTAGGCCCACAGGAAGCGATTCACCCAAAAAAGTTCCAATGACGCACCAGGATCCGTATCTAGGCCCACAGGAAGCGATTCACCCGAAAAAGTTCCAATGACGCACCTGGATGCGTATCTAGGCCCACAGGAAGCGATTCACACTAAAAAGTTCCAATGACGCACCAGGATCCGTATCTAGGCCCACAGGAAGCGATTCACCGTAAAAAGTTCCAATGACGCACCAGGATCCGTATCTAGGCCCACAGGAAGCGATTCACCCGAAAAAGTTTCAATGACGCACCAGGATGCGAATCTAGGCCCACAGGAACAGATTCACCCAAAAAAGTTCCAATGACGCACCAGTATGCGTGCCTATGGCGATAGGAACGATTCAAACGTTTTTTGTATGCAAAAGTTCCGATCGGAACTTTTGAGCCGGAACTTTTGAGCAAAAGTTCCGACTGAAACGTTTGCGCTCGGAACTTTTGATTTTCGTTCGTTCCGGAACGGAACAATATCGGAACGATTGCCAAACGTTCTTTTTATAGTTCCGGTTTCTACCCCTGGTTACTACATTTATAAAACCAATAAAAAAAAACGTCCAAAGGAAAGCATGGCTCCCTGATATAAATAATAAAAATGTTATTTATATTAATAAAATTGCTCAATAACCTTGCATTCACATAATATTTGCACGAGTCATGTACGGGTCCAGCTAGAATGTATATATTTTAGCATATCGATACCTTACAGACAAAAGATCGTAATCAACAAAAAGCAAATATTACAGCAGGCAAAAAAAAAGTATTAAAATCGAGTAGTTCAATATTTTATTGATTTTATTCGTCAAGTATCTTTTCATTTATATTTTTGTATTTTATAATATATTTTTGCTTTTAAAGTGAACATAATCTCTACAAATAATCATATTTTTAGGTTTTCTACCATTACCACCAAAAGAGTTAAAAATACTTAATGTAGTCATAAAAAAATATTACAATCATGTAGCCATTCTGACATGAAATATTCCTTACGGTATCTACAAACACAAGATGTGTCTTAAATATTGCATTTATAGTTCAATTGCCTTCGATAAGCCTTATAGAGCGCACAGAATACGATTAAGCATAATTACAAATTTTATCGTAAACAACATTTTTTCAAAAAAATATGTGTTATTTGGCTTTACTTCAAATTTAGATCGCGAAATTTTTAAAAAATGACCTGCTTATAAAGACGTTTCTAAAATTGCATTAAAAATGTAGGTTACGTTGTTGTGTCTGGCAGGTATCGATACAAACCAATCTAGAAATGATTTAATTGATACTATTAAATAATTCGTATATCCAATTAATTATATTAATAGAATGAATTATTTTGTATTACTTAGTCTCAGTTGCTATGGTGATTTCAATGTAGTTTATTCATTCCAAAATTCTTTAAAATCGGCCACATACTCCTGGAGAAATCAGCTGACAAATCAAGTTTTTCTTTAAACCTTCATATCTTCTAAACGGAGCGTCGTAAAGGGTCCAAAGTAGGCGTATTTTTTTGGGATTTCATATTCGATTTTTGAGTTTAATATTATTTTGGAATTGTCATATCTTCTAAACGGAGCGTCTCAGGGTGTTGAAAGATGGCGCATTTTATAGTGATTTCAATGTAGTTTATTCATTCCAAAATTCATTAAAATCGGCCACGTACTCCTGGAAAAATCAGCTGACAAATCAAGTTTTTCTTTAAACCTTCATATCTTCTAAACGGAGTGTCGTAAAGGGTCCAAAGTAGGCGTATTTTTTGGGATTTCAAATTCGATTTTTGAGTTTAATATTATTTTGGAATTGTCATCTTCTAAACGGAGCGTCGCAGAGTGTTATAGTGATTTCAATGTAGTTTATTCATTCCAAAATTCTTTAAAATCGGCCACATACTCCTGGAGAAATCAGCTGACAAATCAAGTTTTTCTTTGAACCTTCATATCTTCTAAACGGAGTGTCGTAGAAGGTCCAAAGTAGGCGTATTTTTTTGGGCTTTCAATTTTTGAGTTTAATATAATTTTGGAATTGTCATATCTTCTAAACGGAGCGTCTCAGAGTATTGAAAGATGGCGCATTTTATAGTGATTCATTAAAATCGGCCACGTACTCCTGGAGAAATCAGCTGACAAATCGTAAAACGATTTAACAACAAACCAATCCAGAAAAAAATTGAATTGATACTATTAAATAATTCGTATATCCAATTAATTATATTATTAGAATGAATTATTTTGTATGACTTAGTCTCAGTTGCTATTTACGTTCAATACTTTGTCTGTGTTCTTTGTAAAAAAAAAAAAAAATAAATAATATCATTCATTTATTCACATTTCGTAAAATCTCACTTCAAAAATACCAATTTGTGATATATTATGTTATGTTAGTAATTTAATATCAATTAAACCAGACGATATTCTTCATTCGCCCTAACTTATTTCGATTAACTTTAAAACACTATTAATGTGGTCAAAAATAAAAAAAAATAATTCCGATATCTGCTACGGAGTTTGAGAAATCACATGTATAAAATTCCCAAACAATTCTCCAAATTTAAATATTTCTATACATGTATACAGAAACTGTAGAAGACATCTTGTAATGCAAAATTACACCTTGATATTTTCTTATCTCGTGAATAAAAAATCAACGAAATCTAGCGTTTAGTTTTGAAGTTATTTAATTTGGTTCAAAAAAGTGTATTTTTGTTCACCGTGACGTATGCGCAACATTTAATTACATCAATCAGTACTTTTAAATCTTGTATTTTCAGTTTGATAAAACAAAACAAATTTCTATTCAGTGCACCACTCAAATATAGGCATGATTTAAGTCAATTGATTCTCAAAATAAACGCATTTCCCGTTGCCATTTAATTAAAAAGTGTCAACATTTAACTATCAGTAATTTTATATCTTTTACTTTCAGTTTAAAAAAACAGAACCAAGATCTATTCAATACACCACTGAAATATAAGCATGATTTAAGTCAATTGATTCTCAAAATCAACGCACTTCCAGCTGCCATTTAATGGCAATAAACATATTAAATATGCTAAAGGTTACCGCTACAAAGTGTTTTGTACGCCAACTGCAACCTGCTTGCAATAACAATTATTTTCTTATTTTTTTTTGGCAGGCTGTAAATATTTAAAATTCCGTACGACTTTAGGGCATTATTTGCATTTGACTTGGATGTCTTTTGGGCTGTTGGGCAGGTTTAAAAGAGCCGCACAAGTACGTGTGAGAGTTGTGTTCGGTGGGTACGTGTCGTATGCATAGACCCAACGGGCCACGAACGATGTGCTTTAAACAAATATTTAATGGCTTTTTTTTACGGGAAATTTTCAATTGATAACCACTTCATTACTATCAAATTTCGAGGCATCTGAACCTACTTCCCAAACGCAAAGATTTCCTAGGATCTTGAGTCTATTTCCTATAGTTTACGATGTGAATGATAATCGAGCTATAATTATTCCAATTGGAAATTTGCTTTCTATTATAATTTTTCAATCACTGAAACTTTTAATATCATCATTGTAAATATGTTGTAAATTGGGTTGCCCATTTTCAAATTACTACGTTCGTTGTAGTAATTCTGAGGTCCAGTTTTTCAGAAAGTATTGGTAGAATTTCGCTTTTATATTTTAAAAATATTGTTACGAAAATAGGTAATCTGCCCCACTGTGCAAGCATTCAACAATAATAAATGAGACGCAAGTCAATTCAGCGCACTAAGCAATGTGTTAGAAAGAGACGGAAGATCATTCAGCGTACTGAGCAATGTGCGAGAAAGAGATGGAAGATCAGCAGGTTAAAAGTCATGAGTGCGAATGAGATGCCAATAGCATGCGTCATTCACGAAACGAGTAGAAAGTTCTCGAAACAAGTCGAAGCTTGTCGAAACGTGTCGAACTGATGCATGCAGTATATAAGGGAGCCGCATCTGAGGTACAGCACTTCAGTAGTGATTGTAAAGTGGTCGAGTGCATCTCGTGTGATAATTATCAAGTAAAATTGTGGACATGCAGCAGTTTTTAGAATTTTTTATTAGTAAAGTTGTTTATTAAAGTGAATTAATAAAGTTAATTGTTATAATTTAAACCAAACATAAGAGCGTTTTTATTTTGTACACAATCCAGAGATACGAACTTGTAGAACAGTTTTCCGTAGACTTAATTTTCGTAACAATATGTTACAATACATTGTGAGTTTCGTCATGAAAGTAATGTGTAATGCGTATATTATTTTCAGTGTACTTCGCTGCATTTCGCATAAGGCATGACCAAGGTTTGTCCATACTTGCGCATGTAATACTCAACTCTGGGCCAAGTACGAAATCAAGCGATGTCACAAGTCTGGTCAAACCTTGGCATTATAATATAAATTATGCCTTTACTGGCGTGTAAAGTGTGGCCCAATGTCAGAAAACAATACAGGCTCAGAACTGGACCAATGCTGAGAACTTCAATAATTTCTGAATTTTAAAAAAGAGGACTATTTTGAGGAACTCCATAATAGGAAGACCATAATAAAAATTAGTTTTAATTGAACTAAATTATGCGCATAATCTTCTGATGCTGTATTTTACGAATTCTCAGATTTTTCATAGAAAATAAAACATATATTTGCTTTACTTTTGTTTTGCGCCATTACCATAAATAAAATAAAGTAGGAACACAAAAAGAAAATTGGTTTGCCGCATGTGAAGTTATCTTGAAATGTACTCCCTTGGAATGTAAATGAAGGTGAATAATGCACATATTTGAAAGAACACTTAAAATTCTGTTGCTAAACTGAATATGGAGCATAAAACATGAAAAAATATTTTCGTAGGAGATTAGTAATTTTTGTATATGGGCCATTCCACACCAAATCGACCAGCGGTTGGAACTCACCTTCTTCGATTTCAATGAAATTTTGTGCATGTCTCGATAACCTTTATCAGTTGCCAAAAGTTCATTAAGATCGAAAAGGTAAAATCTCAAATTTGACTTTTTTTGGTCTATTTGGTGTGGAATGGCGCATATAGTATATAAAGATATGGGCACATAATCATAGACAAATTAAATTCAAATTTAAATTTTAAATTAGTTTTTTGACAATTTACATCAACTGTTTTAGAGTTCAATCTATCAAGTGTTTCAACTTTTAAAATAAACTGAAAGCGCATCTTAAGCTATACATAAAAGACGTTTTTTTCCCGTTGGGCATGTTCGTGTGGCTACAGTTATGAGTGTGTTTTGTTTACTCTAACACAAAAGTAAATTTACTTAAATCGAGTTGTTGCAAATAGAAAAAAAATAACTTTTATGCAAAAATAACAAAAAGTTTTTAAAAAACACCCACACACATGCGTGATTACATTATTTGCATGCAGTTAATATGTGTTTGTATTTGAACTTGGCGCCAACGAAGCGTTATGTTAACTTGGCTCACGCACACACATGAATTTTAAATTTTTATTCAAAATAATACCAGAGATCTTCTTTAATAAAGTGTTTATGCGGCGAACAATTTAATTTAAGGTTCAGCGTCAAATCAACGGCAACAACTCCCAAGGAGCCAGTGTGCCAGTCGACCTCTGTTGCTGGCGCTGCCGACGATGCTGCTGCTCATTAAGCTTCATTTAATACTTTGCTGTAATTATTGCCGAACAAACGCAGCTTATACTTAATCGCTTGAATATCCTGTCAGTCGATTTGGTGGGTTGGGAGGTTGGTTGGTGGCTGGCTGGCTGGCTCCTTGGCTGATGCGACTAAGGAGCGCTGTCTGAAAAGCGCCAAATTAATAATGAAAACTTTTGTGTGTAATCATTGGAAATTTGATTTTGAAACTTGGCTGTTTAACTTTAACTTTAGTTATTTGTGTTTCTTGGAATTTTAATTTATATGTAGAATTGTGCTGCTACTGCTGCTTCGTTGGGGGATGTTATTATTTAAGTGAATATTTTAAATGAAAATATTAAGTGAAATAAAATGACTGGAATATTTCGAATAAAGATAGATAAAGAAAAATATAAAATAAAAAAGAGAAAAAATCATTTAAAATAATTAAAAAAAGATAATGTAAGAACAAAAGTTAGATGAATACAGAAAAAAAAGAATTTAAAGAAGAATAAGTCGAAAATTAAAGAGACGAAGAATATTAAGTATATAAATACGATGAAGATAAATACAAGTTTTAGAGAGATAATAAATATTAGAAAGGATAATGAGGAAAATTAAAGAGCAAAATAATATAAATCGGATTAAAAATTGATGAAATAGTACACTCATGAATAGAATAAGACAAAGTCAGAAGCGTTCATAAGAAGAATAAAATTAATAATAAGAAAACAATTAAAAGTACAAGAATAAAAATAAATTAAAGAAAAAAACACCAAAATAAAGGGTTTTTCAACAGGGACGCTGGAAAAGTAGAGCGACAGGGACAGCAAACGACGTCATATTTCTTGCCGCTCTTTTGACATTTCTCATCAGTAAGATTTGCCATTTTATGATGGAAAGATATACGAATTCGAATTTCGGTGGTAAATTTTAATAATTTCGACTCGCTGTTGGCTCGTATATCTTTCCATCATGAAATGGCAAACCTTACATAAGAGAAATGTCAAAAGAGCGGCAAGAAATATGGCGTCGTTTGCTGTCCCTGTCGCTCTACTTTTGTAGCGTCCCTGTTAAAAAACCCTTGAAAAAAACTTTTGTAGCGCTCTTATTGAAAAACCCTTTATAAACAAAAAAAATATAATGTTAAAAAAAAATAAATACAGACTGCCATTCGATCCCGATATCGCTTCGAGACTATTTCGAGATATTGAGGAATTCATTCGATCTCGAATACGATTTCGTATCTTTATTATATTACAATTCGTTCTAAGATGTACGCAGATATCGTAACGATAAAATTGCAGTTTATTCGAAATGAGAAAAAAAAAGATTTTGAATCGACATCGCATCGAATATCGCTATTAATTCGAAAAACTTTGCGTTATCGATGTGATAAATATTTAAATATCGTTTTTTTTCCTTGCATTTTAATTTGCGAAAAATAAAAAAAATAGTGGTGATAAAGAAACGAGATCGAACTTTTATATCGCAATTAGTTCGCGAAAAATCGAAGAGATCATCGAAGAGCTTCGAGACATGGTAAACTAGGTATCAATAAAAATTAAACCAATAAGGGAAATTTTGATGCACGGAATTTGTGATAGATAATTGATGTGTGAAATAAGTACACCGAAAAAATTACTGTATGCTTTTTGTTAGTTTTAAAGAACAATTGTGTTTATTTTACATAATTTTACTACATCATGTCTTTAAAATTTCTTTTCTACTTATTGCACATACTGTATTATTCTATAATTTCTTGATTTTATTTAAATTACTTGAAATTCGTGTGAGTATACGACGGACGTATTACGAAAGGCCATTCTTTGTACAAGTATAAACAAATTCGTTGGCTACAGTGGAAACTGTTTTTTTTTATTTGTTTTTGCACACGAGGGATGACTGCGAATGTGATATAAAAATGAACTCATGCAGACCCAAGCATCTGACCGAAATGAGTTAATCAGAGAAGACTACATACTGATGCCAACTAATTGAGTCTTCACTAAATCATTTCAAATGTCTACTCTGCAGCATTGAATACAAATAAAATACGCTCCGACAAACTATTAAAGGGTTTTTCAAATGGGACGCTACAAAAGTAGAGTGACAGGGACAGCAAACGACGCCATATTTCTTGCCGCTCTTTTGACATTTCTCTTCAGTAAGGTTTGCCATTTCATGATGGAAAGATATACGAGCCAACAATGAGTCGAAATTATTAAAATTTACTACCGAAATTCGGAGACAGTGGCCTCAACGTTAACAGCGCTACGTCCAATTTATGGTCATCATAATCGTCCTAGCAGATCAACAATTGAGCGTCTAGTGGAAAAATTTGAATCCACAGGCACAGTACAAAAGGTTCCCGTGCCAGTGAGACAAAGAAGTGCCGGTAGTGTCGAGAATATTGCTACCGCTGAGGCTACAGTTGAAGAAAGCCCAAATGTGTCTCTCACACGTCGTTCTCAAGCGTTGGGCATCTTGGGCATCTCTGTGACGTCATTGTGGCGAATTTTGCGAAAAGATCTTGGCCTACATCCTTACAAAATCAAATTGACGCAAGAACTGAAGCCGCTTGACCACCAGAAGCGTCGTATGTTCATGAATTGGGCTGAGCAACAACTTGAAAATGATTCGGATTTTCATCGAAAAATCATCTTCAGCGATGAGGCTCATTTCTGGCTGAATGGCTTCGTCAATAAACAAAATATGCGTTATTGGTCAGACTGCAATCCACACGTACTCCATGAGTCATCATTGCATCCCGAAAAAATTACGGTTTGGTGCGGTTTATGGGCCGGCGGCGTCATTGGGCCGTACTTCTTCCGTAATGATCAAGACCGGCATGTTACTGTTAATGGGAATCGCTACCGTTCAATGAGAACCGAATATTTTTGCCCCCCATTGGATGATATGGACTTGGAGGACATGTGGTTCCAACAGAACGGCGCCACAAGCCACACAGCAAATGCCACAATCAATTTATTGGAAACCAAGTTTGGAGAACGTGTTATCTCACGAAATGGTCCAGTCGATTGGCCTCCTCGGTCGTGCGATTTGACGCCGTTAGTCTATTTCCTGTGGGGCTACGTCAAGTCTATGGTCTATGCCCAGAAGCCAGCGTCGATTGATGAACTTCGTACGAATATCGAACGTGAAATTGCAGCAGTATCGGCCGATTTATGCTTGAAAACCGTCGAAAATTGGGTTCAGCGTCTGGGTTCAGCGTGCCCGTGGTGGCCCTGCAAAAGAAATCGAGTTCCATACATAATGGCATCGAACGTACTTTTACAGGAATAAAGAATTTCATTGATATCCAAAACCGCTTTTGTTTTATTTAGCGCTCTTATTGAAAAACCCTTTATTATTAACTTTGCAGCTGCAAAAGAGTAGTGAGTAAAATACATCGTTAACGATACTGCAAAACCACTCAACTAAATATAAAAATAACGCCTAATTTTGTCTTATAACCCGGTTTTAATTTATATGTTGATCAGGTAAATTAGATAAGTGCTATTATAAATTTTGGATTAAGTAATAATTTATTAATTTGCCATTTGTTATTTGCAGGAAAAAATGTTTGGCAAAATATTTTTAAATAATGATGCCAATCGATAGGTGCTTTAAAAACAAACAATTAATGCCTTTACACCACTATTTTATCTTGCACCAATAAAAAATTTTAGCAAAAAAAAACGAAGAAATTGGAAAAATTGAAAATCTTGTCATGCCAAAAGGGCGAATCTTTTCGTTTTTTTCCTATAAATCTTTAATAGTACAAGATAAAATAGTCATGTAAAGGCAATTATTGTTTTTTTTTAAAGCACCTATCGATCTGCGTCATTAATAATAAATATGTTGCCAAACAAAAAAAAAATCCTGCAAATAACAAATGGCAAATTAATGTTTAGCAAAATATTTTTAATTAATGATGCAGATCGATAGGTGCTATGAAAACAAACAATAAATGCCTTTACACCAATATTTTATCTTATAGCTATAACAAGTTATTGCGAAAAAACGAAAAGATTCGCCCTTTTGGCATGATAAGATTTTCAATTTTTCAAATTCGCCCTTTTGGTTGTGTCTTTTGTGGCTAGAAATATCCAAGAAATGACATGCGATTTTGGCACAGCATACTTGAGGATAAACTACATTTAAAAATGTAAAAAAACGCAAATGTCAAAAATTGCACATTCACCCCTTTGGCATGATATTGACGATATGTAGTAATTTCAGCACTAAATAAATAAATTAAACAAATTCAGTAATTTTGGATTTAGTTTAGTTTAGTAAAATAAAAATAGAAATCAATTATGGAATGAAACCCATGATAGTTTTGTTACATATATCAAAGTGTCCACACATTTCTTTAACTTAGACAAAAAAAAGTTTAATAATAGTGCCACTTAGTTTTGTAAATTTGTAAAACTAAAACTTTGTTTTATTTATGAAAATATTTCAAATGCAGCCATTAATGAATTTTTAACAAGAAAAGCTTTTCGAAACGAAAAACATTTCCCACAATTACAGTGTCATTTTTAGTTTTGCGATTTTTGTTTGTACGAAATATATGAGGACAAAGAAGAATAAAATCAATTTGCGCTCACAAAAGAAAATGATTCTGCAATTTATGCTGGAGCCAAAGACGTACGTACGAATGAAGGAAATAAAAAAAAGAAATAAAAGAAAAAATATGTTATTATTTAAGTAGTTTTATAAGAGCCATTTTACATTAAGAGTCGTCTCAACAAATATTTATGTTTGTTTTAAGCTGTCCAAAAATATATAAAGCATCGAGCACCGAGAACATTAAAGACGCATTTTATGTGGGACTTAAAAGCCAAAACTCGTGCCATAAAATTCGAGTTCGAGCACTTAAAGTGAGATTAAATTCAGATGAAGCCGAGTAGTGCATTGGTAGGTATGTTTGCAATAGTGCAGAGTGCCGTCAGATGTTTATCGAAGTTTATTGCAACTCGCATGAGTTGCTCCTTTGAGACGTATGGCGCATCGCTCATGGATTCTGAAAAGGATGACGTAGATGGTGCAATCGATGACAGTGCAAGTAGTCGATGTGGGCTTCGATCGATGACTGGATAACACTGCTTTTTTTGGATTTTTGTTTGTTTTCATTTTTAGTTTTTTTCACCATCACCAAAATCAGCAAAGGATTTTTTTTATTTGATGAAAAACGCACTAGTGCATGCTCACACACCTACTCGGGAAATGTCTTTAGTGGTACACTGAGAAAGTTAATGTAGGAAATATTACTACAGTAATGTATTTGTTTTGTATAATATAGTACTACTACATTTTACTACATATGTATTTGTTTGATTTGATTTTACTACGCAATGTATTAGAAAATTGTTTTCAAAATGTAATAAAAAATAAATGCATATATAGTTATTATTGACAATTAATTTGAGGTTAAATAAATACAGATCATAATAAATATAAATGCAATACATTTAAATAAATACAGTATGTAGTTATATAATTTAATATGATTAAATTTTGTTTAGAAATATAGTAAATATAGAAATACAAAAACACCAATGTAGTAAAAACAAATACATTTGCTTTTAGACGTAAATCAAATGTAGATACCTTTTTCTAGCTTTTTAATACAATATTTTTGTTCGTGTAGTATTAGTGATTTTTGTGTCAGTGTAACTGTCGAGATGATTGACACTCTTACATGCACAGACGCTGTCATTGTGACTGACAGCTAAAATGACGCCGGTAAAAACGTACCAATGATTTAGCAGTTCAAACAGAAAACAACCGGAAACCAGACTCAAATGCAATTTAACACAATGTGGATGGAAAAACTGTAGGAGAGAAACAAATATAGAGCAAAGAAAAATGAAATGAAAATAATAAAAATAGTCTAGCGAAAAAAAGTGTTAAAGTCGCCAGTAATGAAAGGACTTGTATAAAGTTCAAATTAAAAGGAAAACCTTAACGTAGTACGTGGTAAAATACGTGCAAAATAGCACATAGCACAAATGTACATACAGAGAACGCCTTTCGTTTCCGAAGAAAAGTTATACGCATCAGAAGTTAATTTAGTTAAAGTAAAGTGTTAAAACTGAATATTGTTTAACATACACTCCGAAGAAAATGTACCATTAATTAAATATGGTACGACTATTAAGTTTATGGTTCATGCATTATAATCGTATTTCATATTGATTTTAAATTCATCTAATGATTTCGTTAGAATTTGCCAAATTCAATAACAGTAATTGAATAATTTTAAACTATTTAATATAACGGTACAAATACTATTGTTTTAATGTTTTTTTTTATCCTATAATAAACGTCTCACTATGTGACATGTAAAAACTTAAGCACGAATAGAAACATGTTCGTTTGTGTGTCATTCCGCGAGTTTGTTTTGCTATTGTAATTAAAAGAGCACATTATAAACTCTATGGTATAAAAACATATTGTATTTACAATTTGAACGTTATTGAGTTAATAACATGCATCCTAATGATCAATTTTAATAGTATAAATAATTGTTTTTCTATTGAAAATCTATTTATTTACCAAGTATTTTATGTGGGTGTTGAATTAGAAACGTTTCTACACCCTACACTAAGAGTGAAAGGGTACACGCAAAGAAAAATAGTTCAAAGATTGTTTGCGGAATTTATTTTGCAACGTGTTCCAACTTTGCTCGCCAATCATTACATGTTTACTGTAAAAAAGAAAGTATTTATTCTGAACAAATGTTCGTTAGCCCTAAATGTGTTTCAAAAAAACCAGTTGGGAAGGTTAGATCACATGGGAAATTTTAAAGTAGGTTTTAGTATTATAGTTAGGATTATCAAAATTATAGTCGGTTTAAGCCGACTATAAATACCCTACACATATGTGTGGTTACCATTAAAAGTGGTATATAGGTCACCAGGGTATACGAATCCTGAAAATAACTACAAACTTTTAATCGCTGAAGAATTTCCATTCATTTGATACCCATATTTACCAATGGGTAGGTGTACCGAACTTCACTTTTTTTTTTTGGAACCACTAGTCGTTTCGCCGGAAATCATTATTTTCATGTATTTGAGCATGAGTCAATATATATTTGAACAAAAAAGTTTTCCTAAACACGTATACAGTAAAATTGATCTGTAGATATAAATTTTATACGAGGTATTTGAACATAAGTGGTCGGTTCTCAGGTCACAAAAGACCGATCATGCCAATTTTCTTGTTCAGACAGCTTAGATATATAAGCAATCTAAATCTAAAGTTTCATTGCTCATTGATTTCAACAGACAGTGATTCCTTATGGCTGTTACAAACGGCGTACCAAACTGAATATACCCTTTCACTTTAGTGTAGGGTATAAAAATTGTAACCAGTCCTGATTTTTATAACATTTATATTAAACGTACATTTTTTTTTGTGAGAAATGAAAAAAAATAAAATTCACTTAAAATGTTGCATAGTTCTGGAATCAATTTTCAAGCACTTTCAAACTGTAAGATTCTGTGAGCAAAATTCTCAAACTGTTATATTCAAACTGTAGCACTAAAACGAATGCACGTAATATAATTCTCAGCTTCTGTTTTAGACACATTTTTCTATAAAAGCCTAATAATAACTGTTAGTAATTTTGATAGCTCATGGCTATGTGTAGAAACATGTTTTTGATTGGGCAGGAACATGAACAGAGAACAGACTTCGATATAAATGAAAAATAAAAAAACAAATAATGATTAAATTACAAATAATAATAAGTAAAAATTAATTAAAATAAATTATATATAAATAAAAACAAAATATAAAATATTTTTTTTTACTTTTTTTACTTTAAAAGCAAACGAGAAATTCGTTTGGTACAAACAATGTTATTAAAAGATATACACAAACGTAGCTCTTTTGTATAATTTTTGTTTGTGAAGAACTTTTTTTTTCTTTGCGTGCAATTCTTACTAATACAAACTATCAAAAATACCCTGCTTCAAAATTTCCCATACCGGCATTTTCTGGGGTTCCGAACGGGACATTCGTACGCTAAAACTATAATACCTCGAAGGAAAATTAATGAATTTACTTGATTATTTTGTACATATAGTATAGTAAAAATTATAGAATTCTAGATCAAAAGATATAAATAAAAAGGTGGGCGTTCCGGACGGGACAAAAACGGAAGTTCATCTGGATATTCCAAAAAGTCAGCGAATTTTGCGTACAACTGATTTTTTTTTGAAATATTTATAAAAATACTTGAAATCATGTGCTTTCTTTGTAGGAATATTTACAATTTGTTGCTAAAGTTTACAGATATTTCGTAATAAATAGCTGAATAATTCCGGATAAATAAATCAAAGCCTCTGGGCCTGATGGCATCTCTGCCCATGTGTTGAAGAAGTGAGCGTCTTTCCATCTTGTTGGAAGGTTTCCAATGTCCAGCCATTCCCCATATGCAATATGCTCTGCACTCTCCAAGGTAATGGAGAGCGTAATTAACTTCCACCTTGTGAACTATCTTGAGCACAACGAATTGCTCACTGACCGCCAATATGGTTTCCGTAGGCCCAGATCCAAAGGTGACTTGATGGCGGTCCTCTCCGAAAAGTGGAATAATTGTATTCACCTTTTCGGGGAAAGTAAGGCTGTTGCTCGCCGGCCTCAGCAGTCCAGAGGTAGCGCGCTGGACTGGCATTCTGAAGGTCTCGGGTTCGAATCCCTGCTTGGGCATGGGCGCTCGTGGTGATATTAACCACAAAATTCACAGTACAATGGATATAGTCTGTCTGAGTGCTGTGGATCTTAGTAGATATTCCAAAAAAAAAAAAAAAAAAAAAAAAAAAAGGCTGTTGCTCTCGATATTTCCAAGGCTTTTGATCGAGTGTGGCATAAAGCCCTCGTCTCAAAGCTAATTGCATATGGTGTCGGTGAATCTTTTACTCGATGGATATCGGGTCGTTTTATACGAGTTGCGATGGATGGTGTTTTTTCAGAACAACATTCCATCAATTCTGGAGTTCCGCAGGGTTCCGTCCTATCCCCGTCCCTATTTCTGGTATTTATCAATGACCTTCTGTCATTGACCTAGAACCCAAATCATTCCTTTGCAGGTGACAGTAACATTTGTCATTCATACTCGTTTAATAATCGCCCAAACTCTTTGGAGATTGAGAGTAAAAGACGCACTCCTGCTGACTTACGCACTGTCTACACTACATATATACGGCCTAAAAAGGAATTCAGTTCGCACATTTGGGTAGGAGCTTCAAAATCCTCCTTGGAGTTATTGGACCGAATTCAACAACGTGCGATATATTTATAAGGGGATGAAAATATCTCATCATCTTTTGGTTCTCTTGAGCACCGAAGGACCGTTGGGTGTGTAAGCCTGTTTTATAGGTGTTACAACGGTAAGTGTTCAAGTGAAATCCTTCCATGGCCTGTTTCCACCAGGTCGTGTGTTTTCTCGTTCTACTCGGGCATCAAACCAAGCCCACCCCTTCGTAGTCCACTCGACTCTCAACAGAACCACGCATTATAGAAAGAATTCGTTCTTCAGTCGCACGACACGTTTGTGGAAATATCTCCCTGCGTCCGTTTTTTCCGACATTTTTGATATTGGCAAGTTCAAAACAAACATTCACCGACACTACTCCATCTTTTCCCCCTCCATTTAACCTATCATCCCTTCTTACGATCAACACTGTGTATTGCATGAATAGGGTCATCCCCTGAGCGTTGGTTAATTTGTAAAAAAAAACATTTCAAAAAAAAAAAAAAACTATTCAAATATTCAGAGGTTTTTAAGTTTTTTTCATTTTTTTTTTACTTTTTTTGAAAACATTTTTTTTTATATTTTTATACTGTAGTTTTACACTTTTGGTACTCAAAGTTCCGAACGGGATTTCAATTTAACAGATTTCAATTAACTGTCAAAAATGTCTAGATTTGCTATCATTTTCCTAGTAATTCTTAAAAATGTTTGGTAGCTAATTGAAATCTTTCCCGTCTGGAACCTCAAAATACCAGAAAAAATGCATTTTTTATTGCTAGTAACGTAACTTTGTGAGTATTTTTTTATACGTTACAGTTAACGGAATAGAAGTTTCTTTTCAGATATTTAGATTCAGATATTTAAGATTCCAAATCCATCGTTGTTTAAAGGATTAGAGTATTTTGAATTTTTCGATAGTGGTTGACGTTTTTCTGGAAATTGCATAAATTTTAAACTGCTCTTTAAAATTACGGGTCATCAATTTAAAGACATAAAGTAAAAGACATAAATTTAAAATTATACATTTAAACTGATAAAGTTTATTTTATTTACTCTTCTTTTTATTTGTATAAAACAGCTTAGTACCAGAATGATTAGTGCTCTACAATCAATCTTTATTCATTTTTCAGCAGATGACAAAACGATAAACTAAACTGAAAACTTTGTTCGTTTTTAAAATATTAATATAAATAATATCTTCAACATGATTTCATTTATAAAACTTTTTATAAATTGTTATTTTAAAAAACTTTTAGAATGCAGCAGCAGCTCTTAGATGACGTTTGTAAATTAATATTGATCATTTCAAAATTCACTCAAATGAATTGCTGTGTGCGGTTTTAATGTTTGCGATTCTAGTTGCCGAAAACTAGATATAAATCATATAGAGGGTTTTTCAATAAGAGCGCTACAAAAGTTTTTCAAGGGTTTTTCAACAGGGACGCTTCAAAAGTAGAGCGACAGGGACAGCAAACAACGCCATATTTCTTGCCGTTTTTTTGACATTTCTCTTCAGTAAGGTTTGCCATTACTGAAGAGAAATGTCAAAAGAGCGGCAAGAAATATGGCGTCGTTTGATGTCCCTGTCGCTCTACTTTTGTAGCGTCCCTGTTGAAAAACCCTTTAGTAAATACTAATTGCAGCAACATACATTCATAATAGCTGGTTCGTTAAATAGCAACTCTGTCAAATAGACTAATAAATTTAAATTTGCAAAATTTTTGATTATTGCAAATTTCTAAATTATTTTATATTTTTTTCCATATAATAAAAATAAATACATAATTAGTAAAACTAACTAAAAATTTTTTTTAGGTATATGCATCAACACTATATCGAACAATTAACTATTATATACTAAAATCTATAATTGAAAGTTCTGAAATGTAAGTGGTAAGTTTTTCTTTTATAAACAAACAATATATTAAAAAAATAAACTCTAAACTTAGAAAAACAAAATTAAAATAGGCCGTCATTGCCCCGCACATCAATTTGCAAAATCTCATCAAATCTGCTATCATTTGTACATTTCGATTTTCTATTTCTATTTACATTAATAAACTGCAGCAACCCCATATAAAATGCCGGACACAAATCTATGTCTGTTTTTTGGATTTTGCGTAAATTGATTGAAACTTATTTATAAAACAATTGCTTGCAAAGACAATATAGCTCGACGGACGACGGCAAATGCAAAATAAATTGAATTTCACGCAGGAGTGGAAAAAAAAACCAAAAAACCCCAAAAACATCAAACTGAAATAAATTTGCTGTCGTCTAGAACAAATTTTGTGCGAATTTATGCCTCCTAATGGGCCACCCATCGTGTGCGTAGTCATCACGTCAATTGACCTGAAAATAATGCGCACAGTGGTTGCGCTGGCTGACTGGCTGGCTGGCTGGCTGCTGAGTGACTTCAACTCACTGTGGGGCATTATTTTCAAATTAGCACCTTCTCAATTTCGAAAACCAAACAATCAGCAGCAGCATTCTTTTTTTTTTTGTGTTCTTCTTGTTATTTGAAATGATTTGAAAATTGTGTGGTTGGTGGGAGGGGATTGTTTATTTTTCCCACGCCTTAATTTTTTTTAGCAAATAAAGTAAAGAATCGATTTGTCATGTCTGGCGTGGTTTTCTGTACGTTTTATTTTTTGTGCGTTTAGTTGAATATGCCATTTGAAGGTTCCGGTAACCTTGAAACCCTTGGACGCTATAAGGCATAGTCAAGTATGGTCAATTTGTGAGGACTTTTGTAACATTCGTTTTTTTTATATTTCATATATACCGCTTTTTGGTATAGGCACTTTATTGACATATTTTCGTATGATTTAAAAAACAAAAAATCAAAGTTTTTTCATACAATGTCAGCAAATTCCAGAAATATGTCTTTTCAAAACCACAAACTTTTAAAACTAGCTAACGATTCCTATGATCTTTCATTTATCTGAGTGTTTGCATGGGATATAAAATAATCCATTGTATTCAAAGTTGAGTATATTGTTAAAATTCAGTAAAATTTAATAAGCCCCCGAGACAAAACTCTGTGTATTTTTTTGGAATATTTTGGGAATATTTCCTGTTATAAATGAAAGATTTTGGAAAATGTATAGCAGATTGGGAAATTTTGTAAAATTTAAAGATAAACGGGATGCAAAAAAAGTAATTTTTAACAAAAACTTCTCCTTTGCCTTCTAAAAAAATCATTCGAAACACCTTTACTAAACATACTTCACCGGCCAAAATGTGGTAAAGGGTTTTTCAGCAGGGACGCTACAAAAGTAGAGCGACAGGGACAGCAAACGATGCCATATTTCTTGCCACTCTTTTGACATTTCTCTTCAGTAAGGTTTGCCATTTCATGATGGAAAGATATACGAATTCAAATTTCGGTAGTAAATTTTAAAAATTTCGACTAGTTGTTGGCTCGTATGGAAAAAAGGAAAGATAAAGAAAAACATACTCACCACACTAAGACTCACCACACTCAAACTCACTACAGCTCACCACACTAAAATTCACAACACTAAAACTCACCACAAAAAATTCACCACAATAAAATTCATCACACTAAAACTCTCCACACTGCAATTCACTAAACTAAAACTCACCACAATAAAATTCATCACATAAAAATTCACCACACTAAAACTCACCACAATAAAATTCCCCACTCTGAAATTCACTACACTAAAACTCACCACAATAAAATTCACCACATAAAAAATCACCACACTAAAATTCACCACACTAAAACTTACCACACTGAAATGCGCTACACTAAAACTGACCACAAAAAAATTCACTACATAAAAATTTACCACAATATAACCCACCTCAATAAAATTCACCACACTAAAACTCACCACACTAAAAATTCACCACACTAAAACTCATAACACTAAAACTCACTACACTAAAACTGAATACACTAAAATTCACCACAATAAAATTTCCTACACTGAAATTCACTACACTAAAACTGACCACATAAAAATTCACCACACTAAAACTCACCACACTGAAATTCACTACACTAAAACTTATCACAATAAAATTCACTACATACAAATTCACCACAATAAAACTCACCGCAATAAAATTCACTACACTAAAACTCAACACACTAAAAATGAACCCAACATAAACTCACAACACTAAAACTCACCACACCAAAATTCACCACACCTAAACTCACCAAACTAAAACTACACTTAGAAAAACTCTACGGGGAAGAATTCTATGGGAAATAATTCTACCGGGATGAATTCAATGGGAAAAATTCTACCGGTAAGAATTCTACGGAAAAGCGTTCTATGGAGAAGAATTTTACAGCAAAGATTTCTACTGGGAAGAATTCTTCGGGGATGCGCAGTCTGAGAAAGAATTGTCTTTGAGAAAAGTTGTTTTGGCGGAGAATTATTATTTGGTTACTACATTTATAAAACCCATAAAAACTTCCACAGCGAAGAACGGGCCCCTGATATAAATAATAAAAATGTTTTTTATATTAATAAAATCGTTCCATATCTTTGAATTCACAAAATTCTTGGCACGAGTCGTGCACGGGTCCAGCTAGTAAGTAGGTTTGATCTATTTAAAAATATATTTTATAGAGCTGAATCATTCCCAGTTTACAATTCGTTTAAAAATCGTTTGTATAACGTGGAGTAAGTTCGTTTTGAGATTTTTTTTTTGTAAATCATACGAAAATCGATTTGAATTTATTTAAAAACTTTTTTTTTTGTGTTCAGACAGCATATTAAAAAAACGCAGGTATCAAAATATTTAAAATCAAATAGAAATCTGGATATCAGTTAGAAATCTAGAACTTTTTATACCATATTAAACATGATCATGACCTACTAGGAAACACATCTCTATGTAACCTTTTTGAAATACTTTTAAAGTACAGTTTATTCCAATTATTAAAATACGATTATTGTAACAGGAAACTATTACCATAATTTCTATAATTTGACTGCACAATGTTTAAAATCGAACAAAGTTCTTCTTATTGTCGCCCAAGTATTAAAGTCTTTAAACTATTTTTATTGGCTTATTTAACCTTTTTGTGTTTGACCAAATACCAAAATCCTCTTTATGTTGGTAAACATAAAATTTTACTGCTTCTTGTAGCTTATTCAAATGCTAAGGTCAGCCAGTATTTGGTTATTTATTTCGTTTATCAGATTTTTATGCGTATCATGCAGTGTTTTTGTGCGCTACTTTTTCTTATTTTTTTTGTTATATTTTCGTTTATATTTTCACATTTACTACTAGAAAAAGAGTCACTTTCGAATTTGGCACCATTGCAGTCAAGAAACAAATTAAAGTTTCTCGTAGAGTCAGCATGGTTCGATTATAGTAATGAGCCATGTGAAATTGTTTGCTCTACTAAAAAAACATTAATTTGGGAATATTAAAAAACTTTGAAAATAGCAATTCAGCAGATAATGTTTTGAAAAACTTGGCTGCCAAATTGAAAATGATTTGGCGAAAATATTTACTTAAACTGTGGTAAATTGGAAATTTTGACGCTTTAAAGTAAACTTATTTTTTTCTTTTAAATATTTTATTTATTTATTGACTTTTTTTTTCTTTAATTCTTTGTCGTTTTTTTATTTATACAATTTCTCTATGGCTTCTTGCTGATTTCCCGCGAGAAGAACGCCATAAGAAATTGAAAAATCACAGGAAAAGCGCCGCTTTTTACGCTGATGCTGACATTGTCTGTCTTATTATTATTGATGACAACAGATTTTGACATCATTTTTATTTTCAAGCACATTTTTATGATGCCTATAAATCACAGTAAAGTGCCACTTTTTTAATATTTCTTTTTTTTTTCTTTTAGTTTTATATTTATTGAAGTCGTCAAATCTTGTTAAACGAAATTTTAATAAATTAAGTTGTCTTTAAAATAATAAAATATATATTTTCTTCAATATTAAACCTAGTTGTTTGCCTAGTATTTACATTAACGCCCAACTGTCGCATTTCGAAATTAATTAGAATGCTGCCTAAACATTGACATGGGTCAGACATCAATGGGGGTCCTTTTCAAAAGTCAACTTTGTATTTAGTTTGACTAAAGTGAATTTTTAAATGAAAATAGACGAACTTTTAAATGAAAAAACTACATTTTAAATGCAAAGAGTTAAAGAGTTTCAACGAAATAGGTAGAATTTCAAATAAAAAAGCACTTTTTAAACGATAAGCTAAACAATTTCACAAAATTGCAACAATTTCTCGCATGACATTCAGCTCTACGGTTGCGTGTTATTGCCACAGGAGGGCGCTGTCACTCAACAAATGTGTGGAATTTATGGTATGTAGTACGAACAGGTGTTACAATTAAATATTTGAAAAATAATAAATAGTTTGCACAGATATTTTAGATATTTTGTTGAAAAAAAAAAAAAACTCTAACGTTTGTTTGTTATTTTTGCACTTAATTGAAACAGGCTGTATTAACAGTGCTGCCACAAAAAAAAAATATAAAATTTTTATTTGCTTTTATATGTGCTGCATTGATAGACAGTTGTTGAAAGAATTTTTATTAAATTTTATTTAATACGTTTTTGTGAGATTATAAAAAAATATTGAATTTTTTATTATATGGGTTTTTTTTTTTTTATTTCTAACTACATTTATTACACTTTCGCCTTTTGATATTTGTGCTGCGCAGCACAAAAGCAATTTCGTTATAATCTGCATATTCATGAATAAAATGAGGAAAATACAAAAAATAAAATTCTAAAAAATAACTACCTTTACTTTCACTAATTCCATTCTAGTGACTTTTATGTCTGTGTGACATCTACACATGCAGATATCTCTAATACCAACACATACACATTTGCATGTGTATGCATAACTTTACCGTTACAAATGCTGCCAACTTTCAACAATTGGGAAAACCGTTTTTTTTTTAATACAGACGTAATTTTTCTTTGTGTGGTAAAGTAAAGCATTGCGTTGCGTTGAATGCAGAGATGTTGAATAGGTGGAGAAGTAGAAAAACAAAATAAAATAAAAAAGTAAAAAAAAAACAAAAAGTAGAGTACAATTTGGCAAGAGAAAAATGGGATGGAAGTTGTGGTAGTTCTATGTTGTAATACGAAACCACCTGCACTTGACTGTCTTGATGACATTTTCATTTAAATGGGCTTCTTTTGTAATAGTTCAGTGTTTTTTTTTTTTTTTTGCAAACATTTAAAGACACAAGAAATGCATATATATTCTACTTTGTAAATCGGTATAGTGAGCTGCCATGTAGAAAAATCACGTTACTGTGCAAAAAAAAACTTCTTCGCACAATATTTTCCCAGAGAGAATTATTTCACAGATAATTTATTCCTGAATAAATATCTTCCTCGAGACCTTTTCGTTTAAACTGTATATTTAACATTTTCATTTTGGTGATTTTTGTGGAGAGTTTTAGTGTAGTGAGTTTTAAAGTGGTGAGTTTTAAATTGGTGAGTTTTGCTGTGGTGAGTTTTGATGTGGTGAGTTTTGCTGTGGTGAGTTTTAGTGTGGTGAGTTTTGCTGTGGTGAATTTTAGTGTGGTGAGTTTTAGTGTGGTGAGTTTCGAAGTGGTGAGTTTTGCTGTGGGGAGTTTTAGTGTGGTAAGTGTAGATGTGGTGAGTTCCTCGAGATCTTTTCATTTAAACTGCTTATTTAACATTTTTTTTTGTACCACAGTGATGTTTTTATGGTGAATTTTAGTGCGGTGTGTTTTAGTGTGGTGAGTTTTGAAGTGGTGAGTTTTGCTGTGGGGAGTTTTAGTGTGGTGAGTTTTAGTGTGGTGAGTTTGAGTGTGGTGAATTTTAGTGTGGTGAGTTTTAGTGTGGTGAGTTTTAGTGTGGTGAGTTTTAGTGTGGTAAATTTTGAAGTGGTGAGTTTCGCTTCGGTGAGTACAGATGTGGTCAGTTCAGTTATAATACTAGTTTGGCGCTACTGTCCTGAAGAACATAGGTCGAGCTCTCCACCATTTCACCTGTGCTTGTTATATTTATACTCAAATGGCGGGATCTACAGTTTAATGCCGAATCCGAACGGCGCGATGAGAGCTTTTCGTAGGCAATTTTTTTACACTCGTCGGTTTCCCGTTGGTTGCCGAGAGGTAGTGTTCGATAGAAAAATGTTTTCTATGTAAAAGATATTGACAGTCGATGTGATCATACCCGGGAAAGTTACATTTGTACTTCAAATCAAATCTCAATAATTATTATATCATTTTTGCGTTTTTAAAAACGCTCAATAGTCCAATACCGACCTTATTTTGCGTGATTGTTAAAAATGGGGAAATATAGCGCCGAACAAAATTTTATTAAATTTACTTTTTTAATTGCAGAGATAATCTCTTTTTAAAAATGGGGCTGTATTGCAGTGGTTTCACGTCCAGTCAATCAATCCCACCGTAATAAAACATATTGTTACGAAAATTCAGTATACGGAAAACTGTTCTACGAATTCGTATCGCTTGATTGTGTAAAAAATAAAAACGCCCTTATAATTGGTTTTAACTAGTATTATTTCAACTAGTATTAATTAACTTTATTAATTTAAATAACAACTTAAAGAATAATCACTTATATCAACTGCTGAATTACTACAATCTTTACAATGTTCACTCACGAGACGCACTAGATCACTATTAAATCACAACTGAAGTGCTGTACCTCAGATGCGGCTCCCTTATATACTGCATGTATCAATTCGACACGTTTCGACAAGCTTCGAATTGTTTCGAGTACCTTCTACTCGTTTCGTGAATGACGCATGCTATTGGCATCTCATTCGCACTCATGTGTTTTAATGCGCTGATCTTCCATCTCTTTCTCGCACACTGCCTCAGTGCGCTGAATGATCTTCCGTCTCTTTCTAACACATTGCTTAGTGCGCTGAATTGTCTTGCGTCTCATTTATTATTGTTGAATGCTTGCACAGTGCGGCAAACTACATCTTTTCGTAACAATATACTCTACCAAACATTGTGTCAACATTTTATTCGATTCGGTTCAAATGTTATTAACCCTTTTGCGATATTTAAGCTGTGATATCTAGAAGTTTCCACAAATGTCTACACTTCACTGGAATCCGTATTGCTCGTAAGCTATATAAATCTCTATTACACTTCACAATCTTCTACACTTAACGCAAATCCGTGATGTTTTCACGCTATTTTCATAACTTTCAAACTGATGTGTTTTATGGTACTGGTCTTTCTCAGTGCGCTGAATGAGCTTCTGTCTCTTTCTAATTTAGATAATTTTTCTTCTGTATGCTGTGTCTCTTTTACTCTTATTTAAGTAGGAACACTGCTGCCTAGTGGCACAATAATCCAAATATGATCAAATAACAATAGTTTTTTTGAATATTTTCTCTAGGGATAACTCACTTATTCCACCACTTTCATAAATTTCCATTAGTCTTCTTCTTCTTCTTCTTAAAAAAAAAGATGCCAAAAAAGAAACCAAGCAGTTTCTTGTTTCTCGTTCTCATCGCATCACTGAATTTTAATTTCCATTTTCATTTCATTTTCTTTTCACATTCATTTTGTTTTACTTTGTGCACCTTTTCAATGCGACATCGTCGTTTTTAATCTGATATGGTTTGTTAATTCGGTGCAACCGCAGAACCAACCAGGACGGTCACCACTAGATTGGTACTAGTCCCAGCTCTGGTGGTACCAACGGCACATCGGCATCAACATCAAGCGAAGCTTGAACACTCGAGCACAAGGTGACATCAGGTTGATTAAGGTTGAAATTGTCAGTGTAACGCTTCATTTAAATTTTGTAATTATTTTGTTCGCCATGGTTTTAGTTTTGCGCATTTTGCTAGAATTTACGCTCAACTCGCTCGCACATGCAAATTATTGGATTTTTGTTGTGTTTGAGTTCAAATTGCGCGAATTTTATATGGCGTAGTTTTAGCAATGGAAGCAAAAATGGTTTTTGGGATCATTAAGAATGTTATTAATTGTTGTCTAAATTTTGAATGGCTTTATTAGTTGGATGTGCATTAAACTTAAAAGACGTTCAAAATGTTGTCAAAGTTTAAAAAATGGGTGGTTCATATTGAAATATTTCTTGATGCTAGAAACTCCGTTAAGGTCTCGTTTGAAAACTAATCTAACAATCTTTTCGAAAATTTTAGTAGTGGCCAATGGTATTTATTCTTGAATTTCAAATTTTATGTTCTTAAAAAAAAAAAAAAATCTTTAAAAAAATCAAACAATGTTCTTGGTCTATTATAAATGTTCGAGCCAAATAAGAATATGATATTTAGAACATCATCATTTTCTTCGACATTTTCTATCATTTTTTTTGAAAAAAACTGTTTTCGCCTTATTAAATTTCGGCATTTTTAGTTTTCGACATTTATTGTAAAATTTTTTTTGTTTTCAACATATTTTTTTCGACATTTTTAGGTTTCGGAATTTTTATTATCTACTTTTATTTTTAGTTTCGATATTTAATTTTCGACTTATCGTACCGGACTCTTATCAGATATGTGTACGGTATACTTATATTGTAGGACTATTGCCTCGATCATGTATTTCCCTGTGACAAGGATATCGGTTACAATTCGTTTGAATATCGGTTGAATATCGTGGGCCTACTATTTTTGATTCATGTATCAAACGAAACATTGAGTAGGCTCGTTTTGAAACTTTTTTGTTGCCAGTATAAAAATCATACGCCTATATTAAAAAAATTAAATTTTTATATATGAAAAATAGTTGACAATACAAACATATTGAACAAACGTTTGATTCAAAGAGCGAAACGAACGAAACGTTTGATATACGTTTAACACATTTTAGACGAAGGGGACTGGAAACGAATCGTAGTCACACGATAATAAAAATATACATGATTGGGGGGTAAAACTTTCTTAATTCTTACAAAAGCAAACTTCCCCTACCTTCTCAAACTTTCATGGTTTTTGTATTTTGTTTTTATTCTGTTTTTTTTGTTTACTTTCGGAATACATAAATGAACTTTATATTTAGTCAAAAAGGGGTATTCGATTTAAAAAAAAAAAGTACGCCTTTTTTGATCCACATTCAGCAAAATTATTCAGCTCTTCATAAATTATACTCCGAAACGAATAAACTATTCTTTTCCAATATTTGTACCGCTAGTAGGTGGGAAATGTTTCGAAAATGCTGGACCAACAGGTCTTTGTGACCTTTTGGTATACGTTTAGAATCATAAAAATCATAAAAACATATTTTTTTTGAATTAAAACACTTTTTTTTCAAGTAAATAAGTAAAGTAAACAAAACAAAGTTTGTGTTTTATAATTACTTTGGGGAACATTTTTTCCCTTAGACTGGCAAGACCGTCTACAGAAGGTCTCTACTAAACCCTATATATTTCATTAATTTTTATTTCTCACATAATTTTTATAATCCGAAACCAATAGGTACACGGCTAGAAAAGATTTGTTTGAATATGTTTGAATGTAATAAAAAGTAATACCAAATTACCACACATGTATTATGAAGTGTAATTAAATTATAATCGAAATTGAATTTATTTTTGTTCACGTGTAAACATTATTATATTGTCCAGCAGAATCTGTCAAATTTACCATAAATATGTTACAATACCAACATACAATTTTAATTGCATTTGAGAAAACAGTTTCTTGGCAATTTACTTGGTTAAAACTATGTTCCGAAACACAGAAAATGCTAATCAAATCTAAATACAACGTATGTTCGCAACATTCGTCTTAATTCGATAATTTATCGAGTGACGAAGTTGGCAACGTTGAGCAGCATTTTCTATCGACGCCATCGTTTAAACATATTGATGTTTACAAACAAACAAAAAATAAATTGGATTTAAATAAGTGTATTCTTGCAACATTCTTCTTGTATACGAAGTTGGCACTCGTTGAGCAGAATTTTCTATCTACGTCTCTTTTGTCGTCGTTTGAAGTATGTATAGGGTCATTTTAAACATACTGATGTTTGAAAACAAACAAAAAAAATTAATTCAAATGGTATTCTTGCAGCTCTCTTCTTGTATACAAAGTTGACACTCACTGATCGGCATTTTCTGCGTACGTGTCTTTTGTTGTTCGTTGAGAAAACGTGTTAGCGTCGGTAATAATTTTGTTATTTGTAAATTAAATAAATATATAAATTGTGTTACAAAAAGTGCAAGTAGTAACAGAGTGCAAACCACAAATAAAAATCTGTGTTTCGGTTTTCAAACAGAATTTGGCATGTCTTTTTTACAAAAGCCTCCGTGAATTCCTTGGCTACGCTATGTGCTGTACTGAGATCATCTGTAACTGCGTCTGCTGCTGCGTCTGCGAATTATTTATTTATGCATTTAAAAAATTGTATATGAATTTAATTATTATAAATTCTCACTGTGCATGTTTAAAGATTTTTAATAAAAATTATTAAAAAAACAACATTATTTTTATTTTATTTTCAGGATTTCTTTCCAAAAATATTTAAGTATGTTTCTATGCAAACATACTACTTTTTGAACTGAAACAACCGATATGTTTCACTGGAAACATATTTATATTCAGGTCGTTCAAAATCATGTTTTATTTTGAACATATTTATGTTTCGGTTCAAATATTTATTTTATTTGGATGTAGTAATTATTATGTTTCCATTAGAACATACTCCATTTTAAGGGGCAACATTAAAATGTTTCCGGGATATTATAATGTAAGTCAGAGCTCATTACAACACTGTTCAAATCTCATTACAACCCTGCCTACAAATGATTTATCAGTCAATTATATATTATGTTTACATAAAATTCCAAACATACATGTTAATGTCTGCAAAATTATGTTTGGGAGAGCCCTTTTATTTTGCAGCGTGTAAGAGTTATTGCCGAAATAAGGTAAAATTAAATTGCTCTTATATCATCATTTTTCGTTTACATATTTCTTAAATAAAATGCTAATACACATGTCTCAATCTTAGACACAACCATGACCATTTCACATATGTCACACATGTTGCCATAGGTCTATGTTGTTTGCAATATTGTGCAATCATATGGTAAATGGATATTTGAATAGTGTACCTACTATGTTTTATGATTCATCGAACAAATCATCCATAGACTGTGGATGAAAACATATGTCCGAAGCAATTAAATAAACGCAAACATAGATCGAAAATAAAAAGAGAAATGAAAAGGAAAAAAATGAAAAACCTCAAAACGTACGCATATGAAAATCAAATTTTAAATGATTAATGTGATTTTCTTCCTTCGGCACAAATGCATCATCAATTTTGGGGGGCGTTACTCGGGCTCATTGACATTGATCTACATGTGAGTCTGTTCTTCCATCTTTTTGTCTGTCTGGCAAAATTTTGCTGTATCTGGCTGCCGGTTGGATGCGATTGTAAAGAGGAAATTACATTGACCGTGATACCAGTCAAATGCAAAATTTTCAGAATCAGAATCAGTAGCAGCCAAAGTCAAGGCTTATAAAATGAAAAATGCGAATGATCGCAAATCAACCGGAAAAATTCATAAATAACGAAGAAAAACCAATAACAAATTTGAAAGGATTTAACCATTGAATTTGAGTTGATTTATTGTTATTTTTTTACGTGGGTACAACATTTATTCAATCAGCGTAGAAAAAGTTAAATCATTGGACGGGAGCGGACTTGTAGGGCAATAAGTTAGTTCAGGGTATTTAGTGAGGGTATTTAGGGTATTTAGTGTTGAATATGTATGTTTTGGTATATACAAATTATAATTATATTGAAATGTATTGTTACTAATTGTAATTAATCCTGTAAGTGCATGTCTTTGAATGCTCTACCAAATAAAAACACACATATGTTTGGTGTTAATACTTTTCTGTTATTAATTCTAATTCTTAATAACTACTTTTCCAATTTTCTACAATTAAATGTGACTGTTTTTACTCTCGGGTTGCATACTAGTCTACTTTGAAATTACCACTGAATTGCTATACCACAAAAGGGCGTTCTTATATACTGCAGAGCCGGATTCTAGAAGTTTCCATAAACGTTTACACTTTACAAGAATCCGTATTGCTATCGTCAACTCGTTTACACTCATGCGTAGCCTATAGCTGTGTTCTAGAAGTTTCTACAAACTTCTACAATTATCTTAAATCTGTGAAGCTTACATTTGCCATTTTCAACTCTTTAACAATTCTGTTCTTTTATTTCTCTCGCTCACTGCCTCAGTTCGCATGAATGATCTTCCATCTCTTAGTTCTCTGAATTATTTTACATCTGATTATTTGAAGAGTAAACGCTTATTAATTGCTTCTTGAAATAAATAACATCTTATTGTAGCAATATTAATTTTATTTAGAAAATTTTAAATTTTCGTAATAAAGAAAAATTATAGAAAAATAAAATATTTTTGCAATGTTAAATTTCATCACTGACTTGCTACGCTTTAAAAGTGCGTTCCTATGTACTGCAGAGCCGGATTCTAGAAGTTTCCACAAACGTTTACATTTTACAGGAATCCGTATTGCTATCGCAAGTTTCCACAAACTTCTACAATTATCTTGAATCTGTGAAGCTTACATTTGCCATTTTCAACTCGTTAACACTTCTCTCCTATTATTTCTCTTGCTCACTGCCTCAGTTCGCATGAATGATCTTCCCTCTCTTAGTTCTCTGAATTATTTTGCATCTGATTATTTGAAGAGTAAACGCTTATTAACTGCTTCTTGAAGTAAATAACATCTTATTGTAGCAATATTAATTTTATTTTGAAAATTTTCGTAATAAAGTAAAATTTTAGAAAATAAAATATTTTTGCAATGTTAAATTTCATCACTGAATTGCTACGCTTTAAAAGGGCGTTCTTATGTACTGCAGAGCCGGATTCTAGAAGTTTCCACAAACGTTTACACTTTACAGGAATCCGTATTGCTATCGCCAACTCGTTTACACTCATGTGCAGTTTCTAGCTGAGTTCTAGAAGTTTCCACAAACTTCTACAATTATCTTGAATCTGTGAAGCTTACACTGCTCAGTTCGCTGAATAATCTTCCATCTCTTAGTTCTCTGAATTATTTTGCATCTGAGTATTTGAAAAGTAAACGCTTATTAATTGCTTATTGAAATAACTAACATCTTTTGTAGCAATATTGGCGCATATTCCAAAACAATTAAAAGTCCACTTTACAATTAAAGTCTGCTTTTTTGACAATTTCCATATAGAATAAAATGTCAAAAAGCTGCTTTTAAAATTAAAGTCGACTTTGAATTGTCTATGAAATTTTCAAAATTTACGTGTTTTACGCGCTTGAGATGAATCACTTTATTTTAATATAAATTTTTCGAAAATTTTACTATTTATCAGATTTTCATTATATACTACTTTTACGCGTTGATATGAATCTCCTTATTCTTATACAAATTGTTCGTAAATTTCTACTTTTTAAGATTTTCAATATATACGTCTTTTAGACGGTACTAATACAATAAGGGTATTCATTACAATTCGTGTCTACTGCGTATATGCGTATGTCGTAAAATTTATTAGTTTTATAGTGTACAATTTTTACGAAATACGCATATACGCAGACGATACGAAGTGAAATGAATACCATTAATATTATTGTAATACAATTTTTTCCTAAATTTCTACTATTTATGAGATTATCATTATTCACGACTTTTACGTAATTAATATTCGTTTTTGTGTAAATGGTACTTGAAACTTTTTTGCAAATTTGATTTTTTTTTGTTTTTATAAATACTACGTTTTTTTTTTGTTTTGATATTTTAGAAATCTAATTTACAATTGCGCTGATTATAAATTTATAATTAATATTTCATTATATTAAATATGTATTTAAAGATTTTTCAAGAATACCCTTAAATTACCTTAGCGCCACTGCGCAGGGTTGTTGCCCACTAAAGCCTTTTGGCCGCATTGAAAATCCGAATAAATATTAAATTGTGTTGCGTATGATGTAGAATCCGATTTGTGTGCAACTATGCAAATTGGAGGCAACAATGATATTGAGCGAAGTATGCTTTTTTTTTTTGTTGTTGTTTGGTTTACTCCCACGAAACACATTTTCATCAGCGCAACGCAATGAAACGATTCCGGAATATTGATGTATTGTCCGGACCACAATAACGTTAACAGCAAGCAACACAAAGAAAAACATAAAATAAACCATGCAAATAAACAAAAATATTAGATAAATTCGTTAAGATAGAAGAAAAAAAATGCAAATCGTTAACAATAAACGGCATTTATGAGATTTTGCGGCTTTTGTGTGCGGATGTGGCAGGTACCACAAATACTATCGGTTCGTATGATAATGTTGTGTGTGAGTCTGTTTATTGGTTAAGAATTTGGTTAAGTTGATGTTTTTCTATATTAACAATATTTGCTGCAGGTGATAGATAGAAAAATGTAAGGATTTTATTGTATTCTAAACCAGTTGAATGCGATTAATGGCTGAGAAAATAAAGGATCCATAATTTTTGTATTTATATCTAAAATCTATAATATATTTTATTCTATTTTAAAAATATACCACAACATATTTAAACCGCATGAATAATATTCGAAATATTTTAGTTTAGTTATACTATAAAATGCTTTTAATTGATCATTCGGTTGGAAATTGCTACACAAATAAACATTCTTTTTAGTGTTTCTATAGTGTATGAAAAACATATTTAAAAATTAGCATAAAAATAAAAAAAAAAGAAAACTTTCATTATAAATAAGTACAATAAATTCAATTTAAATTTATGAAGTTTGTACGCAGCTTTTATTTCGATTTGTTTATTTAATTTTTTGTATTATTTATTGTATTTTCTTTTTTTTTTTTCATTTTTTTTTTCAAGTATATTCTTGGCAGCTTTAACTGAATGTGATGAATTCTCATTGCGAAAAGCGTAAAAATATGTTTTTTTGTTTTGTTTAGTTTTTCTCTCAACATGGTTGAGCAGACAGTCGTTGAACAATTAAAATTCCATTTGAATATTAAATTTTGCTCTTTTGTGTGGTGCCACAAATATGTTTTATACGTTTGATTAGATAATTTTTTGTATTCCTAAAATATGCATTTTTGCTTAGTAATTTTCATATTGTTAATACACTATGTTGTTATACTATAAATTTTATAATGTAATCTTTTCATTACAATAGCAAGGACCATAAATATTTATTGTTAATTTATTATTAATAGTCGAGAAATATTTTCCTGATACTTTATTAAACACTAAAATGCATTTTAGTTACTAATTGAATTATTTAATTAATTTAAATGACGAAACTTAAATTCGAATCTAAATAAAATATCACATATATAAAAATACACGTCTCGTTGCAAAAGGTTATAACATATTTAATCTTCGCTTCAGTTTATAATAATTCATTGTTATACTTAAGTCTGCAATTATTTTTGAGTCTGTTGCCATAACAGAAGTTCGATGTATTATTTATTTTCTGTAATAAATAAAAAAATAATTAAAATAAACTTATGTTAAATACATTGAGTCCTCAGCAATGCCACATTTAATAACGTAAAATATTGCAAAAAATACATTCAACCATTTCGAGAAAACTTGCAGAAAGACATACAAAGCTAAAATGTTTCTATTCGTGTTTATGTTTTTTTATGCTACGTTTATTATTATAGGAGGACACCATTAAAACAATAGTATTTTTACTATTAAAAAAAAAATAATAATAATGAAATTTTGTAATTAATGGTACTAAATTTTTCGAAGACTATCATATAAATTTGAAAATTTTTGAATTAATATGAAAAACTATTAATACATGAACCTATCTACCTAATACGACATTTTCTTCTGAATGCACGTACAGACAAATGGTTGAAAAGTTCGGTGGGAGAGAGTCTTGTGACTCTATGAAAGTGTTCAGATAAAATAATATTCATTTTAAGAATTTCGTTTTTCAAACACAGAAATTGAACTTCTTTATATCATAATTCATTGCATTGAAGAACAATTCATATTATTTATCCATACAAAACATCAATTTATAAATTTAGTTCTGCGAAAATTATAGAAAAACTTAGTAAAAATGGTGATGCTGATTCCGAAAATACATCGTTTTTTTCATAATGATTTTAGTTTTTGAGATCAATGATAAGAATAAAAATATCTCTTCTGAATTAGACACGGAAACCTTGCGCTATAATACAAAAATTTGATTTTACGTAGAAAATATTTGTTTTTCGAGATATAGCAAAAGAAAGTCGGAACTCTACAAACATTTTGAATGAAATTGAACAAATTTTGGTTTGGGTAAATTTGAGTAATAATGCTCCATATGTAAATTTATATCGAATAACAATCTATCTATATATATCTATATATATAAAACTCTTGGTCCGTCTGTCAGTCTGTCGGTCTGTCTGTTTCTTCCAGCATCACGTCGAAACCGCTGAACCGATTTAACTGAAATTTTGCACCAGGATACTATGGAGTCCGGAGGGTGTCATAGGCTATATATGGGCGGGATTAGACAAAGGGGCGTGGCACCTTCCATACAACTTAAACTTTCAAAACGACATAACTCAGCACATACACAATCTAAAAAGATGAAACAAAAAACTAAAATTCACCACACTAAATCTCACCACACTAAAACTCACCACAATTAAACTCACCACGCTAAAACTTACCACACTAAAAATTCACCATACTAAAACTCACCACACCAAAACTCACCACACTAAAACTCACCACACCAAAATTCAACACAATAAAGCTCACCACACTAAAACTCACCACACTAAAACTCACCATACTAAAAACTCACCACACCGAAACTCACCACACTAAAACTCACCACACTAAAACTCACTGCACTAAAACTCACCACAATAAAACACACCACACTAAAACTCACTGCACTAAAAATTCACCACACTAAAACTCACCACACTAAAACTCACCACACCAAAACTCACCACACTAAAACACACCACACTAAAACTCACTAAACTAAAAATTCAACACACTAAAACTCACCACATTAAAACTAACTACACTAAAACTTCTACTGGGAAAAACTCTACTTGGAAGAATTCTACCGGGAAGAGTTCTATCGGGAAGAATTCTACGGTAAAGCGTTCTATGGGGAAAAATTTTACGGCGAAGATTTCTACTGGGAAGAATTCTACGGCGAAATATTCTACTGTCTGAATTGTCTTTGAGAAAAGTTGTTTTGACGGAGAATTATTATTTGGTTACTACATTTATAAAACCAATAAAAACTTCCACAGCGAAGCACGGGCCCCTGATATAAAAAATAATAATAATGTTTTTTTATATTAATAAAATCGCTTTATATCTATGAATTCTTAAAATCTTGGCACGAGTCGTGCACGGGTCCAGCTACTCATTTTATAAACCCTATTTTATCATTGTGTCAGTTTCATTCTCTAACATTCCATGTGATATAAATTTCGCTTCTTGCAATTGATATAATTAAGTGCTGTTGGTTCCGACTGCTTCATAGTAACAGTATTTTAAATATTAAATTATATTAGTAAAATTACATTAACATTCGCAATGTCTGATGTTATGAACTATACAACAGATTGTGCTTATCTGTTATATTTTGTTGTTTTGCTAAAAACGTGTTATACATAGAGTTTTAACCATGTTTGCTGGCGTCACTGCCGAAAATATTGGTTATAAGGAAGTGAAATTTTACAGTTTAAAGTTAACAGTGGAAAAACTGTTCACAAAACTGGAGCTGTGTGTGAATAATTTCAAACAAAACATACCAAGGAATATCGAAATCAAACGATTAGAATATTTGAATTTCGCTCTTCGAAAATGCTCTATTGGTAAAATGTGTTTTTCAATTTTATATATAATAAATTTCAGAAAATATTTCTTTATCATAAATATACACTGATTTGAAATGAAAAACGAATAAATTTCATTTCATGTATACTATTTATCTTTAATGTCACAATTTATCCTCGTTTCAAAATATACGAAACCAAAAAAACAGGGCTGGCTACTCTCAGTTGTTGTATTTCGTATATATACCACATTCGTATATGTACCAGACTAAAATACGACTAACTATTTTGTATCAATTTTATTCTTAACATTACATGTGGTAGTATTTCATTCTCTGCTGTTTACATTAATATGTGATGTCAATTCAAATAGTTTTCATATACAAACTGTATAAACGATAGAACAATGTTATAAGCTCAATAACAGTAAACGAATCTGTTATGATTTGGAATATTTTACTATTACAACTGCCTAACTGTATTTTATCTTAACATTCGACTGCTGTGTTAACTTACATATAACAGTTGTTGTGGTTTTAGGTTTCTGTTAGATTTCTAACTGTAATATCAGGTAAAATATGGTTTTAAAGTGTTTTATGTTACTTATATTTCTGTTAAATTCTTTTTAGTGTTATTAAACTGCCTGTAATTTCTTTACATGTATTGCTAGCAATAAAAGTATTACTATGTTGAATTTAAAATGTTAAAAGCCTTATTTCTGCAAATACATAAAGATATTTTTATATTTTTGTATTTACTGATATTATTGTTATATTTTATAAGTATGTTAAATCTTTTAAAATGTTTTAAATATTTGCAAACTAAATTTTTTTTAGAAAACTAATTATTTTTTTATTATTGTTTTTTATTATTATTGTTTTGTTTTAGTGTGCGGCACTAAAATTTAAACTCATATATTATATAGATTTGCGGAATCTCTATGGTCAGTGTATTAAAAATGTAGTATATGCTTTAGTAGAAGGATTCAGAAAAGTATTATTATATCTTCGGAGAAAACTTTCGTCATTAATGAGTTAGGGTTAGTTAGGTTATATTCCCAAACACATACCATTAATAATTTTTGAATTTTAAAATTATGTAAAGTGAAAATTATGTAAAGAATTTAAGTTTTAAAGAAACAGATCAAAATATACCATAAATTATATAATATTTATCATATTTTTAAAATAAAGAAAAACAACAATTATATGAACTACTTACTTGCCAAATCGATTCACTCCACTTTTTGAACAATTTTAAAGTTAAGTTAGTCACGAGTTTTTATATTTGTGAAAAATTTCCCACGTAATAAAGATTAACAGAATTTAACCACAATTTGTTTTCAGCAGAATTAATAGAAATTCATTTCAGAAGCCATTATAATTAAATCCGTAACACAAATACATAATGATAACGGTAAATTACCTAGCGAACATTTAATGAAGTTTTTCTTAAATTAAAAATTTATTTTGAAGACTGTATTTTATTCTAAATCTTCTTCCGAAATATGGTTATTTTATGTCTTCTTATTAGTGTTGTAAATCCCTGGAATACTGCAAGGATTTAATTTTTTTGTGTCCGAAATTTCAGGATGCAAAAATATTCCGGGATTGACATTCCTAGTGGCAAGTGCAGTGAATTTCAGTGTACTCATTTTTCACATCATTTTAAACAGTGCACTGCAGTTATGTCTTGCTTGAGATTTGTTTTGACACTACTTGTGCTTGGTTGTTAAGTGAAAGACATTTATTTGATTTTCAAGCAAGTCTTGAAATAAAATTTGTGCAATATCGATTTTTGAGTTAATGAAGCAGCATTATTCGTAATATTTATTTTATCTTGTGTAAAAAAATCATATTAATATCTTGAATACTCACCGCTTGAGAAGATAATATGCATTTACCACATTTCATATGTCCTATACATTTCATATGCAATGCAAGAGTCAATTGAAAACTTTATATGCATTTTCTGCAAAATCGCTTTTTTTGTGTTATGACAGTCTTGAAGTAAATGTAACGGTATGTTCAAAATCATTATACACTCACGCTGTAAAATAATAACATAACAGAGTTGAGCGAAATAATGTTTCATTGCCACATCATTCTCGTACACAACATAGTTTCCCACAAAACAGAGGTACTCGCATGCGATAATTTCATTCTAAAAGTGAGTAAATGAAACAAACTGAGAGCGCGAGTATCAACAATGTTTGCTGAATGAGAGCGACATCAGCTGTTCTGCAGCAGAGCACTGCAGAGAAATAGAGTATCTGACTAGGTGAGCGTGAGACTGCAAATAAGCGGGCGTCTTTGCGACCCACTGACACAATAAAGATTTTTGCAGATGGACATTGTGTGGTGTCTTGTGCTCGTGGCCGCTGAAGCTGTGCGAGGCTGCAGACTGCAGACTGCAGTGCATAACAATTATTGAGTTGTGCTATTGTTGTAGTGGTTTTTGTTATATTTGTAATGATTAAAAGCTGCAAAGGAGAGCGCAATGCCGTTATAGGTGGGTGGCTGGCTGGCTGCATTAAACAAGACGCAGCGCTCCAGACGAGAGCCCGAACATGCTGTGCGAGCCGAGTCGCCGAATAGAACATAGAACACGGTGGGTGCTCGACCAGCAACGTACAACGAATGTGAATTTCAGTTGATTTTCTACCGTGCGCGCGAGAACAAACAAATGACGCCGCGGCAACGCGAACACGAATTTGACGTTGCGCCCGTAACGGTTAAACATTTGAATTAAACAGCAATCAAATCAAGTGTGACAAATTAAGCAAAATAATTGCAAAAATTTAAACAATAAGTAAAAATATTTTGAAATTTGTGAAATTTATTACATTATACTGTGTTCAAGTTATGAGATTTTTATAAGTGGCAAAAAATAGAAATTTAAATAGAAAAAAATCAAGTGAAAAGTGTTGACACTGCAACTGTGACACCTTGCACTTTCGTTTGTGTGCGAGCGAGTGAGCTTACGAGCAGACATTTAAGTCGTGTCGTGTGAGCGAGAGGGCGCTTGACAGTTTTTCGTGTGTGGTCCTGTCGTTTACAGGAAATCAATTTGTGCAGGTTGCCCGCGTGCAAGGACCGAGCGCCGTGCGAGTGTCAGGCGGTGCAAGTGTCGATGTCGCAGTCTGTCTGTCTGTGTGTTTCAAGTGTTTGATTGTGTCTGTATGTTTGTCGGTTGGTTTTTGTAATTGAAAATGTAAATGGTGGTGACACCAACAACAACAAAACAACAACAATAATAATAATAATACTAATAATAATAATAACAACAACTGTTTCAACAGCAGTAATAACAATAGTGCGAATTAAGCAGCAATTCAAATGAATATTCAAAAAGGTGCGAAAATTTAAAATAATTTTATAAATCGATTTTTTCAAATGTGTTGTCAATTTATTTTGAAAATATATAAAAAAAAGAATATTGTTAAAAAATATTTTTAAGCGACAATTAAGCTGCATGTTTCAAATGTGAATTAATCATTCTCGAGTTCTGCGAGATTTTTAAAAATCAGCAATTGTCGCGTGAAAAATTTCGATTTTGCAAAAAATTATGATTTGCTGGGGAGATTTATTTCGACTGAAACAAGGTTAACTGTGACTTCTCGCATGACCTTGAGAATTGCGTCCCAGCTTCAGATCGAATTTTGATCGATGAACATTTTCACTTAAACAATTCTTTATTTGTTTACTCAATACAGAGAATATAAATAATATACACAAACAAAAATATGTTTTGCCTCAAACAAATTATATAACAAGTTACTAAATGAATTTACAGATTTTTAAAATACGTAACTACCAAAATAATTCGTAAAATTTGAAAATAACTGTAAAACTCAATTTTAATCATGAAATTTAGTATTGCAAATATTTTATTTTTTATTTACGTATATTGCTTACATTAACTTCAATTAGGTTAGATACGAATTCGTCATACAAAAAGTCTTATAACCATAAATATTTTATCTATACTATTTTTTTTTAAAGTTTATTGATTAATATTTTAAACTGGTTAATAAATTTTAAATGTCATTGCTAGATAAACATTTTCTCATCATTTGATATGAATATTGACTTCATCGATCAAAAATTGTCAGAAAATTTTGTAAATCAATATTTGAAATATTTAAATATATTTTATATATTTTTTTAGATAACTTCTAAATTGTCAACAATATGTATTATTCATGTTTTATTGACGCATTAAATTCAAGTGCATAAATTATTTTCAGAAACGACAAATTATTGTCAACAAACCTCAAGTTAAGGCCAACAATTATTTAATGTACATGTTACGAAAACTTGTTGTAACCCTTTTCGGACAAAACAAACGAATGAATTAGTTTATTTATTATGTTCCCATGCCTATAGTTGGCAAAGTTTTGTAATTATTAAAAAAAAAACATGTAAATTGCTATGAATACAGTAAATTTATCTATTTACTTTTGCGTCGTTATTTCCTTTCAGAATTTTGTATTTTATTTAGATCTAAAAAAGATATATTTTGAATATTAGTAGATTTATAACGCATTAGTTTGTATATCGTCGTTGCAGATCGAAAAGTCAGCAAATACATTTTCAAAATGCCAAATAATCATTTACAAAAATCTTTATAAATCTGTCAATTTTTAATCGATGATCTCAATTTTTTAACCACATGATAAGAAAATGTAAATCTATCAATTGATATTTTAACTTTAAAAATGCATCAATTACTTTTTATAATTTTAGTTTTTCATAAAAATGTATTTGGTGACTTTTCGTTCTACAACGACGATATGTAATAAATTAAAGATAACTTAAGTATCCGAAGTGCTTCAAAATTTCTACTATGTACACTGCAATATTAAAGCATAATAATTAAACTGATACCACACAGAAAAAAATAATCGACGTAAATATAGCAAGCAACATTAATTACATGCATTAATCAGTCCAGCAATTAATGAAAATATTTGCTATTAAATCAGCATTTTTTTAAATCAGCAATTCCGTTTGTTAATTTGAATATTTGTATGTCAATGCAGCAAATTAATTAATCAGCGCACACTCAGAGAATTTTGACAGATAATTTGTTGAACAGACTCCTGTTAATTTTACATGATACACCCAAAGAACGAATCAATTGGGGCAACCGTCTTTTTTTGCCAACCGATTTAATTAGTTCTGTCAACATTCGACTGATTCAGTTGTTGCAACACCGCGTATCAGTTCACACAACTAATGAATACAATTGACACAACCAATTTGTTTAGTTGTGGTAGCCAATTTAATTATAAGAAATCGGCCATTTTACGTAGCGCTCCAACGTGTTGCAAATTTCACAGTTGAATCAAATAAATATTGGTTGCTACAACTTAATGTTATATAGCTATCTGTTAAGTCAACTAAATATTGGTTAGGTCTCATTTTGAATTTAGTTGCCGTGGCAATGGAAACAAAAAAATTGAAAATGGATAAAAAGTTTGTTTCCCCAATCAATGTTGCAGTTGCTTCAACTAATAGTTGGTTACGCTTCATACTATTGTTTACCACAAATGAATTTCAGTTGAAACTGACTAAATTTGTTAGATGCAAATGAATATTCGTTGAAACAACTGCACGTCAAGCAATTATTTTTTTGTGTGTACTTTTAATTATGGAAAACAACAACAATTCTATAAATTAAACTGATATTCATGTTAACTTTACATTTTCAACTATTAAAATTCAGTATTACAAAAATCACTTAACATGATCAATCTGTTTAAAAAAAAAATAACATGAAATCTGTTTAATTTCTGTTTAAATTTACATGATTTTTTCCCTGAGTGCAGTGTCAGCAATAATATTTGCTAAAACTGCGCCGACTAAATAATTTGCTGCATTAACGTACAAATATTCATATTAGCAAACACAATTGCTGATTTAACTACGAATAGCAAATGTTTTCGTGAAATTACTGAATTTCATTGGTGGACTGATTAATGCATGCGATTAATATAGGTTGTTAAATTTACGTCGATTATTTTTTTCTGTGCAATTAATCTTTATGATACAGCAAACAACTTTTGATATGTAAAACTATACCATATACATAACACAGAGTTAAACTATACGGAAATGTATTGTTACGAAAATTAAGTCTACGGAAAACTGTTCTACAAGTTCGTATCTCTGGATTGTGTACAAAATAAAAACACTCTTATGTTTGGTTTAAATTATTACAATTAACTTTATTAATTCACTTTAATAAACAAATTTACTAATAACAAATTCTAACAACTGCTGCATGTCCACAATTTAACTTGACATTTATCACACGAGCTGCACTCGACCACTTTACAATCACTACTGAAATGAAGTACCTCAGATGCGGCTCCCTTATATACTGCATGCATCAGTTCGACACGTTTCGACAAGCTTTGACTTGTTTCGAGAACCTTCTACTCGTTTCGTGAATGACGCATGCTATTGGCATCTCATTCGCACTCATGTCTTTTAACCTGCTGATCTTCTATCTCTTTCTCGCACATTGCCCAGTACGCTGAATGATCTTCCGTCTCTTTCTAACACATTGCTTAGTGCGCTGAATTGTCTTGCAAATTTATTATTGTTGAATGCTTGCATGGTGGGGCAAATTACACATGAAAATACTATTTTTTTATTGAAGCGAATTCTGATGACCTCTAATTTATCAAATTTTTAACTAATCACTCTTCTATTTATCTCTGAAACAGCATATTACTCATTAAATAATTACGTTTACATAAAATAAAACCAAATAATGTTCAGTGATGCATTTGCGAATGATTTCTAGTTAGAAAGTATCATTTAGTTACTTGGAAATATAAGCATGGAACTATCATCATTGAAATTCCTTAAAAATTCCTTAAAAATTCCTTGAAAATTCCTAAAAAACCAAATCATTGGAAGAAAGCATTTCAGACTTGAATTAAGAACTAAAATTGTTTAAATATTATAGGTCTCAAAAGTGAATATTGGCAAGAGAAGCTTTCTGGATTATAAAAAACATGTAATCATAGCTGTTTAATTTTTAAAATTTATATCCGACCTGAAAACTGTAGTTAAAAACTCTTTTAAAAAGGAATTATAAACAATTTATGCATGAATTGACGGACATTTGTTTGGTAATTCGAAAAAAATAAATCAATTGAATTTCAGTTATGTTCAGGCATGCACGGATTCAGTTCTGCACAGACATTCTTGTATGAATATTATGAATTACATACATTTTCTCAATCATAGGAAAATTCAAGGAAAAACATTTCTAAAGAAAAAACCTGCAAAAAATGCTTTCTAATCTTTGATTTTCAGACAGAACCATAAAATATTAATAGATATAGTTTTTATTTCAAATTATTTTGTTTAAACTAACCCCCTTATAACATAAAATGAAACGAAAACAAATTAAGCACTACTTTTTCAGTGCTAGTATAAACGTAGTTTTAACTCAGTTTAATTAATCTTATCTTTAAATTAACTGACGTTTAATTTCGTTACTAGTTTGATTGAATATTTAGAAAGTATTGTTTGAAAAGTTTTATTCGAAGTGAAAAAATAATTTATAAATGTACAGAAAACTTATTATAGAAAAAACAAAAGTTGCTGTAATTTATAAATAACTAAAAATGAGAAAGTATTTTATAATATAGTATATAGAAATCAATAAAACCAAATAAGTATTAATAACTACTAACTAATACATATAATATACTTCAACAGAGAGAACACAGGCTAATGACAAATAGTTCTATCGATTTCGACTTCTGTTAAATCTCATTCAAAAACATTGAAAGTTTAAACGAAATTTAAACCCTCAGCATCAGTCGTTTAAACTAAGTTTAAATTTGGTTTTGTCGTTCTTTTCGAAATAAAGGGAGTGTGCATTAAATAGTTGAGAAGGACTAAAAGTCGTAAAAAAAATTGAATTTATTTAAATTGAAAAATGAAATCGTAAGTGTTCTGTAAAATGCCCAATAATTAAATTATCTATTTTGAATACTACCCTTATTAAACAAATACTATTCTCATAAAAAAAAACCTAAAAATTAGAACAAAAAAAAAATATTCTCCCTCTTATATTTGCCAGCACCTGCGCCTTTCGTGTTTACGTAAGTTTTCTCTAAAAACTTGATACTCTCTATTTGCCATAGGGTTTATATTAATTATTTTCCGCGTTTAAATATTCTGTGCAACTCCAAAATGTTAACTTGTGCTGGTTTTATAGAGTTTTCAACAATTTTAAATTCGGCATTACTTTATTCTGATGTTTACTTCATTTTATCTGATTTTCCTTCATCGACCACACTCAAAATATATATGTCTTATTTGGCATTCTATATTCATTCATTTGCCATCAGTATACCAATCCATGCCGTGTGCCATTAGGTTAATTATAATGCTTGCTGACAGCTTCAAATGCTGCTTTACTACGTTAATTTTATCATCTATTTGATGTTGTTCTTAGCCGTCTGGCGGCTTATTGAGTTAAGCCCACCACTGCTGCCACCTGTTCTTTAAATTTGGCATCTTATAAATCCACCAAGATGAGCATGAAGTGATTTTTTATTTTATTTTTGGTTTGTGTATTCAGTTTGTGTATTTTGTGGCCATGCGGTAATTGCAAACAAGTCGAGTATCAATATTTGTTTTGTTATTATTCAATACGGTTTAATTGATTTTTTTTTATTAAGTTTTTCTGCTTTCATTGAGACTAATTTTAGCGAAAGTAATGATATTTTTAAGTTAGTAATACGGGTTCACACTCCTATTTACGTCCGGAATTGTTCTGCGATTTATTACGAAATAACTATAAATTTTAGGAAAAAAAGGTACATATGCAAAAATAAAGTATATTATCTCAGCTATGTTTTTAAATAATACAAAAAATAATTATCACGCAAAAAGTATTTTTCGAATATTCCGGAATATCACATCCATAATATTCTGTGATTTATTATGAAAAAAGTATATATTTTAGAAACAAAATGTAAATTTACTTATAAAGCACATTATCTCAGCTATTTTTTTAAATATTTAATAAAAATAATTTGTACGCAAAAGTCGTTGACTTTTTGGAATTTCCATCTGAACCTCAACATGCACTTCCGTTCCTGTCGGATTGACTGATATTTATTTTATAACTTTTAATCTACCATATAGAGTTTCTTAATATTTTGCAGAAGTTTAGCTCTGTTTGAATACTACGTGTCAAAAATCAAGAAAATTCATTAGTTTTCCTTCGAGATATTAAAGTTTGAAGCGTTCCATCTATACCCCAGGAAATGACCATATGTTTTAATATCGATTTGACAGGCACTTATTCACCCCAATATCTGAAAATTTCAACAACCTATAAATAATAAAACATTTTCGTGTTATTATGCTGTACAACTAGAATATCAACTAAACATGTATAGTACATCTGTTCGTACATCCTATTTTCATTGACAAAACGCGATGAGCATAAATAATGTGTGATTTAAATTAAATAATTTCGCTATTAGAATCTTAGCATATACTGAACTTGGTCAAGTTTCTGTACGTGAAAAGTTCATGGTCCCCCGCCAGTTGTTGGTCACGTTGGATGCAGATAAACTTTTCGCATACAAACTAATTAGTAACCTAACTTGAGTCCTGATATCTTTCTAAGCAAATTAAACAAATGTCTGACGACATCTAAACCATAGCAGTGACATGTCTTGAATAGAAATAGAAGCCAATCTGTAGAAGCATCAACTGTAATTATAAACTATGTGTTAATGAATTGTTGCAATTAACTACCGTACTCGAAAAATGATTTTGTGGTTTCTTTGTTAATCGGATTCGGTTAGAGTCGGCGCTTTGATAAATTACATTGAGATAATATTTATTTGGCGGCTTCTTTTTAATTGTTATGACAAATTATTAAAATTATATATTTAACAAGACAGATAAACTTTAAATAAACTTTAGTTATTTTAAAAAAATACTCTTATTTGTAGTTTTTAACATTTTAATTATATATTTAAGTTAAAAATATGTTAAAAGCTATAGCAAAATCATGGTAATAAGTTGTTGAACAAAACAATCTATATGGAAAAACTGTTTCTTAAATTGTTGCAAGTTTTGTTAATTACATTAAGGGTATTCTCAGTAAAACATTCATATTACATATTACTTACGAATATTACGCAAAACTTTAACTGAACTTATTAAACATAAATACTACAAAATTTGTTTGAAAATTTCACTTAAATAGTTTGGAAATAATATGGAAATTGTAGAACACGTGCCACTCAGTTGTTTTGATTCTCAGGAGTTCTTTCATTAGTGAATTTAATAATTAAATAACTATAGCTGGAAAATTACTTTAGTTAGCAAATAATAAACTACTGCAATGACAAACATTAATATGTTTAAGCTGATTTAGATAGCAAGTATAGGTGGATTAATGAGAATTTTTAGTCTTTGAAAACTGACACGTTTCGTCAAGTTTACTTTGGTAGTAAAATATTCGTGGGAACCATTAAATGATCATCCTATTAATATAATAAATCTGTTGGTTTGTTTGTTCCGCATCCCTGTCTAAACGGCTCACCCGTTTTTTTTTTGATTTTCTTAAAAATTTTACCACAGATGCGGTATGGTCTGGAAGGAATGATAGGTTATATATGGGGGCGGGATTTGACAAAAGCAATAATATAAAACTAAAAACCAAACTAAAGAAAAAACAAATCAAAAATAAAATTTTTTTTTTCGACATTGTTTTTGGCGATTTTTTTTGTTTAAGTTTTAATTTCGACCATTGCGTTCTTATTGTCGTCCACCATTTTTTTGTTTAACTCACCACACCAAAATTCACCACAACGAAATTCACTCACCACACTAAAACTCACCACTAAAACTCCCCACAATAAAATTCACCACACTAAAACTCACCGCACTAAAACTCACCACAATAAAATTCACCACAGTAAAACTCACCAGACTTAAATTCACCACACTAAAACTCACCACACTACAACTTTTCGAACATTGTTGTTTTTGTCGAATAATTTTGTTTGTAAAATGGTGATTTCGCCCATTGCGTTCTTATTGTCGTCCACCATTTTTTTCTTTAAACTCACCACACCAAAATTCACCACAACGAAATTCACTCAACACACTAAAACTCACCACTAAAACTCCACACTAAAATCACCACACTAAAACTCCCCACAATAAAATTCACCACACTAAAACTCACCGCACTAAAACTCACCACAATAAAATTCATCACAGTAAAACTTACAAGACTTAAATTCACCACACTAAAACTCACCACACTACAACTTACCACACTAAAACTCAGTACACTAAAACTCACCATACCAAAATTTACCACACCTAAACTCACCACACCAAAACTCAACACACTAAAACTTCTACTGGTAAACAGTACGGGAAAGAATTTTACCGGGAAGTATTCTACAAGAAGAATTTTACCGGGAAGAATTCTACAAGAAGAATTCTACCGTGAAGAATTCTACAAGAAGAATTCTACCGGGAAGAATTTTATGGGAAAGCGTTCTATGGAGAATAATTTTATGGGAAGATTTCTACTATAAAGAATTCTACGCCGAAATATTCTGCAGGGAAGAATTCTACGGGGAAGCACAGTCTTATAATTTTTACTCAAAATTATAATTTTTACTAAAAATTATCATTTTTACTAAAAATTATAAATTTTACTAAAAATTTTCAATTTTACCAAAAATTATTTAATTTTAGAAGTATTAAAAAAATCATTTGTGAATTAAAAAATAAAAATTTCAACTTTCATTTTATTCATGATTCTTAAATAAGTCCTCGAAACACTAAATAGCATCAACTGAGTAAATAAAATAAAATATAATATAATATAATATAATATAATATAATATAATATAATATAATATAATATAATATAATATAATATAATATAATATAATATAATATAATATAATATAATATAATATAATATAATATAATATAATATAATATAATATAATATAATATAATATAATATAATATAATATAATATAATATAATATAATATAATATAATATAATATAATATAATATAATATAATATAATATAATATAATATAATATAATATAATATAATATAATATAATATAATATAATATAATATAATATAATATAATATAATATAATATAATATAATATAATATAATATAATATAATATAATATAATATAATATAATATAATATAATATAATATAATATAATATAATATAATATAATATAATATAATATAATATAATATAATATAATATAATATAATATAATATAATATAATATAATATAATATAATATAATATAATATAATATAATATAATATAATATAATATAATATAATATAATATAATATAATATAATATAATATAATATAATATAATATAATATAATATAATATAATATAATATAATATAATATAATATAATATAATATAATATAATATAATATAATATAATATAATATAATATAATATAATATAATATAATATAATATAATATAATATAATATAATATAATATAATATAATATAATATAATATAATATAATATAATATAATATAATATAATATAATATAATATAATATAATATAATATAATATAATATAATATAATATAATATAATATAATATAATATAATATAATATAATATAATATAATATAATATAATATAATATAATATAATATAATATAATATAATATAATATAATATAATATAATATAATATAATATAATATAATATAATATAATATAATATAATATAATATAATATAATATAATATAATATAATATAATATAATATAATATAATATAATATAATATAATATAATATAATATAATATAATATAATATAATATAATATAATATAATATAATATAATATAATATAATATAATATAATATAATATAATATAATATAATATAATATAATATAATATAATATAATATAATATAATATAATATAATATAATATAATATAATATAATATAATATAATATAATATAATATAATATAATATAATATAATATAATATAATATAATATAATATAATATAATATAATATAATATAATATAATATAATATAATATAATATAATATAATATAATATAATATAATATAATATAATATAATATAATATAATATAATATAATATAATATAATATAATATAATATAATATAATATAATATAATATAATATAATATAATATAATATAATATAATATAATATAATATAATATAATATAATATAATATAATATAATATAATATAATATAATATAATATAATATAATATAATATAATATAATATAATATAATATAATATAATATAATATAATATAATATAATATAATATAATATAATATAATATAATATAATATAATATAATATAATATAATATAATATAATATAATATAATATAATATAATATAATATAATATAATATAATATAATATAATATAATATAATATAATATAATATAATATAATATAATATAATATAATATAATATAATATAATATAATATAATATAATATAATATAATATAATATAATATAATATAATATAATATAATATAATATAATATAATATAATATAATATAATATAATATAATATAATATAATATAATATAATATAATATAATATAATATAATATAATATAATATAATATAATATAATATAATATAATATAATATAATATAATATAATATAATATAATATAATATAATATAATATAATATAATATAATATAATATAATATAATATAATATAATATAATATAATATAATATAATATAATATAATATAATATAATATAATATAATATAATATAATATAATATAATATAATATAATATAATATAATATAATATAATATAATATAATATAATATAATATAATATAATATAATATAATATAATATAATATAATATAATATAATATAATATAATATAATATAATATAATATAATATAATATAATATAATATAATATAATATAATATAATATAATATAATATAATATAATATAATATAATATAATATAATATAATATAATAAAATAAAATAAAATAAAAAAAAAGTTTAAAAAATGCCACTTACATTTTTTTTTTCATTAGTTCTAAACTCATATCTCAAATACTTAATCACTTGCCCCATGTTAGTTCACACATAAACCACAAATTAAGTCGACTCATTGAGCCCTACATGGCTTCTAATGAAATTATTTCACTCATTTTAACCTAGATCCTGACGCGCTTAATTGTTGCATGACCCGTTCGTCGGCGTCGTGTTCCATGACCATTTGGACTTTTATGTAGTTGGTAGCACTCGCACTTTATGCCCCCAAAAATCTACTAAATCTACACTTAATGTCTATTTTCGGCCTATTTATACACTTAACATAAATAGAAGTTTTTGCTGAAAAGTAGGAAAATTACATAAAGGAAGCAGAGAGAGTGTAGTAAAAGAAGAAACAGAGGAATTGTAATCAGCTGTAGATTCAGCTTATTCCGCTTTTCAGACGTTAGGCTTCAGCTTCAGCTTCATTTACTTGGAACGGCTCGCTCGGCATGTTAATTGAAGTTTCTGCTAATGAAGCAAATCCTTCAGAGTCCTACAATTCATGAGAACCATGCATTCTCAAATATATACTAAAGGCCTTTAGTATAGTAGACTTCATGACACATGTGTCTGTGTGTGCGAATAACACTGTTATGACTTTGAATTTTATGGCTTTCTGTCTACGTGGGCCTTAATATGTTTTGCTCAAGTGCGTATGTTTCAGTGTCGCTCAGTTCCTGTTCCTGTCTACACATAAAACGTAGTGTGTATGTGTTTTTGCACTTTATGACCTGAGTGGCATGGCTTCAATGTGCAGGACACTCGTGAGTTTTGCTGCTTTACGAATGACTTGCATCATCAAAAATGATATGCATTTTTAATGCATTGCGATAAAGTTTGATATTAAAAATTTAACATTTTAATAGTTATTGCAGTAATTTTTGGCGTATTAAAAAATCTCTCTTTAGTTGCAGAAAATGATATAAAAAAACATAATGTGACGAATTAAAAAATGTAACAAAATTATAAAGAGTTTTTTTTTGAGAGGTTTTTATATTGATGTTTGCTTCTTTCCAACACTAAAATATTTTATATTTATTTTAAATAACAAAAAATTAAAAAAAAAAAAAAATCAGTCGAAAACCAAACATTAAAGAGGGAAACCATGCTTTTTTTTATTTTGATTTTTAGTTTTTAAAATTTTCGGTTTCGGTCTGAGAGAAACCTTTATTTTTGAAAATTTATGGTTGCAATTGAATAGTGACGGATATAAATGTGAACAAAATATTTCATTCATTAGTAATTTTTAAGAATATGAGACGCACAGCATTCACTTTTCAGATGAATCCCAATATTTATGGACCACAGATTGATGGTAATTTTTGATTTAATATAAAAATGAAATATTTTTTAATTGAAAAAAACTAAATTCTAACAAATTTTTGATCGACGAAAACAACAATGTTCTAAAAATTTCGAAAATATTGCCAAAAAGAAATTTCAAACAAAAATATGTATATGACAAAAACAACAATATTCGAAAAATTTGAAAAAAAAAATGTTCTGCGTCAAAACATCGCAATGTTCGTAAATAAAATTTTCCAACAAAAAAATGTGTGTTCTATAAAAACAATGTTCGAAAATTTTCGAAAGAACAAATATTGGACGACAAAAACAAAGCAATGCTCGTAAACAACATTTTCAAACAAATAAAGGGTTTTTCAATAAGAGCGCTACAAAAGTTTTTTTCAAGGTTTTTTCAACAGGGACGCTACAAAAGTAGAGCGACAGGGACAGCAAACGACGCCATATTTCTTGCCGCTCTTTTGACATTTCTCTTCAGTAAGGTTTGCCAGATTTGAAAGATATACGTGCCAACAACGAGTCGAAATTATTAAAATTTACTATCGAAATTCGAATTCGTATATCTTTTCATCATGAAATGGCAAACCTTACTGAAGAGAAATGTCAAAAGAGCGGCGGTAAATATGGCGTCGTTTGCATTCCCTGTCGCTCTACTTTTGTAGCGGCCCTGTTGAAAAACCCTTTACTTATTATTTGTCAAAAACAACAATGTTCAAAACATTTCGAAAAAAATGCAAAAAAAACAACAATATTCGAATAATTTGGAATAATTTGAAAAATTTGTAAAAAAAATGTTGTGTGACAAAAACAGTGCAATGTTTGTAAAGAACATTTTCCAACAACAAATTTGAATTTTGCTCCTATCAATTTTTGCGACAACAAAAAATTCCCTATAAATGCAACCAAATGAATTTTGTGTCTTTCTACAAATAACCTTTAAACAAGACATTTAAAATAAAGGTTTTTATACAAACCCAGCAGGAAATGTCACCACTGATTCCTCAATGATTCATCTAAGTCAGGTCAGAAACATCGATGACCGATAGCATTTTCGCCCTGCAAAGCATTGATGACTTTTTCATACAAATGTCTAACTGATTCATGCGTGATGTAGCAATAATGATGTCATGCACGACATTCATCAATGAAGTCACAAATATTTTTTTATTTTATTTATTTTTTTATTTTTTAATTTATATATTTTTTATTTATCTCATTTTATTTATTATTTTCTTCTGTTCTCGGTTGGAATGATATGTGTTTCTTGCTAATGTCAATATCGTTCTTCACTAACAGCCATCACCTATCAACATTACTACTGCTTATTATCTCTTATATAAAAATTGGTCCTTCAATTTGTGCCTATGAATTATATGGCAGGGTGACGTCGAACGCAAATTTTCAATTTTACGCGTAAATGCTGCCCCTAGACGTATGTTGTATGCATTTCACATTGGATTTCACAAGGTAAATGCTGCATACTTTTAGGGGCATGTGACGTGAATGTTAATTTTCATCAATGACAGATTTTCACAATGTCATTGATATATGTATATATGACATATGGTGTATGACGTCTTTAATGCAATATCATTTAAGAAATTGTTGTAGACTTATTCATCAATGACAAATTGTCCAATGTTCTCGATTCATCATAACATTGTCGTCTATGAGGCCATTTCCTGCTGGGACATTAAACGAAAAATCTTTATTTTCTAAAATGAAAAAAAAAAAAAAAAAAATCAACAAGAAAGATTTTAATATATGTAAATCTCTTAGAAAAAGATTTTTATTTTTTGAAAAGTAATATCTCTCAATGAAATACCAATTGGAAATAAAGTCGAAATCGCAACGTTGCGTTAGGTCGTGCTTGCGTTGACAGAAAAAGTAGAATCAATAGAAACCAATGCTTCAAACCGAAAGTGGACCTCATGCATTTTATAGTAAATTCTCACAAATATCATAAACGCATCAGCAACGCAAAAGTAGAGCTACTCTCTACTAGGTCGTCCGTTTGACATTTGCCGAATAATCATTAATTTCATAGAATTTAGTTTCTCAAAAAAATGTATTTGAAAACAATAACAAAACTTGAGTTTGACCAAAAAATAGATTTCTAGTGCACGAAAATTGTTTATTAATACCGCGAATAAGAAAAAACTGTTCGAAACGCAACCGTAACGCAAAGCTTAATTGCGACTTGAAAAAGTGTACTGATGCGTTGGGATGACAAAGATCGTAACGCCTGAGCAACGCATAGCCAAAGTCAGTAAACGGACGACCGACCTAACGCAACGTTGCGATTTGGTCTTAAATGTTAATAGTTATTGCTGATCTCTGGGAAAAAGTATATAAAGTGGCATAAAGCAAATCAGTATTTCGATTGAAAAAAATATAACATTTTTTGAAAAAAGGATTTTTATTGATATTAAAATGCTTCTCTTTTACAGAGTCTTTAACTTATATATCTTCATTTATCGGAAGTCCATTTAAATTTACTTTATTACATTTTATGTTTTTACATTATTTATTTTTAATTACGTATATAATTTGTTAGTGTACGCCTGAGCAACGCATAGCCAAAGTCAGTAAACGGACGACCGACCTAACGCAACGTTGCGATTTGGTCTTAAATGTTAATAGTTATTGCTGATCTCTGGGAAAAAGTATATAAAGTGGCATAAAGCAAATCAGTATTTCGATTGAAAAAAATATAACATTTTTTGAAAAAAGGATTTTTATTGATATTAAAATGCTTCTCTTTTACAGAGTCTTTAACTTATATATCTTCATTTATCGGAAGTCCATTTAAATTTACTTTATTACATTTTATGTTTTTACATTATTTATTTTTAATTACGTATATAATTTGTTAGTCTCATTCTAACAATATTTAAAACGTCACAGATTATCAAATTATCATAATATTATATAGCAACTTTAATGCAATTTCTCCATCTGGTTACATGTTGCTGATTAATAATCAAATTCGGAATAATGGATTATATCATAATTTGAATATATAATTTGTTATTTTACAACATAAAGATTTAAAAACAAAGTTCAAAACAAGTTTAAAACGTTTAAAAAATTAAAATGTTGACAGGATATATTTTAAAAAGTGCAGATTATAGAAAAACATTAGTAGATAATATTGGTCGTTAGTTTTGATTTTGCTAAAGATTAATAATTTTCTTGTTTATCATTAGATATTAATGCTAACCAAATTAACAAGTTGTGTAATAAAAAATTATTTTTTTTTCTGAGTTTAGATTCAAATAGTATTAGAGTATAGTCTTGGTAATTAAAAAAACATTGTGTTTTGGTAAACTGTGTTTTATGTGAATTTAAAATGGATTTTAAAAATAAAAACAAACAAAAAAAATTCAATTGTTTTTATTCTTCCAAGTAAAAAAAATTATGTACACAAATTGCTATTTCCCACATTACCCCAGGTCCCTTTTTACCCCAGTTTACACTACATAATAATATTTTTTTTTTATGAAAATTAGGTTTAAAATATCTAGATAATTGGTTTCTAATTATTGTGTGAGTAAAATATTTATTTTTTTTAAGACATTCTTAATACAATAACTTAATACAAAAATTGACATCGAAACCGAAACCGTTACTTAAAAGTGGTTTCGTGAGTCCGATTCATTATAAAACTCAGAACCTGAAGCGTAACAAAAACCGCATTGGGACAGAAAATCGAAAATAAAATCGAAATCCGTATTCATTTTGGATTTTAATCATTGGTTAAAAGATGTACAATTATTACAACTGTTAAATTTGTATACAAAACTTAAAAAAAACATAATTGGCAGACGTAGGAAATTAAAAAAAGTATCAAACAGGTATTAAACGCTTAACCAGAATTGTTGGTTGCCCTGACGTATGAGTTATATTTTGGATGAACGTTTTCAATAAATTTCGCGTCTTTAAATACGCCGTATCAGTATAATAAAAAAAACAGCTTTAAGCTTTAAGACCTGCGAATAAAGTTAACAAAGGATTAAAAGCATGTTGTTGTTTGTCGTGTGTAGTTGTTTTTGTATAAACGATAATCTGCAGCGAAAGTAAACATACACCAATACATGCACATAGACAGACACACACACATAAGTACACACAATACAAATAGTATAAACAACAGGCACAGTTACAAGCAAAACAATGACGAAAAACAACGACGACGAGTGGCGATAAATTTAGCGCCAACGCACGACGACGTTGACAATGACAAGAACTACAACAACAATAATAAATAATACGATAAAAAGCAAAAATACAAAAACACAAAATGAACATTTTCAACGGAAGCGGAAATAAAGTTGTCGTCACAGGAAGAAACTACAACAACAAGAAATACGGCAAATATGTTAAACGCGTAAAATAAGAAAAAGTTTAAAAAAGTAATAAAAGAAAATAAAAACAGCAAAAACGATGTTCATTTAGACAGAAATCCAATGAAATTTAGCGAATTTAAAAATAATGCGAACCAGGGCATATAAGGGTTGCTTGTTCTGCTGTTTTTATTTTTGATTTGAAATTTTAAAGAATGCGTATTAAAATGGTGCAGCACAACTATGCTTGACATTATTACAAACAATTGTAAAAACTAAATAAAAACGAAACCCTTTTATAGAAAAAACTTTCTTTTTAGTTTTTTTTTTTTTTCGTTAACTCTGGTTCTTACAACACATTGTATTTTTGTGTCTCTCAATCTATTTTTAACTCGCACATGTTGTCTTCTACTTTTTGTAGCAATTTCTGTTCTACTTTCATTCATATTTGATTAACTCAAATTAAATGTTTATTTTCCCATCCATTATGCGTTCCTAAATCCCTTTGAGAGACTTCTCTCAATGAGACCCTTCCGACAGCGACTAAAGAAAAAGAATTATTGGATAAAATGTATTAGAAACAACAAAATAACCGAATAATCGTTTGTACTGTGTAAAACAAATTAATATACTAAGAAGTTAATATTATAAATTGAAAGAATTTTACTTTATTGATTTATTTAATCATGTACAAAAATGCCTACACTGAAAGTAATCAATGCGTCAATTAACGAACATCTTTTTCGTACATTTAAATTTCGTAAAATATACGATTTATTGTAATAAAACTCAGTATTCGTCATTTTTAGCTTCGTTTCGGTTATTTTTGTAACGATACATTCGATATTTTACAATTTTATAATCGTAAATCAAAAAGATGCAGATACACTAAAAAAAAACAAGATAGCGCAGATCAGATTTTCTTTTCAGCGTCGGCATTTGCGTAAAAGTTTTGTCATTAATTCGCGTGTGTAATAAGAATGTGTAAAATTATTCAAAATTATTACTAAATAAAAATATTACTATTTTGTGTCTGTGCTAAAGTTGGAAACGACCATCGTGATGGCAGACATTTTCATTTATAACAAAAAGATTTATGAGAGAGAGAGACAGAGTATTTATGTTCGTTATTATTCGTCAGTTGTACGAAATAATTCGTGAATCCTAAAAAATCCTATTTAAATTGATCAATTGGTCAGTTATTGATTCAATAGTATACACAAAAATAAATATTTTTCATATAAATACAAATACAAATTAATAGTATTTAATAGTATTTTGTAGTATTTAATGGTATATCCTATTGACTAATTTTAATAGTAAAAAAAACTTTTTCTGAGTGTTATTTTGGGGTAAATTGTCATATTGGTGTAAAGTGGGAAACACTTTCTAGAGAAAAGTGGGAAACACTTTCTAGAGAAAAGTGGGAAACGTATTTTAAGCAATTTTTGTTGTAATTTTAGTGAAAATGTTCTGTTATCTAAATTTTTAATTGGCTTAGTCAAGAAAAACTTTAGACTTTGTCACTAACCAATAAAAACACTTTCTAGGAAAGGAACACTTTCTAGGGTAAAGTGGGAAACGTATTTTAAGCAATTTTTGTTGTAATTTTAGTGAAAATGCTCTGTTTTATGAATTTTTAATTGGTTTAGTCAAGAAAAACTTTAGTCTTTGCCACTAACCAATAAAAAGCAAAATTTTGACTTTACCTGAGATATGATCTGAATTGCAGAAGAAAGCAAAGAACCATTAATAAGAAAAAAAAAAGAATACATCAGTAAAAATACTACAACTTCATCAGAAGAAGAAATTGGTACAATTTAAGTTTTAGCAATTTAGTAAACTGCAATATTTGAAAAAGTTTTTATACTGTGTCCATTACTACTCGGAATATTCTAACTATGAGTAAATGAATCAGATATTCTCAACATAACCACTGAGAGGTTTATAAATTTATACTTTTTTATATATATTTTGTTCTTAATATATTTGACTTTGTTTTGAAAAAAAAAAAAAAAAAACAAAACGTGAAAAAGCAATATTAAAATAGCATTTTGGTAAAAATTTTGAAGTTTCCCACTTTACCCCAGGATTTTTCAAGAGGTCCGAAATTGAACTGTTTTAAATAATTGCTGAAAACTAATTAAAAAAAAATGTATTCTGTTGATGCTAAAACTTACAACATCAACCAGTCTATGGAATAGACCATTCATAAGAATTAAAAATATATATATTTATTTATATATATATATATTTAAATGTAGGGTAATGTGGGAAACGTTTTTCTCTGCATACATTTAAATATTTTTGAAAATTCTTTTCAAGCGTCTATTATTGAGAGTGGTTCTGATGTAACATTTTGCATTAAAAGAATACAATTTATAGATCTTTTAATTGATTTTTGGGCGATTTTCAAAACAACTCATTTTCGGAACTCTTCAAAAATCTTCGGGTAAAACGGAAAACTTTAAAAATTTTACAAATAAGCAAATAATTTAAGGACATTCCATTGTGACGGGCGTTACATTCGTACGATCAAAAACCTTCTCATTTGATAAATAAAAAAGGATAGATATATTTTTAAAATGAAGATGATAGATCTTATGGTCCTCTATGCATGTATAAAAAAACGTTTGCAATAGATCCTATATCTCTCTACAAATTTGAAGTTAAATGCAGTGACGGGCGTTACACGTACTTTTTCAAAAAACACAGTTTACTCCACAAAGTATTAAATTTTAGCTAAAATAATCGGACTATGGAGATGAAATATATCTCAAATACTTCATTAGTAATTAGAGGTCTTTATTCCATAACAAAATTCTGCAATGGTTAACTGATCATTTACTTATAAAGTATCAAAACTTGTGACGGGTGTTACATAATTTGTGACTGGCGTTATCTGTACGAATTCTATACAAATATACATGAAAATTCAAATTATGAATTGCAATTTTTTCATGAAAAAGAACAAATTTTAGTGGTATGAATGGTAAACCGTTATTTTAAGGAACACCGCCCACATATAATTTATGTTGAAAACTAAACATTTCGTTTTGAAAAAATATGTACCATTCTTTTAAATAACTACTCTGTCTGGATCATTTTTAGTCCGTTTCCTTTGCAAGCTTACATAAATATTTTTCGCATTTCGAAAATAATGATTTTTTGGGATTTTTAATGATTTTTTTTGTAAGGTTTGGAATTTGCCTTATTTATCTTTGCTTATTGAATATTTTGGAATATTTACTACTTTTTCTATGGTTAAATAATAATATAATAGATTATTGATGCATATATTAACAAATATATAATTTTTCAGTTTTTTAGTTTTGCGACGATTGTTAATTGTGACGGGCGTTACAATATTTTGGATGGATATAGCAACCATCTACAATATCTATGGGACCAAAGACTATAATAAATGGAAAGATGCGATAAAAATCTTTACTTTTACAAAGTTTCCCAGTTGTAGGTTTGCAAAATAGTTCGCAAAATAACTTTTACTATTTATTTTGTGACGGGCGTTACAACTCAAAAAAGTAAAACTGTTTGGTTAATTGTCAGTACTTTGAACCACTTATCACCAATGCAATGTGTGGCATACTTTCGCAAACAAAATGCCTTTCAAATTGTACTATTCAATTTTCTTTCGGATTTAAAACAACGAAACTACAGTGTTTCATATAATGCCTCAATTTTCTACTATAATAAATTTTAAAAAAATATTTGACTTTAATTGAGAAAAAAACACATTTGCCACGAATATTGGTAAATTCTGATCACAGCATATAAAATTCTTATCCTTAAAATCGGAATCAAAAGGTTTAAATTTAATATATCACACCTTGGTAACGTTTTCTGTGGAATGCCCTTTTAGTATTTTTGTATTATTTTTGTTTATTTACAACATAAATAATAAAAAATGATTCAGTCCTACATTAGAATTGCTTAAAATACAATTCGTACTTTGCCAAAAAAAAAAAAAAAAAAAAACTGGTGCCCACATTTGCCCCCCCCCCCAGGATGGACAAAATTGATTAAATTCGTGGATGAAAAATTGGATGTCATGTTATGTAACACTTGAGAGTAGTTTTTGTCTAAAAATAAAATAATATTTCATAAAATTGCAATTCCCTCACATTACCCAATTTCCCACTTTACCCAAGGCTTCCCTACTTTTTTTTTGGATTACTCAGGATCCTCTAATATTATGCAAATTATTACGAAACATAAACATGTTTCAAGCAAATATAAATATAATTATAATTTTAAAAGATTTAATACAATAAAAAAATTAAATAGTCTTTTTCTTTTTTTTTTATTTTTTTTTTAAATGTTCTATACAATTTTTTTATTTTTTTATTATTAAATTCGATTAACCGTTTTATAAATTATATTTCCAACCCTAATTCAGTAAATTTTTAATAGCATACCTCCTTTCTTTAAAGTCAATTCCTCCTAATGGTGCTAAGTTGTGCCATTGCTCTTGGCCCAAATGACAGTCAGCCATGTCTGTTAAACTTGAGCCGCTTTGACAAGACGGTTTCTTGTAATCCGTAGATTTCTTAATGGTTTGACGCTGTGTTTTGCGATGTTTGTGCTTATTTGTATTTTTTTATTATTTATATTTTAACGTGTTTACACACATTTCAAAGTAAACCAAAAAATAAACCAACCGAACTTCTTATAGAATCCACATCCTAATGCCTATCATCCTGCCCTACAAACGAAATATGGTTTTAAATTTCCTGTTCTTTTTTTGTGTGGGTTTGTTTCTCCCTCGTGCGCTTCGTTACATTTTGTCGGCTCTTTGTATCCGTTATTTGTAATTTTTCCTTTTCGACTTTATTACCTGCCACTGCACAGAATCAGTCAACTGCTCATATGGGTCTGATGCGCTCTCCTTCCAAGTGTATACCACACTCCCATCGCCTATAGGCCCCAATGAGACCCCCAGAATCTGTTTCATCATTAGAGACGCATTAAGTAAATTACTTGCGTTAATTAGTTTTATGTAGGTAATAATAGAAAGCGAAGAGTCAAGTCGTAAGTCGATCAATTCTTTTTTTCTTGTTTTGCTATATTTTTCTCTGTATTAATTAAATATTAGACAGCATGTTGTATGGGACGCAAAATGCGGCTCCGGCTGTTGTTTCCTCAAGATAAATGAGTGATTTTCCTGGAATTACAGGATTAACTCTGTTTTTAATTACAATAATCAACAACATGCATTCATTACCGGTTTCTGCGCTTCACTTGATTTATTGGCCCTGCAACGTTGTTTTCCTTTTTTTTATGTTTATTAATAGCAGGCTTGATATATGGCGGATTATAAGACACTTTAATTAATTTAATAGAAAACACTCGGAAGGCGCGAAATTGTTTTTAATAAATATATTTAACGATTTTTAGTATAACGTTAGTTGCCGTTAAAATTCACGGTCAGCCAACAACTTTTTGTTTTTGTCAATTGCTTTTTTAATATATTTGCAATAACTATATTTTAGGTCATAAAACAAACAACAATTTATACAACATATATTATGGACATATAACAAACATAGCATCCAAGAACTTCATTTTCTTCCATTTCAAAATTCGACATTATAACTTGGATTCAAACTGAGAATTGTGCAATTTTTTAAAATAAACAATCAAATACGGGTATTTTGTCCGTTATATTACGGTACATATTATGGGCATTACGCGCGGTCGAAACATTTTTTTTTTAAAGTTCGTCTACAAAATAAAAGCTAAAGGGTTTTTCAATAAAAGCGCTACAAAAGTTTTTTTCAAGGGGGACGCTACAAAAGTAGAGCGACAGGGACAGCAAACGACGCCATATTTCTTGCCGCTCTTTTGACATTTCTCTTCAGTAAAGTTTGCCATTTCATGATGGAAAGATATACTAGCCAACACCGAGGCGAAATTATTAAAATTTACTACCGAAATTCGATTTCGTATATCTTTCCATCATGAAATGGCAAACCTCGTGTAAAGAAACTTTGACGAAAAATAATTTTGGCATTTTACAAACATTTTTAATGTTTCTGACACTTAGGAGGTATGCTTTTATATTTATTTTCGACCCGGTCGCATTTTTTATCCCATATTAAATCTGATTATTTGGTATAAAAATCATAGGGATCGACTTAGTAGGAGTCGAGATAACACAATTCAAATGGCTGTAGAATCTAAACGGAGCGTCGTAAAGGGGTCAAACTTTGCACTTTTATCCTTACCTCAAATGGCTGTAGAATCTAAACGGAACACCGTAGAGGGGTCAAACTTTGCACTTTGTATGCCATATGAAATCTGATTATTTGGTATAAAAAGCATAGGGATCGACTGAGTAGGACTCGAGAAATCACATCTTTAACTTCAAATGGCTGTAGAATCTAAACGAAGCGTCGTAGAGTGGTCAAACTTTTCACTTTTTATCCTAACTTTGAATGGTTGTAGAATCTAAAGAGAACGTCGTAGAGGGGTCAAACTTTGCGCATTTTATGCCGTATGTAATCTGGTTATTTGGTATAAAAATCATAGAGAACGACTTAGTAGGAGTCAATATATGACATCTTTTATTTTAAATTGCTGTAGAATCGAAACGAAGCGTCGTAGAGAGGTCAAACTTTGCACTTTTTATCCTAACTTTGAATGGTTGTAGAATCTAAAGAGAGCGTCGTAGAGGGGTCAAACTTTGCACTTTTTATGCCATATTAAATATGACTATGTGGTATAGAAATCATAGTGATCGTCTTAGTTGGAGTAGAGATATCACATTTTTAACTTCAAATGGCTGTAGAATCTAAACGAAGTATCGTAGAGTAGTCAAACTTTGCACGTTTTATGCCATATTTAATCTGATTATTTGGTATAAAAATAACAGAGATCGACTAACTAGGAGTCGAGATATCACATTTTTAACTTCAAATGTCTGTAGAATCTAAACGAAGCGTCGTAACTTTGAGTGGTTGTAGAATCTAAACGGAACATCGTAGAGGGGTCAAACTTTGCGCCTTTTATGCCATATGTAATCTGGTTATTTGGTATAAAAATCATAGAGAACGACTTTGTAGGAGTCAAGATATGACATCTTTAACTTGAAATGGCTTTAAAATCTAAACGAAGCGTCGTAGAGGGGTCAAACTTTGCACTTTTTATCAAACTTTGCGCCTTTTATGCCATATGTAATCTGGTTATTTGGTATAAAAATCATAGAGAACGACTAAGTAGGAGTGAAGATATGACATCTTTAACTTTAAATTGCTGTAGAATCGAAACGAAGCGTCGTAGAGGGGTCAAACTTTGCACTTTTTATCCTAACTTTGAATTGCTGTAGAATCGAAACGAAGCGTCGTAGAGGGGTCAAACTTTGCACTTTTTATGCCATATTAAATATGACTATTTGGTATAGAAATCATAGTGATCGTCTTAGTTGGAGTAGAGATATCACATTTTTAACTTCAAATGGCTGTAGAATCTAAACGAAGCGTAGTAGAGGGGTCAAACTTCTTACTATAAGTATATAGTAAAATTTGCAATAACTGCGTGATACGAAATGACTTAAAATCTTATAACTAAACTGCATTTAAAGTCAAGTGTATACCGAATTTTAAAGATAAATGTAATAGCTTTGAACAAGTTTTATCTTCAGCAATGTTATTTATGTTTGTCAATTTTTAAATGAACAAACAATAAAAAGAAATCTTTAAAAAAGTGAAACGGACAACGAACGAAAGCCATTCGTAGACAGAAGTTTTGTGATTCTTCTGTAGAATTCGTTGCTTTTTTTTCGGTTTGCGCGCATTTTGTATACTATTTTTCTGGCATAAAATAAACTTTTTGGTTTTTTGAGAATTCTCCTTTTTTAACATAGTCCCCTGTAATTGATGATCAAAGCAAGAAAATAAGAATAAATAAAAGACACAGCAGAAACCGTCTGCAAGTATAATAAATTTTAAACTGCAGTTGAGATAAAAAAAAAATGCCAGCTACATTTTTGACACTTTTATTCATTGCAATACCAAACAATTTTCTTTTCTTCGCGGTACTACCAAAGGATAAAAATGATAAATACGAATATTTCGAGGTTCTTTTACGGTGGGCAAAAGAGAAGAAAAAAATAATTAAAGGAGCAAAACGTAAATGTAAAGAGTAGATGAGAAAATTAACTTAAAATTTGCTGAACTGCAAGCTGACTCAGCACTTAGTCAAGCAGCTGGGCGACGGACAGACAGACAGACGAACAAAGCGACAACCACACTGTGACAGTGCTGCCAATGCAAGGCGAACAATAAATGGAAAAACGCGAATTTTATAAAGAAAAATTCTACTTTTTCCAACAGCAAGTAGTACTTTGTACAAACGAAGAACAAGAAGAAAATCATTAAATTGAAGCATTCATGCTTGAGAACTAGAAATAGAAAAGGGAAATGAAAATGAAAATGAAAAAAATGCTAAATAACTAAAATTGAATCTGAATTTTATTGCAATATAAAAAGTACTCAAAGATATAATGCAAAATATAGCAAAGAGATATAAAAAAGCAACAATTTTATTTAATGGATAAAAAATTATACAGAAAACAAAAAACGATGTTATAAAATAAAAACATTTTTTATGCATCATTAAAATTGCATTTCGCAAATATTAATATTCATTTTGCATTTTGTTTGATAAATTCAGCTGATTTTGTATCGATATTCTGTGCAACACATTAATTATTTTGTTCAATAAGTTTTAAATATGCCTTTGCAACTCTTGCATATGTTGTACTAATTAATATTAATATATATAAAATTATCGTATAATTTTCAATTATCCTATTTTCATTGCAGATGCGTTGCATTTCCGTCGGAGGCCATCAATGTCGACAAACACAAATTAACACCGCTAAATAATTGAATTAAAAAGTTAATTATGCATACAAAGTGTAGTTATAGCATATAAAATACAAAAAAAAAATAAAAAATAAAAACCAACAGACTTAATTTAATAATATACAATGAAAAATCCATTTAAATAACCAATTATTATCACTTGATTAATTATTAAAATACGCAGTAAAGATTATCAACATAAAATTAATTTTAATGAATAATATACAATAAAAAAATAAGAAAAAATTAAATAAAAAATACAAATAAACAAATATTAAATAAAAGTATAGTATTCAGTGTGCAGTACAGCGTAATTGTAACACAATTTTGACGAACTAAGGTAAGTCTTGTATTTTCGTATATAATTTTCATTAGCTTTAACACAGAAAAAATATTCGACGTAAATATAGCAACCAATATTAATTGCATTCATTAATCAATACAACAATTAAATTCAGTAATTTAATGAAAAACATTTGCTATTCTTCGTTAGATCAACAATTTCGTTTGCTAATATGAATATTTATCAATGCAGCAAATTAATTAGTCGGTGCAATTACAGCAATTATATTTGCTAAAACTGCGCCGAATAAACTATTTGCTGCATTGACGTACAAATATTTATATTAGCAAACAAAATTGCTTATATAACGTAGAATAGCAAATGTATTCATTGAATTAGTAAATTTAAATTACTGGATTGTTTAATTAATGCAATTAATATCGGTTGTTATGTTCACAACGATTCTTTTTTCTGTGTAATATTTTATTTTAGATGCTCTTTTATATAATAAAATACTATTTTAATATGATAAAATATTTTGTGATAAATTTTCGGGACAAAAAGAGTCAAATCCATAATTTTTAAGCCAAATTAAACACACTTCTGTAATATTATTTTTTTAAACAAAAAAATGTCACAAAAATGGCGCATTTAAATAGTTTTTATTGATTTTACAGCAAAGTAAAAAATTGGACTTTACGAGTGGTTTTTTTTTTATAATAAATCACAGAAAAATTCCGACGTGACGTTCCGGAGTTTATGTTTGCTAAAATACACATCATTTTATAATTTAAATTTTTTCTTAGTACACATTAAAAAAATATATGTGTATATAGAGCAAAAAATTGTATCAATACACTAGCTGGACCCATGCACGACTCGTGCCAAGATTTTGTTAATTAAAAGAGAAGAAAGAAAAAATATTTTTATTATTTATATCAGGGGCCCGTGCTTGGCTGTGAAAGTTTTTTTATTGGTTTTATAAATGTAGTGGCCAAATAATAATTCTCCGCCAAAACAACTTTTCTCAAAGACAATTTTTTCTCAGACTGCCCCGTAAAATTCTTCCCCATAGAACGTTTGTTCCCGGAAGAAATCTTCCCGTAGAACTCATCCCGGTAGAATTCTTCCCGGTAGATTTCTTTCCCGTAGAATTCTTCCCCGTAGAGTTTTTCACAGTAGAAATTGGTGAGTTTTAATGTGGTGAGTTTTATTGTGGTGAGTTTTAATGTGGTTATTTTCAGTGTGGTGAGTTTATGTGAGGTGAATTTTGGTGTGGCGAGTTTTAGTGTGGTATGTTTTTGTGTGTTGAGTTTTAGTGTGGTGAGTTTTAGTATGGTGAGTTTTAGTGTGGTGAGTTTTATTGTGGTGAGTTTCAATGTGGTGAATTTTATTGTGGTGAGTTTTAGTGTGGTAAGTTTTAGTGTGGTGAGTTTTATTGTGGTGAATTTTAGTGTGGTGAATTTTAGTGTGTTGAATTTTAGTGTGGTGAGTTTCATTGTGGTGAGTTTTAATGTGGTGTGGTTGCTTTTGTATATTTTTTTTGTTGTATTTGAGTTTTTTGTTTCATCTTTTTAGCTTGTGTTTGTTATGAGTTATGTCGTTTGGAATGTTTAGGTTGTATGTGAGGTACCACGCCACTTTGTCCAATCGCGCCCATATATAGCCTATGACACCCTCCGGACTCCATAGTATCCTGTTACAAAATTTCAGTTAAATCGGTTCAGCGGTTTAGACGTGATGCTGAATAAACAGACAGACAGACGGACCAAGAGTTTTATATATATAGATTTAATTTATAATTGTTTCATCGCCGATATGACTTTTAGATGTATTGAATAAATATTTAATCATATTAATTAATAAATTAACAGAAAAAATACAAAAATTTACATCAATACAATTACATAATTTGCTGAAACAACTATTGTATTAATTGCATTAAAAATCGCCGTTGCTGCAACCCATCGTCACGATGCGCGCTTGCAGCGTACACAGAAAAAAATAATCGACGTAAATATAGCAACCGATATTAATTGCATGCATTAGTCCATCCAGTAATACAATTTAGTAATACAGTGAAAACATTTGCTATTCGTCGTTAAATCAGCAATTGCGTTTGCTAATATGAATATATGCACGTCAATGCAACAAATGAATTAGTCGGCGAAGTTTTAGCAATTATATTTGCCACAACTGATATTTATATTAGCAAACACAATTGCTGATTTAACGAATAATAGCAAATGTTTACATTAAATTACTGAATTTCATTGCTGGACTGATTAATGCATTCAATTAATATGGGTTGCTATATCTAGGTCGATTATTTTTTAATGTGCATGAATGCCGGCAAACAAACGAACAATATAATATTTAGTTTTCGCTATTATTCTCATTTGGTATATGCCAAAAGATACAGTTATAGTGCTTGATCATATTCTATGTGTGTCATCAATAATTGTCATGACGGCAATGGTTGTTGCATATTTGGTGATGCTTCCAATTTCATCATCAGAAAAGTATATGTTATGTACTTTCAGAAGTATTTAAAACATTCTTGTTTAATAAACAGAAAAAGAATTATAAATACAGTGAATATAATAAAAATACTTTTAAAACATCGATCATACCAATTAAATAATTTGCTATCTATGCAAAGTCTTTAATTGGTATATTTTTTTTACTAATCACATTTTTAGCGAATAATTTGTGTTTGCTGTATTTACGTCGATAATATTTACTGTGTATATTCTTGATATCTTAACGATATCGAAACGGTATCGTTTATAAACATAAATTGTAGTTTTCGATCATCTATAATGATACGAAAACGACAGGGTTCTTGATACAAAACGAACGTCTCCAGAATAATAAATATGTCTTTGTTTTTTGTCCTTATAGTTCATATTGAAATAGTTTTTATTTTCGATAAACAAATTTTATTTATTCAGAAAAATTTGTTTTTTTGTCGAAAAATAATAATAATTCAATATAAAAATATTTTGAGTTTCACATCGAAAATTATTAATTCATCGAAAATTACACTACTCAAGAAAACGAGCAAACATTTTTTACCATTGACATGCCACACATCAATTCTATATAATTCGTGGTTGTTGATTTTGATTGCATAATCAGTTTTTTTCCATTGCGTAGCGTTTTTAAGAAAGTCGCTCTTGAATTTTCAGTCCATTTTCAGGCCATTTTCATAAGGTTTTTAGAATTAAAAAATACAGTCCCTTACACAACTTGTTTTTTAAAAAAACTGTAAACGTAATTTTTCTATCAATTTTCAAAACTAATTACAATATACCGATTAATACTATAATTCTTTAAGGTTATTAAAATATTTTAATCTAAACTCGAAAAATATTGAATTTTTTTAGTGTATTTTTGATGGATTTTTTTTAGCATTTTGGAACTTATGTTAAATAAGAAAGTGAATTATGTTAATGTAGTACATAGTTCAAGCTAACGATAGAAATTACTAACTTTTTTTAAAATATGCCCTATCAACATAGTTTCCAAAGAATTTTTTTTTTTTTTATTCCAAGTAGTGGTTGAGAACGGCTTAAAAATACTATTGCAATTTTCTCAAAAACGTTATGTAATAAAGAAAAACTAAGTATGCAGTCAAACTGAGCAACAGCGAATTAAAGTGTTTTTCAACAGGGACACTACAAAAGTAGAGCGACAGCGACAGCGACAGCAAACGACGCCATATTTCCTGCCGCTCTTTTGACATTTCTCTTCAGTAAGATTTGCCATTTCTTGATGGAAAGATATACGAATTCGAATTTCGGTAGTAAATTTTAATAATTTCGACTCGTTGTTGGCTCGTATATATTTCCATCATGAAATGGCAAACCTTACTGAAGAGAAATGTCAAAAGAGCAGCATGAAATATGGCGTCGTTTGCTGTCCCTGTCGCTTTACTTTTGTAGCGTCCCTGTTGAAAAACCTTTGAAAAAAACTTTTGTAGCGCTCTTATTGAAAAACCCTTTATTTGGAATTGATGTCTGTAATGTACATGTCAAAAATCGTGTTGGGTAGTGTTACCCAAGTAACTAGAAGCATTTTTCTAAATATTCTAAACAGACAAAGGCGGAGTTTGCTATATGCTTCCCGGCGTGTTTGCCGGAAATATGCCTGAAATACGCCTGAAATATTCCTGAAAAATGGCACAAAACTCGCAATATAATGCTATATCAAAGATTTGAGCATTTTGAATTTTGAAGTTTTCGTTCGTGGTTGACATTTTTTTGAAAATACCCATATATTTTAATTTGTAGCCCCTGTCGAAGTCAGGCGTGTTTGTTCGATTGTGACCTGAGTTATTCACGGTTTAATAAATTCACCTCAATATAGGCTAAACATTTATTATTTATAATTTAATTTAGTTATAAATTAATAATAACAAATTTAAAATATAATATATAAATATAGCTGGTTCAATTAAAATCGCTAAAAGTAATTTACAAAATTGCGCATAATTAATGCATTCTTTAATGACGTTGCCAATGTTTGTTTGTGACATGCAAAACCCACACAAATTATAAACTCCAATTACTTGCAACATTTTATTGTGCTGTGAAATTTTTGATGCGACAGACATCATCATTTATTATCATCATTTGCTTCTATTTAAACACGTCCACGAAATATGTTGCTGTTGTTCGCCCGCCTAATAATGGAAAGAATTAATGCTGCGTGTTGTCGAGAATTTTGTTCACCTCTGATGGGCTCATTTTGAATGCAATCAATCACATGCAGTAGGTATGTGTGTGACACACATAGATACAAATTCAAATACATAGACAGAAAACCAACACACACACACAGAACAATGAATACCCCACATTACTAATGATGACAACAACCAGAGCAGCAACATTTTGAATTTAAATACAACGTTATGAGCGACACGCGACGCCATCACAGCATCGGCATCAGCAGATACTGATATTGCGTGGAGGCTGCATTAAAATGCCAAAATTGTAAAGTGTGTGTTGTGCAAATAATGAAGAATTTGTGATGAATATAACCAGTAGAAAAAAGTCAAATAATTTTTTTTTTTATTTTTTTTAAATTTTTCCAGAGTTTAGTTTTGCTGATTTAACCAAACGATATCGTTTAATGATCAAATAATCGATTTCTATAATCTATAATCTATCGATAAAAAAGAACCAATTTAGAATGTCAACGATGACGATGATGTTGACATCGAAAAAGTTGTCGTTGTCACTAAATAAATTTTATTTATTAAATCAAATTTTGAGTTTCATATAAAAAAATATATCATATAAAAAATATATCATTACCCAATATGTCATTCGTTTCCATATCGTTATGAATTGTAGGAGAATTCACACAATATTAGATACGTTTTCGTAACGAAATTCAGCGTCAAATTAGTTAGATATGTAAAGGGGTTTTCAACAGGGACGCTACAAAAGTAGAGCGACAGGGACAGCAAACGACGCCATATTTCTTGCCGCTCTTTTGACATTTCTCTTCAGTAAGGTTTGCCATTTCACGATGGAAAGATATACGAATTCGAATTTCGGTGGTAAATTTTAATAATTTCGACTCGTTGTTGGCTCGTATATCTTTCCATCATGAAATGGCAAAACCTTACTGAAGAGAAATGTCAAAAGAGCGGCAAGAAATATGGCGTCGTTTGCTGTCCCTGTCGCTCTACTTTTGTAGCGTCCCTGTTGAAAAACCCTTGAAAAAAACTTTTGTAGCGCTCTTATTGAAAAACCCTATAGAGACATTTTACGAAATAGAATCGATATCGGAGAGAAAAAAATCAAAATTCATATCTTGTCTTTAAATTTTATTGTGCTGGAAATAAAAAATTAATCGAACTTTTTTTATTATTATCCCAGTTGGCCATGTCTCGGAGACCTTCGATGTCTCGAATTTTTATCGAATAACTTCGAGAAAAAAGTTCGATCTCGTTGCTTTATCGATTCTAATTTTTATAATTTCTCGTACATTCAAATTCATTGACAAAATACGATATATAAACATTTATCGCATCGATATCGTAATATGTTTCGAAGCAATATCGAACTATGATCATTTTTTTCAACGATATAGTTCCGATTTCATAAAATATCTCGTACCGAGAAAACTCATCGATATCTACCTACCATGTAGGTCCAATTTCCATCATGAAATGGCAAACCTTACTGAAGAGAAATGTCAAAAGAGCGGCAAGAAATATGGCGTCATTTGCTGTTGCTGTCGCTCTACTTTTGTAGCGTCCCTGTTGAAAAACCCTTTCAAAAAAACTTTTGTAGCGCTCTTATTGAAAAACCCTTTATATAGAGAAAACTAATGCAGGAAAAAAATAAAAATGAATTCATAAACATCTCAATAGTTATGCCAGGAAATTGCAAAAAAAGTGCATTTACTCATAGTCAGAATATTCTGAGTGATAATGAATATAGATCGTTTGCATATATTGCAGTTCACTGAAATGTTGAAATTTTATTTTTTCGGCATTTTTTCATACAAATTGTAGAAAATTAGTTTTTTCTATTAAAGTTGAAGAATATTTACCGATGTATTCTTTTTGCTTCAGTAAAAGGTTCGTTTCTAGGCATTGTTCTGCAATTTATATTTTATCTTAGGTGCAGTCAAAATGTTGCTTTTCATTGGTTTGTGGTCACGATTGATGTTTTGTCTTGACTAAACCAATTAAATTATTCATATAACACAATATATTCACTAAAATCTCAACAAAAATTGCTTAAATTACGTTTCCCACTTTACCCCAGAAAATGTTCCCTACTTTACCCCAATATCGCACATTTGAACATAACTTAGCACCATTTAATCAATGTTAAATTTTTTGAAAAACTACTAAAATCTCAACAAACATTGCTTAAATTACGTTTCCCACTTTACCCCAGAAAATATTCTCTACTTTACCCCAATATCTCGCATTTCAATATAATTTAGTACCATTTAAGCAATGTTAAATTTTTTGAAAAACCACTAAAATCTCAACAAACATTGCTTAAATTACGTTTCCCACTTTACCCCAGAAAATGTTCTCTACTTTACCCCAATATCTCGCATTTGAACATAAGTTAGCACCATTTAAGCAATGTTAAATTTTTTAAAAACTACTAAAAACTCAACAAACATTGCTTAAATTACGTTTCCCACTTTACCCCAGAAATTTTTTTTTACTTTACCCAAATATCGCGCATTTCAACATAAGTTAGCACCATTTAAGCAATGTTAAATTATTTGAAAAACCACTAAAATCTCAACAAACATTGCTTAAATTACGTTTCCCACTTTACCCAAGAAAATGTTTTCTACTTTACCCCTATATCTCGCATTTCAATATAATTTAGCACCATTTAAGCAATGTTAAATTTTTTGAAAAACTACTAAAATCTCAATAAACATTGCTTAAATTACGTTTCCCACTTTACCCCAGAAAATGTTCTCTACTTTACCCCAATATCGCGCATTTGAACATAACATAGCACCATTTAAGCAATGTTAAATTTTTCGAAAAACCCTTTTGTATTTCAAAAGTTATACATTATGTGATAATTTAAAACATACCATCTTAATTAAAAACTATAAAATTCTCACTTTTTGTTAGCAAATACCAGCTTCTATAGAACTTAAAAAAACATTTTTTTCATTTATTCTCAAAATGTAATAAGAAGGTATTAATTTGATTATTACCATGAATGAAAAAAGTTGATGCCATTTTCAGAAACACTGGACAGTTGTTTTTATTCTTTTAAGTGCAAAGGCTGGTCCAAAAATTGCAATTTCCCACATTACCCAATGTCTCACTTTACCCCAGGCTCTCCTACACATGTATAGAATATGAATTTAAAATATTTATAATTTTTTGATTTTTTTTTTCTCTTGGGTTGCTTAGCAGACAGGTGCACAATTTTAAAGCCCATTACAGAGCCTTTTCATTTTGTGTGTTTGAGCTTTATTAGCGCTGCTTCATTTCATAAAATACCTGATGACATTAATGTTGACGACATTATACGTAGACAGGATACATAGATATCAGTCATTTGTGTAGATGGTTTGAGTTTGTAATTCGGTTACCATTTTATATTGTGTTTTAATTTTGGTTGTAATAATTTCTGGTGCTGCTGTTGCTGCTACTAACGTTGCTGATAAGGCTGACAAGGACTCGCGCAAATACAACATGCGCGCAGGATACACGTGCAAAATGGCATAAATTATGATTAATGGTCAGCAATTAGTGGCAGCACCAACAAATGATAGTCGGTAATGATAATTATGTGTTGGCAGCTTATTAAGTTGCCGACTAATTTGTAGCTATTGTTATTAATATAATTCACACCATTCGAACATGGAGAGAGTGCTTCGTGTATTAATAACACAATCGTGAAGTCATTCGGGTATTAAGGCAAATTGAATACTCAAAGCTGCTGGCGTTAATAATATCAATTATTCATTTGAATTTGGATCAATTTAATTTTGCTAATTTGAGGTCGTTAATTTACAAAATACCTTGTTGTATGTTGTCCTTAAATAAGGAAATGTTTAATTTAATTTTAAATTTACTATTTTATAAAATAATATTTGTACCTAATCTTAAAAGAAATAAAAGAAATATGTACAAAAACAAGACACCTCATCTCGTTTAAATAAAACAATTGCATGCGTAACCTTAACCTCAGCCTTTGCGAATTGTATCAGCGGGAAATGTATGCGGAACAAGTGTGTGCAAGTGTGAAACACAACAACAAACACTTACAATCAAATGTATGTACATAAAAAAAAAAACAATGTGCAGTATGTACTTTGAAGAGCACACAGTGCAATGCAAAGATTAAGTTGAAGAATTGTAAAAAATAAAAGAAAAAAATAAAAACAAAACTACTAATGATATCAACAACAGCTGCAGTAAGAGCAAGTGGAACACATGACGATGACAAGAGTAGCAGCAGCAACTGCAATAATAGTCGCGCTCAACGCACGCAACTGCAAACTAATCTAAACACACACACCTCTACTCACACTTCGAGAGAGCCTGACATGTGTAACGACCCGATAGGAAAATTCAGTCAAAGTGCATTTTAACGGTCACCGCACCAAAATGAAGGATTGAAAAAACGATTAGAGTTCTAAACAGTGTTTTCAAGTGTATGACAAAGGTCAAAAGTTGGAAAAGGACGCTTTATCAAACATCAATAAAAACCTACCTACCCCTCGAAAAAAATGTAAAAACTAACATTTTAGAAAAAACATTTTTCGAAACATATAAATTGACATATCATGGATCCGGCATATGTATATTATACTGACATTGTTGATATATATATATATATATATCAATGTCGGTATATTATACTGACATTGATGATATATATATCAATGTCAGTATATTATACTGACATTGATGACATTCATGATTTCAAATCGTGAAAAAAATGCTCTATTGGATGAGAAAATCGATGTGGAGAGTTTTCAGCGAAATTTGAATATGCGAAATTTCGCATTTTGGTACACAAGTCGACATTTTTGTATTCGAATTGACGTCTCCCAAGAGCAATAAACTCAAAAAGTGGACATGTGATCTGTTAGGAAATTTCAATACTGTTTCAACAAACTACACTAAGAAAACAAGATGTTTATGAGAGTCTTGCTGCAACCATTCTTTTAAATTTACGCCTTGTAGCAAATATTCAAACATCCCATAAGTTTCAATAAAGTTGCAGCAAAACTATTAATATTTTTTAAATATGATTTTTTAAATATTTTAAATATAATTTTTTAAATATTTTTAAATATATGCAGATAGTTACGAGATGTTTGCCACAATAGCAATGACAATTGAGATATTTACAGTTGAGTGATAGCAAACATCCTAAGTTCTTGGACGTTTGTAGCAAAACTTTTGAGGCATTTTGACATTTGACTACCATAAAAAAGGAAAATGGCGTACTTTTTCCTTAAGATCGATTTATCCACAACAATTAAGTAAATTCAATGGTTTAAAAAAGTGCCCACTCAAATATTACATTTTAATGGTAAAAGTTAAAATAAAATATCCTGTGATTTAAATTATCAACACGTGATGAAAAATATTTCTTTTCAAAGTTTACTTTGATGACAGCATCACCGGTTGGACTTGATTCTTCTGCGAAGAAATCTCAAGTCGTTGTACAATTTTACCTTCGAAGGATTTATAAAGACGATGACGATGTAATACTGTACAGGATACTGTAAAACATAACTGCAAATCTAGAATAAATAAAAATGCATTTGATTAATTTTCTTTCAATTCAATAAAAATTACTCCGCGAATTCTAATGGAGTACCTTTTCTAAATATTCATCAACTATCTTCCTATTTTTAAGATGTTTAATTGATGGTTGCTATACATAATCTTAAATTTGAAAGATGGTTGCTACCAATATTTATCGTATTTGACGGATTTTTGAGATATGGTTCTCTCAAATACGATCGAAATAATTTGTAAATATTTTGATATTTAGGGCTGTGATATTTCTGGTAATCATTTTTCTTTTCTTAGTGTATCATCTGTTAGGGCGAGTTTACACGATAGAGAAAATAGCTAGAGATAGAGCAAAATAGAGCAAAAATCTCATAGAGCTGTGTAAACACTAGGTAGATTTTTTTCTCTATCTCTAGCTAATTTCTCTATCGTGTATTCGAGCCTTTAGAAAATTTCAATTCCGTTTCAAAAAAACTAATAACGATGAAATTCGACTAAAAAATACAGAAGCACTGATTACACTAGACAACAAATTGAAGCCTTTCGTATTTATCCACGATCTTAATGTGATTTTTCGATGGACTTCAAGATTCTAATCACGACCTCATACTCAGTTTTTATTCAGTTTGCTTCAAGTATTTGAGTTATTATGTAATACAAACTTTTTAAAGATTTCACTTTTTGATCACATCGGATTGATCTGACGAAAGTTATGATCAATCAAACACATTTTAATTTTAAGGTGTACCAATTATTTATTGGAGAACATATAGTGATTTTATAATTAAAAAAATGTGTATTTTATATGTGAAACTAGATCCACAATTGTATGTGTTCTCTCTTACCTCTTACCTCTTACTTTGTGTTCAAAAATCACTATACAAGTCTTCAGATTAAATACAAATTCTGGTATTCGATTTTTTATTTAAATTCTCTTATATGATGCTCCGTTTAATCAACATAATTTTTTGTCCTTCAATTATTCATAGAAATTTCAACATAATCTTAAAACAGTAGAGTTGAGCTTTGCATGGATGTATTACCTTCCATGGGTGATTCTGATCATAAATATAAAAAGTGCAAAACCATTGTTAGTCTAATGTATATATATTATCCCCTACGATGAAGAAAAAATCATTGAATAACGAGGCTTAGGTATGGTGATATGAATAGCCTTCATGTTTACAGAATAATTTATAAATTAATCGATCAGTCAGTCAATATTATCAAAATAGAAGTCAATCAAAGGCCACGGCAATAAATTTTATTTTTGTAAAATTTTGATTAGTTTAGAGTTCTAACTTTGCAAATAAACTGTATGACATTTTAATGTAATTAATCAATCATTGAATATAGTAATTTTCACCTAATATTTCGTGTTTAAATAAATTCTAATTAAACAAATATTGTTCTATTTATTTAATAAACTAAAAATAAAAAATGAATCATTAGTAATAAAAATATTTGGAAATTCCACACATTTATTTTATCTATATCAAAATTACGAAACAAACTATGTACACATAATCTCTTAATTAGTTTAATGAAACTATTTCTGATTTTATATGCACTCGCAAAATTTATAATAATTTAAAAATTATTTCATTGATTATGTATTTACTCTGGGCAACTATATCGGCTACAATTCATTACAAAATCGGTTGAATATAGTGTGACTACAGTTGGAAAAACAATAATATTGTTACGAAAGTTCAGTCTACGGAAAACTGTTCTACAAGTTCGTATCTCTGGATTTTGTACAAAATAAAAACACTCTTATGTTTGGTTTAAAGTATAACAATTAACTTTATTAATTCACTTTAATAAAAAACTTTACTAATAACAAATTCTAACAACTGCTGCATGTCCATAATTTAACTTGACAATTATCACACGAGATGCCCTCGACCACTTTACAATCACTACTGAAGTGCTGTACCTCAGATGCGGCTCCCTTATATACTGCATGCATCAGTTCGACACGTTTCGACAAACTTCGACGTGTTTCGAGAACCTTCTACTCCTTTCGTGAATGACGCATGCTATTGGCATCTCATTCGCACTCATGTGTTTTAATGCGCTGATCTTCCATCTCTTTCTCGCACACTGCCTCAGTGCGCTGAATGATCTTCCGTCTCTTTCTAACACATGCTCTTTTCGTAACAATATTGATTAACGTTTGTAACCAACTAACATAATAATTCTACTTGTTAAAATATTTTAATCAATTTTGTAGCAAAAGTAAAATAAAACCAAATTATTATTGACTTTTCTAAAAATATGAATTCAAAATAAAAAAAGTATCGCACTTATAACACAGTCCGACACTATTTTGCACACATGAAACAATCGACCAGTTCGTTAAACTATGGATTTTTCTAAGAATTTGTGTGCATCCAGTTTTTTTATTAGATTAATGCATATCATAATTTCATAATATTTTTTTTGTCACATATTTTGTAGATAAGATCACTCTGAGTATGGATGTTAAAACGGTTTTCCAATATCAATTCATTTAAAGGTTTTGTTTCCATTTGAATGGTACTATCATATATTTTAAAAACAATTCAAATTTATTTAATGTAAATAAACGCTGTTGATATCGGACAAACATTTTCATATTCATACTTAGTGATGTCTCAGCTATGAACTGCATCCTTTTTTCAAATAAAGGGTTTTTCAACAGGTACGCTACAAAAGTAGAGCGACAGGGACAGCAAACGACACCATACATATTTCTTGCCGCTCTTTTGACATTTCTCTTCAGTAAGGTTTGCCATTTCATGATGGAAAGATATACGAATTCGAATTTCGGTAGTAAATTTTAATAATTTCGACTCGTTGTTGGCCTTGAAAAAAACGTTTGTAGCGCTCTTATTGAAAAATCCTTTATTCGCCCAATAATTTGATATTCACATGCAAAAAAAAAACTTTAACGAATTTATCCAGAAAAACGTACTAGCGTACTTTAAGAACATATTGGATTTTCTGATGTGTGCAGCCAAAAGTGGAATTTTATCGTATGGTGTAATTGGTAACCCCAGATATTTCAAATTAACACGTTCGATACAATGAGCGAATCAAACAAAACGGGGGGAGGGAGGGGGTTATAAAAACGAAACGCAGTTCCATGTAAATAAAAAGATTCATGATCAGGAGGATTAAGTTTTGTATTTCCTACTGGGCATACAGCATGTCTCGGGATGCAGCGAAGGAGAACCAGACGACAATGTCTTTGGCGCTCTCTGAAGTCTGCTGAGTTCAGATGTTAACTACATAGGAACTGACAGAAACAACTATATCAATTGTTTGTTTATAATTCGCACGTGTTTGTTCAAGTGCAACTTTTTATTTTTATTATTATTTTTTTATTGTGAATTATGCACTGTTTTTTTTTTTACTTCAATTATTCACAATTAATTTGTTTATTAGACAGTCACTATCTGTGCTTTTAAGTAGTAGAAAAAAAATGCAGTCCAATCAGTTAATCTGGCGGAAATTCGCTGAATCGCTAGATGGCGGCAATTAATCGATAGTTAACGTAGGTTCAACTTGAAGGGTCAATATTTGTAATAGGCTGCAATTACGTCGCAAATTGTGGGTTGTGACAATTAAACAAACGAGCTGAATGGCTGTGCTAAGCTGCAACAAGTTCTTAAGTTTTTGTAATATTGAACAAAAAAAAAGTTTATATTAATTATAATAATAACTAATTGCATATTAAAAGGTTTTATTTTATTGCATAAGGAAGCACATACGTCCAAGAAGGTCGGAAATGAAAAAAAAATATATGGAAATACTTTTAATTGTATGTTCGAGTAATTGCTATTGCTAAAGGGTTAAATGCTTTCAATTTACATTCATATTTTTTAAATTTTACAATTTAAATAAATATATAACAATTTAATAAACTACTCAATTTGTTGTTCGCAACCATTCATAAGTCGAGTACACTTTATTACTTACGGCATTTTTTTGAAACTCAGTGCAGTGCAAATTCTAAAGATCCACGATGCACACAGCTGTATTATTAAATGCGCAAAATGCAGGTCCTTTCGTCCTGTTGCTGCTCGTGGCTCCAGCCATACTATTTTCTATAAAATATGGCAACCACTTGTTGGCGCGCAGGAAACGTAACCGTTAAGCAATGCAAATTGTAGCAAATCTGTTTACGAAGAGTAATAAGAAAAAAATAACAGGATGATGATGATGATAATATTGCTGCTGTTGATAAATATGTTGATGACTCATCCAACGGGGAAGGGTTGTAAACAATTCCAGAGTATACTTGAAACGTTTAAAAATAAATTTTGTTGCCTTTGTCAACAACATTATTTACTATATGCACCTCTAATTCTATAATCTTTTAGATTATTACAACAACAAAAAAGAGGAAAAAACATAAACAAAAATTTGAATACAGTTTCAAGCGGCTTATCTAAAATTAAATTCAATTAAATTAAATCAAGTCAAATCGAATCGACTTGATAAGCACCATATCTTACTTGGTGACTGTGCAACGCAACGCAACCCAACCCAACGCAACAAGTTAAGCCCTATATTATTTATTTAGTCGGCTGCTTTGTGCGGCATATCTACTGAATTCGAACTCGATTGATTTTATCATGTATTAGTTAAACACAATTAAATTATCTACAAATACACAAACAGAGATTGGGTCCCATGTGGGAAATAAGAACAAAATAAAATAAAAATACATTCTTTGGGATTCTAGGTTGAGACATTGGTAAGCTTAAATCTTAAATATCTTTATGGGAAAAATTAATAAATTAACTTGATTTTTTTGTAAAAGTAGTAGAACTAAAAATCTGTAACAAATAGAAAATTCTATACGCTATATTATATGACGTAAATAAAATAGTGCTCGATTCCGAAAACGGAACCTGGGGTTCCGGGCGCTACATTTGTACGCTTCAAACTTTAAAATCCCTAAGGCAATTACTTGATTTTTTTTTGTGCAAGTAGTATTTAAATAGTACTAAACATTTGCAAACAATTAGAGAATTCTATACGGTAGATCAAAAGATATAAATTAAATAGTGGGCGTTGCGGATGGGACACAAACGGAAGTGCATGTCGAGGTTCATATGGAAATGCCAAAGAATCAGCAAATTTTGCGTACAAATTTAAATTTTATTTCATATTTGAAGATTTTTGTGTATTAGAGATTTTGTGATTTTTGTAATTTAATATTTGATGATTTTGTATTTGGATATTTTATATTTGGGTGTTATTTGTTTGTGGATTTTTTGCTTGGGACTTTTTCAAAACTTTGGCCTTCCGTGTTTATGGATTTTTTTTTTGGGTTTTGTTATTGTATTTCTTCTTTTGATTTTACGTTTTAATTAATGGGTTTGTTCTATGTTTTTTCCTTTTTTGCAATTTTGTTTTTGCGTTTTTATACCCTACACCTATGAGGTACAGGGTATATTAACTTTGTGCATATATTGTAACGCCCCTTAGGAGGCGTGTCCGGTATGGAAAAGTATATATATTCTTGATCAGCATCACTACCCGAGTCCGTTTAGCCATGTCCGTCTGTCTGTCCGTCTTGCTGTCCGAATACAGAATAACTTGCGAAATACTGATCGTCTCAATATATTTTAGCCAAAAGTAGGAACTGAGTTTGAAAATGAGCCAAATCGGTCAACGGACACGCCCATATACCTCTTTCGGAACTAATAACTCGAAAAGTATTCAAGGTATAGTTATAAAGTTTAAAACGTGTTGTTAGAATTCACCTTAAAATATGTGGTCCAAAAATGGTCGTGATCCGCCCACTTTTTTTTTCATTATTTCCCGGGTTTTCATAGTGGAAATTTGAACCGTAAATTTTTAAAATCAAATCTATGAAATATTTTCCTTACAAAATTTTTGAATATAGGAGTGGTCCACCCATTTACATTTTTCTAATTTTTTGTATTCGTTTTTTATACTTTTATATCAATTTTTAAATTATGGGGATATAAGATGTACATTTCTGATATATGAATAATATTCTGAGGGTGGGGAGGTTCAGTATAATTAAAAACTTTAAAATTAAGATATACAATTAAATATCCCACCAATGGTGTAGGGTATTCCATAGTCGGGCCCGACCGACTATAAAAGTCCGCCCCATATGACCGAACTTACCCATGTGACCTAACTTTCCCAACTCGTTTTTTTTTTCATTTGGTGTTTTTTTTGTTTTTTTCTATGATTTTTGGTTTTTATATTTTTGATTTCGTGGTACTCTTATTATTTGGTATACTTTTCATTTCGTGTTTTTGCTTTTGGGTTTTTTTTTTTCATTTGATTTTGAATTTCAGTGTTTTTTCATTTGTTTTTTTTTTTTTTAATTTTAATTTTGGGTTTATGTGTTTTCTTTATTTTGTGTTTTCTTGTGTTTTCTTTATTTTTGTTGTTTTTTTATTTTTTTTTTGATACCGTGTTTCTACTTAAATTTTTACTTTTGTGTATTCTTATGATATTTGCTTTTGATTATGCGTTTTTTAGTTTTTGTTTATGTTTTTGGTTTTTGTTTTCTGTTTTTTTTTGTGTTTTGACATTTTTCCTTTAATTTTGGATTTTTTATTTGTTTATTTTTGCTTTCTCTTTTGATATTGGGTAAAATTGTTTTTTTTTTTGCATTTGTGTTTGCTTTTTTTTGTATTTTGATTTTGTTTTTCTTTTTTTATTTTTACTATGGGGTTTTTCTTTTGATTTATTGCTTTTTGCTTATTTAAAATTTATTTGGTCATTTTTAGTTCAAAGACGACCGTTCGTATTTCCTTGTATTGGTGATGGGAATAAAATTGTACTTATAGATAGCTATATTGATAGATAGTAAGCATATCAAATATTTTATTTCTTGTATTTATCAACTCTATGGGAGTCACAAAATGTGAATTATTTTTTGTATTTACGAAAAATAACTATAAATAGTCTTATCTTTGCACAAGTAATGTTTTTTCTTTATATGCTAAATTTCCATATAATTAATTCAATTATTAATTATCGCTCATTGTACTTGTAGTCAGAATTGTCATGTTCAAAATCAAGAGTTCAATTTTTTCTCATACATCTATATGTGATATACAAACAAAATTAAATTTATAATATATAAAACTATCCACCTAACCCTTTAAATGTTATTTATCAAATAATAATTCAAAATTTGACCTTGGGTTACGAAAATTAGTTATGAAATTTTTCACTTGTACATATTTTTTTGATTTTCTTTTTTATGTTCATAAAAAAAAAACATTTTCCTCGTTAAGTGAGATTGTAGATTGATCCAATGATCAAATGTTGAAAGAGTTCGGCCTGGATTCTTTCGAGCTGTAGCACCGAACTTTTAACTATTACTATCATAAATTCCCCAAAATTTGGGACCCATAAAATTTAAATAAGACCATTTAAAAACCATACTGCCTTCATGTAGAGGGTTTACAATATATATCAAGTATAGGTCAGAGAAGTGGGAAACGTTTCTGCGTTCAAGTAAGGACTGATGTCTATTTACTTGTTGTTTTTTTTATTATTATTTTTTGTTGTTGCAAATTATCGCACACAGCTAAAATTTTGTTAATTGTTTCTCTCTGTTAACTTCATTTTTGTTAAGTTTTTCCTCTACCCTAGTAGAAATTGCACGAAGGTCATGCTCGGGAACTGATCATTGTATTTTTACGTTGTCATAACCTGACATGACAAACATGATCGGGTCATGATCATGGAACGAAAAATATTTTATAATACATAGCCTCTGCTTTCATTTATTTATATTAAATGACAGAATTTCAGAATTGCAGAGTATTTAATATGAACTAATTCTATCAATAAATTATTGGTCTTGTGTCTATTTCTATTACATAATCCAATATTTATAATCAACAATGACTATTTAAAAATTATATTCAATCATTTCGGTTTTTTTTTCTGTACACAAAGTAGGTTTCTCTAACAAATGTCATGCCTATTTCAAAAACATCAAAACAATATATTCAAAAACATTTTGACAATGAAATAGAAATTGTAAAGTATTTCTAAAATATACCAAATTTAATGTAAACAACAACGTACCACAAATCCAGACGTTACAGAAAACCTCTAACTGCTGCAACATGTCGGTGGGTCAAATATTCCAAACAAATATTTAGAAAATATAATTGAAATTTGCTATTGTTCACAAAGAAACTTGCGAGTATCGCTAAAGAAATACTGCTGGAGGAAAACATACTGGTGAAGCAGCCGTTCTGGCTGTTTCGACGCTGGTGGGCTGTGGTGAATAACACCAAGGATATACTGGAGCCGACAATGGGCTGTCTGGGTACTATTAACAAGTATATGATTTATATTATGTCTAATATCTGAGTACTATACGAGTCGGTATATTATAGAAATGGCAACCCAACGAATCGTATAATGGATCTGCGCGAAATCAGAGATGATGGCTACACAATTTACACGCACTTCGCCAGTTTAAAATCGGCGCAAATTGCGGCAAATTCAAAAGTTTCGCTCTCGTTCTATTGGCGACAGCTGCGTCATTCGGTACGCATTGAGGGTGTGGCAAATAAGTTGGAACCCGAGGAGTCTGAGTGTTTCTTTCGGAATTTACCACGTGAAATACAGTTTTTTGTGCACACTAGCGTCATGGATACGAAACTGGCATCGCGCGAAGAATTGGACAAACGTGTCGAGGACGCTAAGAGGGAATTCGGAAAGGATAAATTGCCAATGCCCAACTGGGGTGGTTATCTAATAGAACCTTGTGTGGTGGAGTTTTGGCAGGCGCATCCAGGTCGTTTGCCCGATCGTATACGGTTTCGACGTGGACCGGAAGCGGGCAAGGTTTGTGAAAAAGCTTTCGATTTGACATTTTCGTATTGGGTTTAATTTGTATTTTCTTCAAAGGACCTCGATAATAAGTTGGTGCATTGTGGTGAGAATGGCTGGGTCTACGAACGTCTGGTACCGTAAACAAAAAAAAAAACAGATTTTACGACAAACAAACAAATTAAAATATCAAATAATATTCAGCACAAAGTAACAATTAAATAAAATAATATTGCGACAAAACAAACTCATTTCAATTATTCCGTAATAACAGACAATAATTGCAGAATGTCTATATGACATCTATGGAAATCTACTTGAAAAACAGTGCCATGTAATAATATGCAAATTCAAATTAATATCCAATCATTGCAATAATTTTCCTATATTTAACCAGTGGCTATATCCATGATCTCTGGCAATTATTTGTTGATTTCAATATTTCAACGCATATGGGAAATAAAAGAACACAAAACTTATTACAGTACATGTGCTGGGGATTGAGCAATTTACTTTTACAGCAATATTATTGTTTATTTTTTTGCTGTTATTCGAATGCAAATAAATATATTGCATTTAATGAGCTTCTCCGTAAGTGAGTGAATGCAGTAATAAACGGCATAAAGTGTGGCAATCAAATGCGATTAATTTATTAATGCGTTTATTGTGTAATTGTGCGTGCAGATGATGGCTAATAATACTTTAATTGATGTTTACGAATATTTATTTATATGAATAGAATTAATAGAATGTAGTTTTAAGTGTTTCAAATTCAATTGTATGTTTTTTTTTCAATCAGTAATTGAATTAAAATAAAATACACAGAAAAATTCTTTTTTAGCATGAGGTTGGAGCAACGAAGAAGTTAGTTGTGGCGATTAACTTCAGTCGGTTAAATAGAATTGTCTACAAATTTGTTGGCAGAACACCCATATTAGCCTATAAACACACCTAATGGTTCTAAATCTGTAGTAAATTGTTCTTAAACAGCTCGAAATTGGTTGCAATACAAAGTACAAAGCTTTTAGTTCTTCACAATAATAACCGATTAAGTGGTTGAGAGAACCGAATATGTTGGTTAGGATAAGAATTCGTTGGCGTAACAAATCTCTACTCTGTGGCAAGAAATTAAATCATACCATTCGTTTTTCAAAAGAATTAAATCTAAAAAAAGATTCAATCATTCATTCAATCAATCTTTCTTTAAAAAATAAATACATATGTATTTGATTTACGTCCAAAAGCATATGTATTTGTTTTTAGTAAATTAATACAGTTGTTTTTGTATGTGAAATAACTACATAATTTGACTGCATTTCTATACAAAACTTGTGTACAATTTTATTAAAAACCCTAAATTTTGTCTTTATTTTTCCTGATATATATGTATAGAGAAATGACTACAGATGCTTTTAATTTTACTATAGTAAAATATATAAATTAAAATTAAATTAATTAGTTGTAATAATTACTAAAAAAAAAACCTTAAATATTCAGTTTTTCAATCAATTGGTTTAATTAGTTAGCATCACTAGTTCTCGTTTCGAACAGATAGTTGACACTTTTTTTTTAATTAAATGTTAGATTACACTATGTTCTGTATAACCATAATCCTTTTTTTGTCGTACGTTTATAAGTACTAAATAAATTGGCTAAAAATAGTCTAAAAAAAAAACATTTTTTTTAGTTTAGATCCAGATATTTTGAAATCCGCTTAAAATATTGCCAGTTAATTCCATATGAAATTAGTCGGTACTATTGAAAGAAAAATTGTGTTTGAAGTTTTTTGGAAAACTGGTTATATAAAGTACTGTATTGCCTGAAAAGTGCTTTAAAATTCGATTGAAATTTTATCAAAAACGTTACATAATAGAAAACCAGTTGGGAAGGTTAGATCACATGGGAAATTTTAAAGTAGGTGTAATTATGATAGTTAGGATTATCAAAATTATAGTCGGTCTAAGCCGACTATAAATACCCTACACTTATGTGTGGTTACCATTCAAAGTGATATATAGGTCACCAGGGTATATAGGTCACCATTCGTATACCAGGGTATACGAATCCTGAAAATAACCATTCATTTGATACCCATATTTACAAATGGGTAGGTGTACCGAATTTCGATTTTTTTTTTGTGAACCACAAGTCTTTTCGCCGGAAAACATTATTATCATGTATTTGAGCATGACATCAATATATATTTGACCAAAAAAGTTTACCTAAGCACGTATACGTAAGAATTGATCATTTTATGTACATTTTATATGAGGTATTTGAACATAAGTGGTCGGATCATAGGTCACAATGGACCGATCTCGCCAAACATACAGCGTAGGTATATTAGTAATCTAAGTTATAAGTTTCATTTATCTAGCTCTTCAATTTTAAAAGTAGTAGGGATTTCAACAGACAGACAGACACACGGACAGACAGACAGACAGACAGACAGACAGACAGACAGACAGACGGACAGACAGACGGACAGACGGACATCGCTAAATCGACTCAGGAGGTCATGCTGATCAAGAATATATATACTTTTCCATACCGGAGATGCTTCCTTCTGGGTGTTACAAACGGCGTACCAAACTGAATATACCCTTTCACTCTTAGTGTAGGGTATAAAAAACTTGTTATCCAGTTGAACTTAAGAGCAAAACTAAGAAATAATTCAAATGTCGTAAGAAGAATATAGAAAAATAAAAAAAATATCATGTTTTCTCATATTTTCGTTTATTCGGAGAGCAAGACAGACAGACTGACTGACTCGGGTAGTGATGCTGATCAATAATATACATTTTACATACCGGATAGGTATCCTGAGGAAACTTAGGGTATATTAAGTTTCTGCAGATAATGTAATGTACCTCATTTGTTGTAATTATAAATACATATCGTCGAAGATACTGCAAAACCGCCTAACTGCATGTTAAATTACACCTTATTTTGTGTTATAATCCGGTTTTAATTGATATGTTGATCGGATAAATTAGATAAATGCCATTATAAGTTATGACATACATAATTTGGTATGAAGTAAGTGCAGAATTGGGACTTAAAAGAGTTTTGCTTCTTCTGTAAAATTTATTTTGTAGATAGGCGGTTTTGCAGTATATTACAAAACATTTTTTAATTTATGCATAGAAAATCTATATATATAAAACTCTTGGTCCGTCTGTCTGTCTGTTTGTTCTAGCATCACGTCTAAACCGCTGAACCGATTTAACTGAAATTTTGTAACAGGATACTATGGAGTCCGGAGGGCGTCATATATATGCTTAATATGGGCGCAAGTGAACAAAGGGGCGTGGTACATAACTCAGCACATACACAAGCTAAAAAGATAAAACAAAAAAACTCAAATACAAAAAAAAAAAATATACAAATGCAACCACATTAAAACTTACCACAATGGAACTTACCACATTAAAATTCACCATACTAAAACTCACTACACTAAAACTCACCACAATAAAATTCACCACACGAAAACTCTCTACCCTAAACCTCACCACACTAAAACTTACCACACTAAAACTCACCACCCTGAAATTCACCACATTAAAACTCACCAAACTGAAACTCACCACATTCAAACTCACCACACTGAAACTCATCACATTAAAACTCACCACACTAAAATTTCTTCTTTGAAGAACTCTACGGTGAACAATTCTACGGGATAAAATTCTACCGGGAAGAATTCTACGGGAAAGCGTTCTGTGAGGAAGAATTTTACATGGAAGATTTCTACTGGGAAGAAATCTAGGGCGAAATATTCTACGGGGAAGCGCAGTCTGAGAAATAATTGTCTCTAAGAAAAGTTGTTTTGCGGAGAATTATCATTTGGTTACTACATTTATAAAACCAATACAAAAACTTTCACAGCGAAGCACGAATTCGCGATATAAATAATAATTTTTTTTTTATATTAATAAAATCGCTCCATATTCTTGCATTCACAAAATCTTGGTTCGAGTCGTGCACGGGTTCAGCTAGTAATAAATAAAAAAAATTCAGAATTCAAAATAGGGCAAAAAATAAACGAAAAATTAAATATTCTGATTTAAATATAGCTTGATGAACAAATGTACATATATTTTGAGTCTAATGTACAATTAGTTTATTAATGTGATGAAACACAGTCTTCGAATACAATACCACCTCAATTTCAGTAATTCATCAAGTTGATGACCAATGCATACACAGATAAAAATGTGCATCATATTGATGAATTCCCTTCTTCTTCAAACCATGATTCATTGTATTGAAGTGCCATTCATAATAATGATGACTAACGACATCAATGTTATGAATAAGATCATAAATATGATGAACGCTTGGTAACTGTCGTGTTCTTCTAATACTAATGAACAAAAACATAAAATATAACATATTTTACTTCATATTGAAGAATACACACAAAAAACTTTACCAAAAATTTCACGAACTACCAGTATTCATCATATTGACGAATTCATTCATTGAATTAAAATCGTATTTTTTAAATGTTTTTCATTTTCAATATTTTTTTAACATCAAATTTCAAACACAAATTTAACTCCATTTACACATTTATGTATTTATAATTCTAAAATGATTTATAATATAATAATAATAGTTTGGCACTACAATTCTAAAGGGTTTTTCAACAGGAACGCTACAAAAGTAGAGCGACAGGGACAGCAAACGACGCCATATTTCTTACCGCTCTTTTGACATTTCTCTTCAGTAAGGTTTGCCATTTCATGATGGAAAGATATACGAGCCAATAATGGCAAACCTTACTGAAGAGAAATGTCAAAAGAGCGGCAAGAAATATGGCGTCGTTTGCTGTCCCTGTTGCTCTACTTTTGTAGCATCCCTGTTGAAAAACCCTTGAACAAAACTTTTGTAGCGCTCTTATTGAAAAACCTTTTATAAGAACTTAGGCCGAGCTCTCTCACCATTTTGAGCTGTGCGTGTTATATTTGTACTCAAAGGGGTGGGACCTACAGTTTATTGCCGAATCCGAACGCGGGTGAGAGCTTTTCATAGGCAATGTTTTTACTCTCGGAGGTTTGCCATTTACTGCCGAGAGGTAGCGCGGTATAGAAAAATGTTACTATGAAAAGATGTTGTTTGTCCAGGCTTGAACGGGGGACCTTTTGGCTAATGCTAATGCGGCTACATAATATATAATATTTAATTGCTAAGTATTCGAAGCCTCCATTTCATCATATTAATGAAAAAGTGAACATCGTATTGATGAATTTTGATCATCAAACCATATTAATTTAAATATCATAAATCTTATAAGAATTGTAAATACGTAAATGTGTAAATGGAGACCAATTTTTGTTTGAAATTTCTTTATATAAAAAATATTAGAAATGAAAAACACTAAAAAAATACGATTTTAGTTCAATGAATTAAATCATCAATATGATGAATACTGGTAGTTGGTGAAATTTTTTTTTTTGTGTGTGTTCATCAAACCACATTTCAATCAAAATATTTATTTTTCGTTCATTTTTTGCCGTACTTCTCAGTTCTCAAATTGTATGTTATTTCCTATATAATTTTTTTTACTTCGAAATTTTTTTTTTGAATTTTTTTTTTTCCAAAATTTTTTTTTCCAAATTTTTTTTTTTTTTTTAATAAATTTTTTTCTATTATTTAAAAAAAAAAAATTACAACAACACTTTTTTTCGAATTATTTTCGAAAAAAAAAAAATGTTTTGGAAAAATTCGTAAAAAAATATTATATTCATAAATATTAAGATCAAATTCATCAATATGACGTTTCACATTCATTAAATTGAATATTTCGTTCTTCACTGTGATGTTCGATAGTATGAATAATTTCATATATATATATATATTTCATATATCAGAATGTCTTTTAATTAATTAATATGATGCATCTAGTAGTTGGTGAAAAAATTCATAATATTCATGAATAAATTCATCATATTAAAGAATTTTTTTCTGTGTAACACAAGAATTTCTGTTCGTTATTCAAAAATGTCCTTATTTTGGAGAAAAATTAATTCTGCAAAATGTTCATTTAGATAATTGTTGAACAAAGGCATATTTAGTAAAGATTGTATTTGGTAAAGATATATAAAAATCGAAAAAAGTGTCAGTTCTAGATATTTTGTATTTACTATATGGATAGTGCTGATACCGGAGATTGTCAAAAACATTAAAATTCTTTATTCAGGAATTAACTTCTTGAAAGTATTCGATGTAGTGTTCATTAGGAAACGTTGTCATTTTCAGTAATTATAAGAAATGTCTATTTGGAAAAGTGTTCCTGTTGAAATCACTTCCAGAGAGTGTCAAGTCGGAATTTTGAATTTGAAGGAATTTAAAAAGCATAGAATGTGTATCATCCGCATGGAGAAGAGCGCATTTGGATAGACTGAGTATTTAGAATAGGAATTAGTTTATATATATTTTTTTTTTGTAAAAATAACATGTCGCGGAACTAAAAAAACTGGGCATTACTCTAAAATTCGAGTTAGATTTCATATAACAAATACGAACATCGTGTTTCTTACAAAGATTAGCTCTAACTTGAAATAATTTTCGATACGGAAACGCTTAACTGATAATATTTACTAGCTTTACCATAAATTCAACAATATTAGTTAATCCCAGATTTTCACTACTGGGTGCCAGCAGCACCTCAGCACCTCATTATTCGTTGATTAAATTATATTTTAAAATACGACATAAGACGTATAAATTCAACGTTCTTTGTCACCAAATTAATAAAATAAAAAGCTTAAGATAAATATGCGCCTGATAAGCAAAATAAAGTCAGAAATTTGTTAGACGGGCAGCGAAGACGGAACGCACAAACATACCCAGTGTGACAGATGTGTGGTGGATCGACGGATGGACGGACGGACGTGGGTGCTTTTGCGGGAAACTAACTCGATATTTCGTCTAAACAAACCTAGCGGTTTATAGGCCCAGGGCTTATCTGGAAAAAGAACGACAAAGAAAGAGACAAAAATTCATTTCAGTTTTTTTATTTTTGTTTTCAATTAATTCAAATATTTTTCTTTTCCATGCTAAGAATGTGCAAAGAAAAGAAACAAATTGAAGGCAGATATTGTTTATGGGCTCTATTCAAATTGTAGACGACAAAGACAAAAATTTGTTTAGAACATTTGAGTAGTAAGTCGTGAAAAATCAACAAGAAATTGTGTGTGTCGGGAACTAATTTGTCTGTGGTGTGTAAAATAAACTTGTGTTTTTTTTTTATTTGTGTTGGATATATTTGTTTGAAATATTTTAATTAAAATGTAAACAAAGTGAAAAATGTAAGTTTTACAGTGAAGCCTTCCAAAGGTCAGCATTTACATATTTAATGATTTAAGTCGGGTCACTATTTATTATTTTATGCCAACGTAGAAGCAATGCCAACAAATGTGTACCATGTTGTTTTTGTTGATTTAATTAATTTTCCCAGTATTAGATCACTAATGAAAATAAACAAAAATATTGTGTGCTATGACGACTTTTTCTCCTGTCGAGAATCTTCTGTGTACCGCCTACTATAAAATCGGGTTCCTGTCACCACCAGCGGCAGCTGCTGGTCAAATTTTGCATGAAAAATCAGAATTATTTTAGTCGTGCAAGTGTAGTGAAGAGAATAAAAAAATCGTTTTTAATTTGCATAATTAATTTCGTCAACTGAGCGACGGCAACTAAAAATATACAGTGCTGGCAGGCACAACACTACTATATGAGCCAAAATCTATGACAAATGGTGCCACCACTATTCTGTACTATTTGGGGCATATTTCCGACAATCACAGAGATTTATGGAAATTTGTTAAAAAGCGTAATGCTTCGTATTCAAAATTGTGTTTTACAATTTGTTGTTTTTCATCAATGACAAACATTGAGTAGGGCCTGCAAAAAATTGTGTCTACACAGAAAAAAAAAATATCGATCAATATGATGATTTTATTCATAAATATTATGTATTTTTTCGTCAACTACCAGATACGTCATATTGATACCACCGCTCATTAAATGACATATTGATTAATACATTCATTATATATGTGGAATTATTCGTACTATCGAACATCATAGTGAAGAATGAAATATTGAATACAATGAATTTTAATCGTCATTTTGATGAATTTGTTCATAATATTTATGAATATAATATTTTTTAAGAATTTAAAAAAAAAATTTGAAAATAATTTAAAAAAGTGTTGTAGCAGAAAAATTTTTTTTAAAAAAATTTTAAGAAACATTTTTTTTTTAATTTTTACAAAAAAAAAAAAAAAAATTAAAAAAAAAAAATTCAATCAAAACATTTTTTCAAACATTTTTTTTTTAATATATTTTTTAAAAATTTTCGCCAACTACCAGATACATCATATTCTTACCACCGCTTATTAAATGACATATTGATCAATACAATCATTATATATGTGGAATTATTCGTACTATCGAACATCATAGTGAAGAACGAAATATTGAATCCAATGAATTATAATCGTCATTTTGATGAATTTGTTCATAATATTTATGAATATAATATTTTTTAATAATTAAAAAATAAAAATAGAAAATAATTTAAAAAAGTGTTGTTGTAGCAGAAAAAAAATTTAAAAAAAAATTTTAAGACATTTTTTTTTTTTTTTTAATTTTACAAAAAAAAAAAAATCCATCAAAACATTTTTTCAATCAATTTTTTTTTTTAAATATATTTTTTAAAAATATAACTTTTAATTGATGAATTCCGTTAATCAAATCATTATTCATTGTATTGAAGAATCATTTATAATATTAATGACTAACGCCATCAATGTTATGAATGCTATCATAAATATAATGAACGCTTGGTAACTGTCGAAAAAGTGTTCTTCAATATGATGAACTGTCTGTGAAGAATACGTTTCATCATATTAATGAACCAAAATATAAAATACAATATATATGTTCTTCATATTGAAGAACGCTGTTCATTAAACCAAATTTCAACAAAATATTTTTTTCGTTCGTTTTTTGCCTGAGAAGTATCGTACAGAAATTTAAAAAATATTGTTTTCTGTTATATTTTAAATAAAGTTTTTAAATCATTTATTTTTCGAATTATTTAAAAAAAAAAAATTAGTTCAACAATATTCATCATATTGAATATTATATTCATAAATATTATGAACAAATACATCAATATTACGATTCAAATTCAATGTATTGATTATTGTGTTCTTCGCCATTCTGTTCGATGGTATGAATAAGTTCATATATACATATAATGAATGTATTCATCGATATATCATTTAATGAACGGTGGTATTAATATGATGAATCTGGTAGTTGCTTGAAGAATTCATAATGTTTATGAATAAATTCATCATATTGATTATGTTTTTTTTTTTCGGTGCAAACATCGATTCCGATTAAGACAGCTTACTCTGTTTTTTTATCTATTCTGATTTAGACTGATTACTCTAATTTATCTGTTAAGTTTTTAAAGAATTGCTATAGCACATTTTTGGTTCTTTTTAGCCACTTTTTAGAATAAAAATAAATTCAAACCCTTTCACAACTTGGTTTTCAAAAAACTGTAAACGCAATTTTTCTTTCTATTGTCAAAACTAATTACAATACACTCTGAAATTAAAAAATCTGCAACAGTAGCAAAAAAGTTTGCTAAAATTGCAAAAAAGTTAGCTGAAAAGATGAAAGCGTCGGATTTTAGTGAAACAGTAAATAACAGTTTCCTGTTTTAGTCAACATTTTTTATGCTATTAGAGCAGACAATTTTAGCTATTTTAAATAATTTTTTGCTTAAACTCCAATTTATATAAACACAAAAAACGTTTTTTTTTCTGTATTTTAATATTTTTTTTATTTCTTATGTACTCTTACTTTTTTTATATATTATTATTTTTTTATCTTATGCATATTTATTTTATTTTTTCTTCTTTCATATTTTACTAACTATTTCATTTTGCGTGCGTCCATTATGATTACGTAGAAAAATATCTGTTTTATATAATAATGTTGTCGAAAAGGTGTCTACGAATTATAGACGCAGTACTTGCTGCGTGCAAATGACTAGTGAATTTGGCGCCATCTAGTGCATTTTAGCGATATGCGACACTAGCGCGATCTTGTGCAAACTAGAAGAACTAAGATTTCTATGAAACATTTCGCAATTCCCAATAAGAGTATTCTCTAAATGCAAATTAAAATTTTCTAAAATTTAGAATTTAGCATTTTTATTTGGAGTGCAGTCATGTTTAATTTTCGGTCTAATTTTCATATTAAATTCTATCGAAATATGTTAAAACTAATCAAATTGTTCAATAGTATTAATGGGAAAAGATGATCTGTAACGTAAAGTCACAATTACGGCATGATTAAGAATTATTAAACATATTTAAAAAATAAAGGTATTATTTTAGATGGCTTCCACTGTTGCACATTTTGTGATCTGTGAATGACATTGTATCCATTAGCCAGAATTCATGAAGCACACATTCTTGCGCCTTATCCACGCATAATTTAGAATGCTGTTTGATGCCTCACACATTTTTGCGACATTCTATACATTCATGTACACACATTTACAGATTTTTGCATGCAAATGTTAGCTCGTATCTTTACCAGTCATTGAAATACATACCACCCATTATAAAATGCATCCTGTTTAATTGTTTAATTTGGCGCGCTTTTGTGCGTGTACTTAGTACATCGCACAGTTTCCTTCGTTATGCATGACTTTGTGTATTTAGTCAGCCAGTCAGTCAGTCAGTCAGTCAGTCAGTCAGTCAGTCAGTTAGTTAGTCACCAGTCATTGCCATATCCCGCCCGACAGTCAGGGGCAACTTTTTCTTTCGCGTGTCATTCTGTTGTTTAACTTGCTGCTTCTTCTCTTTTGCTTATTTTATAAATGGCCAACCTCTCGTCGGCCTTGTTACGGGTTCTACACTTGAAAGTAATTTTTATACCCTACAATAAGAGTGAAAGGGTATATTCAGTTTGGTACGCCGTTTGTAACACCCAGAAGGAAGCATCTCCGGTATGGAAAAGTATATATATTCTTGATCAGCATGACCTCCTGAGTCGATTTAGCGATGTCCGTCTGTCCGTCTGTCTGTCCGTCTGTCTGTCTGTCTGTCTGTCTGTCTGTTGAAATCCCTACTACTTTTAAAATTGAAGAGCTAGATAAATAAAATTTATAACTTAGATTACTAATATACCTACGCTGTATGTGCGAAAAAAGCGAGATCGGTCCATTGTGACCTATGATCCGACCACTTATGTTCAAATTCCTCATATAAAATGTACATATAAAGATCAATTTTTATGTATACGTGCTTAGGTAAACTTTTTTGGTCAAATATATGTTGACATCATGCTCAAATACATGATAATAAAGTTTTCCGGAGAAAAGACTTGTGGTTCACAAAAAAAAATCGAAATTCGGTACACCTACTCATTTGTAAATATGGGTATCAAATGAATGGAAATTCTTCAGCGATTGAATGTTTGTAGTTATTTTCAGGATTCGTATACCCTGGTGACCTATATATCACTTTGAATGGTAACCACACATATGTGTAGGGTATTTATAGTCGGCTTAGACCGACTATAATTTTGATAATCCTAACTATCATAATTACACCTACTTTAAAATTTCCCATGTGATCTAACCTTCCCAACTGGTTCAAAGTTTTTTTATTTTAAATTAAAAACGAGTTGGGAAAGTTAGGTCACTTGGGGCGGATTTTTATAGTCGGTAGGGCCCGACTATGGAATACCCTACACCTTTGGTGGGGATATTAACCCTCAGAATATTATTCATATATCAGAAATTTACGTCTTATATCCCCATAATTTAAAAAAATTTACATAAAGTATAAAAAACTAAAAAAAAAAATTGAAAAATATAATTGGGCGGACCACGCCTATAAGGCTAATATTTCATAGATTTGATTTTAATAATTTACGGATCAAATTTCCACTATGAAAACCCGGGAAATAATGAAAAACAAAAGTGGGCGGATCACGCCCATTTTTGGACCACATATTTTTAGGTGAATTCTAACAACACGTTTTAAACTTTATAACTATACCTTGAATACTTTTCGAGTTATTAGTTCCAAAAGAGTTATATAAAAGTGACTTGTATGGGAGGTGGGCGTTTCCGTTGACCGATTTGCCTCATTTTTAAACTCAGTGCCTACTTTTGGCTAAAATATATTGAGACGAAATTTCATCGCATTCTGATCAGTATTTCTCAAGTTATTCTGTATTCTGCAAGACAGCAAGACGGACAGACAGACAGACAGACGGACATGGCTAAACGGACTCGGGTAGTGATGCTGATCAAGAATATATATACTTTTCCATACCGGACACGCCTCCTAAGGGGCGTTACAATATATGCACAAAGTTTATATACCCTTTACCTCATAGGTGTAGGGTATAACTATGTATATTTCTAGTAGGATATATCGAGGCAAAGTTGATTTGGATTTTATATGGGATTTATTTTTTGCTGAAATTGTATTTTTTGTAGTGGAACTGTAGGTAAACGTCTGCACTACACGAAGAGAAATACATTGCTAAAACTAACTAATATCTACACTCAAAAAAACAAATCTCTAATATTAAGAATAATTTAATTGAAATACCAAACCATTCAGAATATTAATGACTAGCGCCATTATTTTTATTAATGCTGTTGGCGACAATAAAGAAAAAAATCTAGTTATAAAAAAATTATTTATTTCCAGAACAAATTGAATGTTTAAAAATCGTTTTTTGCTCTAGCTCGTATTTTTTCCAATTGAAAGCTTTGTGAAAAATACTGACTAAATATAAAGAAATATATGTGATACAAAATTAATTATTAACACAAGTAACAAAACAAGTACATATTAAACGATATTAAACATTATCAGAATTCGCGCCAACAAATGCTATCATAAATATGAAGAACGCTTGGTAACTGTCGAAAAATTGTTCTTCAATATGATGAACTGTATGTGAAGAAAACGTTTTATCATATTAATGAACCAAAATATAAAATACAACATATATGTTCATCGTACTGAAGAACACTGTTCATTAAACCAAATTTCTATCAAAATATTTGTTTTTTCATTAATTTTTTGCCATACTTCTCAGTTCTCAAGTAGTTCTAGTGTGTTATTTCTTATATAATACATGCACGGCATAATATATTCATTATAATTACAACTTTTTATTAATAAAAAGTTATATATCGTCGTTGTAGAACGAAAAGTCAGCAAATACATTTTTATGAAAAACTTAAATTTCGTGTTTATTGATTAATATTATAAAAAGTAATTGATGCATTTTTAAAGTTAAAATATCAATTAATAGATTAATATTTTCTTGTCGTGTGGTAAAAAAATTGAGATCATGGATTAAAAATTGACAGAAAAATAAAGATTTCTGTAAATGAATATTTGGCATTTTGAAAATGTATTTGGTGACTTTTCGTTCTACAACGACTATATATCGTCGTTCATAAAAAAATATATAAAAATGTTTTTTTTTCGATTATATATTAAAATGTCGATTATTACATCCAATACAGTTTTAAGGTACCTCAAAACAATTTAAATATCATATTCAGTAGGTCCTGACTTCATACCTAGTTGTGTTTAATGCGGTGTGCTGATATTTTACATAAACCATTAACCACATTATTTAATTTGTCCCTTAAGACAGGTATATTTCCGGATATATGGAAGGAATCATTTATTATTCCTCTGTTTAAAAGTGGTAGTAGATCTAACGTTGTAAATTACAGAGGTATTTCAAAACTAAGTGCAATTCCTAAATTATTTGAAAAAATTCTAACCGATCAGCTCACACATAGTTTGCTTTCAATTGTTTCACCGTATCAGCATGGATTCTTGAAAGGTAGATCAACATGTACCAATCTGTTAGAGTTCACAACTACAGTCATAAATGGCTTTAAATATGGATTACAAACAGATGTAGTATACACAGATTTTAGCAAAGCTTTCGATAGTGTTAATCACGAATTACTTTTAATAAAACTAGATCTATTGGAATTTCCATAATGTCTCCTAAACTGGATAAAATCTTATCTGACATCCAGAAAACAGAGAGTGTTATTTAAGGAAGCAACATCAAGGTATATTTCGGTTTCATCAGGTGTTCCCCAAAGGCAGTCATCTTGGCCCAATATTATTTATCTTATTTATAAATGACCCAGCGTCAGTTATAAAACATTGTAGAATTTTAATGTATGTAGATGATGTCAAATTATTCCATTCATTTAACGATGCAGTACAGCAATCTTGCATTCAAGAAGATCTAAATAGGTTAGAAGATTGGTGTACTTATAACCACCTTAACCTTAATCTCAAGAAATGTAAGCAAATGACCAACTCTCGTAGATGTCCTATTTATATAAGTTATAGCATTTCTGGAATTAATTTAGATACAGTTTCAACCTTTGACGACTTAGGAGTATCAATGGACCCTAAGCTTCGTTTTCATCTACACATTAATAAAATGACAAATAAAGCTAAAGGTGTTTTAGGATTTATAAAACGCTGGTCTAAAGAGTTTGACGATCCATATACGACGAAATTGCTTTATACCTCACTTGTACGTCCCATTTTGGAATATGCATCTATTGTTTGGTACCCACACTATTGAATCAATTCAAAAACATTTTTTATTATTTTCACTTCGAAACCTCCATTGGAATCAGGATATACACCTACCACCTTATGAAAATCTACTCTTTAAATGATCCGTTCCGTCGTATATGCAATGAGTTTAATGAATTATATTTTCTTTTCTATCTTTCTGACTCGATTGACGTAGTAAAAACAAATATCGTTCAACACCTAAATACTTAATTAGACTTTGTATACTTTAATGAGACTTTTTTTAGTTAACTGATGATATTTATCTGTAGTTAACTCGCGAACGCTCGTGAATCTGACCAGCTCGGGCTGTTCGTGTAAAAAAAAGGTATCGGAAAACAAGAACATACTAACGAGAATAAGTTTTTTCAACGTTATACCCTTATTTTATCAATTAACAATTTAGAGACTGTATCGTATTTTCTATTATTTGATAAAAACTAAATAAGGTGGATTCATATTTTACGCTAATAGAAAATGTATTTCCCACATACAGAAAACTGCACTTCTGTTATAAGTTTTGACAAAAATAATAGTTGTAACAACCAACATCATTCGGTTAAACCAAATGTATGCAAAATGATTGTTCGAACTGTCGTATGCAATTGACACTGCAAGAAATATCATAGACACGCACCAAATTGTTCAACAAAATTGTTTTAAATGGGTTGTAGTTCGTACTTCAACTCTTTAGAACCGACTATACAGTTGAGAGAACCGAATCAGTTGGTTGACCAAAGACTTGTTTGTTGCAACAAAGTTCTATTATATGTATATCAGTCAATCTGATCAAATTTATTTCTTAATTTTTATCTTATGCACTGCTCTGTGGTATCCTCAAAAGGTTTTTCTCCAGAAAACGCCAAATTTTTTCAGTGTTTTTCATTGCTACTGCTGATGTTCTTATTGTTGTTGACTGCACAAAACGCGGCTCCTATGCAAATGTAGCAGCTGTTGTTATTCACTTTCTCCGAGACTAGTTTAGCGTCGTTGGTTTTGCTGCAGCTCGCACGTGCTTCGAGGTGTTTTCTACTTTCCTTGCTGCATGAACTTCAGAATTAGCATTTTCAACGTTAAGGTTTTGTATTATATATTTTTTTTTGGTTTTTGTCCTGCTTATATTTGTCGCAACAACAGTTTAATGGGTTTTATTGATTTTTTCTTCAAGTTTGTTTTTTATGAGCATTTGTCTCGCAGCGTTGGCATTGTCTCCTGTTGCATGTCGTAAGGGTTCTTGCTTCATGCTAGTTAATTTTAAAATATTTTTTTTTTTATATTTTTACCATAGTTACCTACGTTTTTTTGACGCTTTCATAAAGAATTTGTGTAATTGGTGCCAGTCAGGCAAGGTCACTAAAGCCTTGCTTAGTATTCATGTGGTACAATAATAATTGCTATTAATAGCAAAGCTTATTTATATTAATCGCATTTTTTTGGAAGGGAACTAGAAAGAAAGAACGTATCTATAATATAGATTCTATATGTAAAAAAAACTCTTGGTCCGTATTTCTGTCCGTTATTATAGCATCACATCTTAACTGCTGAACCGATTGGACTGAAATTTTACACGAACATACTATGTAGTCCGGAATATAACATAGGCTATATATTGAAGGGATTGTACAAATGGGTCTGGCACCTCCTAAACAATCTACACGATATAACTTGTTAATTACACCAGCTACGTACATGAAATAAAAAACTCAAATGCACAAAAAAAAAACAAACAAAAAAGCAAAATAAAAAAAAAAACAAACAAAAGAAATAATGCGAGTCAAAACTAAAAAAAAAAATTAAATTAAAGAATACCGAAAATCAAAAATAAAAACTTTAAGTAAAACTTAAAAACAAAATGAGAAGCAACAATAAATTCAAAAACAAAAGTAATAAAAAAAACGCAAAGTCAGACCCATAAAACAAAAGCAGACAGACAAAATCAACAGAAAAATATAATAGCAAAAGTAAAAGCAAAAACACAAAAACGAAAGGAAAAAAAATAGAAAACCGCAATAAAAAAAATTATAAGCTGAAACTCAAAATCTAAAGAAGTACACAAAAAACTAGTGATGATGAAAAATTTTTTGTTTTTGTTCTTGCATTTTTTGCAAGAACAAGAGTGAGAACAAGATCGAGATTTTCTTGCAAGAACAAGAACAAGATAAGAAATGCAAGAACAAGAGCAAGTGCAAGACTAACACTGCAACAAATACAAGTAACAATGGAAAGCGTGCAAAATATTTATGAACGTGAACATTATTCTTCATTAATGTGTGTTTTTATTTATTTTTGTTTTTCAGAATTTTTTATTTTTTTTTGTTTAAAGAATATAAACATAAGGTCAGTGAAGCACTTTTGAAGCGGTAAATAGCTTCAAAAGTCGCTTCAAAAAGATAAAATAGACAAAACAACGTGGTTTCTCTTTTCTTCGCTACGCTAGTTCGTACATCGATTGTGCATATGCACACTGCTATTCACATTATTATTTTTATTTTACTTTTATACATAGTTTTTTTGTTAATTGTAAAATCATGAAGTTTTTCTTAAGTTAAGTGCTATGTGCATCGTTTCATTTATCTTATAAAAACAAACAATAATTAATGTATGAACATTTTCACTGTGTACATCATTTAGCTAATATTTTTTTTCACAAATCCGCTAATTCGTTTGAAAGTGAAACAACATTATAAATGCGAATAAAGCAGCATCCTAGCTTTTGATAGAATTTTTGACGGGATATTTTTTGTACCACAAAGAAAACTCGTTGTTGCCAACTATATAGCTGTACTAGATACATACATGTAGTGTGGTACCATGCGACGCTGTCTGTTTTCATGCGTCTGTCCGTTGTCATGTATCTGTTTGTTGTCATGCGATGATACAGGATAGCAACGAAGAGTTGTCGTTGTGAACGTGTGTGTATACGCATCGTAATTCGTTATTGTTGCATTCTCTTCTTTCTGTTAGTGTTCGCTATGTAGCGTTTGAGTTTATGTTCGCAAAGATAAATGTTACCCTGCAAGATATATTGTGTTCTCTTAACATAGGGTACGTGTGGCATACGGCAAGCGTCTGTCCGTTGTCATGCATCTGTTTGTTGCCATGCGATGATACAGAGTTAGCAACGAAGAGTTGTCGTTGTGAAAGTGTGTGTATACGCATCGTAATTCGTTATTGTTGCATTCTCTTCCTTCTGTTAGTGTTTGCTATATAGCGTTTGAGTTTATGTTCGCAAAGATAAATGTTACCCTGCAAGATATTATTTGTGTTCTCTTAACATACGGTACGTGTAGCATACGGATTTTTTTAATCCCTGACGAAAACAGAAATATGCCTATACGAAATATTCCTTATATTTATTATGAACGTATATGTTCATTTTATTATGGCCTTGGGATTTTGAATTGTCTCACTTGATTTATACAATTATTTTTCATTAGTTAATTTTTGTTAAAATATAATTAAAATTTTTATGTTATTGGATTTTTTTTTTGTTAGTAAAATAATTTATTTTTTGTTGAAGAAATGGAAAATATGAAAAGTAAGTAACTTAAATGCAATTTGTTTTCATAATTAATATGCAGTTTAAGATATGTGTCGTATATCTTTTATTTAAAATTTAAAAATTAAAATTCTTGCAAACAAGAGCAAGTAAGGTATTGCAAGAACAAGATCATATGTACCTATGCAAGAACAAGAGCAAGACTTAGCGTGCAAGAACAAGAATACCATTTCTTGTCTTGTTCTTGAAAATGATCATCACTACAAAAAACTAAAACACAAAATTAAATGCAAAAAACAAAAAATCCAAAAAGACAAAAAGCAAAAGCAATCCAAAAAAATATAGAATTAAAAACAAATAAAAAAAAACAAAAATCAAAAGAATAAACAACAATTTAAAAAGCACAAACAAAAAGCGAAACGGAACGGAACTTAGTAACAACACCCAGTTGACTAGAATGAGTTCAAATTTAAATAAATTACATACAAAAATCGACAAAGCAATTAATGATTCAGGCCCAATGTTTTTATTTGTGGCTTGTAATATATTCGTAAATAATATATTAAAATATTTCCCCGATTTGTGGCATTTTTTATGTTTTGAAATAAATAGTACAAACAAACCGTTGCGAAGACCTGGTACAAAATACTTATAGAAATTACTGAATTGAGACAAGCTATATCTAATACTGTAGAATTAAAGTAACTTCAAAGTATTTCAATGTAGACTAAATTTAAGTGTAACATCATTCGTTGCCTGAATCGAATTCCATCATTTTAAATATTTATAAATTACAGTTGAAATTACAAAATCAATTAAAAAGGAATTTTTGTTGGTATTTTTATTGTTTTTGTGTTTGATATATATATTCTTTTGTAAACTATTAAATAAGTAATAAGTCCTCAATTACATTTTTCTGAGTGAAATTTAGATATTTTTCTGTGTTGCAATGATTAAATATAATTATGTTGATATTCCTTGTTCCCTGAATGAGAACAATCACAATACATCCATTATTTTTGGCAATAGAACAAAAACCAATTAGGCATTTTTTACTCCCAACAAATTCCAAGTTATGGATTTAATTTAAAATCGATCCAAAAAGCAATTGCTACCATTACCCATATTTACTACCATCTGACCAACAATTGAAATTTAATCAAAACTATATCCACATACGTGCAAAACATACAGTGTCCACAAGAGGCCAATTAACGTTTGACCAGCTGTAATGTATTTATTCAATCACGAGATAAGTGAAAAATTACAAAAATCCACTATATAATAGAGTTAATGGTGTAGTTCAGCCATTGCACTGAAATTTTAAGACCTAAATAAGTAATAGCGAAGGATTTTCTTTATACACTACTCGTGCCACTTCTGTCTGTGTTTGTAATTCAATTAATTGAATGAGTTTAAATGATGTCTACTACATAGGATCCATTAGATAAGTATCTAGTAACACGCAATGATGTAGAATAGATGACGGGTCCGACCCATGCCAAATGACAAAACAATTTCTGCTTAAACAGTATGAACAAAAAAAAAAAAAGAAATTCTTTGAAAGGAGATGTTTGCTAAAAGGAATCTTTATATATAAATGAATAAAAAAAAAACAGGCAGCATTATCTATACAATGTAAACGATACGTTAAAGAAGAAGATGGAACTTGAAAGATATAATTTCATTATATCCATTTAACGTTCCATTTCGTGCATGTTACATGAGATGACATTAAAAACATAAATTGATAATATAAAAATGACTACAACTGCTATCAAAAATACGAACATATTATAGAATATAGATATACAAACCAATTGGTAGTCATTAATGTTATAAAATAAATGTAACTCTTGAAGATCGGTTCGTAGAAAAGTTCCGCGTGGCAAAGGGCACAAATAAGTGTTTCAAATATATTTTAAACACATATATGTGGCAAAAAAGATAAGCAGAAACTAGTTTAATTTTAGGGTATATCAGAAAAAATACTATAAAATCAATAGTTTTTTGCCATTAAAATTAGTCAATGGAATAAATTATTATTTTTTTGGGTAAATACCATTAAATACTGGAAAATACTATTAAATTATTGTAAAATGTAAATTGTGTTTTTATGAAAATATTTATTTTTGTATACTATTGAATCGATAACTGTCCTATTGACCAATTTTAATACGATTTTTTCTGAGTGTACTTAAACTTAGTCCCCAATTATCTCTATATATAAAACTCTTGGTCCGTCTGTCTGTCTGTCGGTTTGTCTGTCTGTTTGTTCCAGCATCACGTCTAAACCGCTGAACTGATTTAACTGAAATAAGTAAAAGCACAAAACTCAAGCAATAACTCAAAAACAACAGAAAAATAAAAAAGGATAAAAAACAAAAAAAAAATCAACAACATTAAAATTCACCACACTCAAATTCACCATACTAAAACTCACCACACTAAAACTCAAAACACTAAAACTCACCACATTGAAACTCACCACACCAATATTCACCACACTTAAATTCACCACACTAAAATTCACCACACTAATACTCACCCCACTAAAATTCACTACACTCAAATTCACCCACTTAAGCTGACCACACTAAAATTCACCACACTTAAATTGAACACACTAAAACACACAACAATAAAATTCACTACACTTAAACTCACCACACTAAAATTCATTACACTAAAACTCACCCCACTAAAATTCACCACACTCAAATTCACCCATTTAAACTGACCACACTTAAATTCACCACACTTTAATTGAACACACTAAAACACACAACAATAAAATTCACTACACTTAAATTCACCACACTAAAATTCACCACACTGAAACTCACCATATGATATAAATAATAAAAATGTTATTTATATTTATAAAAATGATCCATAACCTTGCATTCACAGAATCTTTGCACGAGTCGTGTACGGGTCCAGCTAGCATCTTTATGGTGTTTCAGTGTAATTTTTCCCATGACAATTGAAAAAAAAAAATGCTTTGAAGAATAATACCAACAATTTATGAATTCTTAACATCAATGTTATGTATTCAACATTTTTTGAATGACTGAAAAAATTGTTCTTCAATTCACCAATATTATGACTACCAGATTCAACACATTGGTACCACAAAAAAAAATGTTTGTTTTTAAATAAATGATGTTGAATGTTTTCAAAAATAAAAAAAATCAAATGGCATAAAATGAACGAAAAAAAAATTTGATTGGTAATTGGTTTGATGAACACCATTCTTTAATATGATGATGATGTGTTATATTTTGTGTATTAATTTATTAATATGATAAAACAAATTCTTCACATACAATCCATCATATTGAAGAACTCTTTTTCGACAGTTACCAAGCGTTCATTAATGGTTCATCTATACAATGAATCATGCTTTGTAGAACGAAGTACATCAATATGATTCAATATGAAATGTGTTCGTTTCATCACATTTTTTTAAATATCCACTAAGATCCACAGCACACAAAAATTTGATGATTTCATTCATTGAAATAAATCGTATTTTTTCAATGCTGGGATGCAAACACAAGATTTTTAGAATGCAAGTCCAGCGCGCATACCTCTCTTTTTTTTTGTATACATAAAATTCATTTTTACTGATGGGGTTTTGGGATAATTTTCCCTGGTCAAATTTTTTTAAATAAAATAAATAAAAATAATTGAAGAACAAATATAGTATTGATATTTACGAAACTTTAATGTTACGAATTCTTCATCAATTTGATGAATTGTTAAGAAAGTGTTGTTAAATTTGATGAAGACTATGCGAAGATTACTTTGCATTACATGAAAGAACAAACACTTTTAATTTGTTTATTTGAACTTAAAGTGTGATGAACAAACTATGAGGAGTCATAGAATTATATATATAGTTTGACATAATTTAATTTTTTTTATTTAATTACTAGCTGGACCCGTGCACGACTCGTGCCAAGATTTTGTGAATTCATAGGTATAAAGCGATTTTATTAATATAAAAAAACATTATTATTATTTTTATATCAGGGGCCCGTGCTTCGCTGTGGAAGTTTTTATTGGTTTTATAAATGTAGTAACCAAATAATTCTCCGCCAAAACAACTCTTCTCAAGGACAATTCAGACAGTAGTATATTTCGCCGTAGAATTCTTCCCAGTAGAAATCTTCGCCGTAAAATTCTTCCCCATAGAACGCTTTACCGTAGAATTCTACCCAGTAGAACTCTTCCCGGTAGAACTCTTCCCGGTAGAATTCTTCCCCGTAGAGTTGTTCCCAGTAGAAGTTTTAGTGTAGTTAGTTTTAATGTGGTGAGTTTTAGTGTGTTGAATTTTTAGTTTAGTGATTTTTTAGTGTGGTGAGTTTTAGTGTGGTGTGTTTTAGTGTGGTGAGTTTTGGTGTGGTGAGTTTTAGTGTGGTGAGTTTTAGTGTGGTGAATTTTTAGTGTAGTGAGTTTAAGTGTGGTGAGTTTTAGTGCGGTGAGTTTTAGTGTGGTGAGTTTTAGTGTAGTGAGTTTCGATGTGGTGAGTTTTTAGTATGGTGAGTTTTAGTGTGGTGAGTTTTAGTGTGGTGAATTTTTAGTGTGGTGAGTTTTAGTGTGGTGAGCTTTATTGTGTTGAGTTTCAGTGTGGTGAGATTTAGTGTGGTGAATTTTGGTGTAGTGAGTTTTAGTGTGGTGAGATTTGGTGTGGTGAGTTTTAGTGTGGTGAATTTTTAGTGTGGTGAGTTTTAGTGTGGTGAGCTTTATTGTGTTGAGTTTTAGTGTGGTGAGATTTAGTGTGGTGAATTTTGGTGTAGTGAGTTTTAGTGTAGTGAGATTTAGTGTGGTGAGTTTTAGTATGGTGAATTTTTAGTGTGGTGAGTTTTAGCGTGGTGAGTTTTATTGTGGTGAGTTTTAGTGTGGTGAATTTTTAGTGTGGTGAGTTTTAGTGTGGTGAGTTTTATTGTGTTGAGTTTTAGTATGGTGAATTTTTAGTGTGGTGAGTTTTAGCGTGGTGAGTTTTATTGTGGTGAGTTTTAGTGTGGTGAGTTTTAGTGTGGTGAGTTTTAGTGTGGTGAGTTTTAGTGTAATGAATTTTAGTTTTTTTGTTTAATCTTCTTAGCTTGTGTATGTGCCGAGTTATGTCGTTTTGAAAGTTTAGGTTGTATGGGAGGTGCTACGCCCCTTTGTTCAATTGTGCCCATATATAGTCTATGACACCCTTCGGACTCCATAGTATCCTGGTGCAAAATTTCAGTTAAATCGGTTTAACGGTTTAGACGTGATGCTGGAACAAACAGACAGACAGACCGACAGACTGACAGACGGACCAAGAGTTTTATCTATATAGATAAAACCCATATATGTTATGCAATAAATATTAGAACACCTTTAAATATTTTATTTTGTTATAACTATGGTTTGACCTACTCGAATTTCATTGCGGTTATTTCAGAATATTGCCTTAAGTATATTCAATAAAATAGAAAAGAATTCAGATAGAATATGCCAAATTCTGAGAGGTTAAAGTCCAAATTGTATAAAGATTTAAATTTTTTTATAGGCTAGAATGAGTATGAGGTCATAATTAGAATAATGAAGTCCATTGTAAATCACATCGCATATATTTTTTTGTTTTGCGGTATTATCTATATAATTTATTAAATTTGTTCTATGTAATTGAACGATAGTTAATTTTGAAATATATAATTCTATCCGCATTAGATTTTAAAAATTTCTTAGAGAAGAGGTATATATATCAAAAACTAGCTACTGTAAACCAATAATCGCACAATACAAAGCGCCCCCCAGAGAAAAACTGTCTTTCGAACATCCATTGTATTCATTTAGCACAAAAGTGGGTAAAAATTCGAAAGTAGGGTATTTGAGACCACATTTCCCCCAAGAGTTTTAACAATGATTCTCTCAAAGGAAAAAGAAAACATTAAGTGCCCCATTGTCATGCATTGCTTGGCTATACAACATACACAGCACTACGTACAGAAGGTTTAAATACCTTGCGTTCCAATGGGCAACATTGTCCCTTTGGAATCCTTTCAGATACTTCAAGTCCTCCCCTACAACCAATACTAGTATGTACTCTATGTGTCACGATGCTTTAATGGATGGTTGGCTTAAAATGAAGCATATTAGGAAATAAATTGCAAATGTTCATATTTTTTATGCCATATATTTGCCGGGTTTTGTAATTTTTTTTTCTTTTCACTTTGCTCAGCTGGCGACCCGAATCGTTTTGCTTGTTATGAATGCTAACTGAAGAAATCGATATTTGACGAAGGATGTTTGGGTGCTTGCTGCCAACAATGTTGTATTTTGTTGCTGTTTTTTTTATTGTTATGGTTGTTGCTGTCCATCAAGCATAAAATATTATCGAGTTTATGTAACGAGTGTTTTCAAAATGTTTGGATTTCTAGTATTTTTTTTTTGTTTTTTTTATTTGTGTGTTTGGTTCAGTGTGCTTTTCTTAGGGCATACTTTTTTTATCTACTCTATTTTTATGGTAGTCTTGTTTGATGGTTTTAATTTGGCCTAAATTGAATTTGCTATGTCCATTGTTTGCATTTATTCGATTTTTACTAAGAAGAATCTATTTGTGAATTTGATTGGACCCAAAATGACCAAATGCTGGTCGATTGGGGCGCAGACCATGTGAAACAGGATATTTTGTCTTCTGTCATACGTAGATGGATCACATGTTGTACAATATTGACGAGTTGATTTTGCGGCTACTCAATTATTTTTCAATTGGTATCGCATAAAATAAAGAATAATGTCAAACATAAAATGAATGGGCATTTGTTTTGAAGTTCTGATATGGTTATTCGTAATTTCAGATTTATGACTTATTCTCTTTCATACAATTTGTTGAATTTCAGAAAAATCACAATCACAAAAAATGGCCTAAAATTAATTTGAAAAATTCATTAAAATTTTAATATTTAAAATTTCTCAATTTTAAGTTTTTAACAATTTTTGACACTGTAGTTAAATCTTCATTTCTAAACTTTTGGTGGATTTTGGATACCAAAATTGGAAATATACTTTTACAAGTTACATGGAAAATTTAAGTTTTTTCTTTGCAAACCCAGCAATACATACGTAGTTTAAACGATAATTTTTTTTTTTACACTAAATGTGAAATTTGGAAATTTTTAACAATTTTTATTGATTTCCCAGCTGAAAATTTCCCAGTGAAAAAATGGACTTAATCAAACCCTTCAATTTATAATTTGATTACTGCAAAATTTCAATGTTATGAATTCATCATCAATTTAATGAATGACTCATAAAAATAATATTTAATAATTTTATAGGAAATATTTTTTTATTTTCTTAAAAAAAAATATATATTTTTTACCAGACCAATTCTTTATTTTTGAAATATTTTGAATCGAACATCATTTTTTTCAATTGATTCAATTATTTTAATATATATTTATTTTTAAAGCGAATAAAAATTTCAGATTATTTATAAAACAACCCAGTAAACACTGAAGATCTTTATGAGCATTTTACAGTCTCATTTCAAGATCCTGAGTATCTTAGTTTCATTCAGAATAGAGGCTCAACTTATATACGTTTTGAGCAAAATGCGTCATTCAAGTACATAGAAAAAAAAAATGTACATCATATTGATGAATTCCGTTCTTCAAACTATGATAAAGTGTATTGAAGACCTATTCATAATATTAATGACTAACGACATCAATTTTATGAAAGCGATCATAAATATGATGACAGTTACCAAAACTGTCGAAAAAGCGTTCTTCAATATGATGAACTGTATGTTCATCATATTAATGAACAGGAACATAAAATACAACATATTTTACTTCAAATTGAAGAATGCTGTTCATTAAACCAAATTTTAATCAAAATATTTTTTTTTTCGTTCATTTTTTTGCTGACTTTTCAAAAAGTTATATTTATGAAAAATATATAAAAAAATAAAGAATTTTTTTCAATTTTTTTTTATTTTTTGGAAATTTATTTTTGTTGTTATTTTTTAAATAACATTTTTATAATAAAACTTTTTTTCAAATTGTTTTCTAAAAAAAATTTTTTTTTTTTTGAAAAATTCGTAAAAAATATTATTTTCATAAATATTATGAATAAATTCATTAATATGACGATTCAAATTCATTGAATTAATATTTTGTTCTTCACTATGATGTTCGATAGTATGAATAATTTCATATATATAATGAATGTATTTATTCATCAATATGTCATTTAATGAACGGTGGTATCAATATGATGAATCTGGTAGTTGGTGAACAAATTCATAATATTTATGAATAAATTCATCATATTGATGAATTTTTCTTCTGTTTAATATAAAGATGTGCTACGCGCCTTTGTCCAATCTCGCCGACATTCAATGTGACGATTACCATTTTCTGATATTAATTTTTATTTCGATTTTACAACTCTGCGTTTTGTTGGTTAGCATTTTTAAAGTTTTAGTTATATGAGAGGTGTCACGCCCATTTGATCAATTCCGCTTACGTTCTGCGTGACGATTACATTTTTTAATATGAACCTTTCTTTCGATTTTTATAACTCTGCTATTATTAGGTAAAGAGTTATATCAATTTTAAAGATTTAGATATATGATTGATGCGTACATTTCTCAAAACGATAAAAAACCACAAATTACATAATTGGGCCAAATTCCAGATATTACTCAAATAGTACTCGGAAATCTAGGATTAAAATTTCAGCATTGGTACGCCCATTTTTGTACCTTATGTGCGAATTCTTTATTATTTTTTTTTTATAATGCCAAAAGTTTGTCTGACCCTTTTTCTGTAATATGTATAATATTCAGAGTACCACCGTTAACCTTGTGCCTTGGTTCTTATTAAGAAAAAAAAAAGTTGGGGTGTATCTGGAACACCCTATGGTATACAGGGTGTTTTCTAAATATACTTTATATATAATCGTATATTTAATTAAAACTGCCACAAGTTAAAGTCACTTTCTCTTAATTATTTTGAGAATTTAAAATATTGGTACTTCCTTTGGAGTTTTAAAAAATTATTCTCATCAAAAAAAAAAATATATATATTTTTTTTTTATTTGATTTTTTTACAATTTTTTTTTTAACTCTCGAAATTCGTATTTATTATTTTTTCATTTTCGATTATTTGAGTGCATCATAATATTATGAATAATTTATTCGTATAATAGTACTGTTGTTTTTTTTTTTTGTGGAGCACTTTTTGTATTGCTCTCAAAACTTTCAATTACCAACAAATTTTAAGGTATTTGAACTATTATTATAATATGATAAATTTAATATTTTTCTAATAACGTATTTATAAAAATATCTAATATTAATTTTTCTTTCTAATTACAGGTTAATGCAATTATCAAAAATATTGTTATAGGTAAGTGTGGAATAATTCAATTCTAATTGTATCATTTAATCATATTTATTTATTCATGTTGTTATTAATTAATTAATTTATTTGACTTTTTTTTAGTTTATACACTCAGAAAAAAATACCATAAAATTAATAGTTTTTTAATACTGAAATTCGTCAATAGGGTAAACTATTATTTCAATCGCAAAATCCCATAAAAACTACAAAATACTATACTGAGAAAAATAATACTACAAAATCAATAGTTTCTTGCTAATAAAATTAGTCAATACGATAAATTATTATTTTAATGGGTAAATACCATTAAATATTAGAAAATAATATTAAATACAATAAAATTATTTTTGTGTTTATATAAAAATATTTATTTTGTATATACTATTGAATCAACAACTGTCCTATTGACCAATTTTAATAGAATAGTTTGTATGAATTTTAGTATAGAGAAAATCAATATTTTAAATATTTTATTTTATTTTTTTGACATAATTCTCAAAACTACTGTTTTATAGAATATATTTATTTTTGTATACTATTCAATCAATAACTGTCTTATTAAAATTTTTGTAATGGAATTTAATGAGATTTTGTAATTGTAATTGCCAAGTTAACTGAAATTAAATTACAAATTATATGCCCAAAAATTATATGCTTAAAAGCCATCACATTATAAGTTACACCAGATTTGAACCGATTTAGCGAGATTTTAGCAAATTAAAAAATATGCTACCACTAAGAGCCACATGAATACCACCGCCAACTGGCATGAATCACGCTGTGTTGTAACGTTTATTAAGTTGACTGACATGTTGACAAATTCAACTCATTAGTCAAGCAGCGACGGACTGTCACAAATGTCCAGGCGTAGCCATTTTAACAGGGAGTACCGTTGGTTCTATGCCAGCACCCTCAAAGCATTCACCAAACCATGCAAGTTTACCACAAAATTTTTCCACTATAGATTTTTTTATGACCTGTCCACATGACGGTGTTTTGCCGTTTGAGTTCGTTGGCCACGCCATCTGCCTGAAGGTAGTCGAATTAATCAACAGGTTTCTCGTGTGACTGTTTTTTATGCTACTGGTTACTTTCTACTGGACTTGTTTCACTGTCTGTCTATCTATCTGTCTTCTAGTCTGTCTGTCTGTCTGTTTGTCTTTCCGTCTGTTTGTCTTTCACTCTATCTGTCTTTTTATTTAAATTTGCATGATGTCATTAAACAGCTTCCAGGCTCTGCGCTTCACGTTATTCATTATCTCGCTTCAAGTCCTTCGTGTCCTTGTAGCGTTGTTTGAACATGTTGGTCCATTAGTGTATTTGTTTGTCTCGTTGTCTGCTTTTTGCTCTTGCCTGTGCTATCACGCTCTTGAGTGCTGTCGTCTCGGCTACTTTTGCTGTCCTTTAAAATGTCCTGATGTCCTACATGTTGTCCTGTGGTCGTTTCTGCTGGCTACACTGTTGCTCTGTGACTGTTGCTCGTTTGTTGTGCTGCTTAACGAAGTGCACATAATTTTTGTTGGGTTACTCGTGTGGCCAGCAAATATTTTGAAATGGTCTCTTTTTTGCTTTTCTGTATTTGTGGTTGTTGCACAGAATGAGCACGGAAAAATACTCATAGTGATTACTATTGGGCTTATATAAAAAAGGAAAAAAATATTAACGTGGCCAAAACCTAATGGAGGTATTTTTAGAAAGTGTCTGTCTGTGGTCTAGTTATCTTTTTAAGGTCTTTGAAGTAGATTATAAATAAGTACACACAGAGAAATCCTCTTTCGGAATGAGGTTAACATAACTTTTAATTTTTTCCTATCACCGAAATGTTAGTCCGTGCAACTGCACGTTCGGTTGTCGTAACCTCATGATTGCATTTTTAATTATGGGGCAATAAAATAACAAATGTGTGTTTTCATTATATTTTTATTATTCAAGGAAAAGGAATTAGTAGATATTATTTTTGAAATTACGTACGTATCTACATACACCCAAAAAAAAAATTCACTCAAATCCCATTAAAATTAGTCAATAGGACAATTATTGATTTAATAGTATACACAAAATAAATCTTTTAATATAAACTCAATGACAATATCATGGTACTTTCTAGTATTTAATGGTATTTTCCGATTAAAATAATAATTTATTCTATTGACTATTTTTAATAGTAAAAAACTATTATTTATATAGTATTTTTTTCTGGGTGTATAATATTTATATAGTATTTTTTCTATAATACATATAGAAAAGAGCTTTACAAATATTAGTTTAATATATAAAAAGCTTACTTAAAATAATTCGGCTTGCTTGCTGAATCGGAGGTTGATAAAACCTCAGGCTTGCTGACTAGGAGGTTGGTACAACTTTATGCTTGCTGACTAGGAGGTTGTTACAACTGTATGCTTGCTGACTAGGAGGTTGTTACAACTGTATGCTTGCTGACTAGGAGGTTGTTACAACTGTATGCTTGCTGACTAGGAGGTTGTTACAACTGTATGCTTGCTGACTAGGAGGTTGTTACAACTGTATGCTTGCTGACTAGGAGGTTGTTACAACTGTATGCTTGCTGACTAGGAGGTTGTTACACTGTATGCTTGCTGACTAGGAGGTTGGCAAAACCTCATGCTGACTAGAAGGTTGCCAAAACCAAATAGAGAGGTTATTTATGAGTTGTTGCGGCAACCGAATAATTCGGTAAAGCCGCAACAGACCAGTTTTCTGTGTCTATAAATAGAAATTAAATAATATAAAAGTTTCATTTTGTAAAGAAAATTTTAATAATCCACAAGAAGGCGTTTCCAAATCTACCAAATTTTAAAGATTTGTTTTAATATCCCGGATATTAAACATATTAACATCATTGAAATAATAGGAAACAAACTATTTATTTTATAGTATTGTTATTCGAGTGCATAAATAAAAACTTTCTTTCTCTCATATTATGTTTCATTTATGTTTCAGAGCTCAGCCTAAGTTCTTTAGGACTGTAGCTCCAAACTATTATTATTTTTATACCCTACACTAAGAGTGAAAGGGTATATTCAGTTTGGTACGCCGTTTGTAACACCCAGAAGGAAGCATCTCCGGTATGGAAAAGTATATATATTCTTGATCAGCATGACCTCCTGAGTCGATTTAGCGATGTCCGTCTGTCCGTCTGTCCGTCTGTCTGTCTGTCCGTCTGTCTGTCTGTCTGTCTGTTGAAATCCCTAAGACTTTTAAAATTGAAGAGCTTGAAAAATGAAACTTATAACTTAGATTACTAATATACCTACGCTGTATGTGCGAAAAAATTGGCGAGATCGGTCCATTGTGACCTATGATCCGACCACTTATGTTCAAATACCTCATATAAAATGTACATATAAAGATCAATTTTTATGTATACGTGCTTAGGTAAACTTTTTTGGTCAAATATAAATTGATATCATGCTCAAATACATTATAATAATGTTTTCCGGCAAAAAGACTTGTGGTTCACAAAAAAAAAAAATCGAAATTCGGTACACCTACCCATTTGTAAATATGGGTATCAAATGAATGGAAATTCTTCAGCGATTGAATGTTTGTAGTTATTTTCAGGATTCGTATACCTTGGTGATCTATATATCACTTTGAGTGGTAACCACACATATGTGTAGGGTATTTATAGTCGGATTAGACCGACTATAATTTTGATAATCCTAACTATCATAATTACACCTACTTTAAAATTTCCCATGTGATCTTACCTTCCCAACTGGTTAGTATTATGTTTCAATCATAACCACAATTATTAAATGTTCAGTTTCCATTCGGTTTTCATTGCACAAAGCAGTGGTTGGCAGTGATTTTCCATTTTTATTGAAAACACTTTTGTGCAAGGTAAATCAATTTGTGCTCCTTTTGTTCTGCCTTACAATTTGGTTCCCTTTGCGGAAGATACACGTTTTCACAATTGCGGCATCAATTCCTATTCTATTCCATTCATTTTCTGCTGATGTTGCAACGAATCCTATTTGCTGCAGCATTTGCATAATTGCAAACAAAAGAAATTGAAATCGTATGCTTGGCTTTGAGTCTTTCGAACAGAAAATATTATTGCTATTCGTTTAGAGCCGCAGGATGGATATGGTGCTAAAAACTTTTTGAACCAATTGTACTTTTTATATTCAAAATTTATAGGAAATTTAAACCTGCTACATGTGGAATTTATTAATATTAGATATGAATTTAAAAAACTTTATTTCAACTAAAAGTCAAATTTAATCCAACTCAAATTTAGCTATTACAAGATTTTGTTTAATTTTTCTTTTGTTTATATTTATTATTTTTCTAAAAATAACCCTTAATATATGTTGATTATCTGGAACAATCCAACCACATTAAACGCACGTAAACGCTCTATAAACAACCAAAAAGTGCTCTCGATCCATAAATAAATATTCTAATGGTTGCGATAACTTCTTAGGACATGGTGCTGCCCAAAGTTAAAATAAACAAAAGCGCATCTTTGCCAAAATACCAAAATACCCAAAATACCTTTTGTGGCTCTTGCCATTTACAGAGTATTTGCCAAATACAATGAGAACAAAGGCGAAAATCTGCCGCAAAGAGCCGCGCACTAACACTGAGTAGATAATGGCTTCTGGCTAAACGTGACTAGGGTTTATTTATCTATTGACATTATGGCTAATGTCTCTGCAAAGTATATGGCAAGGGGGAGTATGTGAATGTGGGGTGTATGTGAACGTGTGGTTCCAGGGTAAACAGATGGATCTTTTGTGGCCATAATTTAGTGCTTTTGTAAGTGAGTTGATTAAAATACGCTTTAGGATATTTGGCTCAAATGTTTTAATCTTCATTGGTTTTTTTATGATTTTATTTTTTATTTAATTGAAACATTTATTGAAGACGAAAACTGTATGTTTTATATTTCTTTATTTAAAAACAAAAGCAAAAGCCAAACACAAAAACAAATGTAAAAGCATAAAACGAAAGCAATAACTTAAAAACAACAGAAAAATTAAAAAAAGGATGAAAAAACAAAATGTAAAGCAAATACAAAAAAGCGGAAGCAGAAACTCAAAAATAAAAGCAAAAACATAAGCAATTACAAAAAACAAAAGCATAAAAACAAAAGCAAAAGATAAATGCAAAAAATACAAAACACAAAAGCAAAACCACAAAAACAAAAGCAAAAACAAGAGCAAAACACAAAAGCAGGTAACAATAGCAAAAATAAAAAAAAATAAAATCAACCACACTAAAATTCACCACACTAATACTATCCACACTAATACTCTCCACACTGAAATTCACTACACTAAAACTCACCACAATAAAATTCACCACATAAAAATTCATCACACTAAAACTCACCACAATAAAATTCACCACACTAAAACTCACCATAATTAAATTCACTACAATAAAATTCACCACACTTAAACTCACCACATTAAAATTCACCACACTAAAACTCACCACACTAAAATTCACCACACTAAAACTCACCACACCTAAACTCACCACACTAAACTTCACCACACTCAAATTCACCACACTAGAACTCTGCACAATAAAATGCACTACACTTAAACTCACCACACTAAAATTCGCCACACTAAAACTCACCACACCTAAACTCACCTCACCGAAACTCACCACACTAAAACTTCTACTGGGAAAAACTCTACGGGAAAGAATTTTACTGAGAAGAAATCTAGGGAAAGCACAGTCTAAGATTAATTGTCTATAAAATTAGTTGTTTTAGCGGAGAATTTGTTTTTTTTTTTGGTTACTTCATTTATAAAACTGATGAAAAAACGTCCACAGCGAAGCTTATATAAATAATATTTTTTTTTATATTAATAAAATTGCTTCAAAATCCTTGCATTCACAAAATCTTTGCTTGAGTCGTGCACGGGTCCAGCTAGTGATAAATAAATATATAATGTAAATTTAATAAGAATATTTTATTACTACTCACTTTTTTATGCAATACCATTTTAGAAACTTTTTAAGAACTTTTAATGTTTGATATAAACGCAACGCCGGTTTGTTGGTTTGTGCCTTTTTGTGTGTCAATGTCACTATCACTGCCACCTGTCAGTTATCATAAAACGATTTAAGCCAATTTCGAGAATATTGCGTGGTTCTTTTGAAACCGTACACGTGCAAATGTCACAATTTTGTACGGCCACAACTAATATGACATGTCAAAACGGAAGTATTAGTGTGACAAATTGTGGAAATGGGATTGTTATTTATTAACTTGTTATACTATAAAAAAAATAAGCAATTGTTTCTTTTGTTTGTATAGAACATGCATTAATTATTTATGCATGTCCTGCTGCCTGTCAAGGACTTTAAGAAAAGTTGTTAAGAAAAGTGTGGTAAACACCAGCACCACCACCTTATTTTGTGGGTTTTGCAAAAATAAATAAATTGACCACACACTGACGCACACAAACAATTTAATTAAATTCTGATTTACATGTAAATTGTTTGCTCAAAAGCGTGCTTTGTTTGCATTTACAATAAATGGGTAACAATGGGAAACACGTACAAAAGCCATAAATAAACACGCACATCTGCAAATAAACACTGTCGTACTATTCGTTCGTATATCTTAATAAAGAAAAGGGTGGAAATAAGAAAAGTTTTTTTTTTTTAGATTTTCATTAAAAAAATAATAAAACTAAAGTTAATTTATTGCGAATGTTTTTTTTCCTGCCAGAGTATATTTAGCATACGTAATGACTAAAACAAATGTATACAGTGTGTGACAAAACTTATTGTACAATTTATATTTCAATAAAAACTAATTATACGCTTAAAATTTATAAAAGACGTGCAGATGTTACGGCTATTTGGCACAATGTATGACATTTTAATCATGAATTATGAATAATAAATCAATTATGTATAATAGTTATGTATAACAAATCAATTATCAATTACAAATCATAAAATGTATTCCAGAATCTATAAAAATTACTCATGACTTATGAATACATTATACATAAAACATGTGTAAACATACGCATAATTATATTCAATTAATAATAATAATTGATTTTTACTACTATCATATCGTCACTGTCATAGCAAAGGGACGAATGTGCATTTTTAAAAATGTTGGGAAATCAAATTTTAAAGTTTGAAGTGCTTTAAAACTTAGTTAAATTTATTTTTCTTCAATTTATTTTATTATTTTGGTTTATCCATCAATTATTATAACGTATATAAAATATCTTTGGATTTAGAAAACTTACTGAGTTATAGATATGGATTTTGTAAGCCTATATCCTGACCAAAACGCAAATATTTTTGTTTTTTATGCTATAACTCTTTATTTGCGCAAGATAAAATTATGATGTAAAGGCATTTATTGATTGTTTTCAAAGTACCTATCGATTGGCATCATTATTTAAAAATAATTTTCCAAATATTAATAGCCATTTGTTATTTGCAAGAAAAATGTTTCGCAAAATATTTTTAAGTAATGATGCCAATCGATACATGCTTTAAAAACAAACAATTACTGTAATTACACCAATATTTTATCTTGCACCAATAAAAAGTTATACCAAAAAAACGAAGAAATTTTAAAAATTAAAAATCTTGTCACGCTAAACGGGCGAATCTCGTCGTTTTTTTGCTATAACTCTTTACTGGTACAAGATAAAATAGTGATGTAAAGGCATTTATTGTTTGTTTTCAAAGCACCAATCGATTGGCATCATTATTTAAAAATAATTTGCCAAACATTTTTCTTGCAAATAACAAATGTCTATTAATATTTGGAAATTTATTTTTAAATAATGATGCCAATCGATAGGTACTTTGAAAACAATCAATAAATGCCTTTACATCCCAATTTTATCTTGCGCAAATAAAGAGTTATAGCATAAAAAACAATAATTTGCCAAACATTGTTCTTGCAAATGATAAAAATCCAAAAAATATTTTAAAATAATGATGATGATCGATAGGTGCTTTATAAACAAACAATTAATGCCTTTTTTACAATTTATTTTATCTTATACCAATCAAAAGTTATGGCAATAAAACAAAAGGATACGCCCTTTTGGCATAACATTAACAATTTTTCGAATTCTCCCCTTTGGTTTTGTCTTTTGTTGCTAGAAATATCCCACAAAACCACACAAGATTTTGGCACAGTATACTTGAGAAAAAACTTCATTTAAAAATGTAAAAAAACGCAAATGTCAAAAATTACGCATTCGCCCCTTTGGTATGTTAGTGACGATATATTATGAATAAAAACTATATATTATGATTACTTATTCTTGGCTGGATATCATGATTAATTTCTGGAAAATTTAAGCATGTAATACATGATTTATGAGAACATTTCTCTCCGTGAACGGTATGTGAAAATGAAAAAATATTTGAGTTATAAAATTGAAAACAAACTTTAAATTGTTGTTATCTACCTATTCAATTGAAGGCTTTAAAGTAAAAGTCCATATTTTTAACTGCATGTTATAACTTTTTAATTTATTTTTCGTTTTATACCAAAATCAGCTGTATACGCAATATAAACGCACGGTATTTACAAATTGGAATAGTCCTTATTGATTTCTAAACAAAGCTAAAACCAGTTGGGAAGGTTATATCACATGGGAAATTTTAAAGTAGGTGTTATTATGATAGTTGGGATTATCAAAATTATAGTCGGTCTAAGCCGACTATAAATACCCTACACATATGTGTGGTTACCATTCAAAGTGATATATAGGTCACCAGGGTATACGAATCCTGAAAATAACTACAAACATTCAATCGCTGAAGAATTTCCATTCATTTGATACCCATATTTACAAATGGGTAGGTGTACCGAATTTCGATTTTTTTTTTGTGAACCACAAGTCATTTCGGCGGAAAACATTATTATCATGTATTTGAGCATGATATCAATATATATTTGACCAAAAAAGTTTACCTAAGCACGTATACATAAATATTGATCTTTATATGTACATTTTATATGAGGTATTTAAACATAAGTGGTCAGATCATAGGTCACAATGGACCGATCTCGCCAATTTTTTCGCACATACAGCGTAGGTATATTAGTAATCTAAGTTATAAGTTTCATTTATCTAGCTCTTCAATTTTAAAAGTCTTAGGGATTTCAACAGACAGACAGACAGACGGACAGACAGACAGACGGACAGACAGACAGACGGACAGACAGACGGACAGACGGACATCGCTAAATCGACTCAGGAGGTCATGCTGATCAAGAATATATATATACTTTTCCACAGCGGAGATGCTTTCTTCTGGGTGTTACAAACGGCGTACCAAACTGAATATACCCTTTCACTCTTAGTGTAGGGTATAAAAAGGACTTGATCACTTTTTCTGTGTATTTTAATAAAAAAAAACTATATTTCTGTTATAATGTTTTTCATGTTTAATATGATTTTCCTAAACAACAGCACATTAACAAATAAAAATGTCTGTATTTATAATTCTTATAATTGTCTTAATATGGCAAACAAAAATTTAGAAAAAACATATGTGGGCCATTCCACACCAAATCGACCAGCGGTTGGAACTCACCTTCTTCGATTTCAATGCAATTATTTTTTAAAATATGATGCAATCAAAATACCATCTTGAAATTTTGCATGAACATTAACAATAAATTGACGAAAATTTAGGATTTTTTTCAGAATTTTAAAAAGGGTCCTTATTAATTTGAAGTGCAAGGATAATGACCACGGGCCACATGTTACAGTTTGGAAATTACAACTTAATTTTTCTAAAAGCTTGTTCTATTAGCTTTAAAACGAGCCATTAACGGAGTTTCTAGCATTTCTAGTTCAAGAGATATTTAAATATGAACAACAGTACAAAAGTGATTTTTGGCACTTTTTTTTCCAACTTTGAGCCACTGTATCTCTGGAAGTAGTGGTCGGAAAAAATAAAAAAAAATTGTTTAGTGCATGTCTCGATACCCTTTATCAGTTCATTAAGATCGAATAGGTAAAAGGTTTGGTCGATTTGGTGTGGATTGGCCCATATATTTTAATTCAATTTTGGTTGGATGAATAATTTACTTCAATATTATGTACATGTTTTGTATTATGTATTTATTCATTAATATGATAAATACCTCTTCCAATTGCAGAACACTTCTTCAGTCATTCCTCAAATTGATAATTCACAATATTCATGTTTTGTAGTCATCAATATTATGAATTGTTCTTTAATATAATGAATCATGGTGTGATGAACAAAATTCATCAGTAAGAAATAGATTTTTTTTTTCTCTGATAATGTATTTATTAATCAATGACAATCACTCTTGGGTGATTCATTACTTAAGTCGTTACTTTTTATCAATATACTCAGAACACAGTATCCCAAAAAAAAAAAGCACTTGTAACAAATAATGAAAATGTCAATTGAGATTTAGTTTGACCAACATAATTAAGTTCGAATAATTCGATATTAGAAAGAGAATCTCCTGCACGTCGAACTTATCTCGTAACGATATCGAATCTCCTGCACGTCGAACTTATCTCGTAACGATATCGACTCGCATTGAATACTGAGTTATAATGAAATAATTTAAAGAATATTACTTGGGCTATCTGCTAAACTGAGTGTACAAAGGTATTGACTTTATCAAACCAAATACAAAGCTATATCATCTGCATTAAAAAATAATAGTTTTTTACTATTAAAATTAGTCAATAGGATAAATTATTATTTTAAATGGAAAATACCATTAAATACTAGAAAATACCATTGAGTTTATATTAAAAGATTTATTTTTTCTATACTATTAAATCAATAATTGAAAAATTTTAATGGGAATTGAGGGAATTTTTTTCTGGGTGTATACAATAATTGTTTTTAACTCTAAGATTTTTATATATTTTTCAAAATATTTTTTTTTATTTTTTTATCTAAAATTATTTTCAACAAAGTCATTTATTTTTCATTTAAGTAGTCAACACTTTTCACGACTCCCATCGATATTTGTTGAAATGGTCTCTGTCCTTTAACTCTAAGATTTTTATATATTTTTCACAATATTTCTTTTATTTGTTTTATCTAAAATCATTTTCAACAAAGTCATTAATTTTTCATTTATGTAGTCAACACTTTCACGACTCCCATCGATATTTGTTGAAACGGTCTCTGTCTCTCCGTATCGCACTTTAATATTTACATATGTATGTACAATGTACATCTGATATTAATTTGTGTTCACATACAGCTAATAAATTTCTTATCGATTCGATTAAAAAACTATTATGTGCTCGCTCGTATGTCGCTGATGCCGACCGATTCCACACCCGCCGCCCCATATGGACATTAGCAGGTCGATTCATTTTATGCATTTATTTGTTATTAATTTGTTATGGTTTTGTTTTTGTTATTGTTGTTATTGTTGTGGTTGTTTTATTTGTTTGTGTTACACTGAACAAAAATTACACGTAACAAATAATTAAAACTTTGCTACAAAACACTTTGTAATTTAAAATGCCTATTTGAAGTCTTTAAAATTCAAAAATTTCCAACAAAAAAAATACTGTATTAAAAATATATTTTTTTTTATTTAAATAAATAGATATGTCTTTGATTAGCCGAGTAGTCGCGGTAGCTCAGTGGTTAGTGCGTTGGACTGCGAGCCGAAAGGTCCCCGGTTCAAGCCTGGACTGGGGCTAACAACATCTTTTCATAGAAACATTTTTCTATACCACGCTACCTCTCGTCAGTAAATGGCAAACCTACGAGAGTAAAACATTGCCTATGAAAAGCTCTCACCCGCCGTTTGGATTCGGCAATAAAGAGTAGGTCCCACCCCTTTGAGTACAAATATAACACGCACAGCTCAAAATGATGAGAGAGAGCTCGGCCTAAGTTCTTATAGGACTGTAGTGCCAAACTATTATTATGTCTTTGATTTTCGTTCAAAAGCAAATGTATTTGTTTTTATTACATTGATGTAGTAGTTTTAGTGTGGAAAAAACTACATAATTTGAATGCATTTCTATAAAAAAATGTAATACATTTGTATTGAAATAAATAGATTTTCTCATTATTTATACGTCCTAAAATATGCAAAGAAGTTACTACATATGCTTTTAATTTTACTACATTCCTTTTAAAATTTTATCTTGTTGTGATAAATAATTTTAGAAAATTATTTTTATATATTATAAACAAACAATTCTTTATTGATTCGTAAAGTTATATGAATTAAAGTTATTAATATGAAATTTTGTTAAATAAAAATAAGATACAACAATTACAAATATAAAACAAAGTACATATAAAACTAAAGAATGGTACCTATATCTTAAAAAAAAAGTCAACACTTCTTTTCTGCCGCCAAGTCATTTGTGCAGATGCATTTTTTATGTTTATAACTGTTATCACCGCAATCCGCCGCCGATTATGGGAATTTGTAGAATACGAAAAGGGTTTCATTCCTACCTAATCACTGTTGCATTCGTCCATCGTGTATTCGCATGAACTTCATATAATTTAAAAGTGCAGAAAACTAAGACACGGTACAGTTTCTGTACTATGTAGAAATCGAATTTCTAATACAATGTGTTAGTATATTATTTTAAATAAATACAAAAGTAAAGGGTTTTTCAATAAGAGCCGCTACAAAATAAAACAAAAATGGTTTTGGATATCAATGAAATTCTTTATTCCTGTAAAATAACGTTCGATGCCATTATGTATGGAACTCGATTTCTTTTGCATGGCCACCACGGGCACGCTTGCAGAAGTCCAGACGCTGCACCCAATTTTCGACGGTTTTCTAGCATAAATCGGCCGATACTGCTGCAATTTCACGTTCGATATTCGTACGAAGTTCATCAATCGTCGCTGGCTTGTTGGCATAGACCATAGACTTGACGTAGCCCCACAGGAAATAGTCTAACGGCGTCAAATCGCACGACCGAGGCGGCCAATCCACTGGACCATTTCGTGAGATAACACGTTCTCCAATTGTGGCAATCGCTGTGTGGCGCCGTCCTGTTGGAACCACATGTCCTCCAAGTCCATATCATCCAATTGGGGCGAAAAATATTCGTTTATCATTGAAAGGTAGCGATTCCCATTCACAGTAACGTGCCGGTCTTGATCATCACGGAAGAAGTACGGCCCAATGACGCCGCCGGCCCATAAATCGCACCAAAACGTAATTTTTTCGGGATGCAATGATGACTCATGGAGTACGTGTGGATTGCTGTCTGACCAATAACGCATATTTTGTTTATTGACGAAGCCATTCAGCCAGCTAGAAATGCTCATCGCTGAAGATGATTTTTCGATGAAAATCCGAATCATTTTGAAGTAGTTGCTCAGCCCAATTCACGGACATACGATGCTTCTGGTGGTCAAGCGGCTTCAGTTCTTGCGTCAATTTGATTTTGTAAGGATGTAGGCCAAGATCTTTTCGCAAAATTCGCCACAAGGACTGCCCAAGAGATGCCCAACGCTTGAGAACGACGTGTGAGTGACACATTTGGGCTTTCTTCAACTGAAGCCTCAGCGGTAGCAATATTCTCGACACTACGGGCACTTCTTTGTCTCACTGGCACGGGAATATTTTGTACTGTGTCTGTGGATTCAAATTTTTCCACTAGACGCTCAATTGTTGATCTGCTAGGACGATTATGATGACCATAAATTGAACGTAGCGCTTTTAACGTTGAGGCCACTGACTCCGAATTTCGGTAGTCAATTTTAATAAGTTCGACTCGTTGTTGGCTCGTATATCTTTCTATCATGAAATGGCAAACCTTACTGAAGAGAAATGTCAAAAGAGCGGCAAGAGATATGGCGTCGTTTGCTGTCCCTTTCGCTCTACTTTTGTAGCGTCCCTGTTGAATAACCCTTTATTTAAAAATGATCACAATGTACTTAGTAACTACAAAGGCATAAATGTAATTTACAACAGTGATATTTTTAGTGTATGTTTTTCATTTTGAATACATTATTCTTATTGCATATTCAGTTGTTTCTTATTATGTAACATGTTTGCGAAAAAATCGGGAAAAGGGGTTATTATTAATTAATTTGTATGTAGAATATACAAACATTTCAAATTTAAACAGTTTTTAATGGAAACTGTTTATATTATAAACATGAGAGCCGATAGAAAAAAGTTAGTTATTTTCAATGTTAGCTTAAACTATGTACTACATAACCATAAATCATTTTCTTATTTATCATTAGATACAAAATGCTAAAAAAATCTTCCAAAAATAGTCTAAAAAAAATAATATTTTTGGAGTTTAGATTCAAATATCTTAAAAACCTATCGGAATAGTAGCATTTGTCGGTATATTGTAATTAGTCTTGACAATTGAAAGAAATATTGCATATACAGTTTAGGAAACTAGTACCCTAGTAGAAATTTTGGTAGGGCCATGGTCATAAAGTGATCATGTCATTATTTGAGATGATCGGGATATGACGAGGCCCATAATGTCCTTGTAACGCAGTGTCCTGATCATGTATTGACCTCAGGCCATGATCATGTACTGATCGGGCAATTCCCCATTTTAATATTTACCCGACAATTGCCTTGTCTGAGCCCGAGCATAATAGGGTTTCTCTCATTAATCTCGATCATTGCCTGATCATATTTTCTCTAATAGGGCTTACCAAACGAAAACCCGATCATTTCCCGATGGCGCATCGGGCAAATTTCTACTAGGGTACTATAAGGGCCCATTTTTTATTCTAAAAAGTATCTGAAAAGGCCATTATATTTCGAGATAAATTTTCTTAAAAACGGCAAGTAATAGAAAAAAACTGAGTATGCAGTCAAAATCAGCAAACGCAAGTTATATAGTATTGATGCATGGGATGTCCATGACCAAATTTGTTTTGTCGTTTTGTTGAGTATTGTTACCAAAAATACATCAGCATTTTGAAAAGAAAATCATTAAATTATAATATGATCAGATTCAATTAGAACTATTGCACTTTAAATTGGAATTACACAAACTTTGAAATTAAAACTGTGAACTTTAAAATGCCATTTTTCACTGTGTACTCTTTGTATAGATGGCTGTTTTTATTTTTATTAAATTATTATGTGTACAACGAACAATGCGGTATGTACGTTGAACCACCCCATTATACGACATGACCACAAAAATACTGCAGATAATTTATGCGCGACAAACAAAAATATACAAAATGAATGCTTAAAATGCGTTTAAAATTTGTTTAAAACTCAACACTATTTAAGTATTAAATTTACACTTTAGCTATTTACAACAATAAAGAAAAATACAATTATTGTTGCTAACTGTTTTAAGCATTAAATCTAGGTATTTTAGTCGATATAGACATGCGTTATTCCCAAGGTTTTATGCTCTAATTGGTAATATAAAGTAGCTCGCGTGTATCTTTTAAATCTAATCAAATAAACACTTGTTTATATTAAAATTACTTGAAATCAGACACACTTTATGTTTTCTGTTTTATTTGCCCTAATCTCTGGAGATTTACATACGGAAAATACATCAATATAAGTTTATCATCTTAAGTCACTTCAAACAAAAACATACGCCGCCTCTGCAGTACATACTCTATTTATCTCTTCCATCATCTGCACAAGAGTTTTCCATCATCCACATTATTCCTGAAGTTTTCCCTGTAGTTCGCAGCATCCTCATCATTTTTAGAGTGTGTTGCTGCCACCCATACACCTCATTCCTAACATCTGCATAATTTATATAGTACTTCTTATGTTTCCCATCCTCATCATCTTTCCTAATATTATCCTCTTTCCAATATTTTCATCATGTTGCTGAATTCATAATTCCCAATGTTGGCATTTTGTAGGCTTCGTCATCTTCATCGTCGTCTGTATTATCATCATTATTATTATTATCATCGGCATAAACAAAATAATAAACCAAGCAAAAAAAAAATGCTCAATGAATCACTGGAAATGATTGATGATTCAAAACGTAAAATTACGCGCCATAGAATTTACGGTCGCCGCATTTGTTCAATATCGTGAATTTCCCAAATTATTGAACTTTTTTCTTTTCTTCTTTTGCATTACTCTGCTACTGTTTAACTTGGCAAAAACTTATTTTTTATACTTTCACTGCTGTGCAACGTGGACCTTGAGCCTCAATGACAGACAGCCAGCCAGCCAGCCAACCAGAGAGACAGGTAGGAAGGTAGGCAGCCCAAAAAGCTGGAGGTGTCGGGTATCCGGTGCAAGTTCTTGATAAACTTTTGGCATCGACGTCGCATTTAATGATGAGCACTTGTGTTTACATATGGCTTCCATCACCAATTCATCAAAAACATAAAAAATATTTGACAGCTAAAACGTAGCGCGCAACACGTACACATACCACATATATATATTCTGTAATCTATATAGAAAAAAAAAAAACAAACGCCAAAGAAAACGAAAAATGTGTTTGTTGTTCGAAAACTTTATGCCAAGTAATTTCAAGCATTCCGTCTTCTGAAAGGAGAGATCAATCATAAAGAGCTTAAAGTGTTTTGCTGCTGCAAAGTTTTATAATAAAATACCATATGATATGATAGTAAATTAAAGAATTAATTATTTATGGTATATGTGAAAACTCAATGCATATTATAATCTACATATATTTCAAAGTGCTCATTGCTGGTTGTTTTTTTTTGTTTGTTTATTTTCAATATTCAAATAATTATTTTAAGTAATACCATTGATTACTACAATATTTGAAATAAATTTATATTGCGTTACGCTACGTCGAATGCTTTCAAAGAAAACTATTAACCAATGAAATTTGTTGGGTGAAAATTAATTTTTGCTACATTTCAAATAAAACAAAATTGCATATTTTGTACATGTTGAAAAAATAGTTTCAAAAGAATTTACAAACATAAATAATATTGTACCAAATGTATTTAACATTTTTGGTATTATTCTGAATATAAATTTATATATTCACAATTTGACATCGATTAATAATAGCAATTTATAAATTTTAATTTTATTCAACGTTTCTATGTCATCTTCTTTATTTCAAAAGTTATAAGGCCAAAACCTAAAATCATGACTCGATTAGTCACACTTGGCATACAGAAAAAATATATGTGTAACTTTCAATACAGTGATTTTGGTACTACATTTAATTGTATATATTAAATATTTCAGTACATCAATTAATGAATACATTGAACAAAAATTTAGGGAAATAACCTGATAAAATTTTATTATTTTTTAATTTTATTTTTAATTTATTTTATTTATTATATTTATATTTTTTATTTTTTCTTTTATATTTTTTTTTATTTTACTTCTTTACTCACCTACTTGTTTTGTTGTTCGAAGTTTGAATCACGTTCACTCCTCCAATAGAGCCACATATTGATTATTTATGCATAATAAAAGGGAAATGTTAAACACAAATATGGAAGAAGAATATCAAAGTCGTGATATACGCACGATAAGCGTAAAATCGAACCGACGAACTGAATACGCAAGAATGAGTTGTGATGAAACAATGTAAAAGAAGTTCGTTACAACAGTACCTGTAATACTGTGAAGTGAATGTAAAACTGTGTAGTAAATGTAAGACTGTGAAGTAAACATAAAACTGTGTAGTGGATATCAAACTCGATCGGTTGGTGCATATGCTATATATGTATATATTTTAGCATATACACCAACCAAGAAAGGATTTGATTTATACTACGGACTGCGTCGAATAAAATTGTCCATTACATATCTTCCCATAATGTGCTATTGCAAGATTCAAAATAAAAAAATTTGATCATAGTAGCACTGAATTAAATGGCAGAAAATAATTTGTGTCAGTTATAGTCAATACAAAATTTATTTAACGCGAAAATGGCAAACGAAGTGGAAGTGCGAGAAAAATATAATTAAAATTTTTCAAAAACTACCTATTGGTCTTTTAAAAAAATTGCCAAGGAGGTAGGGGCTAACCCTAAGACCATTTCTCGCGTTATCAACCGCTTTAAGGAAGACCTGAGTATTGATCGGAAGAAAGGTTCTGGTAAAAAAAAGGCCCACATGATCGTGAAAAGTCGTGAAAAGTTAATGAAAGATCCAAGCATATCTGGAAGGAAATTGGCGAGAAAGGCGGATTGCTCAGAATCTTTCGTTCGCAGGACTAAGAAAGAAGCTGGGCTGAAGACGTACAAGGTCCAAAAAGTTCCGGTTAGAAATGCCGTCAAGAATGAAACCGCAAAACAACGAGCTAAAAAGCTGAACCAAGATTTTTTTAAAAAATTCGATTGCTGCGTAATGGACGACGAAACTTATGTTTTAGCGGACTTTTCTCAGCTACCTGGGCAGGAATTTTATACAGCCGATTCTCGAGGAAATGTCGCTGAAAAATTCAAATAAAAAAAAATGACAAAATCCCCAAAGAAATTCCTTGTTTGGCAGGCAATTTGCAGTTGTGGAAAAAGGAGCAGCTCATTCGTGACATCGGGTACAATTAATAGCGAAATATATGTGAAGGAATGCTTGCAAAAGAAATTGCTTCCATTTTTACGCCAACATGAAGTGTCCACATTTTTTTTTGGCCTGACCTCTCATCATGTCACTACAGCAAAACGGCCTTCGAGTGGATCCAACAAAATGCAGTGATTTTGGTGCCTAGAGAAGCCAATCCACCAAACTGTCCAGAACTCAGGCCGATTGAGAGATACTGGGCTTTAGTAAAAAGGGAGATGAAGACAACAAAAAAAGTGGCTAAAGACCTTCAAGACTTTAAAAGAAAGTGGTCTTCAGCAGCTGTGAGGGTGTCGGACACTACCATTACAACATTAATGGAAGGGGTTCCGGAAAAGTTATATTTAAAACTATAAAAGTTTTAGTTGCAACTACAACCATTTGTGAACAGTTTTAGAACCATTTGGAGTGTGACAGACTATTAATACAAGCGCTAACTGAAATAGCAGTGTAAATTTGTAAAAAAATTGTTTTAACTGTATTAAGTTAGTTGTTAGAACTAACTTTTTCGTTATTCCATTCTCATGCCAAATGAGGATTTTTCTGTGTTAAACCTAAAATATCTCAATACAATTTTATGCCATAATTAGTTAAACCTTTAAAATGCTCTCTTCAAAAGTATTAAAAAATGCCTTATATTGTTATGCCTTGGGACCACAAATTTATTTGCTTATTAAAAAAAAAAAAAAATTCAATTAGACTCAATTTATTTGCTGGTGATGATGGAAAATTTAAATCATGCTCAACACATGCATGCCTGCATCCGAAAAGTAATCCTGTCAATTGGCACGTACAAAATTACATTTAGAATATTCAGGAAAAAAATTACATATATGTTGTATAAAAAAGTGATAAAAATGCAATGAAATCCTCGGATTATTGGATTATGATATTGTAAAAGTGGCTGACGTTGTACACTGCAAAGAAAATACAACACAAATCTAAATACTAAATATGAAATATCTGATTAAATAAAAGTATATTGGTTTCTTAATAAAAAAAATATATATATATATATATGAATTTGAAAACGATGCTGATTATTCAAACGTTTTTTCCGAATGAAAATATTTTATTCAAAAACAGAAAATATTGAAAACATAAAACACTATTTACAAAACTTACTTATTTAAAATTAACAAAGTAGAAAATGATAAAGAACTGAGATTCATTTGATAATCTAACAATATATAATACTGATTAGGTGATTTTTAAAAATTAAATTTGCAGAACTAAACGTAATTGTCACGTCCGTACAACGGACTAATTTTTATTCGTTTAAAGTTAAATATATCTCAATGAAATAAGCATTCAATTTTTAATACTAATTCGGAAAATATTCAATGATTTTTGTTGATGTAGGTACCTACCTCAATAAGCATTTTCAATTTCAGACATATATATTGAAACGTTGATTACTTCTACTGTTAATTTTCATTATTAAGATAATGACTTTTTGTTTTCAACGTTCACACATATTTGCAAATTTACTCAGTGTAGCTTTGTATGCAAATTCTATGATTAAAATTGAATAAGTTTGATAGACATGCATTATTTAAAACTCGATGAATTTTTAATTTGCACATGAATTTTAAATAATTTCTTTAATCAGTTTTATGTATGGTTGATTAGTTTTTGATTTAATAGCTGAATGCATTTTAATTTGACATTTTCAAAATATCTGTGTGGTTATTGCGATATATGCAAAGCTAAATATTATAAACTAAACAAAATATTTTTAAAAACAAAATTTTTTTATACAATTTTCGTAATATTAAACAAACAGAACCAATGAGGAAGGTTAGGTCATATGGGAAATTTTGATGTAGGGAAATTGTGAAAGTTAGTAAGAATTGTAAAAGTTATAGTCAGTCTAAACCGACTATGAATACTCTACACATATGTTATAATGTGCGCGCGTACCATTTAAGTGTTGCATAGGGCACCAGGGTATATGAATCCTGAAAATAATTACAAACTTGCAATCACTGAAGAATTTCCTTTCATTTGATACCCATGTACAAATGGGTATGTATACCGAATTTCGATTTTTTTTTTGGGAACCACAAATCGATTGAGCATAAGTTCACTTAAGACCGTATAAAATAAAAAAAAGGTATTTGAATATAAGTAAGTGGTCGGTTCTCAGGTCACAATTGACCGATCATGCCGATTTTCTTGTTGAGACAGCTTAGATATATAAGTAATCTAAATTAGGAGTTTCATTGATCTAGCTCTGTAATCGTGATTTCTACAGTATCGACTCAGGAGGTTGTGCTGATCAAGAATATATAGTTATTAAAATATCCATTATTCATTTACAAAAATCTTTATAGATCTGTCAATTTCGGAGCTCAATATTTCTACCAAATGATAAGAAAATGTGAATCTATCAATTGATATTTCAACTTTAAAAATCTATTAATTACTTTTTGTAATAATGACCAAAAAACTCGAAATTTAGGATTTTCGTAAAAATGTATTTGGTGACTTTTAGTTTTACAACGACGATATATGCTTTTCCATACCGGATATGCTTCCTTCATAGTGTTACAAATGGCGTACCAAACTGAATATAACCCTTCACTCTTAGTGTAGTTCATAAAAAAATGTAAATCTAGCTATGAACAGTTCAAAAGAGGTCCGATGATACCGCGGTGGCATAAATCGCACCAAGCAATGCATGATGAATTGGTAAAACTTACTATACATTTTTACTTTAAAAGTTGCTGAAAAATATCAATTGCTTTCTGGTCACCCTTCATTAATATATCAAGGTAATGTTCAAATTTTGTTTTAAATATACATATATCAAGTAAGGCCCAGTTTACAGTTATAATAAGAATAGTTTGGCGTGTAGAACTTAGGCCAAGCTCTCTCACCATTTCAGCTGCGCGTGTTATACCTACACCTACAGTTTAATGCCGAATCCGTACACTGAGGGGAAAAAGTGATAAAATTAAATAATAAAGTAATAAATTTAAATACTTTTCGACACGTTTTTCACCCGTAGTCTTTTGTATTTAAATTAAATACTTTTTATGTAAACTTGATGTAAATACTTTTCAAATTTATTACGTACGTAATAAAATTTGAAGTAAATACTTTTTATTTAAATTTATTATGTATGTAATACAATTTGAAGTAAATACTTTTTATCACTTTTTAATAAGGTTATAACATTTTAGTTTAATCACTACATCATAAATACGTAAATTGGCATTTTAAAAACTATTTATTTCATATAAAGAAGATTATTTTATGTATGGAGTATTACATTTTTATTACAAAAGTATTTAAGTCAAATTTAAATAAATTTTATTTAATTTTATTACGTCACTTTTTTCTTAGTGTACACTGAGGGAAAAAAAGTAATAAAATTAAATAAAAAAGCAATAAATTTAAATACTTTTCGACACGTTTTTCACCCGTAGTCTTTTGCATTTAAATTAAATACTTTTTATTTAAACTGGATGTAAATGCTTTTTATTTAAATTTATTACGTACGTAATAAAATTTGATTTAAATACTTTTTATTACTTTTTATTAAAGTTATAACATTTTTATTTAAACACAATAATATTTATTTCATATAAAGAATGTTCCAAATCTTCTTTATATGAGATAAAATTATTATTTTATTTTTATTTTTTCGAAATTTTTAATAAAATTAAATACTTTTTATTTAATTAAAAATTAAATACGCGCGTTATATTTTGTATGGAGTATTACGTTTTTTATTGCAAAAGTATTTAAATCAAATTTAAATAAATTTTATTTAATTTTATTACGTCATTTTTTCCTTAGTGTAGGTTTACCATTGACTGCCGAGAGGTAGCGTCGCATAGAAAAATGTTTTCTATAATAAAAAGATGTTGGCAGTCGCTGGGAATCAAACCAGAGACCTTTCGACTCGTAGTCGAACGCACCTGTGACTTTTCGCTTGTAGTCTAACCAGACAATTTTCAAACGAGCTACCGACACTATCAGTTATATTTTCCAGATGTAATTTCGTCCATAGTAAACAAAACACAAAATTTAAAAATGTCTTATTAACTGATTCCTAACTAATTGTTTTTCTGTCTGTAACGACATTTAGCCGCTGTGATTAGGAACTATATACGTTTTTAAAATGTGAAAAAGTATGAACAAAGTTTAGACTTGCACTGGAAAAACTCCTTAGTATTAAATTTTGGTGTACTCGATTTTCTTTTTGATAATGTGCAAAGTTTGAAATATATATATATATATATATATATATATATATATATTTTTTTTTTTTTTTGGAATATCTACTAAGATCCACAGCACTCAGACAGACTATATCCATTGTACTGTGAAATCTATTCCCTACCATTTTGTGGTTAATATCACCACGAGCGCCCATGCCCAAGTCGGGATTCGAACCCGAGACCTTCAGAATGCAAGTCCAGCGCGCTACCTCTGGACTGCTGAAATATATAACTTCTCATATATAAATATTAATATCTTCCTTTTTTTTTACATAAATTAACAAATTCTATAGTTCGTATTCTTCTTTGAAATTTTGTAGAAATTAGCAGCTGTCCTAGTACAAAGAAAATATATTAAAATTTCTGAGCAGTTTTTTTTTTATTAAAAAATATGATTAATTTGTATGAAATATGTGCTGTAAATAATATATATTCTTATAAAGAAGAAAATTTTGAAAAAAAAATCAAAAATATTGGCAACAATTGCTCAACAAACAACAGCAACAAAACGTTTCTCAAGAATTTGCTACGAGTTACACTTTCCGACAGCCATTAAGTGTGCACACCGCAAGACCCTCCAACGAACCCCACCTAATCCAATAGAACCCTTTCTCTTTGTCACTCTCGCTCTCTCTCTTTCTCCCTTTCGCAGCTGGGAATTTGCTGACTGACCATCAAGACTCTTATGTACGTTTTGGTAATAGAATTGAAATTCTTACATTCCTTGCAACACAATCGGCGGGGAATCATTAGTTAGACTTCAGTGTTGAGTTGCGATTGGATTGTGGCTTCGGGCGACACGCAACCATTAGTCACGAGTGCAAGAAATCTAAACAAAGCACGATGGATGTAGTGCTGCAGCCCAGAACCACCCGGTTAGGTTGGGCTCAGCCGAGGTGATGATGTGAAACACGACGAGTTGGTGCACGACAAGTTGGAGCCTTGTTTGCCAGCGGCCTGATGCGTCAACACCACAGAGTGTGTGAAGAAAGCACAGGAAATGAAAAATCAAGGTGAAACCAAGAAGCAGACTTAAGAACTGCTGGTGGTAATGCACATTGAGAAAAGGGTATATTGCAATTTTTTATAGAATTAATTACACGATTTTTCCTATGGGCATCACATATCTCATTTTGTTATAATTCGTTGCTGCTGATTTCAACTACTGACTCATTGTGTATTATTGCCTAATGTTTTTATTAAAATTGAGCAAATTTTATTTCAAAATTTGATTCATTTCGTACAACATTTTAAAGATTAATAAATCCAACTATAAATTGTATGAGTCCACTAATTGGACCTGACTTCATTTGGAGTAAACATTTTTGCCATGGACTTATCAAACATTGATTCTATATAATTTTCAGTTGCTGATTTTGACTGCATACTCAGTTTTTTTTCTATTACGTAACATTTGTAAAATAATTGCTCTCGACTTTTAAGGCTCTTTTCAGCCACTTTTTACTGTTAAAAAAATACAGTCCCTTACACAACAAGATTTCCAAAAAACTGTAAACGCAATTTTTCTTTTAATTGTCCAGACTAATTTCAATATACCGACAAATACTAATATACCGATAGGTTTTTAAGATATTTGACTCTAAACTCGAAAAATATTGATTTTTTAGACTATTATGTTCGATATTTTTAGCATTTTGGGTCTAATGATAAATAAGAAAATGATTTATGGTTATGTAGTACATAGTTCAAGTTAACGATGAAAATTACTAACTTTTTTGTATCGGTTCTCCTCTTTAAAATATGCTCTATCAAACTGTTTAATTTTAAAATGCTTATGTATTTTACATACAAATTACTGAAACATAGCCGCTTTTTCTAGAATTTTTGTTAAAAATGCTACTTTATAGAAAAAAAATAGTATGCAATAAGAATAAGCATACTTTAAATATTATGTATTGATATTTTCAGATTACGGGAATTAGTATTTTTTTTGCGAATTGATTATAAAATGAGTATCACAAATAGGTTCTCAGGGCATTATTTAAAAAGTGGATCCATTAGAAAAAAGTTAATATTTTTGATAGTTAGTTTGGATTATGCTCTAAATACACACAAATAATGTTTGTTTATCATTAAGTCCTAAATGATAAAAAAAATTCTCTATAAAAAAAATCAAAATTTTCCGAATTTAGATCCAATTATCTTTAAAACTTAGTGAAATATTAGCATTCATTAGTATATTAAAATAAGACTAGACAATTAAAAGAAAAATTGCGTTTTAGTTTTTTTTGTTTAACCATCTTTCCACAGAACTATATTTTATTATTCAAAGTAGTCGGTGAGAACGGCTTAAAAATACTTTTGAAATTTTCTCAAAAACGTGACGTTATAGTAAAAAATTGAGCATGCCGTCAAAATCAGCACCCGCGAATTATTTAGAATTGATGTATGTCTGGTATGTCCATGGCAAAAATCGTGTTGGTTAGTGTTATTATAGGGAAAAATACTAAAAACCCATTCGGTGTAGTGTCTACAGCCAGCCCACCAGCAAAAAGACCAATACAACAATAGTCACGTCAACACAAAGCCATTCCAATTCACATATTTTATGCGATTTCAGTTGCATTCGTTGGTTAGAAATGGCCAAGTTGTTTGTGCGCTGAATGGCAGTTGCCGCTTTTTTATGGTCGGGTTTCCTTTGGCTTGATGTGGTTGTTGCTGCTGTTGTCGTTGTTACTGCTGCTGCTGCTATTGTTAGCATGTTGCCAGCAATTATGCGCTACAATTCAAATTTGTAACAAAAGACCACATCAACAGCAACATCAAACTGCATAAAAAATAACAAACTACAGCAATAATTTAGTGTTGCACCAACAACACTTTGGCTGACACTATAAACGGCGCCCTTTGATTATAGCACAGGGTGTCACGACTACCAGGTGTTCGTCTTACACTCTACTAAGACCCTACCCAACCAGTCGTTTTTTTCCCCACATCATCCTGTAATAATAAAACAACCTTCAGTAGATGGCAATCGCCTGATAACTCAAATTACAAACCTCAATTTGTAGTCGTATTTTTTCGAAATTTTATTGTGAATTTAATTTACATTTATGTAGTTTTTATGGCATTCGGTTGGCAAAAATGAATTTGACTCAGTGATTGTTGCAGTGTTTTTCAAGCCATGTTTTATATATGTTTAAAATTTCAGTTGAGTTTACCCTACGGGAAAACGAACTGGTACTAGATTGGACATGTTCACATTTTGACAGATAATTTGTTTAACAGTCTCATGTTAAGTTTACATGATACTTTAACTATGGAAAACAACAAGAAGTCTATAAATTAATGGTAACTTTATATTTTCAATTAATAAAATTTAGTATCACAAAAATCACTTAACATGATTTAATTTCTGTTTAAATTTACATAATTTTTTCCCTAAATGTGACTGGTTCCTGAGTGATAATTAAACGGTCTTAGTTTGACACTTTTCAAATCGCACGACAACTTAAACATATTGTCTTCCTAGGGAGTGGTAATTTAACACCTTATGCAGACCTTTAGACCTATCACAGAGCAGGTCACCAAGTCAGTACAAATGGTACCGTCACAGAAAATGTGTAATGATTTCGAACTGTCTCTTCCCTGCATTAATTTGTACTACCACAGTGAAAAGTACTCTTTTAGACCTATCTATTTTAGACCTACAACAGAACTGGTCTTCAAGATCCTATTCATATTTGGTACGAATGGAACAGAAAATGTGTAATGATTACGAACTGTCTCTTCCCTGCATTACTTTGTACTACAACAGTGAAATGTACTCTTTTAGACCTATCTATTTTAGACCAACGACAGAACTGGTCGTCAAGATTCTATTCATAGTACACATAGGAATGGAACAGAAAATGTGTAATGATTACGAACTGTCTCTTTCCAACATTCCTTTGTACTTTTATCGAGTCACGTGATAGATAATTTTATACCAATTGACATCTTTGTCCCGCAGGGTAACACCAACAACAACAAAATGTAGAAAAAAATGAATCATTTTCATAAAATTTATTATTTCATAACGTTCTAATTTATTCATGCGTTTATGCGTGCTTTTGGTAGTTTCGTGCAATTGACAGGCGAAATAAATGAAAAATTCATTTCTCTGAAATTTATGGCTCCGTGTACAATTGTATTTTTATTTTATTTGAAATTATGCAAATTCCTCAGATATGAATGCCAATGATTTGTAGGCTTTATACAGATAGACTATAACAGAAGTATAGTTTTTATGATATTTTAATTTTAAAAAATAAACAAAAAATTGAATTTTTCTGACGAACAACAAAAACTTAAGGTTTTCAATTAATTCTATTTGATATTTTTTATTTCGATCGAAAGTGATTTTGAGGTGCACGAGTAACGTAACAGTATTTGTTGTACCATAACAGTCCAAACATTTTTACATTTTTGTTCAGCGTAATTAAAATTTAATTTAACACTTTCATTCTATAATCCAACAGAATAGGACAATGCAAGGTAACTAGGGAGTAGATTCCAATTAAAGTAACGTAACAGTCCAAAACATTCAAAACTCCTAAACAAATAGGCATATATGTATAAAATGATACTACAGAAGTATATTTTTAGATGCATATATAAAAAATATTGAAAGTATTCAATTTTATGTGTTAAAAACGCTATGTTTCATACAACTATTTTAAACTTTTTGACTGAAACCGTGTATATTCGGCATATTTTAAAAATTAGATGCGATGAAAAAAAGTTAGTAATTTTTATCATTAGTTTGAACAATGCTATCTATAACCATAAAGCATTTTCTGATTTATCTGAAGATCCGGAAAGCTAAAAACAAATACCATAGACAGTCGAAAAAAATAGATCGTATTTATTTTTCGTAGTTAGATTCCAAGGAATCCGTACGATATATAAAAAAAATTCCGAAACTTAAAAATGTCGAAATCTTTAACGCCGAAACAATATTTGGCCGAAAAAAAAATGACGAAAAATATTGTAAAGCCACAAAATGTCGAAAAAACTTCTCGACTATAAAAACACAAACATATTTTTTATACGATCAAAAAATGTCAAAAATTAAAATGCCGTAATACAAATAAATTTTGAAATACAAATATAAAATTGTATTTGTCCCATACCAGGTGTTGCAACTCACCCTCTGTGATTTCAATAGAATTTTGGCAACTGATAATGGGCTCGAGATAAGCATTGACCATTTTTTATATTTTTCCGACCACTATTTCCAGAGATACCATTATGTCCAGTGATACAGTTTAAAGTTTAAAAAATAGGTCTAAGACTATTGTATGGTGGATCATATTGAAATATTTCTTGATGCTAGAAACTCAGTTTAGGTCTCGTTTAAAAACTCTTAAAAAAATCTTTTTGAAAATTTATGTCTTGAACTTCCAATTTATGTCCTTAAAAAAATCTTAAAAAAAAACAAAAAAATTCTAGATATGTTCGAGTCAAATTGATAGATGTTATTTGGAAGACTTCATAATATTAAATCTCCGCACAGAACTTAGATTAGCTAAAAATTCAAATCCGTAGTGAAGATTCGAATTTTCTCTACGACGGAATTGGGGTGTCTCTGTTATGAATATGTTCTTTTTTTTGGAATTTATTGTATTTATTTGTAAATGTGTTGCTTACTAATATCCGTACATATTTTTGTTATACAAAAAATACTATTTTTGTTACTTCGCAGTTTTTTTTTTGCGACATTTTCTATCATTTTTTCGAACACAAATATATTCGCTATACTAAATTTCGAAATTTTTTAGTAACTGCATTTTTATGTTCTACATTTACTTATTTTTGTTACACAAAATGTACTATTTTCGTAACTTAGCGGGTTTTTTTCGATAGTTTCTATAATTTTTTCGGCAAAAAATAATGTTGGCATATTAAATTTTGATATTTTTAGTTTTCTACATTTTTATATCCAACATTTTGGTTTCGAAATTTTTTTCGACATTTTTTTCATAATTTTTAGGTTTCTGCATATTTATTTTTATTCGACAGTTTCTATCATTTTTCGACAAAAACATTAATTCGCCATATTAAATTTCGACATTTTTAGTTTTCTACATTTTTATATCCTACATTTTGGTTTCAACATTTTTTTCGACATTTTTTTCATAATTTTTAGGTTTCTGCATATTTATTTTTATTCCACAGTTCCTATCATTTTTCGACAAAAAAATTAATTCGCCATATTAAATTTCGACATTTTTAGTTTTCTACATTTTTATATCCAACTTTTTGGTTTCAACATTTTTTTCGACATTTTTTTCATAATTTTTAGGTTTCTGCATATTTATTTTTATTCGACAGTTTCTATCATTTTTCGACAAAAAAAATTAATTCACCATATCTAATTTCGACATTTTTAGTTTTCTACATTTTATATCCAACATTTTGGTTTCAACATTTTTTTCGACATTTTTTTCCACTTTTTTTTCGACATTTTTTTCATAATTTTTAGGTTTTTGCATATTTATTTTCTACATTTATGACTTCGGTATTTTTGCATTTATTGTTCATATTTTCAATAAGAGCGCTACAAAAGTTTTTTTTAAGGTTTTTCGAATTTCGGTAGTAAATTTTAATAATTTCGACTCGTTGTTGGCTCGTATATCTTTCCATCATGAAATGCCAAACCTTACTGAAGAGAAATATCAAAAGAGTGGCAAGAAATATGGCGTCGTTTGCTGTCCCTGTCGCTCTACTTTTGTAGCGTCCCTGTTGAAAAACCCTTTATAATCAAAGCATTTTCGTTTTTTCAACCCCGTTCCATATATTTATGAAAAATTAAAGAAAGCGATTTATAAATTGTTTTATAAATATTTTAAAATATAACAACTTTTGCAAATTTAAACAAAAATATAAATACTAATGAATTAAATTTGAATTATATGTAATTACAAAAAATTCTCAACTAACAATTGGTTTATTAGAGTTGTCAACATGATGCTCAACAAAAACTAGATATTTATATTAACCCCGTTTTCGTAGAAAATACAAAAATACAAAGATACAAAAAAATTGCGTCAATTTTGTATTTTTAAAAACTTTTTCTTTGCGCATAACTCAGCGCAGGCATTAACATTATTAGAATGGAATACATATTACTTGCTAATGAGCATTTTATTCACACTTTAGCGCACATAGAACATATTCCAAAATGACATAGAAACATAGAAAAATTCACATTAAAGCAAAATATAATGAAAAGTGGCTGTCAAAATAGCGACAACAACTAAGACAACCACTAAATTGGGCAAACGTGCCCAACATACAGATGCTGCTGTTGCAGAACAACTCAAAAATAAGTGGATATTTAGTTGAGATTTTTTTTTTTATTTATATTTTTAGCAAAGTACTCACTTAGTTGTGCTGAGTATGTATCGCAGTGGACCAAGTATGATGTTCGCATGGATGATGATTATTATTAGTTCATGGTGACGATATTCCCCATTCATAACAAAATACAAATGTGCGACAGCAATGAAATTGAAAAACAAAAGTATTTTTACTTAGTTTAATAATTTGTACAATTGTGAAAATATTTTTCATTTCAAAATATTTTCTATATTTTGCTTTAAATGATTTTCAAGTAGAACATTTAATTTTTGCTGACTTCAGCTGTTTCTTTTTTTAAGTATTTTACACAAATACACAGCAGACATAGCGGCACTTAGGCCTACATTAAAATTTTAAAAAATATTTAAAAAAAAAAATAAAAAAATCTTGAAACACACATGAAAACCACCTGAAAGCACTTTCATTCTTCGTCGAACAGCCAGGGTTTGATTGATTTATAAACAATTACGGCTGGAGAATTAAGTAGATGCAGCATAGAAAACAATAAACAATTTAAATTGGCATCCAGTGGTTAAACTGTGGCAGATGTTGCCACACGTACAGAAATTCCTGTGTGTGTGTTTTGTACTGGTTGCTGTTTTGAGTTTTCCAAATCATTACCACTGACTGGCGTATGTTGCTTTTTCTATTTTCTATTTTCTGTTTTCTGTTTTTTATTTTTATTTTTCATTTAATTTTCCCACAAGCAGCAACTTGCTCTCCGACCATATAATAATGCCAACGACAATGAAAAACTAATTAAAAAGTTACATTAAATTTTGAAAAACACATTAGCCTGTTATTGTTTTTACACTTTAAGTAATTTTTATGGGAAAATTGAGTAAATTTGTTATTTTATGCACTATTAATATTTAAAAATCGAAAATGTTCTTTTGATTTTATTAGATTTCAAACATTACGAGAATTTTTTAAATAGTTTTACAGTTCATATTAAAGCTATATTTTTTAAGTAGTTCATATAAGTTTTTCTTTTATTGAAAACTTAACATATGGAAATTTAGAAGATATATCATAATTAAAAAAATGTTAGTCGAGGGAGGATGGTATGATATAAACATAAAATCAGCACTTTATTAACATAAATTAAACTTTATTTCAGTAAAATAGTAATATGAGTTTTATGAGCTCTTTATGAGCATCTGATATTCATATCATAGTATTTGAAATACTAGATGTGTGTCTCACAATATTATAATATTTTTGTAGTATTCGTTGATTTCATTGTGATATTTATCTGGTACAAATACCACGAAACTATTCGTAGTATTTTTGTAGTTTTCGTTTAAACACAGCAAAATTTCAAAAGCTTTCCGAAAACTTTTTGTCAAAAGAAGCTCTTTGTACTGAAATTTCATAATAAATTCAAAAAAATAAATAAATTATTTGAAATTGTTTTTCAAAATTTTATTGAAAAATGAATATTAGAAACTGAATTTTATTGAACTGCATTTAATTGGCAGCACAAAAATAAAATGACCACGACCTTGCAAATTTCAATGTAGTAAAGCTACAATATTAAGAAAAAATATAAGTGTCCACTGAGGATCTGCAAGTAAAGGAAACCTATCGTGTAAAAAAACATTGTTTTCACTTTTATTAGAAGTCTGTAATAGAAAAACAAAAAATAAAAATTGTCACGACTTTCAAAAGATTGTGCTCTTTACAGCGGACTAGAATATATTATTCTCTAGTAACCGTGGTACCCAACAAAAATAAAAATGCTGTAATATTTGTTTCGCATAGCTTTATTTACTACACAACTACTACGTTATCTCTCTCACCTATCTGTATTTAGAATATTATAGTATTGTTATTATAATAACTTTACTAGATGTCTGTCTCAGGTATAATATTGAAATATAGAAAAAATTCAAAAGGTTAAAGAAAATATAATACGTATTAAGATTTTTTTATTTATCGAGCAACATTTTTTTCAATATTTAATTTTCAATATTTAATATTTTACAAAAAATTTTTAACAACAAAGATTAATTACAACACATAAATATCGACAACAACAAGTTGTTGTTGTTGTTTTCAATAATCATCTTCTCACTCGGTACTCGTTGCGCGCACTCACAACATTTTCAGCGTTAGTAGTGTCATTTGGTTTTGTTTAACAAAACATTGAATGTCTTGAAGAATATCTTGACACTACTTGACACCAATGAAGCAAATATTGAAGTGATTTGTCTGCAGAGACTTCACTACAATACTGTAGACTGCCATTGCAAAATGCACTCAATACTCTAGAGTGCAGTAGTGCATATTTTGTAGTGGGAACTAAAAATACAATACTATTCATACTGGAACATAACTAAAATTCCATAGCCTTTCAAATCCCTGAAACTTTATTTAATCTTGGCTTTCTTTATGCCATTTTTTCTGAGTATACACTACACAAAGTAGGATCTTCCGATGGGTGCAATATTCTAAATCGAAATCATACTGTGTTTTTTTTAATTGTTTAAAGTTTTTTGTGTTATTACGGAAAACAAATAACGCAATTCATATTATTTTTTTATACATATTTTGACTTTGAGTTTTTACTAATTTGATTTTTAGTGCTCGTTGGTTTTGTTACCACTTTTAACATATTAATCCCAGAATGAAATACAATGAATCAAACAAAAAAAGACAATCTATAAAATATCTATCTAAAAAATCATAAAATTTGTTTGTTTTAGATATGCATAATAACTCAAAAATTGTAGGCCATATTGAATATTAAAACATGTCAGAATATCAGAATGCTGGCAAAAAAAACTCTCAAAATGAGCGTATTCAACGTTTCGTTGGATACATGAATCAAAAATTGTAGTCACCCGGTATTCAAGCGATATTCAAACGAATTGTAGCCGATATCGTTGTCACCGAGAAATACATGATCGTTAGACTTGTGTTACATATAAAAAAATATAAAATATAATATGTAAATTTAAAATAAATCATTCAAATAATGTTTTCAAAGTGAGTTCCTTTAATTTACAAAACATATTCGGGTTCTACTAAAGTCAAACCATTCTAGTTTCAATATAAATCAACATATTAAATATTTGTGAGTGAATACATTTTTGTTTTTTTTTTTTTTCGCTTTATTAAATTCAGCAACACTCAGTTTTTTTTTATATTTATTAAACGTAGCAACATTCAAAACAATTTATGACTCTTCAAGTCGGTAACGAGTCTCATCAACAGCTGCTTCCACCAAGCGTCATTGCCTAAAATTACGATGACAAAAATAACAAAATGTTGCACTTATTTAAGAAATTTCGCATTACTGAAATTTATTTGTTGTTTCTTGTTTCTGCTTTTTTTGGCAGCAAAACAAAAAAAAAATTATTTTATTTTTACCCTTTTTTTCTATTGTTATGCTGGAAATTGCTATTGTTCTACAAGTGTTTGAGAATTACGTCAGGACGGCAAAGTAGTAAGTTTTAAACGTTTGCTAGAAAGTTTTAGTTCGAACCTAGATTTGGTAATCTGTTAAATGATAAATATTTTGTAATATAAAATTTGTTATTTTATCGAAATCATCATATAGAATACATTGTATTTATTTTGCCCCTCTTAAAATATAAATATATAAAATTATTTCATTTTTTTTGTTAATATTTTATTATTATTATATTTAAGTTTAAGTCCAATACTTCAAGCTCTTTAAAATTCAAAAAATATATAAATTTTGTCAATATTACAAATTATTAAACGCATTTATAACTGACAGCAAGAATGATGTGGTTTGACATTTCAGCATCACCCATTTCTCATTGTTCTCTGTTACGTTGTTTTAAATTGAAATTTTGTCCAAATATTTTGGCAACAAACCATGGTGCATAACGTTCATAGAAGTGCTCTCTTAACCACGAGAAATATTGCTAAAAAGTATTTAAATATTTGAAAAATGTGAACGAAACCAACAAATGAAATAAAGTTCAAGGTGGGAGCTAAATAAAGTTTTCTGCATTTTAAGAAAATGTAGTACAGTGATTCAGAGCAACACTCAGAACAATTTATGACTCTTCAAGTCGGTACGAGTTTCATCGACAGCTGCTATTATTTTTTAAATTTTTTTATTTATTTTTTTAAGTACTGATGTATTAATTTATTGGTTTATTGATTTATTGATTTATTGATTTATTGATTTATTGATTTATTGATTTATTGATTTATTGATTTATTGATTTATTGATTTATTGATTTATTGATTTATTGATTTATTGATTTATTGATTTATTGATTTATTGATTTATTGATTTATTGATTTATTGATTTATTGATTTATTGATTTATTGATTTATTGATTTATTGATTTATTGATTTATTGATTTATTGATTTATTGATTTATTGATTTATTGATTTATTGATTTATTGATTTATTGATTTATTGATTTATTGATTTATTGATTTATTGATTTATTGATTTATTTATTTATTGATTTATTGATTTATTGATTTATTGATTTATTGATTTATTGATTTATTGATTTATTGATTTATTGATTTATTGATTTATTGATTTATTGATTTATTGATTTCAGAGACGGGACTTTGTAATTGAGAATTGATTTTGAATTGAATTGAGCAAAACAAATTCTATTTCAAAAATAAAAAATTAGAATTGAAGCAAAGTAATTCACTTCAAAAAAAATATAAATAAATTTGAAATTTTATTTCAATTCAAATTTGTTTTGAAATAAATTGAACAAAGTATTTCAAATTAAAAAAATTTGAATTATAAATACTCAATTCAACTTATTGCTTAGAAATACTCAATGCCATCAAAAAAATTATGAATTGAATTGATTTGAATTGAATTGAATTTATTTGAATTAATTTGAGTTTTAGCAGAGCTCCCTGCAGTAAAAGTTCAAGTGGTGATAATTTCCATGTGAAATTCGCACTCCGATGCATCATTGGACATTTTTGGTTGAAATTATTCCAATGTACACAGTTTCACATCCTGAAGCGTCATTGGAAGTTTTTGGGTGCATCTGTTCAAATGGACAGAGATTACATTCAAGTACGTCATTGGAATTTTATGTGCGTCTGTTGCAATGGGTATAGATTCACTGCCAAGTGCGTAATTGAAACATTTGTGGATGAATCTGTTCCAGTGGGATTACAGAAGCACACAAGTGCGTCATTGGAACTTTTTTGGATGGATCTGTTCCAGTGAGATTACAGAAGCACACAAGTGCGTAATTCGAACTTTTTTGGATGAATCTGTTTCAGTGGGATTACGGAAGCACCCAAGTGCGACATTGAAACTTTTTTGGATGGACTGTTCCAGTGAGATTATAGAAGCACCTAAGTGCGTAATTGGAACTTTTTTGGATGAATCTGTTCCAGTGAGATTACAGAAGCACCCAAGTGTGTCATTGGAACTTTTTTTGGATGGATCTGTTCCAGTGAGATTACAGAAGTACCCAAGTGCGTCATTGGAACTTTTTTGGATTTGTTCCATTGAGATTACACAAGCACCCAAGTGCGTAAGTGGAACTATTTTGGATGGATCTATTCCAGTGAGATTACAGAAGTATCCAAGTGCGTCATTGGAACTTTTTTTGGATTTGTTCCATTGAGATTACAGATTGATGAATCTGTTCCAGTGGGATTACAGAAGCTCCCAAGTGCGTAAGTGGAACTTTTTTTGGATGAAACTGTTCCAATGGGATTTGGCCAGAACCCAAGTGCGTCATTGGGCATTTTTTTGGACAAATTAGTTCCATTGGGAATTGGCCAGAACCCAACTGCGTCATTGGACTTTTTTTTGAAGAAAATGGTTCCATTGGGATTTGGGCAGAACCCAACTGCGTCCAATTGTTCCAAAAAAATATCCAATAACGCAAGCGGATTCTGGCCAAATCCGAATGGAACCTAGTTGTCCAAAAAAATGTCCAATGATGCAAGCGGGTTCTGGCAAAATCCCAATGGAAACAATTTGTCCAAAAAAAAATGTCCAATGACGCAGTTGGGTTCTGGCCAAATCCCAATGGAACCAATTTGTCAAAAAAAAATGTCCAATGACGCAGTTGGGTTCTGGCAAAATCCCAATGGAACCTATTTGTCCAAAAAAATGTCCAATGACGCAGTTGGGTTCTGGCCAATTCCCAATGGAACGAATTTGTCCAAAAAAAAAAGCCCAATGATGCAAGCGGATTCTGGCCAAATCCGAATGGAACCTATTTGTCCAAAAAAATGTCCAATGACGCAAGCGGGTTCTGACAAAATCCCAATGGAACCAATTTGTCTAAAAAAATGTCCAATGACGCACTTGGGTTCTGGCCAAATCCCAATGGACTCAATGTTCCAAAAAAAAGTGCAATGACGCAGTGTGTTTTGGCCAAAAGAATTTGTGCTAATTGGTATATATTCAACCAAAAACTTCGAATGATCCACCTAGATGCGAATCTATGCCCCTTAAAACAGATTCAAATATGCTGACCCCGGGTGCAACAGATTTACCGAAAAATATCCCATGATGCATCTGGATGCAATTTTGTTGCCATTGAAATACATTCAAGCCAAAATGTGGTGCGTGCCACTTCAATATCAATGCTTTTGTATTTTAAATAGAATTGATCAATTCCAATTCATGTTTGTTGAATTGAAATTGATCAATGCCAATTTCAAAAATTTGAATTGAATTGAATAAAAGTATTTCACTTCAAATTTTTTTGAATTGGAATTTGTTTACTCAATTCAAATGAAATATTTTTCGAATTGAAATACTTTTTTCAAATGCCATTTAAATAAATAGAAATGAAATTATTTGAAAGCAATTTCAATTCATGAACAAATTTAATTTGAAAAATAATGAATTAGTCTCGTCTCTGATTGATTTATTGATTTATTGATTTATTGATTTATTGATTTATTGATTTATTGATTTATTGATTTATTGATTTATTGATTTATTGATTTATTGATTTATTGATTTATTGATTTATTGATTTATTGATTTATTGATTTATTGATTTATTGATTTATTGATTTATTGATTTATTGATTTATTGATTTATTGATTTATTGATTTATTGATTTATTGATTTATTGATTTATTGATTTATTGATTTGTTTATTTGTTTATTTGTTGATTTATTGATTTATTGATTTATTGATTTATTGATTTATTGATTTATTAATTTATTGATTTATTGATTTATTGATTTATTGATTTATTGATTTATTGAGTTATTGAGTTATTGAGTTATTGAGTTATTGATTTATTGATTTATTGATTTATTGATTTATTGATTTATTGATTTATTTATTTATTGATTTATTGATTTATTGATGTGTTGATTTATTGATTTATTGATTTATTGATTTATTCATTTATTGATTTATTGATTTATTGATTTATTGATTTATTGATTTATTGATTTATTGATTTATTAATTTATTGATTTATTGATTTATTGATTTATTGATTTAATAACTTGATTTATTGATTTATTGAGATATTGATTTATTGAGATATTGATTTATTGATTTATTGATTTATTGATTTATTGATTTATTGATTTATTGATTTATTGATTTATTGATTTATTGATTTATTGATTTATTAATTTATTGATTTATTGATTTATTGATTTATTGATTTATTGATTTATTGATTTATTGATTTATTGATTTATTGATTTATTGATTTATTGATTTATTGATTTATTGATTTATTGATTTATTGATTTATTGATTTATTGATTTATTGATTTATTGATTTATTGATTTATTGATTTATTGATTTATTGATTTATTGATTTATTGATTTATTGATTTATTGATTTATTGATTTATTGATTTATTGATTTATTAATTTATTGATTTATTGATTTAATAACTTGATTTATTGATTTATTGAGATATTGATTTATTGAGATATTGATTTATTGATTTATTGATTTATTGATTTATTGATTTATTAATTTATTGATTTATTGATTTATTGATTTATTGATTTATTGATTTATTGATTTATTTATTGATTTATTGATTTATTGATTTATTGATTTATTGATTTATTGATTTATTGATTTATTGATTTATTGATTTATTTATTTATTTATTTATTTATTTATTGATTTATTGATTTATTGATTTATTGATTTATTGATTTATTGATTTATTGATTTATTGATTTATTGGTTTATTGATTTATTGATTTATTGATTTATTGATTTATTGATTTATTGATTTATTGATTTATTGATTTATTGATTTATTGATTTATTGATTTATTGATTTATTGATTTATTGATTTATTGATTTATTGATTTATTGATTTATTGATTTATTGATTTATTGATTTATTGATTTATTGATTTATTGATTTATTGATTTATTGATTTATTGATTTATTGATTTATTGATTTATTGATTTCTTGATTTCTTGATTTCTTGATTTCTTGATTTCTTGATTTCTTGATTTATTGATTTATCGATTTATTAATTTATTGATTTATTGATTTATTGATTTATTGATTTATTGATTTATTGATTTATTGATTTATTGATTTATTGATTTATTGATTTATTGATTTATTGATTTATTGATTTATTGATTTATTGATTTATTGATTTATTGATTTATAGATTTATTGATTTATTGATTTATTGATTTATTGATTTATTGATTTCTTGATTTATTGATTTATTGATTTATTGATTTATTGATTTATTGATTTATTGATTTATTGATTTATTGATTTATTGATTTATTGATTTATTGATTTATTGATTTATTGATTTATTGATTTATTGATTTATTGATTTATTGATTTATTGATTTATTGATTTATTGATTTATTGATTTATTGATTTATTGATTTATTGATTTATTGATTTATTGATTTATTGATTTATTGATTTATTGATTTATTGATTTATTGATTTATTGATTTATTGATTTATTGATTTATTGATTTATTGATTTATTGATTTATTGATTTATTGATTTATTGATTTATTGATTTATTGATTTATTGATTTATTGATTTATTGATTTATTGATTTATTGATTTATTGATTTATTGATTTATTGATTTATTGATTTATTGATTTATTGATTTATTGATTTATTGATTTATTGATTTCTTGATTTCTTGATTTCTTGATTTCTTGATTTCTTGATTTATTGATTTATCGATTTATTAATTTATTGATTTATTGATTTATTGATTTATTGATTTATTGATTTATTGATTTATTGATTTATTGATTTATTGATTTATTGATTTATTGATTTATTGATTTATTGATTTATTGATTTATTGATTTATTGATTTATTGATTTATTTATTTATTTATTTATTTATTTATTTATTTATTTATTGATTTATTGATTTATTGATTTATTGATTTATTGATTTATTGATTTATTGATTTATTGATTTATTGATTTATTGATTTATTGATTTATTGATTTATTGATTTATTGATTTATTGATTTATTGATTTATTGATTTATTGATTTATTGATTTATTGATTTATTGATTTATTGATTTATTGATTTATTGATTTATTGATTTATTGATTTATTGATTTATTGATTTATTGATTTATTGATTTATTGATTTATTGATTTATTGATTTATTGATTTATTGATTTATTGATTTATTGATTTATTGATTTATTGATTTATTGATTTATTGATTTATTGATTTATTGATTTATTGATTTATTGATTTAATGATTTATTGATTTAATGATTTATTGATTTAATGATTTAATGATTTATTGATGTATTGATTTATTGATTTTTTGTTTAATTGAGTTATTGTTTAATTGAGTTATAGTTTAATTAAGTTATTGATATTTTAATAATAGAATATTTGAGCCACATTTTGAATTAACTTTTAAAAATTAAAATTATATATTTTCAGATTTTGATGACAACCACCTGAAGGCACATCACAAACAACGGTATTCAATTCAGCATAAATCAAAGGTACATTTAAATTAAACCCTATTTCTTTTGAATCATATTACTTATAATTGTTATTAAATGCAGTGTTTTGAGATTTATGTGCACTCTGAGAATTCAATTATGTATCGCATTGCGTTGGTTTCAAGTCAGAATTCCAATTAAATTGTTCCCCTAGGAATTTCAACTCGATTGCTGTCAGTGCTGCATACTCAGTGGTCAGTCAGTCTGTTACAACAGCAGCAACCAAACGCACAACCACAAAATCGATAGTAGCAAGAAGTCAAAACTTAAAGCCATGGACATTTAACTGCACAAGAAACGTTATAATATTTTTGCATTGAGTAGAAGAAATTCATTGAGTAAAATCAGCCCCATATTTGCATATTCTGCAGCACTACTGACGAGTAGTGTTGCAAAATCTACGCTGCATTCTGCAAAAATTTGTTGACAACCAAAAAAGCCACAATATTTGCAATACCCAACAGCTGAAATTCCCGAGTGCGTACGTAGCCTGGAGACTAACTGGTCACATGACTGACTACATAATGACTTCATGCCGTTGATCTAATTGCCATTATTAGAACTCGGACGAAATTCAAAACGTAATGACGCGTCTGCAGATTGTAGTCGGTTTGATTATGAAGGGGCGATGAATTTGTGTGGGTGTTTTCGATGAATTTTCAGGCCAGCGCGCACAGTCTGCTCATTATTTTGCTCAAATATTGCAAAATGTATCAGAGTATAGCAAAATCCCAAATGTAGTGCTCATGTTGTAAATGTGACCTTAATGCGAATGTGAAAATTAGGTATTAACTTCATAATAGCTTTTATGCCATATGATTTTTAAATTGATTTTTTCTGTGAAATGATATAAGGAAAAATTTAAACAGATAACTGTTATTAGGCATCGATAGAAATTACAAAACAAAATATATAATTTTTAACAAAATACGATTCTAATTTTAATTGAAAATTATTTTTAAAAAATGAGCACTGAAACACTAAATTACAAAATAATGTATCTGTTTATTATTGTATGACTACGTTTCGATGTAGTGTACACTTGTAGTATACACTCGTAGTGTACACTTGTAGTATACATTTGTAATGTACACTTGTAGTATACACTTGTAGTGTTCACTTGTAGTATACACTTGTATTGTACACTTGTAGTATACACTTGTAGTGTACACTTGTAGTGTACACTTGTAGTGTTCACTTGTAGTGTACACTTGTAATGTACACATGTAGTAGTGTACACTTTTAGTGTGCACTTCTAGTGATCACCTTTAGTGAACACATTTAGTGTACACTTGTAGTATAAACTTAAAATTAAATTTTTGCGCTTGTTTTGTCAAAACGTTTCTATGTAGTGTACACTTGTAGTATACACTCGTAGTGTACACTTGTAGTATACACTTGTAGTGTACACTTGTAGTATACACTTGTAGTGTACACTTGTAGTATACACTTGTAGTGTACACTTGTTGTAAACGCTTGTAGTGTACGCTTGTAGTGTATATTTGTAGTGTACACTTGTAGTATACACTTGTTGTATACACTTGTTGTATACACTTGTTGTATACACTTGTTGTATACACTTGTTGTATACACTTGTTGTATACACTTGTAGTGTACACTTGTAGTGTACACTTATAGTGTACACTTGTAGTGTTCACTTGTAGTGTACACTTGTAATGTACACATGTAGTAGTGTACACTTATAGTGTGCACTTTTAGTGATCACCTTTAGTGAACACATTTAGTGTACACTTGTAGTATAAACTAAAAATTAAATTTTTGCGCTTGTTTTGTCAAAACCTTTAAAAATTCAACATATATATATATTTTTTTAAATTCTAATATTCTTTAAAAATTCATTATTTCTCTAGAAGTTCATTTAATTTATTTTGCAGTAATCTCGAAAATTTATTATGTGACAAATTCCATATCAATTCGAATTCGTAAAATTTCTCGTGATAAATCGGAATGATATCTAATATTTGTTTATCTACTTGACGCTCGATATCGATATTAGAATGTGACCGATATCGTTTAAATTCTCATACATCTCTCTCTGATCTCGAAACGAATGACATACTAGGAATTTACTTTTTTCATTTATGAATTCTCCACACAAACAAACAAATCTTCGATAATTAAATATTTTCAAAAATATTTTCTTTTTTTTTCAAAATTAAATTTTTTTTTATAATCTTTCTGAATTAAAATTCAATTTTATCAGAAAATAAAATTGCTTAAAAATTCCACATTTTATTAATTCTGAATTATTTATTAAAAATACTGCAAACCTTGAAAGCCAACCCCAACAACAAATATCAGAAGACACTAATTTTTCTTTTTTAATTTTTGCCAAGTGATAAGCGCTTCAGTTATATTTTTGAAAATACGCTTTCAAATAACTTTATAACTTAATATTCAAAACAATATTTAGCTGCATTTTTTATCTATATAAAATATGACACTTTAGAGCAGTGGCAGCCATTTTGAAAATGTCTCTCGCACACATCAACGACTACTGTGATGTCAATAGCTGCCGCCGTGACACGACAAGCCTGTCAATCAGTTGGCGCTCAGCACGCACGTGCTCTCCATGGTATATACAGTGTCTATGGCATGAATCTCATAGTATTTATTACCGTTTTCAGTGGCCATGACAGCTGGGCGGTAATATTGCGATATGACCGATGGTGTCGTTGACGTTTGCTGCCATGTTGATCCCTTGTTGAGCGAAACTTCAAAGTCAAAAGTAAATATTTATTTTTATCAATATGAAAAATAAAATATATATATATATATATATATAATATTCTAAACCGGCAGACATGTCATGTGAAGTGACAGACAGGGTGTTGAAAATATTTGCTGCATAGTAAATTCAGTGAGTTAAGGTTTTGCAGAGAAATCAATTGAAAATACAATGAGAAACAAGGTTAAATGGCTCAGGTAAAAATACAAAAAATACAGATAATATAAATATTTAGCATTGCTTTTCGAATGTTAATGAAAATTTGAATTAATCGGGGTTTGTTTTGATACTCACTTTTGATCAAATTCAAATATTTTACATTTCGCAGAACCTTAACGGTTAGAATTCGATTGAAATGTTTATTTTATATTGAAAAATAGAGCGGAAAACATATTTCATTCAGAAGTCAGTGTATCGCATATCATTATTTGGGACCGCAAGTTATTTTGCGATGATTTTAAATGTTTTAGCATTAAGGAAAAGGGTACAAGTTAAAAAAAAAGCTTCTACTCCAGTGAAATGTTTAAAGTACTGCTAAATAGAAAATACAATTCATATACATTTACTTTTTATTCTGTTACATTTTTAAATAATATATTCTCATTTCAATCGGTTCTCTTTGAAATTCGTAACAATTCTATGCATATTTTATGACAAAACCTTTTTGTGTTGTCATCAATTTTACCAATTTGCAATACTAATTCTTTGCCTTCAGCATGGGAATTCATGTAATATCAATATTTGATAATTGAATTATGCAAATGTAAATTATGTAAAATTTCACAAATCAAAATGTGACGCTGCATAAATAAATCAGGCGCTTTCAATTAATCCGTCAGTTGCTAATTAATGCGTAAAGTGGCCGCAATCAGAAAAAACGAATAAATTAAAAGTTTTGCACGTTTTAATTGTACAAAAACAAAAAAATAATAATAATTTGTAATATTATTGAATTTTTAAAGTACATTTTTATGACACAGATTTTATTACGATTCTTTTACTTCAAAAAACCAACTTAACCAACAAAATTCAACACCTGCTTGAGTCATTTTATAAAGGGTTTTTCAACAGGGACGCTACAAAAGTAGAGCGACAGGAACAGCAAACGACGCCATATTTCTTGCGGCTCTTTTGACATTTCTCTTCAGTAAGGTTTGCCATTTCATGATGGAAATATAGATGAATTCGAATTTCGGTAGTAAATTTTAATAATTTCGACTTGTTGTTGGCCCGTATATCTTTCCATCATGAAATGGCAAACCTTACTGAAGAGAAATGTCAAAAGAGCGGCAAGAAATATGGCGTCGTTTGCTGTCCCTGTCGCTCTACTTTTGTTGCGTCCCTGTTGCAAAAACCCTCGAAAAAAACTTTTGTAGCGCTTTTATTGAAAAACCCTTTACCTGCTCACTTTTGCAGTCATCCGCCGTTTTTGTGCATTACAAAAATGCATTTTATAATGCAGATGGAGCCAACGAATTTGCAGATCGAACGTTCGTCGTGTGTCCACACGATCTTCAAATAATTAAAATAAAAGTAAAAAAATAAAAACACAATACAGTTTTTGCAATATGCAAAATTAATTCAAATAAATACAAATGTATTTAAAAACTAATAAAATGTAGTAGAATCACATAAATCTAGTAATATTTATTACACTAAGTATTTAGAGATGTCGTCTTTGGAGACTTTTACAATTTTTCACAGAAAAAAAAAGATTAGTCGACATTATTTCTATTTGCTCGCGATGTAGTACAACAATTTAATTCTTATTCAAATAAACAATGCTTTTATTCATTGTTTTGTTATCGAACATCTTGTAATAAATGAAATAAATCTACTAGTTTTTTGGGTCAAATAAAAAAAGTCGCATTTTTCAAAATGCTTCTTTTGCAATTTAGCTTTAAAAGTGCTCCTCATTAAAAGGCGCTGAAACCTGAAAAACATGTAATATCTGAAAATAATGTGCCTTCAACACAGAATATACAGAAATACTATATAATTAACTAGCTGGACCCGTGCACGACACGTGCGAAGATTTTGTGAATTAAAAGATATGGAGCTATTTTATTAATTTAAAAAACATTTTTATTATTTATATCAGGGGCCCGTGCTTGGCTGTGAAAGTTTTTTTGTTTGGTTTTATAAATGTAGTAGCCAAATAATAATTCTCCGCCAAAACAACTTTTCTCAAAATTCTTCCCCATAGAACGCTTTCCCGTAGAATTTTTCCCGGTAGAAATCTTCCCGTAGAACTCATCCCGGTAGAATTCTTCCCGAAAGAAATCTTCCCGTAGAATTCATTCCGGTAGAATTGTTCCCGGTAGATTTATTTCCCGTAGAATTCTTCCCCGTAGAGTTTTTCACAGTAGAAATTTTTGTGTGGTGAGTTTTAATGTAGTGAGTTTCAGTGTGGTGAGTTTAGGTGAGGTGAATTTTGGTGTGGTGAGTTTTAGTGTGGTAAGTTTTAGTGTGCTGAGTTTTAGTGTGGTGAGTTTTAGTGTGGTGAATTTTATTGTGGTGAGTTTTAATGTGGTGAATTTTGGTGTGGTGAGTTTTAGTGTGGTAAGTTTTAGTGTGGTGAGTTTTAGTTTGGTGAGTTTTAGTGTGGTGAATTTTATTGTGGTGAGTTTCAATGTGGTGAATTTTATTGTGGTGAGTTTTAGTGTGGTAAGTTTTAGTGTGGTGAGTTTTAGTGTGGTGAGTTTTAGTGTGGTGAATTTTATTGTGGTGAGTTTCAATGTGGTGAATTTTATTGTGGTGAGTTTTAGTGTGGTAAGTTTTAGTGTGGTGAGTTTTAGTGTGGTGAATTTTAGTGTGGTGAATTTTAGTGTGTTGAGTTTGAGTGTGGTGTGTTTCATTGTGGTGAGTTTTAATGTGTTGTGGTTTTTTTTGTATATTTTTTTTTGTATTTGAGTTTTTTGTTTCATCTTTTTAGCTTGTGCTGAGTTATGTCGTTTGGAATGTTTAGGTTGTATGGAGGTACCACGCCCATTTGTCCAATCACGCCCATATATAGCCTATGACACCCTCCGGACTCCATAGTATCCTGTTACAAAATTTCAGTTAAATCGGTTCAGCGGTTTAGACGTGATGCTGGAACAAACAGACAGACAGACCGACAGACGGACCAAAAGTTTTATATACATAGATTGTTTGTTTATTATTATAATTATTCAACTGGTTCAATCGGTATTATTATATTATTTTAATCGGTAAATTCTATTAAATACTACAAAATACTATGTAATTTCCATTGAGTTTTTATGAAAATATTTATTTTTAATATTTATTTTATTTTGACCAAATTTAATGGCATTTTATCGGATTGTTTCTGAGTCTATATAAAGAACTGATGCAAATTTAAAATGTAAGTCCAATCTTAGAAAAATCTATGCCCATTTTAGAAAGTTGTGAAAGTTAGAATGAAAGTATCTTGCGCCCAATGTAACACTTTCTTCTATTTTTTGACATTTGAAATGAGACAAATGGATTTTAGCACTCTAAGAACAATGGTATTTTTAGTTTTTTAGAAACGAAATTCCATGTATTTAAGTATACTATGTGTTAGAACTAAAATATGAAAAAAACAGGCAATCCTGATATATTTTAAAATCTATCTATAGTTTCGTAGATATAGGTCAAAAAATTGAATGAAGAGATGTCAATGTTTTAGAAATTATTTCATACAAGGATCATTCTTTTACTTGATGGGCAACTTCTCGGTAGACACTAAACATCTGCATTAATGTGCTTGAAATGCGAGTCAAGCTATTCCCTGGTTTTTCGAATACATACTGTCTTATAATAACAGCTTAAAAACAAATATTTTATGTTTTGATTATTCGTTTTGTAAATGAGTTAAAAACAAAACAGATTAAAAACATTACTGCAGTATACTCACAAAACATTTGTATTGTAGAACAAAAGTGCTTGAACTGCACTAATCGCTGTAAAATAGGCACACCGAGCACCGAGTGCAGTGAATATTCAACTGAATCATCGAGTGCAGCGACTATACGATTACAACGAGTGCTCAGAGCATTCAAAAATTTGTTTTAAATGTTATAAAATAAAAACACAAATTTAATATTAACAAATATATATCAATATATATAATTTATAACATTAATTAAGATCAAAAATATTAAACTTTATTTCCATTTGGTTTTTCACTGACAGATATTATTTTTAAATAAATATAAAAGTCTTTGGTTGAGAGATATTTTTTATTTAAAAAAATATAGGTTTTTGGTTCAGATATTATTATTTTTAAAAATAAAGGTCTTTGGCTGAGAGTTAGATCAAAACCTTTATTTTAAAGATCTTTGTTCATGGTTGTAAATTCAATTTGTCTCATTGATAGGGAATTTGTTGTTGTTGCTTGGATGAACATTAAAAATGTTGTTGTTGGAAATGTTGATTGTCTTCCAATTTTTTTTTTAAATTGTGATTTTGACTGTTGCGTTCTCTTCCAACATTTCTTTATCGAAATTTTTCGAACATTATTGTATTTTTTTGTATCATATATTGTATTTTTTTACTAAAATTAAAAAAATATAATTAAAACAATTCTTTTATATTTGAATAAAAAGTTTTTAATTTTTGTGTTAATAACAATGAATTTAAATTTGATTGAAATGGGTTTACATTTTTAAATTGTTTACTTTTTTGATTTATTTCAACACAATTTCATTTAATTTTAACTAATTTTAATACATTTTGCCTTCAGTGTAGGCTATAAAAATCAAGAAGTTTCAACTTTTATTTTTGGCCTGGAAATAGAATATTTGACTTGAGTTGCACATCTATGGTTAATTCGTATTCATAATTTCCATCATTAAACCAAAAAATAAAATAACTAATTTGACAAAAATGAATTTCATTAGTTTTAGTTTTACCTCATCAACGCGACGATTTAAAACTTAAATTGAAAAAAAAAAATATCAAAAAGTTGATTTTTTTAAATTGTAGTATCCGAATTATGTCTTAATTAACAAAATCCTAACTTTGCAGATTTTGGCAGCTTTTTCTACATAACATCATTTAATATACTAAAATCCAATGCAAACTTTAGATAACCTGCAAATTAACACTAAATTCATGTGCAAAAGTTTAAAATTTCACAGCCATTATACAAAATATTTGAATATACTATGAAATGCTTTAGAAACCGCAATATATATTATTAAAACAAAATAACTAAATAGTAATTAAAAGTTTTAGCTACATACGAAAAACTAATTTCCTTTCTATAATAAAAATAAAACAGTCCGACCCGACCGACCGACCACACACCCATGAGTCCTATACGTTTTTCACTTTTTCCCCATTTTTCCCCACTTGTATCTCTGTGTAGAGGTGTAAAAATATTTTTATTTGCAACGGAAGTGCGCAATTAATGTTTCACTGGTAGGAAGTACTATGTAGTTTGATGCATACCGAGTACCTTGTGTAAATACACAAATATATCCAAGTGGTATTTAGTTTATTTATGCTACAATTTCAATCACATTTGTTGTGCTCTATAGAGCACAGTAGTAAGTACTACGTATTGCGTAGTAAATAAATAAATTTAAGCATTTCATGTTCGAGTCCATGACCAGTCCATGGCATTTTCTGTTTCGTATTCCCATTGTTTGCAAGTTGTTCAATGTGTTGATGGGTATTTGTCGAATTTGTTGATTGATTTTTGGTGCGCGTTGAACCCAATAAAGCTGCACTAATTGGCACTTAAGTACTGTGTGTGTACTGGGAGATTTTGATTGTCAGTTAGACAAACAAGTAGTGCACAGGTAGTATTTACAAATGTAACTGAGGTTTGTTGTACGTACGAATTGTGGTATTTTTCACACTAACAAATTTCAAATTAAACTGAACAAGTCTAAACAATTTTTGGCAGTTATTTCAGTTAGTGTTTTCGATAGGTAGAAAATTAATTTGAGAGTAGACACTACAATTTGTAATTCAAATCACTGCGTTTTTCGTTAGAATTATGGTATATGGTATCTGTTATAATTATAATAATAATAGTTTCGCGCAGTCCTAAAGAACTTAAGCGGTTAGCTCTCTTACCTCAACGTTTTTTTATTTTTAAAACCGCAAAGATTCAGCGGGAAACTCAATTAGTTGGCATCAATAATCTTTTCTTATCAACTTCTTTCGGTCAGATAATTGAGTCAGCTTGGGTTTGTTTTTATACAACTTTCGCAGTTGTGCGTCGTGTTCAAACGTTTAGGCCATGATCTGATTACAAAACCCAAAATCGACCAACATGAAATGTAATCAAATCAGCACCATGTCTACGTGATGTCAGTTGTAATTGTCAGTATGTCTATTTGTTTGGTGTTCATGTGTGCAAATTGAGTACATAAAAAATTACATGAAAATTGAGTATATTTCATATTGGAAAATAAAACAATTTTTTCAAAAAAAAATATTTACAAATGATGCGCCAGCATGTGGTCAATGTCCAAGGCAGTCACAGTTTGAATACCTAATTGGCGGACGTCTGCATCATGTTTTTCCCACTCACCAAATAGCCAATCAACCAGCATAAATCATCGGTTGAAATTAATTCAATTTGATATTTGTTGAAAAAATAAAAGTAATTTTCAAATGAGCGATTTTTACTTCCCTGCGGGGAAACGAAGTGGTTCTAGACTATGCACGTGACTGGTTCCTCGGAGATAGTTAACCGGTCCTAGTTCTGGCTCTTTTATATCAAACCAATCGGTAACTTTAACATGGCGTTGTCCTAGGGAGGGGGTCAATAAAAACCGCCTGCGGACCTTTAGATCTATCACAGGACTGGTCTTCAAAATTCTGTGTTCTGTGACCGGTACCTTTAGACCTGTCACAGAACTACTCCTCAAAATCCTGATCTGTGAACAGTAACAATGGTATATTCAGTAAAAAATTTATTTTTTTATTTAAATACATTCAGTAATTTTTTTTATTTAAATATTTTTTTAATTTCTTTTTATTATTACTTTTTTTATATAATTATTTTAATTTTTTGTTATTTTATTTTAGTTTAATTTACATTATATATTATTTTACCTTTTCCTTCACGCATTCACATTTCACAAATGATTCCATCCTTGCATGCGTTTATTATAATTACTAGGAAGTCATATTGTATTTTAATCAATACAGCATCGAAAAACAGTCTACGAATTATAGACGCATTAGTTACAGCGTGTAAATAAATCTCGTGACTATGGCGCCACATAGTGCCTTTTTTCTTCACTAGCGACATGTTTAGCATGGACACGATCCGTCTCCACATTTAGACTTTTAGACCTATCACAGAACTGGTTTTCAAGATCCTGTCCTTAGTCGGTTCCAAAGGAACCGGTCACGTTAGAGGTACTTTTAGAGCAATTGAATTTTTTTTCCCGAAGGGTTCCTATTGGACAGCCAGCAATATTAAATACATTGAACCACGTATTTAATTTACAAAAAATGTTGTCGTAAGTGTAAAAGTTTATTTATCGATTAAATTCAAATAATACTACCCAACACTATTTTTGCCATGGACATTCCATACATCAATTCTCTATAATTCGCTGGTGCTGAGTTTTCGTAGTAACGTTTTTGAGAAAATTGTGAAAGTATTTTTTAACCCTTCTCACCCACTACTTAGAAAAAATCAGTTTACAGTTTTTTGGAAATCTGGATGTGTAAGTGCTGTATTTTTTTTAATTGTAAGAAGTGGCTGAAAAGTGTCTAAAAATTCAAGAGCAATTTTATAGAAAAACTAGCTGGACCAGTGCACGACTCGTGCCAAGATTTTGTGAATTCATAGATATAAAGCGATTTTATTAATATAAAAAAACATTATTATTATTTTTTATATCAGGGCCCCGTGCTTCGCTGTGGAAGTTTTTATTGGTTTTATAAATGTAGTAATCAAATAATAATTCTCCGCCAAAACAACTTCTCTCAAAGACAATTCAGACAGTAGAATTCTTCCCAGTAGAAATCTTCGCCGTAAAATTCTTCCCCATAGAACGCTTTACCGTAGAATTCTTCCCGGTAGAACTCTTCCCGGTAGAATTCTTCCCCGTAGAGTTTTTCCCAGTAGAAGTTTTAGTGTAGTTAGTTTTAATGTGGTGAGTTTTAGTGTATTGAATTTTTAGTTTAGTGAATTTTTAGTGTGGTGAGTTTTAGTGTGGTGAGTTTTAGTGTGGTGAATTTTTAGTGTAGTGAGTTTTAGTGTGGTGAGTTTTATTGTGGTGAATTTTAGTGCGGTGAGTTTTAGTGTGGTGAGTTTTAGTGTGGCGAGTTTGGGTGTGGTGAGTTTTTAGTATGGTGAGTTTTAGTGTGGTCAGTTTTAGTATGGTGAATTTTTAGTGTGGTGAGTTTTGGTGTGGTAAGTTTTAGTATGGTGAATTTTTAGTGTGGTGAGTTTTAGCGTGGTGAGTTTTATTGTGGTGAGTTTTAGTGTGGTGAGTTTTAGTGTGGTGAATTTTGGTGTGGTGAGTTTTAGTGTGGTGAGTTTTGGTGTGGTGAGTTTTAGTATGGTGAATTTTAAGTGTGGTGAGTTTTAGCGTGGTGAGTTTTATTGTGGTGAGTTTTAGTGTGGTGAGTATTAGTGCGGTGAGTTTTAGTGTAATGAGTTTTAGTGTGGTGAATTTTAGTTTTTTGTTTCATCTTTTTGGATTGTGTATGTGCTGAGTTATGTCGTTTTGAAAGTTTAGGTTGTATGGGAGGTACCACGCCGCTTTGTCCATTCCCGCCCATATATAGCCTATGACACCCTCCGGACTCCTTAGTATCGTGTGGCAAAATTTCAGTTAAATCGGTTCAGCAGTTTAGACGTGATGCTGGAACAAACAGACAGACAGACCGACAGACTGACAGACGGACCAAGAGTTTTATATATATAGATAACGTCATTGAAAAAAAAAAACTAAGTATGCACTCAAAATCAGAAACCGTGAATTATATTGAATTTATGTATTGTTGTAAGTCAACATAGTGTGTTTTGGTAAGTCACTATACGTTGATATTATAAACGTATCGTGACCTACTTACGCGATGACTACTTCATGCAGTTATCGTTACGTTGCAGTAAAGTGCAACGTAGGACATATGTGTCATAGTCCAGCAAGCCAATGAACTAGCAACAGTATGAGCGAAGCTGGGTCAAACCAGCAGAAGCATGATTGGCTAAGGGCCTTTTCCCTTACGGAAGCAAATAGTGAGTGGAATTTGCGCACGGCACTCTGCCGGAACATGTAGATTTGAAACATGCCTTCATATAATAGTTTAAGTTAGATTTTAAGTCAGTTGTTAGTGGTAAATCAGTAGTTCAGTAGTAAACAATAATGTTAATATTAATATATAACTTTAGAGTAAATAAAAGTATGTCTTAAAAGAAAAGACTTGTTTGAAATATTTCGGTTAATAAAAATGGAACTTCGACGTTGGACATTCTCTGGTAGGACATCATGGGTAATTATAAATGGAACGTTGCGACATTTGGCCTCACGCCTAAGCAACGGACATTTTAATTACAACAGTATGGGAAGTCTACGGAAAATATTTTTCTCGTTTTGTTGAGTAGTGTAATTAGCTGCTAACTACAAACTGCAGTTTTATTTTGAATCTAAGATGCTAAAAATTTGAATATTATAAATATTTAATATTGTCAAACTTTTCTCTCTCATGTTTCTACATCATTCCCAATACTTATTCTGAAATGTATTTGTATATATTAAAAAAAACTTTCATATTCAATATTCAAATGCTTATGTTTAATGAATTTGAAAAACCTCTTGTTAGGTACCTGAAAACAATTTATGTAGTATTTAAAAAAACGCATTTAATAAATTCCACAGAATTGTGTAAATTTATGCGGAAAATCAAAAGTTATAAATTGACGCTGTCAGTGAAACACATAAAGTTAATAAAAGGCTCCATAGTCATCTTTTTGAATAATGATATTTTCTTAATTGACAGCTATTGTTTTTTTTTTCGCAGAAAGTTATTGTTTTTTGTTTCGCCCTTTTGGTATCTTGTTGCTGTTAATTCACCTGTTAAACCCTGTCAAACCCTGTCCAACCGTCGACAGCCTTTATTCGTTTTTCGCAGTTTGATCCAGTGTTATCTGTGTGGCGTTCGCGCGCCTTTGTTGGCTGCTGGCAACTTTAATTGAATCCTTTTGCTGTGAATAAAATATTAATTGAATATTATTGATGTTTATCGGTGGCAGTGGCAGCTGTACGCTTTCATCGTAATAATATGAATAATTAATGCAAAAGACTGCTGTGTCTCATTGTAGTAAAATTTATAAAGTTGCTTAATTTCTTTATTTTCACTTGAGTGACTACAGAAAACTTGAGTTTTAACTAAACAAATTACACAAAATAAATTATCTCAAAAATTATTTTATTTTATGGACATTATAGCGCATCGTTATTAATGACAACAATTAATAACAGGCTGCAGAAAACTTTGGCATCAAGCAGTAGCAGCAACATACAGAAAACAGAAAACCGTCCAATCGACGTATTTATTACATTGTTACGTTGTTATTTACGTATCAATTTAATTTCCATAATAAACAAGACTGATCAAATTTATTATTATTATCATTTGTTGTCATATCCTGCGGCTATAGATATGATTGACACTCGTTTTCGTAACCCAAAAAGACAACAAAACACAAGTGGGACGAAAAACTGTCGCGTCACATACTATCGACTACAAGGACTACGACGTCTGTCGAAGGACACGACGGCATTATGACCAAAAATACGTTAACCGACGACATTGAAGCGTATAAACTACAATAGACAAAAAAAAATAAAAAAAAAAGACAAACGATTCAACACTCTAAATATGTTTGTGTATGTGTGCTAAGAGTTTTACCAACACCATTAAAACGATATTATATTTCATGACAAAATAAACACGAAGGCATAGGATTTGAAAGTCCATTAAAATAGTGGTTGTCTGGCTGTGGTGCGCTGCTCTGCGCTGCGACTAGAGTTCGGATTTTCCTTTCGTAGTTTTAGCGACAGGACGTCGTTGTAACCAAAAGTGTGGAATTCGATAAAACCTTGACGTATACTTAACACATGGACACTAACAATGGTACGCACACACACACTAACATGTGTCACATGTGTGTCAGTCTATCTGTATATGTGTAAGATACTAACGCTCCATAAAAAGTACATAACATTGTAGTAGTTATGAGTTTAATAGACACAGTGCCGAGAAGCGATTTTAATGGTTTTTTACTGCACTCAGAAAAAATCCTTGGAAAAAATAAAATTTATGATTATTAATAATAAAACATTATTAAATTAATAGTAAAGGGTTTTTTAACAGGGACGCTAGAAAAGTAGAGCGACAGGGACAGCAAACGACGCCATATTTCTTGCCGCTCTTTTGACATTTCTTTTCAGTAAGGTTTCATGATGGAAAGATATACGAATTTGAATTTCGGTAGTAAATTTTAATAATTTCGACTCGTCGTTGGCTCGTATATCTTTCCACCATGAAATGGCAAACCTTACTGAGGAGAAATGTCAAAAGAGCGGCATGTAATATGGCGTCGTTTGATATCCCTGTCGCTATACTTTTGTAGCGTCCCTGTTGAAAACTCTTGAAAAAAACTTTTGTAGCGCTCTTATTGAAAAACCCTTTATATTCACATAATAATTTTTAATATGATATCCAAAATTAATAATTTGCATAATCCATCAAAGTTATGTATTTAATTATTAAGATATATATTTATTAAAAAGCAATACAATTTTACAAATATTAACACCCTTATTTTGTAAAGTGAAACGTAAAGTGATTCGTCAAAAATCATAAACTCCAGTGACAGAATTTTTTGTATTAAATGAAATAAAAACTACGGCGAAATAAACAACTAAACAAAAGCTGTCACCGGAAATTTTTATGTGTCACTTTTCATTTAATTTTTCAAAATATATCTAAGTTACCAACAAATCACGCACCTTTTTATTATCGTGTGAAACGAACCCTTGTTATGAATGACCAGACCTTCACTGACCCGGTTGATAAAGCTAATCTCTTGGCAGAAATATTTGCAAATAATTCAACGCTCCCAGATACCAATCAAGCACTGCCCGATGTCGATTTTGTTTTTTCTGCAATGCCGGAGATTCATTTTCGAACTCGGGCAGTTAAAAAGGTTTTTGCAAATCTCAATATTAACAAAGCCTCCGGGCCAGATGGCATATCTGCCCATGTGTTGAGAAGCGTGCGTCAACGCTGGCTTGTCCGTTGCGTAACCTTTTCAACATCTCCTACACGACAGGAGAATGTTGCCAATGTCCAGCCAGTTCCGAAAAAGGGTGACTACAAACCCTGCTAATTACCGACCCATTGCAATATGCTCTGCGCTCTCCAAGGTAATGGAAAGCGTAATATACTTCCATCTTGTTAACTACCATGAGCACAGCGAATTGCTCAGTGACCGCCAATATGGTTTCCGTAGGACCAGATCCACAGGTGATTCGATGGCGGTCCTCTCCGAAAAGTGGAATAATTGTGTTCACCTTTTCGGGGAAAGTAAGGTTGTTGCTCTGGATATTTCCAAGGCTTTTAATCGAGTGTGGCATAAAGCCCTCGTCTCAAAATTAATTGCATTTGGTGTCGGTGAATCTTTTACTCGATGGATATAGAGTTTTCTCCAGGGTCGTTCAATACGAGTTGCGATGGATGGTGTGTTCTCAGAACAACATTCCATCAATTCTGGAGTTCCGCAGGGTTCCGTCCTATCCCCGTGCCTATTTCTGGTATTTATCAATGACCTTCTGTCATCGACCCAGAACCCAATCCATTTCTTTGCAGATGACAGTAACATTTGTCATTCATATTCGTTCAACAAGTGCCCAACCTCAATAATGACCTTAAAACAATTTCCGAGTGGGGTCTTGCAAATAGAGTTGATTTTAATGCACGCCATACCCAATGTTGTCTGTTTTCTCACAATAGAATGGATTCAACCCTACCTCCCCTTAATATGGGTTTTTTTTTTTTTTTTTTTTTTTTTGGAATATCTACTAAGATCCACAGCACTCAGACAGATTATATCCATTGTACTGTGAAATCTATTCCCTACGATTTGTGGTTAATATCACCACGAGCGCCCATGCCCAAGCCGGGATTCGAACCCGAGACCTTCAGAATGCAAGTCCAGCGCGCTACCTCTGGACTGCTGAGGCCTTATGGGTGCTGTGGATATTGCAGTCAGCTGCTCTTGACGTTCTGGGCATATCAATTCAATGTGATCACCGTTGGAATGATCACATATTTGATGTGTCGAAAGAAACGGCCAAGTGCCTCGGTTTTTTAAAACGGTGTAAGACATACTTCACTCCTGCTGACTTGCGCACTGTCTACACCACCTATATGCGGCCTAAGATGGAATACAATTCGCACATATGGGCAGGGGCTTCTAAATCTTCTTTGGAGTTCCTGAACCGAATCCAACAACGTGCAATATATTTAATAGAGGATGAAAATATTTCATCTTCTATTGGTTCTCTTGAGCACCAAAGGACCGTAGGGTGTGTAAGCCTGTTTTATAGGTATTACAATGGTAGGTGTTCGAGGGAAATACATGGCCTGATTCCACCAGGTCGTGTATTCTCTCGTTATACTCGGGCATCGAACCAAGCCCACCCCTTCGTAGTCCACTCGATTCTCAACAGAACCACGCATTACAGAGATAATTCATTCTTCGGTCGCACGATACGTTTGTGGAACAATCTCCCTGCGTCTGTTTTTCCCGACATTTTTAATATTGGGAAATTTAAAGCAAACATCCACCGACACTACTCCATCTTTCCTCCTCTCTTTAACCTATAATCCTTTCTTACGATCAACACTGTGCATTGCACGAATAGAGGGCATCCCCTGAGCGTTGGTTAATTTGTAAAAAAAAAAAAAAATGGCAACTGAAATACTTTGCTTTAGATGTGGCGATCTAAAACATTGTTGATTCGTTTCAAACATATTCTTGAAGTTTCCACAAACTTCTAGATTTCACGAAAATTCAGTGGTGAAGACTCTTCCATCTCTTTCGTTTCAATTATTCTTAATTACACTACTGAACAAAACAATAAAAGAGTTTCCATAGTAATCCCATAAGCCAATTCCATATAATTCGCGGTTGCTGATTTTGATAGAGTACTCAGTTTATTTCAATTACCCATCGTTTTTAAGAAAATAGCTATCGAACATTTGGGTCCTTTTCAGACACTTTTTGTAATAAAAAAAAAATACATAATCTTAACCAACTAGTTTTCCAAAAATCTGTAAATGCTGTTTTTCTTTCAATTATAAAGACTAATTACAATATTCGACAAATACTAATGCTCTAATATGTTCTTCATATTTGAATCTAAATTCAAAAAATTTTAATGTTTTTAGACTATTTTTCGATGGTTCTTTAGTATTTCGGATCTAATGATGAATACAGAGTAAGAAATGCATATTACAGGGTAAGAAATGCACATAACTGACATAAACTAGTCAAGAAAATTGGTATAAAGTATTATCTGTGGATAAATAAATATCATTTTTTTATTCTTGTTTTATGGAATTAAATTACCTCCCTTTTTAAAATGCTCATAAAGCTGAAATTTACAAAAATTAAAATAAAAATTTTGTCTTTGTCATTGATTTTCTCAAAATTTCATGTTGGGTAGTGTTATTGCTTACGCAATAGTAAAATGCCCATAAAATTCATAGGTTATACTCTTGATATTATATGGAATACTTGATGACGCAACAATAGTATAGAATACCATTCAATTCAAAAGAATAAAGAGCCGGCATGTGGCAATTAAATTTTGAATTTCATCAAAATTGCTGTATGCTCTTTTGTAATACAATATTGCAATATAGTATTAAACCATATATTCTTTTTAAACTATGCGAAACAAATTCAACTCGGGTTTCTTGTTAAATATTTGAATTTCAACTGAAAATGTATTTTAAACAATAGTATTATTTTATTGTAGGTATTTTTCATTTCTATTTATTTAAGTTTTTGATACTGTTATGGAATAGTTTTTTTTTTCTGAGTGTATTGGTAATGTCGTCGCTATCGTAAAAAGGTGCCGTTGGCGCCCTGAAGCGACAAAAGCTGTTGATGGTTTTGATTATGATTAGGCTGCTATTAAGTGATTTCGGATTTAGTGGTATTTAGTTCGGCGCACAGTGAGTAATATTTTGTGTTCACTTTGTAAGTCTTTGTAATGATAGACAAAATATATTATGATTTATTAGCGTAACTGTGATATGCAATTATTTCTTACGATTAATATGATCTATAGCTATTCAAACTAATAACATTTCGTTGGACGTTTTAGTTTGGCACTTGAATAATTTGGTAACAAAAAGGTTCCAAACCAAATACTTTTTGTTCCAAAGGAATGTTATCAATTCAGTATATATTAACCACTTTTGTTAATTTAATTATGATCTTAACTAATTGCTTTTCTATATAAATCTATACTATTTTGTGACACTTATTAAATTTTAGTTATACTTAACTTGTTGTATTCAGCAAGGTTTTTTAATTTAGTTGTTAAATATAGCAATTAAATAAAAGTATAACAACAATTTATGAGCAATATTAGTTCAGATTAGCGTTTCTTTTCCAACGCCTACACTTTTCCATAACCTACACTATGGGTGACGTTTTTTTGATATTGAAATTGTGTATATAGAATATATTTTGCGATATCGTTCATCATATTGGACCTACATGATAGGTAGGTATTAGACATCTGCAAAAATGCATTTAAGAACCCATTTCAATACATTCATTTTATTTCAAGACAATCAAATGATGTGTTGCTCACAACAAAGCACAAGTAGTGTCAAAACAAAACACAAGCAAGACGTAGTTGTAGTGAAGAGGGGTATAATGATGTGCACTAAATATTCAAATACTGAAATGAACTGCTATGGCACTGATTACTCAGTGCATTTTATATTAATTTTTTCATTCTTACTCTAAGGAATTTTCATTAATATTGAAATATAGAAAAAATTCAAAAGGTATAAGAAAATCATACAATATTTTATTTTAAGTTTTTTATGTATCGAACAATATTTTTTTCATTATTTAATTCCTTATTTTTTCAAAAAAAAACTTTTTTTTTATATTTTGTTTTTGTCGTACACAGTTTTTTAACAATTTCTTTTGAAAAAAATAATGATTGATGTATTTTTTATAAACACATAAATACCAAAAATAACATCTGGCGGATTTATTGTTGTTTTCAATGTTCGTCTTCTTACTCGTTACTCATTGCAATCACTCACTGCACAAACTGTACTTGTTGTATTTTCAGCAAGTATAGTGTCATTTGGTTCTATTTTTTAAAACACTGAATGTCTTGAAAAACATGTCTTGACTTTACTTGACACCAATGAAACAAATACTGCAGTGAAGTGAAGTCGCTGCAGAGACTTCACTATAATACTGTAGACTGCCATTGAGAAATGCACTAAATACTGTAGAGTGCAGTTGTGCATATTTTGCATAGGGAACTTCAAATACATTTGTGCAGATGTCTAGTAGATATCAATGCGTTCTATCGCAATTTACTCGGTACGCGACATTTTATATAATCGAAAAGAAAAATAATCAAAGTTCGAGATTGCTTCGAAAAATATTGCGCTATCGATATGATAAATATCGTATCTTTTAATGGAATTCGTTGATTCAATTTTTTATTTGTGAAAATGTTAATTTGGTAATGCCAAATAATCATATAAAATGTACCGCTTATATAGAATATCCTTTGAATATAAAATAGTCATTACAAAATAATATTACACACTACCCTTAGTTAGTAATTGCCTCATCATAAATAAATATAACATATTTTATTACCTAATAATAATTTATTACCAAATATAATTACCTATCATTGAATAATGGATTTTACATTATTTCACTAATTAGATAAATATGCTATTTTAATTGAAATTAATTAATAATAAATATTGTTGCCAACTGTGTGGCAAACATAAGCACTAATATATGTCACATGGTATTTTGCAAAATTTCTGTGTCAACCAGATTAAATGAAATAGAGATTAATAGAATAATTTCACAAATAAAATAAATGACCAACCACAATATTTGGTTTGTAAAATAGTGAGCTTATTTAAATGCTTTGTGGTATCTATTTAAAATTATTAAATAGAATCAATTATGTAAAATAACTATAAAGTATTGGGAAAAATTTATGTTTTTAGAAATCTTTCCTAATATGGTTTACAGTATGAAGACTGGGTATGGTGGTTTTATAATTGGTCAGGGTGTGAAAAGGAAATATATTAAATATACAAAACGAGAAAATAACTTTGCCATGGACTTTCCATGCATCAATTCTATATAATTCATAGTTGCTGATTTTTTTCTGCATACTCAGTTTATTTTTTCTATTATGTAAGAAAATTGCTTTTGTAAAATTTAGGCCCTATTCAGACACTTTTAGAATAAAAAATACTGTCCCTTACACAACAAGTTTTCAAAAAAAAAATGTTAACCTTATTTCAATGTAATGATATTTTTCAGATCACAGGCATAAGTAACATTTGATTAAAAATTGATAATACAGGGTGTTTCTATGACTCAAAAAATATGAAAATGTAAAATAAAGAAAATCAAATTTTGCACACATTTTAAGATACAAGGTGTTTAAGAAATGCATATTCTTAAACACCTATAACCTATTCAAGAAATAACTTATTTAAGCAAAAAAAGGTTTTAACCTATAACACCGTTCGACACTTACTTGCTACATGAAAAAAAAAAAATTTGCACACATGAAAAAAATCGGCCAGTACGTGAAACTAGCGAACTTTCTTATAATTTGTGTGTACCCTGTTTTTCTAGATCAATTCGTTATGGATTTTATTTGCATTTGAATAGCAAATGCATATCAAATTTTCATAATAAATTTTTGATTTTATTTTTGCGGAACATATTTTGTAGCTGAGATCTCTCTGAGTATGGATATAAAAACGGTTTTCCAATATCAGTTCATTTAAAGCTTATATTCCCATTTGAATAGTTACTATGAGAATTTTGAAAAATCATTTTATATTTATTAAATGCAAATAAAAGCTGTAAAAGAATTAATATCATACAACCATTTTCATTTTCAAACTCAGTTCTGTCTCAGCTATGAAGTACATCGAACGTTTTTCAAATATTCGACCAAAAATTTAATATGCACTTGCTTTTCAATTGAAAATGAAATCCTTTAACAAATTGATGCAGAAAAACTGCGAAAAACGTTTATTTTATTTTTTAGCGTACTTAAAGAATATATAGGATTTTCTCATGTGTGCAGCCAAAAATTGAATTTTGTGTAAGCTGTTAATTAATGAATATAATTTTTTCACTCATGTCTTAGACAATTCAATTACCTTTCCCATGGTATATCACATATTCAAAACCCCTGATTTCTTTCTTTTTTAAAATGTACGTAAGTTCAAATTTACAAAAATAAAAATATAAATTTTTACTTTGTCATTGATTTTTTTAATATTTCGTTACGGATCACCCCATTTTTTCTAATTTATAATGATAGGCCAGTTCATTCCTAGTTTTTGACTATAAATCACAGTAATTTTAACCTGTTAAGAAATACTGAAGATATAATTAAACTGTGGCGGATCTTGTGGTTTGGTGGTTCAAACAAACAAAAAATATTGTGTTTAGAAATATGATCAGAAAATATGTGCTGTAAAGTAATATGATAATGATTATAATTTTAATAAATATAATTTTAATAAATATTTAAAATTATTTATCGATTATTTCGATTTTTTTATTAAATATCAACCATTTCTGCAGAATATCTGACCAGTTTAAAATTACTGTAATTTATTATAAAGTACTTTGAATGAACTGTTCTAATATTATAAATTAGAAAATGAGAAATTTTGAGAATATTAATGACAAAGTAAAAATTTATATTTATGCCCTACACCTATGAGGTAAAAGGTATATTAAGTTTGTGCAGATATTGTAACGCCCCTTAGGAGGCGTGTCCGGTATGAAAAAGTATATATATTCTTGATCAGCATAACTACCCGAGTCCGTTTACCCATGTCCGTCCGCCTGTCTGTCCGTATGTCTTGCTGTCTGACCGGATACATAGTAACTTGAAAAATATTTGTCAGAATGCGATGAAATTTTGTTTCAATATGGTTTAGCCAAAACAAAAGGTACTGAGTTTGATACAAGTCACTTAAATATAACTTTTTGGGAACCAATAACTCAAAAAGTATTCAGGGTATAGTTATAAAATTTAAAACGTATATTTATAATTTACTTAAATATATGTGTTCAAAAAATGGGCATAATACGCCCACATTTTTTTTTCTTACTTAAAATCCCGTTTTTCCTCGGTCCCGACCGACTATAAAAGTTAGTCCCATGTGACCGAACTTACCCATGTGACCTAACATTCCCAACTCGTTTTATTTTTGTAAATTTCCACTTTATGTACATTTTAAAAAAGGAGGAAATCATGGGGTTCGTATATGTGATATACCATAAGAGAGGTAATTTAACTGTCAATTATATTTATGATTATAGCAAATAACCAAGTCAAAATATTATAGTTAATAACCAATTTTCTGTCAGTAATAATAATAACTGTAGTGCCACAGTTCTATAAGAACTTAGGCCGAGCTCTCTCACCATTTTTGAGCTGTGCGTATTATATTTGTACTCAAAGTGGTGGGACCTACAGTTTATTGCCCAATCCGAACGGCGGGTGAGAGCTTTTCATAGGCAATGTTTTTACTCTCGGAGGTTTGCCATTTACTGCCGAGAGGTAGCGCGGTATAGAAAAATGTTTCTATGAAAAGATGTTGTTAGCCCCAGTCCAGGCTTGAACCGGGGACCTTTCTGCTCGCAGTCCAACGCACTAATCACTGAGCTACCGCGGCTACTGTCTGTAATAGTCATATCTTAAACGCAAAATCATGTGGGGTAGTGTAAATTAGAGATGGACATGTATTCACGCGTGATCACATGTGATTGTGATTGAATCCTAATTTTGCTCACGTAATTGTGTCCAGACCCAAAAATACTGTGAGTGAGTGTGCGTGAGTACAATTTTATTTTTGAGTGAGTAGAATATTTCATAAAATCTCACTTTTAATTTTTTGCGATTTTTTATATTTTTGCTGAACTACAGAACAAGTAGGGGCCATCCCATGAACTCATAAAGCTTTGGGAATACGACTGCCCACTTTTCGGAACTATAATAAATCAAACCCTTGCTAACCGATCGTCATATACCTACCCCTTCTTTAACTCAGAATAAGTTGCAAGGTTTCAGTCAACAATTGATCTTCACCGTAGAATTCTTCGGGGAAATTTTTACGTATTTATATGAACAGCACATCGAAGGTCTTTTACATTTCCATCTCCGTTAAAAATTGAGATATATTTTATCAAAAGCCCTAACATCAATATGGCGTTTTAAAGATGTAGGTTGTAATGGAGGTACCACGCTCGGTCGACCAATCTCACCAACAAACATTAGCAAAAAAAAACACGTGAATCACGCGTGATTGTAATTGAATCTTAATTTTACTCACGTGGTTGTGAGTAAGTGTGTGCAGAGCAAAAAAGGCCGTGGGTGTGTGTACCTGATTATAAAAATTCTTTCGTGAGCGTGAGTGAGTGTGAGTCAAAACTCATTCACGTGCCCATCTCAGGTGTAATACTCTAATTGCTGGGTTGTCATACAATATTTCCACATTTCAGATACAATCGTAAATAGAATTTGATTTCTTATATTAATATTTACATTATTTTGCTCCGTCGATTTAGTTTATTGATTCAGGTTAGGTTGGCTACATTATAAGCTTATTCCATTTCCATTCCATTTTACGTAATGTTACTATAAATGCCGGCAAGTAGAAATTGAACAATGAAACATTTACGAATATGCAATATAAATAAATTTCCCAAAATTATATATTACCTTTTCGTATGTATATTATTTGCGATATCTGTTCTCTAACAAATTCCACTCTAAGTTGCAGGATTCTTTTATGTTGCTATTGATTACCATATACAGTATCCGGATGTTTGCTCCAACTGCTGCTCATTCATATGCATTTGTAAAAGAGCAGTTAGTGTTGTGTTGTGCATATCCAGTTCTTGTTTTACCGGGTGCCCTGTTGTATCCAACACTTGCATATTTTATCAGGGATTTGCATAGGTAAAGGGCGCGCGCGCTCGCTTGGCAATTCGTATCAAAATGTGCCACTTGATTGATTTATTATTCAAATCAATTTCCAGCAAATGAAACTTTGTGTCAGCCGGATGTTGTCAGGTGGGGTCGGGTCAGGTACACGTGCAGCTGAAGCTGCAACGCCACAGATACAAACAGCAACAGGACGACAAACGGAAATGAAATGTGTTGTACTACGTGACAATTTAAACCAACATTTCGAGGCAAATGCATAAATTTCTATCTATAAATATTATAAAAGCTTATTACAACAACAACGGATGCAGTTGCATGTGCAAATAGTCACCACATAAAACATGGAATTTGTAAATTTAATATTTCAAAACTTAATAAATATTTATATAGTTGCAACAGCAGACACCAGGTGAAAACTACATAAAATGTCAACCCTACAGCATAGAGTCAATGATGGAATTCTTCGAGAAAACTCTTCGAGTTTCTTATGCAGGGCATGAAGCGCACGGCGCATCCTGCAAAAATGTTAAAATTTATGAATTTCCGGAGTTTCCAGGACAGCTGCCTCATTTTAAATGCAAAATGCCTCAAAGTCGTTTGTGGCACAGGGCAGTATTTACAAATTGCTGCTGAAGGCAAACAAATTAGGTGACCGGTAAAATGAACGCAAGATATAAAAATTAAAAAATGAAAAATTAAATAAGAAATTTTATAAAATAAACCATTGCAAAAAGTAGTGGGTTTTTTTTTCGTTATTTTGCTGCACTCTACCATCATTCGCCGTTTACGGTTTTTTTTTTTGGTTTTTTTTCATTTTATAATCAAGTTGCAGCAACAGCGGAAATGACGCCATTACGGGCGCCCCTGATTTGCATAGAATTTTTCTTAATCCAAACTCTATTTTATTTTTGCATTGCTTTTTCCTTGGCTTATACTTTGCGCTACGCTTATTACTCAATTTCCGGCGCCAATTCTGCTGTTGCGCGGTCCTACTGCCATTTTTATTTTTTTTTCGTTTTTACCCAGTTTTTAGTTTTATGCGGAGCAGCACGTTGCTGGCAACTCATTAATTTAGAGCGACTATTTGATAAATATGAATATTAGTTAACATTTTACGTTTAATTTTGTATGAATTTTGATTATTTTTTAGTTTAATTTAATACTATATTCATAATTAGTATTTTAAACTCGGGCTGCGCATTTGGGTTTTTCTGTGTTATTTTTGTGTTTTGTATTTTTATACCCTACACCTATGAGGTACAGGGTATATTAACTTTGTGCATATATTGTAACGCCCCTTAGGAGGCGTGTCCGGTATGAAAAAGTATATATATTCTTGATCAGCATCACTACCCGAGTCCGTTTGGCCATGTACGTCTGTCTGTCTGTCCGTCTTGCTGTCTTGCTGTCCGAATACAGAATAACTTGAGATATACTAATCGGAATGCGATGAAATTTCGACTCAATATATTTTAGCCAAAAGTAGGAAGTGAGTTTGAAAATCAGCCAAATCGGTCAACGGACACGCCCACCTCCCATACAAGTCACTTTAATATAACTCTTTAGGAACTAATAACTCGGAAAGTATTCAAGATATAGTTATAATATTTAAAACATATTGTTATAATTCACCTAAAAATTTGTGTTCCAAAAATAGGCGTGATCCGCCCACATTTTTTTTTTCATTATTTCCCGGATTTTCATAGTGGAAATTTGATCTGTAAATTATTAAAATCAAATCTATGAAATATTAGCCATTCAAAATTTTAAATATAGGTTTGGTCTGCCCAATTATATTTTTTTTTTATTTTTTTATTAGTTTTTTATACTTTTATATCAATTTTTCAATTTATGGGGATATAAAACGTAAATTTCTGATATGTGAATAATATTCTGAGGGTGGGGAGGTGCAGCATAATTAAAAACTTTAAAATTAAGGTCAAGTAAATATCCCACATTAGGATCCCCACCAAAGGTGTAGGGTATTCCATAGTCGGGCCCGACCGACTATAAAAATCCGCCCCATGTGACCTAACTTTCCCAACTCGTTGCTTTTATGATTCTTTTTTTTTTGTTTTCGCTGTTTTTTATGTTTTTGTTTTTTCTTTTCTCTTTTATTGGTTTTGTTTTGTATTTTTCTGTTTTGCGTTTTCTTTTTGTGTTTTTTGCTTTTGAACTTTTGCAGCGTTTTTGGTTTTATTTTGTTTTTGTGTGTTTTGCTTTTAGTTTTGTTTTTGATTTAATTAGATTTATGCTTTTAATTTTGTGTTTTTTTTGTTAATTTTATTTTTGTGTCTTTGGTTTCTTTTTATTTTTTTTCTTTCATTTCTTTTTGTGTTTTTGCTTTTTTTTTTAGTTTTAGTTTCGCTTTTGTTTTTGTTTATTCTGTAGTTATTTTGTTTTTGCTTCCATGTTTTTTATGTTGGGTTTGTTTTTGCGTTTTTGCTTTTTTGTTTTTGCTTTTGGGGTTTTTGATTTTTTGTGTTTATGTATTTGTTTTTTTTTATTTTGTTTAATGCTTTTATTTCGTGTTTTTGTGGTTTTCTTTTATTGTTTATGTTTTTGTGTTTTTTGATTTTTTGTGTTTTAACTTTTGTTTTTTATATTTTTCTGCTTTTATTGCATTTTATTTTTACTTTTGGTTTTGAGTTTCTGTGGTTTTGTGTTTTTATATTATTTTGTGCTTTTGATTTCGTGTTTTTGGCTTTGTGTTTTTGCATTATCTTGTGTTTTTGCTTATGGTTGGTTTTTTCTTTCATCTTTTTGCTTTTATGTTTGTATTTTTGATTTTTTTTCGTATTGTTTTGTATTTTCTCTTTTTCTTTTACTTTTTCTTTATTTTTGGTTTTTCTTTTGCTTTTCTTTTTGTTTGTGTATTTCTATTTATTTTTGCTTTTGTTTTTTTTTCTGTTTGTGCTTGTTTCTATGTATATAATTTAGCTATTGTTTTGATGTTTTTGCTTTTGATTTTGTTTTGTGCTTTTGTATTTTTGTTTTGTATTTTGTGTTTTTGCTTTTGTAATATTTGTTTGTATTTCAGTTTTTTGTTTCATGTTCGTATCTGATGTAAGTGCCGAGTTATATTGTTTAGAAAGTTTTTGTTGTATGGGAGGTGCCACGCCCCGTTATCGAATCCCGTCAATATATAGCCTATGTCACCCTCCGGTCTCTATAATAACCTAGTGCAAAATTTCAGTTAAATTGGTTTAGCGGTTTAGATATGATGCTGGAACAGACAGGCAGACGGACACACAGACAGATAGATAAATAGATAGATAGATAGATAGATAGATAGATAGATAGATAGATAGATAGATAGATAGATAGATAGATAGACCGACCGACGAACCGACGAACCGACAGACGGACTAACAGTTTATATAAAGATTTAGACGTTGGGGAGTTAGAACCGGATTTGTATTCTAGAGCTATTTTTACATATGTTGTTTTTTACAAAAATGTTGTATCTACCATTTTGTCCCACCAAATTTGAATTTACAAATAAAACACTTTTTATTAATCAATAAATAAATCTTCACATTCTTGTTGTTAATATTTTTCATATAGATATTAACCAAAAACCCAAAAGAACGAAAGTCCGAATAAAAGTCCGAGGGAAAACATAATGGTCCGTAACTATAGTCAAAATTACCCTTTAGCTTAAATTTAATTATGACATTTTTAAAAATGTTTCTCAAAAAATATTGGTCTTCATTTTGTATTAAAATTAAAATTTATTTGAAATATAAATTTTGCTTCATAGTATTTTCTGCAGCGAAATTATCTACATTTTATAATCTACACCTTAAAACTAAAATATAAGACATACCTACAAATTTATTTATTGATATTAATACTGTATGTTTGTCGGATGAGAATATTTTATCATAAGCCATTAATAAAACTACACAATATAGATTTAGTGATTTTCACAGAATTTGAACTGTTTGACCGATTTTACAGGTCAATGTTTTTTGCTACCAAGGTAATGGGGAGAGTTCGTGTTTATTTCTCTATGTGAGTTAAAGGTTAAATCTGGATTATAGCAGCATTGCAAAATTAAATTTCATTTTATTTTAGCAGCACTCTTAATAAATTTAAAATTTGCTAAATTGTGTTATAAACAATGTGTATTCAAAGTTATGATATACTAGAAAATTTAATATAATAAATGGTAGAGATTTACTTTAACTTATGAAACTTAATAACAGATAGAAAAGTGTACTACATAGGTTTTATAATTATTTCTTAATGCTACAAGAAAATTAAAAATTAAGTTTGAAAAATAATAATGATTTAATTAAATATTCTGATGAAAAAAAATCTTTAAAAACTAGGGATGTGCGATTAATCGTTTTACCGAAAATCCTGATTAATCGTAATAACGATTAATCAATTATTCAATTTGTATGTGAAAACTTAAATATAAATTGTTGCTCTTTACCAATCATAAATTTTTCGATAATATATTAAAGTTTAAATTATTTTTTCGTATACTTCTGTTGAAATTTAAAAAAATGTATAATATAAAAAACCCAAAACCGATATTCATTTCATTTTTAAACCTGAAACAGTTTCAGAAACTTATGAAAACAATTTTTTTTTATTTTATATCGGTTTTACTAAAGTATTTAATAAAAATATGAAAAAACCGTAGACAAATTATTTGGATATATATTTTTTAATTTTTATATTTTTATATACAAATAGTTGATAATTTACAAATATTTTAAGTAATTTTTTATTTATTTTTATATTCTTCACATATTATAGCAAATATTGCATATTTCAAGTTACACAAATTTCTGAATTTTTTGCATTTTTATATTACCAGCAAACAAAATCCATATATTATCCACATTATTTTTAAGTTTACACTTTATAGTTATTGCACAACTATTTGGTACATACTAGAAATACGACTTTATGATATTCTCGTGCACATTAAAAAATCCAACTTTAATTTTTTTTTTTATTTGAATATTGTCCGCATACAAATAACGTTTATTTCTTATAAATAAATTATGTCGCAACGTAGCTGTTAATATTGCAGCATCATGTGCAATATCTGCAAAACACCTGCAAACATAAATTTTTAGTTCACACTAAATTTTACAAACTATATGGAAAATGTGTACTGCCTCTATGCGGTAGACTCATATCGGTAGTTTTCGATTTTTTGTAAACTGCATAAATAATGTGCTTTCTCTCGTATGCGATCGCAAATGTATTGAAGGGAAACGTGCGCATGATGAACCACACTTGAACTGCACTGTAATGCAAGGAATTTCAATAAATACGAAGGTTTGCTATAGGAAAAGTCAATAATATTGATTAAATATATCAATAAATGTTTGTGTGAAATATATATTCAATTTGTAACTGTTTTTCCAGAGAAATTAAATTTATTGCCTTTTATTAAATCCATGTAGAATAATTAATGATTGAAAATGAATAATATATCGAAGAATATTATTTATTGAGTGCCATTTTTTAAATATGCTTCGCACTTTTATATGAGGCAATAAAAAATATAATATTTGTTCATTCATTTATTCATTTATTCATTTATTCATTTATTCATTTATTCATTTATTCATTTATTCATTTATTCATTTATTCATTTATTCATTTATTCATTTATTCATTTATTCATTTATTCATTTATTCATTTATTCATTTATTCATTTATTCATTTATTCATTTATTCATTTATTCATTTATTCATTTATTCATTTATTCATTTATTCATTTATTCATTTATTCATTTATTCATTTATTCATTTATTCATTTATTCATTTATTCATTTATTCATTTATTCATTTATTCATTTATTCATTTATTCATTTATTCATTTATTCATTTATTCATTTATTCATTTATTCATTTATTCATTTATTCATTTATTCATTTATTCATTTATTCATTTATTCATTTATTCATTTATTCATTTATTCATTTATTCATTTATTCATTTATTGATTTATTCATTTATTCATTTATTCATTTATTCATTTATTCATTTATTCATTTATTCATTTATTCATTTATTCATTTATTCATTTATTCATTTATTCATTTATTCATTTATTCATTTATTCATTTATTCATTTATTCATTTATTCATTTATTCATTTATTCATTTATTCATTTATTCATTTATTCATTTATTCATTTATTCATTTATTCATTTATTCATTTATTCATTTATTCATTTATTCATTTATTCATTTATTCATTTATTCATTTATTCATTTATTCATTTATTCATTTATTCATTTATTTATTTATTCATTACTATTTTTAAACTTATCATAATATTTCACAAAGTTTCCACAAAACATTAAATAAACACACCAGATGACAGCACAATTCTAAATTTCTTGGAATCTTCCTGAGTGCGATTATTTTAATTATAATTTCTCGTATGTGTGGTAATGAGTTTTGTACAAATCGGAGGGAGAGGAATAAAATTGAAAGTGAGTTGCTGTTGAATGAATTTCATTAAAACGCGCATTTAAAACGCGTGGTAACTGCGGTTTGGCTTGAGTGTGTATTTAACATGTTGTGGTTTGTATAAAGCAGTTGGTGTAAAATCAGAGCTTCGCACATTTTCCAGTTCTTTCTGACTTATTTTAGCAAATTCTTCAACACACGCCACACACATCAAGCGTTTTAATCAACTTTGTGTAGTGCTTGCAGGCGCTCATTAGAAGCCAGTCAAGTATTAAATTATCTGCTTAGTAGCAAATAATATAAAGTGCCGCTGGTAGACTTTACAGCGTCATCACTATTACACTTTAAAAAAACTACCATAAAATTAGAGTTTGTATCTGAAATGGTTATGGAGATAAAAATCAGTAAAGTTGTTGAAATGAAAAATCTTTCTGAAAAATCTTTCAAAAATTATAAAAAATCCAAATGTTATCCGATTTTAAAAATTTGTGAATCTTTCCATCATGAAATGGCAAACCTTACTGAAGAGAAATGTCAAAAGAGCGGCAAGAAATATGGCGTCGTTTGCTGTCCCTGTCGCTATACTTTTGTAGCGTCCCTGTTGAAAAACCCTTGAAAAAAAATTTTGTAGCGCTCTTATTGAAAAACCCTTTATTACATGTATGACTATTTTTTTTAGTGTAGTACCCATTGCCTCTTGCTCTTCTTTTGGTTGACATAATAAGCTAGTCAACAACAGCCAGTGTGTTTTTGTAAAAATATTTTTTATATTTTTTATTATTTATTTTTTAAGTCGTTAAGTCGCAGCCGTTAAGTTAATCTTTAGACAGCAGGACTTTAGCGAATGCAGCTGTGTTAAGTGCTGCTAAAGGGCAACATAAAAAAGACACAGACACAAACACACTTTGCATGTATGTGTCACTTGACAAAGTGTGATAATATGTGTGAGTGGTTGTGTGTGTGTGTGTGTTTGGCTGTGTTAGTTTTACAGTTTAACTTCATGCAAATAGCGCAAGTGTTTTGATGGCTTTGTACATTGCATGTGTGCATTTCACTAATGCACCTGTCTTCGTGACTGTCTGACAGTATGTCTGTCTGTCGGTATCCCTTGTCTGTGCATGTGTGAGTATCATTTCACCTGTTGGAGGATCTTGAGTGCATTCTGTTGCTCCTCCAGCAATAGCTGCCTTGGCTTAAAATGATTGATACTCAGCTTAACTGCAACACAAGCAAAAAGCACTAACACACACGAACTCATTAAACCCACATGCTGCGCTGCAAAATTTCAGAAGAACTTAAAGCATATACCAGACATTTGAAGATGTTCTGCTAAGAAGCAGCATCATTATAATTATTATTGATATTATGATTTTATCAGAAATATCAATCAACTAGCTGGACCCGTACACGACTCGTACAAAGATTTTGTGAATGCAAGGATATGGAGCAATTTTATTAATATAAAGAACATCTTTATTATTTATATCAGGGATTCGTGCTTCGCTGTGGACTTTTTTTTATTGGTTTTATAAATGTAGTAACCAAAACCAAACTAATTCTCCGCTAAAACAACTTTTCTCACACTGTGCTTCCCCGTAGAATTCTTCCTCGTTCAGTTTTTCTCAGTAGAAGTTTTAGTGTGATTAGATTAGGTGTGGTGAGTTTACGTGTGGTGAGTTTATGTGTGGTGAGTTTTAGTGTGGTGAATTTTATTGTGGTGTGTGTTTAGTATGTTGAATTTGAGTGTGGTGAGTTTAAATGGGTGAATTTGAGTGTGGTGAATTTAATTGTGGTGAATTTTGGTGTGGTGAGTTTCAATGTGGTGAATTTTAGTGTGGTGAATTTTAGTGTGGTGAATTTGAGTGTGGTGAATTTGAGTGTGGTGAATTTGAGTGTGGTGAATTTTAGTGTGGTGAACTTAAGTGTGCTGAATTTAAGTGTGGTGATTTTTTGTATTTGAGTTTTTTGTATCATCTTCTAAGCTTGTGTATGTGACGAGTTATGTCGTTTGGAATGTTTAGGTTGTATGGGAGGTACCACGACCCTTTGACCAATCGCGCACACCCTCCGGACTCCATAGTATCCTGTTACAAAATTTCAGTTAAATCGGTTCAGCGGTTTAGACGTGATGCTGGAACAAACAGACAGACAGACGGACCAAGTGTTTTATATATATAGATTATGAATACTACTCATACTACTTCCAATATTGTTCTTTGTACACATTTTGAAATCTAATTAAATGCATTTATATTATGATTTATTTGATTATTCTATATAATTCGTTGGTTCTGGTTCTGACTGCATACTCAGTATCTTCCTATTATGTCACGTTTTAGAGAGAATTGCAGTCGTATTTTTAAGCCGTTCTCACCCACTAATTTGAATAAAGAATAGAGTACTGTGAAAAATAGTTTTTTTAATAAAACATAAACGCAATTTCTCTTTCAATTGTCAAGACTAACTTTCCAAGTTTTTAATATAAATGGATCTAAATTCGGGAAAATATATATATTTTTTAATTTTTTTAATTTTTTTGATTTTTCTGCAAATATAATTACTTCATATCTAAAAGATGATCATTTTATTACATTTTGACAAAAAACGACAAAAAAAGGGCTATTTTTCAGTTTTAATTGAAAATATACAAGCATTATAAATTTAGAAAATTTAGACGCAAATTGTGTTGATAGGGCATATTATAAAAAAAAATGAAAACTGATGAAAATTAGTTAGTAATTTTGATCATTACTTTGAACTAGAGATGGGCACGTGCCGTGCCTTTTTCGTGTCACGCCCGAAAATCTGAGTTCGTGCGTGCAAATCTCCGTGCGTGCTAGTTGCTGTCGTGCCCGTGCGTGTCCGTACCTCCAAAATCAGGCACGCGCCCATTAAAGATTTTTTTTTATAGTTTCTAACCCAATTTACAAAAACCCTTCCAGCTTCAGAAAATAAAAATTTCGTGATAAATTAGCCTTTTCTTAAAAATCTGTTGTCTTAGTTTTACTTATGGATTTAAGAGAATAAAACTTAATTTTTGAATTATTTAATACAGAAACTAAAACCTATTGGAATATCGGTTCCGGTTCGGGTTCGAAGATTTTTTAAATTGTGGTTTCGATCCCGCTTTCAACCAACACATAAAATGGGTTTTGATTCCGGTTCTTTGTGTTCCCTGACAGGGACTATAATATCTGTTCCGGTTCTGGTTCCGATATTTTTAAAATGGCGGTACCGATTCCAACCAGAAATAAATATATATGTTTTGATTCCAGTTCCCGTTCAACACATTTTTAATAACGATTCTGGTTCCAAAAATCTAAACGGTTCCGGTATTATTTTTCACGTTTTGCTTGCTTTTTCATGTTTTATCGTGCTTTTTTCGTATTTTGTCGTGTTTTTCCGTGTTTTGTCTTGTTTTTCCGTGTTTCTTCGTGTCTTTTAAAAACCCGTGTTTTATTGTGCTTCTCGTGCGTGCCTGTAATTTTAACCGTCGGACTCGTGCTCGTGCGTGTCACCTATCGGCGTGCCCGTGCCATCAAAAACAGACACGCGCCCATCTCTACTTTGAACTATGCTGCATAATCATAAACCATTTTCTGATTTATCATTAGATCCGAAATGTTAAAAAAATAGTATAAAAAATACCAATTTTTAGTTTAGATTCTCGATCTCGATCTGAAGTCCGTTTTGCTCTATCAGCTATGGGTTCCTCACAATTTGGGGTCAAATGTGAACAATTAGCGTGTTTAAAGACAGTACACAAAATATTTTAATTTCCGAAGATACCGGTTTGGTTTCTTCAGCAATGGTTTCTTCAGTTGTTTATCATGAACAGGCGCATTTTTTTACTTTGACAACATCGTTCCAAGGATTTTCTATAACCCTCGTTTTTTCGAATTTTAACCCTACTAATTACAAATTTTTACATACCGCCTGAAATATTGATAAAACTATTATGCTCTCTTCGGCAAATATATTCCCCATAAAAAATGAGGTGGGGTCCTCAAATAACAAAGTTGCCTCAGATCCAGCCATAAATCAGAATAATAAAAAGAACAATAATTTTTGTTTTTTTTTTTTTATTACGTTGCATGCACATTTGACAAACATTTTCGAATTCTGAAAAAAATTTATATATTCCTATGGATTTTGTCATTCTACAAACACGTCCTGTTTTAAGGATATTTGAAAAAAAAAATAAAATTTCTGGTTTTTAGGCACCCTAATCGTTCATATTTGACCCCAAATGGCGAGGAACCTAGAACTAATAGAATAAACCGGACTTCAGATTGGAGATCAAATCGTTATCAAATCGTAAGATGGAAGAAAAAGTTGAACATTTGTTATACTGTGTAATTGAATAAAAAACTACATTTACAGAATATTGCAAAACTAGTTGCTTAATCTTATGTATTTTGTTCATTATAAAAATTGTCTGAAAAGGGCCGAAAGGTAAATGAATTTTCTGGGTGAAAGAATTGTCTCTTGATGGAATTGTCTGCGATAAAAACTTTAAGGGTGCTCGTAGTCTGAACATATATTATAATTTAGTTGAAATGTCTAAGATTAAAAAAATGTATTATTTTTCATTCGTTTATTTGGAAAATTTCCTTTATTGTTAATATTTTTAACTTATTTTTTAAATATTTCCCTTTTTAAATTTCTGTTTAATGGTAACACAAGTTGGCAACGTTAGTGAGGCTACAAAGTCTGCTCGTTAACTGATAAGCTGACGTCTGAAAACCAAGGCTGATAATGCAAATTGACAGACATACTAAAATCGGACAGAGTACGTATGCAGCAGGTCAATTCAAAGTTATTCACATGGTGCTTTGGTATATTTCTCACCATTTTAATTATATAGGTATAAAACAAAAAAACGTTAAAAAAATATTATTTCATATTTATATGATTGGGTATATTAAAAAATGGAAATATGTATTTATAATGAAATATTAATTTTTCATTTTTAAACTTAAAATAAGTTAATTTAGTGATATCCGATGAGTAAATCGTAGTAGAGAAATTTCAGCGAAAATGGAACCAATTACGTATTTAGTTCAAAATTCTCTACATCGATTTTCTCATTTAAAGAGCATTATAGTGGTAACCTCTTCTTCAATTGAAATCATGAAAATCATATCAGTCTAAACATATGAGCTAAAATTCAGCATTTCTCAAAAATGTTATTTAATTTTTTTCTCTTCTTTTTATACCCTACACAAAGAGACCACTAACACTAAGAAGAAGACATATTGAAAAAGCATATATATCGTCAATAACGCCAAAGGGACGAATGTGTAATTTTTGACTTTTACGTTTATTTTTCATTTTTGAATGTACATTTTTTACACTACATTACATTACATTTTTGAAAGTATACTGTGTTAAAATCTTGTATGGTTTTATTGATTTCTAGTCACAAAAGACAAAACCAATTGGGCGAATTCGAAAAATTGAAAATGTTGTCATGCTAAAAGGGCAAATCTTTTCGTTTTTTTTGTCATAACTTTTTAATGGTATAAGTTAAAATAGTGATGTGAAGACATTAATTGTTTGTTTTTAAAGCACCTATCGATTATCATCATTATTTTAAAATATTTTTTAGAATTTTTATAAATGGCAAGAAAAATGTTTGGTAAATTATTTTTAAATAATGATGCCAAACGATACGTACGTTGAATGCAAACAATTAGTGCCTTTACATCACTATTTTCTCTTGCACCAATAAAGAGTTATAGCAAAAAAACGAAAAGATTCGCCCTTTTAGCATGAAAAGATTTTCAATTTTTCCAATTTGTTCGTTTTTTATTATTAGCTATTACTCTTTATTGGTGCGAAATAAAATAGTGGTGTAAAAGTATTAATTGTTTGTTTTTAAAGCACCTATCGATTGTTATTATTATTTAAAAATATTTTGCCCAACATTTTCATTAGCAAATAACAATTTTTTAAATGGCAAATTAATATTTGAAAAATTATTTTTAAGTAATGATGCCAATCGATAGGTGCTTTGAAAACAAACAATAAATGCCAATACAGCACTATTTTAGCTTACACCAATAAAGAGTTATAGCAAAAAATCAAATATATTTTCCTTTATACTATATACTTAATACTAAATATACTTTATATATATATACTTTATATATATATACTTTATATATATACTATATATATATATACTTTATATATACTATATATATATATATACTTTATATATACTTTATACTATAATTTTTTGCTTTTTCTTATTAAGTTTATGCTCAGATAAATGGTTTTTTCAATAAGAGCGCTACAAAAGTTTTTTTTAAGGTTTTTCAACAGGGACGCAACAAAAGTAGAGCGACAGGGACAGCAAACGACGCCATATTTCTTGCCGCTCTTTTGACATTTCTCTTCAGTAAGGTTTGCCATTTCATGATGGAAAGATATACGAGCCAACAACAAGTCGAAATTATTAAAATTTACTACCGAAATTCGAATTCGTATATCTCTCCATCATGGAGATATAGGTCAGTTTAATCCGACTATAATTCTCATAATTCTCAAAATATCCCTAATATAAAATTTCCCAAGTGATCTAACCTTTCTAACTGGTTCATTATTTTAATACACGATAATGTAAAATCAAATTCAACCTACAGTTTTTTTTTATTTCATCTAACATTTACCATTTTTATCTTGGAGAAGTTCTTGAAGCACTTTTCCTAAAATTCTCAATTTTACAGTAAAATTTTTCTGAATCATTTTTTATACCCTACACCTATGAGGTACAGGGTATATTAACTTTGTGCGTATATTGTAACGCCCCTTAAGAGGCGTGTCCGGTATGGAAAAGTATATATATTCTTGATCAACATTACTACCCGAGTCCGTTTGGCCATGTCCGTCTGTCTGTCTGTCCGTCTTGCTGTCTTGCTGTCCGAATACAGAATAACTTGAGAAATACTGATCAGAATGCGATGAAATTTCGTCTCAGTATATTATAGCCAAAAGTAGGAAGTGAGTTTGAAAATGAGCCAAATCGGTCAACGGACACGCCCACCTCCCATACAAGTCACTTTTATATAACTCTTTCGGAACTAATAACTCGAAAAGTATTCAAGCTATAGTTATAAAATTTAAAAGGTATTGTTAGAATTCACCTATAAATATGTGGTCTAAAAATGGGCGTGATCCGCCCACTTTTTTTTTATTATTTCCCGGGTTTTCATAGTGGAAATTTGATCCGTAAATTATTAAAATCAAATCTATCAAATATTAGCCTTTCAAAATTTTAAATATAGGCGTGGTCCGCCCAATTATATTTTTCAATTTTTTTGTTTTTAGTTTTTTATACTTTTATATAATTTTTTTAATTTATGGGGATATAAGACGTAAATTTCTGAGATATGAATAATATTCTGAGGGTGGGGAAGTTCAGCATAATTAAAAACTTTAAAATTAAGGTATGTAATTAAATATCCCACATTAATATCCCCACCAAAGGTGTAGGGTATTCCATAGTCGGGCCCGACCGACTATAAAAATCCGCCGCATGTTACCGAACTTACCCATGTGACCTAACTTTCCCAACTCGTTTTTTCCTGAAATCACACAAGGAATCCTGTCATACATAGTATTGTAATTGTCTATAAATTGGGGACCCGCAGAAAAATTGTCTCTACCAGTACCCTGTATACGTTTCTAGGCTGCCCGGACGAATGCCTACAGCCACGTGACTTTGACTCACACATCTGTCACTTTCGTCCAGATCGCTTAACATAAATAATGAATATTACTTGATGTCAATGTGTATGTAAATATTATATACATATTATGTATATGTTTTATTATGTGCGTGTTTGTGTGCATTTGAATGTGTGCGGCATAATGTGCTTCAATATTTCTACCATTCACAGTTTGTGTGATAAAATGCTGGTGTTATTTTTTGCGTAATTTTAATGTCAACGCATAACATGTTTTTTGTCATTAATAATAACCATGAATATGTTAAGAATTGTGCCGCAAGTAATACTATTGAATTGAATTGTGAATCTTTGAATGCCTGCTATATGTATTTTGGAAATATTTTCCAAATAAAAGTTTCATCCTTTATTTTATTTTTAGAGTAATATTTCTTTTTCTTATTATTACCCCTATAATTTTCTTTTGAATTATATATATATTGTGTTCCAAGGCTCCATTTATCGTCGACGATACGCGTAAGAAATGCGTCTTCGACGTTACGCAGGATCTTTTCCATATCCAGAGCGTCATAAAAATTGGAAATAAAAACAGATTTTGTGTGCAGAATTTATTGTGGCTTTCATTCACTTTAGCGATTACAATTTTGTTGTGCGTTATATTCGGTGTGTAAAATGACATCATCGTAAAGAAAGCTTTTGGAGAGAAAATATTTTAAAGTTGTTTTCATATATATTTTTATTGCCCCATACATTGTAGCACAAACAAAACAATATAAAATTTATTAAGAATTTTTTATATTTTTTTATAGTCTTGTCTTACATGCCATTTATTTGCACACTTTGAACTTTTAATTTGTGTTATTTGTTCAATAAAACTTAAATTTGAAAAGTTTAGTAATATTTTCTATACCTATTGCTCACATATTTATCTTTTTCTACGTCTTACCGCTAAACGCTGACATAATTTAATTATGGTTTTATTGGTTTTACTTTTATTATTCTACGTATGTCCTTCGCCTTGAACTTTGCCTGCTGTTGTTTGCGTAGCAATATCCTGCATTCTAGTGCGCATTATTTGCAGTGCCACATATTGTACAGCAATCGTTTTATATTATATTTGTGGAAAAGTAGTTCGGAAACTTCAATCATTCGATGGTGGCAAAAATCAATGAATTTGCTGTGTCACGTGTTGCAACGTAAGTCTTAAATGACAGACAGACAGCACAATAAAGAGAATATTATATAAGCGTTTGGTATCAATTTTCCAATATTTTAAATATTGTGCATTCGTAATAAAATAGTTATGTCAGCGATAATTTTTAATTATGGCACATTTTCATCTATAATAAACAGTTTAATGATTTTGCAATCAGTTATTATATATCATTGGTTAAAAATAATGATTGTTTGGTAAAATCAAAATCTTTTCTGATGTAATACTCGATATATACACGACATATTCTTCTAATATTTTTGTTTGAATTAGTTTGTCTTTTTACTATGGCTGCACCCAGTAAAAAATACTATATAAATAATATTTTTTTTATTATTACAAATAGTCAATAGTATAAATTATTATTTTCATCGGAAAATACCATTAAATACTAGAAAATACCATGACATTGGCATTGAGTATATATGAAAAGATTTATATTTTGTATACTATTAAATCAATAATTGTCCTATTGAACAATTTTAATGGGATTTGATGGAATTTTTTCTGGGTCTGGTCTTTTTATTCTGAATTTTAATTTTGAACGTTCATATGTAAAATTTTTTACAGGCCTTTAAGCTTATATTGATTTTAACTTATAGCTGAAAGAATACACTTTCACCCCATACTCACTTTTACTGCTGTATACTGAGAAATCTGGTCGCTGGTGTCCGTTATAGCTGAACACTAAGTCTAAATATTCGACTTTGAACGTTCAAACCAAAACCAAAAGCGTCTAAAAGTTTTTAAGATGAAATTGATTTTAACTTATAGCAGAATATAAATCTTAGTTGTTTCGGTATTTGTTCTGGTTGTGATTTTATCAGTTTTTAACGGTTCTAGTTCAAGTTTTATTAGGTTTTTCGGTTTGATATTCGACATTCTCATTTGAGGTTAGTTAAAATACTGGACTCTTTTTCTGTATTCTGATTCTGTAATTTCAGTTCTACTTCGATTCCAAAATTATTTGGTTCAACTTTTGGTTCCAAATCCAGTTGCATAAATTGTAGTAGTATCAGTTCTGGCTGTATATCCACCCGAATGAAAGGATTCCAGTTCCACTTGCGTTTCAACCCGATCACTGATTAAGAAAACATAATAATATTCAGATATTAGATATTATTCAGATGTACGCGGGCTACCCAACGGCTACAATATACTGAAGAAATTAAATATTTGTTACAAAAATATTCTGTAAATTATAAAAAAAAAATACAATGTATGCCTTTCTTAATGGAAATGAGGCTTGGTTTTATATTTGATTTTCCAAAATTTTTTTAAAGTTTTTTTTTCTTTGATTATTATTTTACTTCTGTTTCATATTTTTGTTAGGTTTTACTCAATTTGTTGTTGTTTTTGCTTTTGTTCTTGTGTTTTGTTATTGTGTTTGAGTTTTTGCCTTTGTTTTTGATTTTACATTATTCCCTTTGTTTTAGTTTTAGTTTTTGTGTTTTTGATTTTGCTTTTGTTTTTTGTTTCGTTTTGTGTTTCTTTTGTGTTGTTTTTATATATGTATTTTCGCTTTTATTTTTGTGTTTGCATTTGTTCTTGTTCTTGTGTTTTTGCTTTTGATTTTGCTTTTGTTTTATGTGTTGTTTTTTTGTTTTTGGTTTTGTTTTTGTGTTATTGCTATTGTTTTTGTGTTTGTGTTTGCGATTATGTTTCTGTTTTTGTTTTTGTGTTTTTGCTTTTCATTTTGATCTTGTTATTTTGTTTTTGCTTTTGTTCTTGTGCTTTGTTTTTTTTTCCGTTGTTTTTGATTTTGCGTTATTGCCTTTATTTTTGATTTTTTGTTTTTGTGTTTTGGGATTTGTTTTGTGTTTTATTTTTGCATTTGTGTTGTTGATATTTTTTTGTTTTCGCTTCATTTTTATATTTCCTTTTGTTTTTGTGTTTTTGCTTTTGCTCTTATTTATGCGTCATTGCCTTTATTTTTGTTTTTTTTGCTTTTGTTTTTGTGTTTTGGCATTTTTTTTGCATTTGTGTTGTTTTTATTTTTGTGTTTTCGCTTTATTTTTGTGTTTGCTTTTGTTCTTGTGTTTTTGCTTATGATTTTGCTTTTGTTTTATGTGTTGATTATTTGTTTTTGTGTTATTGCTATTGTTTTTGTGTTTGCGATTATGTTTTTTTTTTGTTTTTGTGTTTTTGCTTTTCATTTTGATCTGGTGATTTTGTATTTTCTTTTGTTTTTGTGCTTTGTTTTTTTGCTTTTGGCATTTGTTTTGTGTTTTGGCATTTGTTTTGTGTTTTGTTTTTGCATTTGTGTTGTTGTTATTTTTGTGTTTGCTTTTGTTCTTGTGTTTTTACTTTTTATTTTGATTATGCTTTTGTTTTATGTGTTGGTTTTTTGTTTTTGGCTTTGTTTTTGTGTTATTGCTTTTGTTTTTGCGATTATGTTTTTTTTTTGTTTTTCTGTTTTTGATTTTGTTTTTGTGTTTTTGCATTTCTTTTTGTTTTCGTTGTTTTGATTTTGTTGTTGTTTTTGCTTTTGTTTTGTGCTTTTGTTTTTAGTTTCTATTTTTGCTTTTTTGTTCTTTTTTTTTGTATTTGAGATATTTGTTTCACGATCGTAGCTGGTGTTAGTGCCGAGTTATGTAGATATTTAGTGTTGGAAGGTTAGGTTGTATGGGAGGTGCCACGCCACATTGTCCAATTCCACCTATATATAGCCCTTGTCACCCTCCGGACTCCATAGTATCCTGGTGCCAAATTGAAGTCAAATCGATTAAGACGTGATGCTGAAACAAACAGACAGTCGAAAAGACAGATGAAGAGGCAGACGAATAGAAAGACGAACAGACGGACCAAGAGTTTAATTAGAAGTTTTAGATTTATTTGTTTCGGGCCATAACTGATGAAAATAAAAAACGAAGGATGCCTGTTTAAATAATCACTGCTTCTGTATTTTGTATTCGATTTTTTCATTTATTTTTAGGAACCATTTATAATCAAAAGCATGAAATCAAAACGCAAAACTTATATTTTTAGAAAATTGATTTAATGTTTGATGTTATCAGTTGAACAAAATTTGTAACTCTAATCAAAATTTACAAAGTTTTTGATATTTTAAAATTTGATAAATGTGTACAAAAATATTTTTAAATTATAAGTACAAATTAATAAATTTAATTATACCACTACACATTCATCCAACAGATGACATACCCACATTTTTAGCTTATTGCGTTTGAGGGACGTCAATTCAATGCAATTTTGAAATTGTTGACTTTGGTACGAAAACGCCTACTTTGAGGTCCCGGCGGGTCCATTTCCCATATTCGGATTTCGCTGAAAATTCTCCACATTGATTTTCTCATTCAATAGCGTTTTTGTAGGGGGTGACCTTCAGAATCAAACTCGATGATTTTTTTTTTCATACAAAGTCATTGTCAGTCTAATGTATATAGATAGATTATGATGAAAATTTATAGTATTGTCGATAATTTCCAATACTCTAGAATGATATAATTATTTTTTAGTTAAGTAAAACAAATTTTATTTAATTAGAAAATGAATTTTTTGACAAACATTCTAAAGAATATATGATACACTTACAAAATATTTGGTGATTTATATGAAAAAATTATAATATTTTTATTTTGAAAATTACCATCAAATGGTTTTAAGGGTATATGCAAATTTCTGATTAGTTAAATTGATTTTTAAAACTACAACATGTATTCAAAATACTAAAGCTTATTCAGAAAGAGACAAATTAAAAAGAATAATTTAAATATTCTGCCCCATTCAACTCTATCAATTTTTGAATTCAAATTTAAAACAAGATTAAATTTTGAATCCTAGTAGAAATAGTTCTACCGGATTTTTTTTCTTTTTTTTTTAATTTTCTGAATTTCCGGCAGTGCAATGGAAATTTTTTGTTAAAATTACTTTTATTGCTTAACAGAAGTTCCAGAAATGCCATCAATTATAGTAATGAATAAATATATTATTAAAATAACATAAACACTTCTTTTATATAAAAATATAAACGTTATCCGAATCCCTCGCTTTCATTCTGTAAACTCAAGATCCAACATAAATCATACTTTATGTGCTGTCAGCGTAGTCCAGAATAATACTTGGATTTCTGTTCATTCGCATGATTTTCAATTTGCTTTTTATATGAAATACACTTGAGCTGCATATTCTACACGATGCAGCTGATGTAATTCAGCGAAATCCTTTTTGTCCTTTCGTTGTCACTTGTACCAGCAGCCAAATACCCCATATACGTATTTTCTGCGTCAGTTCAGTTCAGCATGGACCTCCTATTAAAACGCATAGATATGAGTTCATGGAGGAATTGATCCTTTAAATTGTGGCATCATCCAATATTCACGAAATGCTGTTTGGTTAAAATGCAAGGATAAACTGTTGGATTAGTTTGTTGCCAGAATTACTGATGAGATTTTTTTATGCCAAATTATATCAATTTTTCGTAAAATTTATCTAAAATCGTTTTTCTTATATTTTTTCTAAAACAGCTCTAAGTTTTTGTCCAAAAATATTTCGTACATTATTTTTTTTAACAAAATAAAAAAATTTTATAAATTTTTATATATATTTCATTTTTTTTATTTAAGCATTTAAGAATAATAAAAAAAAAAAAAAAACAAATCTGTAGATAGACGAAATTCAAAACTTTGCAAAGTCGTGCTTAGTTGCGCATTTCCAGTGTGATTTTGGTACACAGCAATTTCTTAGAAAGCAAACCCCATAAATCCTTCCTTGGTGCGAAGTGTTCGTGCGTAACCTCAACAAGTCTCAAGCAAACATCTAACATCGCAGACATGTTGTGTTTCTATTTTGCATTCGAAAACCGAAATCTTTGCATTCAGCAAATTGTGCGGAAATAATTGAAGTCATCTTGAAGAGTTTGCTTGGTTAAACTTCTGAAATAGTTTGCCGCATAAAGGTTTACCGCGCGTATGCTGTGCTGTATATCTGTCGATCTGGTTGTCTGTCAGTCAGTCTATGTGTTTGTCTGGCTCTCTGTCAAACCAAGAAAATTTACCACATTTCCTTTTGCTTTGCCGACAGACGCAAATGACAGCTTTGTCAGATTTTCGCAGCTTTTATAGACTCAGGTTCTACACGTAAAGAAAAAAAAAATATGATTGGTATGTTAAAGAGAAATGTTAAACGGAAATATGTTTTTATATTTGCAACAAACATGAAACATGATTAAAGCAGTTATTATAAACATACTCTCATTAAGGCTCAGTCATATTTCTCGCACAAATACTTTCTTTCTGTTTTTTATTTATTTTTATTTGCATTGGCATGCTTGAAACAAGTCATTTTTAAAATTAATGCTTCTAATAAACATATTATTGTTGTGGAAATCATCATCAATATTTTTATTTGCTTACTCCAATCGTTTATTCAATTCATAAAGTTCAAGCTTAATATTAAATCAGAAATTGTTGTTTGTTTGGGTAAATTATATACCTACATTTATAGATTCATGTTAACGAGAATCATGTTTTATATTTATGACAAACGTGAAAGATGATTAAAGCAATTATATTACAGTTTTTTTCAGAATTTATTGAAATTTTTCTTTGACATAATTGAGATCTAGTTGCATTGTTACGATCAATCATATTATTGTTGTGGCAATTATCATCAGTGAATTTGTTTGTTTAAATTATATACCTACATTTACAGACTCACGATAACGGGAATCATGTTTTATATTTATGACAAACGTGAGAGATGATTAAAGCAATTATATTACAGTTTTTTTTCAGAATTTATTTAAATTTTTCTTTGACATAATTGATATCAGTTGCATTGTTACGATCAATCATATTATTGTTGTGGCAATTATCATCAGTGAATTTGTTTGTTTAAATTATATACCTACATTTACAGACTCATGGTAACTGGAATCATGTTTTATATTTATGACAAACGTGAAAGATGATTAAAGCAATTATATTACATTTTTTTTTTCAGATTTTATTTAAATTTTTCTTTGACATAATTGATATCTAGTTGCATTGTTACGATCAATCATATTATTGTTGTGGCAATTATCATCAGTGAATTTAATTCCTTGTCACAATCATCATTATTCTAATCAAAGAGTTCCATCTTTATATAATAATAAAAAAACTTAAGAAAAACTGAAGTAATTTATAGAAATAGTTACTAATTATGACAATCAATGAAAACATTAGCAAACCAGCAGTAACATCTGTAATTATTTTTTTCACAATTTTCTCATAATCATATATTTTTCGCGTGTATCCACTTGATACATATAAGCAAAATAATGGAGCATATAAATAATGCAAAATGTATATTGAGAATGTCTGCTAAATTCCACAACTATGATAAATACTGATTTTTTCAGTAGTTTTCAGTTGTCTGGCATGGGCGATAAAATTCAAAACTTTTGATTATTACCATAATTTGTGGCTTTTATAATAAGTCTAATTTTCATTATTACGCACGATAAGCTTTTTAGTGCGCGTTATTTCTGTGAATTTTCTGAATTGTGTATTCGATTGGAAAAACTTAGCTAAAATACATTAAAGTTGCTTATTAATATTTAATAAGCATTCTGAAATATCAGAATTCTAATATTTCAGAAAGTATATCCGACTGATCTATGTTTATCTTGTTATCACGTATTAGAGATTAAACGATAACGATAAGAAAACCGAAAACAAACAATTTTCGAACCTGTTAGCTAGAAAACTAATGTGTACAAAAACGGGTCGTGTCCCTGCTAAGTGTATCGCTAGTGTAGCAAAAATGCACTAGATGGAGGGACGGTCACCAAACATTTTCGCACGCTGTAGCTAATACCTCTATAATTCGTAAACTATTTTTAGAAAAGCAATTTATTTAAACAAATATTTCTTCCACGTAATAATAATGGCACATTAAAATATTAATGAACAGAGGAAATTGTAACATAAAGTTTAATATGTAAGTAAAAAGTAAAATAAAGGATATATAATAAAAAAAAAATTAAAAGATATAAAAAAATATAAATATTTGAATACAAAAGGAAAGACTATAAAGAATATATTTATATATTTAAATAATATAATTTTGTTCTTTTAGTTTTGCTATTTATTTTATAGGTGGGTCATATTGTTTCTATTGTATGAAAATATTAATTATGAAATTGATAGGATGAAAAATTATTCTCATTATAGTTCTGACATATTGTTTCAATATTATAAACTATATCTATATGTATAAAACTCTTGGTCCGTCTGTCAGTCTGTCGGTCTGTCTGTCTGTTTGTTCCAGCATCACGTCTAAACCACTGAACCGATTTAACTGAAATTTTGCAACAGGATACTATGGAGTCCGGAAGGTCATAGGCTATATATGGGCGCGATTGGACAAAGGAGCGTGGTACCTCCCATACAACCTAAACTTTCAAAACGACATAACTCGGCACATACACAAGCTAAGAAGATGAAACAAAAAAACTCAAATACAAAAAAAAATACAAAAGCAATCACACCACATTAAAACTCACCACAATGAAACTCACCATACTAAAATTCACCACACTAAAATTCACCACAATAAATCTCACCACACTAAAACTCACCACATTGAAACTCATCATACTGAAATTCACCACACTAAAATTCACCACACTAAAACTCACCACACTGAAACTCACCACAAAAAATTCACCACAAAAAAATCACCACACTAAAAATCACCACACTAAAACTCACCACACTCAAATTCACCACACTCAATTTCACCACACTCAAATTCACCACACTAAAATTCACTACACTAAAACTCACCACACTAACTCACCACACTAAAATTAACCACACTAAAACTTCTACTGGGAAAAACTCTACGGGAAAGAAAACTACGGGAAAGAATTCTACTGGGAAGAATTCTACGGGGAAGCACAGTCTGAGAAAGAATTGAGAAAAGTTATTTTAGCGGAGAATTAGTTTGGTTTTGGTTACTACATTTATAAAACCAATGAAAAATACGTCTACGGGTCCCTGATATAAATAATAAAAATGTTATTTATATTAATAAAATTGCTCCATAACCTTGCATTCACAAATTCTTTGCACGAGTCGTGTACGGGTCCAGCTAGTCATCAATATATTAAATGAAGCATACACTATTGTTTTATATGTATTTCCTATTGCCTCAATAGTATGAAATTATTGTATAAGTAGAAGTATATTTGTTATTTCTTAAATATAATATTTAAAATACAGTAAATATTATTTTGAATTATATATTGAAATACTAAAAAAAAACAAAATACTTACTACCGTATTGCACTATAAAATAAACTATTGATGTCCTATTGAACTAATGTTGACCACCTTATTAGCTAAACAATAGTACAAAATACTATAAAAACTATTGAATTAATAGGACTGTTTGGTATCCTTTAAAATCAGTAGTCTTCCTTTTTTGACTAATTTAATTTGTTTTCATTTCATTTTACGTTATGAAGGAGACTGTACCACTAAAACACACTAACAACTACAATTGTGCCTACCTCAAAATTCCCACATTGTTTAGTATCTTCATATTAAATTATGTGAGATATTAACAAAAAATATATATATATCTATTTTATGTATCATTGTTAAACCGTTCAAATACAGAAATATACTTGAATACCTTGTACTTGAAATTTCTAAAAAATATTTTATGATATACACCACTGCAATATTCTACTTTCTGCAGTATGACAAATGGTTTTCACTTTTCTTAAAATGAATATTACATAGTATTTTTAAGTGCAACCAAATTCAGTTTGTACGTTCACAATATTCCTCAAATTAACATATTTGAAGCATATTTCAATTTTGTTTTCAATTTGCATTTCTGCAAAAATACAAAAATAAATTTGTTTTTTAAAAATAGCTAAACAATTTTGAAAATTTGCAAAAATGTCGCACAACGTCTCTCCACCTACACTTAATTCAGAGAAAATGTATATTGCACAAAATAACGATGAAAACTATATGTATTAAATAAACACGAGAAAAAAATAGAATTACAAGGTGTTTACATTTAAAATGCATGTCTCAAAAATATTAAACAACTAATTAGATTTGACAGCGGCGGAAGTCATTTCGCATTGGTAAATACAGCGCAAAATTGTGCCAATTGTTGGTGTCGGACGGTTGGTCTGTCTGCTGGTCATGCAGCCAGCCAGCCAATTTGTCGTACAAACTAATAGAGCTAGAAATGAAAATGCGGCATTCATTTGCATATATTTTATGTAGTGTCTATGGCATGGCAAAATCTGGCAAAGATTAATAATTTTAATTTGTAATTTTATGCAGTTTATGGTCGATGCTCGGAAGTATTCAATAAATATCATTGGCAATATAATGTATACAGAATTAATTAAAATCTAATGAAAAGCATTAAATTGCATTTAGAAATGCAAATAATTGCGTGAAACATGGCAATCAAATCAGCAGAAATTTGAAATTATATTGTAGTCCTCAAAAGTGTGTTACGGACTGAATATTGTGGTATATTTTTTTAAAAATTTAAATCAGAAAATAAAATCAAAATAAATAATTTCGTTTTCGCACTTTTTCTGTTTTAGTTATGGTTTTAAAATTTATACAGACTATACAAAAAAAATGTACATCATATTGATTCCGTTCTTCAAACCATGATTCATTTAATGACATTCATAATATTAATGACTAACGCCATCAATGTTATTAATGCTGTCAAAAATATGAAGAACGCTTGGTAACTGTCGAAAAAGTGTTCTTCAATGTGATGAACAGTATGTGAAGAATACGTTTCATTATATTAATGAACTAAAATATAAAATACAACATATTAGTTCTTCATATTGAAGAACTCTGTTCATTAAACCAAATTTCTATCAAATGTTTTTTTTTCGTTCATTGTTTGCAGTACTTCTCAGTTCTCAAGTAGTTCTTGTGTGTTATTTCTTATATAAAGCTTGCTCGACATGCATAAATTAGTAAAATGTTTTATAATATATTTATTATAATTACAACTTTTTATTAATAAAAAATTTTATTTATAAAAAATATATTTTTGAAAAAAAAAAAAAAATTTTTTTAAATGTTATTTAGAACAATTTTTTTTTCGAAAAACTTTTTATTTTCAAAAAAACATTTTTCGAACATTTTTTCAAAAAAAACATTTTTTCGAATAAAATTTTTTTTTCTAACAATTTTTTTAATTAAAAATTTATTTTTTTAAAAACATTTTTTTGTTGACAATTTTTTTTTCGGATAATTTTTTAAATTTTTTTACTGTTATTTTTTAAATAAAATTTTTACAACAATTTTTTTTCGAATTATTTTATAAAAAAAAAAATAAAAATATTATGAATAAATTCATCAATATGACAATTCCTATTCATTGTATTTAATATTTTCTTCATTTATATAATGAATACATTCATTAATATGTCATTTAATGAACGGTGGTATCAATATGATGAATCTGGTAGTTGGTGAAAAATTCATAATATTTATGAATAAATTCATCATATTGAAGAATTTTTTTTTTCTGTGTAACTGGACCCATGCACGACTAGTTTTTGTAAATTCAAGGATATAGAGTGATTTTATTAATAAAAGGAATATTTTGGGACCCGTGCAGAATTATTCTCCGTAGAGTTTTTCCCAGTAGAAGTTTTAGTGTGGTGAATTTAAATGTGTTGAGTTTTAGTGTGCTGAGATTGAGTGTGGTGAGTTTTAGTGCGCTGAGTTTTAATGTGGTGAGTTTAAGTTATTTATTATGTGTGAGTTTGAGTGTGGTGAGTTTAAGTGTGGTGAGTTTCGGTGTGTTGATTTTCAGTGTGGTGAGATTCAGTGTGGTGAATTTTGTTGTGGTGAGTTTTGGTGTGGTGAGTTTCGGTGTAGTAAGATTCAGTGTGGTGAATTTTGGTGTGGTGAGTTTCGGTGTGGTGGGTTTCGGTGTGGTCAATTTCGGTGTGGTAAATTTTGGTGTGTTGAATTTCGGTGTGCTGATTGCAGTATTTTAAAATACTGAAATATTTCATTTTGTATATCGGTTTATTTCAGATTTTTTTTTTATAACGGTTACTGTTTTCAAACAATAACAGTCTTAAATGGATATCGGCTAAGGTTTCGATTAGCAACCTTGATTTATATTAATTCACACCAGTCTACAAAAGTAGTAAAAATTGCATGGACATCCCATAAATCATTTCTATATAATTTGTAGGTATTGATTTCGATATCATACTCAGTTTGTTCCTACTAGGTAACGTTATTTTGAAAATTGCCCTTTTTAAGTAGTCACTTTTTTAATAAAACGAGTTGGGAAAGTTAGGTCACATGGGTAAGTTCGGTCACATGGGGCGGATTTTTATAGTCGGTCGGGCCCGACTATGGAATACCCTACACCTTTGGTGGTGATATTAATGTGGGATATTTAATTGCATACCTTAATTTTAAAGTGTTTAATTATGCTGAACCTCCCCACCCTCAGAATATTATTCATATATCAGAAATTTACGCTTATATCCCCATAAATTAAAAAATGTATATAAAAGTATAAAAAAACTAAATAAAAATTTGAAAAATATAATTGGGCGGACCACGCCTATATTTAAAATTTTGAAAGACTAATATTTCATAGATTTGATTTTAATAATTTACGGATCAAATTTCCACTATGAAAACCCGGGAAATAATGAAAAAAAAAAGTGGGCGGATCACGCCCATTTTTGGACCACATATTTTTAGGTGAATTTTAACAATACGTTTTAAATTTTATAACTATACCTTGAATACTTTTCGAGTTATTAGTTCCGAAAGATTTATATAAAAGTGACTTGTATGGGAGGTGGGCGTGTCCGTTGACCGATTTGGCTCATTTTCAAACTCAGTTCCTACTTTTGGCTATATATTGAGACGAAATTTCATCGAATTCTGATCAGTATTTCTCAAGTTATTCTGTATTCGGACAGCAAGACAGCAAGACGGACAGACAGACAGACAGACAGACGGACATGGCTAAACGGACTCGGGTAGTGATGCTGATCAAGAATATATATACTTTTCCATACCGGACACGCCTCCTAAGTGACGTTACAATACATGCACAAAATTAATATACCCTGTACCTCATAGGTGTAGGGTATAAAAAATACAGTTCTTTACATAACTAGTTTTCCAAAAAATTTTAAACAAAAATTTTCTTTTAATTGCCAAGTCTAATTTTAATATAAAAAATATATACTAATATTTCAATATGTTTTCAAGATATTTGGATGCAAACTAAAAAAAAAAGGTTTAGACTAATTTTGGTTAATTTTTTAGCATTTAAGATCTAATGATAAACTAATAAATAATTTACAAATATTCAAAGCAATTGACAAAGTAACGTTTAAAATAAAAAACTTTGTTTCGTCTATTCTAATTTTTAAAATATGGACATACGAACATTGTTAAAATCGTATTGAGTAGAAAAACAGAAAAAATAATCGTCGTAAATATAGCAAGCGATATTAATTGCATTTATTAATCAATCCAGCAATGAGATTCATTAATTTAATGAAAACATTTGCTACTGTTCGTTAAATCAGCAATTCCGTTTGCTACTATGAATATTTGTACGTCAATGCATCAAATTAATTAGTCGGCGCAGTTTCAACAATTATATTTGCCAAAACTGCGCCCACAAAATTATTTGCTGCATTGACGTACAAATATTCATATTAGCAAACGGATTTGCTGATTTAACGAAGAATAGCAAATGTTTTTGTTAAATTCGTGAATTTTATTACTGAATTAATTAATGAATGCAATTAATAATTAATACTTAGTTTTTTTTCTGTATAGATAAACTTCTCTTAATAGCTGTGTGTATTCGCCTTTGGGCTTAAAATCAATTAACACAAATAATAAATTTATTAACCATGTTTACATTAAATACAAACTAAATAACAACTGCCTATTTAGCCGCTGTCTATTAACACTTTGTAGATGAATTTCACTTTCAAATCTTTTTCTGTCCAAGTGAAGCCCACAGCTATAGAGCAGCTGCCATTAATGACGTATTATACCCTTGAATGCCAGACAAATTCAAAAAGTAATTAAAACAACAGTAACAGCATTAACAAAACAAAATAATAATAGTACTAACCCTCAGCATAATTAAGCAGAAAAATATTCAAATTTTCTGCAGAAATAAAGTTTTTCACTTCGTGTCTTTTATTCAGTTTTTTTTTTTTTAATTTGCTAAATAACAACTCAAAAATTCAAGCAACACTTGAGCATAATTAAAATTGTGTTTGTATTTTAATGTGCCATCAAAGGCAGCCTTTTTAATTGGCCTACAGTGTAAATATCTTAAATGTTATAAATGCGAAAATGTAAATACAGCTAAAAGTATTTAGTCGTCAAGAGTTGGCGCTTAATGCGTATTAATTGACTTAAAAAAAATATGTTTTTCTTCTTTTTTTTTTTCTTTTTCTATATTTAAATACTACGAAAATTTTGTTAATCCGAAAAATTAAAGGTTTTCTGAATTGGTTTATATATCGTTGCAATGACAATAGTACACTTTAAAGAAATACTTTTGAAATTCACATTTCTCAAAAATAACCCACAAAAACAATAAAATCAGTGCCACACGAAAAAAATTATTCTCATATATAATGTAAACACAATTAAAAATCATTTTGCATTAATTAAGTAGTTAAAAAATTTTAATTACTGTTTATTTAGTGCAACCTTAATTTGAACTGTCAGTAACAGCACCAGCAACAAAATTAAAAAATATACATATTTCACTTTGAATTATTGCAAAACACAGTAGTGCGTTTACCGCATGGAAATGTTTAAATAAATATTTGTTGAACTTAATTAAAACAAAAAAAAAAACAAAGAAAACACTCAGCTCTGCAGGATACTACTGAACCCTATGAAATATGGGCCGACGTTTAAAAAAAAAAATCACGAAACTATTAATTAAAATGTTTTGCATAGAGCGAGTGCCAAAAAAAAGAACACACATTTATGGGTAAAATAATGAACACGATGCCTATAATTTGTTTTGTCGAGGTTCTGCAAAAAAAAAACGTTTAAAACCCCATGGCGTTGGCAGGAATTTGATAATGATTTTTTTTTAGTATTTAAAATTTGCCATGTGTCGAACAAAATATGCAGATATTACAAATTTCAATAGAAAGTAACATACAATTTTATAGAAAACGTTTCATATTTATGTGATGAATCATTTAAAATTAACCTATTCAACCTGAGTTGCTCTATCATTCTACATAACTCGAGGGTGTTGATTTGAGACGAATACTCAGTCTGTTTTTTCTTACTGTGCTACGTTTTTAAAAGAATTTAATCCAAATTATTGGGAATTTTTAGACACATTCTATTAAGTATGAAATTACAGAAATATATAAAAGTGATTTTTGGCCCATTTTTTGTAACTTTGAAGAAATGTATCTCTGGAAGTAGTGGTCGAAAAAAATAAAAATAAATGATCAATGCATATCTCAATAAGTGTTATCAGCTGCCCAAATTTCATTGAAATCGAAAAGGTAAAATCTCAAAATTTACTTTTTTTGGTCGATATGGTGTGGAATGGACCCTGTATATTGTAATAGACAATTGAAAAAAAAATTGCGTTTACAGTTCTTTTGGTAAACTAGTTGTGTAATGGACTATATTTTTTATTTCCAAAAGTGTCTGAAAAGAGCCTAAAAATTCGAAAGCAATTTTATTAAAAACGTTACGTAATATAAAAAAAGATAGACAAGATTTGTTTGAATATGTTTGAATGTAATTAAAAAGTAATACGAAATTACCATACATTTATTAGGAATGAAGTGTAATTAAATTATAATCGAAATTGAATTTATTTTTGTTCACGTGTAAACATTACTATATTGTCCATCAGAATCTGTCAAATTTACCATAAATATGTTACAATACCAACATATAATTTTAAATGCATTTAAATAAAGTATTTCTTGACAATTTACTATGTTTCCAAACACAGAAAATGCTAATCAAATCTAAATACAACGTATGTTCGCCACGCTCGTCTTAATTCGATAATTTATCGATTGACGAAGTTGGCAATGTTGTGCAGCATTTTCTACCTACGTCATCTTTTGCCATCGTTTGAACATATTGATGTTTAAAAACAAACAAAAAAGAAATTGGATTTAAATAAATGAATTCTTCCAACATTCTTCTTGTATACGAAGTTGGCACTAGTTGAGCAGAATTTTCTACCTACGTCTCTTTTGTCGTCGTTTGAAGTATGTATAGGGTCATTTTAAACATACTGATGTTTGAAAACAAACTAAAAAAAATGAATTCAAATGGTATTCTTGCAGCTCTCTTCTTGTATACAAAGTTCACACTCAGTGATCGGCATTTTCTGCGTACGTGTCTTTTGTTGTTCGTTGAGAAAACGTGTTCGCGTCGGTAATAATTTTGTTATTTGTAAATTAAATAAATATATTAATTGTGTTACAAAAAGTACAAATAGTAACCGAGTATAATATAGTGCAGTATATAATTTCTGAAACTATAGTGAAAAAACCACAAATAAAAATCTGTGTTTCGATTTTCAAACAGAATTTGGCATGTTTTTTTACAAAAGCCTCCGTGAATTCGTAGGCAACGCTATCTGCTGTACTGAGATCAACTGTAACTGTACCGAATATAAAGCGACCCTGGATCGTCTGGTTTAGCGTCTGCTGGTGCAATTGTGCATTCATTGATGCTGTCACTTGTACTTGCAGTTTTAAACCAATTATGTATTTATGCATTTAAAACTTTGTAGATGAATTCAATTATTATGTTTAAAGATTTAAAAAAAAAAAAACAACATTTTATTTTTATTTTATTTTCAGGATTTCTTTCCAAAAATATTTAAATATATTTCTATGTAAACATTCTACTTTTTGAACTGAAACAACTGATATGTTTCACTGGAAACATATTTATATTCAGGTCATTCAAAATCATGTTTTATTTTGAACATATTTATGTTTCGGTTCAAATATTTATTTTATTTGGATGTAGTAATTATTATGTTTCCATTAGAACATACTCCATTTTAAGGGGCAAAATTAAAATGTTTCCGGGATATTATAATGTAAGTCGGAGCTCATTACAACACTGTTCAATCCTCAATACAACCCTGTTTACAAATGATTTATCAGTCAATTATATATTATGTTTACATAAAATTCCAAACATACATGTTAATGCCTGCAAAATTATGTTTGGGAGAGCCCTTTTTTTGCAGCGTGCATTCAAAATCAGCAATCGCAAATTATATAGAATTGATGTATGGGATGTCCATGGCAAACATTTTTTCTCAATTTGTTGAGTAGTGTAATTTTAAAATTCCAAAATATAATCAAGAATTTATGATATAAACTTCTATATATTTTGAAATTGAATTGAAAAATATTTTAATATATTTTCTATAATAAAAACTTCCAATATCAACTCGCGATATACATATACATATATATATATATATATATATATATATATATATATATATATATATATATATATATATATATATATATATATATATATATATATATATATATATATATATATATATATATATATATATAAATATATATATATATATATAAAAACAGAAAAACAACGGTATATTTCTAGATAGATTCGATTTAAACGAAAACATTAAAATTTTCGTATCAGTATAAAATACACTGATAAAATTTTAATTTTGATTTGATGCAGTGAAAATAGTCCGCATTTCAGGAGCTGATTCCACCAATCAGTATTGTCAAATTGAATTTTGTTTTGGAGATATAGTCCAATTTTCAGTTTTAAAGATAATACACGGAGTATAGAAATCATTTTGAAAAGATTTGTATACAAAATGATTTCTATACTCCGTGTTTTTCTATTTAAAATTGGGCTATATCTGCAAAACAAGGATAGAAATCGTAACCGAAACCGATATCTGTTTAAAACCGTTTCATTTCGAAAACTGAAATCGTAACCGAAACCGTTATACGAAAATCAGATACAAACCGATATCGAAAACAGATATAAACGATTTCGGTTTAATACCGGTTTTTAAAAAGTTTGAAAACAAACAGAAACCAATTATATTATTCTATATAGAAGCTCTAAAGTAAAAGTCATTTATTGAAATATGGAGTTCCCAAAATAAAAACTAATTGTTGTACAAAAATGTTCATATGTTTTTTTTTTTTTTGAAACAAAATAATTGACAGAAATTTCTCCGAAATTTGTTATTCTCCATTAATTTGTGTAGCGCTAAATCGAATAAAACACAGACAACTCCGAGCACAAAATAATAAAAACTATTTGTTTCCTTTTCTTCACTACGCTAGTGTCTTTCGTCGTCCGACTATGCATATGTTTTGTTATTGTTTTCTTCCATCACTTATTTAGCGATAAATCGTATACAACTACAAAAAGACACGTAACTCCAAAGAAAAATCGACATAGATGTCCTGTTTCTGTTGCTAAGCTAGTATCATATCTTCTGCTTCTTTGGAAAGCGTAACACCAAAAAATATGTACACAGCATCCAAGTTTGTGATCGATTTTTTTGCGGGACATTTTTAGTACAACAAACAAAATTCGTGAGGGTTGTTACCAGCTGGAAGGCTGTACTGGAATACACACATTGTAGTGTGTGATGCGTCTGTTTTTTGTCATGCAATGTATACAGGGTACCTGATATATGCACTTTTACCATAAATATAAAAATAATGTGAAATTATTATGTTATTGGTTCTCGTGAAATATATATTTATTTTTTCATGACATTAAACAATTTGGAAAAAATAAACTTTAATGCAAAAACCGAAACTGTTACACCGAATCGGCAAACCGAAACCGTTTCGTTATAAAAACTTAAAACCAAAACGAGGAAGAAAACGGAAACCGAGCATTGCGACATATGTTGCAATGCTCTGATATATAAGTCATACATTCCGATAATGGAAGATATAAAATAATGGACGGAAATTTCTTGTTGCTATTAGGTGACAAAATAGTGGCAATAATTAAATGTAGTATGTTTCATATAAATTCCAAGTATAAAATAACTCATGGTTTTCATGATTTCGATGACAAAAATATAATTTTATGTTTGTGAATTTTTATAATATCAAAAGAATAAAATAACAAAATTGTGAGAAAATTAAAGTTGAGTTATATCTTAAAAACTAGAACCAATTTTATGAAACTGATATTACTTTCAGAATCAAACACATGTATTGAAGAAAGGTTCAAATTAATCTACACGAAATTTTATCATTGCGAAAACAATAATTTTGGCCAATAAATTATTCCGTTTGGTTTAATGGAAATATCTTAAAAACATATTAGAAAAATTTGTATTTTACTATTTTGAAATATGGAAAATTTAAAGTTTTTTGAATTTTTTTACGTAATAGAAAAAACTACAGTCAAAATTAGCAACCGCGAACAAACTTTTGTGGCATATTTGTACCTTTAATGTTACCTCTGACACCAGTATTGCAAACCAGTGTTCTTTAGTTGCAAAGCGGTAACTAAGAACATGTGCGGAACATAGGCAATAAAACATATGTCGCAATGCTCTGTTATATAAGTCATACATTCCGATAATGGAAGACATAAAATAATGGGCGGCGATTTCTTGTTGCTATTAGGTGACAAAATAGTGGCAGTATTTAAATGTAGTATGTTCCATATAAGTGCCAAGTATAAAATGAAATATTTATATTATATAATTAGTATTTCCACTAGTATTTCTACTAATTAGTATTTCCACTTTATAAGTCTATGGAAAGTTGTGTTGAAAAGAGTCAGCTGAAATAGTATAATTTAAGAAAAACCTAAAATCAATATTTTAATTATTTTAACGAATTCATTTTTTTTTTTGTTAAAGGGAGTAGAATATAAACTGGACCGTTTGCTAAATTCGAGTTGTAATTTTTCCAAAACTCTGTTCGTAAAGACTTATATTATTATGCCATAGCATATTTTTGCCATTATGTCCTTATCAAATCTGTGTAATTACACGACAAACATGGCACTAATCTTTGTTATTCTTATTTTAAATCTAAACAAGTTCTACAGTTCGTATTACAGTTCAAGTTCCAAATAAGTAAACCGATATTCTAATGGATCTAAATTTGTGGCAATTAGGTGACAAATAAGAATATTTTGCATTATAAAGGGTTTTTTAAAAGGGACGCTACAAAAGTAGAGCGACAGGGACAACAAACGACGCCATATTTCTTGCCGCTCTTTTGACATTTCTCTTCAGTAAGGTTTGCCATTTCATGATGGAAAGATATACGAATTCGAATTTCGGTAGTAAATTTTAATAATTTCGACTCGTTGTTGGCTCGTATATCTTTCCAATATGAAATGGCAAACCTTACTGGAGAGAAATGTCAAAAGAGCGGCAAGAAATATGGTGTCGTTTGCTGTCTCTGTAGCTCTACTTTTGTAGCGTCCCTGTTGAAAAACGCTTTTATATAAAAAGCACTTTAATGGCAATTATGTGGCTGCCACATAGTTGGGTACATATTGCTATTTTCGATAAATTCATAAATTATTTATATAATTACAAATATAAATGTTTTTACATGAATATTAAATAAATAAAGTATTTAATTTGCCAATAAAATTTCACAAATACTTTGCACTTGCTGTAAATTTATATTTAGTGTTTATTTATTTAAACAAAAAAAAAATGATGAACATCTCATGTCACCCACCATTCGCTGTTTTACTTTTGCAACCGCCACTCAACAACGCACCGCATGAATGAACCATTCAAACAAGAGTACGCAAATAAAAAAGAAAGTTGAAAAAAAAATGAAGCAACAAAAAATCTGAAAAATGCGAAATATACGACTATGCTAAAGAAAGCAAGAAAAACGAGCGCCATATTTTAAATGGACTCCATTCATCTAGTTTTCATTTATATGCGCTCCATGCGGCGCCGCCAAATGTCAGCATGGCCTGGCAATTCGTAATGATTTTTTATTCCATACGATTTTATTTTTTTTTTTTGGTATTTTTTCTTTTCCTTTTATTTTGTATTTTAATTTTATTTTTGCCAATTTTATATTGTTTATTTCAACAGCAGTTGAGTGGGTGTTTTTTTGGGTTAATTTTTTTTGGAAGACCATTGCGTGCTGTCGGCGCTTTTTTTGGGTGGTTTATTATCGCGGCAATTATTTGCATGCGAAAAATACGTGCACACATACTTAAATGCAATGAAATTGCCAAAATACGTGTTCGGTTTTTCTTTTTTGGGCTATTTTGATTTTTGCGTAAGTTTTGGGTCACCTTTTGAGGTCCGTTGACCTAAATCCTAATTGTGGAGGCGCGGAATCAAAATGGTACGTGTTAACGTAAAAAGCGCCATCAGTGCAGATGAGAACACGTATTTGAAAGTGAAGGACAAATTGAAAATGTTTGTATCCCTACACAGAAAATAATATATATGTGTAAATATAGTAACAAATTTAATCAATACAATTAATTTTTAATTGTTAATCGACGATACGATATTTAATTGTATTGATTAAATATTTAATCATATTAATTAATAAATTAACAGAAAAAGAAACAAAAAGTTGCATCAATACAATTAAATAAATTGCTGAAACATCTATTGAATTAATTGCATTAACAATCGCTTTTGGTGAGAACAGCTATGGCCGCGGCGCGTCGTCACAATGAGAGCTTGCAGCGAATGAACGCGAGCAAACAAGCGTTCGATAGAATTTTTGGTGGCGCGCACATATCATTCCCATTTGGTATATGCCAAAAGCTACACTTATAGAGCTTGTTCATCCACTAAGTGTGTAGTCAAAAAATGTGATGATGGCAATGGTTGTATATTTAGTGTTTCTTCCAACTTAATCATCTGTAAAGTACATGTCATGTACTTCACAAGAATTTATAACATTATTTTTAATTAACTGAATGTGAATTATAATTTATAAAGACTGTGAGATAATAACATTACTTTTAAAACGTCGACCCTATCAATTACATAATTTGATATTTGTGCAAATCGCTTAATTGGTATATTTTTTGAAGCAAATAACGTTTTTAGCCAATGTGATTGCTCAATACATTAGAACTCAAATATTTCGTTGCTAAAATTCTTGAGTTTTTAAAAATGTCTTTTACCACTAGTAGAATTTGTACACAGATAAAACAATCGACGTAAATACAGCAACCATCAATAATTATGTACTATTAACTGGTATGAACTCGTCTGTCATTATATATTTAAGAATATGGCGTAATCAAAATTGAAGTCAAAATTTGTATTTTTATTTAACCAAACAGCCTGTATATTCTTGACCAGCTTCAACTCATAATTTGATATTTATGGCAACACTTTAATGGCCACACAGTTGCCATTAAAGTGTTTGTTCTAAATCATTCGATATATACTTATTTGCCACCCAATTGCCAGTCAAAAATCCCCAAAAAGTTGCCACAAATTTTGATCCATTTAAGTTTCCGTTCACCTATTTAAAACTTGAACTGTAATTTTAGCTTGAACTGTAATTTGTGTGTAGATTAAAAATAAATTAATAAAGATCCTACGCAGTGCTATTAACGTGAATGTTTGTCCAGTAATAAAAAATAAAAATATATATATGGTCCTTACGACCAAAGTTTTGGAAAAATTATAACTCGAATTTAACAAACCATTCAAGTTTGCGGGTTAAACCTTATATCCTACCACATCTAATTTTTACGCGCACACAAAAAAATGCAATTTGTGAAAATTAATTAAAATTGTGATTTTCTTTATATTTTAAATTATGCTTTTGCGGATGTATATTTTTGCTACGCAACTTTCCATAAACATATGTAGTATGATTAGAATATGTCGTGTATAATCATATAGATTTATTAAATTTCTTAAAGTTTATTAGCTACATTATATATGAATATGTTCCTATTAGGTTCTTTATTCTATACTTGCCACATATATAGAACATAACACATTTAATAATTTGCCACTTTTTGCCACCTAATAGCAACAAATTAACTCCGCTTTTTATTGTATATGTTCCATTATCAGAATGTATTACTTATATATCACATTATTGCGACATATTATTGCGTATGTTCCATACATGTTATTAGTCACCTCTTTGGGACTACATAAGGGGTTTTTCAAATGGGACGCTACAAAAGTAGAGCGACAGGGACAGCAAACGACGCCATATTTCTTGCCGCTCCTTTGACATTTCTCTTCAGTAAGGTTTGCCATTTCATGATGGAATGATAAACGAGCCAACAACGAGTCGAAATTATTAAAATTTACTATCGAAATTCGGAGTCAGTGGCCTCAACGTTAAGAGCGCTACGTCCAATTTATGGTCGTCATAATCGTCCTAGCAGATCAACAATTGAGCGTCTATTGGACAAATTTGAATCCACAGGCACAGTACAAAATGTTCCCGTGCTAGTGAGACAAAGAAGTGCCCGTAGTGTCGAGAATATTGCTACCGCTGAGGCTTCACTTGAAGAAAGCCGAAATGTGTCTCTCACACGTCGTTCTCAAGCGTTGGGCATCTCTGTGACGTAATAAAACAGTAATTCGTACGTTTTGTGTTATTGCTTTCTTCGTTCACTTATGTAGCGGTATATCGAACAAATTAACAATGTTGAGTTCACTTCATATATTTTACAAATGCAACAACAAACATAATACAACAAGACATTGTCGAATCGATTGAGTTTTTTTGTGGAAATATAACAAACAAAATTCGTTAATGTTTTAGTACAACAAGAACATTTTTGTGGGGCGACATGGATGTCCACTCATGGACGAGATTATATGAGAAACTCATTTCCAAAACGATGATAAGTTTAGTAAAACCAGAATTACTCTTACTCTCAAAGGTAAGAGTAATTCCACTCCTAATATTTTCATTCTTTTTTTAAATAATCATTTGTGGGCGGTATAGTTGTAAATAAAAGCATTTTATATTTAAGTGGATAGCACGTTTTGGGAATGAGCTTCTCATATTTTAATGCTCCCTACCTTTTTCTACCATTTAGCCTTCAGTCTATTGTCTACGTTACCCTGTCTCTGTCTACCATTTTGCTTCCACCAGTCTTGCCTACCATACTCTACCTTTGCCTGCGATTTCCCTACCAATTCCGTTTTCCTACTATAGCAGAAAATGGGCAGGTATTTTACACATTCTCACCTAAAATCTTTCTATAAAATGTGATTTCAATGCGCATAAAAATCTGTTTGCCTGCTGTGTTTCTTCCACATTCCTGCTTTAAACTTTGTCTGGCGGTTATTCATAATTCTATAACTTTCCTGAAAGACAACTAATATAAATACATTCAAGGCGAAACATTAAAAAAACAAAAGATGATTGATCGATTAGCAAATACGTCATTGAACTTGTTTTTCCTACTGTTACATTATAAATATTACAATTGCTTCAATAAAGAAAAGCTTTATATAATTATTTGCTAAATAGAATAATCCATTATTATAGTATTTTCTTTATTTTGTTATCCTTTCAGACTTTGGACAATCATTAGCAAAGTGTCATAAACAGCAAAACAAGCACCAGCGCCTACCACCTATCGTGAACGAATGGTTTCAATCAGATCTCAATCAAGAAGTCATAGACCCAAAGAAATATAGAGGCAAATCTAGGAAATACTTCTACAATCAGATACATACAATTTATATGGTTTGCATTGTATACTAAAACGATAAATTAACGCCACAAACTACAAATCATCACCGAATTTAACGAGCCAGTAACAGCGGAACAGTAGGACCGTAATTCAATCGAGTGCAGGTCACCCGCAGCCAGTCCCAAAGGTGACCCCTACTAAATTGCGGTGTCATCAACAGCACAGAGACGGCACAGCAGCGGGACCGAGAACCGATGCCGTCACACACGTCGTGGCAGACAATAAAAATGATTAATGAGAAAAAGATTAACGAAATCAGCGCACGAATCAACGTTAAAATAACGGCAGAATACGAAGACGGCATTCGAGAAGTATCACGAGTAGTGGGATGGGAATAGGAGAAAGCAGCATCAACGTTGGCAAATTTAGGTTGTAGGCATTGATTACAGTGCCGGCTGACGGACGGTGACCTGTGATATTGTGAGGTTGGTCATAGACAATTAGTGCTGTGCAATCACAAAAACACACGCAGAAACTTGTTATAAATGATGCCATTTAGGTATTTGATAAGAAAATTTCCGAAAGTAATTAAATTTGTTAAAAAAACAAGTTAAGTTTTAGAAATTAAATGAAACCCACGAGCATTATATATCATATAAAACTATATAGAAAATACAATTGTAACTAAAGTGAAAGCTAAGTCAATAATCAAATATCAAGAAGACACGACAAGTTCAAAAATGAGTAATATACAAAAAATATAGAATAATTCCTGTACAATCTTTGTAAAAACTTCCAAAATCGAAGAGGTATTGCTTCAAATATAGTGCACTCTGTATCTGAGTACTACATACATGTTTTAAGGTCCTCTGTGTTACAATTTTGAAACCTGAAAATCTAAAAAAAACCTGAAAAACTCCAGTCAAAAAGTAGAACACTGAAAACATTGGAAAATTCTTCGTTACTGCTTCCAATAAACACAGACTTTGATGAATACAAATGACATCTTTACAAAAAGAAACCTAAACGAAACCTTAAAACACAAATTGTCAAGTTCCAAAGTACCAACCCCTTAATATGCCATAAATTGACCTAAAAACGGCGCCACTTAAAAACCTTATAAAGTTTACAAAAACATCTTAAAACCGTTATACAACCCTCAGCCCACATATACAACTATAGTACAAACAAAAAAAGTTTCAATCACCTGAACAAAGCCATTTTTAAAATCCCAACCACCAAAGAAAAAGCTTTTTATATGGCTTTTCCCACTCATAATGCAGTCGATGCAACAAAAAACTGTGTCAGATCGTCGTTCACTCCCATCAACTCATTCGCCGCCATTTGCCGCCGCCTATCTGCAACACCGCCCACCACTTTGTGCACCACCATGTGCAGCGCCACCATTCGTACATCCTCCAACTCCAAACTGATCTCTGCATGGCGTCGTTTCGTCGTCGCTACGCTGCCAGCAGCCGCACTCACACTCATCGTGCTCGTTTTCAGCAGCTGGATTGCGGTGGCCGCAACGTCGAGCATCGATACAGACGCCGCCACCGACAGTAGACTACAGGAGCAACGCGAGCAGATACTCGACACCTTTCAGCTGTTGGCGCTCAGCACGGCGCCTATTGACGGCGTCTATTTGAACGGCAATCAAACGCAGCCGAATGTTAGCAGTCCGCTCTATAGCACGGGCAGCGGTAGCATCACCAGTACCAGCACCTGGTCCAGCACTCTAAGCGCGCTGCTAGATGGGCCACATAGTAACAGTAGTCTCGACGCCGCGCCGGACGCATCTGCCGCCTCCGAGGTCAGCGTCACCATTGGCGATGGCGAATATGCGCTGCCGCCGCTCCACGCCATTCTCGTTTGCTTCGTGCTGCTCTTCGTTATACTCGGCACCGTTGTCGGCAACGTACTCGTCTGCATCGCCGTCTGCATGGTGCGCAAACTACGTCGTCCCTGCAACTATCTGCTTGTCTCGTTGGCGCTCTCCGATCTGTGCGTTGCGGTGCTCGTCATGCCGATGGCGATGCTCTATGAGGTGCTTGAAAAATGGAACTTTGGTCCGCTGCTGTGCGACATCTGGGTGTCGTTCGACGTGCTCTGCTGCACGGCATCGATCTTGAATTTGTGCGCCATCTCCGTGGATCGTTACCTGGCCATTACAAAGCCGCTCGAGTACGGCGTCAAACGCACGCCGCGTCGCATGATGCTGTGCGTGGCGCTCGTGTGGTTGGCGGCCGCCTGCATTTCGCTGCCGCCGCTGCTGATACTCGGCAACGAACATGTGGACGAACATGGCGACCCCGTCTGTTTCGTCTGCCAGAACTTCGCCTATCAGATCTATGCGACGCTCGGCTCCTTCTACATACCGCTCGCCGTTATGCTGTTCGTCTACTACCAGATCTTTCGTGCTGCCCGCCGCATTGTGCTGGAGGAGAAACGCGCGCAGACGCATCTACAGCATGCGCTTAATGGCGCTGCCAGTGCCACTGCACCACCGCCATTACCGCAAGGCAGCACCGACCTCAGCGGCAATGGGCTACGGCACAGCAGCTGCGGCAACACCTCGCTGACGTACTCCACATGCGGCGGTCTAAGTGGCGGCGGCGCTGTCATCGGTCATCATGGTGTTGGTGGCGGCAGCGGTTCGAGCGGTCTGCTTGGTTCGCCGCATCACAAGAAGCTGCGCTTTCAGCTGGCCAAAGAGAAGAAGGCATCCACTACGCTGGGCATCATTATGTCCGCGTTTACCATCTGCTGGCTGCCATTCTTTATACTGGCGCTGATACGGCCGTTCGTCGAGTCCGAGACATTTCATGTACCGCAGATTTGGTTGTCGCTGTTCCTGTGGCTTGGCTATGCAAACTCCCTGCTGAATCCGATCATCTATGCGACGCTCAATCGCGATTTCCGCAAACCGTTCCAGGAGATACTCTACTTCCGCTGCTCCAGTCTAAATACGATGATGCGTGAGAATTACTACCAGGACCAGTACGGGGAGCCGCCGTCGCAGCGCGTCATGTTGGGCGATGAGCGGCAAGGCGCGCGGGAGAGCTTTCTTTGAAATTAGGCGGTCGCTGTTTAGAATGTCTGGGGGTGTAATCGGTGGTCGGTGCAGCAGTGTTTCAGAAAAAGGAAATAGACACTGACTGTTAGCAAGGCGGTCCCAAATGCAGACAGACAAACAGTCGCTGGAATGGACTTAAAGTCACATGGAACGAGAAATGAGTTTTACGGACGGATTAATGGAGAGTATAACTGAGAGTTAAAGGAGGAGTTTACGGATTATTTACTGTGAGTTTAGGGATAGATGTGGATTGTTTAAGCATAGTTTACGGATAGTTTACGGATAGTTTACGGATAGTTTACGGATAGTTTACGGATGGTTTAAATAACGGATGGTTTAAATGTGTAACGGACAGTTCAACAATCAATCTAGTGGACAGATTAACCGAAAGTTCAAACAAAAATTTCACAGATAGTTCAGCTGACAGTATTTCAAACAATGGACAATGTGTTGAATTGTTAAACAGATAGTTCTACTGACATTTAGACAGTTATAGTTTGTTCAACGTATTGTTGACAAGTTATATTTTTAAATAATTCCATGAACATTGCTATGGACAGTTTAATAAATAGTGTTTAGAGTTTAACTGAGAGTTTAACTGAGCTAATTTAACATACAGTTCTTGAAAACGTCCACCAGGCAATATTTAAAAAGACATTTAAACAAGTAGACAAAGAGACAGCTCATCAGAAGGTCCTACAAACAACCCAATAGACAGTCAGAACAAAACGAAAAACAGTCCAACAGACAATGTAATTTACAGTTCGGTTGTAAACAAAAAACATTATATAAGATATACGAACTGAATAACTATTTGACGGAGAGTTAAACAGAGTTTAACAGAGAGTATAACAGTTACTTAAACAAAGTTTAACAAACAGTTTAGCAGACAGAGTGTCCGAAAGATGGACGAAAAAGCAAAAGTTAAGATACTCGTGTATAAAATACTAACTAGCATTGTAAGATTACTATAGCTACACATGACTAAAAGTTGTAATTTTACCAGTAACTATCGTAGTTTTAATTTAGACATAAGTCAAACAAGTGTTAGTATTTAAGCAGATCCCATGCCACTTGTCACATGGGGGAGGGGGAACTCATCAAGGTCGTCATTAAGAAATTGTAGTAAATAGTTATAGATCACAATCAAGGTATATGAAATTGCTTCAACAGTTTTTTTTTTTAGTTTAATACAGATAAATATTTTAAATTATGTGACTTCCAAGTAAAATCTTTTGTACTACTTATAAAAAAAAATGTAAACCAAAACTAAGCAATTTATACAATTAATACTTTTGCATTTATACCAAAGATTAAGCTATATATGAAACATTCGAATTTTCAAATTTTCTTTAAACAGACATCTGACATTTAAAAACGGATCTTATGAAACACATACACAAAGATTTATTTCTGATATATTTTAATATTGAAAAATTCCAATTGCACTACATAACAAAATGAGAAAAAAGTTTGCGCAGTAAATGCCAATATTTTTGTATTATTGGAAATCACTCGCAAAATTCGAATATATTAATTAAAAAAATGTAAAGGTTTACGATATATCAGCCCATGACTTTTGAACCGAGATTTTAAAAAGAAGGTCACATAAATTTGCCAATATTTCGCGTTTTAAATAAATGATTTGATCAAGTTGTATACCACCTAACAGGTAATTAAAAATCCATCAAACATTGCTTACAACATTTTGAAATTGCTTTACTCGTTTGAGAGAATTCAATAGATGTACACGTAAAATTAAATTTTGTTCGACAAAAATTTAAATTAAAAACTTTTAAAAAAATTGAGAAAAATCGTAAAAGTTAGATGATTCACAGTCTGTGATATTCTAAAATTAGCCTGCACATTTTTTAAAAAAATCGACGTAAAAATAAAAGAAACCTTAATTGCATTTTGAGGACAGAAAAAATCATGTAAAAGCATTAGAATTGGGTGTAAACTAAAAACAAAAATCCCATTTTGTATTTTTATACACTGTGTCCAGGTTTACTATATATATGAGGATATTTTAGCGCATCTTAAAAGGCGTGATTGGTATAAAAAAGTATATATTTGCTTGATCAATTTTCGTGCCGATTTAGACATGACTGTCTGTCTGTGGGTCTATACACGGTAACTTGAAGCATACAATTCCGAATGCGATGAAATTTAATTTCAATATATAGGGTTTTTCAACAGGGCCGCTACAAAAGTAGAGCGACAGGGACAGCAAATGACGCCATATTTCTTGCCGCTCTTTTGACATTTCTCTTCAGTAAGAGTTGCCATTTCATGATGGAAAGATATACGAATTCGAATTTCGCTAATAAATTTTAATAATTTCGACTCCTTATTGGCTCGTATATCTTTCCATCATGAAATGGCAAACCTTACTAAAGAGAAATGTCGAAAGAGCGGCAAGAAATATGACGTCGTTTGCTGTCCCTGTCGCTCTACTTTTGTAGCGTCCCTGTTGAAAAACACTTGAAAAAAACTTTTATAGCGCTCTTATTGAAAAACCCTTTATTTTAGTAAAAAAAGTAATTTTAAGTTCGAAAATGAGTCAAATTAGTCAACCTATTCAAATACATCCCATACGAAATATGGGTTTACTTTTTAGGATCCCATATCTCGTAAGGTATTCAAGATAAAATTTAAAATTAGTTACTAATAATTATCTATCAATATGTTATCAAAAAATTGGCGTGATTACCACACATTTTTTCTTTTTATACCCTACACTAAGAGTGAAAGGGTATATTCAGTTTGGTACGCCGTTTGTAACACCCAGAAGGAAGCATCTCCGGTATGGAAAGGTATATATATTCTTGATCAGCATGACCTCCTAAGTCGATTTAGCGAAGTCCGTCTGTCCGTATGTCTGTCCGTATGTCTATCCGTCTGTCTGTCTGTCTGTCTGTTGAAATTACGATTGCAAAAAAACTAGAAGAGCTAAATAAATGAAACTCCTAATTTAGATTACTTATATATCTACGCTGTCTGTCAGCGAAAATCGGCATGATCAGTCGATTATGACCTGTGAACCGACCACTTATGTTCAAATTTATCATATAAAACACATCTTCTGGTGAATTTGACTGTATACGTGTTCAGGTAAACTTTTTTTTGTCAAATATATATTGACTTCATGCTCAAATACATGAAAATAATGTTTTCCCACGAAACGACTTGTGGTTCCAAAAAAAATCGAAATTCGGTGCACCTACCCATTTGTAAATATGGATATCAAATGAATGGAAATTCTTCAGCGATTGAATTTTTGTAGTTATTTTCAGGATTCGTATACCCTGGTGACCTACATATCACTTTCAATGGTAACCACACATATGTGTAGGGTATTTATAGTCGGCTTAGACCGACTATAATTTTGATAATCCTAACTATTATAATAACACCTACTATAAAATGTCCCTACCTTAAAATTTCGCATGTGATCTAACCTTCCAAACTGGTTTATTTTTATGCCTATTTATATAGCAATCAAGTACAACGCTTTCACAAATTTTTTATCCTCAAAAGTTATCTATATATTTTTGTCATTGATAGCTTAATTTCTTTGTAAGAGATTGAACTAATTTTGGAATATTACAAACAGTGTATTATCTTAATTTGTCGATTTTTTCCAATTTTTCAAATGAATTTTTGAATTAAAATTTTTGTTAAGAAAAATATTATTTTCAAGTTCGTCTAACGGGTTATCTTAAACTAGTAAAAGAATTTAAATATCTTGTGAGAAATGTTTATTGGTTGTTTAATTAACTTTCATTTGATATAACTCTTGACCATGTGAGTTATTTGGAACGCGATATATTTACAAATATATGTGAACAACTATTTGAAAGCTCTGCTTAAAAGTTATAGGCCGATATTTTATAAACCTAACCAATGAAACATTTTTAAACAATATCTTCAGAATCAGCGAGTTATTTTTTATGTTATCCAAAAAAAAAAACAGTTTTCCAAATGAAAAGCGACGGAAAACTTTTCGAACATATTCCAGTATTGAACCAAACCCAGTTTCATTTATATAAGACCTTTTTTATCGAGAATTTGTGTAAACTTTTGTTAGCTGAAACTCAAAGCTTTAATCAAAATATCAGTCAAATTAGAAACATGTTCAGCACATTTGAAAGATTAATAATACTGCCAGATTCTAAGAAGAAATTTTCTAAATACTAAATTCTGATATATTAAATGCTACAAATATAGCAAACAACACACTTAAAAATATTCTTATTTCCGACTAAAAATGTTAAAAGTGTTCAACACTTCTAATAAATTTCTGCAGTTTTACATATGACTGTCATAAAAGAACATAGCGTCCGTATTTCAGTTGCTAGTGTGTTGCACTTGGACCCATAAGGTTGTGGTATCGAACACCCGCAACTACAACATTTACGTGGCATTGAAAAGCATTATTTCCACCGTTTTGATTCCGCATTGTAGGTCGCAGCAGAAAACGCAGAGCTAAAATGTTGAATGCACATTCTTCTGAGTTGTTTTTATATAATTATTATAATCATGATACACTTAGTCTTCCTTTACAAAAAGTACTCCCCTAAAATAAAACCAAACAAATTATAAATGTTCTATGTTTTAAAATGATTACCATAGCATGTGTAAAACATGTAGCAAAATCAAATGATACAATAGTTTAAGTAATATATGTTACTTGCCATAAATAGAAATGTAAATTTAAAATGTATGTTTGCTCCTGACAAATTAGAAAAATAAGTTGAAATAGCCCTGATTATGTATAGAAATAAATGTGAATACAAATTGTCATAGTGTTATGTAATGCATCTAACCCAGTAGTAAAATTGTTCAGGCCTTGCCAGCAGAAGCCATGCTATAATCACTTCTTGCTTTAACCACTTCTAATTTCATATTCTGATTTCATATACCTCTCGGAATAAATAAAAACTAAATTATAGATATTTACCATAAAATATATTAAATACAATATATAATAATATGATATGCTTTGCAAAGAAAACCAAATAATATTCACCGCCTATGGTAATAGACTAAATTGTTTTGTAGATATCATCATCATTTTTTTTATACATATTCTTGTATTTTAAACTGTTGTTTAAATTAAACTGTTAATTTTTAAGTAAAAAAAAAAAAATGTTTTCTATATTAAGTTAACTAGTTTTATTTATTTGTTATATTTTTATACATATGCTCGTATTTATCAAAAACTGTGTGTTATTTTATACCGAAAAAATATTTCATTTTCTGTTTAAGGTTTTCAAATGAAAGTCACGTCTCTCTGTGATAAAACTAATTAAAACTAAATATTAATTTAAGTGATTTAAATATATAAGAAAATATAAAAAGAAACAATAAAACCAAATATATAATTAGTGAAATTCAGTAAATATGAAATTACATAGTAATTACTTTGTATGTGTAAAACAAATTAACAAAAAAATTTAAAAAATGTGTTAAAAACAAATAGCAATAGTTTATAAAAGCAGCCATTACAAGTGAAAAAATAAAATTAAAATAAACATTTTTTTTTTTTTTTGTTATTTAAACAATTTTTATTTTTAGTTAAAGCTGCAATTGTCAATGTACAGTAAATGCATTTAAATTTAGTTTTCAAGTTGTCACTCTAGTAAATGCGTCTAATAATAAATAAATTAAATGAGAATTGAAAATATGAAAAATAAAAAAATAAACTTGAAAAAATTATAATTTCTTCCTAAAAAAAAAAAATAAACGTTAATGTTTAAGTATTAATGGTATTAAAAAATAAACTAATATATCTAAATAAATGGAAATGAAAATGACTTAAAGCATAAACATGTTTTTAATTTTCTTATAGGAATCTAAAATCGTTTTTGGGTAGTTGTATTGAAAATTAATTTTTTTACTGATAATATGTTCTTTAATTTAATTTATTTTTGAATATATTAATTACATAGATTAAATGCTAATTTGAATTTATTTTTGTTAAGTTATTCGAATCAAAAAAAATTTGACTCTCTTATTCGGAATCGCAATTCTCTTTTAACCAGGCGCCCAGCATTAATAGCAAGCAGCAAACACAGAACAGTGCAAAATGCACGGGTTTGTGTATTGGATAAACAGGTAACAGCTCGATGCGGTTTGTGTACTTGCTTAAAAAGGTTTATTTTATTTTTGATATTATTGAGTTAAATTAATTAATTTTAAATTACATAAAAAATACTTAAATTTCTTAAAAATCTATAGATATTATAAATAATTTCAAATCTGTCATAAGTAAACCAATTTTAAATCTAAATTTAAATCATGTTGCCATGCACAAATTTTAATAAATGTCGAATAGAATTTCCGTACGATATAGTTTTTCATTTAAAAATCTACATACGTATTATTTCGCATCCGTTTTTAAATATCTATGGACCAAAACTTTTTTTTATCAACAGGGTTATTTTTCAAACATTTTTTAAAAGGTTTCTAAAATTAAAATTTTTAAATATTACAAAAAAACAATTAATCTTTTCAGATTTAATAAGATATTGATCAGCAAAATGTATGAAAAATTGAATGAGTTCAAAATAATTACGTCTGCTGGCTCAACATGAATTCAATCGAAATTTAATATTTTACTGCATCATGTCTGTGCATTTTTTAATATTTTACCATATACCATTGTCTTCTATTTCTTCTCAAGTATAAATAAAAAAAAAATCATCAAAATCGGTTAAGGCAATCAAAAGTTATAACCAATAATAGTTTGCCCAGCAAATTTGCCCATTTTATATTTGCCCCAAAAAGCATGCAATGATTTTTCCAAATTGTAATGAAAAGTTCATGACTCCTAGAAGTATGCCATGGTATTTAAGCAGCCACCACTCCTGTCAATTTCTGCGCGCCTGGTAATTTAGAAAAATCTGCAGCGCGGATTTCTGTAGACTGCGCTGCCGAAAAAAAAATTTTTTAACAACATCTTGCTGCCGTTACTGGTTGCCTGGTATTTTGGCAAATTTCAGAAAATTGGACAAAAAAAAAATTTCGACACGAAAAAAACAACCTCTAACACGTATTTTTTTAGACTTCTGCCACACTTTTCTTTATAAAACTTCAACGGGTCAACCGATTTACATGAAATTTTAACCAGGGAAGCTGCAATGCATGCAGATTACGAAAAATTTTATGTGGGCGTAATTGGCAGACAGACACGCCTACTATTCACAATTGAAATGTATAATATGCAAAACTGTTTACTAGTTGCTTGCTTTGATGATTTCTGTAATTTAAACCGCTCAACCGATCTTAAAAAAATTTTGCAGCATGACTGCTAATAATTAGTGCTAAAATACAAAAATACAATTTTAATAATCTATTGACGGACACGCCTATTATAATGAATCAAATATTTATTTGTGGTTTTCTCATATATTTATTTATAGAAAGCGAATGGTTTGATCGATTTAAATAAAAATTGATTTTATGAATAGCTAATAATGTATTTATAATGACAAAAATCAAAGATGGGAAATTTCGTTTAGCCACACCTATTTTATTAAAATCCCAAATCATTAAATGAAAATTATACTATATTGCCTTTTATTTTTTTCAATTATTATGCGATCTGAAAAATATTTTGCAGTGTTGTTACCAGCCATTAGTGCTTATGTATAAAACTTATTTGATGGAAATCGCTAAAAGCGTTCAAAAGTTATAAGCAACACAAGTTAGAACAATATCACGGTAACGTACAACTTTTACAGGGTGACTGGTATTGCGTTTTTATTTTTGTATTTGTCGAAAGTACTTTAGTAATCCCAGTTTAAAATCTTATGCTACTTACTTTTTTCGCTTTAGTTCTTAAAAATAATAAAAAAAAAACACAGAATTAATAACATAACGTACATGTAATATTTTGGAAATTCTCGATTTTATTTTGCGTATATCTCTTAAATTAAAATATGTTCACATAAAATTACATTTTTGTATTAAATATAACTCAAGTTTTTCGGTGTCTAATGCAGCAAAGATAATTTCAATATTGTCATTGGTTGAAAAATTAAAAATAATACAAGAGTAATACTATTAGAATATAAAAATGAGATATATCTCAAAATTAATGGTTCATATTTAAAGGCGATTTTTTTTCTCCAAAGATATAATAATAATACTTCTCTGACTTTCTCTACTCGCATAACTCTTTAAAGGTATTTGTTGTGAGATACATTGAACATTAAAAATAGTGGTAAATCTAATTTTGCATAATTTTTAATAAACATTTTTTTTTTGTTCACTAGGTTATATCATTAGTGTGCATCTCTTAAACAGCCTGTATCTTAAATTTTACGTTTTCTTATTTTATTGACTCATAGATGACCCCATGAATTATTGACATCGATGAACCAAAAAACCAGTATATTTTTGCACGTTTTTTTTTTCGTTACATTTTAGAGAATTGTGGAATTTTTGTTTTTTTTTGAACTAGTATTTCATATAGAATATTTTAGCTGAAGACATATTTTTGTAGCGTCGGTGGCTCAACTGGTTAGTGCGTTGGACTACAAGCCGAAAGGTCCCGAAATCGATCCCAGTGACTGTCCTTATATTTAGCACAGAAAACATTTTTCTTTGCGACGGTACCTCTCGGCAGTCAATGGCAAATCTAAGAGAGTAAAACAAAAATCAAATTAAATATTTCAACAAAAATTTAAAATCAAAACTAGTTATAGAATTTTTTATTAAATACAATATAATACTTCTTTATACCGCAATTTAACCAATACTATGAATATTTCTAATAATATCAAATGTTATTCTTTCTTTAGAAAAATGTAAAAATGTCAAAAATGTACAAGATGAACAGGATCCCATTAGATACTACCATGTTTTGTTGGCATTACTAAAAATGACAACGACTTACATACAGTAAATTCTTACTTAACAAAACTTTATACAAAATCCAATTTTGTAATGCAAACTATGTGGCGATGTGGGACCCAAAGACCCCCGACATGACATGAGATCCGCTTGTACTGCAGACAGCGTTGCAATTTCTTACAATAACAATTACTGAAACTCGAACAGTTCTTGCGGAAAGAAAACCTTTAAAGTTGTTGGATGCAGATGATTTTTGTTGTTTTATAATATTTTTTTTTTTTTTTTGTATATTATGTTTTGTAATATTTTTTTATTGAATATGACGGCGGCAGTCAGAGCCATGTGCAGAGAGTGTAATGCACTGCAGCACATGTGCACGTAATTCTTTTCGCAGACCCAGTAGAAAACATGAAAAATAAAATTCAGTAAATTTTCTATACTTGAAGACCTCTTGAGCATAGCAAATATTAACATTTATTTTATTGTTGGCTGCGGTAGAAGTGCTGTGTATAAAATCAATTTTCTGTTTCTATGATGCAATAAACGGAGCACCTCCTTCTTTGACTGTTCCGACCGAGAAGACATAGTACTATTGGACCACACCATACGATCGTCCCGCTGACGGTAGTGTGAAAAATCCCACGATTGCGAATTGACAGTGACAAAGCGTTTCTCATCGGCGCCATGTTTGTGAAGTCGTCTTCGTCGTTGTCGCAAATGCTGCGTTAGTTGCTTACTTCCTGATAAATAGCTTTGCGAAAGTCCTTTCGTGATTCCAAAAAAAAACACACACCCACGCAACCAGTCATATAGTCACTCTCAGGACGTATTTGCGTCGACTCACGTACACAGTCGTATAAACCGCACATGCCGTGTTCATGTATACTATATATGTGTGTGCCTGTGCCTGTGTGTGTCTGTGTTTGTTTTCATGTCTCAGTGTAGGTGCTGCACAAATATTTATTGCTTAAGTTTTCCGGAATGTTCTTTTGCAGTTGAGTCACGAGTTACGGTTACCGGTACTTATATCTAAAGTTACTCCTTTAATGAGTTAAAACGAAAAGTGAGAAATGTGTAGTACCTATTAGTTCTAAACTATTATTTAATATACTTTGATAGAAACTATGTCTTAACTATTTGAAATTGCTCAAATTCTATAATAAATACAGTCAAAAATGTATTAATCATTATATTATAGTGTGTTTTAATAAGGAGTAAAGTGGAATACTAGTAGCCGCGTTAGCTCAGTGGTTAGTGCGTTGGACTGCGAGCCGAAAGGTCCCTGGTTCAAGCCTGGACTGGGGCTAACAACATCTTTTCATAGAAACATTTTTCTATACCGCGTTACCTCTCAGCAGAAAATGGCAAACCTACGAGAGTAAAACATTGCCTATGAAAAGCTGCACCACTTTGAGTACAAATAAAGGTTTTTTCAACAGGGACGCTACAAAAGTAGAGCGACAGGGACAGCAAACGACGCCATATTTCTTGCCGTTCTTTTGACATTTCTCTTCAGTAAGGTTTGCCATTTCATGATGGAAAGACACGCGGTGACACGCCATATAACTTAGGATATATATTTTTGGTTTTCAGGGTACAATTTATATTTTGAACATTTAAGAATTTGTAATAAACCACCAAATCGAAAATAATTATTTGGACCACTGCTGGATGAAATCTCTGGTGAAGATGGTAATGAAATGATTCATATATTAGCCAACATAGCCAATATATATATTACCCATTAATGATGTAGTCGCCGAAACCATGGATTTAATTCAAGTCAATTCTATGCCAATTTTTAAATCGGTAGATATTGATTGAATCTAATAGGTTCTGAAGAGTTGTGTTATAAAGAGGACATTCAAAATCGATTTGATCAGGCACTTAGGCCGTTTCATTTCCTAGTCCATATTACTAAATAATTCAGTATATAGAGGAAAACGTCTTCCAGATCTAAGACGGTGAATATTTTTCCACAAAGTATCCGGATTTTAGTTTCAGCCCTGATTCTACGTGACGATTACAATGTTTAATATAATCTTTTGTTTCGTTTTTTTTTTTTTTAATTCTGCTCTTAGTAGGTAAAGAGTAATAGCAATTTTAATTTTTTTTGAATGGGAGGTGCCACGCCCCATTGTCCAATCCCGTCCACATTCTACGTGATGATCGGAGTTTTAAATATGAACATTTGATTTGTATAACTCCATGTCATAAGTTATAGTATTTTAGATGTTTTTGTTATATGAAAAGTACCACGTCCCTTTATACAATCCCGCCCACATTCTTCGTGGCGATTCTACTTTTTAATATGAACCTTTGTTTCAATATTCATAACTCTGGTCAGGAGTTTAGCATTTTTAAAGTTATGGTTATATGAGAAGTGACACGCCCCTTAATCAAATTCCGCCCACATTATTATAACAACAAAATAAATTACTGAGCCCAATTTCTTGACTGTGGCTATCTTATACAGATATTTTGAATTAAATGTTTAGTTTTGACACGCCCATTTTTGTACCTTAGGAGGCAAATTTCAAAAAATCCCTTCGTACTGCGCTCTCACGTCTGGTAATCAAAATCCTGTCCAAATTTCATGTTCCTAGGATCAAGTTTAGGTTTTTTCGATTTTCCGGCTTTTCCTTTGGGTTTTTCCGACTTTTCTTTTTTCCTAAACCACTCTTGCACTGACACGGTTCGTTCTCTCGTGATGCTCTGGCACACACAGGACATTTCATTTTTATATATATAGATTAATAAAGTGGAATACGTTTTGATTTTCTTCTTTTGAAGGGTCTACTTCTAAACTGATTCATAATCTAAATTTTGCATTAACAGAATACTATTTGTACATTTTAATTGATTTTAGAGTGATTTTTCAAAACAACTCAATGCATAGAAAGAATAATCGACGTAAATATAGCAATCGATATTAATTGCATGCATTAATCAGTCCATCAATGCCATTCAGTAATACAGTGAAATCATTTGATATTCGACGTTAAATCAGCAATTGTGTTTGCTAATATTAATATATGTACGTCAATGTAGCAAATTGATTAGTCGAAGTTTTAGCAATAATATTTGCTATATTTAAGTCGGTTATTTTTTCTGTCTGAGGAAACTTCAAAATTTTTCACCAAAATACTATTTCAGTATTTCGTTTTCATATTTTGGTTTATTTTCACAACAAAGTCAAATATATTATGGATAAAAAAATATAGTATGGTAGCTCAGTGGTTAGTGCGTTGGACTGCGAGCCGAAAGGTCTCCGGTTCAAGCCTGGACTGGGGCTAACAACATCTTTTCATAGAAAACATTTTTCTATGCGACACTACCTCTCGGCAGTAAATGGCAAACCTACGAGAGTAAAACATTGCCTATGAAAAGCTCTCACCCGCCGTTCGGATTCGGCAATAAACTGTAGGTCCCACCACTTTGAGTACAAATAACACGCACAGCTCAAAATGGTGAGAGAGCTCGGCCGAAGTTCTAAACAGGACTGTAGCGCCAAACTATTATTATTATAATTTTAAGAAATGCATTTTACTGATACTATCCTAAGTTCAGTTTCTATTTTTATTATTTAAAAAATAACAAATTTATTTCAATTGATGAAATTTTGGATTCATCTATCAGAAATTGTTGAATTTGTAGAGATATTAAGGCCATTTAAAAATGCAGTTGCAATTTAAAAATGCGAATTGAATAAACTTTTGACACACAATATGTCTGAGATCATATGTCTGGGCCGATTATAGGCTATATCTTGATAATATTGGTGAACTTGGAGTGGCAACTCTTATATAACCTAAAAATTAAATACGATTTATATTAATAATAATAGTTTGGCGGTACAGTCCTGTATAGATCTTCGGCCGAGCTCTCTCACCATTTTGAGCTGTGCGTGTTGTATTTGTACTCAAAGTGATGGGACCTACAGTTTACTGCCGAATCCGAACGGCGGGTGAGAGCTTTTCATAGGCAATGTTTTACTCTAGTGGGTTTGCCATTTACTGCCGAGAGGTAGCGCGGTATAGAAAAATGTTTCTATGAAAAGATGTTGTTAGCCCCAGTCCAGGCTTGAACCTGGGACCTTTCGGCTCGCAGTCCAACGCACTAACCACTGAGCTACCGCGGCTACACGATTTATATTAGCAATTTTAATTAAATTTTGGTCAGCGTTATATATAACCATTCTAAATGGTCGCGTAATGTGGGCGGGTTTGTACCACTGGGCATGGCACACCCCAATAGAAAGTAAATTATATAGATGGTGTATGTTGTAATAACTGTCAACACATAGTGACATCAAGATATTCACACCCGGGTAACCCAATCACCCCAAATTCGTTAAACTCTCCACACAAAAATTCACCACACCAAAATTCACCACACCGAAATTCACCATACTAAAACTCATCATACTAAAACTCACCACACTAAAACTCACCACACGAAAACTCACCACACTAAAACTCACCACACTAAAACTCAGCACACTCTAATTCAGCACACTAGAATTCAACGCAGTATAACTCAACACACGAAAACTTCTACTGGCAAAAACTCTACGGGAAAAAACTCTGCGTGGAAAAATCTATCGGGAAGAATTCTACGAGGAAGAATTCTAAGGGGAAGAATTCTACGGGGAACAAAAGTCTGAGAAAGAATTGGCTTTGAGAAAAGTTATTATGGCGCAGAATTATTTTTCTTTTGGTTACTACATTTATAACACCAAAAAATAAAAGGTCCACAGCGAAGCACGGATCCCTGCTAGTTTCTATTAAAGATGATGATGAAATTAGGAATTGAAACTAAAACCAAAACTGATATCCGTTTAATGTTTTATTCAAATTGTAATTCATATATTTGATTTCGGGGAGTAAGTGGGGAGTGTTCAAGAAATTTAACAAAAATCATCCTTAATGTTAAAATGGAAACTCTAAAGTAATTTGGAACTGATATACCGATACGAAGGAGAAAACTGAAAGTGAATCCAAAATCGAAAGCGTTCTTCTCATATGTTTCAATCCGTGCATAGAGTATTTATAAATTTAGTGAATCAGTAGAGTATGATAAAATAAAAACAAAACATAGAACAAGTTAAAATATAGAAAAACTCGCAAAGTCTGCAGTTTAATAGTGCAGCCATTAATTTAATTTGATACCTATTTTTTCTACTCTTTTTATTTTTTATTTAAGTTAAATATTGAGAAAAATGTAGATAGTATTCGTATCAGTTTTTTTTCCTGTGGCAAACAGAGAGTCAATGAAAAATACACAGCATTGGTCACATATTTAAATGCAAATATTTGTCAAGTGTCTGGGATTTATATGGACTTTTTCTCTACTTTTCTTTGGCTACTCGACTCGCCTTGCACACGTATCCTGTGTCATTTTCATTTTTCTTCTGTGTCTTCTGTTCAGTTTGCTGCAGTTTTGCCTCGGGGCTTTTATGCTCTCAGTTTTGTATTCTACTCGTTTCGAACTTTTATTTTTTTAAATATTTGTCTGCAGTTTAAATAAAAGGCGACCGTGTTTTATACTGAGCCAGACGCAGACTTAACTGCAGCAAAAACACGGATGGCGAATGTTGTGGCAAATATGCAAAATGTTCATGTGTAGTATGCAAAATACAGAATATGCAAGGATGCTGTTTACAAAGATATCGGTGGCGTTTATTTAAGAATATCAACATCAAAGAGATTTAACTATTAAACGAAAAATGAAATTGTATTATTCGAGTAAAAAGCATTTATAATATTTTGACACAATAGAAGACATAATCACCAATACCATGCTCGTATTGTAATTGTAATTGAAAACGCGCTATATTTGTATTTTAAATTTATTTTTGGTGTCGAGTTTCACGCTATTCCTCGTATTGTTTGCGCCAATATTCAATATTCATCCATTCCGAAAATTGAACCAACCAATCAGCCATACTTTCATTCATACTTTCATCGATCCATACATCTATCCATCCGTCTATCCTCCGTGCAGGCGTTGCTTATGCCACGTTGCCACAATTTGGCACAAGTGTTGCCACTTATTTGTTTTTCTTGCTTCTTTTGTTTTTTTTTCTCTTTTTTTGACTTTTTTTTATTTATCTTTCAGCACTGCAGCTGCAAACAATGAAAGCGATGCAATAATAAGCACAATAAATACTTCCTCCGCACTTTAGCTGTTTTCTTTTTAATTTGCACAAATAAAACTTTTGCCATGAGGTAATATTTTAAACAAAAGATCAGGTTGCACGCTGTAACAATATCAAAATAAAATAAATAACACCATAAAAAGCAACCAAATTAAAATTCTCAAAGTGCAAAAATGCTGATATTCAGCTGGTGCTTATTTAAGCTTTCGTTATTGTTCTCGTTATTTTGTCTCTGTTTTTTTTTTTTTATTGTTACTATAGAAATAATTTTAATCCTTTGAAGTTGCCATCAAGTTGCTTTTAAGTGTAATGCTTTCAGCGTGAATTCAACACCAATTCACCATGTTATTATCGTCGTCAGCATGAATTATCTGAAAATGGTAAAAAAAGATCGGCATTAAAAAAAATTGTGAACAGTTTTTAATTTGCTTGATGGTGATCAAATGTAATAAAATATACTGTGTATTTTTATTACCAGACATTAGTTTTCTTTTAAATAATGTCACGTGATGTAAAGGTATAAATTGTTTGTTTTTAAAGCAAATAACAAATGCCAAATTAATGTTTGGCAAAATATTTTTAATTAATGATGGCGCTTTAAAAACAATCAATTAATACCTTTACATCACTATTTTATCTTGTACCAATAAAGAGTTATAGCAAAAAAACGAAAAGATTCGCCCTTTTGGCATGACAAGATTTTCAATTTTTTCAATTTCTTCGTTTTTTTTTTGTTATAATTTTTTATTGTTGCAAGATAAAATAGTGGTATAAAGGTATTAATTGTTTGTTTTTAAAGCACCTATCGATTGGCATCATTATTTAAAAAGATTTTGCCAAACATTTTTTCCTGTAAATAACAAATGGCAAATTATTGTTTGACAACATATTTTTATTTAATGATGCCAATAGATAGGTGCTTTAAATGCAAACAATTAATGCCTTTACATTACTATTTTATCCTGCGCTAATAAAAAGATATAGCATAAAAATAAAAAATATTTGCGTTTTGATTAGAATATAGCCTTACAAAATCCATATTTATAATTCAGTAGGTTGTCCAAATCTAAAGATATTTTATATACTGTTACGAAAAGATGTAATTTGCTCCACTGTGCAAGCAATCAACAATAATAAATGAGACGCAAGACAATTCAGCGCACTAAGCAATGTGTTAGAAAGAGACGGAAGATCATTCAGCGCACTGAGGCAGTGTGCGAGAAAGAGATGGAAGATCAGCGCATTAAAACACATGAGTGCGAATGAGATGCCAATAGCATGCGTCATTCGCGAAACGAGTAGAAGGTTCTCGAAACAAGTCGAAGCTTGTCGAAACGTGTCGAACTGATGCATGCAGTATATAAGGCGGCGCATCTGAGGCACTGTACTTCAGTTGTGATTTAATAGTGAACTAGTGCGTCTCGTGAGTGAACATTGTAAAGATAAATTGTAATAATTCAACAGTTGATATAAGTGATTATTCTTTAAGTTGTTATTTAAATTAATAAAGTTAATTAATACTAGTTGAAATAATACTAGTTAAAACCAAATATAAGTGCGTTTTTATTTTGTACACAATCCAGCGATACGAACTCGTAGAACAGTTTTCCGTAGACTAAATTTTCGTAACAATACGTTATAACAATTAACGAATAAACCAAAATAACAGAAAAAATTGAAAAAATATAAATTTTGCTAATTTTTAATGCACTTCAAACTTTAAAATTTGATTTCCCAACATTTTTAAAAATGCACATTTGGCATGAAAGTTACGATATGTGCTGAAGAATGTGTATAAATTATTTATCTACATTTTTCTACTACATTCAATATTTATTTAACTCCAAGAAAATGTAAAAATATTACTATATACATATGTATTTCATTTTAAAACATTCTATCAAAAAAAATTTAAAAATAACTACTTTGATTATAACTGCATATTGTAGTAAATTGGGACATGTTTTGATTTTTCTTAATTTTTTTTTCAAATCCTTTTAAAGCATCTATTCTATAGACTGTTTCATGATCTAGCTTTTTGAATTAACATAATAAAGGGTTTTTCAATAAGAGCCGCTACATAAGTTATAAATAAAACAAAAACGGTTTTGGATATCAATGAAATTCTTTATTCCTGTAAAAGTACGTTCGATGCCATTTTGTATGGAACTCGATTTCTTTTGCATGGCCACCACGGGCACGTTTGCAGAAGTCCAGACGCTGAACCCAATTTTGTTCGACGGTTTTCAAGCATAAATCGGCCGATACTGCTGCAATTTCACGTTCGATATTCGTACGAAGTTCATCAATCATTGGCATAGACTTGACGTAGCCCCACAGGAAATAGTCTAACGACGTCAAATCGCACGACCGAGGCGGCCAATCGACTGGACCATTTCGTGAGATAACACGTTCTCCAAACTTGGTTTCCAATAAATTGATTGTGGCATTCGCTGTGTGGCTTGTGGCGCCGTTGTGTTGGAACCACATGTCCTTCAAGTCCATATCATCCAATGGAGGGCAAAAATATTCGGTTATCATTGAACGGTAGCGATTCCCATTCACAGTAACGTGCCGGTCTTGATCATCACGGAAGAAGTACGGCCCAATGACGCCGCCGGCCCATAAACCGCACCAAACCGTAATTTTTTCGGGATGCAATGATGACTCATGGAGTACGTGTGGATTGCTGTTTGACCAATAACGCATATTTTGTTTATTGACGAAGGCATTCAGCCAGAAAGAAATATCATCGCTGAAGGTGATTTTTCGAATTTTTACTACCGAATTTCGGTAGTAAATTTTAATAATTTCGACACGTTGTTGGCTCGTATATCTTTCCATCATGAAATGGCAAACCTTACTGAAGAGAAATGTCAAAAGAGCGGCAAGAAATATGGCGTCGTTTGCTGCCCCTGTCGCCCTGCTTTTGTAGCGTCCCTGTTGAAAAACCCTTTACCATTTATATGCCTTTTAAATGATTTTTGAGCGATTTTTCAAACAGTATAATTTTGGATATTTGTTGAAAAATATTGGGGTAAAGGGGAAATTTCAAAATTCATTTTTCATGTTTTGTTTTTCTTCATAACAAAGTCAAATATATAAAGGATAAAAGATTATAACAAGTTATTTTTTATATGAAATCTTAAACATTCTTAAGGTTTTTTTTGTTTTGGGATAATTTTAAGCACAATAAGACAAATTCACTTTAAGTTTAAAAAAATATATATGTTTTGATGATTTTTTTTGAAGTACGAGAAAATATAATTAAAAATTTTTAAAAACAACCTAGTTGGTCTTTTAAAAAAATTGTCAAGGAAATTGCCCTAAGACCATTTCTCGCGTTATCAACCGCTTTAAGGAAGACCTGAGTATTGATCGGAAGAAAGGTTCTGGTAAAAAAAAGGCCCACATGATCGTGAAAAGTCGTGAAAAGTTAAAGAAAGATCCATAAGCTGCATAATGGACGACGAAACTTATGTTTTAGCGGACTGTTCTCAGCTACCTCGGCAGGAATTTTATACAGCCGATTCTCGAGGAAATGTCGCTGAAAAATTCAAATAAAAAAAAATGACAAAATTCCCAAAGAAATCCTTGTTTGGCATGCAATTTACAGTTGTGGAAAAAGGAGCAGCTCATTCGTGACATCGGGTACAATTAATAGCGAAATATATGTGAAGGAATGCTTGCAAAAGAGATTGCTTCCATTTTTACGCCAACATGAAGTGGCCTAACCTCGCTTCATGTCACTACAGCAAAACGGGCTTAGAGTGGATCCAACAAAATGCAGTGATTTTGGTGCCTAGAGAAGCCAATCCACCAAACTGTCCAGAACTCAGGCCGATTGAGAGATACTGGGCTTTAGTAAAAAGGGAGATGAAGACAACAAAAAAAGTGGCCAAAGACCTTCAAGACTTTAAAAGAAAGTGGTTTTCAGCAGCTGTGAGGGTGTCGGGCACTACAATTACAACATTAATGGAAGTGGGTTCCGGAAAAATTAAAACTTTTTATTAAAAAATAATTTCTGGTTTTTTGTATTTTTTTTTTAAATCTAAAAACAATTTTCAAAATAAAATATTTTATTCTATAAAAATTAGATTTCTAGATTTTTTCATTTTTGTAGCGGACAATTTTATTCGACGCAGTCCAGTCCTTATTATTTAATAAAAAATAAATACACAAGTATAAATTAGCATACATTTTAAATATAAGAAATACTAAAAACGACTTAAGATCTGAAATTTTATTTCTTCGGTAATTTGTTATGCAAATTGTACAAAATTCTTCTTCTTATCGAGAATATTGATCCTGTTAAAGGTTAACATCTCGGATTTCTTCTGCAATTCTGATTGTATCTCAGGTGAAGTCAAAATGTTGCTTTTGAATGATTGACGTTTTTTCTTGGCTAAACAATTTAATTCAGATAACACAATATTTTTACTAAAATTACACAAACATTGCTCAAATTATGTTTCCCACTTTACCCCTGAAAGTGTTTCTCACTTTACCCCATTAACGCATTATTTGTTTTTTACAAGATATACAACATTCGATCATTTTGAACATAACTTGCTAGTTAAAAACGACGAAAATTCACAGTTTTTGATAGCAAAGAAAAGTAGTACTCCAAAAACTTTCAAACATATTTTTTTTTTACTAGTTTTTGAAATGCAATAAAAGGGTATTCATTTGATTATAACCATGGATAAAAAAGTTGATGAACATCGAGCTAAAAATTCGTGAATACATTTTGTGTGCTAAATTTTCGTATTTTATACGGAAACTTGTTATGCCATTTTCTGTGTTTGAAGAGGACTTGCAATGTGTATATTGTAATCTGGCTCATATGTTTGTGTTTATTGTCATTGATGCGTACGTGTGCTATTAGCCAAAACACAACTTTTCGCTTGAATTACTTTCGAGATAAACGTTACTCTTTCCATACAAAAAAAAATAAAAAAGGACAAAGAACACAGATCGAAAATCGAATAGCAACGGAACCAGATGAAAGTTTTCTCTGCATATGTTTTGTATTAGTTAGTGTGTCACTGTGACTGTGTGTGTGTGTTTTGGCCAAAAGAATACCACTTTTGTGCTGATTTATGACCGACGGATAAATGCTGAGAAGCGAACAAAATTTGTGGTTTATTTGAATTATTAGTTATGATTTATGATGGAACAAATTTTGAAAATATTGAAAAAAATCAGAATATCTACGAAGCATGTATTTTTTATGTTTAAGCAATAAAGGTTATTTTAAAATAAAGCAGATAATAATTCATAAGGGGTCATTCTATGCTCAAAGAAATACCAAAATGTTTTATAAAAAATGTCTTATTTTGCACACAGTTTAAGCTACAGGGTATTTCAGAAATGCATATTAAAGACATAACAAAATTAACTCCTTTTATGATTTATCAGTTTCCAAATAAACAATCTTTAATTTATTTAAAAATTAATAAAGAAAAAACATTTAAAAATGTCACTCATACGTCATGTTTTACACAAACGCTTATTAATCAATGCCTGTTTTTATTGCATTAAAATTGAAAGCATTAAATCTTGCTCATAACTCTTGCGCCACACTTAATTGAAACATGTTTGCAAAATTTAACAAAATCATTTTATTCTGCCTCAATTTTCGCACATGCTGCTGCTGCCGCCGCCATGGCAAATTAGAATTTATTTGTGCTGCTGCCGGTGCTTGTTTGGGTGTGTTGTTAACTTTAATTTGCCAAAGAAAACACGTTATGTTCAACAGCGCACTTAACCCGGCCTCCAACATAAATTGTGCCGCATTTTGGGTTTTCGGTCGCCTCCACCTCTGAATTGCTATGCGACACAGCCCGTGCGTCGAACCCAAAAGTGCCTGTGGCCCCCATCGAATCTGGTGTCATTGCTAAAATTTATTGAATTTGATTTTTGTTTTGGCTGCCGTCGTCGTCGCCGCCGCCGCAAGAACCCGACGTTATTCAAAACTCTTCAGCTATCGTTATCGATATGAAATATAAAAATATTATAGAAAAAACAGAAAAAACGGAAAAATATATAAAAGGTTCAAAACAGATATGAACCTCAGGCAACGGCAGTGTAGTCGGCTGTCTGTTGATTTTTAGTTAAGTTGCTGTTGGCTGCAAATATTTCTTATTTTTGTTTTGCTTTAATGTAATAATTTTTTATGGCATCAGTCAGGCATTGAGTTATTTGCCAAAATTGATGGTTATTGAATTTTAATAAAAAAAAGGCAAATCACAAAAAAAATAGGTTCTTGTTATTGCAGACACATGTGCGTCAATTGAACTGCTGTTGGCAGCATTTAATGGAAATACTTTTGGCACAAATTAACTGCTTGTTATTTTAAAAATAAAATATGTTCGGCTGCGTATTTGGTGCCAACCCTTGCTTTATTATTGCTTTTATAGACTTTTAAAATTTTGTATTTTATTTTAAATTCTTTTGGCACATTAAATTATATAAGGATTTTATAGAGGCAACTTAAAAAAAAATTAAATAAAAAATAACACTAAAACAAAAGCACTTGCTCAAACTACCAAAAACCGCAGAATAAACAACATAATAAAAAAAAAAGAATTATCAAAAAAAAATATTTTTATATTTAATTTATATATTTCATTGGTTTTATTGTCAGTGTTTTCAAAAACTGCAGAACTGCAGTGTAAACATATGAGAAAATAATATGAATCGGTTCTAGTTCTGTCCATTTATATGAAACCAATCGGCAACTTTACCCTTCAGACATATCACTGAACTGGTCTTCAATTGAAGAATTTGATTCTGTTTAAAATTCTCCAATTTAATACCAGTTCAGTGATAGGTCTAAAGGACTGCATGAGTTCTCATTCACCTCTTCCTATGACAATTCCATGTTGTAGGAACAATTTCATCAATATTATGACGGACCTGTGGTCAGTATCCAGCATTATTGCATATTTATTTGAAAGCTCGATAAAATCTCTACAAATATTAATTTTTTTTATATTTTCTACTATAATAACAAAACAAATGGGGTATTCCACAGAAAACGTTACCAAGGTGTGATATATTAAAGTTAAACGTATTGATTCCGTTTAATGATTTTTAGGATAAGAAATACTTCTTATTTCATATTCTGTGATCAGAATTTACCAAAATGCATGGCAAATGTGTTTTTTTTCTCAATTAAAGTCAAATATTTTTTGAAATTTATTATAGTACAAAATTGAGGAAATATATGAAACACTGTAGTTTCGTTGTTTTCAATCCGAAAAAAAAATAGAATAGTACAATTTTAAAGGTAATTTGTTTGAAAAAGTATTCCACATATTGCATTGGTGATGAGTGGTTCAAAGTACTGAGAATTAACCAAACTAAACTGTTTCTTTTAGTTGTAACGCCCGTCACAAAAAAAAATAGTAAAAGTTATTTTGCGAACTATTTTGCAAACGTACAACTGGAAAACTTTGTAAAAATGAAGCTTTTTGTCGTATCTATTCATTTATTATAGTCTTTGGTCTCATAGATATTCCAGATGGTTTCTATATTCATCTAAAATATTATAACGCCCGTCACAATTAACAATAATCGCAAATATTTGTTAATATATGCATCAATAATCAATTATATTGTTATTAAACCATAAAAAAAGTAGTAAATATTCCAAAATATTCAATAAGCACAGATAAAAAAGGGAAATTCCAAACCTTACAAAAAAATCATAAAAAATTCCAACAAAATATTATTTTCGAAATGCGAAAAATATTTATGTAAGCTTGCGAAGGAAATGGTCTACAAATGATGCAGACAGAGTAGTTATTTAAAAGAATAAAACATATTTTTTCAAAACGAAATGTTAAATCATAATTTGAATTTTCATGTATATTTGTATAGAATTCGTATAGGTAACGCCCGTCACAAAATGTGTAACACCAGTCACAAGTTTGATACATTATAAATCAGTGATCAAAGTAACAATTTTAGAATTTTATTATAGAGGGGAGAACTCTCATTATTAATGAAGTAATTGAGATATACTTATTCTCCATAGTCCGATTGGTTTAGCTAAAATTTAATACTTTGTGGAGTAAACTCTATTTATTGAAAAAGTACGTGTAACGCCCGTCACAGCATTTAACTTCAAATTTGTAGAAGGATATAGGACCTATGGCAAAACTGTTTTTATACATGCATAGAGGACCATAAGATCTATCCACAGCATCCTAAAAATATATCTATACTTTTTTATTTATCAAATGAGAAGGTTTTTAAGCATATGAATGTAACGTCCGTCACAATGGAATGCCCCAAATGAAAATTCATTGAAAAACTGATATTAATGGTATTTTGAAAGAAATTCGATAAAATCCCATTAAAATATGTAAACTTACATTATCTCGAACGAAGACTGTCTCGAAATACAAAAAATTCAGTACATTTTTTTCCAATTTGGTACTATTTTTTCATTAATTCAGTACTAATTATAAAAACATAAATATCTACACTGAAGTATAGTGTGTTGAGTTTGGTGTGGTGAGTTTTGTTGAGGTGAGTTCCATCCAAATTAGAAGTTTCGTTTAGTATATGTTTTGAAATATAGCGTTCAAAATAATTGTGTTTTATGAGTTTTTAGTTTTTATAAAAAATGTATTAAAAAATTTGGTTGTAAATGTCAACCCCTAAAAATGCTCTATAGGTTTATGAAAATCGATGTGGTGAATTTTTAGCGAAATCCGACCCGTCGGAACCAATAATTATACGGTTTGTTACCAAAATCGACAATTTCAAAATTGAATAAAAATGACGTCTCTCAAACGCAATAAACTAAACAAAATAAATAAATCATCGGTTAGAACATATCAATGAGCAAAATGGGTTTAAACATATAGAACAGTGATTATTTTAATAAGCTCCATAAGTATTTTATTTTCTATCTGTACAAATTCAAAAATAGAACCATAATAGGTAAAGAAACTTATATTGATCACAGTTACACGCTGACTTTATTTAGTGCTTCAATTAAGCCTTTTATTATGAACCTAATTGTGGTTCATGATCATAATACGAATTTTTATTTAAAACATTTCCAACCAAAATCAAAATAAAACCGTCTTTGCGGTACCGACGGCCGCCGGGTCCATTTGCATATTTAGATTTTGCTGAAAATTCGAAAAATCAAAAGGCGCTTTCAAAACAAACAATTTATGCTTTTATACTATTATTTTATCTTATCTATAAAGAGTTTTCGCAAAAAAACGAATAAATTTGAAAATTTGAAAATTTTGTCATGCCAAAAGGGCGAATCTTTTCGTTTTTTTGCTATTACTCTTTAATGGTACAAGATAAATTAGTAATGTTGAGGCATTTATTGTTTGTTTTCAAAGCACCTATCGATCTGCATCATTAATTATAAAAATGTTGCCAACATTTTTTTTCTTGCAAATAACAAATGACAAATTATTGTTTGCCAAAATATTTTTAATTAATAATGCAGATCGATAGGTGCTTTGAAAATAAACAATAAATGCCTTTACACCTTTATTTTATCTTATAAAAAGAAAAAGTTATGGCAAAAAAACGAAAAGATTCGCCCTTTTGGCATGACAAGATTTTCAAGTTTTCGAATTCGCCCTTTTAGTTTTCTCTATATTTTGTGGCTAGAAATACCCAATAGTATCACACACCATTTTGACACAGTAAACTTGAAGAAAAACTACATTCAAAAATGTAAAAAACGCATTTATAAAAAATTACACATTCGTCCCTTTGGCATAATAGTGACGATATGATACTCTAGGGACGTATGGTATAGTCATGCACATTTTTGTAAAAGTACGTTCAGCGATTTCGCTGTGAATCTGAAACATAATATTAAAAGTTTTGCGCAACACCTCTGAAAACTCTGATCGATCTCTCTCAACATTTGAGCTGTGCGTGTTATATTTATGCACAAACTGGCTGGTGGTACCTAAAGTTTAATGTCGCATCCGAATGCCGGTTGGAGACCATTTCATATAGTATAATGTTTTAATCTAGTATGTTTGTCATTGCCGAGATATAGCGCGGTATATATTTTTAATTTTTTAAGAAAAGATGTTGTTAGCCCAGCACAGATTTGAACCTTTCGACTCGCAGTTCAACGTACTAACCACCGAGCATACGACGCTACAGCATATTAAAAAAGCAAATTAAAAAATGAGCATAATGGACATAATGTTTTTATGGCAATGCGCGGTACAAAAGGTTTCTTTGTTTGCATTAAAACGAAAAAAATATAATTCAAACTCATGGATATGGCGCAGCACTGAATTTTCTAGTCTACTTGCTTTGTATTGTAACAGAATTCCGTTTTTAAAATAAAAACAAAAAATTCTTTAAAATTCAATGACTGGCATTTTTTTTTTGTGTTGCCTACGCTAAAGTGTGCAAAAGGCTAATTGAATTCCAAATTCCGGTATTTCGAACAAACTTTAATAAAAAAATAGTTTGACCACAAAAATCTGTTTTTTCAACCACGTCAATACGAAGTCTATGGCATCGAGAGTTCGAATAATATTCTAAAAATTCAACAAAGTTTTATCGTGGCATGAGAACTTTATAGATGGGCCCTAGGAAAATGTGTTCTTTCGGATCAATGAAGTTGGACCACATATTAATTCAAGTATTTTTAAAAATAATCAGTTAAAATAAAAATATATTTTAATATTTGCTTTATGATGATATGAGGAAGGTTAAAAGAAAGGACCAAAAATGCAGTCTAAAGCAGCATCCAGGAATTATTTAGAAATGAGGTATGAGATGAAAAAAAAAGGTGTTACTTTTTAAAAGATACGTCAATATGTGATATTATTCAATTCGATACTCTTCTTGATAATAAAAACCTTAAAAGAAAAATACCAAAATAGAACAAACATCAAAATTTCCCAGTCGATCGTAAAGTAAAGAAATATGCTTTATTGCCTGCAATATTTACTTGGATATTGAAAATTTTCAATCAGAAATGCATAAAAAACAGCAACGACGATTATGCGCCGCTGGAATTTTGTTTGCTAACAAAACGGTGCGACTTACACAATTTTTGGAAAAAAGAAAAACACAAAAAAAACGAGAATTTTGATGTATTTTTTTCCTACATCCGCTTCCGTTTTCAGTCTGTGGTTTAACAAAAAAAAATGAATAAAACAACATCAGCTGCTGCCGGAATCGTTGCTGCCAGCAGTTACGCGGCAATTTTGTCTGTCTCTTCATCACTAGGCGGCTACCTCATACCCAACTTTTTGCGTTGTTTATCAGTCTGTCTGTCCGTCCGTTCGTTTGGTGCTCGATTGCCATGTTTATTTTTGCAACATTTTCCAACTTCCGTTGCATGTGTGGCGCATTTTGTTGCAAATATGCAGCAGCAACAACAATTGGCCATGTACTTTTATAAACACACATGCACATAAAACACACACACACATACATGAACTTAAGTGCTGCCAGAAAATATGCAACAAAATTCGAAACAAGGTTTGTCTTTAAATGAGGTCCTTATGCCGTCCTGCCTGCCTGCCGTTGCTGGCAGCGCATTAAGTGCGCTTCAAGGTTTGTTATTTCTTCCTTTTTTTTTTGTTTTTATTGGTTTCTTTTTTTTTATTTTTATTTTTGTGTTTTTGAAAGTTTTGTTTACTCGCTGCAAAGGCATGGCCATGGGCGGCATTTGCCTGTAAAAACAAATTTTGGTTTTAATTTTTCACGTTTTCGAATTATGCAATAAGCCACAAAAAACCAACGAAGGCTTTCAATTGCAGTTTTAACTTTTTCAATTCAGTCGAGGGCGTAGAACTTGAGTAGTAAGTTTCGGTGCACGCCCGAAAATGTGCAACTTTTTTGCAAATTGCTGAATTTTATATAAGTTGAATAGTATTGTAGAGGATTGACCTAATAGTTTAATTTTTATGTGCCAAAAAAAACAATGTAAATATTATATTCCTTATGTTCCTTATATTCTTTATATTCTTTATATTCTTTATATTCTTTATATTCTTTATATTCTTTATATTCTTTATATTCTTTATATTCTTAGTATTCTTTATATTCTTTATATTCTTTATATTCTTTATATTCTTTATATTCTTTATATTCTATATATAAATTCTTTATATTCAGTATACCCCTTATATTTAAAATGAAAAACATCAAGCCATTTAAAGCGCAAAGCAGCAACAAAATCCAAAACAAAACGTTAGACAAATGAACAAAACACCATGACGTATGAGTGACATTTAATACATTTCTAATTAAAATCACACATACAGCAACGTCTCAGCCGACAGCCCCATCAGGTTATTAATTTATGCCTTTTTAATTACTATGCAAATGTGGCTAAAACCTCGGCAGCATCAACGCCACACAAATAAAGTCAACAATGCTGGCTAAAATAAACGCTGCAAGCAACACATGACACCCGCCACATAGAGATGGTTTTTTCGAGAGTCAATGAAGCAGCAATGCAAAAAGCAAAAACCGCGGTGCTTCTGTGTATTTTTTGGGATCAATTTGAAATGTGCTGCTCCTGCTGCTGTTCGTGTTGCGCATTTTCACTTTCCTTTCAAAACTGTAGCCGCAGCTCAGCTGTTTGGCGGCACGCGGTTGCGGTATTTGAGGTTATGCGGCGGTGGTGGCGGCGGCAGTAGCAAAAACAGCCAAAATAGAGACAGGAACCGTAACAAGAGCTATAACATCTTTGCTAAAATTTTAGTCTATTGTAGTGCGTGACGCACAGTAGGATGAAATTTATAATTTTAATTTAAATTTAAATGTGTGAAGGTAATTCCAAATTTAAATAGATTGTAAAATTTTAAGCAAATATTTATTCTGTTAATTTTTAGAGATATTATTAGTTTTAATAGAAACTGTTCACTTAGTGAAATTTTTATTATTTGAGATAAAGTTAAATTTTAGAGAAAATACTTTTTTATGAAAATGTTTGTAAAGTATAAAGATCGAAATTCTCTAGATATATTTTAAAGAATAAATGCCATTATAAAAAATATCGTTAATTTCTAAATATTAAAGCATTTAATATTATCCCACTGTATCATTGTTGTTGCTCATTAATGCTCATGTTGTTGCCGACAACGTGTTGCAAACATTTGCCGTATGCATTGCCGTTAGCATTGCCGCTGGCATTGCCAACCGTAGCAGCACAAGTCACAGAGTGTCACGTGTTAACCTGATGTGCGGCAGGCTTAACCGAGCAATGTTTGGCATGAGGCTGTTGTCCGTCTTCGTGCTGCCAACATTTAAAATTCTTAAAAATTCGCATTGTTCTTTACTTTTTATAGGCACAGCCATCTTCTGTGAAGCAAAAGTTTTTCATATATTTTATTCGCTTTGCACGCGCAGTAAAAATATTTTACGTGCGTGTTGCCAAATTTTGGCGCTTTATTTAATTTGAGGCGCTGACGCCTTTGGCGAGTTTTTATTTATGTTTTTTTTTTTTTGTAATAAATTTTACGTGGCGCGATTTAAACATTGGATTGTAAGAGTATTCATTATTTTTTTTTGTTTCAATCTGCTTTTGTTCTTTTGTGTTATTGTTTGGTGCGTGTCATGCATATAATTCAATTCAACAGGCTTTTGACGTAACACGTTGAATTGCGTGCGTCACTTAATCCGTTCACCCCAACCACTTTTCGTACAGTGTTTCGCATAAATTGACGCATTGAATGTTACATCATAAATTCCCACATATTTCGGAATTGATGATGATTGATGGAATAGGCAATTTTATGGACATCACAACTGTTGACACGCAGAAGTAACATGGTTTAAAATTTTAAATATATTTTTTTGTAACGCTTAAACAAGAGATGTAAATCCAACAACATTTCAATTGTATTTCAATAATATTCTATTCAACATCACTTACGAAAACTTAGACTTTTAAAATTTTCATATACAAATTTAAGCATAATAGTTTTAACACTTAATAATCATTTTCAAAAACAAAAAAAAAACAAAAAAAAACAAAATAAAAACAAAAACTCGAAAACTCGAAACAAAAACTCGAAAACCAAAAGTAAAAAACAAAAAAAAAATATAAAAGGAAAAGCAAAAGCATAAAATTTAAAACACAAATAAAAGCAAAAAGTAAATCAAAATATAAACAAAACAAAACAGAAATGCTAAGCCAAAATCTCAAAAGCAAAATTCACAAATATAAACACTAAATAGAAAAATATAAAACAAAAGTAAAAAAAAAAAAAACACAAAAGAAAATTCAAGAACACAAAAGCAAAAATAAATCTAAAGTAAAAACACGAATTAAACGCAAAACAAATCGCAAAAACAAAAATATAAACACAAAAACAATAGAAAAATTAAAGCACAGTAACAAAAGTAAAACTAAAAGCAAAACTACAAATACAACAAACAAAAAAAACAAAAATTAAAAAGCAACAGCAAACAAAGCAAAACAAAGATAAAGAAAAAAAACAAAAGCAAAAACAAAAACGAAGAAGCAAAAATATAATATCAAAACACCAACCAAAAGAAAAAAAACACCAAAAGGAAACAAATGCTAAAGAAAAATAAAACATAAACAAAAAAATAAAAGCAAAAACAAAAATGCAAAACACAAAAAAAAAAACAAAATGATAAAAATTAAAAACAAAATAACAAAAGAATAAACAAAAACACACAAAAAAAAACACATAACCAAATCGCAAAAACAAAACCAAAAACACTAAAAAATACAACAACACAAACAAGAGAAAAACAAAATCAAACGCAAAAAAAAATCAAAAGTAAAAATAAAAATAAAACCAAAGACACAAAAATAAAAGCTAAAAAAAACCAAAGCAAAAAGACAAAAGCAAAAATCAAAAAACAAAAATAAAAACACGAAAGAAAAATAAAACATAAACAAAAAAATAAAAACAAAAACAAAAATGTAAAACAAAAAAAAAAACAAAATGATAAAAATTAAAAACAAAATAACAAAAGAATAAACAAAAACACACAAAAAAAACACATAACCAAATCGCAAAAACAAAACCAAAAACACTAAAAAATACAACAACACAAAACAAGAGAAAAACAAAATCAAACGCAAAAAAAATCAAAAGTAAAAAGAGAAATAAAACCAAAGACACAAAAATAAAAGCTAAAAAAAACAAAAGCAAAAAGACAAAAGCAAAAACAAAAATCAAAAACAAAAATAAAAACACAAAATAAATGCAAAACACAAACAAAATAACAAAAAGAAAATCATAAAAAGAAAAGCAAAAATATAAAATTTAAAGCACAAATAAAAGCAAAAACCAAATCAAAATATAAACAAAAACAAAAATGCGAAACCAAAATCTAAAAAGCAAAATACATAAAAATAAACACATAAAATAGAAAAATACAAAACGAAAGCCAAAAAAATCACAAAAGAAACACCAGGAACACAAAAGAAAAAAATAAATCTAAAGTAAAAACACGAATTAAAAAAAAACGCAAAAACAAAAATAACAACACCAAACAGAAATCAACAAAAAAAAAAAACAATAAGAAAAATAAAAATGAAAATCAAAAATATATTAAAATTAAAACAGAAATAACCCGATGCAGCATGGGTACAAAATACTATTTTTTTAATATAATTTAGTAGGTTTAAAATATATAATTTATCTCAGGTTACTTTTTTACGAAAAATTCTTCACTAGAATTCTGCTTCGAGACAATTCGTCTCCTTTCCCTAGATAATTTTTTCCCAAGAAAATCTGATGTTTTATTTATTTAGAAGTAATATTTTATTTAGTGAAAAATAAAACTACAAAAGCAAAGAACTAAAGATAAAAAATATTAGTTTGGTACAATTGAAACGCAAAGTAAAATTTAACAAGTAATTTAATCTAAATTTGCTACAAAATCCAATCCCTAGAAATTCCCCATGAACATTGCTCTATTATGCAAATTTCTTTTTTCTATACAATTCATCCCCTAGACAATTCTTCCCCGAGATAAATCATTACTTAGATAGACAATATTTCCTAGAGAAAATGTACTCACAAGCTTCGGCAAATCTTGCACGTTCAATACTTTCTCAAGACAATCTTTGTCCAAAAATTATATAAAATTAGCACAACAATAAATCTCAACATACTAAAACAAAAAGGTATTAATTATAATTTGTAATGTATTCAAACTTTTCCATAACACTACGGTATTCTAAATAATATAAGAGTATTTTTAACAAAATCTAAACAAATAGCCCTATTTATAAATATTACAAAATTTTCCTATAAAAAGATGGTCTTTAACTTAGACATTATTTATCTTTTATTTCTTTTTTCTTTTAAACATAAGCCATAACAGCAACTATAGTGGCAGCTATTTGAAGTTTGATTGTATCACATGAGCTTACATTTCGGACATAATTCTTAATAAGACATTCGAAAAAGGATTCTTTATGCGACACAAATCGTAACCTTGAACTTTGCTGCATACTTTACGTGACATCGTATGGGATTAACTTGGATCAGCATCTATTTTTATTTCAATCTATTAGTATATGTACTCAATTATTTATTTTATATATTTCTTTGTTTTTCATTATTTGATAGTTTTTCATTATTTAATAAATGTTTATTTGAAATAAATTCCAAAATGTTATTGTGATTTAACATTTTGGAATTTATTTCTTTTTTTTAATTTGGTTGCTCAATTTTGAGGATATCTATTTTTTTGAATAAAACATGATTGAAGTTGCTGAGATTTGCTAACTGACTATGTAAAGCACAAGGCTGTAGCATTACTGGGTAATGAGAAAAATTACCGAAAAATTAGCCCTTTTTAGCCCAAAAATTAGTCCTTTTTATCTCATATCTCAGGTCCAGTTAAAGAAATTTCGAAATTGACTTGAAAATATAATTCGTATTCTATTATGCATGTTTTGAATAAAAAATAAATAAGTCTGATGTTATATTCAATGCCTACCAACTCATAGATTGCTCAAAAGCGTGCTTTACCTTTTTTTTCGAATAAATTTGAAACTGGACGGGAAGGAAAAAACTAAAAACGCCAATGCCCAAATTCATAAGAATATGTATCATTCATTTCTGGTGTCGAAAATTTTTGTCAAATACGCGCATTGTATAATTTTAATTTTTTTAAGTTCTTCTACTTTTTCATAACCTTCTCATTATCTTCATTTCTTCCTATTTAGTTTTTCTTTTCTCTATTCTTTTATATATCCTTCTTTGGTTTGTAGTTCCTCATTTCATTGCTAATTCCCGCTCCTTTAGCTCTTATTTATTTATTTATTTATTTATTTATTTATTTATTTATATATTTATGTATTTATTTATTTATTTAAAGGGTTTTTCAATAAGAGCGCAACAAAAGTTTTCAACAGGGTCGTAGCCGCGGTAGCTCAGTGGTTAGTGCGTTGGACTGCGAGCCGAAAGTTCCCCGGTTCAAGCCTGGCCTGGGGCTAACAACATCTTTTCATAGAAAATATTTTTCTATACCGCGCTACCTCTCGTCAGTAAATGGCAAACCTACGAGAGTAAAACCATTGCCTATGAAAAGCTCTCACCCGCCGTTCGGATTCGGCAATAAACTGTAGGTCCCACCACTTTCAGTACAAATATAACACGCACAGCTCAAAATGGTGAGAGAGCTCGGCCTAAGTTCTTATAGAACTGTAGTGCCAAACTATTATTATTATTGTCATGCGACTAAAATCTCCGATCTTTCTCTATCACTCACACCAACTCCCCCAAACTTTACGCTTCCACTAAAGGCTTTCGCAGTGTCTGCCAAGTGGACTTTACTTCAGTACTGTGACACACACATAGGTTATAGGTTCCCACGCACAGCATGCCTTACTGGTTGTCTGCTGCCGCCTGCCTGTCGGCGAACGTGTCCGATGCGACTCAGTAGTTTTGCACGTTTGTCGCATAACCCCGAAGACGAAGCCAAAGAAAGTCTTTTCTTTGCTGGTTATTTCCAACATTTTGCAACCTACTCTGCTGTTTTCTCGGGAACCTCCTCTTCTCCGCCGCCACCGCCAACACCAATACCTTGTATACACCACCTGCAACACTCGTCGAATGACAAATTACGGTCATTGTCTGACAGCCACGAGCAAGACACGAACCCAACATAGCTTTTAAGAGCTTCTTGAAAGCGTCGCCTTAAGTTAAGCGCACGATGTACTGACGCCGCTGTAATTTATGGCCACAGCACAAAAATGTGCCTCCATCAAGAATACTGTGTACGCATATCAGATGATACAAAGTACCACCTTGTATCTCTGTGTGTCGAGTGTGTGATTCTTGAGCCTCGCGGCATTGCGTTAGAATTTGTTAAATTCATTTCCAAAGGACTTCTTTGCAACATTTGCCATGCAAACACCTCGCCTCAGGAAAACGACACACGACGCACTTTATGTCCTTTAATTTATTAGGAAACCAAATGAGGTCGTTTGTGGAAATGCATAGAAAACACTGTTTTTGACAACTATTGTAGTAATTGCTTCAATGTCGTGTGTTTGACAGATACACATACACGAAGACACAAACACACACTTTAACCTATATATCCCCACAGCCGGAAGGAAGGCCTTTAGGGGTTCTGTACGCCCCTTTGGATATGCGTAATTTTTCATTACACATTCTCTAGAATAGTGTAATAAGTTTTTAAATCTAAGCAAAAAATTAAATCTTTCAAGACAACAAAATGCTCGCATTGTGCCCGCACTGTGAGCGCACGCCTGATAAAAAAGTCGCACGCGTGCGCGCACAAAGTAGCAATCGTGTGTCCGCAATTGAGACTCAATACGCTCGCACTTGTGCGAGGCATTTGTGATTCACATCTGATCATCAATATAGTTAAAAATACAAAAGAATACGACGCATTTGCGACTCAATATAGTCGCACGAGTGCGAGTAAAATGTTTGAGGCGCATATGAGACTCATATATGTAGCTCGCACGAGTGCTGAAAAAAGTAGTGAGCGTCGCATTTGAGACTCAATATAGTCGCACGAGTGCGAGAAAAATGACACATATGAGCCTCATATAGCCCGCACGAGTGCGACTAATACAAAATAAAAAAAAACAAAAAAAATAAAAAAATGTTTGACATTCTTTTTAATATTAAAAATATTGTAAACAAATATTTAGATTACATTATTAACTCATAATTACATTTAATTATAATATAGTACATTAACGTCCACAAAATTTAAAACGTTGCCGGGTACCCCAACAGATCCACCATATTGTGGCGCCAGCGATAATTCGGACAACTTCGACAGCAGCTCTGTCAAATTGTGTAGACTTTGTACAGTCTCGAAGGCAATTTTATTGGCCAGCTATATGCTACTCGTATAATCGCCCGATAAATGAAGAACCTTGTGTAGTTGCAGCTACTGGATCCTTGGGCGTGTCCGGATCGATAAGCCAGCGGCCTGCTTTTTAGCCCTACATTTCAACGACGATAGACTGGCTGCTTGTGCTCCAAGTCTATGCGCTCGATGAAGTTGGCGTCGGTTTGAACAGCTGTGTCTCCTTCGGCTGATTGTGGTACAAATGCGACCAGTCGTTGAAGCAGTCAGTATCCGCCAAATAGATTTTATAGCTCAAATAGTCATTCATGCTGCACTCCTCGCAGCAGGTAAAATTCTCATTGAACCGGTAGATTTGTTTGAGTAAGTTGGCGGGCACGATAAGTATGCGAATCACACACACTCGGATTAGCCCTCAGCCAGGAGTTGAACACTTATGATCAAAAGTGACGTTTTATAACACAATATTGTTTTAATTATTAATAATAAATAGAATGATCAGAGAAAATTTAAAAAATTATGGATTTTCAAATATGTACACAGTAGACGCACGAATGCGAGTTTTTTGATTTTGTGTGCACGCACACTGCTTTAATATCGCGCTCATGTCGTGAGCCCGCACTAATGAGTCTTTCGTGATTTTTTTGTGATCGCACACAGCATTCACTACGCACTCATGTCGTGCGTTCGCACGTTGTGTGTTCATTTTGTTCGCATATAGCACTCACGATGTGAGTCCGCACGACATGATTTTTTGTGCGACGCACGTTTGCTATCTGGGTTTATATTTGAAATGCATACATTATTTAAAGAATATGCTTTTGGGTGGACTTGTTTTCATTCACTCGCGAAATTTTGAAATTTTTAGTATTCTTAGTATTGCTGACAATATTTGTTATTAAAAAAGAATCTTATCAAATAATTTTTGAAGTTCTTGTTACAGACATTTGCATCACCTTTTGGATTTCTTAACTGCGTCATTGGACATTTATTTGAATTTCCCAAAACCTAACTGGAGTTTTTTTTCTAGAAGCAAATTGCATTGGCTCTTTTGCAGTTAGGACCTCGGAAAAGCCTAAAGAAGCAAATTTATCAAATATCAAAATTTCAAATGACGTAGTTGGATTCAGAACAAATTCCAAGGATTTAAATATAGTTATCCCATGGCGTAGTAACAATTTCGGAAGAAAAAATCTAAAAGAACCAATTTTTCCAAAAGAAATTTCAAAGATTCTCGACAATTAGATTCTCGACAAATTCTAAAAAAGAACCAATCTGCAATAACAAATTGAGTTCTAGATAAATTCAAAATATATAAATATACCCAATGATGTAGTTGAATTTGTGGAATATTCAAGTAATGCAAAAAAAAAAGTGTGGGGGCGTAAAGTGGATTTGTTTTGATTTACTTCCAAAAAAAAGTACATTTGAATAATTTTTAAATTCTTTTGAATTTTTAAATTCATGATCTAACTTTTTACATTGACAGAATACCATTTTATATGCATTTTAATTAATTTTTAAGCGATTTTTGAAAATAGCTCAATTTTGGACTTGTTGAAAAATGTTTGGTTAAAGTGTGAAACTTCAAAATTGTTACCAAAATGCTGTCTTCGTCTTTCTATTTCATGTTTAGTTTTTTCATAACAAAGTAAAGTTATATTAAGAATAAAAAAAATTACAATGAAGTAAAAAAAGAATGGTAATGCAAAAAAATCAAGAAGAAAAAACAAATCATTTCCAGAAATGGCAGTTCTAAAAATTCAATAAACGAAATATGTCTTTTCAAAAATTTTCAATTTCCAGTGAAGTAGACGAATATTTATCGATGTATTCTTTTTGGTCTTGTTAAGTATTTGTTTCATCGCTTTTTTCTGCAATTTAAATATTATCTTACTTAAAATCAAAATTTTGCTTATCATTGGTTTGTGGCCACGATTGAAGTTTTTTCTCGTCTAAACCAATTAAATAATTCTTATAACACAACATTTTAACTAAAATAATAATACACACTGCATAAATTACGTTTACCATTTTACCCAAGAAAGTGTTTCCCACTTTACCGCAATATCGAAATTTGATCACAATGTTAAATTTTGTTTTTGAAAATATATCCAACATCCGATCATTTTAAACATACTTTTCTACTTAAAAATGACAAAAATTCACAGTTTTTGATAGCAAATTTCAATTTCTATAAAAAAAAACAACCCCAACGAACAGAGATCCTGACTACGTCTCTGAACATCAACATGTGTGGTACAATTAAACGCATAACCAGAAATTATGTTTTTATTTTATTTGTGTTATTTATGACTTCGCGCCAGTCATTCGTTTATTAGGGGGACCAGTCTGTCGTTCGTCTGCTGGTCAACTTAATTGCCGTAGTTGTTATTGCTGTTGTAGGCCAATATACCAGACTTATTAACAATTAATTAGCCTGCCTAACATTCATAAACACTAAATCGTAAATATGCGTTAATGAATCAAACAGACAATAATAGGTTTAATTTGACTTAAGGCTAGTCAGACAATAATATAAAAACTTCTATAATTAATATTTATTCTCTGCAATTATTTTTTTTTTTATTTGCACAACATACTTTAGATTATTTATTGTCAGTAGACATGGTCGAGGCGGCAAAGATTTTAAGCAGATAAAAGCAGAATTTGTTTGATAAACGGTCAATTTTTTGACTGTACGAAAAATACGGTAATTCGTCTTAAAATTTACAAAAAAATAAATATTATACTGCTATTCGCATTCCATTAAACCATTTTATCGATTTGTATACTAGAATCTATATATATAAAACTCATTTTACTTCTTAAAATTTTAAATATATATCCTACAGACCCAGGAGAAGGTCACTACATAGTTTTCGTTGACCACGCCCACTTTTACGCACATTTTTATTTTTGGTGTATAATTCAGATTCATAGCAAAACCACCAAATGTATTTTTCTGACAATTTGCATTACCATGCTATAAAGTCCACCAAGCATCCTAAATAATATATAAACTAGATAGGGCAAAGGGGAGTGGCACCTCCCATAGAACCCAAAAATTCAGTACGCTATATCTCAGCCCTAATGATATCGATTTCAACTAAACTTTGAAATTGGATGTTACTCATCATACTTAATCTCACCACACATAAACTCACCACACCTAAACTCACCACACCTACACTCACCACACTAAAACTCACCACACTAAAACTCACCACACTAAATTCATCACACTAAAACTCACCACACTAAAACTCATTACACTAAAACTTCTACTGGAAAAACACTACGGGGAATAATTCTACCGCGAAGAATTTAACGGGCACGGGTTCAGCTAGTATAAAAATAAATATATTAGAAATTTAATTTATATCACATATCAAAAGAAAATTTTTCGAATTTCATATTTATTTACATTTCAAATAAGAAGAGTTTCGGAATCTTTATTGATTTTTATGAACACTCAGAAAAAAATGGATGTTACTCATCTTACTTAATCTCACCACACATAAACTCACCACACCTAAACTCACCACACATAAACTCACTACACCTAAACTCACCACACTTGAACTCACCACACCTAAACTCACCACACTAAATTCATCACACTAAAACTCATTACACTAAAACTCATTACACTAAAACTTCTACTGAAAAAACACTACGGGGAATAATTCTACCGGGAAGAATTTACGGGCACGAGTCGTGCACGGGTCCAGCTAGTATAAAAATAAATATATTAGAAATTTAATTTTTATCACATATCAAAAAAAAAATTTTTGAATTTCATATTTATTTACATTTCAAATAAGAAGAGTTTCGACATCTATATTGATTTTTATGAACACTCAGAAAAAAAAATCCCAGTAATTACTAAATGGTACGACCATTGATATTATGGTACATGTATTAATAGTTTTTTCATATTAATTCAAATGTTTTATTCAAATGTTTTAATTAAATAATTTGATAGTATTCGAAAAATTCAGTACCATTAATTTAAATATTTCAATATTATTATTTTTAATAGTATAAATACTACTGTCTTTAATGTTTTCTCCTATAACAATAAACGTGTCATAAAAAACAAAAATGGGCCATTCCACACCAAATCGACCAGCGGTTGGAACTCACCTTCTTCGATTTCAACGAAATTTGGGCAGCTGATAATGATATTGAGATATGCATTAAACAATTTTTTGCAACTTTTACAAAAAAAAAAAAATTATTTTTTTTTTTCTATACAAAAAATAAATAAAAATTTTGAAAATGATTTTTTAAAATATGATACAATCAAATTACTATCTTGAAATTTGGCATGAACATTTGAATTAAATCAGCCGAAATATATGATTTTTTTCAGAATTTTAAAATGGGCCTTTTTTAAGGACATTAATTTTGAAGTGCTAGGATAATAACCACGGGTCACATGCGCAAGTTTAGAAGTTACAACTTAATAATAATAATAATAATAGTTTGGCGCTACAGTCGTGTTTAGAACTTCGGCCGAGCTCTCTCACCATTTTGAGCTGTGCGTGTTATATTTGTACTCAAAGTGGTGGGACCTACAGTTTATTGCCGAATCCGAACGGCGGGTGAGAGCTTTTTCATAGGCAATGGTTTTACTCTCGTAGGTTTGCCATTTACTGACGAGAGGTAGCGCGGTATAGAAAAATGTTTCTATGAAAAGATGTTGTTAGCCCCAGTCCAGGCTTGAACCGGGGACCTTTCGGCTCGCAGTCCAACGCACTAACCACTGAGCTACCGCGGCTACAAGTTACAACTTATTTGCTCTAAATCTCGTTTTATTAGCTTTAAACGAGCCATCAACGGAGTTACTGGCATTTCGTTCAACCCCCAATTACGCTCCGTTTAGAAGATATGAAAATAATATTAAACTCAAAAACGAATTTGAAATCCCCAAAAATATCGCCAACTTTTGACACTATACGATGCTCAGTCTAGAAAATATGAAGTTTTAAGACAAACTTGTTTTGTCGGTTGATTTCTTTAGGATCACTGAATTCAATCAATTTTTAAATGAATAACACAACCAGAAAAAAATTCACTCAAATCCCATTAAAATTGGTCAATAGGACAATTATTGATATAAATAAATCTTTTCATATAAACTCAATGGCAATGTCATGGTATTTTCTAGTATTTAATGGTATTTTCCGATTAAAATAATAATTTATCCTATTGACTATTTTTAATAGTAAAAAACTATTATTTATATAGTATTTTTTTCTGGGTGCACTACACAACAAAATGAAATAAAAAGTTTGCGCAGCAAATTCCATTATTTTTGTATTATTGGAAATTACTCGCAGAATTTGAATATAAGAATTGAATAAAATTCTATGGATAGGTTTACGAGATTTCGGGCAATAACTTTGGTGCTGAGCTTTCAAAAAGGTGGTCACATATATTTGTAAATATCTCGCGTTTAATAAAACTCATATGCTGAATTGTTACATCGAATGAAAAGTAATTAGATATTCAATAAACATTTTTTACAACACTTTGCAATTAGTTCACTAGTTTAAGAGTACTCTATAGAAGAACTCGAAAAATGTAAATTTTTTCGACCAAAATTTTATTCAAAAATAAATTTAAAAAATGGCGAAAAATTGAAAACGCAAAATGATGCACATTTTGTAATATTACAAAATTAGTTTGCACATTTTTAAAGAAAATAATGTATAATTAAAAGAAATCTATGGATACATTTTGAGAACAGTAAAAATCCTGTGAAAGCATTACAATTGCGTATTAGCTAAAAAAAATCGCATTTTAAGTTTATACCCTATACCCATGGGTTACAAGTTATAAAATGTATGTGCAAATATTTTAGCGCCTCTTAGTAGGCGTCACTGTTATGAAAAAGTATATATTTTCTTGATCAACATCACTTTCCGAGTCGTTTTAGATATGACCGTCTGTCTGACCGCCTATACAAGATAACTTGAAAACTGCTATTTCTTTTTTTATCCTCAAATTACCGTTGGTTTATTGAGAAAACTGTAGTAGTTATGGAGTTCTTGTCTGAGAACCAAATGTAGACACTATCCAAGGCTTCAATCTGTAGTACATATTAAATTTCTATCTCGTCCTTTTAATACCAATATTAATGATTTTCAAAGGATCAATCTACATAATCGACTAATTTCATATTAAGGAGTTGCAAATGTATCATATTGTCCTTATATAAAATATTTAGCATAAAAAAACATAAAAAGTAGCCAAATATGTCAAAGCCGTACGAGCTAAGTTTCTCTAATACTGAGTACTGCAAAGTATTTTTTTACTTTATATAAAACTGTAAAATACTAAAATTGTTTGTAGCTTAAAATCGAATGAGCCTTTATCGGTGTCAAGGATTTGGCTTTATATTTAATATCCAAAATGTGTGAAAAATTTAATCATACTATGTAATTATATTCTATGACGTCAGGATTTCAAGGTATTGGCCCCCAAATATCTGGTATGAAAATTAGAAAAATAAACCTTCACTGCTTTATATAATAGAAACCATAACTCGTGTGACTTTGTCTTCTATGACAATTTTTACTATTTTGATGTGCTTAATATTTTTCCCAAAGACATAATGATACATTTATTAATTCTTCATATAAATTTGGCCAATTAACTGCATAGATTTTCTGAAAATCCTTAATATTGATGGTTTAAGTACGAGATAGGAAATTGAAATGTACTACAGAAAAGATCCTTATGTTAATGCCTACATTTGGTTTTCAGTCAAGAAATCCATTTCTAATACAGTTTTCCAGAAATGTTACTATGAAAATTAAGGATTTAGCAGATATTTGGGGGTCAATACCTCGAAATCATGACGTGATAGAACATAATTTTATGGTATGATAAAATTTTTCACACATTTAGGATATTAAAATTAAAGCCAAATCTTTGGCACCGATAAAGGATCATTCGATTTTAAGCTACGAAAAACTTTAGTATTTTGCAGTTTCATATAAAATAAAAAAATATTTTGCATTGTTCAGTATAAGAGAAACTATAGACCGTACGGCTTTGACATATTTGGCCACTTTTTATGGTTTTTTATGCCGAATATTTTATCCATGGACAATATGATACATTTGCAACTCCTTAGTATGAAATTAGTCAATTATGTAGATTGATCCTTTGTAAATCATTAATATTGGTATTAAAAGGACGAGATAGAAATTTAATATGTACAACAGATATGAAGCCTTTGATAGTGTCTACATTTGGTTCTCAGACAAGAACGCCATAACTACTACAGTTTTCTCAATAAACGAACGGTAATATTGCGGTCACTTTAAGACCTTTATGGTCATATATCTCGTAAACTTGACGTGATAGGGCATAAGTTTCATAGGTGAAATTTCTTCAGGTTTCTCAATGACTATAAAAAAATGGGCAAATCTCCGGCACCAAAATAAAAGTGGGCTTTTGCTGTACTGTGTTATTAAACAATATTTTCGGCATCAAGGCATCATTTTACATAACACAAAAATAACCTTGACTGTTGCGCAGAATGACTGTTGTGTAGTGCAATCTACTTTTATATCACTATAAAAACGATATCAAAAATAAATCCGATTTTTTTTCGAAAAGAGTTATTTGAAAGAAATATTTGATATTTTGAATAGCTTAAAAAAAGATTATAAATACAATTAGCCCTTTTTAGTCTAGGTTAGAATACCATTGAAAAATACAAAATACTCTTGCCATAGCAAAGCCACTTTTTCGTTTTAAGTCGATTATAACAGATAGTGGAACAAGCTGTAAATGACGAAATAACTCTATGGAAAAACAAAAACATACAAAAATCACATTTTAAGCCGTTTACATCATGGTTGACCGCACAGCTCAACGGCAGGCAGGCAGTCAGTCAGTCAGGCAGACATGCATAAAGGCAGCTGCTTGCGCATTGCAAGGCTTAAAAGCGATCAAAATGGTTTTAAACCATAAGTTGACCAAATACGTCAATACGTACAACACACATGAACAATGAGAAGCAGCAATTGGAAACCATGAGTAGCAACAACAACAACAACAATAAATACAGCAACACATGTAACAGCAGGACATCAATTACAAGTTTGTGGTCAACGTAACAACAACAAAAAAAAACAGCATCGTTAATAACTTGTTGTAGGGAAGGAGTGTAGAAATTGCGGAAACACATTCTGCCAAAAGCGCTCATGCGCGTGAGTACTTCCGTTTCCGGCTGCTAATAATAAATACGAATATATATTATATACAGTATAAATCGTGTACATATATCGTACAGAAACACAAGCCCAGAGCAAGCACGAGACTTTTTGCATTGGGGGAGGCGACAACTACTTTGCACTACCGCAAATGTCGGGAACGATACTTCGAACTCGTGTTGTTACTATCGCCAAAGTACCTTTGGCGGTGCTATGCGTCATACATTAATTCATGAATTATTAACCAAATAGTCTCGGACCTACGCGGGTAACAAACGAATTCCAACTGTTTTTGCGTACGTGGGTTTTGAGATGGTACTATAGAATTTCGAATTTTCTATTTTATATATGTTTTACGCAGTTGATATGAATTTCTTAACTATTTTTTATACGTTATCTTTTCGACGTGAAATAAATAATAAAAGACATTTCACTAAAATAGAGCTGTATAATTCTATAACATATTTTAAGCATAGCGATTATATACAAAATGTATAACCATTTAAAAGCTATTTGGTAGACTATTGTCAAAACTGAAATAATACCCAAAAAAAAAGTAATCCTGTGATGTTGCGCAAAGTGCTTAAAGGACATTTTTGAACTTTTAACGACTATTTTCAATAAAATTATTATTACTCCAAGTATATAAATGACTTCACTAGATTTTATATTTTTACTTAATTGTAAATCTCTTACTGAAATTATGATTTTTAAAATTATAAATTTTTAGTCATCCATTACAATTTCATGGCTTGCCGAACACGTAAAATGTAGACTTTTTTTTTAGTATAGTAATTTTAACTGTCGAAATTTTTCTAATATTATTCTAATGAGTTTGGAATAACATTTTGTATTATTACACATACAAATATCTTTAAAATGATATATTACACTTATCTTTTCGGATGTCGTATTATTAGTAGATAGTAAAATTATGCACACCTTGCCTAAAACACTCTCAACCCAACAGTCGATGCCCACCCAATTATTTATGGTTTACATTTTCTAACAGTAAACTTTATTATCTACATGCTTGAATAAAAATTTAACTCCTCTAGTGGATATTTTCAAAGATATTGTATCCAGAAAATCATCCTTTGTATAATTTTATGTTTGATTTCAACCGATATTTTACTAAAAAAACGGTTTCTATAAAGATAAGTATGACATATCATTTTAAAGATAATTTTGTGCGCAATAATACAAAAATGTTATTTCAAACTCTTTAGAATAAAATAAGAAAAATTTCGACACTTAAAATTACTATAGTAAAAAAAAGTCTACATTTTACGTGTTTGGCAAGGCATGAAATTGTAACGGTTAAATAAAAAATTATAGTTTTAAAAACCATAATTTTAGTAAGAGATTCTAAATTAAATAAAGAAAGAAAATCTAGTGATATCATTTTATACTTGGAGTAATAATTATTTTATTGAAAGTATACGTGAAAAGTTTAAAAATTTCCTTTAGGCACTTTGCGGAATATCACAGAATCACTTTTTTTTTTGGTATTAAAAGCTTCTTCTCAGTTTTAGAGGGCCTAGTTTCATAAAGTGGACGCGGATCGAAACATTTTAAGATTTTTGGTTTTTGAATCAGTCTAATGTACACCATCTTAACGAATTGGCATTTGCAGTTTTTTGATCAGATATCCTGACAAAAAGATATAAAACAGAAATGAGACAAACCCATTAATGATATGTTTTCTGCTGTAACACCCTGTGCATGAACTACATAATATTCTTATTAGTAACAGTAATATGCTCCGATGATTCTACAGATTTATCCATAAAAAAATTTTCGTTGAAAAATTGCTTTATCGATTCTATTTTTTTTTAAATTCTCGCTCCTTCAATTGTATTGAAAAGATACGACTCAGTATGTCATTTCATTCTCTATCACTGCATATCATTGCAAGACCTATTAGATATTTCGAATTATTTATTTGATCTCGGTTACGTTACGATTCTCGTATCTATATCAAGCTACAATTTGCAACCAGACTTACGCAGATATCGTAACGAGAAATTGAAGTTTTCTCGTTACAAAAATTCATCACGACTCAGTCTGCCATTCGATTCTATATCAATACGAGACCGATTCGATGTGCCGAAAAGTTTGTTTGAGTTCGTTTACGATTCTCGTATCTATATCAAGCTACAATTCGTGTGGGTCGTACGAAAATATCATAACGAGTAATGGAAGTTGTCGCATTACGAACATCATCAACAAAATCGAACCGTTTTCTATGAATATGCAGCAAAAAGGGCGTGCTACTCACAGATAAAAATAATCGACGTAAATATAGCAATTGATATTAATTGAATTCATTAATCAATCCAGCAATGAAATACACTAATTTTAGGAAAACTCTTGTTATTCTTTGTTAAATCAGCAATTCCGTTTGCTAATTTGAATATTTAAACGTCAATGCAGCAAATTAATTAGTTGGCGCAGTTTCAACAATTATATTTGCAAAAACTGCGCCGACTAAATTATTTGCTGCATTGATGTAAATATATTCATATTAGCAAACGCCACTATATAACAAAGAATAGCAAATATTTTTTTTAAATTAGTGAATTTAATTGCTGGATTTATTAATGAATGCAATTAATGTCGGTTGCTATATTTACGTCGATTCTTTTTTTTTCTGTGTACACTCAAAATAAAAAGTCTGCTATTAATAGCAAACTCTGACTGCTAAATTTTAGCATACTTTTATTTGCATTTACAGCATACTTTTATTTGCAATAGCGAACTGTTTGCTGGGAATCTTAGTTCGGCTAGTGATCAAGATCGTGCTAGTGTCACTGGTGTGCATATTGCTAGTGTAGCTAACCTGCACTAGATGGCGCCATAACCACGAGAGCTAAATGTGTCCATAATTCGTAGACTCATATTCGACAACATGTTTTTTAAAAGAGATATTTCTTATACGTAATAATAATGCACGCATGCAAGAGTGAAATAGTGAAATAAAGGTAAAATAAAAAAATATGAGATAAATATAAATAAATAAATAAATAAATAAATAAATAAATAAAATAAATATAATAAAAAATAATAATATAAAAATAAAAAAAGTATATCAGAAATAAAAAAAATATTAAAATAAAAAAAATATATATTTTTTTATTTTTTTTTTTTATAAACTTGAGTTAACAGCAAAAAAAATTGTGAAAATAGCTAAAATTGTCTGCTCTAATAGCATACAAAAAGTTCACTGAAACAGCAAACAGTCATTTGCCTTTTCAGCAGAATCCGGCGCTTTTCTCTTTTCAGCAAACATTTTTGCTATATTGGCAACCTTTTTTTGCTACTGTTACAGACTTTTTTTGTTGGGTGTACGAGCCCAAAAGTCACTGGTGGACTATGAGCCGAAAGTTCCCGTGTTCGCTACTCAACATCATCTGGCAATATCAAAAATTATAAATTGTTTTTGTATACTACGCCATCTCTCGGCAGTCAGTAGATAACCTTCGAGAGTAAAACATTACCTAAAAACATTACCGCACCGAGTCATTCCGATTTGGCAGTAAACTGTAGCTCCTACCACGTGAAAGCGTTTTGACTTACGCTCACATTTAAGAGAGAGTTTTGACTTACGCTCACTCACACTCAAGAAAGAACAATAACAGCCCGTGAATGAATGTGAGACTCTCGGGCTGTTGTTGTTCTACTCACACTCATTCACAATCACGTGAGTAAATTAAGATTCAATCACAATCACGCATTATTACGCTTGATTTACGTGAATTAACTAAAATCACGTGTTTCAATTCTACGAAACATTCGACTGTCAATTAAGATTCAATCACGCTAGCCCATTTTTACGTGCTCATTTTCACGGAATATTTTTCAGATGTAACCTTAATTCACACTACATATCTCGCTCCAGCGCATAAACTATTATAAATTTGCACAGCTTCGCCCGTGCTAAGTTTTTGTAATTACAAAACTATATCGTTTATAAAGTGTGGAATTTTTCCTACTCGCTATTTTCTCCCGCCCACATTGAACGTAGTAGAGATGGGCATGTGATTCAGCGTAATTCACGTGAATCACGCGTGCTCACGCGTGATTGTGATTGAATCCTAATTTTGCACACGTGATTGTGAGTGAGTGTGAGTAGACTCAAAAATACCGTGAGTGAGTGTGCGTGAGTACAATTTTTTCGTGAGTGAGTGTGAGTGAGTCGAATATTTCATAAAATAAAAAAATCTCACTTTTAATTTTTTGTGATTTTTCTATATTTTTGCTGAACTACAGAAGAAGTAGGACCCTTGAACTCAGAAGTCTTCAGGAAAGCGACTGCTAACTTTTCAGAACAATAATAAATCAAACCGTTTCTAACGACCATAATATACCCACTCAACTCAGAATAAGTTGCAAGGTTTCAGTCAAGAATTGATCTAACCCCCGCAAACCGGCCGTACTTAGTATGGGCTAGTCAATTTTTGTGGGGTCATGTAAATAGTTTTTGCTTGGTTTCATATGACCGTTCATAGAAATGGATGTAGAACTAATTTTTTTTCCTAATTTTTGAAAAAAGGTGAATTTACAATTTCAACTATACATGATAACTCAGTATTGACTTCCTTTTGTTTATTAAGTTTAATTTGTTCCAGGGGTTCGTGTGGGGTCCCGTTTTCATTCGAGTTACAAATGTAGTAACCAAAAAAAAATAGCTTCAAAAATAGTTTTTCCCAAAGTCAATTCATCTCATCCCTGGTAAATTCTACTCCGGACTATTTTTTTATTGATAATTCTTTTCCACAGATAATTTTTCCAGAGACAATTCTCAAAGATTTTACACAAATTGTTCAACTGTGAATTATTCTTCAAGGCAATTTTTACGTTTTTATATGAAAAGCACATCATTGAAATATAGTTTATTAAAATCCCTATCATCATAACATCATTATTGGGTTTTAAAGATGTGGTTGTATTCGAGGTGCCACGCTCGGTCGATCAATCTCACCAACATTACAAATGAAATATGTATTTTTATGCATTCTGAAAACAATAGCAAAAAAACGTGATTTAGCGTGATTCACGTCCACATTCTACGTGACGATTACAATGTTTAATATAATCTTTTGTTTCGATTTTTATAACTCTGCTCTTAGAAATATGTTATATGAATTTTAAAGTTTTGGTTATATGAGAGATGCCACGCCCCGTTGTGCAATCCCGCCCATATTCTACGTGACGATTGGAGTTCTAAATATGAGCATTTGTTTTCATTTTTATAACTCAACTCAAAATATATCTGGATTTTAGCAATTTTAAAGTTTTGGCTATATGGGAGATGCCACGCCCTTAATCCAATCCCGCTCATATTCCACGTGACTATTGGTGTTTGTAATGTAGACCTTAGTTTCGATTTATATAACTCTACTCCTAGTAAGTTCATTTTTATATATATAATAGATAGATGTAAATTACATAAATTATTTGCTGAAGTGCCACGAATTATATTCAACTAGCTGGACCCGTGCACGACTCGTGCCAAGATTTTGTGAATTCATAGATATAAAGCGATTTTATTAATATAAAAAAACATTATTATTATTTTTTATATCAGTGGCCCGTGCTTCGCTGTGGAAGTTTTTATTGGTTTTATAAATGTAGTAACCAAATAATAATTCTCCGCCAAAACAACTTTTCTCAAAGACAATTCAGAGAACGTTTTACCGTAGAATTCTTCCCGGTAGAACTCTTCCCGGTAGAATTCTTCCCCGTAGAGTTTTTTCAAGTAGAAGTTTTAGTGTAGTTAGTTTTAATGTGGTGAGTTTTAGTGTGTTGAATTTTTAGTTTACTGAATTTTTAGTGTGGTGAGTTTTAGTGTGGTGTGTTTTAGTGTGGTGAGTTTTGGTGTGGTGAGTTTTATTGTGGTGAGTTTTAGTGCGGTGAGTGTGGTGTTGTGAGTTTTAGTGTGGTGAGTTTTAGTGTGGTGAATTTTTAGTGTGGTGAGTTTTAGTGTGGTGAGATTTATTGTGTTGAGTTTTAGTGTGGTGAGTTTTAGTGTGGTGAATTTTGGTGTGGTGAGTCTTAGTGTGGTGAGTTTTGGTGTGGTGAGTTTTAGTATGGTGAATTTTTAGTGTGGTGAGTTTTAGCGTGGTGAGTTTTATTGTGGTGAGTTTTAGTGTGGTGAGTTTTAGTGTAGCCTATGACACCCTCCGGACTCCATAGTATACTGGTGCAACATTTCAGTTAAATCGGTTCAGCGGTTTAGACGTGATGCTGGAACAAACAGACAGACAGACAGACCGACAGACTGATAGACGGACCAAGAGTTTTATATATATAGATTTATGGAATACTTTTTTCTTGTGATGTTGAGTAGTGTAATTTTACAATCATAATAAATTCCAAATCAAATGTCAATAAGTAATTTGGGATAGAAACCAAATCATTATTCAACGAAATTGCTATATGTTTGAGTTTCAATTATTGGTTTCACATTTTCGCTACTGGGTCGTTTTACCGTTTGTACGTGGAAAGTTACATACACCACCTTGTTTGCATTCAGGCACTCATGCATTGAGCGATATTAAAATATTAATTGAATATCGCAGTATAACAAACGAGCGACGCGCACCAGCGGGCCACATTATTAACCGACTGCCGGCGGTCGTCCACCAGGGCCAAAATGGCAGGACAGACATATCGACGGCCTCACGGCTGTTTGATGCAGTGTCATACGTGACGTGTAATCAACGCTATGTTGGCGTTTTTGACAGAATCTTAAATCAGTGCGACACACATACACAGTAATAGATAAATTCACACACACATACAAAAGCACACATATGAGCGCCAAGAACACAACCTGTTGCAAATTAAGCAAATTTCCGAATGTGGCACAAAACCCAACATGAGTCAAAGTGACCGCAACTGGGCTGCAAGTAATTTAATGTGAATGCGAGTGAGTGGAGTACAGTACAATAAAGTAAAGTAAAGTAAAGTATTAATATACGTCCCACATGTCATAAACAACAAGAACACAGCAGATATTATGCAGGTTCTCGAAATAAAAACCACAGGTACCCAACGTGCAACGTATTAAAACGACGACGACAACATATTTAAATATGCCAACGTAACCTAACAGAACCACACTTCAGATGAACATAAAAATAATAATAAAAAGCAAGAAAAGAAACAAAAAAAAAACAAATATATATTATAAAAGTAAGAATATGGCAACCTTAAGGACTCGTAAAACACAGCAAACGCAGGATGTATTGTTTTCGAATTGTGGGTGTGGATGTGGGCGAAGGGCGGTTGGTTTATTTTTGGCTCGATGTATGTGCCAGCATAATTGGTAGCTAAACAGAAAATCATTGTTTTATTAGCCATAAACATTAACAATTAGGTAGAAAGCTATAAAAATGTTTGTTGCCTAAGTAGAAAAGCGCATTAGGCCAGACAGTCAGCCAGCCAGCCAGCTTGTTAGCGGGTATCGAAAATGCCGGAAAGATTTTTGTTTTTCAGGATAAAACTTAATTATGTCGAAATAAAATTGCAGATTAGAAAAGGACTTTGCGCCCATTCGGCAATATTGTAACGACTTAACTAATGGCAGTCGAATTTAATTTTCGGCTTAACTTGGTTTAATTAGAAATCATAAACTGTGGCAAAATTTATGTGCCTTAAGAGGTCAGTAAGAGATTGGCAATGACGCAATATAATATGTTAAATATTGAGTCATATTCTAGTGTGTGGTGTGAGTTGAAACAGATGATGCTATTTAAATGGTATTTTTAATTAAAATTTACGAGTTTATTTATTGATAGTATTTATATAAATATATATTTTAGCCATGATATAGATTAAATGTTAATGCTCCCTAGCTTTCTCTAACATTTTGCTACCAACCTAAATCATCCAGTATGTTTCTACTATTTTGTTTCCATCTGTATTGCATACCATACCCTTTACCTGCCATTTCCCTACTAATTTTGTTTTCATGCTATATAGGGTTTTTTAACAGGGACGCTACAAAAGTAGAGCGACAGGGACAGCAAACGACGCCATATTTCTTGCCGCTCTTTTGACATTTCTCTTCAGTAAGGTTTACCATTTCATGATGGAAAGATATACGAATTCGAATTTCGGTAGTAAATTTTAATAATTTCGACTCATTATTAATGAAATGGCAAACCTTACTGAAGAGAAATGTCAAAAAAACGGCCTGAAATATGACGTCGTTTGCTGTCCCTGTCGCTCTATTTTTGTAGCGTCCCTGTTGAAAAACACTTAAAAAAACTTTTGTAGCGCTCTTATTGAAAAACCATTTACATGAATATTGGTATATTTAAAAGTTCTATAGTAACTAAACTTTATGATTATTTTTTTTATAGCGCTCATTTACTACAAGAGTGTAACTCAAAAAACCGATTTTGTAGAAAAAGCGTTTAATGTTTTAATTGAATTTCACTTTCCATATGATATGTATGGGGCATATGAAATGAGATAAGGGCATATTCTCTTCTCACGCGGTGATTATTGAAGATATGAATACGAATTTTTTACACAAGATAAAATATGATATAACGGATAATTCTGCATCATTAACTGAAAAATCGTGTCTTTCAGTTATGACAATCTTCTAGTAAATGAGTGATATGTTATCGTCAAGGGCATATAATTTTCTTTTCAGATATTTAGATTCACACATTTAAGATTCCAAATCCATCGTTATTCCAAAGATTTGAGCATTTTGAATTTTTTATGGTCGTGGTTGACGTTTTTCTTGAAATGCTCATATGACTTATGAGTATATTATACATTAAACATAAGAAAACATACGCAAAATTGTATTCAATTAATCATAATAATTGATTTTTACTTTAATCATATATTATGAATAAAAACCAAATCATTATGATTACTTATTCTTGGCTGGATAACATGTTTAATTTTTGCAAAATTTATGCGTATAATAAATGATCTATGATCTCCGTGCATAAAATGTGATTTCAATGCGAATAAACAGTACTTTAGATTGAGTGTTTCTAGTTTCCAACCTAAAATTTGGTTGGCTATATTTATGAACCGGAAAATTCATCACCGAAAAATTATTCCCCAGACAATTCATAAGCGAAACAATTTTTCCTCCTTCATCGCCGATTCTATGCTTTCTTATAAATCAAACTGGACAGCATATAAAGGACTTTTTCATTTATCCAAGATCTTAAGCATGACTTTTTGATTAACTTCAAAATTAAAATTCTTAAAATAAAATTGAATTATCAAATACTATAAAATAAATTAAAGTTTTGAGTTAAACTAAAAAAAAAACTAATAACCTATGTACCATAAAATAAACAGTTATGCCATTCCATTGTTAATAGCATCATTACTGCTCTGTGTAGCTGTAAATTTAAAATTAAAACAGCACAGTCAATCTTCGAGCAAGCCAAAAATCCCTCGATATCCGGTTACACGTTGCCCAATTGCAGTGCATAATTTATGAACGAACACATTACCAATAACCCAAGAACATCATCTACCGGGACTTTGCGAGAGCTCTGTGTGCAAATTACTGACATCCGGCGACACGAACCAACGCATTCGATGGCGAGGCTTCATAAATTTTACAACAACTCAATTGGGAACAAAATTCAAATTGTGTGGCGTGAAGCCAATAATAGTGGCGAAAGAAAGTAGGTTCTACTTTCATCGACATGTAAGACTAGGAAGAGTATAAAATTGAGACGTAGCATGAATCCAGCTATGGGTTGATGCAAAAATGGGTTGGAGGGTATTGCCAAAGGCTACGCGCTAATGGTATAATTTTTCATCGGGTATCCAGTCAATCGCCAGGACGCGCCCACTAATACAGACTTACAGCGGCTTTTGCAGGATATTGTGAAAGTAATGATGAGAAAAATACGTAATATAGGGATGAGCTGAATTTTGTTGTTCTCGTTGTATTTCTGCTGATATTTTTTAGGGATATTTCATTATTTTTTGTAGTTCTCTTTTTTTTATATATATTTTTTATATAAATTTTTTGTTAAATAGCTTTTGAAAAACATGCTATCCTTCGAATTGCAAGAAATGAAGCTATTAATACTTAATGCGCAACTTTTGGCACATTAATCATCATGGCGGCGAGCTCAAAATTAATGCGGGGATTTTTCAATCGAGGATATTGGTTAAATTTACAACACGAGGCGTTTTTTTTTTTGCTTATTTTTATCTCTTTCCACAAGAATTAGAGGTTTAAGCCTAATAGGGCAGAAGTAGATGTATAATAAATCCAAGATGGTATGGATTTTGTTATTTAAAACAACGTTTTAGTTTTAGAAATTCCATAAAAGTTTGAAACAGAATACACTACACAGAAAAAAATAATCGACGTAAATCAGTCCACACCCAGAAAAAATACTATATAAATAATAGTTTTTTACTATTAAAAATAGTCAATAGGATAAATTATTATTTTAATCGGAAAATACCATTAAATACTAGAAAATACTAAGACATTGCCATTGAGTTTATATGAAAAGATTTATTTTTTGTATACTATTAAATCAATAATTGTCCTATTGACCAATTTTAATGGGATTTGATGGATTTTTTTCTGGATGCAGTAATTAAATTCAGTAATACAGTGAAAGCATTTGCTATTCGTCGCTAAATCAGCAAATGCGTTTGCTAATATGAATATATGTAGAGGTGGAAAGATATGATGGAAAGATATACGAATTCGAATTTCGGTAGTAAATTTTAATAATTTCGACTCGTTGTTGGCTCGTATATTTTTCCATCATGAAATGGCAAACCTTACTGAAGAGAAATGTCAAAAGAGCGGCCAGAAATATTGCGTCGTTTGCTGTCCCTGTCGCTCTACTTTTGTAGCGTCCCTGTTGAAAAACCCTTTATATTCTTTTGTAGCGCTCTTATTGAAAAACCCATTACGTCAATGCAGCAAATTAATTAGTTGGCGAAGTTCTGGCAAATATAATTGCTGACACTGCGCCGACTAATTAATTTACTGCATTGACGTACAATTATTCATATTAACAAACGCAATTGCTGATTTAACGAATGATGGCAAATGTTTTCATTAAATTGCTGAATTTCATTGCTTAACTGATTAATAATAATAATAGTTTGGCACTACAGTCTTACAAGAACTTAGGCCGAGCTCTCTCACTATTTTAAGCTGTGCGTGTTATATTTGTACTCAAAGTGGTGGGACCTACAGTTTATTGCCGAATCCGAATGGCGGGTGAGTGAGACCTTCACGTAGGCAATGTTTTACTTTCGTAGGTTTGCCATTTACTGCCGAAAGGTATCGCGATATAGAAAAATATTTCTATATAAAGATGTTGTTAGCCCCAGTCCAGGCTTGAACCGGGGATCTTTCGGCCCGCAGTCCAACGCACTAACCACCAAGCTGAACTGATAAATGCATTCAATTAATTTCGTTTGCTATATTTACGTCGATTATTTTTTCTGTGTAGGATTTCAAATGGTTCGAAAAGTCGAAATATTTCTTCATTTGAAAAATAATACAACTGGTCTACTGCAAAATTCTTGTTCCAATGATATTTTCTACAAAAAAATTACTTTTATTGTGATACAAAAAAGTTTTAACATATTTTTATAACCATTTTATCGTATTGAATCACTGGTTTTGACCTTGGCCCTTGATTTAACATTAATTTAGTTATTTCAAAATGCTCAAAGTTATTCTCATTTTCTTGACAGCAAGAAATTATAAATATTTTCAAACAATAGTGAAATTTAATTCTATATTTAGAAAGCTTTTCCTGTAACCAATCTAAATATTCCATTGACATTTCGCCTTTAGGGCCATTATTGTTTTATCTTTGTGTCACTAATACAATGAAAATGTTGAAAATGATGATGCCGATGACAGCCAACAACGTCACATCAACTGAGTGCCATCAGTTGTCATTTATTGCGCGTCTGCATTTTGGCGCCAAATGAGCAGCAGCTGACACTTGTGTCAAAGTCATTTAGAAGCCTTTTAGACATTGCCCGCGTACAGCATAATCAACCTTTGTTTTCTTAATAATTCATAAGTATTAAATGTGCGTCTGTCTGCCTGTCTGTCTGTCTTCAGTTATTACACCAGGCAGTCCTTCAATTGCGTCGACATTCATTCACTCAGTTTGTTCACTTTGGATTCATTTACTGCTTCAATTATTTCAGACACCATCCAACAGCCTCCTATTGCCTACATCTATCCGTTCATTAGAGCAGCATGAAGCCAACCATGATGCTAGGAATTCTGGTTGGCTTCGTTTGCAGCTTTGAGAAACTTTACAAGGAGGCGCTCATTAGGCATAATAGCCGTTAACCTTTTTTTTTTGGACTGACCGATTTGTGTGATTGTCAGGGCGTGTTCAACTATTTTTGACTCTTTTAAGAATGCTTTATTTTTGTATTAAATTATTGGTAGATTCTGTTAAAATTATGAAATTTTTGGGAAAGAAGTAACAAAGTTCAAGTTAAGTTTTTTTAAATACAGGAATATGGAAATCTCCAAGAGTTTAATTGTATTTGATTGGAAATTTTACTGCCGCGATATGTGAAAAATTTGCACAGAACAGTTTATAATTTATGTAAGGGAGCCTGGTATTTTGAAGTTTTAGCCAATTGAAAAATTTATAAAACACTACATTTTCATTTAAATTTTAACAAACATTGCGTAATAATGTTTCCCACTTTACCCCAGAAAGTATTTTTCACCTTTCATCAGTATCACAATTTGAACATAACTTAGCACAATTTACGCAATTTTAAATTATTTGTAAAACCCGTTTATATTTCAAAATATATATTAAATGCGATCATTTTAAACTAATCATCTTAATTAAAAACAACAATACTTTGCAGATTTTGAAAGCAAACAACAGCACTCTAAAAAACTTTCAAAACATGTTTTTCACTACTTCTCGAAATGCAATAAAAAGGTATCAATTCCTTTATAACCATAAATGAAAAATTTTATGCCTTAATAAGAAACACTCTACAATTGTTTTCAGTTTTTTAAGTAAAAAAAACATGACCAAAAATTACAATTTCCCACATTAAACTATGTCCCACTTTACTCTAGATTCCCCAACTTAAATTCATTTTTAGTCTATTCTTTAATTTCCGACCACAAAAGTTAAAATGGAATTTCAGCAACAATTACAGGGTTTTTCAAAAAGAGCGCTACAAAAAAATGTTTAAGAATTTTTCAACAGGGACGCTACAAAAGTAGAGCGACAGGGACATCAAACGACGCCATATTTCTTGCCGCTCTTTTGACATTTCTCTTCAGTAAGGTTTGCCATTTCATGGTAAAAAGATATACGAGCCAACAACGAGTGGAAATTATTAAAATTTACTACCGTAATTCGAATTCGTATATCTTTCCATCATGAAATGGCAAACCATACTGAAGAGAAATGTCAAAAGAGCGGCAAGAAATATGGCGTCGTTTGCTGTCCCTGTCGCTCTACTTTTGTAGCGTCCCTGTTGAAAAAACCCTTTACTTAACGATTTAAATTCAATTGAAAATATTTACCGAAATGCCGAATTTTGTAACAAAATACATGAAATTCGAATTAATTTAGAATTAATTTTTATTGTAAGCATATTTAATATTTTATTATTTTGGTCTAAAAATACTTGGTAGAGATATCCAAGTATTTGAGATTTGATCATAGACATTTTAATTAAAAGTGTTTCAAGAAATTATTTTCTACGTTCACATAGAAAGCAATAAATTCTGAATGCCTGGATGTCCCACGATGAAATAAACAGCGCAAAGAATGAAAAAGATGTAGCTACATTTTGAGGTATCTTTAATTAGAATCGGAACTAGGTTGCACAGAAAAAATAACCAACGTAAATATAGCAACCGACATTTATAGCATTCATTAATCAATCCAGCAATGAAATTCACTAATTTAATGAAAACATTTGCTATTCTTCGTTAATATATTTACGGTCGGTTGTTATATTTACGTCGTGTGTGGTCCGTGTCCAAATTAGTATTTTTAAATAATCTATATTAAATGAATAATTACCAAAAAAAAAATATCTATCCTGCCTTGAAATCACGTAACATTTTCTATAAAACCTCATTTAACATTTAGACCTACTGTGATCATGTATTAATAAAAACTCAATGAATATGTAACTACACGCTGCAAAAAAAGGGCTCTCCCAAACATAATTTTGCAGGCATTAACATGTATGTTTGGAATTTTATGTAAACATAGGGTGTGTGCGAATTCAACTAAATTGCTGACTAAACTAAATTGAACGGCTTTTCTTTCGATCGCCATTTGATAACCGGTAATTGTTAAAGTCCATAATCAATTGATTATCATATGTCTGTTTGCAGTCATCCAATTTAGTTCAATTTAGTCTGCTGGAAAATTTGCTAAATTGAAATGTATAACACTGCATTATCGACTAAATTTACTTTAGTCAGCAATTTAGTCGAATTCGCACACACCTATAATAAGTAATTGACTGATAAATCATTTGTAAACAGGGTTGTATTGAGACTTGAACAGTGTTGTAATGAGTTCTGACTTACATTATAATATCCCGGAAACAATTGCCCCCTTAAAATGGAGTATGTTCTAATGAAAACATAATAATTACTACATCCAAATAAAATAAATATTTCAACCGAAACATAAATATGTTCAAAATAAAACATGATTTTAAACGACCTAAATATAAATATGTTTCCAGTGAAACATATCACTTGTTTCAGTACAAAAAGTAGTATGTTTGCATAGAAATATATTTAAATATTTTTGGAAAGGAATCCTGAAACTAAAATAAAAATAAAATGTTTTTTTTTTATTAATTTTTATTAAAAATCTTTAAACATGCACAGTGGGAATTTATAATAATTGAATTCATATACAAATTTTGAAATGCATAAATAAATAATTGGTTTAAAACTGCAAGTACAAGTGACAGCATCAAGGAATGCACAATTGCACCAGCAGACGCTAAACCAGACGATCCAGGCTCGCTTTATATTTGGTACAGTTACAGTTGATCTCAGTACAGCACATAGCGTAGGCAAGGAATTCACGGAGGCTTTTGTTAAAAAAAGATGCCAAATTCTGTTTGAAAATCGAAACACAGATTTTTATTTGTGATTTTTTCACATTAGTTTCAGAAATTATATACTGCACTATATTATACAAATAGTATGTACTTTTTGTAACACAATTTATATATTTATTTAATTTACAAATAACAAAATTATTACCGACACGAACACGTTTTCTCAACGAACAACAAAAGACACGTACGCAGCAAATGCCGATCACCGTGTGTCAACTTTGTATACAAGAAGAAAGCTGCAAGAATACTATTTGAATTCATTTTTTTGTTTGTTTTCAAACATCAGTATGCTTAATATGACCCTATACATACTTCAAACGACGACAAAAGAGACGTAGGTTGAAAATTCTGCTCAACGAGTGCCAACTTCGTATACAAGAAGAATGTTGCAAGAATACATTTATTTAAATCCAATTTCTTTTTTGTTTGTTTTTAAACATCAATATGTTCAAACAATGGCAAAAGATGGCGTAGGTAGAAAATGCTGCACAATGTTGCCAACTTCGTCAATCGATAAATTATCGAATTAAGACGAGCGTTGCGAACATACGTTGTATTTAGATTTGATTAGCATTTTCTGTGTTTCGAAACATAGTTTTAACCAAGTAAATTGCCAAGTAATAGTTTATTCAAATGCATTTAAAATTTTATGTTGGTATTGTAACATATTTATGGTAAATTTGACAGATTCTGCTGGACAATATAATTATGTTTACACGTGAACAAAAATAAATTCAATTTCGATTATAATTTAATTACACTTCATTCCTAATACATGTATGGTAATTTTTTATTACTTTTTAATTACATTCAAACATATTCAAACAAATATTTTCTATCCGTGTACCTTCTATTGATTCTAGGTACTCATGAAGAAGTCTAATATTTTTCACTAGGCAAAACTAAATGTGTATCAAATGCGCAACATTTAAAAAGTTAAATGACCAATATTTTTTGTAAATATTAAAAATATTGTTGTAAATATTTTTTATATTTTCAATATAGATTTTTTTCATAATTCCAACTTTAAACTTTTAAATTACAAACAATACAACATTTATGTCCTCATATATAAAACACAACCCTGCAACATGTGTAAATTGTGTCATAAATGGCGCCATAAATACTGACAACAATCAAAGTACACTTTAGGTCCAAATCCAGCGTAAAGTAACTGCCTACAGCTACCTTTTACTTAAAAGGACCCCACACAAAACATATTTTGGCACTTCCTAAAACAGCAACAAATCAATAATAAAATTTTGCAAAATACAGATACACAGAAAAAAGGAAATCACTTACTATGGATAGACAGAACGACGATATGCTTATGATACACGTTGACGTCATATTTAAAGGGACATTTTTAACATCGTCATCGCTACCTTAGAACTACTTATATTTTAAGTTACCTCTGTGTTGCTCCTCTTTACTGAACAACTTCGTTATTATTATCTTCTGCATATTTTACATGTTCTCATTCTTCTACTTAGCGCCCTGGGCACCCCCCCCCCCCCCCCCCCCCCATCTCTTTTTTACTCCCGTATTTTTGGTTTTATAACCCGCAGCAGTGTAAAAACTTTGTTATGTAAATAATGAAATTTGGAACAACAGCAGCAACATCCTCATAAAACGTATGCAAAATGTGCGCAAGGCAGGGAAAATTTATATATTTTTTTTTTGTTTCAGTTTGTTTTTGTCTTGGTTTAGTTGTGCACAACAAATAACATTTATGCTTGTATTAAACTCAGGAAGCCATGCACAACACTTATATTCAGGTTTTTGTCGTTTTGGTTTTTTGTTGTTGCTGTTATTGGACCGAATAATACAACAATGTCAACTAACAAACAAGATCAAGAAACTGCTGGTATTCACTGAAAAAAAATAGTTTACGCATATTTTGATTTTCTATAAAAAAAAATCAAAAATCAATTGCAGAAACTGTGCTGAGGCGTTGTTCTGAAATGGCTGATAGTACTTTGCCTTATTACAATTAAATATGATAAATTTCTACTAGACTAAAACACTAAAAACCTTTAGAACTCTAAAAGGCTCCTCTGCTGATATCTAAATAATACCAAAAGAAACATAAAATAATTCAGTGTACCTACTAAGGCAGTGATCGAAAATGAGATGAAAGTTAGTTCGGCGCTCTATGGAAGTGACCAAAAAAAGAGATAGAAGATCAGAGCAAAAACACATGTGTATGAAAGCGATGGTGATTTGAGCATCACGGATTCTGTTCAGTGTAGAAGTTTTTGGAAACTTCTAGAATCTGGCTATGCGATTGTTATAGAGATGCGATTGTTTAAGACGATTGTTATAGAGATGGAGATAGCTGACGAATTTCGGTAACAGAGAAAAAAATCAAATAGAAGAAATAAGAAAAATAAAAAAAGATATTAAATATATTAAAGATATATTAAAAGATATTAAATAATTTTTTTAATATAAAACGTTTTTAATATAAACTTTAAGGATCCAATAGATTATAAAGGGTTTTTTTAACAGGGACGCTACAAAAGTAGAGCGACAGGGACAGCAAACGACGCCATATTTCTTGCCGCTCTTTTGACATTTCTCTGATGCCATTTCATGATGGAAAGATATACGAGGCAACAACGAGTCAAAATTATTAAAATTTACTACCGAAATTCGAATTCGTATATCTTTCCATCATGAAATGGCAAACCTTACTGAAGAGAAATGTCAAAAGAACGGCAAGAAATATGGCGTCGTTTGCTGTCCCTGTCGCTCTACTTTTGTAGCGTCCCTGTTGAAGAACCCTTGAAAAAACTTTTGTAGCGCTCTTATTGAAAAATATTTTATTATCCACCGCCACGTTTCGTTTTAAATCATACTAAAATTTCACCTTAAAAACGTTTATATTAAAAAATATTTTTTATTTCATATTTTTCTTATTTTTTTGTGTCAGTTAGATTTTCGTCTGACAGAATTAGAAAGGCCTAATATTATTAAAATTAAAAATATTCATGTTTCAAAGTGTCTTTAATATGGAATCATGTCGAACCATGATGAACTGGTTGGCAAGAAAAGGATGACATTGCATTGTCATCCAGTTTGAGGCAATTTTTAAAATCTCAAGCATGTAGGCCATCGGGAATGTAGTTTAAAAACAATTACAAAATTTCTACAGAATAGACTGACAAGAAAGCAACCTAATTAAAACGTTTTAAAAAATACAAAATAAAACAAAATAATACCGCAAAAACATAATAAAAACAATAAATCAAAAGGAAACACATAAAACAAGTACAAAAACAAAAGAAAAAACGAATTCGAATTTCGGTAGTAAATTTTAATACTTTCGACTCGTTGTTGGCTCGTATATCTTTCCATCATGAAATGGCAAACCTTACTGAAGAGAAATGTCAAAAGAGCGGCAAGAAATATGGTGTTGTTTACTGTCCCTGTCGCTCTACTTTTGTAGCGTCCCTGTTGAAAAACCCTTGAAAAAATTTTTTGTAGCGCTCTTATTGAAAAACCCTTTAGTTCGGTTATTGAAAAAATCGAAATTTCATACACTTACCCATTTGTACATATGGATAATCAAACAAATTGAAATTCGTACACACAGAAAACTGATTTGTTGCTGCAACCAACTAAATTGCCTTACCTAATTACTCGGTTGCGGTAACTTGCTAATTACTCGGCTACTCGGCATGCATGAGGTTGTTTAAACGTCCAAGGCAGCAAGCATGCCGAAACCTCCAAATGAAATTTTATTTTAAGATTTCATTTTTATATATAAAACTGATTTATGTAAAGTTTACTACAACTAATAGTTGGTTATGCTTCATACCACCACAAATGAATTTCATGCTGATAGACATGAGGTTGCCATTTGTCATTTATTTTGTTGATACAATAACGTACTCAGTTGCCGTAACAAATGCACAAACGTCAAATTTTGGGCAGAAGGAAAAATGCAATCATGTGGTTGCGGCAACCGAACGTGCAGTTGAGTGGACTAACATTTCCGTTGTAGTAAAAAATAGGTACGTTCATTTTAATGACATGAGGTTACATATTTATTTCGGTTGCAACACTGAAACGTTGGTTCAATGAACCTCATGCCAAAAGAGGATTTTCTGTGTGTAAGTAATTGCAAGTTTCTACCAGTTTTTAGGATTTGTAAACTTTGGTGATCTATGCATCACTTTAAATGTTAACAACACACAATATCAGTACACGGACAAAATAATTGCTTTGCGTGCAGTTGTTTCAATAAATATTCCATTGCATCTACCAAATGTAGTCAGCCTCAACTGAAATTCGTGTGTGGTGGTATGAAGCGTAACCAACTATTAGTTGTAGCAACTGCAACATTGTTTGAAGAAACCAACTTTTAATCCATTTACAATTTTTTTATTTACGTTGCTACGGCAACTTAATTCAAAATGAGACCTACCCAATACTTAGTTGACTCAACAGATAGTTGGTTATATTAACTAAACAATATATAACATTAGGTTGTAGCAACAAATATTTATTTGATTCAATTATGAAATCAGATGTTTTGTAGAAAAGCGATGCCAAAGCAGTCGCACAAACTTCAGGTTTTTCACTCGTTTTTTTTGTGCTGCGGACAACGCATGCCACATGTAAAAAAAAAAATTTCGAATTGTTGAAATGCTTGTTCGTTCTTACTGTTCGGTTTTTGTAAGTCCAAATAAACTTTCTTCAATAAGAGACATACTATTCTAAAGAGTTCTTGCTGCTGTCGACAATTTCCGATGAAGTATGTACAGATCGGAAGACAATTCGTTCTACTGCTAACTTCGCGCAAATTGGGTGATTTCTTGTAATTAAATTGGCTACCACAACTATACAAATTGGTTGTGTCAATTTTATTCCTTAGTTGTGTGAACTGACACGCGGTGTTGCAACAACTGCATCAGTCGAATGTTGATAGAACTAAATAAATCGGTTGACAAAATAAGACGGTTGCCCCAACTGATTTGGTTTGGGTGATTTCTTGTAATTAAATTGGCTACCACAACTAAACAAATTGGTTGTGTCAATTGTATTCATTAGTTGTGTGAACTGACACGCGGTGTTGCAACAACTGCATCAGTCGAATGTTGACAGAACTAAATAAATGGGTTGACAAAATAAGACGGTTGCCCCAACTGATTTGTTTTTGGGTGATTTCTTGTAATTAAATTGGCTACCACAACTAAACAAATTGGTTGTGTCAATTGTATTCATTAGTTGTGTGAACTGACACGCGGTGTTGCAACAACTGCATCAGTCGAATGTTGACAGAACTAAATAAATCGGTTGACAAAATAAGACGGTTGCCCCAACTGATTTGTTTTTTGGGTGTATATTTATAGTTGGCTTCGACCGACTATACCTTCATAATTCTAACTTCATCCAACCAACTAACAGAATTTCCCTACTTCAAACTTTCCCAGGTGACCTAACCTTCTTACTAGTTTTATCTACCTTTTACGATATAAGCAAATGATGTGCATTTTTAATGCTTTTTTTAGTTTTTAAGTCACCATAATTCGGGAACCACAATAGAGATCCAACATTTTAATAAAATTTCCACTCAATTCGTAGAGGTAGGGGGTATATATTCGCTGCTTACCCTAATTCAATTTAAAATAAAAACAAACATTTTCATAAAAATGCGAGAACTATTTAGAATGATGTAAGTATTAAACAAATATGAAAACTATAATTTAAAAAATGTTTTCAAATAAGCCGAAGGTTATAATAAAAAGCATTCGTGGCCCTAAGTCCTGCGCTTTATACGATTCCCAGCAAGCATCTGATGACAAAAACTCGGAAAATATTTGGGGCTCAGATAAAAAAAAACGACAAAGAAAAACATTGCAATGGAGATTTTAAATAGTGAAAAAGTTAAAGGCAGCGGTTGGCCTGGTGACGCACGCAAACACACGACGAGGTCAAGGTGCAACATAGTTGTTGTTGTTGCTACTAATACTCCGACTGCTGCTAGCGGAAGACAATGACAACCATTTAGTTGGCAGCAGCAGCAACAACATATTTTAACAGCGCCAAAAATATGCTTTTACGTTGGGTGCCTTTGTGACTTTTTTTATCAGCGAATATTTTTCCATTGGAAGCAGCCACAGCTGTGCGACAACAAACCAACGACAATAACAAAAATATTTTTACACTGTGCACAGGACGAAGTGGCTCCTGCGCGCTCCTTTATCTCTGCCTCACTTCAACTTGAACCTTTTATTGCATAAAAGTTTTATTTGGCAGCACTTTCAACAGCGCACAAAAGCAAATAAATAGCAATGGGAAAACACAAAACCAAAAAAAAAGGAAGAAATATCCTTTAAAAGACAACTTTAACAAAAAGCCCTAAAAGCAGACAATGAAAAACGCAAACTTCACAAACAACAACGAGCGCTTTTTAAGTGCAACGCGCTAGAACAATAAAGAGATGGATTTTTGGTGTCTCTCATTGTTGTACCTTCCATTGTTGTTGTTGTTGTCGTAATTCTTGTTGTTGTTTTTATTGTTGGCATTGTTGCAACACCTGAATATTGTATGCGCTGCGTTGTCGTTTGGCCAAAATGCGCTGTTCCCAAAGAACAAAAAAAAAGTTCAAAAAGTCCTTTCGCAAATTCGCTTTTAGCGCGCGCATTTTAATTTAACTTTTGACTTTAGTTTTTCGCATGCTGTCGGCACATTTGAAATTCACATATGAAAAAAATATTAGCTACTTGGTCGGCGGTGTTGCCAGACCCATTTCAATGTCATAAAGTTTAAGCACTTTGTTGCCGGCGCGTAAATTTTATGACCAGCTCGTTTATTACCTCGCACAACAAGCAAAATTGAGATTAATTAAAATTTTATGCTTATAACTCGATAAAACCAACATTGTCGTCAACAATGCTTTCAACCAAAATTTGCTATAAAAAACTTGTTGTTCTGCATAACAAATGAGTTTGTTTAAAGAACCCAATGTCACTCATACGTACCGTTGTACTCAAGTATTAAAAAAATATAGCATTTTTAATAGAACTAATATTATCAATGTTGTTAAAAAAAAAAATACAAAAAATATGTAAACATAATTGGCCAAATAATAAACTATATAACGTCACTGTCATGCCAAAGGGACGAATGTGCATTTTTAAAAATGTTGGGAAATCAAATTTTAAAGTTTGAAGTGCTTTAAAAATTAGAAAAAATTAGTTTTATTTAAATTTTTTCTATTATTTTGGTTTATTCATGAATTATTATCACGTATATAAAATATCTTTGGATTTGGACAATTTACTGAATTATAAATACCAATTTTGTGAGGCTATATCCTGACCAAAACGCAAATATTTTTGTTTTTTATGCTATAACTTTTTATTAGCTCAAAATAAAATAGTGATGTTAAGGAATTAATTGTTTGTTTTTAAAGCACCTATCTATTAGCATCATTATTTAAAAATATTTCGCCAAACATTAATTTGCCATTTGTTATTTGAAGGAATTTTTTTTGGCAAATTTAAATAATGATACCAATCGATAGGTGCTTTAAAAACAGACAATTAATACCTTTAAACTACTATTTTATCTTGCACGAATAAAAAGTTATTGTAAATAAACGATGAAATTGGAAAAATTGAAAATCTTGGCATGCCAAAAGGGCGAATCTTCCTTTTTCGCCATAACTATTTATTGGTACGAGATAAAATAGTAGTGTAAAGACATTTATTGTTTGTTTTTAAAGCACCTATCGAACTGCATCATTATTTTAACAAACATTTTTTCCTGCATATAACAAATAGCAAATTAATGATGCAGTTCGATAGGTGCTTTAAAAACAAATAATAAATGCCTTCACACTACTATTTTATCTCGTACCAATAAATAGTTATGGCGAAAAAGGAAAGATTCGCCCTTTTGGCATGACAAGATTTTCAATTTTTCAAATTCGCCCTTTTGGTTTTGACTTTTGTGGCTAGATACCCCCAACAAAACGACACGCGATTTTAGCACAGTATACTTGAGGAAAAACTACATTCGAAAATGTAAAAAAACGCAAATGTCAAAAATTGCACATTCGCCCCTTTGGCATGATAGTGACGATAATCTATATTTTATTAAATAACTCATACGTCAATGTAAAAAAGCTGAAATATTTATATTTTAAATGTTGCAGATTAAAACAATTATTACTTCAAAACTTATTATGCTGTAATTACATCAAATTACTTGAATTTTAAACATAATTTTAAAATTTTACAGCAGTCTTTTCAAAATTGACTTTGAAAACAAACTTCACAACTACTTTGTAAGTAGTTAAATTCTACATAATGCGTAAACTCATTAAAAAGACATGCGATACAAGCACAAAAACTAAAAACACAAGGATATGAAGTAGACAAGCAAAACATAAAACAAGAGAATAATGAACAATAACCTAAAACTAAAAAATAAACCACAAAACAAAGTGCTACAGCTGAAAACACAACATGTGGCACCTGCTCGATTAAAGTATAAGACTTGCGGTTATTTTTGACATTTTAAAGAAAAGCAAAACCTCTATGATGCAGAAGTTCTGTACAGAGGAAAAAGCAAAAAAAATGCAAAAAAAAAAACATTTTCAACTCCTACACTTAGTATACGCCGCTTTCTTCAGATCTCAGTTGCTATATGGGAAATGCAACTATGTTGTTGATGGGTTTCATAGGGGTTTGAATACTGCAAAATGTGGTTTTCAATAGAAGCTGCAAATACTACTCGTGCAGCTCATGTATAGCTCTACCCACTGAAGCTGCTTTCCAGGTAGCTACAACGGAGGTGTTTTTTTAGGCAAACATAAAAACACAATTTTCTATATAAAAAAAATCTCTACTCTTGCAAATTCTTTGAAGTTAAATATTCTGAATGTGAGGCTGCGACTAATTTAAACACATAAAACTATGACTTTTTGTGTTGACAAACAGAGCGGAAAAACAAAAGAAAAGAAAAGAAAAGCAGCAGACAAAATTTTTGAAGTTCTTAAAGTTTATTTTCAACTGTTTTATATATTTTTACTTTTTTATTTCTTTTATACTCTACTACAAAATGTAAAAGGGTACACAGCAAAAAAAAATCATCAATATGATGAATTTATTCATAAATATTATGAATTTTTTCGCGAACTACCAGATTCATCACATTGATACCAACGTTTATTAAAAAACATATTGATGAATGCATTCTTTATATATATGAACTTATTCATACTATCGCACATCATAGTGAAGAACGAAATATTCAATACTCATATTGATGAATATAATCATAATATTTATGAATATTTTAAAATTTGTGTGTACATTGTTCATAGTATTTATGAATATAATATTCAATATGATGAATACTGTTGATTTTTTTTTCAAATATATTAATTGATGGACTTTTTTTCACGCATTTTTCAAGAAAAATAATAATTCGAAAGAAATGTTCCTAAAAAAAATAAAAAAAAAAATGTTGAAAAAATAATCCGAACATTTTTGTTTTTTTTAAATTAACAAAAAAAAAATCGAAAAAAAAAATTGTCCGAAAAAAATATTTTTCGAAAAAAAAATGTGTCCGAAAAAAATATGCAATAAAACAGGTTTGAAAAACTAAATTCATCATTATGATGTAGTTTGATATACCTATGTAATACATTGAAGAAAGTCTGATAATAGATTGTTGATCGGCGTCACTTCCTGATTCGAATTTGCGATATCAGTCTGTCTGTATATATCCTCCTATCATGCCAAAGGGGTGAATGTGCAATTTTTGGCATTTGCGTTTTTTTACATTTTTGAATGTAGTTTATCCTCAAGTATGCTGTGCCAAAATCGCGTGACATTTTGTTGGATATTTCTATCCACAAAAGAAAAAACCAAAATGGCGAATTTTTAAAATTTAAAAAATAATTATTTGTGCAAGATAAAATAGTGGTGTAAAGGTATTAATTGTTTGTTTTCAAAGCACCTATCAATCTGCATAATTATTTAAAAATATTATGTCAAATATTTTTTCCTGCAAATAACAAATGGCAAATTAATGTTTGGCAAAATATTTTTAATTAATGATGCAAATTGATAGGTGCTTTGAAAACAAACAATAAATGCCTTCACATCACTATTTTATCGTGTACCATTAAAGAGTTATAGCAAAAAAACGAAAAGATTCGCCCTTTTGGCATGGCAAGATTTTCAATTTTTTCAATTTCTTCGTTTTTTGTTTGTTTTTAAAGCACCTATCGATTGGCATCATTATTTGGCATATATTGGCAAACATTTTTTCTGCAAATAACAAATGGCAAATTAATGTTTGGCAAAATATTTTTAATTAATGATGCAGATTGATATGTGCTTTCAAAACAAACAATAAATGCCTTCACATCACTATTTTATCGTGTACTATTAAAGAGTTATAGCAAAAAAACGAAAAGATTCGCCCTTTTGGCATGACCACATTTTCAATTTTTTCAATTTCTTCGTTTTTTTGTTATAATTTTTTATTGGTGCAAGATAAAATAGTAGTGTAAAGGTATTAATTGTTTGCATTTAAAGCATCTATCGATTGGCATCATTATTTAAAAATATTTTGGCAAACATTTTTTCCTGCAAATAACAAATTCCAAAATAATGTTTGACAAGATATTTTTAATTAATGATGCCAATAGATAGGTGCTTCAAATGCAAACAATTAATGCCTTTACATTACTATTTTATCCTGCGCTAATAAAAAGTTATAGCATAAAAATCAAAAATATTTGCGTTTAGTTCAGAATATAGCCTCACAAAATCCGCATTTATAATTCAGTAGGTTGTCCAAATCTAAAGATATTTTATATACGTTATAATAATTGACAAATAAACTAAAATAACAGAAAAAATTGAAAAAAATATAAATTTTGCTAATTTTTAAAGCACACTTCAAACTTTAAAATTTGATTTCCCAACATTTGTAAAAATTGTTCGCCCCTTTGGCATGACAGTGACGATATAAGACTGTCTGTATTTTTGTTAAAATTGTGATTCCAGAAAATTTAGAAGAGATAGTTCAATGAAACTCAGAATCTAAATTACTTGTATATCCTATATTATCCGATATTCAAAATGGGCGTGATAGTTCGACCATTGACATATGTTTCGTCTACTATAGTGCATATACCTCATACAGCATAATATTTTACAGAATGTTTCTACCTGACGGAGTGATATATTAAAAACCAATATTTTTCTCGAGAAACTAGATCTGACCGAAATCAAAATACGGTAAACCTAGTCTATACTCCCACAACTCTGCAGTGGTTTTCTAGATTGATAACTTTAAACATTAACCGCATTACCAGACATGTGTAAGGTATTAATTGTTGACTTATTACCTACTATATTTCTTTTTATTTATATTTACCTAAAAAAAGTAAGTAGAACAAAAGCATTGACAAAAAACAATTTCTAAACTTTAAACTTTCCCGCTGCTTTCTAAAGAATCCTGTGACGTCTGCCGCGCTGATGTTTGAGCCTACTTTAGCACACAACAAGTCCCAGTAGTAGGTGTCTCGTGAAGAGTCTTGAAAAATTGCCGCATCTTAGTGTATGTACGACACACACAAACACCGACTTCTTCAAAACTCAGGCAAAACGTGAAGAAAAGGTCAAAAGTTCAGACCGAGCTGCAGTGAAAAATCATGCGCTTCGGTAGCACATGTGGCAACGGAGCAAAGTCGTCTGCAAAGTTTGAGAACAAATAAGGGCCAAGGTTGTTAAAAAAAATAATAAAAAATAACAAAACCACAAATTAATTGATATTTTTAAAAGTTTAAATACTTCAAGTTGTTGAAACTTGCATAAAAAAAGGTATTAAGAAAATATATAAAAAAACTTAATGTACCCTGTACCTCTTGGGTGTAGGTTATACAAGGTTTTAAACCTTTCTCCTTATTTAACCACTAAAATTTATAGTACCTATAAAATAATTCCGAAATATTATATAATATTATATTGCACACATACCTTAAAACTGCTCCAGTACTGCCTCTGTTGCAGAAATTGAATATTTTTTCTTCACTGGTTTTTTACACTATACATAGTGTTTAGTAATTTTTACTTTTCAATTTCAAACCGGAGACTTAAGTGTATCATAAATTGTATATATTGAATACAGCGGCGACATCTGTTGAAGGATACAAAAAAAGCATTAAAATATTGTGGTACAAAAAAATTAAACTGTCGTAAAAAGTAATGTTAAGAAAAGTAAAATTTGTATTCTGTTGTTTATCATGCTGTGGCCACCTGACACTTAGTTAAGCTTCTAATTTTTAAACAAATTACTCCACTGACACAAACTGCACCAGGTTGTGATAAAATTTTGCAAATGACAATTTTAGTGTACCTTAAAATATAAAACCGATTACTCGAAAACTTTGAAATGCATTTGCATTTATTGACATTTTAAAATAGAAACTGTTCTGCTAGGGCAAGTATAACAGATGTAAAACAAAGTTGGTAATTTTGACTGCAAATCAAAATCAGTGCCCGCCAATTATATAAAAAATGATGTAAAGGCATTAGCAAAATTGTGTTCAGTAGTGTAATTAAAACTTTTTTTATTGCAAGTTTGCAGATATTTTCAGGATTTGCATACCTTGGGGACCTCTGTACCATTTTGTGTAGCGTATTTACAGTCGGCTTCCTTACTGATTACATAAAATATACACACATGCTAACATTTGTAAAACAATACTCCGCAGAGCTGCGGTTTTCCCTTTTTTTTTGGTCAGAACTTTTGTTATTGCTTTCTTCGATCATTTGTGTAGCAGATAATCGAACACAATAACAAGCACCTGTTTCACAATGAGTTCAATTCAATCAAGTGCAACAACAAACACATACGAAACTATCAACACAAGATCGAACTCGTTTACAACAACCAAAATCCATCGTTGTTTCTGTATAACAAGAAGTTTTAGTTTAGAAGATATTTTGCCGGGCACCAATGATCAGAATTAGAGCGGCGATTAATCAAATTGTTTGATTAATCAATATCTGATTAATTGATTAATGATTTTTTATTAATCAGAACATTGGTTAATCAACTAATCAGGGTTCTGATTAACTAAAATTGTGATTAATTGATTAATCAGCATTTTGATTAATCAAAATTTCTGATTAATTAACTTCTGCGTCGCGAAATATTTAAAAATGGTTTGCTTTATAGTTCTTTAACATTTCGAACATATATTTTTATTTATTCTTCGCACATTTCGGCAGGGGCCTCAAAATCCTCCTTGGAGTTCCTGTACAGAATCCAACAACGTGCGATATATTTAATAGGGAATGAAAATATTTCATCGTCTATTCGTTCTCTAGAGCACCGAAGGACCGTTGGGTATGTAAGCCTGTTTTATAGGTATTACAACGGCAAGTTTTTGAAGGAAATACATGTCCTGATTCCACCAGGTCGTGTGTTCTCTTTCTACTCGGGCGTTTACTCGGCTCTCCACAGAACCACGTATTATAGAGAGAATTCGTTCTTCAGTCGCACGATTCGTTTGTGGCACAATCTCCCTGCGTCTGTTTTCCCTGACATTTTTGTTATTGGCAAATTCAAAACAAATATTCATCGACACTATCTCATCTTTCCTCCCTTCCTCTAACCCTAATCATTTCCTACAATCAACACTGTGCTTTTCATAAATAGGGGACACCTGAGCGTTGGTTAATTTGTAAAAAAAAAAAAAACAAAATGTTCAATTGTTTTGGAATAAAATTGTTTCATTTTCAATTAATCGACATTCCGAATAATCAGATTAATCAAGACAACTGATTAATCAGAGTTTCTGCTTAATCGATTAATCTATTAATCAGGATTCTGATTAATCAAGATTTTATACGTATTTATGTTTCCTTCTATACCCTACTTGAGCATGAATCAATAAATATTTTTGGTAAAATATTTATTGATTCATGCTCAAATACATGAAAATTATGGTTTCCGGAGGAACGAGTTGTGGTTCAAAAAAAAAAAAATCGAAATTCGGTAACCTACCCATTTGTAAATATGGGTATTAAATGAATGGTAATACTTCAGCGATTGAAAGTTTGTAGTTATTTTCGGGATTCGTATATCCTGGTGACCTATATACCACTTTTAATGGTAACCACACATATGTCTAGGGTATTTATTTTAATCCTAACTATCATAATAACACCTACTTTAAAATTTCCCATGTGATCAAACCTTTCCAACTGGTTTATATTCATACTCAGAGATATCTCAGCTACAAAATACAACAAAATTCAAATGTGTCACAAAAAAAAATGATACCAGAAACCATCATACACAAATCTAATATAAATCGAAATGAACGGTATCGGTTTAATATGGTTTATAATCAAGTATGCACAATGAACCGAATACCCGAAACCATCACATGGAACCGGTACAAAACATAAAACTGAAACAAGGGATACAACCGAAATCAAAATCAATTATTTTGTTCGTTTGAGTTTTAAGGGTGTGTGCGAATTCGACTAAATTGCTGTCTAAACTAAATTGAACGTTTTTGATTCGATAGCCATTTGGTAACCGGTAATTATTAAAGTCCATAATCAATTGATTATCATATGTCTTTTTGCTGTCATCCAATTTAGTTCAATTTAGTCTACTCGAAAATTTGCTAAATTGAAAATTCGAACACTGCATTACAGACAAAATTTAGTTTAGTCGGTACTTTAGTCGAATTCGCACACAGCCTAATTCTTGGAAATTTATTTTATTAAATTGTAAGTAATCGGTTTTACAATTATCTCTAAAACGTTGACTCTCTCACCAAGACTTTAGCGACATATACCATGATAAGCATTAGCTTAAGCAGCAGCAGCAGTGGCAACACCACAACTATTTCAACTAAAACTATAAATTTCAACAAAAATTCCTGAATCCTGAAGCAAATGCAACAGCAACGAAATACAAAACTAAGAAAAAAAAATATTATTCAACAATAAAATCCAACTACTGCTGGAAACTTTGTGTTTTGTGCTGTAGTAAATTTGAAAATGCGTTGCACTCGACAGCAACATATATATGTTGTTGCTGTTCTTGGTGTTGTTTCGATTGTTAATTCTACACTATCTGCAAGATTTGTAGCTGCTGCGTTGAGCTCATTGCAAGCAACGCATTAAGCCACGAAAAATGTTGCAGGCGATGTGCTGCATGTTGTTGCCGATGTTGTTGTTGCTGCTGTTGTTGTTATTTTTGTTGATGTTTCTGCTACTACTACAGATTCGCCTGCTACTGCTGACCAAGTTTTAACATTTAAATTCATTTTACTTTCGCAAAAGTTTTTTTATGCGCCCAAGTACACTTGGCGCTTTAATGTGCAAAAATACTTGCTGCAGCGTTGCCACATTTTATGAACACACTTTTATGTGCAAAGTTGAGGTAGCCAAATGCGACGGCGGCGGGGAATTGGAAACTTAATAAAATTTACTTTTTTTTTATTATTTTTGGCATTACCGCGGCCGCACTTAAGTGCAAAAGTGTTAAATATGTTTCCATCGCTGCTTATTAAAATAGTTACTGAAATAAAGCGAAAAATTAATAATGAGCAAAGTGTGCGCGAAAAACACTTTATAAATTGTGGAAAATATAAATTAAAAATTTATGAAAAAATTAAATAATCATTTTACATATTATACAAGCTCAAAATATTAATATTTATTGGTTTCTTTCAAAAAAAAAAAAAAAAAAACAGACACAAGCCAAAATAACACAAAAAAAAAGTGATAAAGTGTTTTTCAGCCTCCGTCATAAAGCACTGAATCGCTGCCGCTCAGGCGCTGATTTTTCTTCACACACCATGCGAATCCTTTCAGGACACGAATGAATGCATGAATCGTTGGATAATTGAAAAGCCCGAGAGCCGACATTAAATTAAATTCAGCTTTTGCCAGCATGCGAACCTTTGCTTTTTTATAGTTTTTTTTCTTTTAATATTTTTTTTTTCTTTTGCATTCATCCAGCAGCTAATTTCAATTTTACGTGTCGAGAATTTATACAACTTCTTACGAGCAGACAGACAGGCAGAGAGACTAAAGAAGAGACAAACGAGATGAATGAAAATATGTTATAAATACATTTTTCTTTATTTCTCAAATTTTACCTGATTTTGTTCGCTTTTTTTTAATGCCTTGGCAAGAGACTACAAGAATTTAATTCAATCTTTGAACAATGAAATTACTTTTCTGGAACTATTTTTTTTTAAGAAAGTTTCATACACATTGTACCACAAATTCCGCCTACAGAAAATTATTTTACAAGTTCGAAACTCTGAATTGTGTACAAAATAAAAACCCACTTATGTTTGGACTAAATTTTACTAATTATAAACTCTCACAACTGCTACACAGATAAAAAAAAATTCTTCAATATGATGAATTTATTCATAAATATAATGAATTTTTTCACCAACTACCAGATTCACATTGATACCATCGTTCATTAAATGACATATTAATGAATGGATTCATTATATATATGAACATAATATTCAGTACAATGAATATGACAATTCATAATATTTTTTTTCAAAAAAAAACATTTTTTTTATAAAATAATTCGAAAAAAAAATGTTGCAAATATTTTATTTAAAAAATAACAATAAACTAATTATCCGAAAAAAAAATGTTCGAACAAAAAAAATTGTTCCGAATAAAAAAATTGTCAACAAAAAATTTAAAAAAAAAAAATGTGTGAAAAAAAAAATTCGAAAAAAAAAATTCGAAAAAAAAAATTTAGAAAAAAAATTTTTTTTTTTTTTCAAAAAAAACAATTTTTTCCAAAAACATTTTTTTTTTTTTTTTTAAACTTTTTTTTTTTTTTCAAAAATATATTTTTTATAAATATAACTTTTTATTAATAAAAAGTTGTATTATAATAAATGTATTATAAAACATTTTACTAATTTATGCATGTCGAGCAAGCATTATATTAGAAATAACACACAAGAACTACTTGAGAATCAAGAAGTACGGCAAAAAATGAACGAAAAAAAATAAGTTGATAGAAATTTGTTTTAATGAACAGTGTTCTTCAATATGAAGAACTAATATGTTGGTTCATTAATATGATGAAACGTATACTTCACATACAGTTCATCATATTGAAGAACACTTTTTCGACAGTTACCAAGCATTCTTCATATTTATGATAGCATTCATAACAATAATGGCGTTAATCATTAATATTATGAATGGTTCTTCAATACAATGAATTATGGTTTGAAGAACGGAATTCATCAATATGATGTACATTTTTTTTCTGTGCATGTCTATAAATTAACTTGACATGGTAGGCACACGAGATCTACTATACCACACGCTTTGAGACGTTTCGAGAATGCAGCAAGCTCTTTTCATCTCATTCGCACTCATATCTTTTAATGCGCTGATCTTTCATCTCTCTCTCGCACACTGCCTTAGTGCACTGAATGATCTACCGTCTCTTTCTAACACATTACTTTTATTATTATTTTTTTTTTTTTTTGGAATATCTACTAAGATTCACAGCACTCAGACAGACTATATCCATTGTACTGTGAAATCTATTCCCTACAATTTTGTGGTTAATATGACCACGAGCGCCCATGCCCAAGCCGGGATTCGAACCCGAGACCTTCAGAATGCAAGTCCAGCGCGCTACCTCTGGACTGCTGAGGCCGGCACATTACTTCAGTAGTACGCTTTATTGTCTTGCGTCTCTTTTACTCTTGAACAGTGGAACAAATTAACGCTTTTCGTGACAATATTTTTAATTTTGATTTAAGTAAACACTAAATTTTATTTTAGTAAACACTATAAAAATTATTATAAAATAAAATTTTACCCAGTTTGTCATGTCTCGGAGATGCCATGAAACTTTCTCGAACAACTTCGATAAAAAAAGTTGTTTTATTCAATTTCGTTGTTTTATCAAATCTAAATTGTCAAAAGTATCGTACATTCAAATTCTTTAACAAGAAAAGATATATCAACATTTATAGCATCGACATCGCAATATTTTTCGAATCTCGATCTCGAACTGTCATGCAGCCTATTATATCGTTTTGATATCAAAAAAAATTATCGTACTGAGAAAAGTCTGATAGAACGCATCGATATCTACCAATTGACAGCATCGATATTTAATTGAACACATCGATATCAACCTATGATCGATATCTAATTTGACGTCGATATCGTTACGAGAAAGTGAACGTATCGTGTGAATTCTCCTTAATCCCACATTGATCTCGTAACAATTTTATTTAACGGTTTTTAATAACGATTTTTAATAACGGTTTCGTTTCTTGTACCAGTTCCGGTTTTTTGTGTTCCCTTATTTTAATCAATAAATTTTCTTATTAAAATTATGCAAAATTGCTGCAAAATATTATTTTTTGTGTAAATTTGATAACACTACAAAAGTCCCATCACATTCTCAAAAACAATGCACAATTTGACCAGTTAAACTTAGGTTCAAGTATTTCGCTCACATTTAAGTAACCACAGTCCTACTACCGTTCAATATACAACACACTTTAAAACCAACTCGAACTCAGTTGATTAGACGAAATCTCGTTATTGCCGTAACAACCACAAGACACACATCGGCATTGATTCCCGGTTAATTACCAGCAAACCAAACACAGCGGCTCAACTAAACGTTGAACCAGTAGCTGCCTTGACTACGTATAACTCCTACTATATGACCATATTGCGGACACAAAGTCTAAATAGTAGAAATGTCTATCGTCTCCGTAAGTGTCTCTCGAAGGCTTTGAAAATATTGCACAACTTTTAAGGCTTTTGTTGGTCGGCGATTAGCCTCTATTAAGACCACCTTAATTGGCTGCCTACACTTACTACAAATACATAGCAACCCAAAACATTGCAAGACAGACACATACGAAGTTCAAGAACAAAGCAACCGACGACACCTCCATGGCTGTCTCTGTTTTCGTTTAATCTTTCGTCCTATTGTTCCATGAAATCATCTGGCCATGTTCTACATGTAACCAATATTTGTCTGCTCCAAATGTTTAATTAGACGATGGCATCGACGACTGTTCGGTCTTGAGACAGTTGTTTTGTGCCTTGGTTTTTCGCCTGAAAGATGTAGTGAACTTCATTGGTAATTAATGTCCAACAATTGGCATCAAGGATCTGCGTACTGCCATCATTTGCTGTAATTGTGCTCAATTAGCGTAGTTAACGGCAGACATTGCTGGTTGCCAACTCTTAGAATCCTTTTGTATTTAGTTTTTCTTTATTTTTCTCTTTAATTGTTTGAAGTATATTTTTTTGAGTAGATTTTAATTAATGTTGTGTCGAAAACAGTATCATAATCGAAGATATTAATTATTTTCAGTAATAAAAAGTTTACACAAGATAAATAGTAAACATTTTCATTATATTACGCAGCAAATGTTCAAATATTCGAAACACTTACTGCACTTGCTGAAGACGAATTCCGCAAGAGAGCACAACTCAAAACTTTCTGCAATCGGAATATAAAATAATTCAGGGAGTCCCATTAATCCCATTAATCACACATAGTAGACATTTGTTGCACCAACTAATTACCCAACCAACAATTTTGGTCTTTGCAACTGTTATTTCGGTCTGATAGTTGGAATTACAACCATTTAAAAACAGTTTTAAAACAATTTTTTCCATTTGTAAATAATATATGTATATTGTCAACCAAATGAAACTGTTCGATGAACCAATTTGATGAATTGTTAATTATTATTATTTATGATTTCTATTATGATTATGATTTCAAAAATGAAATGATTAAAAACTAATTTTAGTTTCTATTATAGTCAAATCTGTGCTACATGATTTTGTTTTACAAAATATCGTCATTGTTGAACGAAAAGTCATCAAATACATTTTTATGAAAAACTTTAATTTCGAGTTTGTTGATTAATATTTTAAAAAGTAATTGATGCATTTTTAAAGTTGAAATATCAATAGATAGATTTACATTTTCTTAACATGTAGTAAAAAAATTGAGATCATCGATTAAAAATTGGTAGATATACAAAGATTTTTGTAAATGAATATTTGGCATTTTGAAAATATGTTCTTTTTTAGAATTTAAACATTGTTTAATGATGAACAAATTATATTCTTTACATTTTGAATGCTATAGTTTTCATAATAGGCAGCAATATGAAGTTATGAAATATCTTTAATATCTTTAATCGGCCCTAAAATAAATGATTCTTTCAGAGTCACTTTGTCCAAAAATTAGTATAATGTGACCTATATGTTTCATTCGCCTTTTCATATGAATTTAATGATTTTGCGTTTCAGAGATATATTTAAAACACAACTGAATTTATATCAAAAAATATATTGACGAGTTTGACAACAAGTATCCTGAGAATTACCGCCTATTTTATAAAATGAAAAAAAAAAATCATTCAAATGACAGAATTTTTGATTAAATGTAATATGTAAAAACGACCGAAATGACTTAGTAATAAAATGTTACTGGGATCTTATTTAATGACAATTTGTATGCAATTTGTTTTTTAATAATGACGAAATCTGAAAACAAATGTTATTTTACGAGTTAGACTATGTAAATACAACAAACGCAAATGGAATGGATAAAAAAATGTGACATTTCTCGAAAGTACTCAAAAATTAGAGAGTTTCCACTCCAAATTCTTTATACTCACCACACCGGAAAACACCACAAATACTATTTCACTGCATTGCAAAAAAATACACAAATGAAACGAGAAAAAATTATCCGGGAAAGAATTATCTCTGGGAACATATTCTCGGCGAGGAATCTTACGGGGACAAATTTTATGGGAAAGAATTTTACGGGCAGATAGTCCGGGGAAGACTTGTCTTCGAAAAAATTTGTTTAGGGAGAGAATTGAAATGGTTACTACAATTTGCAATAGGTCCTATATCTTTCTACAAATTTGAAGTTAAATGCTGTGACGGGCGTTACACGTACAGAGTTTACTCTACAAAGTATTAAATTTTAGCTAAACTAATATTACTATGGAGATTAAGTATATCTCAATTACTTCATTAATAATGAGAGTTCTTCCCTCTAAAATAAAATAGTGAAATGGTTACTTTGATCACTTACTTATAAAGTATCAAAACTTGTGACGGGAGTTACCTGTACGATTTCTATACAAATAGACATGAAAATCCAAATTATGAATTGAAATTTTGTGATGAAAAAGAGTAAATTTTAGTGGTTATTTTAAGGCACACCGTCGACATATAATTTATGTGGAAAACTAAACATTTCGTTTTGAAAAAAAATATGAATTACATTACCATTCTTTTTAATAACTACTCAGTCTGCATCATTTGTAGTCCGTTTCCATCGTAAGCTTACATAAATATTTTTCGCATTTCGGAAATAATGATTTTTTTGGTATTTATTATGATTTGTTTGTAAGGTTTGGAATTTCCCTTTTATATCTTTGCTTATTGAATATTTTGGAATATTTACTACTTTTTCTATGGTTAAATAATAATATAATTGATTATTGATGCACTGAAAAATTATATATTAACAAATATATAATTTTTCAGTTTTTTTTGTTTTGCGACGATTGTTAATTGTGACGGGCGTTACAATATTTTGGATGGATATAGCAACTATCTGGAATATCTATTATACCAAAGACTATAATAAATGAATAGATACGACAAATACTTTTACAAAGTTTCCCAGTTGTAGATTTGGAAAATAGTTCGAAAAATAACTTTTACTATTTTTTTTGTGACGGGCGTTACAACTCAAAAAAGTAAAACTGTTTGGTTAATAGTCAGTACTTTGAACTAGAGATTGGCATGTGAACGTGATTCAGCGTGATTCATGTGAATCACGCGTGATTGTGATTGAATCCAAATTTTGCTCACGTGATTGTGAGTAGACCCAAAAATACCGTGAGTGAGTGTGCGTGAGTACAATTTTTTCGTGAGTGAGTGTACGTGAGTTGAATATTTCATAAAATAAAAAAATCTCACTTTTAATTTTTTTCGATTTTTCTATATTTTTGCTGAACTCCAGAACAAGTAGAACCACCCCTTGAACTCAGAAGGCTTCAGGAAAGCGACTGCTCACTTTTCAGTGATAAATCAAACACTTTCTAATGACCGTCATATACCAACTTAACTCAGAATAAGTTGCAAGGTTTCAGTCAACAATTGATCTAACCCCTGCAAACCGATCGTACTTAGTATGGGCTAGTCAATTTTTGTGGGGTCATGTCAATATCATGTCAATAGTTTTGCTTGGTTTCATATGACTGTTCATGGAAATGGATATAGAACTCTTTATTTTTTTACTCATTTTTGAAAAAAAGTGAATTTTCAATTTCAACTATACATGATAACTCTGTATTGACTTCCATTTGTTTATTAAGTTTAATTTGTTCCAGGGTTCGTGTGGGGTTTCGTTTTCATTCGAGTTATAAATGTAGTAACCATAAAAATCGCATCAAAAATGGTTTTTCCCAAAGTGAAGTCATCCCTGGTAAATTCTACTCCGGACTTTTTTTTTTGATAATTCTTTTCCACAGATAATTTTTCCAGAGACAATTCTCACAGATTTTACACGAATTGTTCAACGGAGAATTATTCTTCAAGGCAATTTTTACGTTTTTATATGAAAAGCACATCAAAGGTCTTTCACATATCCATCTCTGTTAAAAATTGAAATATATTTTATTAAAATCCCTAACATCATTATTGGGTTTTAAAGATGTAGGTTGTATTGGAGGTGCCACGCTCGGTCGACCAATCTCACCAACATTACTTATGAAATATGTATTTTTATGCATTCTGAAAGCAATAGCAAAAAAACGTGATTTAGCGTGATTCACGTGAATCACACGTGATCACGCGTGATTGTGATTGAATCTTAATTTTACTCACGTGATTGTGAGTGAGTATGAGTAGACCAAAAAGGCCGTGAGTGAGTGTGCGTGATTAGAAAAAATCTTTCATGAGCGTGAGTGAGTGGGAGTCAAAACTCACTCACGCGCCTATCTCTACTTTGAACCACTTATCACCAATGCAATATGTGGCATACTTTCGTAAACAAATTACCTTTCAAATTGTACTATTCAATTTTCTTTCGGATTCAAAACAACGAAACTACAGTATTTTATATATTTCCTCAATTTTGTACTATAATAAATTTCAAAAAAATATTTGACTTTAATTGAGAAAAAACACATTTGCCACGAACATTGGTAAATTCTGATTACAGAATATGAAATTAAAAGTATTTCTTATCCTAAAAATCATTAAACGGAAACAATAGGTTTAAGTTTAATATATCACACATTGGTAACGTTTTCTGTGGAATGCCCCCGATGATTTATGAATAAGACATTCATAAAACATCTTTAATTCTAATTTTCTTTTTTATGAGTAATATTCTTAAATTATGTACAGGCTGCAAAAAAATGGATTCTCCTAAACATAATTTTGCAGGCATTACATATATCTTTGGAGATTTATGGAAAAAAAAAAGTATTATTTCATTGCCAAACACTATTATAATAACATGCAAACATATTTCTGTTTTCGTTCAAACCTATTTATGTTTAGAATGAATAATTTTTGGCGTTCTTGCAAACATATATATGTTTGATTGAGAAAATTATTTTATTTACATGTATACATATTAATGTTTACTTTTAATTTTAATGTAATAAAGTGAATTTAGTGCTAATATCTTCTTTATACAATATTTGTTTTTCCCCTATTTTAAATTACATTTCTTTTTAAATATTATATAATTATAAGCTTAAACTTTTTTTATTACACATCTTTTAATTATACTTAATAATTTTATTTTCATCTATTGTTCCTATTTTGAGTTGAGTGAATTACAAATGAATTGGATATTTCACATTGAATTGGATATTTCACAGTAACAATCACGAATAACCAAATTCATATAATTCAAAGAACATTTTATTGACGTTGGTTGTGTTAAATAGCGAAAATATCCAACATACATATATTAATATCTGATGAAAATGTTTATTTCTACAGAAACATGAATATAGTAAATTCATGTAAATCTGCGATTAAAGCAATTTATTTTTAAATATCCTTTAATAATATTGTAATCTGAACAAAATAATTATACAATTCAATTATAATGTTATTAGATTTTACTCCTAATATTTATATAGTGACTTCGAATTACGTTATAATTAGATTCAAACATATTCAAACAAATAATAAAAAAAAAATGTAATTTTAAAAAAGGGAAACATAAATACTAAATTTACTTTTTTACAATAAAATGAAATGTAAACATTAATTTGTTTACATGTAAAAAAAAAATGTTTTTCACATTCAAACATACATATGTTTGCAAGAACGCTGAAAATTATTCATTCTGAACATAAATATGTTTGAACGAAAACAAAAATATGTTTGGCTGTTATTATAATAATGCTTGGCAATGAAATAATACCTTTGTTTGCATAAAGCTCCAAACATATATATAATGCCTGCAAAATTATGTTTGGGAGAGCCTTTTTTTTGCAGCGTGTGTAGTCTACACATTAAAAGAGTGCATAAAGAAAAAAAATTGTCATTTGAAAATAAATGTGAAATTTAACCGACAAATATGTTGAAGTGATGTATTTTTTTTTTATTGTTTTTTTTTTTTTAATGTTCGATTCCTTCCTAATGTTCTTTCCCATTGAAGTATTATTTTTCAAATGTGATATTTTTCACTTTATTCAGCATAATTAGAATTGGTTTTAGCATCTGCAGACTAAGGCTATCTGGCATAATTTATGACATTTAATCATCAGTTCTGAATAATAAATCCTGAAATGTATCGCAGAACCTATTCCAATTACTCATTGAGTATAAAGAAAAATAATGTATAATCAATATTTTCCAACTGGGTCGTATAAAAAACAGAAAAACATCACAGGCCAACATTGATATTGTTATTATTTTTGCTGCCATTATTGTTGTTCTGTTATTCTATTGTTTTGCAACACTTTTAAGGCTTGACGTTAAAATGTTGCACCGCACAAATGGACAAACAAATCGAAAGAACCGACTACCGGATGCGGTTAACATAAGCGGATGCCGCATATACCGCATAATGGCTGAACTTCCGGTGTGCTATTTGCTAAGCCAGGCTTTGCTGTAAATGAAAATATTTGTAGTGATGTGTGTTGGACATTGTAAGGTTCATAAAAGGCTTCTTTACATGTCTATCGTACTGCTGAGATTTGAGAGAAACAGAAAAGACAGAAGAAACTTTTGTATTTTGTGTTCATACAATAGAATTTTTGTCTTTTAACACTACAACGTAGAAGTGGCCACCGTATTTGCCTGCGTTGAACCCGTTAAATTTGAACATTTTAATATTGGAGATAGATTCGGTGGAAATGAGATAAAATAATACTCGAATTGTATACAGGAATACTTCATGACGTTGCATTAATTGTTTTAAATTAAACTAAATAATAAAGGAATATCGTGTAAATTTCCTTGTATTCCTATTGAAAATATTTAGACTTTTGAAATCATTTTCAACAGGTTGTTAGTTGACCTTAACAAAAAAAAAAAAGCTCAACTCCAGTAATATAATAATACCTAATAAAGTCTAAAAAAAGTTTTATGAATTACTTGTTTTAGTGCTGAATTATTTACGTTCGTTTAGTGCAACCTAAACATGCTATAGCCTTAGGTTATCAACTCTTTTGTAGGGTGCAGCAATGCATAGTATTTGTTGTTAATGTTTTTGTTGTACCCTTAAATAAATGGGTAAAAAGCTTTTGCGGTTTGACAACTTAATCCACCGGTGACTTGAGTTCTGGTCCGAAACTAAATTCGTTCGTGTTCATTCTACATGCAAAAAATATGGGATGCTTTTATTACGGCCCACATAGCTACCTATGCAGAAAACAACAAAAAAAAACGTGTATACAAAGAGAGAAAATGTGTGCTACTCGTGACTTAATTTGTGGAAATATTTTAGGGAAAGGCAAATTTGCGAAAAATTAAAAATTTTCTAAAAATATATCAAATATTGTGGAATTTTAAAGATATACAAAAAAAATCCAAATCGGGTATATAAATATATCAAATGTCATTAATTGAACATGATTTCTAAATAAAATAAATAATTTAATTCATTTAACGAAAAGTGTTGTTAAATGTATTAAAAATGCCAGATTTTGCATGAATCGTTATATAGATCTTTTTAAATATATTTGTGTTATGTTCATTTAATGTTAATCCGTTTTTAACCACTTTAACGTAACTGAACAACTGTTCATTAATATAGCAAACAATTTGTTAAAATCACGAATAAATTAATAAAATAACAATTTAAATTTTAAAAACTGCATTGAATATTTACTTGATTGTTAAATTATTCAAAAATAAAACTAATTTGTTATAAATGGAATATATTTAATTAACAATTATTTTTAATCAATACAAAAATTGACAGCTTTCAATATAAACACCCAGAAAAAAATGCTATATAAATAATAGTTTTTTACTATTAAAAATAGTTAATAGGATCAATTATTATTTTAATTGGAAAAACCATTAAATACTAGAAAATACCATGACATTGCCATTGAGTTTATAAGAAAAGATATATTTTTTGTATACTATTAAATCAATAATTGTCCATTGACCAATTTTAATGGGATTTGAGGGAATTTTTTTCTGGGTGAACAAATGTTGTGTTATTTTTATGGATATTTTTGTAAACATAGCAAATACATTTTTCAGTAGGTAGTACTAAATTATTTGCTAAAATAACAATAATTTTTTTGCATTGACAAAATTCTCTACATATTTTTGTTACCTTCATGCTCTAAGTATATAAAAAAGTTTCAACGATGTTGTTTTTTTTAATATATTTTCTAATTATAGCAATTTTATAATTAGTTAATCATAATAACTAACTTATTTGCTAAAACTATAAATCTCTTTTTTTGCAAATACTTATGTAAAGGGTTTTTCAATAAGAGCGCTATAAAAGTATTTTTAAGGATTTTTCAACAGGGACGCCAACAACGAGTCGAAATTAATAAAATTTACTACCGAAAATCGAATTCGTATATCTTTCCATCATTAAATGGCAAACATTACTGAAGAAAAATGTCAAAAGAGCGGCAAGAAATATCGCGTCGTTTGCTATCCCTGTCGCTCTACTTTTGTAGCGTCCCATTTGAAACACCCTTTAATAATGATTTAAAAATTACAAAATCATTCTATATAGTTTAAATATTTTTTTTTCAGTGCAGTCACCTAAACATAGACAAAGACTAACTGAGGCTGCAGGTCCTGGACACGCAGAAGACATGGATATGGATGATGTGCTTTACGTACGGATATTTAATGGCTTGCCGTGTAGTGCGGGCACTAAAATCCTTTGTAGCGACCACAGAGCGCAACCTAATCTGCGACGGAATCTAATTTAGCAGGAGACAACAGAGCAATACCAGCAGCAGCAGCAACAACAAAAAGAGCAACAACAAAAGCAACAAGAGCAGTAGGAAATCCTTCACCTGTCCTTATTTGTTGCTGTTGCTGTTGCTCTGTTTTCGGCAACAGGATTAAACCATGATCGCATCAGGTACCAGCAACAGCAACAACAACAACAGTAGCAGCAGCAGAAGCCGGCAGCATATAAAGTCTATGTTTGTCTGGCAACAGCTGCTTCCGGTATATGTGTTGGTGTCTTTTAGTTTCGCAATTTTGTGTTGGTGCTTGCATTGGGTCGTTTATCCTGCGCAGGATATAAATTTGTGTGACAGCAAATTTTAAATTTATTTCGCAAACAAACTTCACTATTTTCTCCGTGAAGCTTTGGCTGGGTGGTGGTTGGTGATTTGAATCAATTAAAATTGGCAGCATTGAAAATCAAAATTGATGGCTTATGCGTATGGAGTATACTCACTTTTAGTTTTAATTTGAGTTAGAGCACGTACATTTTGATTTTATATTTTATATCTTTATTTTATATCTCAACTTTTAGCACTATTCAAGTTCTAAGTATAGGTTATACAATGTAGTATATTCTAAAGAGTATTTAAAATTCGAAATATGTATTTTTGATTAGGGGCACACTCCAACCTTAAATTCCGATTTAATTTCTATTTTTGTTGGTAATGCAATATTTTAAAAATAGCATTACGAAAAAGAAATCATCAAGAATATCAATTGCATTTTCAACAACAGGTGAAATAAAGTCGGAGTATGATATATACTTTCCTATACTTACTATGGTTCTATTGTAAAATTAATCAATACCAATTTTTTCGTTAATGGTTTCTTAAAACAAAAATTAAATTTTCCAACATATGACGTATCTCAAAATAAACAGTCTGCTATTAAAAGCAAACTCTGAATGCTAAATTTTAACAAACTTTAAATTGCATTTACAGCATACTTTTATTTGCAATAACGAAATGTTTGCCAGCAATTTTAGTTCTGCTAGTGATCACTGGTGTGCATATCGCTAGTGTAGCTAACATGCACTAGATGGCTAATACGTCTAAAATTCGTAGACTCTTATTCGACAAACATTTTTATTTAAAACAGATATTTCTTCTACGTAATAATAATGCACACATGCAAGAGTGAAATTGTGAAATGAAGGTCGAAGGTAAAATAAAAAAACATGAAGGGGGAGCTTAAAATTAAATAATCTATATATATAAAACTCTTGGTCCGTCTGTCAGTCTTTCTGTCTGTCTGTCTGTCTGTCTGTCTGTCTGTCTGTCTGTCTGTTCCAGCATCACGTTTAAACCACTGAACGGATCTAACTGAAATTTTGTAACAGGATACTATGGAGTCCGGAGGGTGTCATAGGCTATATATGGGCGTGATGGGACAAAGGGGCGTGGTATCTCCTATACAACCTAAACATTCTAAACGACATAACTCAGCACTTACACAAGCTAAAAAGATGAAACAAAAAATTCAAATACAAAAAAAAATATACAAAAGCAACCACACATTAAAACTCACCACAATGAAACTCACCACACTAAAATTCACCACACTAAAATTCACCACACTAAAACTTACCACACTAAAACTCACCACACTAAAACTCACCACACTAAAACTTACCACAATAAAATTCACCACACTGAAACTCACCACAATAAAATTCACCACACTAAAACTCACCACACTAAAACTTACCACACTAAAACTCACCACACTAAAATTCATCTCACCTTAACTCACCACACTGAAACTCACTACATAAAAACTCACCACACTAAAATTTCTACAGTGAAAACTCTACTGAGAAGAATTCTACGGGAAAGAATTCTACCGGGAATAATTCTACCGGGATGAGTTCTACGGAAGAATTTTACATGGACGATTTCTACTGGGAAGAAATCTAGGGCGAAATATTCTACAGGGAAGCGCAGTCTGAGAAAGAATTGTCTTTGAGAATAGTTTTTTTTGACGGAGAATTATTGTTTGGTTATTATATTTGTAAAACCCATAAAAACTTCCACAACGAAGCACGGGCCCCTGTGGCACGGGCCCTCGCTCCATATCTTTGAATTCACAAAATCTTGGCACGAGTGGTGCACGGGTCCAGCTAGTTATATATATAAGATAAAGAAAGAAAAAAAATATATTAAAATACAGAAAAAAGAATATTTTTTTGAAAGAATTGACAGAATATATACTTCAAAATTTTTAGTAAACAAAAAAAAAAATTTTGAAAATTAGATGAAATTTCTCTTGGTGACGACAACCTCAACTCCAACGACTAAAAGAAATGATATCGGCAATTTTTAGACCTTGAAACCATTGCTGTTAGAGAATCTGCGGCATCCCCAGCGTCCACAAAAAAAATGTGCGGTGTTTGTGATTTTTTAGTGTGTGTGGCCATCACTCCCATGCCTGTGGCCATCACTCCCACCTCTTAGTGATATGCCCGTCATAATCATCTCTGCTTCTTTTTGTTTTTTTTTTTTTTTTAATATTAAAATTTTAAGTCTCATACCAAAAACACCAACCTTTCATTCAGAAGAAAGGTTTGTGTCTTATTTAATTTGAGCCACATCGTTTTTTTCAAAATTGCTTTGATCCGCAACAAAAAATTATGAAAAAACGCAGCTAATGTAAAAATGATTTGTCTCCTTCAGACACTACTTTGTCTTTTTTGAGACAATATAAAAATTCAATAAAAACGCGTGGTTGTTTTAGGTTTAAGTTCAAACGTTATAATATATATTTCTAAATTAATTCTAAGTTCTTAGTTTTAAGTAATTCTACACGCTGCAAAAAAAAGGGCTCTCCCAAACATAATTTTGCAGGCATTAACGTGTATGTTTGGAATTTTATGTAAACATAATATATAATTGACTGATAAATCATTTGTAAACAGGGTTGTATTGAGACTTGAACAGTGTTGTAATGAGCTCTGATTTATATTATGATATCACGGAAACATTTTGATGTTGCCCCTTAAAATGGTGTATGTTCTAATGGAAACATAATAATTACTACATCCAAACAAAATACATATTTGAACTGAAACATAAATATGTTCAAAATAAAACATGATTTTGAACGACCTGAATATAAATATGTTTCTAGTCAAACATATCAGTTGTTTCAGTACAAAAAGTATTATGTTTACATAGAAACATATTTAAATATTTTTGGAAAGAAATCCTGAAAATGAAATTAAAATAATTTTTTTTTTTTTATTAATTTTTATTAAAAATCTTCAAACATGCACAGCGGAAAATTATAATAATAGAATTCATATACAAAATTTTAAAATGCATAAATAAATAATTCGTTTAAAACTGCAAGTACAAGTGACAGCATCAATGAATGCACAATTGCACCAGCAGACGCTAAACCAGACGATCCAGGCTCGCTTTATATTTGGTACAGTTACAGTTGGTCTCAGTACAGCAGATAGCGTAGGCTAGGAATTCACGGAGGCTTTTGTAAAAAAATATGCCAAATTCTGTTTGAAAATCGAAACACAAATTTTTATTTGTGGTTTTTTCACATTAGTTTCAGAAATTATATATTGCACTATATTATACTCTGTTACTATTAGTACTTTATATAATACAATTTATATATTTATTTAATTTACAAATAACAAAATAATTACCGACGCGAACACGTTTTCTCAACGAACAACAAAAGATACGTACGCAGAAAATGCCGATCAAGGAGTGTCAACTTTATATATAAGAATTCATTTTCTGTTTGTTTTCAAACATCAGTATGTTTAAAATGACCCTATACATACTTCAAACGACGACAAAAGAGACGTAGGTAGAAAATTCTGCTCAACGAATGCCAACTTCGTATACAAGAAGATTGTTGGAAGAATACATTTATTTAAATCCAATTTCTTTTTGGGTTGTTTTTAAACATCAATATGTTCAAACGATGGCAAAAGATGGCGTAGGTAGAAAATGCTGCACAACATTGCCAACTTCGTCAATCGATAAATTATCGAATTAAGACGAGCGTGGCGAACATACGTTGTATTTAGATTTGATTAGCATTTTCTGTGTTTCGAAACATAGTTTTAACCAAGTAAATTGCCAAGAAATAGTTAGTTAAAATTTTATGTTGGTATTGTAACATATTTATGGTAAATTTGACAGATTCTGCAGGACAATATAATAATTTTTACACGTAAACAAAAATAAATTCAATTTCGATTATAATTTAATTACACTTCATTCCTAATACATGTATGGTAATTTCGTATTACTTTTTAATTACATTCAAACATATTCAAACAAATCCTTTCTATCCGTGTACGTCGTTCAAAAGTGAACGTTGTACTGCTGTAGATGTTAAAAGTGAAGTAAGTGTCCCATCGCACCACGAGGCAAATGTCACCTTTGACGTTTGTTTTTTCGCTCATCTATGCGAGTGTATGCGTGTGCCTGTCATGTGTTGGAGACGGTTGGCAACTTGGGCAGAGTTGCCAAACGTTCTAACAATTCGCCTTACGTTGGTATAATGTGTGTTCACATCAGATGATGATATAAAGTTTACGTACGCGGCGAGAACAACATGTAAAATTGTGTGCTCTAATAGCATAAAAAAAGTTTGCATAAATAGCAAACTGTCGTTTGCTGTTTCAGCGAAATCCAGCGTTTTTCTGGTTTCAGCAAAAAAAAATTCTAATTTAGCAAACTTTTTTGCTACTGTTGAAGACTTTTTTTTAAGTATATCTCTTTTTTATGTTTATTATATCTGGGATATGTCATATCAATTCAATTTGGAAATTGTCGAAAATTTTGAGGTCCCCGCGAAACTTTTTTGCTACTGTTGAAGACTTTTTTTTTAAGTGTATCTCTTTTTATGTTTATTATATCTGGGAGATGTCATATGAAATCAATTTGGAAATTGTCGAAAATTTTGAGGTCCCCGCGAATCCATTTCCCATATTCGGATTTCGCGAAAAATTTGCCAAATAGAATTTCCCATCCAAAAGAGCATTTTTAGTGGTGCAATTTTTCAATCAAGTTCTTTGAAAAATATTCATACAAAATCATTGACAGTGTAATGTATATATGAGAACATTAGTATTTTTTTCCCGTAATAACTAGCCGCGGTAGCTCAGTGATTAGGAATTGCTGATTTAACGAAGAATAGCAAATGTTTTCAATAAATTAGTGAATTTCATTGCTGGATTGATTAATGAATGCAATTAATGTCGATGGCTATATTTACGTCGATTATTTTTTTCTGTGTACTACATAACCATAAATCATTTTCTTATTTATCATAAGACAAATTCGAAAAAAAAATCGTTCAAAAATAATCTAAAAAAATAAATATTTTTCGAGTTTAAATTCAAATATCTTAAAAACATATCGGAATAATAAAACTTGACATTTGAAATAAAAATTGCATTTATAGGTTTTTTTGTAGAACTAGATGTGTAAGGTACTGTATTTTTTTAATTCTAAAAAATTGCTGAAAAGGGCTTAAAATTTCGAGAGTAATTTTGTTAAAAACTTTACGTAATAGAAAAAAACTGAGTATGCACTCAAAATCAGCAATCTAGAATTATATATAATTGATATATGAGATGTCCATTGCAACATTTTTTTTTCTCGTTTTGTTGAGTAATGTAATTAGTCCCCCCCCCCCATAATAAAAAAAACTAGTTCACGTTTTTATTATTAAGTAGTTCAGCACTAGTTCTGATCTTGATGCTTTTCCTACAGGGTTGTTTCAAGAGTTTTAATCAAGAATAATTTATCTTTAAAACATAGTTACAAAAAAATGGATTGTTACTACTACACCCAAAGAACGAATCAATTGGGGCAACCGTCTTTTTTTGCCAACCGATTTATTTAGTTCTGTCAACATTCGTCTGATTCAGTTGTTGCAACACCGCGTATCAGTTCACACAACTAATGAATACAATTGACACAACCAATTTGTTTAGTTGTGGTAGCGCTCCAACGTGTTGCAAACACGAAGTCAGCGTCACAACAGCGTTCCCGAGATCGAACATTGCCGACGATTCGTTGTGCTGCTGACTTCGAGTTTGCAACACGTTGGAGCGCTAGGGCTGCATATATAAATACAACATATAGAAACACAATAGGAAGTACTCTGTAGAATAGTATGTCTCTAGTGGAAGAAAGTATATTTGAGCATGAAAAAACCGAACCACGAACAAGCCTTAAAACAATTCCAAATTTTGTTTAAGACGTGGCACGCACTGTCCGCAGCACAAAACAAAAAAATAGTGAAAAAAAATCTGAAATCGCCTTTAAACAATTCCAAATATTGTTTAAGACTAAGACGTGGCACGCGCTGTCCGCAAAACAAAACGAGTGAAAAATGTAAAGCTTGCGCGACTGGTGTTGTCCTGCTTTGGCATCGCTATTATGCAAGACAACTGATTTCACAGTTGAATCAAATAAATATTGGTTGCTACAACTTAATGTTATATAGCTATCTATTAAGTCAACTAAATATTGGTTAGGTCTCATTTTTAATTTAGTTGCCGTGGCAATGGAAACAAAAAAATTGAAAATGGATAAAAAGTTTGTTTCCCCAATCAATGTTGCAGTTGCTTCAACTAATAGTTGGTTACGCTTCATACTATTGTTTACCACAAATGAATTTCAGTTGAAACTGACTAAATTAGGTAGATGCAAATGAATATTCGTTGAAACAACTGCACGTCAAGCAATTATTTTTTTGTGTGTATTACAGTTAATTCAAGTGTTTATTAAAAAATTAATAACTATAGAAAACATTTTGTATTTCAACCAAGTAACAGCATATTCGATGAGTGCTCCATTAAGTTCTTCTTTTTTCACAAAACTTTTATATGGATAATTTTTCAGAGTACTAATTATGTAGAAAGGTCAATAGGAGCTACTATTTTGCATGCATTTTTAATTTTTCGCAGAAGTTTCAGTAGTTGTGGTATTTTTTTTTTTAATTTTATTTGCAAGACCTTTAGTCAAATTTAAGTTTTTGAAGAATTGCGAAGTTGTTATGGATGATGCTTCATATGCATACTAAACGCAGAAAATGCGAATTTTCTTACGCTGCATGATTTTATGCTAATGCAATTTGTAACTCCAAAAATGTTTATTATAGAGAGAAAATTCTCTTAATGAATAATAAATACATTTTTTTTGAATTTTTCGTTTTTCATTGCATAAAAAAACAACTTAATTCTTTTAGGAATTGAAAATATTTATTTAATTAAAAATAATTAAGCTATAAACCTGAACGAAATATGAATATCATGGAAACTTTTGCCAAACAACATATTTTTGATATTTAGGCAAAACAAAAAAAAAATATTGAATCAACTGCCAGCAGTACAAATGCTGTCGTGTTTTTTTTTTTTTTTTTTTTTTTTTTTTTTGCCTTACCTCTGTGTCTGCGTGTCTCTTTGTCTGTCAGAGATAAATTAAGAAGTTTTCATGCTTTGAGCACCCGAAAGTTTGTTCTTTTTCAGGACTCTATTGCAGTCGGTTGCACAGTATCAGCACCAGCAGCAGCACCATTTGAAAATGAGAAATTAAAAACTTTAACAAAGTTTTTTTGATGTTTTTACAACAAAATTAATGCACGTGACAGACATCGTTACAGCAATAGCAACAACAGCATTATTAACTGCGACAACTAAAACTACTTGCAGTTGTCTGTTGCTGCTGCCAGTGTAGCAGCAACAGCAGCAACACGAGCTCTTGCGACAGCATCAACATTTCGAAAACTTTTTAGCAAGTAGTCGCCTGTAACCAACACAAAGTGAATACTAAATACTAGTCGCATTGAAATATGTCTTAATACGCAGACAGCAAAAGCTGTTACCAATTTAAACTTTCGAAAACCACCAACAGCATCAAAGCATCAGAATTTGAAATTTCAGATTTCTAATTAATGAGACGCACAAATATAGAAACTTTTAACCAAGTATTCAAACCAAACTCGAAATCAAATGTGACATTCGTTCAAATTCGTTGCATTTCTAAAACTGATACCATAACCCGTAAAACCGATATAAATTGATAGGCATGGATTTGAAAAGTTTTTAAAATAGTAAGAAAAACTAATACTCACTATCTGTATATCGAAACGAACGACCAAACGGAAATTTAACGTCGAAAGTTGGCGATAAAAACAACGCAATGTTCGAAATCACAATTTTCCAAAAAAAAAAAAACAACAAAAAAATTAGTTATATAAAATTTTGAACGATAAAAACAACAATGGACAAAAATAAAAAAAAATATTCGACAAAAATTACTTTATCCGAAAATTTTCGAAAAGAAAAAATTTGTTTAAAATATTTTTGAACGACAATGTTCGAAATCACCATTTTCCAAAAAAAAATTTATTCGACAAAAACCACAATTTTCAACGATTTCGGCAAAAATGTTGTTCAAAATAATGCAATGAACACCAAAAATAATGCAATGGATGATATCACCAATATTGACGAAATTCCTAAAAATATAAAAACTATTTGACAAAATAAAAACAATGTACGAAAAATTTCAAAAAAAAAATGTTGGATAACAAAACACGCAATAAACGAAATCACCATTATCAAAAAAAAAAAAAAACAAATCAACACAAACAACAATGTACAAAAAATTTTGAAAACAAATTTTGGACGACAAACGCAGTGTTCGAAATCTACATTTGCAAAAAAATACTTTTTTTTTAATCTGCAAAAACAAAAAAATTCCTACACCGTACACATATGAGATACAGTGTCCCAGCAGGAAATGTCACCAATGATTCCTCAATGATTCCCCTATGTCAGGTTAGAAACATCGATGATCGATAGCATTTTCGCCCTGCACAGCATTGATGAAATTTTCATACAAATGTCCTCCGATTCACCACAGTTCGGAAATACTCACTCACGTGCACTCATGCTCATGAACGTGAACACAAATTTCATATCGTTGCTTCATAGTTCATGAACACTCGTTGCCTCAGATGAGTACGATCAAAAGTGAATACTCGTTATAGATTTGAAACACGTTGCTCGTGAACAAGAGTAATGATTTTCTTCTGTTTACTCTTTATTCAGGAAGGTGAAACAACTAAAATTTTCTATGTTATTCATATTCATGAGCGATAAAGATCAAATTTAGCAAAACTTTTTATTCACGCTGTGTTGTAGTTAAGTGTTGCATTTTGTGGTCATGACCACAACAACAACAATTTTTTACCAAAAAATTTGTATTGCGGAAATCGATTGTGGACTTCATGGGATACCTAATGGTACCTTTTGGAGTGGTCAATGACCAATTTTTTGACCGCAAACATTTTATTGCGGAAATCTAATGGTACCATTTGGAGTGATCAATGACTACCAATAACCAATTTTTGACCACAAAACTTTAATTGCGGAAATCGATTGCGGATTTCATGGGATGCCTAATGGTACCTTTTGGAGTGGTCCATAAACCCTTTGTGTTGGTCAAAACCCACATCGAAAATTATCTTCTTATCGATTTTCGCAATAAAAACGTTTGAGTCAAAAATTAGTTTTCGGACCCACTCTTGGTGGTCATTGACCACTCCAAATGGTACCATTAGACATCCCATGATTTCCGCAATCGATATCTGCAATAAAAAAAAGTACGGGTTAATCGGTTTTCGGACACACCTTTGGTGGTCATTGACCACTCCAAATCCAAACCACTCCAACCATTAGGCATTCCATAATGTCCGAAATCGATTTCCACAATAAAAATGTTCGGGTCAAAAATTGCTTTTTTTTACCCACTTTTTGGGATATGTTTTCATTTTCTTCAAAGGCTACACACAACATGTGAATAAAAAGATTTGCCAATTTGATTGTGAACACTTTTGAATATGAACACAAGAAAAAATAATTTGTTGCTCATCTCTTATGAGGAGTAATAATGTAGCGAATGTGAGTACTCGTGAGCAGCCAAATTCTGTTCGATAACGAGTGTTCACTTTAGAATAACGAGTAAGTCGGATTTTTCTTGCTTACTCGCTCGTGAATTGTGAAGAAAAATAATGAACTTTCGTATTCATTTATGAAGATTTATCGTGAGTGAATAATTTTGAATATTCATTTATGAGTATTTCCGAACCCTGCTATTCACGCATGATGTACCATAGACGATGTCATACACGTCATTCATTAAGGAAGTCACAAATGATTGTCATACATAATTATTTTTTTAGTAAAAAAAATATATTTTTTTTAGTATTTTATTTATTTATTTTTTAATTTTTATTTTTTTCTATTTATCTTATTTTATTTATTATCTCAATTTTATTATTTTCTTCTGTTCTTGGTTGGAATGGTATGTGAATTTGCTTGTACTTGAATTGTTGTAGACATATTCATCAATGATAAATTTTTCAATATCCTCAATGATGATGACCTTGTCGTCAATGATGTCATTTCCTGCTGGGGTATATTATGTTGATGCATATATTGTAACGCCCCTTAGAAGGCGTTGCCGGTATGGAAAAGTATATATATTACTGATCAGCATCACTACCCGAGTCTGTTTAGTTATGTACATCTGCCTGTCTGTCCGCCTGTCTGTCCGTCTGTCTTGATGTCCGAATACAGAAAGACTTGAGAAATACTGGTCAGAATACGATGAAATTTGGTTACAATACAATTTTGTAAAAGTTAAGAACTGAGTACGGAAATGAGCGAAATCGGTAACGGAAACGCCCATCTCCCATACAAGTTACTTTTATATAACTCTTTAGGAACCAATAAATCGAAAAATATTCAAGATATAGTTATAAAATTTAATACTAATTGTTAGAATTCACTTAAAAATATGTGTTCCAAAAATAGGCGTGATCCGAGCACTTAAAAAAATATATATTTTCCGATTTTTTTTTAATGGTTTTATTAATAAGATTTTCAAAATAATATATACAACTAATTATCCAACAAAATATAAACAAAATACAGAGTAATATAACCACCAAGATTATAGGGTAGTCCATAAAGGACTTTTATAGTGGGGCCCGACCAACTATAAAAGTCCGTTCCATGTGACCTAACTTTCCCCACTCGTTAAATATAAAAATTATATCTCAATCAAAGATCTTTATTTTTTATAATAAAAAGTATCTCTCAATCTAAAACATTTATTTTTTAAATTAAAAAATATATCTCAACCATTGACCTTTATGGTTGAGATATATGGTTGAGATATCTCCCAATGAAAAACGAAATGGAAATAAAGGTTAATAGATATTTGTGATCTCTGGTAAAAAAACCTGTACAAGCGTATGAGCATCACGGATTATTGTGAAGTGTAGAAGTTTACGAAAACTTCTAAAATCTATCTATGCACTTCACAGGAATGTAATAGTGATGAAAAAATCATGCGAATAAAACAGATTCTTGAGAAGAGTAGAATTCTTACTAATTCTTATTAAGTATAGAATCTTGTGGAATATACCAGAATCGGACTATGCGTTTTACATGAGTGTTCAAAAAATGGAGTTATGTAATGAATAATATAGATTCTAATCAAGTTTTGGAGTGTAACGCCAAATCAAGTTCACAACAGGCCATGTATTTTCAACGAAAATTTACATTGACGTTTCTTTGCTTCTTAAGAGAAACAATAGTTAATGAAATATTTTCATATTAAGTATATCGTACAGGTATTCCAAAGATGATTTGGAAACTTCGGCTCATCTAAAATTCGATCTTAGTCGGAATTCAGGTGGTATAGACAGTGAGTAAGTCAGCAGTATACATGCATTACACCGTTTTAGAAAACCTAGGTACTGCTTCTTTCGACAAATCAAATATGTGTTGATTATAATGGAGGTCACATTGTTTTGATATGCCTAGAACGTCAAGGGCAATTGACTTCGAAATATTCCTAATTATGAACTACCATAAAACTATTTCTACTGGGGCTTATATAAAAAATCGTAAAATGTATTCATATGAAACATTTTTCTCATTTTGTATTCAAAAATAAAATTAATATAAAATTGAAATTATTCCCACAAAATTGCATTGCAACAAATTAAAATACTTCACATTATACATACTCAAGTTGATATCAACTGAGAAAAGCACTTTAAATCCAACACGAAATCGCTTTAACAAGCTTCAAGAAAAACAAAAAGTAATGAATTTCAGAAACTTACTGCAACACATTCTTTGACTGTCAGCAATGGGCCAACAGATAGAGAGCCACTCCCGGAACTACGCTTGACTGGACTTCATATTTGTTGTTGACGTGGCAGCAGAGCAGAGCAATAGATAGAGGTACTATATAGAAATGCAGACATAAGTGGTACAGACAGACAGACAGTCGAAGTATGGTTTAACTTTTCTGGCACCACTACAACTACTTTTACGAGTAGGTATGTTGTTGGTCCTGGCAGCCAGACAACGTTGTAGTTTATATTTTAGAAAACTTATCAAAATTCCAAGATACTCAGTGGCGGCGTACGCAAGGGGACCCATTTTATCAAGCATCATCATTATTATTGCTATTATCAACATGAAGATGGCAGGGAACTAAGTTTTTGCATATATTTACTGCATCTTTCAGGCATTGCAACTGAAAAGGTAGTTAAAAAGCTCATTAAAAATGCAGAGCTAAAGTAAGTTGTGCGTACTAACTTCTACTACGTTTTCGACATTTACATACAATGTTTTCTAGACTTTCTTCTAGACTTCTCTTTCTTTTTCATATTCTAGTTATTTTTTATATACTTTATATTCTGCATAATTTAAAAAAGCTGTCTTCAAACATTAAAACAATGTTTAGCATCCGTGCAACATAGTTGAGCAGTTGCTACAACTTCCAAGGGTGCAACATTGTCAACATGCGGGATTTTTATTACCCTTTAATTTGGTTCTTATTTGCAAACAGTGCCGCTGTTCGTGTGGTATTTTTATTGCACTTTAGTCCATACTACGTAATGTCACTGCACCGCAGCGGATTGCATCGTATCGTCTTCATCATGACCAAAAATAATCCGGCTTTCATTTGCGACCAGTGTAGCAGATTATTCCCCACCAACGCCTTTCCTACACGGTTCAATTTCAACAGCAACATATCCTTAATCGTCGTACCCAACGAGTTCCATCCTTCTCTCAAATGACCACTGTTAAAAGAGTTGCAGATTTTCGTTTTTTTTTTCACATTTTCTTCTTTTTTGCAAATTCTTCAGCAGTCTTTGTGGATTTGGCTTTCGTTTTGACTTCGCTTTCACTTACAGCTCGACGCACACACAATCGAATGAACTTAATTTAATTCAGTTGCTGCTGACTGAGCGCACCAGCACTTTATAGAGCTTTCAGTCAGTGTCAGGGGTTCCAGTATTTAATTGTAGACTTTGGGTTATTCGGAATTTGAAAAATAAATTGCTAATTTTTATATATTAAAAATTTTTGATCTTTTATAGCGTATGTAGCCGCGGTAGCTCAGTGGTTAGTGCGTCGGACTGCGAGCAAAAAGGTCCCTGGTTCAATCCTGGACTGGGGTTAACAACATCTTTTCATAGAAACATTTTTCTGTACCGCGCTACCTCTCGTCAGTAAATAGCAAACCTACGAGAGTAAAAGCATTGCCTATGAAAAGCTCTCACCCGCCGTTCGGATTCGGCAATAAACTGCAGGTCCCTGATATTCTGATAACGAGATTGAATTAATTAATTTAAGTTCTGAAACTCACTAAAACTGTTGTAAATTTTTCTCATATAATGTACATATCTTACATTAACAAAGGCATATTTTTTTTTATGTTTAACTCTGTTTTTGTTGATACCTTCAATAAATCCCATGACAGCAGACAGACAACCTGACACACACATTGCATGTGTGTGTATTTTAGTTGGCAACAAAAACTTCTTGTACAACAACAACCACGAATTGTGTTTGTCGTACAAAACTATTTCCAGCGAAAAATCGAACACTTGTTGCGATTCGCATTTTTGTTGTTGTTGCAGAAGAAGCAGAAGATATGTGAAACTAAAAAAGCGAAAACACACAAAAAACAATAACACAAAAAAGTAAGTACACTGCTAAGACGTTTATATATCAAAAATATAATTTTTTGTTTTAAAAATTAAAACACAGATCTCAACTTAAGAAAACACAAAAGAAAGCATAAAAATAAAATATTGTTTAATTTCAGTGAAAGTGCGTGCATCGCATATAACGAACGACACTAGTGTAGCATCTTTTTTTGTAATTGTGATCGAAAAAAACTAACAAAACACATGCATAGTCGCACTACGAATGACACTAGGGTATCAAAGAAAGAAGAAATAAATAGCTTTGTCAATTTTGTTCTTGGAGTTGCGTGTGTGTGTTTGTTTTTTTTTTGTCGAATTACCGCTATACAAGTAATCGAAGAAAACAATAGCAAAACAAAGTTCAGATCGTTCGTCGTTATCGGAAATATTGTTCTTCAAAAACTCAACATGTGTTCACGACATATTTAGTTACACAAAGAAGTTATTTCGGAACTCCCGATTTAAATGACATTAAGGCACGTCTTGTATTATAAAGCTATATAAAATAAATTATTTTTGGTCGTATCTCATAATTTTTTAAAATCCGTTGTGTATAAAACCGAAACCGTTTATAACGGTTTTCAGATTTTCATATAACGGTTACGGTAACGATTTTAAAAATGAAACGGTTTTAAATAGATATCGGTTTCGGTTACGTTTCAATCCTTGTTCAAAATAAAGTCTATCAAATTCAATTATAATTCAATCTCGGGTTCTGATCCCGGCTTGGGCATGGGCGTTCGTGGAAATATTAACGTAGGGAATGTCAAAAAAAAACCTTTAAACTATTATAATAATACAATCATTTTACAATTTGTGTACACATTATTTTCTAAAATTAAACAAAAAAATTATATTATGTGAGGAGGTTCGAAATTTCGTTATTCGAACTGTCATATTCAGTCAACTATTCAAAATTTGTTGTCTAAACAAAAACGGTTATTTTATCTATTAGAACCGACTTATCAGTTCAGAGTACCAAATAAGTTTATTGTATCCAAAGTTGGTTAGCGCAATATCTATTCTGTATTTATACCCTACACTATGAGTGAAAGGGTATATTCAATTTGGTACGCCGTTTGTAACACCCAGAAGGAAGCATCTCCAGTATGGAAAAGTATATATATTCTTGATCAGCATGAAGTCCTGAGCGATGTCCGTCGGTCCGTCCGTCCGTCGGTCCGTCTGTCTGTCTGTCTGTCTGTTGAAATCGCTACTACTTAAACAATTGAAGAGTTAGATAAATGAAACTTAGAAACATAATTTAGATTACTTATATACCTACGCAGTTTGTGCGAAAAAATTAGGCATATCGGTTAATTGTGACCTGTGATCTGACCATTTATATTCAAATAACTCATATAAAATGTACATCTACAGTTCAGTTTTACTGTATACGTGCTTAGGTAAACTTTTTTGGTCAAATATATATTGACTTCATGCTCAAAAACATGGAAATAATGTTTTCCCGCGAAACGACTTGTGCTTCCCAAAAACAAATCCAAATTCGGTACACCTACCCATTTGTAAATATGGGTATCAAATGAAAGGAAATTCTTCAGCGATTGAAAGTTTGTAGTTATTTTCAGGATTTGTATACCCTGGTGACCTATATACCACTTTGAATGGTAACCACACATATGTGTAGGGTATTTATAGTCGTCTAAGACCGACTATAATTTTCATAATCCTAACTATCATAATAACACCAAATTTAAAATTTCCCTTGTGATCTAACCTTCCCAACTGGTTTTAATTTATTCTTTTATTTATATACTTTATGTGGATTTGGATGTTTTATATTGTGTAAATGTAGGGAGACCGGGGCTAAGTCGACACATTTTTTTCAATGCTAATTTTTACCACCATATCAATGACATATGACAAAAATAATAACAGCCATAAGCTGTAAAGATGTACAATATTTAGTTTCCACGAAACAAATGCAAATGCGACGCAATCTCAAACCTGCATCTGAAAATAGGCTGGGGTAAGGGTCAGTTGTTAGTGCGTTGGACTGCGAGCCGAAAGGTCCCCGGTTCAAGCCTGGACTGGGGCTAACAACATCTTTTCATAGAAACATTTTTCTATACCACGCTACCTCTCGTCAGTAAATGGCAAACCTACGAGAGTAAAACCATTGCCTATGAAAAGCTCTCACCCGCCGTTCGGATTCGGCAATAAACTGTAGGTCCCACCACTTTGAGTACAAATATAACACGCACAGCTTAAAATGGTGAGAGAGCTCGGCCGAAGTTCTATACAGGATTGTAGCGCCAAACTATTATTTTACGGCGAATGCACATTTTGGCTGATATCTTTCAATTTGAATGAGTTATGTATTCCAAGATAAAACGTAATGTTTTATTCCGGTCCCGCGAAATTGTTATACCATTATTCATATTATTCAAATTTTATCTATTATTTACAATACCTTCTTAAATCTTGGTCAACTGATTCACAAGTCTCATTATATTGTAAGAATGAACTATTTTGTAAAATTCATAGAACAAAAAGTTTTATAATTCATATTTTCGGGGAAACTACCCTGACCAAATGCTTATGTGTCGACTTTTCCCCACGAGACTTAGTCTAATATAATTGGCATAAAAACGCCAATTGAATGGAAAAATAAAAATCTACACAATATGACAAGAGAATCTCTTAATTTATAAAACTTATAACAAAATATATAAATAATGAAAACTTTTGGATTCAAAAAATACATTTTATTACATATAAAGGGAAGTTCCAGCACAAAATGGATTTCTATTCTTTCTAATGTTACGTGTAGAGTATCAATTTGAAGTTGATCTGACATCCCATTCGCTTTTTAAAGCAAATATTGATTTTGCCCCGATGTCAACTTAACCCCGGCCTCCCCTACAAGGTTCATTTGTTATACTAAATATATTTTTGGATTTTTGGGAAATTTATCTTCATATTCTTTTCAAAATTGGAACCCTTAATAAGCACCGCACACTAATGCACCACAATCCCACCGACACTTATAGCTGTATACAACACCCGGCAGAATCCCTGTTCCCATGCGTTCTGGTATTTAATTTCAGTATTAATGTTTAACTAACGAGTTTTTCAGAGTTTTTTCCTTACTCTGTGCGTCTCAGCGTCTGTTTATCTAGCGTTTCACCCGCTCGTGTGTAGCTCCCTACCACTTCATCTCCGTCCAGCTGACCCAACATGTATCTGTTTCTAGTTTTCTTATTTCGTAATCTGAGTACGTTGATGATTGTGTTTATGTGATAATGGAAAAGAAATTGCATATTCCAAATGAATTTGTAATTTCTTGGAAATGTTTTGTGTTCTCTTCAGATGTGAGTGAGTGAGTGAGTGAGTGTGGGCGTGATAATAGTACCAAGAGCTGGTCACTCAAGAGCCATTCGAATGTCAGAATATTCTTAATTACTGCATGCCACAATTTCTGCAACTGAGTTCAACTAAATTTGGAAATTCGCTTTATGGTTTTTGTGACATTTGCAGTTGATTAACTTAAGTAGATTCCTTAAGTTGAAGGAATTGCTTTTAGTTGACACTGTATTTGAAATATTACAACAAAAAAATTAGAAAAATACATTGTTGCACGGAAAACAGAAGCAGAGAAATTGTTCCACAAACGTATCGTGCGACTAAAGAACGAAATATCTGTAGTGTGTGGTTCTTTTGAGAGCCGTGTGAACTACGTATGCGAAGCCGAGTATTATTTATGAAAAAGGTTTATGAATTTATATAAAAACTATTTCAATCAAAATTTTATTTCTGAATAAAAATTTTAATGTTGAGTTAAAAATAAAATTAATCTAAATTTAAATTCTTAAAAAAGCAAATTTGATTTTTTAGAGACAAGTTAAATTTGATTTAGTGAAAATTATGTGAAATTTGCATTTCGTAGAATATCAAATTTTATTTTGTTAAAAATTTATAATTTTTGGTAAAAATATAAAGTTCTAGATATATTTAAAGTTTAGAAAAACTTATAGTTCGAGAAAAATTTAATTTTCAATGAAGATTTCAATTTATAATTTAAATTGGTAGCTAAAATCAAATTTTAAGTGAAAATTTAAATTTATTGGGAAAATTATTTTTTATATTTTTAGTGTATATCGTCGTTGTAGAACGAAAAATCACCAAATACATTTTCAAAATGCCAAATTTTCATTTACAAAAATCTTTATAAACCTGTAAATTTTTAATCGATCTATCTATGTAATTTACAACATGATAAGAAAATGTAAATCTATTAGTTGATTTTTCAATTTTAAAAATGCGTCAATTACTTTTTAAAATATTTATCAACAAACTCGAAAATTAAGTTTTTCATAAAAATGTATTTGGTGACTTTGCGTCCTACAACGACGATATTTGAATTAGTTTTAGTGAAAACTCGCAGAACCCGTGCACGACTCGTGCAAAGATTTTGTGAATGGAAGGATATGAAGCAATTTTATTAATATAATAAACATTTTTATTGTTTAGTTTTAGTGTGGCGAATTTTAGTGTGGTGAAGTTTAGTGTTGTGAATATTGGTGTGGTGACTTTTAGTGTGGTGAATTTAAGTGTGGTGAATTTTTGAGTGGTGAGTTTTAATGTGGTGAGTATAAAGATAAATTTTGTTAAAAAAACCTTTTGGAGGACAAAAAGAACGCAATGGTCGAAATAACCATTTTCCAAATAAAAAAATATTCGCCAAAAACAAAGTTGAAATAAAATTGTTTTTGCTTTTGTTTTTGATTTTTTTTTCTTTCCATTTTTGGTTTTTCTTTTAGTTTGGCTTTTAAATTTATGTTATTGATTTTGTTATTGTATTTTTGTTTTTGTTTTCTGCTTTTGCTTTTTTGTTTTTGCTTTTAAATATTTTTCTTGTATTTCAATGTTTTGTTTCATTATCAACGCTGCGGAAAGTGTCGAATTATATCGTACCGCGCCTCTTTGTCCAATCCCGCCCATATATAGCCTATCATTCCTTCCAGACCATACCGCATCTGTGGTAACAATTTCAAGAAAATCGGAATAGCCTCTTAGACGGAGATGCGGAACAAACAAACGGACAAACCAACAAACATTATATTAATAGGATTTCAAGTTTTAGTAAATATTTTATTTAATGTGTAATTTTCTTACACAGAGAAAATTTAATTATTTTTATGTAGATTTTTTTGTGCAAATTTAAATTTTTGGAAAAATTCAAAATGTTGGAAATAATATTTTTATTGATATTGTATTATAATTACTAAAAAAAAATAAAAAAAAAACAAAAAATCATATTTAAATGGTAATCAAAATTTAAATTTTTAATAAAAAAAAAATATGTTTTCAAAATTTGAATTTTAAATATTATTTATTATTATAAATAAAATTTGCATTTAGTAAAATCCAATTTTAGTAAAATCTTTTGTTTTAGTGAATGCTAAAACCCTTGCAGTAGCATGTACAAGAATCATCTGTAAGATTGCAGCTCATACACACACCAAAAATGCTGCCAAAACAACATCTTCTTTTAGCAACAACACAAACCTACAGTACTAGCAACATTGCACTGCAACATTTATTGGAATAGCAATTGTTGCCGTAACAAAGTTGCTGAAATTATTGCAACTTTTTTTCCAGGCTAATTTCGAATTTCGGAGGCCACTTCGAATTTTCGTAGGCCTTTTCCAAATTTTTCGAAACACAAAGAAAAGTAATTCATAATTCATACCCACAAAGGAAACCGAAGGAAACCCAACAAATGTTATTTGTTTGTCTGTCTGCTTTTCTGTGGGTTTTCGCGTAAAGTGCGGCTAGTAAAAAACTTAGACGCAAGTGAAGCACTTGCAGTGTGCATTAAAGTGTTGGAAAAGTTCTAAGAAAATACAAGGAAACATTTAAACAATTAAATAAATATAACTTAAAGTGTGAAAACAATTTAAATTCATTTAAAAAATATATATGTACGATGCCTTTTTGAAAAGATGATGAAGAAAGTGAAAAAGTTATCTATCAAATAATTTTTGAAACTAAACTTATCGTAATTTCAGTAACATTTATAAAAATAAGTTTTAAAATTACATACGTTGAATTTTACAAAATCAGAAAAACTAAAAATTAAATGTTTTTAATTTATTTATTAAATACACCATTAATTAGAAAATTTCTTTTAGTTCTATTCAAGTGTCTGCTACATATATTTTTATTATTCTTGAAAACTTGAATATGTCACTCAACCGTAGTCGGTGCATTTATGACGAGTTCATCTGCAGACAGTTCTTCTGGAAACAATGATGACTAAATACAAAAAAAAAAGAACTCATGCATTAATTAATGTGCTTCAATTGAAGTCGAAATTCGCTTTAATCAACAGTTGAAATGCAACAAAAGAATGCTAGTGATGTAACATTTGATCAGATACGATTACTGAAAATTATTGGTTAATAATTATTGTTTGCGTTAATATTACAATGTTAAGTTTTGATAAAAATTGTAATTTTTACAATATTTATAAATACTTTAAATATCTATACCAAATCATAATATATGTCAGCTAAGAACCGGGCTACCGGCAGGCAAACACAGAAAATAAAAGAACAGAAAATGGACAGTTTTACGGAAGGTTTTCGGCAGACAAAAGTGCAGTTTGTGTGGTTACCATTGTTTCCTGTAGACGGCAGCGAAACGACAGTTTATGGGGATGTAAAGGCAGAAATTCTGATTGCCTGCTATAAAAAAACTTCGGTTCAATGATTGGTACCCCAAAAAAGTATTAAATTTTCACTGGTTAAGATTCACCTACTTTTATATTCCAATACTACTAACACATTTTCAACATTCTAAACTTTGTAAGTTGAATTTTATATATTTTATTTATGCAAAAAAAATATGTATTGAGGCAGCTCTTATGTCTCCCGACAACTGTCTTTCGATATTCTGGAGAAATCTTGCTACAAGGCAGCCTATTTCAAATAGAATTCCAAAAACGTAACATAAATCCTTAGTAGCATAATTCATAAAACTAATGCTCATAAAACTTTAAAAGCAGTTTTTATTTTATTTCTAAGACTACTCAGTCTACCATGTCCCGGAAGCCTTTGATGCCTAATCGATGTCGAATTTTGAACTCGTCGCAATATTTTTCGAAGCAATCACAAACTTTGATTCTTTTTTTCTATAGTTCCGATATCGAAAAATTTCTCATATCGAGAAAACTCCGATAGAACGCATCGATATCTACATACCATGTAGGTCCAATTTGAGAGCTGATATCGTTGCGAGAACGGGTCCGATATCGTGTGATTTCTCCATCTACTCGCATAACGATATTGAAAGAAATATTGAAAGAAATATTGAAAGAGATATTACAATTAGGTTCTAACTTAAAAAAAAAAAAATTAAATATTTTTCGATTATTCTTTTAGAATTATGTATCATTTTACTGACAATACAGTTCAATATAACTCCAATGAGAACTAAATTTAAAAACGAATTATCTGTTTTTCTTTTTAAAATGTAATCTTTTACCATAATTTTAATCGTTATTTATAATAAAAAAATTAAAAAACATTCATACAAAATCAAATTGAACTATAAAACCAAATTTTACTAAGTACAAACTCAATAAAATGTTTTTAAAAATCTAATATTTACAAAAATTTCATTAAAATATTCAAATTCTGAAGATATATATTTTTATACCCTACACTAAAAGTGAAAGGGTATATTCAGTTTGGTACGCCATTTGTAACGCCCAGAAGGAACCATCTTCGGTATGGAAAAGTATATATATTCTTGATCAGCATGACCTCCTGAGTCGATTTAGCGATGTCCGTCTGTCCTTCTGTCTGTCTGTTAAAATCACGATGTGATCTAACCTTCCCAACTGGTTTTATTTCAAAACAAATTTTACTTCTAAAATTGAAAACTTTAATTTGTATTTTTAATAAAAACGAGTTGGGAAAGTTAGGTCACATGGGTAAGTTCGGTCACATGGGGCGGATTTTTATAGTCGGCCGGGCCCGACTATGGAATACCCTACACCTTTGGTGGAGATATTAATGAGGAATATTTAATTGTATACCTTAATTTTAAATTTTTAATTATGCTGAACCTCAGAATATTATTCATATATCAGAAATTTACGTCTTATATCCCCATAAATTAAAAAATTTATATAAAGTATAAAAAACTAAAAAAAAAAATTGAAAAATATAATTGGGCGGACCACGCCTATATTTAAAATTTTGATAGGCTAATATTTCATAGATTTGATTTTAATAATTTACTGATCAAATTTTTACTATGAAAACCCGGGATATAATGAAAAAAAGTGGGCGGATAACGCCCATTTTTGGACCACATATTTTTAGGTAAATTCTAACAATACGTTTTAAATTTTATAACTATACCTTGAATACTTTTCGAAAGAGTTATATAAAAGTGACTTGTATGGAAGGTGGGCATGTCCGTTGACCGATTTTGCTCATTTTCAAACTCAGTTCCTACTTTTGGCTAAAATATATTGAGACGAAATTTCATCGCATTCTGATCAGTATTTCTCAAGTTATTCTGTATTCGGACAGCAAGACAGCAAGACGGACAGACAGACAGACAGACAGACAGACAGACAGACAGACAGACAGACGGACATGGCTAAACGGACTCGGGTAGTGATACTGATCAAGAATATATATACTTTTGCATACCGGACACGCCTCCTAAGGGGCGTTACAATATATGCACAAAGTTAATATACCCTGTACCTCATAGGTGTAGGGTATAAAAATTACGTTTGAACCTAACAAATCGTTTGGTCATAAAACTCAGTACATTTTCAAAGATTTTTATAGAGCTTACCGAAATACGCAGCGTACGAATGCAGATTTATAAGAATTTGCCATTTTTACAGTGCGTTTCGAAGTGATGTTGGATGCAGAAGCGGTGGTTCCATGAGCTTTATAATCAAAAAACGCAAAATTTAGGGTGCAGAGTGAAATTTTACGATTTCTGATATACAGTTTTGAATGTTTTGATTAAGTTTCATCATAATAAACAATGTAGGAGCCTTGAAAAATTGGAATCATAAAGGAGACTCATTTTTGAGTGTTTCAAAAATTCTTAGAAAAGCACTCAAAAAGTATCGTATATTTTCGGAGCTATTCAAATATTACGCATAAAAGAGTCATATTTAAGAGTTATTTAGAAGCTCTCGTAAATTAGACACCTAAAAGCGTCAAATTTGAAATTGTGAAATTGTATTGAGAGCACAAATACACTCTTTTAAGTATCTCATTTAAGAGTGTTTAAGTAAAAAAAAAATATATGAATGTTTAATTACCTAGTAATTAAAATGATCATAAACAAGAGGATTTTTGATAGCTATTTTGGACTATTTTATATGATTGTTTTTGGACTATTAAAAGTCTCAGAGAGGTTTAGGGCTCATAAAATGTTGGCTCATGTTCTAGTCAATTAAAGTAATACTTTCCAAAGTATGCGGTATCCTTGTAAAAAGATAAAGTCTTCATAATTTTAAGCAGCTCGGCATCTTTCGGGTCCGCAGAAGCTTTCATATTTAGTCCAATGTTACAAAAAAAAGTATCAACATTTATTTTTATATGGTTTTTTATAAGTATTGACATAAAGCAACTAAGTCAAGCTTGTTTGAATTTATTCATAACTCCTAAACTTGAAAATGTGGTCATAAATCAATATCATTGCACTTCTTAAAAAATATAATTTTTAAAATACGAAAAAATAAAATTATGAATTTTCGTTCACTTTTTGTTAATATTTATGCCAAACTGATGGTTTTTTAATGGTAGCATATCTAAATAAAATAATAAATTTGTATGTAGTTTTTGTATTACCCTAATTTAAATCCTGTAAAACTTACAACAACTCTTGAATATATTTGTAACGCTGAATTCGAAAATGACGTCAGTTTAAAGCCATTTTAAAACTGTTAGAAAAAAAAATAAAAAATAAATTCAAGGCAATATTTAATTAAGAACTATTGTGGACTCGGATGATGGTAATCAATTAGAGTAGAATACTGGAAATATGTTGGACGGGTTCGGATCAAGTGAGAATAAAATTATCTGTTCTAGATAATGACTCTATCTTCTAATTCTAATATTCTTAGCATTAATATATAATTCATTCGTATATATACTATTTGAATTTTGAATTACAATATTTTTTTGTTCATTACGTTTTTATATCCTACCCGTTTTTATACACTATAAGTGAAAGGGTATATTCAGTTTGGTACCCAGAAAAAGGCATATCCGGTATGAAAATATATACTCTGAACCAGCATGGTTGATTTAGCGATCTCCGTCTATCCGTCTGTATGTATGTACGTCCATCCATCTATCCGCCGTCCGTATGTCTGTTGAAATTACTATTACAAAAAAACTAGAAGAGCTAGATGAAATTTCTAATTTAGATTGTGAACTGTGAGCCGACCACTTATATTCACCCATAAAAAAATACTAAAAATAGTCAATAGGATAAATTATTATTTTAATCGGAAAATACCATTAAATACTAGAAAATACTATGACATTGCCATGAAAAAATTTATTTTTTGTATACTATTAAATCAATAATTGTCCTATTGTCCAATTTTACTGGGATTTGAAGCAATTTTTTTCTGGATGTACGTTTAAATTTTGCTTTATACTGACCGAAGTAAACTTTTTTGTTCAAATATATATTGACTTTATGCTAAAATATATAAAAATAATGTTTTTTCTACGAAACGCTTGTCAAAATTCGGTACTTTTATCAATTCTTAACATGTGTACTCAAATGAAAGGAAATTCTTGCAATTATTCCGATATTCGTAAACCCTGGAAACCTCTGAATCACTTCAAAGCGTATTTATATTCGGCTTAGTACGGATATAACTTTCCAATTTTTTACTAACACCAACGATCAAAATAACCCAACTTTAAAATTACCCTTGTGACCTATCCTTGGTTCTGCTTCTTTTTTAACATTCGAAAAATGCATATGGTAAATTATAAATGCTTAGTATTGTGTAAATATAAAATTCATAATAGTCAAAAGGTGTAACCAAATTTCTGATTAGCCTTTGGAATTAATTGAGCACCTTTCACATTGAGTAGGGACAACAGTTGTCCTTTCACAAGGAAGTACAAAAGAGCAGATGATATTGAACCGCACAATCGCTATTCGTACGATGCACAACAGCTGTGTTTTTGGAACGTGTATATTTTTGGATTTCTGTACATAAAATATTTCATTTTAATGCCTATAAACAGAGTCTGGATGTATCTATAAAAACGAGCCCCATAAATTTGTATGCAATACTAAGTCAGATACTGGCGCGTTCAATGAGCACAAATTCCATTCGAAATTTCTTACAAAATTCCGGTCTAGTTGATTGGTTTCGACAACGCAAAAATACCTTCGATACAGTAACAGCAACAGCAATCATCATAAAATCATCAACGGCAATAACAGCAGCAGCAACAACAACAACATAAACCGCAAATCCACTATCGAATCGAATTGTTGTTTTTGTATTTACGAACAGACAGACAGACAGTCAAAACGGCCAACCAAACAAACAACGGAATTTATCTGTGGAATGCGGCGCCAATTAATTATCAGTCAAATTTTGATTGTTTTGTTTACAAAAAAATGACATTGTTTCGCGCAGAGCTGGCAACACTGACAGCTCTGTGCGATGATGATTTCCTCAAAAATTAGAAGTGAAGGAAAAGAACAACAGAACGACCAAAACAAAAAAAAAATAAAATTCCTATTAAGCAGACTAATAATGGCTAAAAGATACAGTATAACTGCACAGATACATGCACAGATACTTCTCATGGCATGAGATACTTTTTTTTTGTTTTTTTTTCTTGTTGTTGTTGTTTGTAATGCCATCATGCGGTGCATTTTGTTGTTGCAGAAAGGAATTTCATAGCAAATCGCACTTGCGTGTTGCACACAAACACACGAACCCGCGCGTTCGGCTCGCTCGAACGAGTGCGCAAACAAACAGTATCTCCGAAGCGGCGCGACGGTGGCGGTGGCGGCGACCCGCTTGTCGAACAACGTCCGTCTAATTGTATCTCACAGATACAACAGCGTCGCTCTCAGGCAATCACTTGCTCTTCCGCTCTCTCTCTCTCTCTGGATTTTGTTATTTTTTGTTTATTTTTTTTTTATTTCCATCTGCTGCTTATTTTGCTCACCAGTCGGTCGTGAGTTCATTCGTACGTGTTGATCGCAGCGCCGCCACTGCAACAACGGCGGCCGCAATGCGAAGCTACATTGGAATGTTGATCGAGCACAGAAAAAAAAATTATGTTTTTTTTATTTCTTTTTGGTTTGCTTTATAATCACAGATACAGCTGCCACTCGTTACAGCACACATCGCACCGATACTCAGAGTCTCGTGCATTTCAATGATCGGTGATTGTTATTCTATGCGGGCTGTTGCAAAATCCATAATATTATTTTATATCCAGCATAAATTCGAGTGATCTGGAGGTCTGCAGGGGAGGCAATACGCTTTAGATACTATGTATGCAGCACCCAATTACGATGTATTGTATCTGTGTGCGTTGCCTTTAATTTGGATTCTGTTTTAGTATGTGGCAGAGAGGGAATATTTTGCTAGTTGAGCAATAATATGGGAGCCCGCATTTTGTATGTTTTGCAATTTTTAAAATGCTCTCTCTCTCTCGCTGCGATATATTCGTGGCATATTATTGCGCTCGCAAATAATTTGTTTTAATAATATTTAGCAATATTATTGCCAGACGAAAAAATTTTCCAAATGCAACTTACTTATTTATTGTAACTATTATATTTTAAACATTAACTGGTATAAAAATATTCAAAATTTATAATAGCCCACTAGAAATGTCCAATATTTGTAGTCGGATTAGGATCCCTAGGGAAAATTTGCACTACAAGGAAAGTTTTGAGGTTACAGTCGCTTTGTTTCGAACCAGCGACCTTTTGGATTGTAATCCAACACTTTAATTACTTAGTGACCGGCAAAATGGTTTCCGTAGGACCAGATCCACGGGTGACTTGATGGCGGTCCTCTCCGAAAAGTGGAATAATTGTATTCACCTTTTCGGGGAGAGTAAGGTTGTTGCTCTTGATATTTCCAAGGCTTTTTATCGAGTGTGGCATAAAGCCCTCGTATCAAAACTAATTGCATATGGTGTCGGTAATTCTTTTACTCGATAGATATCTAGTTTTCTCCAGGGTCGTTCAATACGAGTTGCGATGATGGTGTTCTCTCTGAATAACATTCCATCATTTCTGGAGTTACGCAGGGTTCCGTACTATCCCGGAGTCAGCTGCTCTTGAGGTTCTGGGCATATCAATTCAATGTGACCTCCGTTGGAATGATCACATATTTGACGTGTCGAAAGAAGCAGCCAAGTGTCTCCGTTTTCTAAAACAGTGTAAGTTATACTTCACTCCGGCTGACTTACGCACTGTCTACACCACCTCTATTCGACCTAAAATGGAATACAACTCGACAATTGGGCAGGGGCTTTAAAATTCTCTTTGGAGTTCCTGGATCGAATCCAATTTCATCCAATATTGGTTCTCTCGAGCACCGAAGGACCGTAGGTTGAGTAAGCTTGTTTTATAGGTATTACAATGTTAACTCTTCGAGGGAAATACATGGCCTGATTCCACCAGATCGTGTGTTCTCTCGTTCTACTCGGGCATCGAACCAAGCCCACCCCTTTCTAGTTCATTCGGCTCTGAACAGAACCACGCATTACCGAGAATTCGTTCTTCAGTTGCACGTTACGTTTGTGGAACAATCTCCCTGCGTATGTTTTTCCAGGCATTTTTGATATTGGCAAGTTCAAAACAAACATCCACCGACACTACTCATCTTTCCTCTCTCCTTTTAAACTGTAACCCTTTCTTACGATGAACACTGTGCATTGCATGAATAGGAAGCATCCCATGGTTAATTTGTAAAAAAAAAATAGAGCCACCGAAGCTACATTATAAGTATTCTAAATAAATGAACTTTCATATTCTGTTGGACCAGACATTTTATCATACCACACACTCAAAATTTGTTATAAAACAAACTGTATAGTTTTAGATATAAGATCTGACTTAGCAGTTGAAAGAACCGAATAATCGGTAAAAAAACACATAATTTGATTCCACCAGGTCGTAAGTTCTCTTGTTCTACTTGGCATTGAACCACTTGGTTCTTCGTTGCACGATTAGGTTGTGGAACCATCTATCTGTGTATTTTCCCCAACATTTTTGACATTGGTAAATGCAGCACACTACTCCACATTACTACCCACACTAGCATCCTTTCTTATAATCCACACTGTTCAAGGCACTGTCCATTATCTCCTATCGATTTATCTAGTTCACGGAACTACCTCACATAGGTTTTTTTAAATAGTTTGTGCACAAAGACACAACTGGTTCTTAATAAAAAAAATAATAATAATTTCAAGATAATTATATAAAGTGTGGGGAATCAAAAATTGCCTATTATTATTATTTTTAATATTAATATTATTCTTTGTAATAGGTTAATGCACTGCGACCTAATAGGATCAATTGTGTCCCACTTGGAACCACATCAGCTGTTGTACCTCTCTAGTGAATTCAGTAGTATTCTGATTTGCTGAATATTGGTTATGTAATATTCAGATGGCAGGGTTTCGGTTATTTGTGGTACATCCTTCTATAGGAACTCCGCCAAACCAATCTCAGTAATGAACCTGCTTATTTCGTTTCGTTTTATATTCCTGATCTCGGTTTGACTTGGTTGATAGAATTCAAGAATTTCCATCCTTGTACGCATTAGGGCTGGAAATATTTCCAGAATATGCACTGGGTTTTCGTCCTCCTCCACACAGAACCTATATGTGCTGTCGAATTGTATACCCATTCTTGTAAGGTGTTCTTCAAGTCTGCCGTGCCCATGAGAAATCCTGTAAAGACTCGCAAGTTGTTCTTCATTAATTTAATAAATTTTTTAAATCTTTTATGGTTGTAGGTCCCAATAAGTTTCTTTGATTGTCATAGCTTTGGTAATCTCAATCACAGCCGGCCTCAGCAGTCCAGAGGTAGCGCAATGGACTTGCATTCTGATGGTCTCGGGTTCGAATACCCGCTCACACAAAATCGTAGGGAATAGATTTCACAGTACAATGGATATATTCTGTCTGAGTGCTGTGGATCTTAAAAAAAAAAACAATTCAATCACAGCTCTTGTATTTGACTACTCTTCCCGCAGTATTTTTTTGATCGTACTATCGCTGATTCCACAGAAAGGTTCTGGACCTAAGAGCTTTGTTGCGGCCCCCTTCCTTGCTAACTTTTCAGCTTCTTCGGCACATTCTATTCCCTTGTTTCCAGGGAACCAAAGTATGGTTTGACCTACCTAATTTGTTGATTTTACTTAGGCATTTCCACACCAGTTCGGAGGTAATCTCATATAATTCTAATGCCATAATGGCCGCCTGACTGTCTGATTTTCGATATAAAATGGAATTCAATTCGCTCATTTGTGCAGGGGCTTCAAAATCCTCCTTGGAGTTCCTCGACCGAATATAACAACGTGCGATATATTTAATAGTCGATGAGGACCGTTGGGTGTATAAGCCTATTTTAAAAAAAATATCTGATTGGAATAATGAAAACCAATTTTATTAACTGACATTGCATAGTTTGGTGTGGCAACACCCTCGCACTAATTTACTCAGTGGCTATTGCTCATTTAGTAGCAGACTCTCTCTATGCTTACTCTGTGGCACCCTCTCCCACTTAGGAGAGAGTGCATAGATCACACGCATAAGGAGTCGCACACACACTCACATACATTGACTGCACAATGCGAGAGACTTGGACAGCAACACGGCGCTGGTTTCACGATCAGTTCACTTTGCAAACCTCGCTGCGTGCAGACGGATCGTGAAAACTGCGCTCGTGCTGCCAACGGTCAACAACATACATTGAAACACATATACGGCCGAGGCTAAACATACAACTACAACAGTTAAAACTCAATTAATTAAATTATTTAATCAAAAAAGATAGAAAAAAACACAAGTGAATTAAGTGCACGCTGCAAAGTGAATTGAAACTGAAGTAAAAATCTACCCAAAATATAAATTGGGAAAGATTTTATAATAAAATTTATAAAAATCACTGAATTACCGAAAAAAAAAACACTCACACAAAACACAAATAAAAAAGTTCAAAAAAACAACATACAAGAAATCATTTTTTATGGAATGGAATGTGGCGAAAGAGATAGCGAGCGTTGAACGCCGCTGTGTGAGCGAGAGGCAGACTGAGCGACTTGTGGCCTGAGTTTTGCTCGTCGATCGTGATCGTCGCAGACAGAGTCGCATTTTTGTGACCCTCCAAGCAGAGCAGAGCGCTGTGAGTTTCTGTGAGTGCGGGGCAGGCAAAGAGAAAGAGCAGCAAGAAGTTGAAAACTTGTTAACTGCATAATTTTCGTTGGATTATATTGTAAAATTTTTCGTGTTTATTTTTATTTTAATTTTATAAAACTGCCTAAAATTAAAGCTGCTTTTAATATAAAACTGCTGTCGAAAACAGAAAAATAAAAATGCAGCTAAAAGTGAAAAAAGTTAAAATATAAAAAATAAAAATAAAACTGTCGAAAAAGTCAACTTGCGCGCATGTTAAATAATGATTTTGTAACAGGCTGCATAACAATAAAAACCACTTAAGCACCAACAAAACAAAAAATAAAAATAAAAGCCAGAAATGTTGCTGTAAAAATAAATAAAACACAAAAATAAAATAAAATTTTGAACGCACCAAAAACGGAAACAAACAGCAAAAACAACATTCGCCAAAATCAAAAAAAAATATATTAAGTTTTTATATATTTTTAGTGTTGCGCGATCCACCGTTTACAGTTTTTAATAATCTCTCGCGTTATCGCACTCTCTCTCTCCCTGTCTCTCTTGACCGCTTTTTTGCGCGAGCCAAATAGCCGCCCAAACGGTCACCCGGTCGTCCCACCTTACGTCGTCGCACCAGGTTGTTCAAATTTTTTGGTCGCGTTCGCATTTTTCATCATTGACAAAACAACAACAGCAGCAACACAAATAACACAACGACGTTGTCAACATTTTTATTGTTGTTGCCAACATTGTAGTGAATACGACGACGTTCGGTTTTCGTAACAGTTTTAAGAGTCGCGCACGTTTCGCCGGAATTTCGGAAAATTTGAAATTATGCCAAAAATACAACAACAAACACATCATTATCAGCAGCAGCATCATCAGCAGCAGCAGCAACAGCAACAGCAGCATCATGCGCTTCATGGCGAATTTCCGCTGCCCGAGGGCTGGGACATTGCGAAGGACTTCGATGGCAAGATCTACTACATCGATCATAACACGAAGAACACCACCTGGCTGGATCCACGTGATAAGTAAGTCAAAAATTATGCCTTAGATACGCTGCAAATACAGTGCAGATACTTTATCACCAACTTCAGATACTGTATCTGTATCTGCTTCTGCATCTGCTGCCCATGCTGTGAGCATTGATTTAATGCGCTCGCTTCCGGGTATTTTTTTTTGTCCCTGACATGATGGCACTGAACTCGTTTACATACGGCTAACATATGTAGAGTATCTGTGAGATCCAAATTGTATCTTGAGGATATAATTTATATTTTTAGAACATTATATAAACTGCATATTTAGCAAAAAAAAACGTAGATTATTGTATACAAAGTGTTTTGCGAATCTGTCTAAATTTGAAGACTTAACTAAATTTCTCGGTAGTGTAGTGCTTGATGAAATTTTCCAGCAATCTAAATTGAGATATGGAAAGAAAGCCAACAAACAGATGATTTTTTAATTTGCAAAGACGGTAAGAAGTCTTTGCAGATTAAAAATTACCGAAAACCGATCGACACAATAGCGAGAATTTAGTTTAGTCTTCAAATTTTGACTTTCTCGTATACGGTCTTTTATTAAATAAGGCATAGAAAAGTTCAACCTATAGACAGAATATCAGTTTTATCTGACCCATAAGTTATTTTGCAAATTTTAAAAAGTGACCTTTTTAGGTTGGACATAGTTTTGTATTTTATCTATAATATGTTATGTACAAAGAAGTTAGTGGAATAATATATACCAATTTAAAGTGCATTTAATAGGCTATCTTTTATAGAAATGATTTTTATGGTTACATACGAATTTAAAAAAATACAGCAGAACAAAAAAAAAATGCAAAAAAAAATGATCCGTAGGTTGGGCCACCACGAAAAATCGTTAAATACCTTTCAAAAAAAGACCGAAAAAGAATTATTTTAATTATATTCTCGTTTTTCAATCAATCTGTTATATTATTTTTCATTTAATGGAATTTAAATCATAAACTAGTGATGGATATTCATTATGATATTTTATACGTAAATGTGAACCGAAAACCCTTAATTGAAAAAATCATTCAAAATTAACTACACATGTTTTAAACAGACACCGAATTTTAAAAAGAAAATCTTTGTGAGTGCTTCTAATAATGAGAAAATGGGTGGCAAAACCTACGTTATTATCAAATTTTGTGAAAAATTCTACATATATTTTTTGCATCATGTTTTGATAGAAAACTTGTTTACATTATAAAAAGGTATTCATGAACGACATTTTAATGCATTTAACTTTGATTTTATATTGAAAATTGACCACCAGATCAACACTTGAAAAAGTCAACAAAAAAGTTTTTTTGAGTAATAAGCAACAGTCCATTTCACTCCAAAGTTCCGCGAAAAGTTGGAGTGCAATGTTACTTGAGATGTATATTTTTCTTATGAAGTTAAAAGCATACCTAACAACATTTATCTTAATCAGTTCTGACGACTCAATAACAAGCATTTAAGTGTGGCTTTTTATTATACCAAATGCGAATAATGAGCATAAATATAAATAATATGCACGCTTGCAGACCCTAGTAGAAATGTTGGTAGGGCTATGGTCATGAAGTCATCATGTCATTATTTGAGGTGATCGGGATATGACGAGGTTCATAATGTCCTTGTAACGCAGTGTCCTGATCATGTATTGACCTCAAGCCATTATCATGTACTGATCGGGCAATTCCCCATTTTAATATTTACCCGACAATTGCCTTGTCTGAGCCCGAGCATAATAGGGTTTCTCTCATTAATCTCGATCATTGCCTGATACTAAGTTCGTTATGAGGAATGTATCTATGATCGGGAACATTGACTGTTTAGATAATGTAAACCCTGCTATGGTAAGCATGATAAGGGCATGCAAAGGCAATGATCATATTTTCTCTAATAGGGCTTAACCAACGAAAACCCGATCATTTCCCGATGGCGCATCGGGCTAATTTCTACTAGGGGAATAGGCTTTGACTTATATTTTGTTCTCTTGCTTGGGTTTCGTTTGTACACTTTCCCGGTACGTTCATCGTGTTTGCGCTAAAATCAAATACATCTGCAAAAATTACTACAATATGTAGAAAACAAATTTCTTGTTTTGGTTCTTTTTTAATAAAGTATTTTTTCGGAGTATCATACAAAATATATCATAGAGTTGCAAATTGCTTAGTTTAATTGTAAATAGTTTGTTTTTAAATGTGGTAATTATGGACTTATATTATAATTTCTATTTAGAATCTATTTTAATTTTTTCATTATATAATCTTTATATTTAAACACTCAGAAAAAAGATACCATAAAATGAATAGTTTTTACTATTGAAATTTGTCAAGAGGATTAACTATTAATTCAATCGGTAAATCCCATTAAATACTACAAAATTAAGGGTTCTCCAACAGGGACGCTACAAAAGTGAAGCGACAGTGACAGCAAACGACGCCATATTTCTTGCCGCTCTTTTGACATTTCTCTTCAGTAAGGTTTGCCATTTCATGATGGAAAGATATACGAATTCAAATTTCGGAAGTAAAGTTTAATAATTTCAACTCGTTGTTGGCTCGTATATCTTTCCATCATGAAATGGCTGAAGAGAAATGCCAAAAGAGCGGCAAGAAATATGGCGTCGTTTGCTGTCCCTGTCGCTCTACTTTTGTAGCGTCCCTGTTGAAAAACCCTTGAAAAAAACTTTTGTAGCGCTCTTATTGAAAAACCCTTTACAATAACATTATTTTTCAATTTGTATGAAAATATTTATTTTTTGTATACTATTAAATCAATAACTGTCCTATTGACAAATTTTAATAGGATTTTAGTAGATTTTTTTCTGAGTGAAGTTCTTCTTTAGCATTTAGCTAAATTAAATTAAAATAGTATCTTTGTAATATATATTAATTTATTTCTTCATTTCTATATCCAATAAGTCAAAATATTATAACTACACAAAAGATACTATAAAAGCAATAGTTTTTTGCTATTAAAATTATTCAATAGCATACATTATCATTTTAATGGGTAAATACCATTAAATACTACAAAATACTATTAAATACTATCAAATTGTTTTTCTGTTTATATGAATATATTTATTTTTTGTATACTTTTGCCCAATTTTAATACAAGACAATACAAGTTCTATATAAATGGAATGTAAATCTGATTTTATAGTAATTATTTTTATTGTTATTTTGAACAAATATCATAAGATTCAACCTCTTTGTCTCATAAAGTATATTTATACGATGTACATCTGTCTGATTAATCCAAACTCGAATGTATAACACATTTTTTCATAATCTAGTAAAAATTTTAACTGAATTTTAGTACTATCAATTGCACCAAGTTGCCTATAGCATTGTGCCTGAATGGCTAGCATGATGCCGCTGTCGTTTTTATTTTAGCCAACTTTTAAAAGGCCAACAAAACTAGCAAAAATTTCACTCGATCGTAGGCTCGCTCACTCGTTCAGCAATGTAACCAATCTATGTATCTGTGTTTTTTTTTTTTTTAATATTTTTTATTTGGTATTTGTATTTGTATTGCGAAAAAATCATTTGCCGTTGTGGGGCTGATGAAGTTTCATGCGAGTTCAACTAAACTTGGACTCTTATTCATCGCATCGGAATGTTTTACTCGCCTCGAAGTTGTGTTTATTATATTATTTTTTTTTATTTTTTTTTATTTTTTGTATTATTTAATTTCTGTTCACTTTGAATGTACGTACGTACGTCGAGCAAAAGATATAAGATTTGGCTCTCTCTCCTACTCGCTGTGTTTGATTCGCGTTCTGTACGCCTTGCTGTCCGCCTGCTTGCCAGCTGAATGCTTGGCTGTGTATTTCAAATGTCTGTCGGCATGTCTGTCTGAATGTCTTTATGGCTGTCTGTCTGCCTGTTGGCCTGTCTGTCTGCCTGTTGAACTGACAGTCGCGGCGCAGATGCCGCACGTTCGCTCAATCGTTTACTAGGCTGCTCAAGCACATTTTTCTATTTTATTTATATTTTTTTTCTTTTTTTGTAATATTTCTATTACAAAATGTTTAAATACATTTTTGTGCCAATTACAAATGCATGCAGATACATAGATACAATGCGCCAGATACAAGATACAATATACAAATTATTGAAACTAGCAAGAATAAAATATTAATTTTTAAATTTTAATTTAAAAGACGTATAATATTTATAAATTCACACATCTTGTTAACCTGTGTCCTTATTACTGCAAAAAGATACATTTTTCCGAAAAAATTTCCACGAATTATATGACAGGCATTCGTTTCAATGTTACTGATAGGGTGACAACAATGCAGCGCTCTAATTTTGCTCTTATAAGTACGTACACCCAGAAAAAAATACTACATAAATAATAGTTTTTTACTATTAAAAATAGTCAATAGGATAAATTATTATTTTAATCGGGAAATACCATTAAATACTAGAAAATACCATGACATTGCCATTGATTTTATATGAAAAGATTTATTTTTTGTATACTATTAAATCAATAAATGTCCTATTGACCAATTTTAATGGGATTTGAGGGATTTTTTTTCTGGGTGTAACATTCCAAGTGAAATTAATTCATGTTAAAGTTTTATGTTTCTCACAAATATAATTATACGTTTAATATAAACATAATGTATATTTGGCACAAAAGTATTAACCACACTTTAAGAGTAGAATGAAAAACTAAAAACTACTTTTACGACAAACGTTATTTGTTACAGCAAACATGTAAACCTTTGCTGGCAACGTTGAAGCATGTTGCAAACAATATTCGTTTGTCACAAACGCTTGTACAAACTTATTTCTCTATGTGTGTCTTTAAAATGGTATTTCAACTTTAAAATTGAACATTTAATTTTAAAAATATAAAAGAATAAATTTAAAAACTACTTTCTTTGGAATTCAATGTAATTTTTTATTTTTTTTTTTCTTGCATTAATATTTTTCCGCATGTTTTAAGCTTTTTCACAAAATTCTTCAATTTTGTTTATTTTATTGATTTTTTTTGTTGTTTTTTTTTCGTACAGTTTTGTTTTACGTTTTGCAGTTGCTTTTCACAGCCTGACGGCAGCGCGAAATTCCATTCCATAATAAATAATAATAATAAATACTAAAAATAATAAAAATTTGTTTGCACAAGTTTTACTTTGGAATGCGCTGCACACTTCAAATAAACAGCCAAACCGAAAACAGACAGACACTCAACCAAATAAACGCTTTTAGATTTGCATATTTGTTGGATTTCGAATTTTTAAATTCAATTCATATTTGAGTCATAAAATATGCAAAAATATTTGCTAAGCTTTTGCCTATAGCATGTGTGTGTGTTTGCCACCCATCTACAACAACAAAATCATATAAAACAGAAATAATTTAAGCATAATAATTAAAATTTCAATCGGAATTCAGTTCAAAGAGAAATTCAATAGAAACTTAACAAAAGTTTTTTTTTTTTTTTAAATTTAGCAGCGATGTGTGTTGGTTTTTGGCGCCACCTTGTGTTTTTTTTAAAGAGTTTTTTCTGTTTTTAACTTTGTCTAAATAGTTTTGATTTAGTGCTTTAATGAAAAAGTTATTGAATTGCATAATAACTTTATATTTAAGCTACAAATGCTAAAAAGCTTTAAAGCATATGGAAATATTCAAAGCTCAATAAAACTTAAAAGCTTTATATATTTTATTTTTTATTAAATATATCCAATTGTTTTGATTATCTCTTTAGAACTTTGAACAATAAAACTTTTATATTCTGCAACAAACTTTGATAAATACAAAACACGTTTACTGTTAAATCAGAAAGCTTTTCCAAGCTTAAATTACATAGTCAATATTATAGAATATATATATAAGTAAATGAAAGGTTTATACTTTTACTTGTCATTGATATTTTTTATAATTTAAAGAAACCTATTTTGAATTGCTTCAATATTCAAGATAAATAAGTGCATGAAAGCTTTTATAGTTCATAAAAAAGTTCATCGAAAAAGTTTATAGCTTTTTGTAACCTTTTCAAAATAAACAACAACTGTTTAGGAGTTAATTCGCTCAAAAAACATCAATATTATCAAAATTAAACAAAAACTGTTTAGGATTTAATTCGCTCAAAAAACATCAATAACTTAAAAGCTTCAAAGCTGAAAAGCTGCAAAAGCTCAAAGGCTGCAAAAGCTAAAACGATTCAAAAACTTCAAAGCTTCAAAGCTCAAAATCAGCAAAGCTCAAAAGCTTTAAAAGCTCAAAAGCTGAAAAAGCTCAAAATCTTCAAAGCTCAAAATCTTTAAAGCCCAAAATCTTCAAAACTTAAAATCTTCAAAGCTCAAAAGCTTCAAATGCTCAAAAGCTTCAAAAGCTTTTCAATTGTCGATGCCAGAAAGTTCTATACAATTTCTGATATTGCAGCTATAAAAATCATAAATAAATTTTATATGGAAAACTTTTGAAAATTCATAACTTATTTTATAGACTTCCTAAAATTATATATAAAAAATTATTTTGACATGCTTTTTTGAATAAAAGAAAAAATGTTTGGTAGAAAAAAAAACAGCATTAAATAAAGTTAATGCTGGCTCCAGCATCTACTGCTGCTTTTCTGGCGCGCATTCCAACAATTGAAATAAACAATAAAACTAACAGATAAGAAAAAATGTGGCATAGCAAAAAATACAAAACAAAAATAAAATAAAAGCGCCTACATCAGCGAAAGCTGTCAGCAAATAAAAGCTTATAGCAAAAGCGTGTAATTAGAGCCGCTTGTATACGGCATTCGCTTTCATGCTTGACAATAATGCGGGCTCCAACGAAAAAATACGCAAAATTTAAACAGAAAAAATAAATATAAAATTTAATTAAATAAACCACCACAAAAAAAAAAAAGAAATAATAAATTTCATGTGAATTTTGATAAATATTCAATAAACAAAAATATTGCTGATAAGCAGTCAAGCCGTTTGCAATGTATCTGGTAATCTAAGCATTTAGGTAAATACAAAAAAATTAATTAAAATAGCAAAGAATTGAAAAGTAACACAAAATGCCTTGACATTTGATTGTTCAACATAGAAATGCACATTTTTTGCTTCTAAAGTATTACAATCGCACAAACACCTGCCGCAGATACACTTAGAATCACAGATGTAAGCAACGTAGATACTTTGTATCTGCGGCAACTGCTGAAACCAGTTCTAACAGTTCATTTTGGCGACCAAGAAGAATGCGCCCACACGTTCACCAAGCACAAGAATGCAGCCAAGTTTAACAAGAAATGCGCTTAGAAATGAAAAAAATTACGCTCGCATGGAAATTACAAATTAAACTTAAAAAAAATACCTTCAAATATAAAAAGTGGAACTACTGAGCGATAGCAAAGCAACCCAACAACGACTGCCCACTTAAAGCCATAAATAAATATTTCAGCCCAGTCATTCATTCGTTCGTGCAGCGCAAAAGACGTCTCAATATGTCTTAGAGTTTGTGGCAGTTCGCCGCTCAGCATCATTTAAATGGATTAAAAATGCATTAAAAATGCAGCGCAAACTAATTGATAAAACCTGTTTCAGCGACACCGTCAACTAATTTCCTCACTGCTGCTGCTGCTGCACAGAAAGAAAAATGCAAAAGTCAAAGGAAAAACATCATAGATACGCCTTAGACGCCTCAGATACTTTCTGCATCTTAGCAGTAGATACTAGTCGCGTACTCCGCATAAAATTCAATTTTCCACTTGAAGCTGTGATCGCAACGCAACGCAATAGCAACAACATTTGCACATTATATTCGCTGTCTTGCATATATGTATCTGCTAGATTGCGCACATATTATTATGTATCTACAAAAGTATCTGCGCACATATAGTATGTGTATCTGCAAGATGTTGCTGCTGCCGTTGATTACATGGCAACGCAATAGCAACAAGCACAACAACAACAAAAACAACAACTCTACAATTGCTATAAACGCAGCAACAAGTATTTCTACTCTTTGCAGCGGCAACAGCAACATGATTGCAATTTGATTGCAACGTCGTTGGCAGCATCCACTGACTGGCTGTAAGCAACAACACAGCGGATGCGTTCGTTCGACTGCAATAATAATGCAACATTTTAAAAGACCCGACAGCAGCCTCAACTCTAGATAAAGTCAGACTGCAAATATATCCCGCGGATGCAGCTTTTCCGCTGGGACTTGCGCGTCGTTTGGCGACTTGAGACGCGCTTGGAAAAGCCAACCACATAGTCGCCGGCATCATCATCATCGCCGTCGTCATCGTCGCTGCATCCAAATGTTTGTATCTATACATTTATATAGCTGCCAGCTACCAGCATGTGTGCGCAATTGCATGTGTATCTAGATACATATGCGATGCATGTATCTATAGCTGTGCGCTGAGTATCTGTGCGCGAAAAAATGTCGTCGCTGCATTTTTCGCAGCGTTCTTGATTTCTAGTTGTTAGTTTTTGCCTTTTTCCTTTGTTTTTTTTTTGCAATCATTATTTTTTTTTTCTACTTAAGTTCAAGACGCCGTCATCGTCGTTGCATTATTACGATAGTTATCAACTTGCATTTCCTTTGCGTAGCACTTTTAGATATGCGTCAAAATAGGCTTTAAATACGACAAAAATTTCACAGAACTGACCTCATTTTCCTCTGGAAATTCCTTTAAAACGTCAAAGCAATAAAAACGCACAAAAAATCTGCAGCCCACTTCATGCAGCGCGCTACTTTACGCCTTCACACGTTAATCCCACAAAGCCTGGCATTGTTTGACGCATTTAAATGCGTCGGAGTCAAAGCGATTCATACAAAAATAAAAATAAAAAATAACAAAAATTCAAAACTAAAAAATGTTGTCTTGTAAGAATCTGTGGAATGCAGCTACTCTCGTCCAGTGTTTTCTACTTAACGATTTTTTTTACATTTTTTTTGGTTACTGTTGCTGAACCTTATCACTTCATTAGGTCATAAATTCCAATAAAGCAGCACGAACAGCAACAACAACATCACATAAAAACCCAAAAGAAAAAAAACTTAAGAAATGCTTAAACTGCAGCGCAACCAAAAACCAGCAGAAAACAGTAAAAAAAAAATAAAACTTGAAAAAATGCACACAAATATTTTAAGCCTTCGTCAGCAATAACTACAAATACAACAAAACAGTTATTAAAAATATTTACAAAAAAAAACCAAAAATAAAACAAAAAATCAAAAGCTCAACTTATTGTATCTCAAACAGCAGCAACGCAAGCGCAGATACATTTAAGAACATTTTTCTACAGTGTATTTTGACTGCTTTTATGGATGCACGCTATACAACAACAACAACAATAATAATAACAACAACAACATGAAAAATTCCACATGCTTTTATGCAGATACAACGGACAAGCACAAGCAAACGTATCCTATAGATACAACAGCAGATATAACAACAACAACAACATCAGTAAAAAGGCATCAACTTCAACAACAAGATACAACAACAACAAAAACCGTAGCATAAAAATGCTACTGAAAAATAAAAATACAAAAATGAATACCAGCAACATAAAATACGAGTATCTGAGTATCTGCGCGCATCTGTAGTGTGCGCATAACCACTTCGTTGTTGTTGCACTGTGGAATGCAGCGCTCTCGTTCGAGTGTCTTGCAAAAATGTATGTTGTTGCTGCTGCTGCTGCCTGTCAGCCCGGCAGGCCAAAAGGCAAGCAGGCGCAGCAACGTACTTTCAGTGAGTGTATCTGGTAGATACGATCAGCCAAGTTTTGCGCAGATATTTTGGTTGGAATTTCAAGCAATTTTTTATTGTTGCTGCCACTGCTCTTGTTGTTATTGTTGTTGTTTATATTTGTGCACAGGGCAATTTGTATGTATTGCATACTGTTGCTGTTGCTCGTGAACATCTGCCAATATTTCTGATGATTTATCAATCTTATCCAATTTTCGCACTAAATTGCTACCTTGTGCATAGCCATTGTTGGTTGTATTTATTGCTGCTGCTGTTGTTGCTGCTGCATATATCATGCTGCACTCAAGGCTACTGCTGACCAAACTAGCAATTTATTTATGTTGTTACGGTGCAGCTCTCTGCATAAAAATGTCTAAAAATACAACTTAAACTACTTGCAATTGGTTGTTGTTGCTGCAGTCAAATGACAGCTAAATGATTATAAATCGTAGTTTCTGCATTGCTAGCAATATATTTCAAAACTGAATTTTAATAATTACACCAAAAGCAAACGCAGCAACATGTCTGCCTAAGGCGTCCACACTAGTTTGCAACATGTTTTTCAAGGGGCAGCAACAACATTTTTTAAACAAATAACTATTTTTGGCATGTTTGTCTTTGTTTAAACGTCATCATAGTTGCTGAATAAATGTTGCTATTTGTTGTGTAAAAATTTGGTTTTTTTCGGTAACATATATAGCTGCTTCATTATGTAGCTACTACATTATGTAGCTACTACATTAGGTAGCTACTACAGAAGGTAGCTACTACATAATGTAGCTACTACAGTATGTAGCTACTACATTATGTAGCTACTACATTAGGTAGCTACTACATAATGTGGCTACTACATTATGTAGCTACTACATTATGTAGGTACTACATTATGTAGATACTACATTATGTAGATACTACATTATATAGATACAACATTATAACTACTACATAGTAGCTACATTATGTAGTTATTACATTATGTAGCTACTACATTATGTAGCTACTACATTATGTAGCTACTACATTATGTAGATACTACATTATAACTACTACATAGCAGCTACATTATGTAGTTACTACATTATGTAGCTACAACATATTAACATTGAAAATGTTTGCTGAATTTCCTATGCACATTTGTTGCTGCTATAAATAAATCTACGACGACATAGCTGTAATTATTAAAATGCAAACCTGTGGCGCACAAATGAATTCATTACAGCTACAGCAATAACAAAAAAAAAACAAAAATGTACAACTGCAACATCAATATGCAACATATAACAACATATAGGAGTCGCTCATGTGGCTGCAGCAAAAGTAACGCGTTGCTGACATTCATGTCAAACCAGCAGCAGCAACAAGAACAACCCCAGCAGCAATATAAAACCAACAACTTAAAAAAAAGATAAAAAAATGCAGCATATAAAAAGCGCACTGGCAACATGCAACATACGAAGCCATTTTTGCACAGATACATGTATCTAGATACATTGCGCGACGATGACAAAAATGCAACAAACACAAAACACACACGGACATATGCTGGCACCATACTACGCCGTGCCAAAGCAAAATCTACAGACCTGCCCTACGAGCGGGTGCCGCGTCCGCAAAATTGTCAGGCCACAACATTTTACAAGAAAATGAAAAAAAATCAACAACAAAATCAAATGACGCCAAAGACAACGACAACGCTGACAATCAATGAAATCAAATAATGGCAGCAACTATTCGACGCATGCAACCAATAGATACACTTTCAATGTGACAAATCCATAGATACAATATTGCAAAAAAAACAACAAAAACCATATGTTTAATCAAATATTTGTATATTTAACACAATCAAAGCTAACTACATTATTGCAGATACTTAAAATAACAAAAAAGATACAATTGTACCTAATGTGTATCTACTATAAGATAAATTAGTTTTAGCCTTAAATTTCAAAGCGTTACTAACAGCAAAATAAGTGCATATAAAATATTTATAAGAATTACAACAACTTAGCAATAGCTGCAACAAAGATACGAGCAATAATAGCAACACAGCCATTTATCTATAACAACGTCTGACGTCCTGCACGAATAAATTTTTCACCTCCTTCAATGTTTTGATCGTCACCTTAGTTGTTGTTGTTGCTGCTGCATGTTAGTATTGTTGTTGTTTTTTAGTTTTTATTTTCTGTTTTGCTATAAAGTATCTAGCTTCAGCACGCCAACTATATTATCTGCTCATAGTCGTTTTCTGTCGCCTGTGCTGCTGTGTTGTACGTTGTTAGCTTCGTTCACTGTGAACAGTGTATAAAGTTGCTCTGAGCATTTTTAAAAGAACTTGTCAAAACCGCATTCCATTGTGCCGCAGCAATAGCAGCAGCAGCAGCAACAGCAACAGCACAGCTCGATCATGCGATCGTTCATTTATTTTGAGCGACGCATTGTTGCTGCTGCTGCTGCAGCGCTTGTGAATTTAAAATATATAGCTAGATAGTTAGTGTTTTGTTTTTTTTTGCTTTTTGTTAACATGCAGCGCACGATACACTGTATCTAGATACATTGCTATATTGCAGTTATTTCGCGTTCGTAGCGAATATTTTAAACATTTTTTTAGTTTAGTTATGCGAATAAGTTGTTTATAGTGCTCTGTAGCACAAAATTTACGCGTATATTAGCATAATTTAAATGTATCTGATATGTATCTGAAAGATACAATTTAATTTCGCAATTTCTGCCACTTGTTAATGTTAAAAATATAGATTTTTTTTAGTATTACAAGCTTTATATTAAGTTATTGTGTACTCTTTAATAAAGCTTAAACAACTAAAACTAAAATTCAATCAAAGTATCTCAAAAGCATCTCAAAAGCATCTCAAAAGTATATCAAATGTATCTCAAAAGTATCTCCAAAGTATCTGAAAAATATTTCGCGCTATATGTACACGTTACGCAGTTGTATGCCATTGATTTTGCATATTTTAAATGCTTTATATAAATAACAAAATAAAAAATTCAACAAAATATTAAATATTTATACGAGTATCGAGCGAACATCTTTCAAAAGTATCTCAACCTTTTGTATCGTTAATTCTAATTATATGCAAAATTCAGCACAAGCTGACGTCGTTGAAATTCTTGTCAGTCAGCAAAGCAGCAAATATTTTGAATTTTAAATTTATTTTGAATTTACAAACGCTGTTTTTTTTTCTTTATTTTCATTTTTGATTTTTTTGAATATACACCCAGAAAAAAATACTATATAAATAATAGTTTTTTTACTATTAAAAATAGTCAATAGGATAAATTATTATTTTAATTGGAAAATACCATTAAATACTAGAAAATACCATGACATTGCCATTGAGTTTATATGAAAATATTTATTTTGTGTATACTATTAAATCAATAATTGTCCTATTGACCACTTTTAATGGGATTTGATGGATTATTTTTCTGGGTGTACTGTGCCCGTTTGAGCTTTGTCAAAAATATGTGTTTTTGTGTAAGTTTATTATAAATTATGCGCACATGTTTTAACTATTTGCGCCAAGCAAAAAAAAAAAATCTCATTTGAAATTCTTAAAAATAGGTTTTTCTTTCTCTTGTTCATTTTATGTACAAATAGCAAATTTATGTTTTTTGTTTATTGTTTTTGGCGCATATTGTGTGTTTTCGGTGCGTACAAAAAATTAGAAAAATTTTAATTAAAATGACTTTGCGTCTTTTTGTATTTTTCTGTTGCTTTTTTCATTATTAAACACCTAATTAGCATTAATTAGGCGCAATTTGAATGCAAAATTATGTCAATAAGTTAATTGAATTAGCTGGAATTCTCTATTAACGTTATATATAAAATAGCCGCGGTAGCTCAGTGGTTAGTGTGTTGGACTGCGAGCCGAAAGGTCCCCGGTTCTAGCCTGGACTGGGGCTAACAACATCTTTCCATAGATACATTTTTCTATACCGCGCTACCTCTCGGCAGTAAATGGCACACCTACGAGAGTAAAACATTGCCTATGAAAAGCTCTCACCCGCCGTTCGGATTCGGCAATAAAAACTGTAGGTCCCACCACTTTAGAGTACAAATATAACACGCACAGCTCAAAATGGTGAGAGAGCTCGGCCTAAGTCCTTACAGGACTGTAGTGCCAAACTATTATTATTATTAAAATAAAAAAAAAATATTTTAAACTTTTATTTTTATATAAACATTTAAAAATTAAAATAAAATGCAAAATATATTATTATATTAAATCGTTTAATATTTCTATGCATTTTAGCGCTCAAATTAAAACGCAATCTGGCCAGCTTGCCGCATGATCTGGCAACGCCTGCTTGATAGTTGCATAGTTAGAGTTGTTGTTTTTGCAGTTTAAATTGCAGATATCTTTTTATAATTCAATGCACAAAAAATAAATACAAAACAAAATCAAGTCGTCGTCATTTTTTTTTTTTACTTTTTTCCGTCTCTCCATCTGTCTGTCTATCTGTGCGCAAAAGTTTTTTTTTTTGCTCCAGCTGCAGCTGCATTAAATTGCAATGCACTGAGTGCCCCTCGCCGTTCAGCACATTACCTCCCATTACCGCCTGCGCCGTTGGGGCGTGGGACTCATTCGCCAATGTATCTGACAAATGCGCGCGTATCTGTGCGCCGCGAATGTTCACTCGATCGACTGGCTGCCTCGATCGAACGTACGTACGTTCGTTCGTCGTCGTCGTTCATTCGTTCACTCACTCATTGTAGCCACTGCGACCTTCGCATACCAGAGCATTCGAATGAATGCGATTCAATACGAAAAGTGTACACCGAACTACAACACAAATGAATACAACAAAAAAAAAAAGCAAAAGAAAAATAAAACATCAAAAGAAAATATTCGAATCAAAAAAAAAAAAACGTGCAGCGTAACGAAACGCTAGAATTTCTTATAAATGCTCTTCACTTCGATTTGGATTTTCTTTGAAATTCTTGCAAAAGCCATAAAAATGTATCTGCAGCATGTATCCTGACTGCCGTCGCATTCGTTGGATACGCTGCGTTGTTTTGATGTTTATTATTAGTGTCGGCGGCCTGGGGGCGCACAAAATATCTCTCTCTCTCGCACACTGACTGTGGTGTTTGTTGAAAATTATGAAAATTATAGAAAAAAAAAATGGCTTTGGAATTTTTTGCAAGAAGTATCTGCAATTTATGCACGCGCTCAAATGCTTAGTTACAGATGCGATGCAGTTATAACTGCAACAAAAGAGTTTTGCTATTGCCTATGCAATTTCATATAATTATTTGTGAAAATGTACTATTTTTACGCAAAAGATACAATAGTATCTCAGCTGTATCTATAGCATTGGTGTGGAGTTTTCAGTTATAACAACGTTTTATAAGTATCTATAGCTTTATTACTTATATTTTTGTCATGTTTTGTTTTCGTTTTTGTCAGTTTTTGTGTGCTTAATATTCTGTTCTTCATTTGCATATTTTACTGACAGTCAATTTATCAGCATTGACAATTTTATTTTGGTCTCTACTTCATTGGCTTCTACTCATTTCTATGCTGTAGCTTCCTTTACTGTTGCTGTTAGTTTATGATGTGGTTTTTTTTATACGAATAAAAAAATTCCAAGAAACTTAGAAATGTATCTGTTGATTGGGTTTTGAACATGAGGTTTTTTTCAGTTTTTGCTTTTAGGCTTTTATGCAAAATTCTACAAAAATGTTCAGCATGAACCACAGCAATGTCAGAAAACCACAAACATCATCGATCAACGATCAAATACAGTCGTTCGCATTGACTGCTCGTCGAAATGTCGCATTGTTGACGCGACGACATAGAATGAGAAAATAAATTAGGTATTTACGTTGGTTGGCAGGTTGTTTTAAAAGTGAACCGAGTAGTTTTGAGTATTGATATTGCTCAAATATCAGCGATACTGATAAGACCATGGTAGAGCCATATCTCAAGTTCATTTTTCATACTACCTACCTGTTTTGGACTCACTTTGCCCATTAATTGTTTTATATTTTGGTTAATTAATAAAAACCTTCAGGCTGCGCATTTTTGACAATCCGTCAAAATCCAATGAATTAAGTGTTTGTGCCAAGAATTTCGTTGACGGTCAAATAAATATTTGCGTTTTTAATTAAAAAATAATAATTTTGTATTTTATATATTATCTTTTTTCGAATTCTTTATATTTCAACGCAAGTTCAATGAAATTTTTTTCTTAAAGTCTATTTAAATATTTTATTGTTGTCTTTGCATAACCCTGAGCACACGTTGTTTTCATCACTTCACACTCAACACTGGCGCTGAAAAGTTCGCGCACGTTTTACAATTCAATAACAAAACATAAAATATCTGAAATTTTGTTTATTTCTCAATAATTCAGCAAACACCAAAAACAAAAAAAAAAAAAAAAACTATCTGGCAACGCTTTAGTGCTGCCCATACGTTTCATTTTCTTTAGTTTATTCGTTTATTAAGTTATTAATATGCATGGTGGCGGTGTCTGTGGGCGCAAAATTTATGCATTTCGTAGACATCGGAATTCTTTATAAAAACTTAATACAAAGCGAAAATAAAAAAAAATTAAAAAAAGAAAAAAGACAAAACTGTAATCGCATAAAATAGCACTTGAAGTGCACACAACAAGAAATAGTTAATAATAACAATAATCATAAATTTCAACGTTTTTACCAGCTACGTGAGACGCCAGACGATGAAGAAATTTGTGTTTTTTTTTTTAACAAAATTAAATTGAAAACATTTTAAAAACAACAAAAAAAATATTAGCATGAAAAATATCTTTACAAGTACCTATTAGTTTTTTTTTGAAATTTAGAAATTAACTTTTTTATCTAAAAAATATTTGAAAATTGAAATGACCCAATATAATTTTACTCTTTTAGATCTCGACATAAAAATAAACAATGGAATAAGAAATTATCAATATACAAACAGTAGAAACAAAAAAGGTAGTTGTAGCAACTAACTTCATTTGGTTAAAACGAAATTACTACACAGTAACTGCCATATTTGTTTGGCATTTGAAATTTTATCATATAAACACACCAAGTTGTTCTATAACTTTTCAAAATAGGTTGTAGTCCAATCTACAATCAGTAATAAGTTTTCAGTTTTGACTATAAGAATCGATTTAAGAGTTAAGAGAACCGAATTATTTGGTTGGACAATAAGTTGGTTGCTCTAACAAATCTTCTTTCTGAGTCTAGCTTTTCAAAAATGTTAAAATAATTTTGTATATTTAAATATAAACGAGGATTAAAAGAGACTTTACAAAATGTATATTTACAGGGGTTTTCAATAAGAGCGCTACAAAAGTTTTTTTCAAGGGTTTTTCAACAGGGACGCTACAAAAGTAGAGCGACTGGGACAGCAAACGACGCGATATTTCTTGCCGCTCTATTGACATTTCTCTTCAGTAAGGTTTGCCATTTCATGATGGAAAGATATACGAGCCAACAACGAGTCGAAATTATTAAAATTTACTACCGAAATTCGAATTCGTATATCTTTCCGTCTTGAAATGGCAAACATTACTGAAGAGAAATGTCAAAGGAGCGGCAAGAAATATGGCGTCGTTTGCTGTCCCTGTCGCTCCTTTTAAATTAATGATAAGAATCAGAATTTGTATTTCTTATCCGTTTTGGTTCGTTGATGGTTTGTATCAACAGTAATTAAATTTTCTAATAGATTTGTGCCATTTCATGATGGAAAGATATACGAGCCAACAACGAGTCGAAATTCGAAATTCGAATTCGTATATCTTTCCATCGTGAAATGGCAAACCTTACTGAAGAGAAATATCAAAAGAGCGGCAAGAAATATGGCGTCGTTTGCTGTCCCTGTCGCTCGACTTTTGTAGCGTCCCATTTGAAAAACCCGTTAGGACAGAGTAGAGATTTGTTGCGCCAACCAACTCTTTGCTCAAGCAACTTATTCAGTTCTATCAACCGCTTAGTCGGCTTTTATTTTCAAAACTAAAAGAATTGTAGTTTATACTGCAACTAATTTCGAACAGTTTTAGAATTTAATACAGATTTAGAACCCTATCAATGGTTCTAAATCTGTATTAACCTATATTTCAAGTATGTATGGACTTATATTTCAAGTGTATATGCTAAATTTGGCAGTTCCATCAACAAATTTGTAGACAATTTCGATTAACCGAATGAAGTAAGTTGGTACAACTAACTTTTTTGTTCTTCCAACCTCATGCCAAAAAAGGATTTTTCTGATTTTTTAGATACAACTAAGTTGTATCTAAAAAATCGTAAAAGACACAAACAGAAAAACTGCTTTTGGCATGAGGTTGGACGAACAAAAAAAATTTAGGTGTAACAACCAATTTCATTCGGTTTAAGCGTATTTTCTACAAACTGCCATAATTAGTTGGCGCTTGAAATATTGGCCAATACACTCTCCAAATTGTTCTAATACTGTTCAAAATTGGTTGTAGTCCAAACTAAAACTATTTCAGTTTTGATTATAAGAACCGACTATGCGGTTTAAAGAATCAATTAAAAATACCGATTTCCTTGTCTCAAAACATTTCCTTTTGTACGCACAAAAAAAATAAGTTCCAAAAAACGATTTGAAATTGATTTTCGGCGTCTATTGATTTATTTATCGTTTTGTTGGTTCACAAGTGATCGAGTTTTAGCTTCCTAATGGTTTCGATTCATATATTTATACCCTACACTAAGAGCGAAAGGGTATATTCAGTTTGGTACGCCGTTTGTAACACCCTGAAGAAAGCATCTCCGGTATGGAAAAGTATATATATTCTTGATCAGCATGACCTCCTAAGTCGATTTGGCGATGTCCGTCTGTCCGTCTGTCTGTTTGTCTGTCTGTCTGTCTGTCTGTCTGTCTGTCCGTCTGTCTGTTGAAATCCCTACTACTTTTAAAATTGAAGAGCTAGATAAATGAAACTTATAACTTAGATTACTAATATACCTACGCTGTATGTGCGAAAATTGGCGAGATCGGTCCATTGCAACCTATGATCCGACCACTTATGTTCATGAGGGATGATCTTGGTCAGTTCATATTGGGTATACCATTTGGTTATAATAAGAATGTATATAATGATTAGTTTCCGATTATGAACTTAAAATAACAATTATGGTTTTGGCTTAATGTTTTATAACGATTAAACTTCTTTGACAAACAGTTTTTTGTATGTTCCATACTTCTTTAGACACCCCTATAAAACTAAAACTCGGTTTTGAAAGTTCGAGTTTTATATCTGATTTTTGTATAATGGGTTTGGTTACGTTGCCGATTTGAAAAATAAAATGAAATGATTATCGGTTTCAGTTTCGATTTCGATATAAACACCTGATAGAAGCGAAAGTGGTTCATTTTAAAACAGCATTTTGATATATTCTCTAATTCACACTCATAATAATATTTAAGACCATATTATTTCATATCACACACAATTTCTTTAACAGCAACAGCTTTCTTTAACAGCAAACGTCACAAATCATCACCCAACAGTAGTAGTTGCTACTTTAGTCCTATAAAAAATCATAGTTCAAAACCTGCTAAAGCTTAAACTTCAAAGACACACATTGACCTTAGATTTTGTCAACCTCTGAAAATAAAACCAACAAAAACTTACAGCCATTTACGGTAAAAAATACAAATTCATAGAGCCATAGAGACACCATTAGACATAGACACCCACGAGCCAGCCACACTTAACAATGAAATGGACTCTAAAGTATTTCGTTGGTAAATGACACCCACTTAAATAAAAAACGCTTAAAGTGGGTGTAAATCAAAGAATAAACAGCTGGATAAAGCATTTAAAAAACATTAAGACATCACTAGAAAATTCAAGACAAAATGCTGCAGGCTTTTAGTCTACGCTATACGAAATTCAGAACAAAAATCGAGAAATACTATAGAAGTAAGACGAAAAATGCATAGAAAGCGTAAAAGAAAAACACCATACAATTAACCGAATATACTAAAAAGGAAGTAAAAGAAAACATTATTTCCGTTTCCTGCATTGTATGTATTTTCTTATAATATTTACATATCATTTATTTGAACAGACAATCTATACTCCATAAGTACCATTGGTTTGTACAGGAAATTCCACCGTTAGGAAATTCCACAACTATAACCACTAATTTAGCCACAAAATTAACCTATAGACTGAAAATAATCATAGAAAAATATTAAAAATTTCAAATATTTTTCACATGCCTAATAGACTAGCAGAATTTGGAAAAATAGAAAAAAAAAGTCGTTGGACAATCGCATGATAAATTTTTGATAAATTTAAGCTCTTTGATAACAAAATTAATGATAAGATTAAACGTAATGTTATTTCTGATAAACTTACGATTTGATATCTTACAGCAATAATTTCTGCTATTTTTAATTTTTATTATTTTTTTGTTTGTTTGTTTTCGAATTGTTGTACGGAATGTCGTTCGTAGACCCTTGAGTCTCGCACTCAAAGACAGTCATATAAAATAGATGGCTGTCGAATTATATAGATAGGCCATGCCAGCGATAAGGAATGCCAATAAATTTTGTTGTCTGAGTTAGAATCAAAACTGAAATGATTCACAAACGTACGTTGTAGAAAATACAAACAAAACAGGGCCGTCGTATTGTCTACAAATGAGTTACAATATTGGGAAAAAGTTAGAAATAAAAATAATAAAAAAAAAATAACAACACTTGATGTGTTCAATGACGTTCTTTGGGGCACGACGCGTCGTCAAGGTGAGTTTTCTAGGTTGTAGTTTTTTGAATTTTTGCCCCAGAAACAAAAGCAGTTATCGGTAACTTACAACATGAAATCAATGCTAATACCACAACTATGAAGTTTGTGTAACGAAAACGAAAAAAGTTGCTATGGGCTACAATTCTTGTGGACTTCGCCTTTATTTATAGACGTGATTAGAATTTTAAAAATGTTATCTATGGATTTAACCTTCTTTCTTGTTATTACTGTGCTATGGCGCTGTGATAAATTAGTGCTTATTTTTTAAAGGCAAATGAACCAGTTAAAGGTTTTGTTAAAAATGTATAAAAAAAAACACAAATACCAAAAATCTATAAACACACCCCATAATTGATAATTTATTGCATTTTGTTTTTTTTTCATTTTTATTCTGCTATAATTTAAGTTCATAAATTTTATTTGTTATCTTTACATTCCACAGTTATTCATAACGTTCTTTGTACTAAACAAAATTGATTAGCAATCGTTTCTTATGATAATTTTATATATATTTTTTTAATTAAAGATACTTTTTGCTTTTGTTGTTGTAATTAGCAATAATTTGCAAAGGAATTTCACACAATTTTTAGTGTTTTTATTGTGTGTGTGTGTATTATGTTTTTATTTTTTTTATTAAAACTACATAAATAACAAAATTAGCATAAATGCCTACTTAAAATCGCACAATAACTCAATGCCTCTTTATTAAATCGTATAGCAATGAATTCAGTAGAGTAGCGTTGAATACCGCGCCCGTGCAATCGTCCGGCACATTGTCACGTCACGTCACATCACAAAAATGTCGCACCGACATTCACACAATTATCGTTCGACTCACGACTGCGTGACAAATACACCTACGCGAATATTTTATGTTTGTATTCGTTGTTGCTTTTTTTTAGATTTGTTTTTTGTTTACAGTTTATAAATCATTCAATGATTTTTATGAGCGAAATATTTTCAAATTTCTTTACGTCTGTCATAACAATATTTGTCCGACTCTTTCCAACACTTGCCACTTATAGTGAAATAGTTTAAACACTTGCTTTGTTAGTTGCAAACATAAGTATAATAAACATATTTTAATGATTATGCCCTATTATGCTTTTATAGTAAAATTTGTGTATTTGTTCTGTCTTACCCACACTCGTTAGCCTCTTTTCATATTTTGAAAATTTAAATACTCCTAGAAATAATTTACCTACTTTGTTATAATTAACATAAACATATTTTTGTATTCTAATTTCAACTAACACTTACTTTGTTAGTTGCAAACATAAGTATAATAAACATATTTTAATGATTATGCCCTATTATGCTTTTATAGTAAAATTTGTGTATTTGTTCTGTCTTACCCACACGCATTATCTGCTTTTCATAACATTGTTATTTTAAATAATCCTCGAAATAATTTACCTACTTTGTTATAATTAACATAAAACATATTTTTGTATTCTAATTTCAACTAACACTTACTTTGTTAGTTGCAAACATAAGTATAATAGACATATTATGATTATGCCTTATTTACTTTTATAGTAAAATTTGTGTGTTCGTACCCACACTCATTAGCCTCTTTTCATATTTTGAAAATTTAAATAATCCTAGAAATAATTTACCTACTTTGTTATAATTAACATAAACATATTTTTGTATTCTAATTACAATATATATTTGATTCATTAATTTAGTTTCATTTTAAACAATACGTAAATCACAAGAATTTTAATAGCTTTGTCGTGTCTTTAATTGAACGCCTGTTGTGGCTATTCTCTCAAATATTATTCCAATGACACTTTTTTATTGCTCACTCAAGTGTCTGTCTATTTGTCATAAAGTAATCAATAGTTTAAAAATAGCAACTCGTATATAGTTAGTAATGGAAGCCCTAGTAATATAAATACACGCACACGGAAAATGTTTGTCAATGTCGATAAATACGAACGATAATTAAATGAATAATCATCAAGAATTAATTGCTGTAATAATATATTTTTTATTGTGGTGCTATGTAAAGTGCTTTAAGTAATATCATTCGACGTATTGATTCTATAGTTTGATCTATTTAAACAGTTAACTATTTTAAGTTAACTATATTCAGTTAACTACCATAAAACGATATTCCCGTTGTATAATTTGAGTGGTTTTGGAGTTATACGCACAATACATCAAATAGAATTATTTAAAGTTATACAAAATAGTTAAATTTAATAAAAATGTTTAAATACACTATTTTTATTTCTCCTATTTTATAAGAAATCTTTAATATCTGACTTTTTATTTTGTATTTTGTAGTTTCTACAATGCATAACATTTCTTTTCTCCTCACCTTCTTGAACTCTGTCTTACCAAATTCTTCTTAGTTATTTCTCTGTAGTAAAAATTATAAAACCAACGCCTACGTTTATTTTTTTTTTAAGACAACATGTTGGAAACTCTATAACATACATTGTTTTTATACTGTAAACTCTTTAAACTGTGACCACGCGACATCGCCACTCAATTATTAATGGTTATCGTTTAACAATTGTTGAATTTTAACTAGCATAGATTTTTTGTCTTCTTGCTATTTATTAATTTTATGTGCTTTTTATGTATATTTTAGTAAATTGATTATTACTGTTTTAAATTTAGTTTTGATTTGCGTCATAAAATATTCAACTTAAATTTACTTAAAATTTCATCAAATAAATGTAATTTAAATGCGTATATCTGATTCATTTTTGGTTTTTCTTTTGAATAATGCATTTAAAATTATGATTAATTATTTAAAGCGGAAATCAACTTAAAAATTTGTCACCCGAATATCACATGTTACACTTCTACCAGCACTTTGCTTTTAATACAAAGTAAAAATGCCACAAAGTAGATTGGAAACAACATAATTTGCAAATAAAAATGTCTAAATTAAAAAGAAAAAAAAATAAACATTGTGAAAAATAAGTATATATTTTGAGACAGACACACGAGTGGAACGTTTGCAGAAATTAAAAGCAAAAGTAATTCCAGAGAACTTAATTATTGCTATTACTGCTGGTTGCTTATTTAAGCCAAAGTGAAGGAAATGCTTGTCAGCAACTTTTGACCAGTTTGCTATTGTTGGGCTCTTTACGACAGCATGACTTTAATTCTTTGTATTTTTTTTTTAAATACCAAGTTTTTTTTTGTTGAAAAAATTTTACAATATTTTTGAGTAGCAAACTTTTGTATAAAGCAGGCACTAAAACCCTTTGGAATATTGGTTCTGGTTCCAAGATTTTTAAAATATTCCACACATTTTTTAATAACGGTTCCAATTCCGGTTTTTTGCGGTCCCTGATATAAAGTATGAATTCAACTTTACCATTTCAATACTTTACGACAAAATTCAAAATGATAATTCGAGATAATGTATTGAGAGTAAAAATGCTCTGAAAATATATTAGGAGCAAATAATATTGTTTTTATTTACTCACACCCACTGGAAACTTCAATTCTTTCTTGCAGTTTTTTTATTTTTTAATAAAATTCTTCGTATTCCATTTATACATATTTCGAGATCGGTTATAGCGGAAAAAACTCGACTAATTTCTCAGTATGCCATTCGTTTCGATAGAGCATTCACACGATATCGGAAGGGTAGATACAAAAACGGTACCGGACAACAACAATAATAAAACTGCGAGGATATCGAAATATCGTGATATCGATATATCGTGATATCGATATATCGTGACATGCTTAAATGTCGTATCTTCTGATACAATTTTAATGTTAAATAGAGTCAATTTTTCAAAGTAGAAGCTATACGATGCCTCGAACATCGTATTTTGACATTTTTGGATTTCGACAATTTATTTTCTACATTAGTGTCTCGGTATTTTTGCACCTAACAAGTACCTACCAAGTATCTCTTATTAATGACCAACAAATAATATTTAGCCTATTCACAGTTCGTCGTATTTTAGTATGGTTTCGCACCATGCAGTATAAATACGATACAACGTAAGAACACAGCAAGAACACAGTCGTTCATTTTATTGATCATTTTTGGGGCAGCAATGATCAAAGTTTCGATTATAATTTCGACCACATGTAGAATAGCGTCGGGAAAAAATGATCAACATTTTTGTATACGTGTGACTTTACATCCCTGTCTTACGCACGTTTACACAGCTTAGTCTTACATGAATAAGTGAGTCGTTGAAGTTTCAGTCAGCAGTATCTTGCTGGGACAGAAAAGTCAATTTGTTATTGTATCCCTTATAGATGTTTAATACAATTATTTGAGAGTAACCCTGTGGCATATTTTTGGTGTCGTATTTTATAAAATTGAACATAAATTGTGAAATTAAATTTAAATAGTGCGCATAATATGTTAATTTTTGTGGTTTTTCTTTTCAAATTGAGGCATCATATTCAATTTATAAGAATCATTTATTTGGCGAAACATTTGAACAAACAGACAAGTTCCTGCTCACAGTTTAATTGTCGCACTCTCGTATTCATACAATGTCGTACCAATGTTATGAAACTGTGAATACGCTATAGCTTTTATTTCATCGAAATACCATTAAGGCGAGTATAAACGTTGATATTCTCGATCTCGAGCGAGAGATAAATAAAAAAATCGCATAGAATTGTGTAAAAACTACATAGAGCTCCACGGTAGTGATCTTTTTTTTTCTCTATCTCAACATAATTTCTCTATCGTTTAAACTTGTCTTTAAAACTATGATAAAATGAAAATTTTAATCAAAACACCATTTAAATGTATTAAAAAAATATAAATTATTTTATAATTGTTCTAACTTTATTTTAAAATATATAAATTTTTAACATTCTACTAGTTTACGTCACTATCACTAACATAACAATTTAACAGACCTCTTATAAACCTGTCCCGTGTTTTTTTTTATTTCTATTGTTTTTATTTTTTGTGACATTATGCAATATACCAAGTCAAGTTGAGCAATTAAATTAGAAAAGTATGCGTTATATTGATGAATGTGTTCAATTAGTTTCATAAGAATGCCGACACATTAAGGAGGATTTTTTTTATGACATCTGACTGACGTAATACGTCGTTACGTTCATGTTGACCGGCACGTTCGCAAGAATGTGTTGCCAACTGCTCATTGTTGCTTGTGTGTTTTATTTCTTATAATTTATTTCTTATAATTTTTATTTTTGCAATAATGCAAAGTTCATTTTGTCATTAGTATTTATTTATTTACGTTGGCCACGATTTTGGCTCTAATTAAGCTTATCAGCCAACGAACTTGACCGAATGAACGATTTTTTGTTTCTTCGAAAGAAGATTATTATAATTTATTAAAAACAGACGAAAAATACAACAAAAAAACTAGAAATTTAAAATTTCTGTGATTTTTCTATGTTATAATAAATAATTTATAAAAATGCTAAAAATAAAAATTTCATCTTAAAAATACGCAGAATTTGAGTTAAATTGTTTTTGTAATTTTTTCAATTTTAAATTTACTTTCAACATTTAGCTGAAATGTAAACATTCGCATTTTGTTTATATTCAACATGTGAGAAATGTTTCAAGTATTTGCAATCGGCAAACAAATGTATTTTTTATTTTTGTGTGTGTGTAAATTTAGAATAATACATAATTTTGTTTATTTGTTTAAGCGAAAAATCAATTCTGCAATCGAAAAAAAAAACAATTTTAAATATTGGTTTGAATACGGAATTTCATAGAATTCAAATTCTGAGAATTGTTGTATAATGTCGATGAGCATTATTGAGTAATTTGAATTGAATTACAAATTTTTGTGTGGGGTATTTTTTGTTATTGGGGTTTTTTCTTTGTACAATAAGAATAATTGGAATTGCTTTAAAAATTTCAAAAATGCTGAATAATGCGAGAGCAAAATTTAACCTTGAAGTTTTCAAAATGTGTTCAGTTAAGTTTGGAAATTATTCAAATTAATCAAATAAAGAAATGTTTAATCATGAACTTAATACGTACAGACTTAAAGAGTACCAAAATTGTGTTAAACTAAATTAAGAAACGGAAATGTACTGAACTACTGTTCGAAATACAAATTTTGAACCACAAAGTTTTAATTGAATTCGTCACATAGAATTTAAAGTAAGTTCAAAAACAATATAAAAACCATTGAAATTTCAGATCGGAAATTAGAAATTTAATATTGTTAATATTTGTATTGAAATATTTAGCGAAATATTCTACACAATTTTAAATTTATAATTATAGTATTAATTTCATGAATTTTATATAAATTTCACTTACCTACTGTCTTAAGTGGCCTATTAATAGAGCCGCAAATATAAACACTTGTTAACTACAATTAACTGATAACCTTATCGCCAGCATTCCTGACCATGTTTCGTTGTTTTCAAATACCTATTGACGTTGCCCTAAAGAAGTCGCTCATTTAGAGCTTAAACCACTTGGCACCCAATAAATACCACAAGTCATTATGCCAATATTTCGCCATTACTTTATCGGCCATTGTTGGTCATTTACATGCAAAGAATTCGAAAAGCAGGTGCGGGCTTTGGACTCACGAAGAAGCACAGGAAATGGCCAAAAAATATTTGAGTGTCGCACATAAATTTGCATTTGTTATCTTATCGTTTAACTAAAAATAAAAAATAACACTAATGAAATGGCCAATTTGCGTGGGAACCAACAAAAAGTCCAAATTATATAAAACACATTCCAAAACTTGTTTTCTTGTCTAAAATATTTCTGTTGTTCGTCATTTGCGTCGAGCGGAAGGTAGTTGCGACAAAAAAAAATGTCGCAGCCCGTTTTCGTCTATATTTGCTTAGATAAGCGACATGTCGCTATTTTAGGAAGATCGACTTTATTTTTTTATTTCTATTCTTCATTATTTTATCTAACTTTCTTTAACACTCTTCAGATTCACAAAGCCACAGTCCTTTGAGGATTGCGTCGGCGATGAGCTGCCCATTGGCTGGGAAGAGGCCTACGACCCGAACATCGGTCGCTACTACATTAATCATATTGCGCAGCGTACGCAGCTCGAGGATCCTCGCCAGGAGTGGAAGAGCGTGCAGGAGGTGATGCTGCGCAACTATCTCTCTGCAGCACAAAATACGCTCGAGAAGAAGCGCGAGATGTACGATGTGAAGCAGCAGCGGCTACTTATCGCACAGGACGAGTACAATCATCTAAATACGCTGGCCGCAAGTCGCAGCAGCTGTAAGTATTTGCTATTCTTTTCTTTATTGAACATTTGCTATATTTCTATAAATTGTTCATTCATTTCTTTCAGTGTGCTCTTCCACAAGCTCCATGAGCCGACACGATCCCGAACTGCTGCGCGCCGACCTCGTCGTCGCCAAAGAGCGCGTGCGTCAACTCAAGCAGGAGCTCAACCACATCACCAACGACATCTCCTACACGCAACGTGGCATGGACACCCTATACTCGGTGGGTGAGAAGATCAACGCCCGCCAGAATGGCTGTTACGACATCACCGAAGTGCAGGCTATACGCGAGGAGATGCTCAAAGTACACAAGTCGCTTGTTTCCGGTGAGAAAGTTCGCGAGGAGCTGATGCGCAGCCTCGTTCAGATCAAGAACGAGCTCAGTCGTCAACAGTACAACGACGAGAGCGCCGATCTGATGAATGCCACCTCACCGTTCGAACGCGTCTGCGTTGCATCACAGACGGATCTGTGCGGTGCCGGCGGCGACAACATGAACAGCGGTGCACGCTTCGCCGAAATGGCCAAAACCAAGCTACAGTACAGCGAGTGGCGTAAACGCATCAAGAAGTTGCAACAGCAGTTGGCCGATCATGTGGAGCGCATCGAACCGGGACAACTAGAGTCGGATAAGGATCGCATTCTGCTCATTCAGGAGAAGGAGAAACTGCTCAACGAGCTAAACAGCATTTCGATTAAATCGCGTCCGGAGGAAGAGATTCGCGTCATTCAGCAGACGCGTCGCAAACTGCAGGATGACTTAAACGAAGCGTACGAGGCTACTAATCAGTGTATTGCAAATCGTTTGCGCTTCCACGAGGACAAGCAACTCCTGCTCGATAAGTTACAGGAGGCGCTTAAGTCGACGAAGACACTAGAAGAACGTCTCAAGTCTTTCTCATCAGAGAGCACCTTCTCCATCAGCAGCGGCTCCAGTCTCGGCTCGCTCTCTACGGCGAGCAGCAAGAGCGCACTAAGCTTCACCGACATTTACTTTGATCCATTTGCTGTTGATCCACAGATCGATGTTGTCGATCTGCATCGACGCTCGCAACGTCTTTTCCAGCAACAGCAACAACGACAGCAACAATTGTTGCATGCGCAGCAACATCATCAGCAGCAACAGCACCAACTCCAACAGCAGCTGCAACAACCATTAGCTACGCATGCTCCTCTGTTGCCACAACAGTCTTCAGAACTTTCGCTCTCCTCACGCAGCAGCCTCTCACTGGAAACACCACCCGCCTCTCCCTTGAAATACTCCGCTGCCGCACTTGTTGTCGACACGCAGTCCAAGGAAGAACCCACCTACGCCAATGCAGTTACAGCCGCTGCTGCAACAGCACAACTGCTGCCACCGCCACCTAACTATCAGGCCAGCCAACGCATCCAGGCTCACGATTTGGATTCTACGGTGCTCGATTGCATGATGCTTGAAGCCAAACTAAAGAAGCTCAATATGTCGTCACCGCCACTTAACCTAGCGGCGCCACTTTCACCCATTTCCGAGAAACCATCGCTGCTGGATCTGCCCCAAGAAATGCTCAGTCGATCATCATCGTCTTCAAATACACGTTCAGTGTCCGCAGCAGTAAGCAATGAATCTGTAGCCGGTGACTCCGGAGTCTTTGAGGCATCGCGTGCGCATTTGCCACGCCGAGAGCTGGCACAGGTACAGATTGGGCTGAAGTATCTGAAGCAAGAGGGCGTTTTGGTGGTATCGATGGAGCGCGCAAACAATTTATCGGCACTTTGGTCAGTTGCCACGGACAATGCGCAAGTGTGAGTAGACTAATGATTAAAAAAAGTTCACGGCAATATTCTTATTTTACTTTTCTTCTTAGATATCTACGAGCACAGTTGCTGCCAAATTCGCTGACATCAATTCGAACGAAACCAATGCCAGACTTCCAGAAACCCGTCTTTCAAGATACTTTTGCCGTGCCGATAACGCTCGGTAAACTACTGACGAAGAGTCTGCAGGTCACGGTCATCAGCACGACAGGCCAAAAGGAAGAGCTTATTGTACGTTAAAATAGCGTATTTAATCTTTTTACACTTCTATCGAGTTAAAGCATTTGTCAGAGCAAATAAGAAATCTCATTAATACATTGAGTTTAATTATTGATTGTATATTTATCTTGCAGGGTTCCGTTCAGATAAGCATGGCCGAGTTCAATCCAGAGGACTCAACGCTCAAGTGGTACAACGTTCTGAGCTCTAAATTCATGCCGTCCTTCGAACCCCTCGATCTGCCATCGACTAGTGCTGCGGCCGCTGCTGCAGCAGTCGCCACAGCTACAGTTCATCCATCATGCATTCGCGAAGAATCCTCGGACGAGTCGACGATAACATCGTCGCAGACCTCGACGTTGACGCGGAATCAGGTACCGCCATTTGAAATGCAGGCACATATCTCCGAAGAACGACAGGCACTCAAGGAGCTCGATGATGACGATGATGATGACGAAGAAGATGATGATGACGATGAGGAGGATGAAGATGAAGAAGAACAGCAGGATGAAGTTGCGGATGAAATTGATGATGATGAAGATGTTGACGATGAGGTGGACGATGCAGAACTCGATGCCGCGGTTGGAATTTCACATGGTAAGCAACCCCTAACTATATCGCTGCCAAATGACAATACTAACTTTACTCTCTAACCTACTCACTCTATAGCCGACTTTACGCAAAAAATGCTCGACGTCTATATGGACAACATGAAGCAGGAGTATGCCGATAAGGAGACTAACACCGAGTGCGCATTCCAGCCCGAAAAGTCGCGTTCAACGCAATCACAACAGGCCGATGACCGACCCGTGAAACGTTCGCAAACTTTTACACCCAGCGTTGCTGTCGGCAAAAACCGCTATAATTGTCGTTTGAATCGCAGCGATTCAGATTCGGCGATGCATTTTGGCGTGACTCCGCATCCCTTCCATCGCGGTGCCGTTGAACGACGCTCATTGAGATTCCACACGAAGGCGCCCAAAACAGTCACAAGTAAGTTTCCAGTTGTAATGCTTTGTGAAATCATTTACTAACCATTATGTATTCTTTCCCACAGAGCTTAATCATACTCACATACCGCGCACTAGTTTGGATTTGGAGCTTGATCTGCAGGCGCAACACAGCAAATTAGACTTCCTTAACAATCAAATCGAGAAACTACAGAACCTTAAAGATGTGTAAGTAATTCCAACAAAAAATCCTCTACGTTATCGAAGTTGCAGCTTTCTTTATCACAACATTCTTGATCATTTTTAGACTGGAAAAGGCGAGAGATAACAAAGACCCGCATATTGCAGCCTGGGCAATAGAGAACGAAGAATTTCAACGGCTCGTCGAGAGAGCTGATCCCGCCAAGTGTCCAGAGGAGAAGCAACTGCGTAAACTGCTGATGAAAACTGCCAAAGAAATCTACAAACTACGCAAGACGAAGGTGCCTAAGGGTTGTCCAGATCTTGTGTCATTCAAGTGAGTTACATGTGACGCAATAGCTCTCAAAAGCTTTTACTTAAATTTCTCCGTTTTTTTTGTCCTTTACAGAGAAAAGATTTCCTTTTTCACACGCAAAGGTCTCTGCGTGCCAGAGTTGCCTTCCGACTATGTGCTCGCCGAAGCCTCAACGGATGCCATACAAGAAGAAGAGGAAGGCGAAGTGGAGGAGGCGGAAGAAGATGAGTACGAGGATGATGAAGTGGCCGATACCGCGATTGCCATCAATACGGCGTTGGTTGCCAGCAGCAACAGAAACAAGAATCTCAACGATGGTGGCGCCACCGCGACAGGTCGACGCGAGTTGCCCACCTACAGCGGTGCAATGGCATCAATTGCAGCGGCTAAAGCTGCAGCTGCGGCGGCAGCAACAGCAAGTAACGCATCCCCAGCAGCAACAGCAGCCAATGCCAACCTAGCGGACAATGCCGAAGGTCGCTACGATTATGTCGTCGATCGCACGTACGGTGTTGAAGTTTGAACGAGAGAGTATAACGACAGCAAAGGCTGAGAGTTGAACCCGAACAGGTCGCACCCAACGGTTGCGGGCTATCGTCTGCTGAAGCAGGACAGCAACAGTTAGCGATGAGCAAGATATCGCTCCAGACGCAGTGTAAATTTTAGCGACATGTGTCGCATGTAAATTATAGCAATAATTAGAATTTATAGCAAGTCGTAGAAAGCAAGGAGCGCGTAAAAACTATGCAAGGCGAATGCATAATTGTGCCTTAGAAAACTTTTTTTATTATTAATTTTTATATTTTGTAAATATTTATTTGAACTCAATGAAAAGCTTCATTAAAATGTACACCCTACAAGCACGTATTTAAAATTGCACCCCATGCAACACTGAGAAAAACTAGAAAAATCCACATAAAATCACGAAAAATACAATTTCATTAAACTCACAACCCAACAAACAAATCTGAGATCTAAACTGTATTCCTAAGACTTGAAACTAGGCCATATCAAAATATGGCCTAAACTGCATATATTCTATAACATAATAAACAGTTATTATTTTTTTGTAAAAATTTATATTGAATGAAATCCCTCATTTAGTTGTAAAACCACATAACCAATTGTCAATATTAAGCTTAAAATAACTCTCAATTAAGAGAAATGAATCTCCAAGAATACTGTTGCCACCACACACAGTGACGACTGACAACAGTTTTCTTGGAGTGTAGCGCCTATAAAAATAGTTAAGAACATATTTATTTTTGAAGAAGAAATTATGGCTTGCGTTTTTGTTGAGCTCTTTAATTTTAGTTTTTATTTATACATTAAACAAGAATACATGCGAATAATCAACTATGAATTATAGCACTAAGTTAATGAAAAAAAAAAATAACAAAAAACCAAAAAAAAAACAAATAAATTTTGTTAATAAAGAAAACATGTTTTGTAAAATATTTTATATACTGTTAAGTTTTAAGTTAATCGCATCAAAAATATTCATTGTTATTTTAGTTTTATTAATATTAGTTATATAAATATTAGTTTTAATTATTTAAGTAAAAAGAAATACTATGCAAATCCCCGATTTTTACAGAAAATATACGCGTATTTATCGTTACTGCAGCCACATGTGCAGCAAATGCTGAATGCTGAATGAAAATTGAAATACTGTTGTTTTTTTAACAATTTTGTGAATGTTTGAAGCTTAGTTTATAGCTGGTAGCGTAGCAGTAGTCTTTACAGAAAGTGAAGCATTACAATAATTATTTATATATTTATGTAGGTGGGAATATTTTTGCATTTAATGTTCCTTCGCTTAAGCAATGAGTTTTTTTTTTAAATTAACTTATCCAACCCCAACCCAAATCTCCCCAATTGCTAATCAAACGTAGTCTTAATGAGTGTGTGTGTGTTTTTTTTATACTTAAATCAAAAATCTATATTGTAATTGTGCAATAAACAAAAATATTATAAAAGAAAAATAATATGTAAATGCGTTTTTATTTACTTAGTGAGTATTGATAACAATTCGAGAAATAACTATTTAAAAGTTCATCCAAAGAAGACCAATATGAAGTAGAGGCATATTTCTGTTATTAAGTACAAAATTACTCAAAACTTTGCTGGCCATCTACCAGTAAGTAAGCTTTCAGCTATACAACGTCACAGAAACCTAGACAAAGTAACCTAATAATTCAAAAAATCTATGAGTGGAAATTTAGTTCAGGATACAATCGTTGTCTGATCAGGCTTGCATGATTTCAAATAAGACACTGAACATGTTTCCACATCACTGCCTGATTCAAAACGTAACGCTGTTTTAAGTTGCTATTCTGATTAGGCATCCTGATTTACCCTTATCCTAACCATATCATTCCATTTATATATCGGAAACTGCTTTTAGCCAATTCGAGCCCTTTCAATCACAAAATAGTTTTCTGAACAAATAAAGTTGTCTCAGTAAATTATAAAATAACAAAAAAAATCAACGTTTTGAGTTTAAATTAAATGTTTTAAATTTTAAAAATGTTTAGAATTTTCTTTTTATTTGTTTATTAGAATATTTTATGAGAATAATTTTTCATAAAAGGTTTTTAATAACATATGGATCATATTCTAATAATACGATTTCCAATCAAGTTTTTTTCCATAACACTTATCAGGTTATAAAGTAAAGTAAATAGTAAATTTTAATAATCACGACTCGTTGTTGGCTCGTATATATTTCCATCATGAAATGGCAAACGTTGCTGAAAAGAAATGTCAAAAGAGCGGCAAGAAATATGGCGTCGTTTGCTGTCCCTGTCGCTCTACTTTTGTAGCGTCCCTGTTGAAAAACCCCTGAAAAAAACGTTTGTAGCGCTCTTATTGAAAAACCCTTTATCAAGTAGTATCAGAATTTTTGTAATGGATGGATGGAATTGAAATTATGATTACCTTAGCCGATCCTGATCAGGATCATTTCAGGTGGCCTTTGGTAGGAATGCCTTATCGCTAACTTTAACCAATTTTTATTCGGAACATTTTTCATGGTGTTAATGGTAAACATCTCTAAATTAATAAAAAATATGTGATGTTTGCACAAATTACTTGCATTTTTGCTGCAAGTTTTGTTGTATTTACTACATATTGCAAGTGTTGTAGAAAGTACTTTTATTTTGAGAAAAACAATGAGATTGCAGAAACAATCTCATAAAAATCTGTTTTCTTATCACACCATTTTTGTCAATATGGTTTACCAGGTATTTTTTTTTAATTCATGCACAAATTAGTATTTCTTCAAATATATAAAATGTCAAAGGTGTATAAATAAATTTTTATAATAAACACAATCACTTGTAAAATATTTTACACACACAACATAACTGCTAAGTATGAATAAAATCAAAAATGATAAGTCTCAAATTTATCCGTTTTTTGTAATATGGCTTTTATAAACGTCACAGTGTGAAGGCTGATATTTTTATATTATGTTTATAAATCATTTGGCAACAATGTAAATATCAATATCTCTGTTTTAATTATAAATCTTTGGATTTGCCCAAAAATATGCAGTGATTTATTCTCCGCATTTTATTTCTCTGATCGAGTATTAATATCAGAATATACATAATTTTGCGACAGGGTGTTTTGCAATTTAAAAATAATGAACACAACGAAAATATTTTCTATTAAATATTTCATAAAAAATCTTGGTTAAAAATAGTATTATTTTAATATGATTTAGAGTCATATTAACCAAAAAATCGTAGGGAATAGATTTCACAGTACAATGGATATAGTTTGTCTGAGTGCTGTGGATCTTAGTAGAATTCCAAAAAAAAAAATATTCTAATAAAATAAATTAGCCACAGGTCGGTCCCAGACAAAGTTTTCCATTGGGGAATGTGTCCAAAAAGGGTATGTAAAAAAATTAAATATCATGTCAATTAATTCTGAATGGATGGTTTCAGTTTTTTAAAAAGTTAGTTTTTCATTCTTAGGGTGAAGATTTCTTTGGCATTATATGAAGCTCTAATATTCATAAGGTGACAAATCTCTTCTATCCGTGTTGTAATAGAGTATTCAAAATTTATTAAAGATATATTTTTTATTTGAATAGACGAATATTTTTTTTGTGGTGGCCAATAACATGCACTTCAGTCTAAAAATATAATGTACATTAATTTATATATTTACCTGTTATTTATAGTAAAAACTAAAATATATTCCATAAGTAAATTTCGTCTTTGTCACGCAAGTTTTCACGAACAACACACTCAAGAGATTCGACGCACATTCACGATTACAATAAATCGAAAAGATCAAAAAATTACCACGATACGACAAGTTGCACAACTATTAAAGTATTTTACGGTTTTCTCAATTTTAAAATTACTTATTTATATTTATATTGTTGTCACTGCACCAAATGTTTTTCGTTTTCATGCATTCCAAATATTTTTGCTTTGCAAATTTTGACGCATTTAAATTATGTTTAATTGTAAATAAGCTGACGTTATTTTATAAACTATTTTAACACGAAACAATATCTTTAATCAGCACACTTTTTTCCACAACAATTAATGCTACTAAACTAATTGAAACATTAAATAAAACAGATTTGCAATTAATGCACCTCACACACTTCACGACAGATTTGCACTAACTATTGCTCTGCAGTACAAGCATGATATGACTGGAAGTGACTGGAAAACATGAAACCACGCAACAAGAAGAACACTTAGCATGAGCACAATGAGAGCACGAGAGAAATGTTCTTTGCATTCAAACATTGTTGGTTTTATTACTGTTCTTTTTTTGATGCTGCAAAAATATTTAAAAAGTATTAAATAAAACGTATTTTACTTAAAAAAAAGTCTATGTTGTAAAATATACATTTTAAATGTTTTTTAGCCATCTTGTAGGCAGATGAGTCTGTAATTGGACTTGGAAAATATTTTTTTATAGTACTTGTAACTTCATAAACTTGATAATGTTCTAACTCCATTATATTTGAATTGTTTTATATAAAAAAAGTTCTAATGGTAAAGGTAAAAATGAGATAAAGATCATAAGTTGTCATCGAAGTACCCAGTAGTCACCGAAGTACCCGGTCGATTTGTTAAAAAAAATACTAAAATCTTTTACAGAAATAAATAAGGGGTTTTTCAATAAGAGCCGCTACAAAAGTTTTTTTAAATAAAACAAAAACGGTTTTGTATATCAATGAAATTCTTTATTCCTGTAAAAGTACGTTCGGTGCCATTATGTATGGAACTCGATTTCTTTTGCATGGCCACCACGGGCACGCTTGCAGAAGTCCAGACGCTGAACCCAATTTTCGACGGTTTTCAAGCATAAATCGGCCGATACTGCTGCAATTTCACGTTCGATATTCGTACGAAGTTCATCAATCGTTGGCATAGACCATAGACTTGACGTAGCCCCACAGGAAATAGTCTAACGGCGTCAATTCGCACGACCGTGGCGGCCAATCGACTGGACCATTTCGTGAGATAACCCGTTCTCCAAACTTGGTTTCCAATAAATTGATTGTGGCATTCGCTGTGTGGCTTGTGGCGCCGTCCTGTTGGAACCACATGTCCTCCAAGTCCATATCATCCAATTGGGACCAAAAATATTCGGTTATCATTGAACGGTAGCGATTCCCATTCACAGTAACGTGCCGGTCTTGATCATCACGGAAGAAGTACGGCCCAATGACGCCGCCGGCCCATAAACCGCACCAAACCGAAAAGCTGCAATGATGACTCATGGAGTACGTGTGGATTGCTGTCTGACCAATAACGCATATTTTGTTTATTGACGAAGCCATTCAGCCAGAAATGAGCCTCATCGCTGAAGATGATTTTTCGAATTTTTACTACCGAATTTCGGTAGTAAATTTTAATAATTACGACTCGTTGTTGGCTCGAATATCTTTCCATCATGAAATGACAAACCTTACTGAAGAGAAATGTCAAAATAGCGGCAAGAAATATGGCGTCGTTTGCAATCCCTGTCGCTCTACTTTTGTAGCGTCCCTGTTGAAAAACCCTTTACTTTTTTGTGTGTATTTTAATGTTGACCAATTTAAATAATTTTTGTTAAAATAATTGTGAATTTTTTTGATTTGATTGTTTTTAATTCATATTAAAGATTTAACTTCATTTTTTTCTTCTCCGACATTTTGCTGCTTTTTGTCATCTTTTCAGGGATTTTATTGAATCTTTTTGTATTTATCGAAATTCGGAACACCTACCTTCGTATATGGATTCTCCTTCATACATATTCTTATATATATGAATACTCAAATGAAAGGAAATTGTCTTACAAATGCAATTATTTTCAGGATTCAAATACTCTCTGGATCAATTCAACCGGTACCTTACCGAATTTCTATTATTTGAATTGAAAACATTTTCGTCGAACAGTTGTCTGTAACCCAACAAATCATGAAAAGGTCAAGACACTGTTGGAATGTCAATGACAAATGAAAAGGTCAAGACAAAGTTGGAATGACAAATCATACGTCTTTTGATTTTAAAATTATAATTATAGGGGTTGTTCCGAAAATTATGAATACACAAAAAATTGAATGAAAAGTATATTGAAAAAGGTTGAATTTACTTAATGTTTTGGTAAAAAATGATATATTGTAACGTGCATACAAGGGAGGCATGCTATTGTCGGGACATTTCTTAAAAGTTTTTATTTTTTGACACAGAAAGAATTTTACGTTTAATATAAACGTTTTACATTTAGTGCAAAATTTTTTATTTTTATTTTGGCACACAAACGAACTTTCGTTCAGAATAAATAATTTATTTTTTTAGAATAAAAATTTATGCTTTCACAGTAAACATTTAACTTTTGTGAGCAAAATTGGAACACGTTTGAATAGAAATTCTTTTGCCGGAAACGTTTTGTAAACGTTTTTTCTATGCGTGTACAGCAAACTTATTATTTTTTTTCTTTTTATGTCTTTTTAAATTTTTTGAACAGACATCCTTTCCAGATTTTTTGATACATACCTCCAACATTTTTTGTATTTTTCTATCGAATCAGCAGTTCTGAACATTTTTTTAAACATCGTCGTTAATACTCAATATTTTTCAATATGACGTATTTCTGGGAAGTTCGGAGGAATAACATCTTTTCGCACGAAGTGTATATTTTTATCTTCATACCATTTTACCAGAGACTTTGAATAGTGACATGATGGAAGATCAAGCCAAAAAAATCGGACCAGTGTGTTTTCTAAACATTGCAATTAGTAGCAGTATTTCTTATTATTTTTGAATAGCGGACATATTTTTTGTCCAAACCTATTTTGCCATCTTCGCAAAATATTTTATAGCATATAATGTTCCATAAACTTCTGAACCGTTTTTTGTACATCACCGAGACGCTAACGTGTTTAGTATGAAACATCATATCAAAGCAATATTTGTAAAGAATTAAAAATCTGTTTATTAAACAATAAAAATATCTTTATTTACTCACAATAAATAATTATTATACAATGAATAACAATTCGATTTATATAAACAAAACTCTTAATAATTAAAATTCCATCGTTAAAACAAATTATAAAATTGTTACGCGCAACTTAAAAACTATTTAAGCTAAAACTTACAATAAACGTTATTAATTTCAAATGAAAATCAAAATCAAAATAAGTAAAAATAATAAAAGTGCATTTGGTGCTTTACAATGATGGAGAAGTGCTTCAAATAACTCAGTGCTCTTGAGAGACAGTGCCAGGTCTTGTTCACACTCGCCACCTATGAATTATAGATACATTAAGTAGTAATGATGGCAAAAGCAGTGGCGGTGCGGAAGTGAGTGCAGTATAAGGTGCTGAAGTAAGTGCTGAATTAAGTGCTACATGCTACAGGCTGTGTATTGGAGTAGGTGCTGTTGATGATAGTGCTGTAAAGGGTCCTGTAGAAGGTGCTGCAGAAATAAACTTAAAGAGGTGATGTTGCGCTCCCATTAGCGGCTGCTTTAGAAACGTCCATTAAAATTGAGATTCTGCGGTGCAAACGTGTTAATGCCATGATTGAGAGCTAAAACTTTGCTGATTATATTTAATTCTTCGAGATTATTTTTGTTTAAATTATTTAAATTATTAAAATTAATGCTATGACTACGGCTAAATGTGTTACCTGCGGAAGACTTTTGCTGTGGCTGAAACAGTTGATTCTGCTGCTGTTGTTGTTGACTCTGTTGTTGCTGTAGCTGTTGCTGTTGGCTCTGTTGTTGCTGTTGGCTCTGTTGTTGCTGTTGCTGCTGCTGATAATAGAGCTGTGCATTTTGCTGTAGCTGATTGCTAAACTGTGGCTCCAGATGTTGCCGATAGAAATTCTGATTCTCGAACAATTGTTGCTGATTGTTATTATTGTTCTGTTGTTGTTGTTGTTGTTGTTGCTGTTGCAGCTGTTGGTTCTGGATGTTGTTGTTGTTGTTGAGTAGAGGCGTGTAGACGGTGCTGGCTTGTATTTCGATCGGTTGTTGCTGATTGAGACCAAAGTTCGAAGTGCCTGCCTCCTGGCGGAAGAGACGCGCGCGCTGTTGCTGCTGCGGTTGCGATTGTTGTTGCTGTTGTTGTAAGAGCTGTTGTTGCTGTTGTTGTTGCAGCTGTTTTTGCTGCTGCTGTTGTTGCTGCTGTTGTTGCAGCTGTTGTTGCTGCTGCTGTTGTTGATGCTGTTGTTGGTGTTGTTGCTGTAACAAAGAATTGCTTACAAAACCTGGCACATATGAAGCTTGTTGCTGCTGCACCTGTTGCTGTTGCACTTGTTGCTGCTGCGTCTGTTGTTGCTGCTGCGTCTGTTGTTGCTGTTGCTGCTGCTGCGTCGGTTGAAACGCCTGATGTGGATGCTGCGGCAGCGGTTGCAACAGCGACAACTCCAGCGGTTGCTGCTGTGCCAATGGCGTCGCAAATGTAGGCACAAAACTAAACTGTGTCGAGGGCTGAATTTGTACAGCGCCAGATGTCAGCGGTTGTTGCTGCTGCTGTTGTTTCTGTGATGTTTGTAGCTGCTGCAAGTTCTGGAAAACCTGTTGCACGGGATTGTTGCGCGACTGTGGGTTGACAAATTTGCCAGCAGCATCTTTTATGGGCAACTGTTGCGCAACGGGAAAAGTTTGGAACAGCGATTTTTGCGGCGCTATTTGTTGTTGTGACTGTATTTGCTGCTGAGTTTGTGGCTGTTGTTGAATTTGCTGAGACTGTTGCAGATGTTGTTGCTGCTGTTGTGGCAATTGTTGCTGTTTGTGTTCGCTCAATGTTGCTGGTATAAATTCAACAGAGGGACGTATAGTGTAGCCAGATGGTTGTTGCTGTGGCTGCTGTAACTGCTGCTGTTGTTGTCGCTGCTGTGGTTGCTGTAAAACTTGCAACTGTTGCTGCAACAAATTAGTTGGCTGTGAAAGCGGCTGCACGCCTTCCAATTTTGTACGCTCCTCCAGCAACTTGAGTTGTCGTAGAATAAGATCCTGCTGTTGCTGTGCCTGCAACTTCAACTGGTAGATCTGCTGCTCCAGCTGACGATGACGCTCGATGAGATAGTTATTGACGTCACCAGCGCGTTCGGCGATCGGAGCAGGGGGATGCTGTGAGAAAAGATTTTTTTTTTAAATTGAATATTTATAAATTAGGAATAAATTTTAATATGAATAAAACAAAAATACAAAAAAAAGGTTGATGTACATATTTTATTTATGTCATATGTATTTGTACATTAATGAAATGAAGTCTTCCTATGGGAATTCTCAAATTGAAAATCGTTCAACAAATTGATGATAAATTTATAATATTAATATTTTGCAGTCATCAATACTATGAATTGTACATCAATATCATGAACTGTTCATCAATATTATGAATTGTACATCAATATTATGAATTGTTCGTCAAAATTATGAATTGTTCATCAATATTATGAATTGTTCATCAATATTGTTGTGAATCAGAAACGTTTTTTTTTGTTGTATTTCAGAAAGCCTGCGCATAACCAGTATGCACATAAAGTTCAAATCTAAAAGCACAATAACAGATGCATGTTAACTTAACATAACGTTTACGACGTAACTGGAACAAGTACATAATGTTTATGAGTGCATACTTTCAGGATATAAAATTAAGTCCGCTTGAAAGCAACGAAAAATGCACTGGTTGCAATTTGATCCAAGGCACACGCTAGCAAGTGTGCCGTCTGTTTAAAAGCAACAACAAAAGCATTGGTTGTAATTTAAGTCAAGACTAACGCCAGCATGGGAACCAATTAAGAATTCAGCACATTGGAATTTTCTCAATTAATGATTTCACAATATTAGTAAATATCTGATGTGGGGTTCATGAGGTTTTTAGTAGTACGTAGATTTAAGAATATGCTTGCTTGCATTTATGAGTTGTGTTTTAAGAAATAAGTATAAGCAAGGGGTTCGTGAGTCGCACGATACCGAGGTGATGAGTAGAGGTTAAGTATAGATTTTAAGCATTATGATTTTAACTGCCTTAGAGTGCAGACGTGTTTTCAGTTTAAACTCAAGCTTGTAAAAATACTTAAAAATAATTAATAAAAGTATAAAGCAAGTCTAAAATATCCTTGCGTTTTTATTTAATAATAATTGTTAGGAAAGAATTGTGGACTTCGAGGGAATATTGTCACTGACGGTTTCATTAATAAAGGCAAGTACAAAAGGACCCCTGGAGCCCGCAACATTTTGGCGCAGCCGGTTTTTCAAGAATCCACAAAAAGGACTGAAGGACGAATTTGAAGGAGCATTAACAAAAAAATAAATGAAGAAACACAGAAGTGGAAAGGAAGGTATAATTAAATATTGAATAAATTTTAGTGAGTTTGAGTGAAAGCAGTAAATAAATGGTAAAATTAAATTATAGAAAGAATGAAATTAAACAAATTTATAAATTTTAATTGAAAATTTTAATGATTATATGGCGAACGTTGAGGAATTGGAAGTAGCATATAGAAATATATTAGGACAACTTGGCAGATTTACTGAGAAATTGTGGAATCAAATTAGTACGGAAGTTAACAATAAAGAAACTTTAGAATTAATAAAAAATAAAGTCAGTTCCACACGGGTATACTCAGAAGTCGAAAGAGTTGACGTAGTTTTTGAACAATTAGTATACTTCTTAGAACATAAAAGTGCTCATAAAATAAAAGAGTTAGAAGAGTGGAAAGGGGAATTTACTGCATTAAATAAAAAATTAAACGATATTGTAGAAGAACGGCAGGAGTTGTTAGATCAGGCTAGTGGAATAGAGGAAGAAAACGAAAAATTAAGAACTTTGCTAAAAAATAAAGATATTTCGGACGAATCAATTGAACGAGCACTGAGCCAACAGCCCAGACTAGAATTCGAAACATTAGAAGAAGCAAATAATAAAGTAAGGGAATTAGATTCGAAAATCAGATTTTTAGAATCAGAAGTTAAGCTAGCCCACGAAACATCATTATATCATAAGGAGGCATTACAGATTGAAGGAAAATTTGATAAAATAACAGCACCGGAAACAACATTAGAAATGTCGTTAGATACTGTGTCGAAATACGTAGGAAGTGTGGTTCCATTTTTTATGGGATCGGAATCACCATCCGTTAAAACTGAACTTTATAGATTCATGGACGCTTGTGCGTTAGCAAGTCTAAAAATTACAAAAGAAAACAAAGAAGAATTCATTAGCTGTGTCAAACTGCATCTTCTTGGTGACGCTTATGATCTAGTCCGCACAAGAAAGTTCAATGATTTAGAGGAGTTATTTGACGTTCTAAGAAATACATATTTAAAAATGACTACGTTAGATTCGGTTCAGGATAGTATTAGAAAAGCATATCAGACGGATGGTGAAAGTCTGAGAACATTTGCAAGGAGATTAGAAAGATTATGGGCAAACGCTAATGAAATAGCAGATTCAAGGTACAAAAATAAAAATCTACCTACAGATGTTTTTAATACGGAACTAGTAAACTCAGTTCTGACAGCATTCAAGGTAGGTGTAAAAGATCCGACAATAAAGGTTCTATTATTAAGTAGCAAAGCAGAAAACTTGAATGATTTATTAGATGAAGCATTAAAGGCCCAGATAACAATTCAAGGGGGTCCGAGGTTCCCCGAGGAAGTGTACAGTTTCGAACAACGATCTGTAACCAGTCCAACGAATAGTATTCAAAAAAATCATTTTCAAGCTACCCCACTAAATCACAAAATATCAACACAAAATAAAACAGAAGGATCAAAAATACGACCAACATGCTCTTTTTGCCAGAAAAAAGGACATACACGAGACGAATGTATTACGCGGAAAAACACACCCTTTTGTATAGAGTGTGAAAAATATGGGCACGAATCTAGTTGGAGGTGTGCTTCCATTAGATTAGAAGCTCAAAATAAGGAAGGGTTTGGACGTACACAAAACCATCCTGTCGTTAATAGGGAATTTTTAAACAACAATTTGCAAACAGGACATAACACTACGTACCGTACCAATAATAATAATAATAGAAATAATAACAATAGGAATGGGAATACCCCTAGAAATAATTTAAAATGTGATTGGTGTCGTAGACTTGGTCATGTAGAAGCTGATTGCTACGCCAAGAGGGATTATCTGGCAAGGGAGAATAATGATCAAAACAAGGGAAACTACCAGGGGCCCAGCCAAGGCCAGTAAGCTGGGGACCCATTAAAAATAGCAAAATTAGGTCAAAAAGGGTAGAAATAGTAAATCATAAGGCTGAAGGGTCTGTGATCACATTAACTACTCAAACTCCTAAAAATAAGAGAAAACCGGTGGAGGAAAATATTGCAAATCAGACGTCTGAAGTGACCGTTGATACACATATTGATCCACCGTGGTTTGATTGTGAGGGAGTGACAATGGTAATTTTCGCATTAATACATTTCTTTATATATATGATAATAGCAATAGGGGCAAAAATGATTAAATTAGTAGCAGATGAAACTAATCGGCAAAGATGTGTATTGGAAGAAATGCAAATAGGTCAAAAGGTGAACAATATGTTTACAGGAATGTTGAAAAAGTTTGTAAATTTTATAACATGTTATGATAAAAAAATCAGACAACAGTTGAGTGGATTAAATAAAAAGAGAATTAACAAAATATACAATAGAAAGGGGGACTGCTTCAAATTGTCTAATGTAAGTGATGTGTTCATTGAAGTACCTTGCGAGGCAGCTAAAAATGGAAAACTCATATTACTAGTAGACTCAGGAGCAGATGCAAGCATAATAAAAGAAGGTGCATTGACACAACTACCGGGATTTGACAAAAATAGTAAGAAAGATTTTAATGGGGCTTTTGGTGGATGCGTAAGGACGTTAGGCACGACCAATATACAACACAGTAATATAAAGTGGTTACATTTAATAATGCATGTAGTATCTCTTGAACAAGGAATACCAGCAGACGGAATAATAGGACGGGATAACATATGGAACAGATCCGTAATAAACGCAATTAATAAGACCATAACATTCTACGATAAAGGAAAGAATCACACTATCCGATTACCAATGAAAACGCGAGCCGACATAGAAAATATTTATTACAATCATGAAATAAAAATCATGCCGAGAACCGCAAAAATAGTAGAAATTACACTAAAAACAAAAATTCCAATTGTATTAATACATAAACAAGAAATTTATCCTGGAGTATATTTGGGAGAAAGCTTATCGAATGTTAACAAAAATAAAGTTTATGTCTCAGTATTAAATGCTACAGAAAAGGACATTATAATAGACAACAATTTTAAACCGAAATTTTCAAATTTTAATCAGTATAGGGAATCAGATACAAACAATTCTACAATAAATACTATAAATTCAGTGAATATAAAAAATAGGATTAATAGATTATTAGAAAAAATTAACATTGATGAATCTTTAAATAAGGAGGAAATCACATCATTACAAAATCTTTGTATTTCTTATCACGATGTTTTTCACTTAGAAGGTGACGAACTGTCATACACGCCGATACTCAAACACGACATAACAACACAATGGAATCAACCACCAATTAACCAAAAGCAATACAAACTTCCACATACACATAGAGAGGAAATTAATAGACAGGTTAACAAAATGTTAGATGCTGGCATTATATCGCCAAGCATATCACCCTGGAATTCACCATTACTATTGGTACCGAAGAGGAGCGACAAAGACGGTAACAAAAAATGGAGACTTGTCATAGATTTCCGTAAATTAAATGACGTAACCATAAAACAGGTATTTCCTATCCCGCGAATAGATGAAATATTAGATCAATTAGGTCACAGTCGGTATTTTTCAACTTTAGATTTAGCAAGTGGCTATCATCAGGTCTTAGTAGAAGAAGGTGATAAAGAAAAAACTGCCTTCAGTACAGGACTTGGACATTTTGAATTCAATAGGATGCCTTTCGGTTTAACAGGGGCACCAGCAACTTTCCAGAGAATAATGAATCACATCTTAACAGGGTTACAGGGTATCGATTGTTTTGTATATCTTGATGATATAGTTGTGTATGGGAAAAATATAAGCGAACATGAACACAGATTAAGTAAAGTATTACAGAAACTAAGAGACCATAATTTAAAATTAAATACCGAAAAATGTCAGTTTTTACGTCGTGAAGTTGTATATTTAGGGCATAAATGTTCAGAACTTGGTGCGTTGCCAGACCCCGCTAAGGTCGAATGCGTAAAAAATATTCCAGTACCAAGAAACAGAAAAGAAGTACAAGCATTTTTGGGATTAATTAATTATTACAGAAAGTTCATAAGCAATATGGCAAGGTTAGCTTTACCAATTAATAATTTACTTAAAAAGGACGTTAAATTTAAATGGACGGAAGATTGTCAAAATTCATTTATTAAATTGAAAGAATCAATAATTTCACCTCCAATATTAGCATATCCAGATTTTACAAAAACTTTTTTACTAACAACAGACGCAAGTAACGAAGCAGTAGGTGCAGTCCTATCTCAAGGTGAAGTAGGAAGCGACCGACCGATCGCGTTTGCAAGTAGAACTTTAAATGGGGCAGAAAAACGATATTCTACCATTGAAAAGGAATTTTTAGCAATTGTTTGGGCAACAAAGAATTTTAGAGCATACCTATTAGGGCGACCATTCAAAATTTTTACAGATCATCAGCCTCTAAAAGGTATTGCAAATTTAAAAGATCAGACATCCCGCCTTGCTCGTTTCCGACACAAATTATCGGAATATGATTTTGAAATAAGGTACAAACCAGGCAAAAAGAATTTAAATGCGGATGCTTTAAGCAGAATTCCATATATAGAACCAGATATTACAGCCGTACAAACACGATCCAAAACTACACAAAATATTTTAGATCAGCAAATCACAAAAATAAAACCACAAATCAGTACACCAGTCGTAGATGAAACAATAATAGATACAAATAATGAAACGAATTCAGCTCAAATATTAACTGATCCAGATGAAATTAAAACCGTGATGAAAGATTTTCATGATTCAGCACTAGGAGGCCATCAGGGCACACTTAAAACATACTTTAGGATTAAGAAACAATTTAAATGGAGGGGAATGCAGAAACAAATAAAAGAATATGTTAGAAACTGTCCTAAATGCCAAATGAACAAAAGTTCAAAGTTAACAAAAATGCCAATGGTTTTGACAGATACGCCAACACGTCCATTCGATAAGGTTTATATGGACTTGGTAGGAATTTTACCTGAAACAGTGTCAGGAAATAAATATATTTTAACTTTTCAAGACGATTTTTCAAAATACATGTGCTGCGTAGCTATCCCAGACGCGGAAGCAAGCACAGTAGCCAAAGCTTTTTACGAGGAAATTATCACGCGTTATAATATTCCGAAAATTTTAATTACAGATAATGGTTCAAATTTTGTGTCAAAATTATTTTCAGACACGTGCAAGTTATTAAACATTAAAAAAATGCATATAACACCTTATCACCCGCAGGCGAATGGCTCGTTAGAACGAAGTCACAGACCTTTAGCGGAGTATTTGAGATGTTTTGCAAAAGAGGATGGGTCCAACTGGGACCAATGGTTGAATTCGGCAATGCATGTGCACAATAACACAGTGCATATGTCAACAGGGCAAACGCCTTGTCGTACTTTATACGGATTTGAATTTGACATGCCAACCAACCTAAAACGAAAATGTTCACCAATTTATAACAGTGAAGATTACAATAAGGTATTAAAATACCAAATACAGCGTACACATGAGATAGTCAGACAAAATCAAGAAAAAGCTAAGGAAAGATCTAAACGAAGTTACGATAATACATTAAATACGGTAGTTTTTAAGGAAGGAGATAAAGTTTTATTAAAAAACCAGAATAGGAAAAACAAATTTTCACCAATCTGGGTAGGTCCCTATGAAGTCCTTTCGATAATAAGTCCTGTGACAACAGTGATCTGTATCAAGGGAAAAGGGAAAAAATTCCATAATAACTTATTAAAAGCATATAATTCTTAAGTAATACACAATTGAACGAACAAATATTATTCACTGTCACTATAATTGGGGTAGGTCAGTGCTTCACTTTCATGGTCAAGAGCATTGTTTATGGAAACAAACGACAGAAAGATCATTGCACTTGAAGTACAGATAGGTGTTAGCGTAGCACACACTAAAGTGTAGCACATATAGAAGTGAGGAGCTAATGTTATAAGCGATAAAATGCAATTCAGCGTTTTGCATCTAGGAACACTGCACTAATGTACCGAAAATGAAATGCAGCGTAAAAATTTGAACAATAATTGAATGATAAGGAAAAATACAATACACAATCTAACAAAATTAACAAACGTTTTAAATGTGGTCATTACACGGTAATGAAAATATATATGTACCTATTGAATGTACAAAAGTAGTTATGCATAAATCGCGCGCGCTTACCATTATTGAAAATTGGCAATAATGATTCAATTCATAAATTAGTGCATGAATAAATAGCTAAGTATTTTTGAAAATAATTAGCATTGATTCATGTGCTAATGAAATTATAAAGAAAATAATGTCTATATATTAAGAAAAAAATTAAAGATTTTACAATTAAAGATTTACAGTAAAATGTTCGATATAAATATACAATTAAAATATAAAATTTTAATACTATGATGTAAGGTAATATAAACAAAGATTATGAATACTGAAAGTAAAAATGATGTTAAATATAAATTATTTATAAAGTTATTATAACATTACAAAGTAATAAGTATTTTTAAAAATAATCCTGGCTCTGGAAATGCATTTCAACCACGACAAAGAAATAAAACATGCACGAAGAAGAACTAGCAATACACCAAACAATAAAATTCGACGCAGAAGACACTAAGTTTAAATATTAATTGTCAAGGAAGATCGTTTGATTTTGTTGGGTAAAGGTCTGAAATGGTAATATTATGTAATGAAGTGCAAGAGACGAATGATAAAGAAACATGTGAGAGTCATGGCGCGGACAACAACAATTGTACATCAATAACATGTTTAATTAAAAGAAAGGAGCTCAATATAAACATGAATGTGGAATTTCGACAAATCAGCAAAATTGCGACTATTCTACCATAAAGAAGCAACAACATTTTACATCTTTACGTACATATAATTAAAAGATAACAATTTTATCACTCAAGGAACAAGCTAATATTTTGTAAATAAGTTGAAGGAGCTATTCCATATACACTTATTCAGCTGTCAATGCTAACCTTATGGAAAAAGAAATTTGACACATCAACAAAGTTATCATAATTGTACTAAATCAACAACATTTCACACATTATGCTGACAATTTCTTCAACAAAAGAACATAATTTCTTAAAAGAGAAGACGAAAATTAAAACACTAAGAACTTCAAATATTCAAATAATGTACAACAAGTGAAATATAAAAGAACAACATCAAACAACAACATGTACGTATAATTAAAGATGATTTCCGAAGATGACAATTTCGCTACAAGAACTCTTAAAACATTTAAAGAAGACAAATTCGTATTAATATCCAGAAATATAAAATTACAAAACTACCAATTTTAGTATCTGCTCTCAACAAAATACGATTCAATTTGACTGAAAAAACAACGCAACATAGAAGACATCAAATTTAACAAAGCTTAGAAAATAAAGACGAAAGATGAGAATAAATGATGACAACAATGTTATTCGATCAATGACAGAAACAAATAAAATGCAGCCAGCCAACCTATACACGTAAACAGAGAGTAACAGAACTAGCGATCACAGCAGTTTACGTTTTTAATTAATAGAAAACACAATTACATTTTTTTTTGTATAATTAATTTAATAGACTAGAAAAAAGTAATGAAAAACTTGAAGAAACATTAAAATATGAAAACTATAAATATAAACAATAACTAAAGATATACTCAATAAAAATTAAATGAATTATTTTCAATAAATATCGCAAAAAATTTAAAAGAAAACAAATCGTTGCACAAATTAAAGCATTTAATGACTTAGATGAATAAACAAGAAAAACAACAGAGCAACACGGAACGCAGCGATTGCAAAGCGGTAACTTGATCAACTACTGTTTTGTCAATTGCAACGTTCAGTGACTTGTAATGTTATACATTTTTATTTTTAACGTTACATAAAGTATATAAATATCACTAAAACTGCAACCATTAATTAAGTAATTGAGTAACGAAAATAAGCATTAATAAGATTTCTAAAATGAAAATAAGTAAAATAAATTATAATAATAAGAAAAATAATTATTGATTTTGAATATTATTGTAAGTTAAATAAATTAAGAAATATATTGAAATATTAATGATGTAAAAGAAAAAACTATTATTCTTTTTAATAATAATTTTTTCTTAAAATAAGGGGGGAAGAATGTTGTGAATCAGAAACGTTTTTTTTTGTTGTATTTCAGAAAGCCTGCGCATAACCAGTATGCACATAAAGTTCAAATCTAAAAGCACAATAACAGATGCATGTTAACTTAACATAACGTTTACGACGTAACTGGAACAAGTACATAATGTTTATGAGTGCATACTTTCAGGATATAAAATTAAGTCCGCTTGAAAGCAACGAAAAATGCACTGGTTGCAATTTGATCCAAGGCACACGCTAGCAAGTGTGCCGTCTGTTTAAAAGCAACAACAAAAGCATTGGTTGTAATTTAAGTCAAGACTAACGCCAGCATGGGAACCAATTAAGAATTCAGCACATTGGAATTTTCTCAATTAATGATTTCACAATATTAGTAAATATCTGATGTGGGGTTCATGAGGTTTTTAGTAGTACGTAGATTTAAGAATATGCTTGCTTGCATTTATGAGTTGTGTTTTAAGAAATAAGTATAAGCAAGGGGTTCGTGAGTCGCACGATACCGAGGTGATGAGTAGAGGTTAAGTATAGATTTTAAGCATTATGATTTTAACTGCCTTAGAGTGCAGACGTGTTTTCAGTTTAAACTCAAGCTTGTAAAAATACTTAAAAATAATTAATAAAAGTATAAAGCAAGTCTAAAATATCCTTGCGTTTTTATTTAATAATAATTGTTAGGAAAGAATTGTGGACTTCGAGGGAATATTGTCACTGACGGTTTCATTAATAAAGGCAAGTACAAAAGGACCCCTGGAGCCCGCAACAATATTATGAACTGTTCATCAATATTATGAAATGTTCATCAATATTATGAATTGTTCATCAATATTATGAATTTTTCATAATATTGGTATGAATTGTTCAACAATAGAAAGAAAAAAATTCTTCAGTAAGAAAAAAATGTTCCATGTTGATTTTCCTTAGCCTGGAAAGCAGGAATTTTTTCATAAAAACTGAAATTATCATTATTTGGTGTTTACAATTATAAAAGCTGTGTCAATTTCTTTGATTTTTTTATTTTGTTTAAATTAATAAAAAAGTGTCTGTAATACTCAATTTTCAGTTAGTTTCAAATTTAATTTTTGACATTTAGATAATATTTACCAATGAATGCGGATTATTTTAATCAAAATTAATTTTGAAAATTCTCGAAATTTTGTCTCAATTTTATTATAATAAAATACACTATAAAAACGTACCGTTACATAGTTCGCTATGGACGCCGACTGCAAGTACGTGCTGGCTGTCGTTGGCAGCGACTGTGTTGTTGGCAGCGGCGCGGGTGGTGGCGGTAACAAATTACCCACCGTTGGCGTCACAAAATTAGCGCCTGCCGGCAACACATGCAATTTAGCAATGGTTGGACCCAAATGAGGCTGGAACGGTGACAGATGTGTGCGTTGCCTGTTACCTCCTGCCACCACATCCATGATGGGTACCACGTGCTTGGCCGTGCCACGTTCATCCAGATCCACAGTGAAAGCGGTGACCAGTGGGGCCGCCTGGATGCGAATATCTTGCTTGTCGACTACCTCGATGTTTTCGCCATCTTCGTTGTGTGTCGGACGTGGCGTCGTTGTTGTTGTCGTGGTCGTTGTAGTAGTCGTGGGTCGTCGGGTGGTGCGCGGACGCTGTGTAGTGGTCGTCGGCACTGGTGTCGTCGTAGTACTGCGAGTTGTTGTTATTGTAGTTGGTGCTGCAGTTGCTGTTATTGCGGTTGGACGCGATTTTCGTATCTCGAACTTGATCTCGTCTTTGCTTTCGCCAGAAATCTCGTTGGTGCGGACGGCGGTTCCGACGACGCTGCGTACCGCTTGCACATTATTGGCGACAGCCTCGGTGTCACCCAGCAACAAAGCCGCACTCAATTGTTGCTGTTTCTTGGACGTTGTACTTGTGATTGCCTTCTTCCAGCTCTTTGAGCGATCGATGTACGAGGAGAGTGGCAATTCCTGGGCGCTCTTCTCATCGAAGGTGGCCGTGAAAAACTGCACCGTCGGCACAACAACATCCACCGCTCGCGTGCTCTCCTCCAGCAGCTCCTCAGATGTGTTGGCGTTGGGCGACGATGTCGCTGCATCTTCCAATGGCGTCTCTAGTTCTTGTTCCTGTTCAGCCTCTGTCTCAGTTTCTGCATCACCAACCGCTTCTTGTTCCAGCTTATCTATGGCACGCAGCAGCGCTTGACGCACCGAGTAGTCCAGCTTTTGTATGGCATCACGTGGTATGATTTCGTTGGTCTCCGTGGAGCTCTCGTCGTCGGCATGCGCAGCATGGGTGACGAGTAGTATTAGCAGCAGGCAGCTGCAGCTGATTTTCTATAGAGGATAAGAAAAAAAGATAAATATAAATGGGAGGTAATATGTAATATGAATTGATAGTGAAATAAATAATTTCTAGTTGATTTAAAAAATAATAAAATTTTGGAATAATTAAAAAAATAGTTAATAAAAAAATGAAAATAAATTTTTTTTGTTTAGTTTATAATTATTTAAAAAAAGCGATTTAAATTTTATACTACTTTAAAAAAAAATGGTTTTTCAAAAAAAAAAAAAATGTGGTTAAAACAAAATATTATAAAAAAAAATTTTTTTTTCGAAAAAAATTTATTTGTTTCAAAATTTTTAAATTTTTTAAATTTTTTATTTAAATTTGTTTTTACTATTTATTAATATACATCAAATATTTGAAAAATATGACGAAAATTAGTAAATTTTCTTTGCCCTTGAAAAAAATTTAAAACATATATATTGCATTCGGTAGACATTTAAGCCGAAAAAATAGATTTTGTATCACTCTATGAAAGGGCGAATTAAAACGAACATTATTAAATCATACACATATAAAGCGACGCAAATTGTATATAAAACTCTAACCCAGGAAAGTTAGTTTAATCCGAATCCTCCGAAAAATAAAATATTTCGAATTCAGAGATAAAACTTTTTACTTACACACAGAAAACTGATCAAAAAAATAATTCATTTCAATAACACAATAAATTGGATATACAAACTATTTAATATTATATATAAAATCGTTTTTGGGTTGAAGAAAACGCTATATACATATATAGCAAATACACCAACCGACAGTTTTACAGGCACTAAACAGTTTTAAATTCACTACACAGTATTACCATTGCGTGCATGCCTATTCGGTTCGTTAGTCATTTTTCCGTACATCGAACGTAAATCATGACTTTAATATTCTCCTTCTTTATTTGTGTTTAACATTCCATCTCATCATAGCTGCCAACTTTGTCAGATAAATCTACTTTGTCAGAGTTTTTTATTGCCGGTAGATAAAAGATATCTGATCAGATTTTTTTAATTCCGATTAAGATTTTTCTTACAGAATTTTTTTTTATTGTCACATAGATTTTTTTTTTTATTTTTGTATATTTCTTAGTAATTCTATACAGTATCTTATAAGACAAATGGGATGCATTTTAATATTTATTTATTAAATTATATATCGTCGTTGTAGAACTAAAAGTCACCAACTACATTTTTATGAAAATCTGAAATTTCAACTTTGTTAGTAATTATTACGAAAAGTAATTGATACATTTTTAAAGTTAAAATACCAAGATAGATTCATATTATCTTATCACTTGGTACAAATATTGAGCTCATCGAACAGATATTGAAAGATATATAAAGAATTTTGTAAATGAATTTGTATTTTGAATATGTAGTTGGTGACTTTTAGTTCTACAACGACGATATAATATAGAAAAACATATTTTTTTGCGTTTTTATCTATTTTAGATTTTTTTGTGAGATTTTTTTTAGTCATTCGGGAGTATTAATTTCCTTTTCTTTTTTTCAATTAAATTATTAATTTATATAATTAAATATTTAATCAATACAATTAAATGTCGTATTGGTGATGAAACAATTAAAAGTTAATTGTATTGATTTTTTTTTTTGCTATATTTAGCCATATTTTTTTCACGTAAATATTGAGGAAAACTACGGAAGTATTGTCTCGAGTTATGTCAAAACCATTTGATGAGAATATTGCAATAAAGATTTTTTATGTAATTTTTATTATGCGGGCTAAAATCGCTCAGTGCATAAAAATTGCAGTGTATTGCACAACATAACTTCGCGCGTTGTCAGATGGACAGCACGGCCTTCGCAAATTTTTACTATATAATACTTTCTCAATTGAGTTTTCTTCCCGAACACTTTATTTAACAAATATATCTTAATTATGATTTATTCATAAAACTATTGAATTATTCATAAATTTTATTATCAACATTATAAATATGAACATTTGAATGAATGTTTTCATGCCCAATATAAACTTATTTTTATACTGTGTAATAAAAATAATATATAATATATAAATAATAAAAATTTTAACCGAAAGTGTAACAAAGAAGAACATTTACCGCATATTTAATGTTGCGGAAAAATTAATGTTGCAGCAACATCTAGTGTATGTCTTTTGATCTATGTCTCCCTATGATATGACTTACATAAGGGCAACTGCTAACTTTTAAAGTGTTTAGCATGCTGACCCAATTACGATGCCAACAACAATCACAGCAACATTCACACCTGCTGCTGCAGCAATTGTGCGCGACGACAGCATAACAGCAGTCGTGGCCCCAGCAGCAAATGTTCGATATAATGGCAACAATTTAACAGATGAACGTGCAGCAATACATAATGCAGACATTTGTGTCAATGTTTTGCAAAATCAGAGTATACAGCACTCGCACAGCAGACTTTACGACCAATTATGGCGAATAATAGCGGCTGGCAACATGTTGCTCATGCATGTAGCCAACGACAGCAATGATTTGATTGCAACAAATTAGAGCAATTTTGTTTTTATTGTTGCTGTATTTTTGAACTTTTGACTTAAATATTTAAATCATTTTTACCAAAAAATATGCAAAAATTGTCTAATCTTTTTTTTTTTTGTCTTTCATTTGACTTTTGCCCGCAATACAATCTCCATTGTTGTCAATTATTTCAATTGAAAAGTCAGCAGCAAAAGCCACCTGTTGGCGCAACACGTTGCTGCCTGTGGTGCTGCCTAGTTTTGGCCTTTATTTCAGAAACGCTTGTTTCAATTTTTTCCAAATTGCACAAAATTTCATAACCGCATCATGGTTCTGCTCTGTTTTCCTTTTGTTTTAGTTTTTGTTTTGTTTTTCAGTTCGAACTCTTTGAACCTTTGGTCCATCGTTCCTCGCCTCGCATGACTTGCCATTATCTTGGTCCAAACGATTTGCGATTTATATCGCTGCTAATTTGTACTCGCCTGGAAAGGTTTCAATTGCGCGCAATTGGATCCGATTTGTTTCCCACCCGATTTTCTATCTTCAAGTGTAGATTTGCTGTTATGAGCTCCTCTAATAAAGCAATTTAATGGGGGGTTTAAAGTGAAATTAGTGTACAATTGGAAATTTGGTTATTGTTGATATCGTTATTGTTATTGTGCGGTAACACATTTGACCCACGGAGTCAGTCGTACATTGTTTGGCGTAGTACAATTCAGTGGAAAGTGATGCGCCAACCTGAGAGATCAAATTATGGTTTCGAAGCAATTTATTGAATTCAGAGATGTGGTTTTTAATCGCAGCCAAAAATGTTGTCGAGATTGATATATTATGAAATTATTAAGTTATTACTTAGTTATTTTATTGAAATTAAAAATTTTTATTAGAAAATAATATAACTATTGTCGCACAGAAAATTAATCGACATTAATATCGCAACTTTATTCATTGCATTCATTAATCAATCCAGCAAATAAATTCACCAATTTAATGAAAACATTTGCTATTATTCGTTATATATGCAATTGCGTTCGCTAATATGAATATTTGTACGTCAATGCAGCAAATAATTTAGTCGGCGCAGTTTTAGCAATTATAATTTTTGAAATTGCGACGACTAATTAATTTGCTGCATTGATGTACAAATATTCATATTAGCAAACGATATTGCTGATTTAACGTAGAATAGCAATTAATTTCAAATAAATTATTGAATTTCATTGCTGGATTGATTAATTAATTTAATTAATGTCCGTTGCTATATTCATGTCAATTATTTTTTTCTCCACAACGATATATGTTCTTCGTTATATGTTCTTCTAAAAAATAAAATGTTTGTACTATTTTATTACAAGCCCAGTCTGCCATGTCTCGGAACTCTTCAATGATCGAACTTTTCTCGATAAAATTTTCCTGCGATACAAAAATTCGATCTTGTTGCTTTATCACTTCACAAAAATTTAACTTCACAGTTAAATTTTTGCTAAATCTGCGCCGACTACATTATTAATTGTATTAGCGTACACATTCGTCATATTAGCAATCGCATTTGCTGACAACAGCTATGTGTATTCGCTTACCGCGTTGATGTTATAGCAATGCGTGATCGCTATAGCAGTGCATGGTTGCTACAAAAGTGCGTGGTGCGTGTGCGTGTACTCGCTTAGGGCGCTGCTGAATTTGTTGGCGCGCATATCATTTCACATTTGATTCATGTCAAAAGAAACACTTTTAGAGTTTGATCATACTCTATGAATGTGTCAACATTTGCATATTTAATTATGCTTCATCATTAGAAAAGTATATTTGTAATATACTTTCACAAGAATTTATAATATTCTTTTTTAATAAACTACATAAGGATTATAAATATACTGTGAAAATACAAAAAATAATTTTAAAACATCGACCATATCAATAAAATAATTTGCTACTTAATCAAAATCGTTTAATGGTAAATTTTTGGACGCAAATCAATCCAGATATTTGTTGCGATTCGATACAGAATCGGTTTTTCCTCGTTTCGAATAAACTTCATTATCTCCTTACAATATTTGAATACATCTTATAACAAAGTGTAGTATATTATAGATACGAAATCGTAATCGAATGAATTCCTCGATATCTCGAAACAGTCTCGAAGCATTATCGAATGACAGACTATTCGTTCTAGGATGTATGCAGATATCGTAACGAGATAATGAAGTTTCTCGTTTCGAGAATTATTTCTAAATCTAACCGATAGAAAACCTCAATAAGTATTAAACTTCACGGACTAATTGAATCTATACAACGAGAATGTTACAATAAAACGCGCTATATCGTTAAGAAGTCTCCGAACGTTTGGGGACAAAATTTAGTTTGCAAGATACAGACAAAAGGAATTCAAAACTATACAACAACAAAAAATATAAAACATCTTTAAAACACCATTTAAGAAAACAAGAAAATTGCAACTGATGGTTAAAAACCAACAGTTTTTCTGGATTAATTCGTTTGCATTTGAAAAGAAAGGGCATATCAAATTTTTGGTCGAACATTTGCAAAAGGTCAGATGTACTTCATAGTTATGACATTACTGAGTATGTGAATGTGATTGTCTGATATCAATTCTATTACAGCTTTTATTTGCTTTTAATAAATTAGAATTGATTTTTAAAATATCTCATAGGAATAAAAAAATAGAAATAAAACTTTTAAATTAATTGATATTGAAAACCCGTTTTTATATCCATACTCAGAGAGATCTCAGCTACAAAATGTGTTCCGCAAAAAAAAATATTATGAAAATATGATAAACATTTGTAATTCCAATGCAAATAAAACCGTAAACGAATTGTTCTAAAAAAAAAATAGTTACACAAATTTTTAGAATGATCCCTAGTTTCACTTACTGGTCGGTTTTTTTATGAGAAAACGAGTTGGGAAAGTTAGATCACATGGGACGGATTTTTATAGTCGGTCGGGCCCGACTATGGAATACCCTACACCATTGGTGGGGATATTAATGTGGGATATTTAATTGCATACCTTAATTTTAAAGTTTTTAATTATGCTGAACCTCCCCACCCTCAGAATATTATTCATAAATCAGAAATTTACGTCTTATATTCCCATAAATTAAAAAATTTATACAAAAGTATAAACAACTCAAAAAAAAATGAAAAATATAGTTGGGCGGACCACGCCTATATTTAAAATTTTGTAAGGCTAATATTACATAGATTTGATTTTAATAATTAGCGGATCAAATTTCCACTATGAAAACCCGGGAAATATTGAAAAAAAAATGTGGGCGGATCACGCCCATTTTTGGACCACATATTATAACAATACGTTTTAAATTTTATACCTATATCTTGAATACTTTTCGAGCTATTAGTTCCTAAAGAGTTATATAAAAGTGACTTGTATGGGAGGTGGGCGTGTCCGTTGACCGATTTGGCTCATTTTCAAACTCAGTTTCTACTTTTGGATAAAATATATTGAGACGAAATTTCATCGCATTCTGATCAGTATTTCTCAAGTTATTCTGTATTCGGACAGCAAGACAGCAAGACGGACAGACAGAAGGACATGGCTAAACGGACTCGGGTTGTGATGCTGATCAAGAATATATATACTTTTCCATACCGGACACGCCTCCTAAGGGGCGTTACAATATATGCACAAAGTTAATATACCCGGTACCTCATAGGTGTAGGGTATAAATAGTGTCGGAGTAATTATAACTTTCTTTTATCATATAGGGTGTAATGATAAACATGAACAAATATTTATGTTTATCCAGAGTTAGAGATTACTAAGTCCTAAAAATATGTATATATATATATGATTAGCGTATTCACAGTTCATCGTATTTTAGTATGGTATTGGTACCATGTTGTATATATACGATACAATAACACAGAGACGTCAATTAGTTGTTGCATCCCTTATAAAAATGAAATACCACATGTTTTTTGATGTCGTATTTTGTAAAATGAAGAAAAATTGTGAAATTGAAGACAAATAGTGAACATAAAATGTTAATTTATTAGTTTTACTTTGCTAATAGAGGAATATTTATGATATTTTCAAAAAATCTTTATTTTGTAAGAATCTGCTGCATTTATTTGACAAAATATTTTAATAAGCAGAAAAATAGTGCTCACAGTTAAATTGCCGTACTGTCGTATTCGTACCAATACCATGAAATTGTAAATACGCTATATATATTTTTCGAAGTATAAAGAAATAGGCGTACATATTTAATGTGAATCAGAATTTTAAAGAAATGTTGTAAATATAAAAACTATTAATTACCAAAAACAAAATGTGTACAAAAACTGTGTCTTGAATATTATTTAATATTAAAGTAGTTTTCATATAAATTAATAAATTAATCGATTTTAAATTCAATCAACGGCATCATAAACAAATCTTTGATCGATAACGCGCTATTGACGAAACCGCAATTTGTTTAAATTTAGTTATTATTATTATTAATTATAGTATTCAACAAGATGCGTAAGTCTTTGAAAGCATATAATTAATTAGTGATTGTGATTGATGAAGATGTGTTCAAAAAAGTCAGAGAAATATTTGCAAATAGGCACGCATGAATTCTGGCACAAACTAAAGCCAATAATTAATAAAGACAGTGATATTTTTTAATTATAAAATTATGTAAATATCAAAGATGTTAAATATTATTACATCATATAATAATAATAAAAAAAGTTTTATTGATTTTCATATGCACAAACATGATTTGATCAAAATAGGGAAGGTGATGTGCAATCAAGTGTCATTGTGAATGCTACACAATTATTAAGTAAAATGAAAAAAATAGTTGAAAATCCAAAAATTGTACACAATCATTGTACAAAGTTCAAGTTCTTCGTTGGATCATCAAAGCAATTGTCTGACTGACTATAGTCAATAAACGTTGAGACGTCAACAATAATGATTATGATTATGACCAATGCATCAACTCCTCCACCACCAGCACCACCAACAAAATGATGTGTCATAAATTTAGCTGTAGTGAAAATGGTAAAACACTATTATTGGCACTCAAACTGGACAAGCGCTCACTTTGGTTATGTTGTGACGAGTTATGTATCCGTAAAAGTATCTGCATGATATAAAATGATATTAGATGCGGTACAAGCACCTAAATATAATGAATATGGTAACTTTACCAGTTTTCTTGGATGGATAACGAACTGTGGTTCATCGAAATATTTATATCTTTTTGAAAATAATCTGTATGGCGCTGTGCATAAGCGGATTGAGATGAAAAATATGCGCTTTTAATGAACCCAAATATTAAACTGGGTCACAAGATTTTATTACGATTTTTGGAAATTGTATTTATAGATCTTTTTTACTACCCCTGCCATTCTTAACCAATACATACAACGAAAAGCATTGTGAGCTTTCGGGTTTACAAAAACGTCGAATTAAATATGTAACGGTTTTTTTCTGAATTTCAAATGAAAATTTCTGAATTTCAAAAGGACATTTTTTGAATTTCATATGGAAATTTTTGAATATCAAATGAAATTTTCTGAATTTCAAATGGAATTTCTGAATTTAAATTGATGTCTTTTGAATTTCAAATGGATTTTCAGAATTTCAATTGATATATTTTGGATTTCAAATAGAATTTCTGAATTTTATTTGATGTCTTCTGAATTTCAAATGAAATTTCTGAATTTCAATTGATGTCTTTTGAATTTCAAATGGATTTTCAGAATTTCAATTGATATATTTTGGATTTCAAATAGAATTTCTGAATTTTATTTGATGTCTTCTGAATTTCAAATGAAATTTCTGAATTTCAATTGATGTCTTTTGAATTTCAAATGGATTTTCAGAATTTCAATTGATATATTTTGGATTTCAAATAGAATTTCTGAATTTTATTTGATGTCTTCTGAATTTCAAATGGAAATTCTAAATTTCAATTGATGTCTTTTGAATTTCAAATGGAATTTCTGAATTTCAATTGATATCTTTTGGATTTCAAATGGAATTTCTGAATTTTAATTGATATCTTTTGGATTTCAAATGGAATTTCTGAATTTTAATTGATGTCTTTTAAATTTCAAATGGAATTTCTGAATTTTAATTGATCTTTTCTGACTTACATTTGTAAATAGTACACTAAGAAAAAAGTGATGTAGTAATTCAATTTCAAAACAAAAAAAAAGTACTTAATTTTATTAAAAATTTCGTAAAAAGTAAAATAAAATAAAAATTTTATGTGTTCCTAATCTTCTTTATATGAAATAAATAGTTTTTAATATAAAGTGTTTTTCAATAAGAGCGCTACAAAAGTTTTTGCAATGGTTTTTCAACATTGACGCTACAAAAGTAAAGCGACAGGGAGAGCAAACAACGCCATATTTCTTGCCGCTCTTTTGACATTTCTCTTCAGTAAGGTTTGCCATTTCAGACTCGATTAGCTCATATGATAAGTGCGCTTTTTATCACATAATTGTACTTTACATAATTTTACAGTAACTAATTTCTTATTATATATCATACTTATGCTTGCATACTATAATAATATTATTGGTAGCGAATATTTTACTAAATTCAGCATTGAACAGCGTGAGAATTATTGCGGAAATGAAATTGTCTGCTACCACTTTATTGTTGTTGGCTGTAATTACCATGCTTTTGTTTATATATATTTTTTTTAGTTTTTTGCTTTAGCCGATTCACCACACTTGACTTTGCATTTTGGCGCACGAAGTTAATTAATTTTACGTTTTTTGAACGATAATTAAAATGTTGTAAACATTTCTTCTTTTTTATTAAACAATGTAACGTAGATATTAGTAACTGATGGACAGCCAAGACAAGTCATAGTTTTTTTAAAGTAAATTTTTATAAGTTTTTTTTTTATTTCAGTATTTTTTACATTTATTTTCAATTTCTTTTTTAGCGTTCTCCATGTATTTAAAAACGTTTTTATGTTGAATTTACTTAATTTTATGAGCACTGTAGTGCAATAATTTCTTTCTTTGTTTCTGTTTATAGCCCCAATGAAATAAGAAACTTTTATTAGCTAAAATATATTTTTGACTAATTTTCATAAATAATACAATGGCATGATTAATAAAAAAACTTGTATTAAAAGTATTATATAATGGCTGTATTTGTTGGTCAGACAAATCTTTTGTTTAAAATAAAAAAAAAACAATCCAAAATGAAGATTTTAATTATGAGGAGATTCTCCGAAAATCATTACCTATAAAAGGTGACATATTCATCTCTGAGATAATTTTACCCCAGACAATTGAGGAACTCATTCCAAAATGTACCATACAGTCAAAAATAAAATGCTTTAAATTTGAAGTTTCGCTCAATTACGTTTAAACTATTATTCCGATCACAAAACAATGATTATAAATTGAAATCGAGAATAAGTCCATAAAAAATGCTCTATTAGATTAGAAAATCGGAACCGCTGTGAACTCAAAGTTTGTGTTTTGGTACATAAATTGATCATTTCAAAATGTTATTGAAATGACGCACAGTTATCCAAAATTTAAAAAAGTTGGCCAAAATTCTAAAAATCGTCTATTACAAGAAAATGTTAAATGTGTGATTCAAATTCGGTATAAAAATACATTTTTTTTTTAGAAAAACTTAAACGTATTATTTATTTAGTCAAATTTGAAAAATTAAGAATAATTCTGAAACTAGGACCTCTAAAACTAAAAACTAGCCTTTAAAAGGCAAACAATATTAGCCTGTGATGTTGCGCAAAGAGCCTATAACACCTTTTTGAAAGGTGATTGCAACTTATGATGATTCAATCTATATATCTAAAACTCTTGCTTCGTCTGTCAGTCGGTCTGTCTGTCTGTTTGTTCCAGCATCACGTCTAAACCGCTGAACCGATTTAACTTGTACCAGAATACTATGGAGTCCGGAGGGGGCGTGGCACCTCCCATACAACCTAAACTTTCAAAACGACATATCTCGTCACATACACAAGCTAAGAAGATGAAACAAAAAACTCAAATACAAAAAAAAATACATAAGCAAAAACACAAAAACAAAAGCAATAATCAAACACAAAAGTAAAAGCACAAAACTTAAGCAATAACTCAAAAACAACGGAAAAATAAAAAAGGATAGAAAACAAAATCAACCACATCAAAATTCACCACACTAAAATTCACCTCACTAAAACTCATCACACTAAAATTTACCACACTAAAACTCACCATACTAAAATTCACCACACTAAAATTCAAAACACCAAAATTCACCACACTCAAATTCATCACACTAAAACTCAACACAATAAAATTCACCACACTCAAATTCACCACACTAAAACTCATCGCACTAAAACTCACCACACTAAAACTCACCACATTGAAACTCACCACACCAAAATTCACCACACTAAAATTCACCACACTAAAATTCACCACATTAAAATTCACCACATTAAAACTCACCACACTAAAATTCACCACACTAAAACTCACCACAATAAAACTCACCACACTAAAATTAACCACACTCATTCGCCCACTTAAACTGACCACACTAAAATTCACCACACTTAAATTGAACACACTAAGACACACAACAATAAAATTCACTGCACTTAAACTCACCACACTAAAACTTCTACTGGGAAAAACTCTACGGGGAAGAATTCTACGCTAAAGAATTCTACTGGGAAGAATTCTACGGGGAAGCACAGTCTGAGAAACCAATAAAATTTATAAAACAAATAAAAAATACGTCCACGGGTCCCTGATATAAATAATAAAAATGTTATTTATATTAATAAAATTGCTCCATAACCTTGCATTCACAAAATCTTTGCACGAGTCGTGTACGGGTCCGGCAAGTCTGTAAATGATTTTAACAAAGATTTTAAAATAGATATACACTAGACTGACAATGGATAATCATGATTTCGTATCGAGAGGAGGTCACCCCCCACAAATGTTCTATTGGATGAGAAAATCGATGTGAAGAATTTTCAGCGAAATCCGAATATGGGAAATGGACGAAATGGGGTCGTACCTAAGTCAACACTTTCAAAATTGAAATTTGAAATGATGTCTTTCAAACGCAATAAACTAGTTTAGTTGGGAATCGAACTTTTGAGTTTAAAGTGTGACTGATAAAAATATAAAACGAAGGATGCCAGTTTAGGAGGTGACCTTCAAAATCAAACTCGATGATTTTTTTTTTGTTCATACAAAGTCATTGTCAGACTAATATACACTTATTTATTTAAATCAAAAAAATATTTTAACAAACGAATTAAAAATAGATTGCTATCTATTTATTCGAAAAGATTTTTGTATTGTTGTTTTCAATTCAGTTAAATGAATTAAAGTCAAGCAATTGACTCATTTTCTTGGATTTTCAAATGATTTAAATCCAAAAAAGATCCAATCTTTCACAGCTCTGCCAAACACATACAATGTTTCTTACTATGGCAAATTTAACTGTCGAAATTTTTATAATGTTATTCTTAAGAGTTTCGATTAATATTTTTGGGTTATTGCACATACGATTGTCTTTAAAATGATATATTACAATTATATTTTCAGATATCGTATTATAATAATATAATAAATAATAGTTTGGCGCTACAGTCCTGTACAGAACTTCGGCCGAGCTCTCTCACCATTTTGAGCTGTGCGTGTTATATTTGTACTCAAAGTGGTGGGACCTACAGTTTATTGCCGAATCCGAACGGCGGGTGAGAGCTTTTCATAGGCAATGGTTTTACTCTCGTAGGTTTGCCATTTACTGACGAGAGGTAGCGCGGTATAAAAAATGTTTCTATGAAAAGATGTTGTTAGCCCCAGTCCAGGCTTGAACCGGGGACCTTTCGACTCGCAGTCCAACGCACTAACCACTGAGCTACCGCGGCTACGATATCGTATTATTAGTAGATAATAAATATTATGAACTCCTAGCCTAAATCACTCTCAACACAGATGTCGATGTCACAAATTTATTTAAGGAAATGTTTCGGATATCCCTTCCGATTATTTTAAGATCAAAATAAATAAATAATCTTTGGCAGATTTAATAAAATATCACTGTTTAATTATTTTTTGAGTACACAATTACGAGAAAAAAGATAACTCAGATGAAGAACACATTAATAAAGAATATCAAGAGTTTCAACCTTTTATCCTATTGCATGAATTTCTATATTAAAATAAATATTCCCTATTAATAAATTAAATAAATTAAAATAATAAAATTGAAAAAGGAATACAAGAAAATAAATAGTTTAATAGTTCTTAAATACCATGAATTTTTTCATAGATATTATGAAAACGTTCATCAATATTATGAACTTTGGCATTGCGGTTTTATGAACGATTTATAAATTGGATGAATTTGGTCATTGGTTGAGTAATAATGAAAAATTCATAAAATTGATAAACAAATTCATAAATAGTATGAACTTTTTTTCTGTGTGGCATACTGCATTATTCGACATTTCACGTAAATGAGTGGCTGCCGCAAAAAACACTTTTACTGACACGCACGAGAAGCACGATAAAGCACGGGGTTTTAAAAGACACGAAGAAACACGGAAAACACGACAAAACACGAAAAAAGCACCTAAAAACATGAAAAGCAGGCGAAACGTGAAAAATAATACCGGAACCTGAATTTTTATTAAAAATATATGGAACCAGAACTAGAATTGTAACCCATATATTTTCTGGTTGGAATCGGAACCGCTATTTTAAAAATCTCGGAGTCAGAACAGATATTATAGTCCCTGTCAGGGAACGCAAAGAACCGGAATCGGAACCGTTATTAAAATACGTATGGAACCGGAATCGAAACCCATTTAATTTTTTGGTTGGAACCGGAATCGGAACCGGAACCACAATTTTAGAAATATTGGAACCCGAACCGGAACCAAAGAGTTTTAGACCATGTAATAAATAATTCAAGAATTAAGTTTGATACTGTTTTATTCTCTTAAATCCATAAGTAAAACTAAAACAAAGGATTTTCAAGAAAAGGTTAAAATACCACGTAAAGGTTTTTTTTTTAAATTGGGGTAGAAACTATAAAAAAGAAATGTTTAATGGGCGCGTGCCTGATTTTGGAGGCACGGACACGCACGGGTACGACAGCAACTAGCACGCACGGTGATTTGCACGCACGAACTCAGAATTTCGGGCGTGACACGAAAAAAGAACGGCACGCGCTCATCTCTATTTCCTACAAACGGGCTTGCAAATACATTTACAGAAAACAATATATTTTTTTACCTGTACCTGTGACTTCAAAAAACCCTAATGAAAGAAGTCTGGAACAGTAAAATCTAGCGATCTTCTCGGCCACTGCAAATTGTCAAAACGAGACATCCCTAGTAGAAATTTTGGGAGGGCCATGGTCATGAAGTGATCATGTCATTATTTGAGATGATCGGGATATGACGAGGCCCATAATGTCCTTGTAACGCAGTGTCCCGATCATGTACTGACCTCAGGCCATGATCATGTACTGATCGGGCAATTCCCCATTTTAATATTTACCCGACAATTGCCTTGTCTGAGCACGAACATAATAGCGTTTCTCTCATTAATCTCGATCATTGCCTGATGCTAATTTCGTTATGAGGAACAAATAATGTATCTATGATGGGGACCATTGACTGTTTAGATAATGTGAGCCCTGCTATGGTAAGCATGTTAAGGGCATGCAAAGGCATTGAACATATTTTCTCTAATAGGGCTTACCCAACGAAAACCCGATCATTTCCAGATGGCGCATCGGGCAAATTTCTACTAGGGATTAGGCATGGCTTGTCGACATATTTGATAACTTCACAAATATCAAAACAAAAGTTATAGCATCTTCCGAAAGGGGGCTACCTTGTTTTAAGACCAAGCTAAAAATAATTATAATTTATGCATATTTTGACAAACTTCAACGTATATTATTCTTAAATTTAAGAAAGAAATCCAATCTTATATCTTTTAATCAATGCTAGACAATGCAAAATTACATAAATCGAAAAGAATTAAATTAATTGAAGTCTTTATTCAAAATATACAACATAAATACAAAATGAAACCTAAAACCTCATCAAAAAAATCATTACAACCAATAAAACATGTTGATTTACAACTGATGTGCGTGACAGCAACATGAGCAAACACGACAACAATACCTACAACAACAACAATGATGACCCTTAACAAGGGTTTCCCAATATAAATGTTTATGACCCCGTTTGATAGCCGCGCTTTTGTTTAGTTTAGAGCCATCAAAAGAAGCCATCAACAAATTCATAATTGCCGAATATTAACTGATTGCATATGCAATCAAAACAATCGTCAGCAACATGAACAGCAGCAGCCAACAACAATTCAAAATTGATCAAAATAACGCACTGATGCATTAACATAATTTCACACTTTATTAAAAATGTAAGTTTTTCGGTGTTGTTGTTATGGCATTTAAGCCATAATTGTTGTTGTTGTTGTTCTCCCAGTGGTGAACATGAGCGTTTTGTATGTTGTTCATGGTGCATCATTTGCATTTTTGTTCCTATTTAATGCCCATCATCGTTTGCATATTTCCATCGTATTTTGATAACTAACGATCATGATCGCATTTCTATGTTAATCTCGAGTTTATGAGATATTTTGACATACGTCTCGATTAAGCTTATCTCAGTTGATCAGCGCCTCCGAACGCACAAATCATAACGAAATTTGCATGAAAATCGTATTGAAAAGACAATGAAATTTTCGTTGATTGTCGAAGTTCGTTGATGTCGAACGTCATTGATGTCGATCGACGAACGTCGTTAATCGTTTGTTTAACATGTCAATAAAATGGTTACAAAATGATAAAATTTTCGATTCTACGATATGATGATATTGTGATGTTCAGCTTTGGGTCACAATGCGTTGAGTTTTGCATAAATGTTGGTCTTTGGAATAGAGTGGAGTGCTTGGACTGCCCCTCTATATCAGTTGTTTGCGTGAGTTCACGCATTGATTTGACGAATTTATAGGCTTTTAATTAGCATCGATTTGTGCCTTATACATAATTCAAATGGTTGGCTTTTAGAAAAGTGCGTGTAAAATATACAAGACTTCTGAGATGTTTTATGCATTCAAGCTGTTAATGTTGACATTAAAAATTATATAGCCATATGTTTGATATTCAAATCTGAAGTTTATAGTTTTTGGCACTTTTCAACCTTGAGTCATTTGTATCTCTATAATGACTTTTACTTGGACCTTACAGTTTAAGTATTAGGCAAAATTTGTAAGCTCACTAAACGTTACAAAATTACATAAATATTATGTACTGATTTTTGAAAAAACTTGTACTATTTAATAGTTTTAAATTCTTGCGCGAAAAAAAAATATTTTTAGGCTAGTGTTTTTTTTTTTCAGTGCTCCCAAAATTTTCTGGACAAAAAAATGTCCTAGATCTTGCTTATGTATATGTAAGGGATTTTAATTTTTTTTCTAATTTAATGTGTCCTGGGAATGGACACATTAAATTAATGGAATGGACACATCATTACAGGAAATTAAGTTTAATAAAAACATGTTTTTTCCCCACCCACTTTGATATAATGCAAAAACTAGTTGTGACCTCGGACATTTTTAGATTTTGGTCGGTTCCAGTGGGCCGAGCATCAAATTATGTTTCGATTTTCGGTACTCTCCCCCAATTAGGAAGGACGTGGCAATTGCTTTTTTAAACATTTCGAGTGGCCCTATAAAATAAACTTCATCCAAATAATAATACGGAAAATTTAAGGTCATATACTGCGTCAACCTGACGTGATTTGAATGCTGAATTTGATTACTGAAATATATTATACAATGGGATAAAAAAAGTAATTGCTTTTAGTATGCCTACATTTTCTAAGCTATCTGTTGCATTATTTCTGACTTTTAAAGTAATTGGTTAATTTTACTTTTTTTAATACCTTCTAATTTCAAATTTTATACTTAGCAAATGGTTTTTAGCATACAAATAGAATATAATGCGAAAAAATTTAACAACATCAATTTTTATTTATATGACCCAATGAAGTCAAAATATTTGTGAAATCTTCGGCACATAAAAAAATATCAGATTAATTCTGATTATGTCAATATTTGTTTCAAATAACGAGGACATGTTAATCTATCGAACGATTTTTTCAACAATTGAAATATATCAATTGTTTTTTATAACATGAAACAATTAACTAAGAAAAAAATAAGTTAAAAATAAAGTATTTGCTTAAAACTAATTTTGGAAAATGCACGAAATTTCAAATATTTTCAGACTTTCGAATACCACCACAACTATCGAACAGCGCATAGCAATCGAAGTCTAATTGTTCAATTGTCCGGTCCATCTATCTACAGTCCAAGCATTTATTTGTTTCAGGAACTTCGCAGCATCGTAAATATTTTTCCGCATCTTTGGCTACGCAACGAGGAAGACGATGATGTAGTGGAATTATGCAGTCAGCAACGCATCGCAAATAGTGAAATATTTGACCAACGAACAGATGTCTAAGCAACTTACTGTCTTTCTAGCTGTCTGTTCGTTATTTTCTCTGTATGTCTATCTATATATCTATCTATTTGCCTGTCTCAAACTATATTCATCACTCTTTACATCTCTCTGTAGATGTTTATATTCTATCCCAGCCGGAATTGATTTCGTTGATGTTTATACTCTCAATAATGAATAATTGAAAATTGCTTAACAATAATGGAAATTATATATGTGATAAATTATATTCTAGATATATCGAATACATTATGGAAATGATATTATCGTTGACTGTGATTTTGTAAAAGTTAATCATATGCGATCAGCCAAATATACGCACTTGACTTCAGTAATACTTCGCAGAGATATCATCAAATTTGTAGCAAATACGTCGGAAATAAAGTTAATACCTACTAAATGAAAATTCCATATGATTCGCAAAGAAATCATGATACGAAAATAAAACCTAGTTCTAAAAATTACTTACAAACGGTGGGGTGACGTATCCGAAATTTAAAAAAATTCTTGGTAGATTTAATCTTTTGTGGGAAATTTTATACAGAATTGCCTTTAATATTTCAGTAGTAACCCAGTCTGCCATCCAGTCTGTTATGTCTCGTAGATCGCCGATGACTCGAAGCTTTATCGAATAACATCGATAACATAGTTCACTCTCGGTGATTTATCGATTCTACTCAATAGGAAATAGCATCATTACGTAGTCGATTACTGCATAATTATTATCGAATAGTAATGCGTCGGAATCTCAATACTGAATTTTGTTTACTTTTAAAAAGGAGTGGCCTAGGGCAAGTATGCATTCACTGTAGATTACGAAGTAATGCTATGTAGGAGCCAAAACTCATTACACACCACATCCAAAGTAAAAAGAAATCGAATGTTACCTCATGCATATAAAGATTACCATTTAGATGTATCGTAATATGGGGTCAACCATACATCAGTATCGTAACCAAACATTCGCAAGGGGTGATTAAATTTTAACATTACTTTATGAAGATTGTTCGCTTTATACATTACCTTGTAAGCAGTGAGGGGTGGTCGATTTATACATTACTTTGTGCGCAGTAGTAGTAATGAGGAGTGATACCATTTCTACATTATTTAGTACGCAGTTAATGGTGGCTCTTAAGTTATGTCTTAATTAATATTGTAACGAAAAGAGGTAATTTGCCCCACTGTGCAATTTCAACAATAATAAATGAGACGCAAGACAATTCAGCGCACTAAGCAATGTGTTAGAAAGAGACGGAAGATCATTCAGCGTACTGAGCAATGTGCGAGAAAGAGATGTAAGATCTGCACATTAAAACACATGAGTGCGAATGAGATGCCAATAGCATGCGTCATTCACGAAACGAGTAGAAGGTTCTCGAAACAAGTCGAAGCTTGTCGAAACGTGTCGAACTGATGCATGCAGTATATAAGGGAGCCGCATCTGAGGTACAGCACTTCAGTAGTGATTGGAAAGTGGTCGATTGCATCTCGTGTGATCAATGTCAAGTTAAATTGGGGACATGCAGCAGTTGTTCAAATTTGTTATTAGTAAAGTTGTTTATTAAAGTGAATTAATAAAGTTAATTGTTATAATTTAAACCAAACATAAGAATGTTTTTGTTTTGTACACAATCCAGCGATACGAACTCGTAGAACAGTTTTCCGTAGACTGAATTTTCGTAACAATATAATTATTTATCTTAATATATTTATATATATAAAAGAACATGTCCTGGCTGACTGATTGACTGACTGATCCAACAACGCCCAGCCCAAACCCTTAGACCTTGAGATATGAAATTTGAACAGGGTGTTCGTCTTCCGACGTAGGCGCGCACTAAGGCGGGATTTTTTGAAATTGGCTCCCTAAGATACAAAAATGAGCATGGCAAACCTAAACTTTTAATTGCAAATATCTTTGTACTTAAGAATAGCCACAATCAGGAAATTTATCCAAGGGATGTATATTGTGGTTGTTTATCGTACTCCAGAATGTGGGAGGTATTGAACAAAGGGTCGTTGCACCTCCCATATAACCAAAACAATAAAATTCCTTTAATTCCCGACATACTAAGAGTAGAGTTATAAAAATCGAATAAAATGTTCATATTTAAAACTCCAATCGTCACGTAGAATTTGGGCGGTATTGAACAAAGGGGCGTGGCACCTCCCATATAACCAAAACATTAACATTGCTAAAAATTAGGAATAAAAATTTAGAACTACTTATGAAATTTATTGCTACTTTACTGGTGTTTATTGTGAAAAACTATATTAATAACATTGATGTTATGTGAGCATCTTTGCAGATGACCCTTTATAAAAAGTATTTTTATAACTTATAAAAGATAGTTCCTACTTGGTTGCTTTCCAATGTTGTGCCACAAACAACGTGCCAAAAGTTAACAACATGCCGCATATTGCTGATGCGCCTTGCGTTGATGAGTTGCAAAATTATATGAAAAATTGGTATAAGAAAAAAATTATGAAATCGAAAATATATGCATGTGTGTATTAGCAGCATAGGTTGCTTTAACAATTGTTTTTGAAATTTTGATTCAAATGAGTTGCACATTCTCTGCATGTTGCAATGTCCGGCTGTTGCAACCAATGCAACGCGAAAACGTAAAAATTGACCCTTTCAACCACGTCTTAGTTTAATACAGCTTGGCCTAAATCATCTGCCGATCAGTCCAACACACAGACACGTAGGCGTATGCGCAATATTTAATTAAGTTGCAAATAATAGCAAATTAATGGAGGGAATTTTACCACTGCGACCCTCAAGCAATTGAACTCTACAGCGTCTGGTCAGTAAATTGAAAAAAAAAAAAAGAAAATTAAAATTGCTCTGTCTCCCACTGCATTGAATGGCAAAAGCAGCGCTAAGAGTTAGTGGCCAAAATAAAGTTGCAGATATATTTGACGAAAACTTGCAGTAAAACTTAAGACAAAAACGAGCTGAAGCAACCATTTAAAGGCGACAACGTCGTGTTCAGTTGGCCTTTGACTTTGAACCATTGGCAAGTTGTTGCTATGTTTGTGGCTGTTTCTGATTATGGCCAGCAATGTGGCTGCAGCTCCCTCAGCAGCAGCTGCTGTTGCTTGACAACATTTTGCTGCATTTGACAAGTTGTTTATTTGTTCAAATCAACAATAACAACATGTTGCTACCATTTAAGTCAGTTTAATGTAAACTTTTATTAAATTCATAGAAAATTTTAAATAAAATAAAAAAAAATCATGAAAATTAATTGTTTGGAAAATTAAAAACAAATAAATGAAAAAAAAAATGTTCATACCTTTCTAAATCAGAACAATAAATTTGTGCATGGGTTGGAATTAGTTCCGATGGAATTAGTTTAGATAGTTAAGATTTTGATATTATTTTTGTAAACGTGAAAACTTTAAATTTGTTGAGAGTCTTTTACAATTTCTCCAGAATAATGATACGAAAACGATAGGGTTTTCGACCAAAAAAACGAACCTATCAGAAATGCTATCGATTTTTTTCTCGTTACAAATATCGAATTGATATTTTAAATGGATTTGTTTTCGATAAACAAATTAATTGTCTTTTGTGAAAAAAATGTAAAGAACACGCACACGGATGGAAAAGATTTGTTTGAATATGTTTGAATGTAATTAAAAAATAATACGAAATCACCATACATATATTACGAATAAAGGGTAATTAAATTATTGTTCAGATTTTTTTTTTTTGGTGTATCTACTATGATCCACAGCACTCATACAGACTATATCCATTGTACTGTGAAATCTATTCCTTACAATTTTGTGTTCAGATTGTAATAAAATATTACTATGTGTAAACATTTTATATATTCCCCAGCAGAATCTGTCAAACTTTTCATAAATATGTTACAATACAAACATAAAACTTTAATTGCATTTGAATATACTATTTCTTGGCAATTTACTTGGTTATAACTATGTTTCAAAGCAAACAGAAAATTCTATTCAAATCTAATTATAACGTATGTTCGCAACGCTCGTCTTCATTCGATTAGTTATCGACAGACGAAGTTGGCAATGTTGCGCAGCATTTTCTACGTACGCCATCTTTTGCCATCGTTTAAACATATTGATGTTTGAAAACAAACAAAAAAAAGCAATAGGATTTAAATAAATATATTCTTCCAACATTCTTCTTGTATACGAAGTTGGCACTCGTTGAGCATAATATTCTATCTACGTCTCTTTTGTCGTTGTTTGAAGTATGTATTGGTCCTTTTAAACATACTGATGTTTGAAAACAAACAAAAAAAAAATGAAATTAGACGTAAATAAAAGTATTTTTGCAATATTTTTCTTGTATACGAAGTTGACACTCGGTGACCGCCATTTTCTGCATACGTGATGTTTGAAAACAAACAAAAAAAAATGATATTAGACGTAAATAAAAGTATTTTTTCAATATTTTTCTTGTATACGAAGTTGACACTCGGTGACCGCCATTTTCTGCATACGTGTCTTTTGGTAATACGATCTCATTTGTAAATTAAAAATATACAAATGGTGGTAAAAGAAGTATAAATAGTAACAAATAATATCATTTAATAGTGCAGTATATAATTTTATTATTCCTGAATGTTTTTCTAAAAATATTGTGAAAAGCCAACACGGATATTTCATCAAAAAAAACCACAAATAAAAAATCAGTGCTTCTTTCTATTCGGCATGGTTTTTTACAACAGGCTCCGCAAATTCCCTGCCAACGCTATGTGCTGCACTGAGACTTGTACTTGCAGTTTTAATTCAATTATTTATTTATGCATTTAAAAATTTATATATGAATTCAAATATTATTAATTCCCACTATGTATATTTAATGATTTTTAATAAAAATTAATAAAAAAAAAACAATGTGTTATTTTATTTTCAGGATTCCTTTCCAAAAATACAACTTTTTGAACTGAAACAACTGATATGTTTCTCTGGGACATATTTATATTCAGTTTAATACAAATCATGTTATATTTTAAACATATTTATGTTTCGATTAATTATGTTTCTATTAGAACATACATCATTTTAATGGGCAACATCAAAATGTTTCCGTGATATCATAATATAAATCATAGCTCATTACAACACTGTTAAAGTCTCAATACAACCCTGTTTACAAATGATTTATCAGTCAATTATATATTATGTTTACATAAAATTCCAAACATACACGTTAATGCCTGCAAAATTATGTTTGGTAGAGCCATTTTTCTTGCAGCGTGCAATTAAATTTTCAAATACTTTGAATTTTATATCTAAAATTTATAATTATTATATCGAATTTAAAAATTGTTGTCAAATGGTTTGTAGTTTTTATAAATATTTTATAATATGTGAGATTTTCTGTGGTATTTTTATGGTATTTCTTAAACAACGAGGGATGGAAGTATTTTCTGTGGTATAAAGACCTGGCAACTATGCACGGACCACTCTGTGTTTATTTATAATTACAACATTTTATTATAACAAATAAATATTTTATAAAAAAAATATTAGGAAAATAAATAAAAAATATTTAGAGATTTTTTTTTTTTGAAAAAAAAAATATTTTGCGAAAACTTTTTTTTTATTTTCGAAATAAAAATTGGATTTTTTTTTTTTAATAAAATACTAAAATTTACTATAGCGTAATAGAACAACTTTGTAAAAAATGTTGTATTTATTTAATTATTTTATAATAATAATTGAAATTGCAGCTGCTGATGTAATTTATTTATGTTTCTTTATTATAAATATTCATCCATGTCTACATTCAAGTATTTTTTTAATATTTTTGTTGTAGAAATAATATTTGCTGTTGTTGTTGTTGTTAAAGTTGCTTCGTGCAATGTCAATGGCATCCGTTTTGCCAACAGCAATTCGTCGATTTCAATTTCACTTTCAACTTGAGCACAGCGTCTACATTGCTCATTGCTGATAATGTTGCTTCTTCTTCTTCTTCTATTTTTCGACTTCGTCGACATCTCTATTTAGCTTCATTTGCTGTCTCTCTGTTTCTTGTTGCTGCGCATTTTTTGTCGCATCTTTTGCCGTTGCTGCTGCTGATGTTGCTGGTACATTTTTGCGCAGGAAACTCAATATATTTACAAATATTATGTAAATCCATATTATTGTTGTTGTAGTTGTTTTTTTTATATTGTTGTTTTTATGCACCACGCAATGCTTCATTCGCTGTTGTTACGTGCCACACAACAATTTGATGCAGCAACATGCTGTAACTGTCGCATGTTGTTGCTTTTACACCAATTGGCAAGTGTAATTTTATTTGAAAACAAAGTAGAGTGATTTTTTGCATTTATTTAAATCTCCATTTGATGATGAATGGTTTTTTTTTACGATCACTTGTTTCCATTTTTCTGCTGTAATCGATATTTCGAACCACAGCTAAAATTTGGAATCGAATATCATTGCAGCTGTGAAAAATGTGTCATCATGTGAATGCATAACTCAGACATCGGACAGATAAAAACAGTCGAAATCAGGAACCGAACAAACATCGGTATTGTAGTAGTTTCGATAATAAAAAAATGTCATTACAATATTTTTCTTCGTATAAAATTGTTTATCATAAAGAATTTCCACATTATGATTTAGGGAATATATATTTTTTTTCATACACTAAGTAAAAAGTGACGAATTAATTTAAATGCAAGTAATTTAAATTTGAAGAAAAATTTTTGTAATAAATAATTTACGATCCATAATTATAAAAACATCAGAAAAAATCAAAAAAAAATTTAAAAATAAATTGGACAGATTAAGTATATTTTTGGAACACATATTTTTAGGTGAATTCTAACAAGAATTGAAACCTAAACGAATAACGGTTTTGATTTCGAGTTTCTTCTTCGTTTCGGTTTCGGTTAAGGTTTCGGTTTATAGTTTTTAAAACGAAACATTTCGGTATACCGTTTCCAAGTTACGGTTTCGATTTCGGTTTTTATATTATTGTTATTTTTTCCATATTTTAATCTCGTCAACAAGAAATGTAAATATTTTACTAACAGAAGAACTAAAAACGATTACCATAAAAATACACACAATTTGCATGTGTGTCTATTTTGGTACAACCATCCAGTTGGCAACAAAAACTTCTTGTACAACAACACCCACGAGTTCTGTTTGTTGTACAAAACAAATTCCCGAGAAAAAATTGATCACTTCTTGCGATTCACATATTTTTGTTGTTGCGCTTTCAGAAGAAGCAGAAGATATATGAAACAAAAAAGCGAAAACACACAAAAAGCAATAGCACTCAAATGTAGATACACTGTTAAAACGTATATATCTTAAAAATATCATTTTTGTTTTATAAATTAAAACATAGATCTCATATAAGAAAACTTCATTATTTTGCAATTAACAAAAAAAAACACACACACAAGAAAGCATAAAAATATAATATTGTATAATTTCAGTGCAAGTGCGTGCTACACAAAAAACGAACGACACTAGCGTAGCAGGTTTTTTTGTAGTTGTGATCGAAAAAACTAACAAAACACATGCATAGTCGCACTACAAACGACACCAGCGTATGGAAGAATGAAGAAACAAATAGCTTTGTCTATTTTGTTCTTGGAGTTGCGTATGTGTTTTTTTTGCGAATTACCGCTATACAAGTGATCGAAGAAAACAATAGCAAAATAAAGTTCAGAGCAAATTCCGACATTCTGGAAAATATTATTCTTCAAAATATCAACATGTGTTCACAACATGTTTTTATACACAAAGAAGTTATTTCGGGACTCCCGATTTAAATTACATTTAAGTACGTCTTGTATAATATTGTTACGAAAATTCAGTCTATGGGAAACTGTTCTACGACTTCGTATCTCTGGATTGTGTACAAAATAAAAACACTCTTATGTTTGGATTAAATCATAACAATTAACTTTATTAATTCACTTTAATAAACAACTTTACTAATAACAAATTCTAACAACTGCTGCATGTCCACAATTTAACTTGACAATTATCACACGAGATGCCCTCGACCACTTTACAATCAATACTGACGTGAAGTACCTCAGATGCGGCTCCCTTATATACTGCATGCATCAGTTCGACACGTTTCGACAAGCTTCGACTTGTTTCGAAAACCTTCTACATGTTTCGTGAATGACGCATGCTATTGGCATCTCATTCGCACTCATGTGTTTTAATGCGCTGATCTTCCATCTCTTTCTCACACATTGCCCAGTACGCTGAATGATCTTCCGTCTCTTTCTAACACATTGCTTAGTGCGCCGAATTGTCTTGCGTCTCATTTATTATTGTTGAATGCTTGCACAGTGGGGCAAATTACCTCTTTTCGTAACAATATAAAAAACAACATTTTCTTGTCGTATCTCATAAATTTTTAAAAACCGGTATTAAACCAAAACCGTTTATCTTAGTTTTGGAAATCGGTTTATTTCTGATTTTCGTATAACGGTTTCAGTTACGGTTACGGTTTCAACCCCTGTTTTTAACAATAAGTTTTAAATTTTATAACTATATCTTGAATACTTTGATATATAATACCGTTTCATATCCTTATTTTACCGGTAACAATTTATATTGGTAAATGCTGTTCTTTCGATTCTGTTTATGTTGTGATTTTGGTCTGTGTTTCAAAAATTAAACGGTATACACACAAAAAATATCTTGTTTGGTGCAAACAATAATGCGAACAAATACTTGAAGTGTTTGAAATATTATTTGCAAAAACCATATTTTGTTATTACTCATTTAGCCATGGAGTGAAATTAATAATTAAAAAACTTAAAAAAAAACGAATACAAATATTAAACGAATTTTCTGGATAACTGCTTCAAACTCTATGATCTCCAATGATTATTACATATAATCTATTAATTTGTCTGAGTCGAATGTGAGTTCTTGCGATAAACGTTGCACGTTGCGTGAGGTTCGGCACAGTACTAAAACGAAATGATTGCTTTCGAAAATACTCGGCAAATACTTCCTCTCAAACAAGTGTTTCGAGCAAATAATTATTATTTGAGGCAATTGACAAGTGTTTGTTTCAAACACTTATTAAAATTTACCATTTAAGACAAATAGATGCAGTATTTAACAGAAGTAATAAATGTGTTTAGGAGAAATAATTAATTGAATACTTACAAAGTGTTTAATGTAAACAATTAAAGTGTTTACGACACAATTAAATTAATATATGTTGCAAATATTAATAATTTGAAGTGTTTGCAGGAAACAGTAATTGTTTACGGCAACTTAAATAAAATTATAAGTATTTAGTGGAAACAATAAGTTCTACTACAAACATTTGGTTGTTTACGGCAAATAATTCGTAAACAATTCAGTAACAATATATAATATAACAAATTAGACAATTTATAATGTTTAGAAATAATAGTTTAGATTTCTGTGAGAGCAACCAAAGTTAAAGAAAGTATTTTTTGTAGGAGGTTTTTTTATATTTTTGAGTTATTTAACTTGTGCGTGCGCAAGACATCTTAAGTTAAAGCCTAATTTATAAGCCTGTGCTGAGACTCAAAGCCAAAACAAACGATTATTATGACAATTCAGCAATTTTGAAAATTTACGCGATAAGATCTCTGCACACGACGGACGACAACTAAAAAAAAAACACAAAACAAAAGACAAATAAGAAACAAACAAGAGACAAACAACATAAATGAAATGCGAAAAATTAGTTATTACGACAGCGAAACCTTATAAATATATTTAATTTTTTTTTGTCATAAAAAGAAAATTTAATAAAATGCCCAGTGTTGTTCAATTTATTTGCAGCAATTAAAGTCATTGCCCAAAATCACATAGATAATTGTCGAATACAAAACATAAACATAATCGTTACTGCGAATCATGAAATTTACTTTGAATGTCAATGGAAAACGAAATAAACGAATGGGAAAAATTAAAAACGGTTCCCAGGCTGCCAACCGCAGGTTACAATTGACCCAAAAATGTTTGGTAGACGGCTTGGCACAGAGTTCGTGTAGTTGAGGCGCCATGGGTGGAGCATGTTATTTGTTAAATATTTTTTATTTTAATTGCAGTTAATTTTTGTTTGTAGGTAGCAACTGTTGCTGTTGCCAAAATTCCGTAGCAGCAACAGCAAATACGTCACAGCAACAACTGCAGCGGGCGTCAACTCCGGACGACTTGCACTCAACATGCGCAGCAATATTAATTGTTTTCAGTGCTTTTTAGTTCATTACCACTGGGTTTGAGGCATTTTTTTTAATAACTCTTTTTTTCGTTTTGAAGTCGTGTGAAATTATTTTAAGTTCGTAGTAGTTTGCGCCATTGTTCGTTCATGTTGTTTGTTGCTCATTAATATTAAGTTATTAACGAATTTTTCAAATATTTAAAATACTATGAATTTTCATTGAACAATATGCACGTTTTGATCTTTAAAGGTTTTCACTTTCGGCTCATGCCAAGGTTGGGTTTCAATGACCAAGTATTTTCACAGCAAACATTATCGCCTCATGTAGTGATCACGCTGAGTGTGTACTTCAGTCCCTGTCAGAGACAACGGAGCCCTTTGCTGGCTGCACATAAACGTGACTTAAGCATCAAGTGTTCGTTCATTTCATCTGACTGAAGGTTACTCTGGGCCAAAGCGGAGGCTGTTCTAAAACTTTAACATTTAAGTGAAAACGGCACGAATTGTATTGGCTGCTCACGAATATACTATACAGTCAAAAAGTAAACGTCAAAAATTAATTAAAAATTAAAATAATGTAAAATTTGTTCTTTGTTGAGGCAACTATACAAAAAATACAAATTGTTTACATCTTTTTCACAAATCTTTTGGCTATGCTCAATTCAATTTACCAATTACTTCTATTAGTTTAATTATACAGTGTATAAATTATATTTTTCGTTCAATAGGTATTATAATAAAATAAATTATTGTCTCAAAAATTAATTTTTATGGTTTCTAAAATCAATGAGACTACTCTGAATTCTATTCAACAATTTTCAAATTCAATACCGCTATTCAGAATACAAATTCCGAGTTCGACTTTTTAACACAAATTAATTTAAACTCACAGAATAAAGAATATTTTCATATTTAAGATTTTCATACTTCAAACCATGACATATTGTATTGTAAAACAATTTATATTATTGATAACTACAAAACACAAATGCTATGAATTCATCATAGATTTGATGAATTACTGAAAAGGTGTTCTTCAATTTGAATAATTTTATGCGAAAACTATGTTTCATCACTTAATGAACAAATATATTGAACATATTAATAATCTGTACATCATATTGATGAATTTTGTTTAGCAAACCAAATATCAATCTAAATAATTATTGGTTTAGTTCATTTTCTGCTATATTTAAAGTTCTGTTTATATAATTATTAAAAAAAAATATATACAATTCTTCAAGTATTAGTTTGCCAATTTTTTGCAACCAATGCTTTATGTCAATAAAGTTTTTATCGATTTTTTTTTTACTTTTACAATTTTATTTTTTAATAAAAGGAAGCAGTTTTTTTAAATAAAGTTTTTATCGATTTTTTTTCATTTTTACTATTTTATTTTATAAAAAAAAGCAAGCAGTTTTTTAAATAAAAACCTTTCACTTAATAAAAATATAAAATGATATATGGAGACGAATTTTTTTTATTGTAAATTTTGGTTTTGAAATTTTAAAAAATTCTAAAAATCTATAAGCATAAAATAAAGAATAAAAAAATATATATATATTTTCTAAATTTTTAAATAACAAATTTCAATACAAATCAGTTTCAGTCAGAATTTTATTTTTATTCAATTTGTAAAATTATATATATATATATATATATATATATATATATATATATATATATATATATATATATATATATATATTAGACATCTACACAAATGTATTTGAAGTTTTGTATACAAAATATGCACTACTGCACTCTGCAGTCGACAGTATTATGGTCAAGTCTCTCGTTCGTCTTCACTTCACTGCAGTATTTGTTTAAATGGTGTCAAGGACTGTCAAAACATCAAGATATTGAATGATTTGAAAAACAAACCAAAAGACAATACTGTCGCTGAACATGCAACGAATACAATGAGTGCAGCAAGTGAGCGTAACTAGTAACTAGTAGTGAGAAACGACCACAAATGTGCCTATCGGCGTTCGACTGCATTAATGTTGTTGTCGGTATTTATGTGTTAATAAAAAATATAACAAACAGTATTTTTTTGGATAAGGCATTAGTCGAAAAGCAATATATCCAACAAAAAAAAATATTTTTTTTGAAAAAAATTAAATAATGTATAAAAAATGTTCCATAAATAAAAATCATAATATAAAATATTATATGATTTTCTTATAACTTTTGTTTTTTTTTCTATATTTCAATATTAATGAAAATTCCTTAAAGAAAGCATGATAAAAATATGTAAAATGCACTAAGTATGCAGTTCAGAATTTGAATTTTTATTGCACATCACCATATACCACTTCACTACAGCATTGTTTTGTTTGTGTTTTGTTTTGACAGTACTTGGTGCTTTGTTGTTGTGAACAACACTTTCATTTGATTTTTAAACAAAGAGTTGGCGACAGTAAATGTTTTGAAACAAAGTGAATGTCTTGAAGTTAAAGTTCATAACATTAAACAATTCAAAAGAATTAATGTCCGTGTTCAATTTACCACATTCTAAATTAAATACAAATAAACACAAATTGTTTCATGTTTATCAGGCATGTTGCAACTGTCTATGGAATTTAATATGAATATTAGTCAAAATATGTCTTTTAATGCGATGGCTGCTCCACTTGCTTAGATTTGAACGATTCGTTTGGAAAACATTTTTTTTTATTTTGAGACATCAAATTCAAAACCGCTTGTTTACGATTTTTCATATGAAATTCTAACGAAAGCTGGTATATTTCCGTAAGTTTTAATTTCAAATTCAATGAAGAAAAGCAATAAGGTGAAAATTGTTCATATTAAATAAATTTATTAAACAAAAAAAAAATGATAATGAAAATGATTCATATGTATTGAGCATAAATTAGCTCAATACATATACATAGGATTTCTATAGTTGTTTGTACCCAAATTCAACGAATCGACGCATATACTCAAAATAATTTCTATGACAATTTACGAAACAGTTGTTTGTAATTTTTTTATTTCGTAAATTATATGAATAAATCGTAATTTCTTTTTTTTTTCAAAATTTTTTTACGAACGTTTCGTATATATTACGAATCAATATTCGTTAAATTTAAACAACATTACGAATGTTTCGTTTAAATTACGAAATTTTCGTTATATTGTCTTTTAGTAGGTAAAATTTTTTTTATGAAAAAAAAAAACATATTTTACGAACTCGTAAACTCTGAGTTAAGAAATATTCATGTTTTTACGAATAAATAGTACAAACAAATGGCAACTTGGAGCTGCATTTTATTTTAATTAATATCGCGGTCGCAAGCAATGTTTTGAGTAAATTCTGTTTGTTTCAAAGGCTCAAAAGTATCAAATCAGCACATAATATTTTATATTTTATGAATGAATTGTCAGTTTTTTTTTTTTAAACACAGCATTCGTTTATTTTACGAAAGATTGGTAAAATTCCTACAAAACGTACAAATGTATTCAATAAATTACGAATAAAAATAAAAATCTTTCGTATTATGTACGAATGACTTTCGTAGATAAAATCTACGAATAGTTTGGTGAAATACACACATAATATACGTAATTTTGTCATAAATATACGAAAGTTTTGTCGTATATTTAACGAAATATTTCGTAAATAAGTTTTTTTCGTAAAATAGACGAATGATTTCGTGTATTTTAATCAGATTTTATATTTTGTGAAATACACAAATAATATACGTAATTTTATCATAAATTTACGAAAGTTCTTACGTGTATTTTACGATATATTGCGTTGATAAATTTTATCATAAATATACGAAAACTTTTCGTATATCTTACGAAATATTTCGTAAATAAGTTTTTTTCGTAAAATAGACGAACGATTTCGTGTATTTTAAGCAGATTTTATTTTGAGTGTAGTTGTTATTGAATCAGATATTCTCTGCCTTGTAAATGAAAGGTCTTATAGTAAACTGAGGCACAAAACAATGAATATAACCTTCTCTGAGTGTTGTGCGCACAGTCCTAGAATTTACCCTATATTCTACTCGGAGATATTCTAAACAGATTTTACATTTGATAACCAAATCTGTTCTAAAATCATGTCTGTTCATGTTTTCTTTATAGTGTTAATTTTATAAATTAAATGAAATACATCACATAATAAATGATATTAATAAATATAGCTCTTAAAAACTGTGGATGATTCGCATACCCACTCTGCATTCATCTTAATCAAAATTTCAATTTTTATATGTTAACTAAGAAACAAAGTATTACTCAAATCTTTATAACCTAAGAGTGTTTATGATATTGACGAACTTTTGTAAATTTCACACAAAAATGCCGTGTTTCGGCCACACCTTGGTTTACATTAAACACAGAGCCCAAAAGCTTTCGATTTCACTTCACCTGCAGTATTTTTCAATATTTTTCTGCAAAAAAAAAATGCAAGACTCGCAGCCGGTTTTAATTGCATTGCGCTGGAATCTCAGCGGAAAGTCCAGCCGATTGCATAATCATTAAGTGATAAAATGCGAGACGAAGCGCATCTTTTTGCAACTGTCGAATGGCATCCGTCCTTTTGAATTTTGACCGCCAGTTTGGCCAGTTTGACCACACAAACTGTTTTCGACTAAAGCGCTTAATTGCAAGTAGGGATATTACATAAGTTGACATAATGACGAAGAGAAAATATAATTGAAAATATTTAAATATATTACACAATTATTAATGAATAATTCATTTATTAATATTGCAAATTAATTGAAGGGCAAATTGCGTTCTTTGTAGCCCATAAATATGTTCACTATATTTGACTACTTTAATTTCGATTACACTAGACTAGAAATGGAGACCTTATTTAATTATCCACGATCTTAGTTTAATTTTCAATAAATTTCAAGATTCTAATCACTACCTTATACTCAGTTTTTTCAGAATGCCTCAAGTTTTCGAGTTATTACGTAATACATGGCAATTTTCGTGTTTTTCTACATATTTTGGACTTTTACAATTTTATAGATTTGAGTTATCGATCCAATTTCTTTTAAATTCCTCTGAGTATACTTCAGCTAATATTTTGAAATAAACTTCATGAAATTCGGATTAATCTGACCGAAGTAACAGTGCAACAAATAATAGGCACACCTTAAAATTCATAGTTTTTGCGTTTGACTGGTCATAACTTTGGACAGATCAATCCACATTTCAAGTGGTTTATTTCAAAATATTAGCTGAAGTATTCTGAATGGAATACTTGAGAAATATGATCCAAAACTCAAATCTGTAAAAAGTTATAGACCAAAATATGTAGAAAAACACGATAATTTCCATATATTTGTTTTACGTGATAACTCAAAAACTTTAGACAATCTTAAAAAACTGAGTATGAGGTAGTGATTAAAATCTTGACGTCCATGTGGATATTTTTTTCTTGTTGTTGTGCTTGTTATAAGACCTTTTTAAACTTTGCCCATATAAGATGGCAACCATGCACAATTGAAACTAAAGTATACTTTATTCCATTCCATACCATTCCCATTAACCCACGTAACTACGTCACACTTAAGCCTGACAAATGCAGTCGGTAATAAATCTACTCAATTTTTATACTCCATCAATGCGTATTAAAAAAAAAAACCTATTATACTCCTGACGAACCTGTCGAAATCATATTAAGCATCAATTTAGTGGTTTTATGCAAATTAAAAACAAACATAAAATAATATTTTATTTGCATAAAATCAACACATTTTAAACATTTTTAATTTTAAATCTTTACAAAGTGTTTAGCATTCATTTGCCTTATCATTTAATGTGATGCCTTTATTTCGAATGGTATTGTTATTAGTTTTTATCACCGTCCAGTCCAGCCGTCCAAGTTCCGTTTGATAAATGTGTCTCTTTGTTGGTCACGTCACATTGCCACACGATTGGCTGCATAGATCTGTTGCAAAAATCGGTTTCAATGTTGCTTCAAATATTTTTGCATAAATATTTTTATATACACATTAACATAAGTGCATAAATATAAATTGTGGAACAAAAGACTTGAGAAACAAACATGTGGCTGAAGCTGCTGCTGCTGAATTTATGAGTTTTTGTGCTATTTGACATGATTATGGTTTTATTGTGAGTTTTTATTATCAGCAATTTGTTCGCTAGTTTGAACACAAGTTGTAATTGCAAATTTGGAATATTATACAAAAAAAAAATAACATTTTTTTAAAATTGAATTACATATGGCTCATCTGCGTATTACTATACATACCTAACATTAACACTAGACACAGAAAAAGATAATCGACGTAAATATAGCAACCGATTTTAATTGAATTCATTAATCAATCCAGCAATGACATTCACTAATTTTTTGAAAACATTTGCTATTCTTCGTTACATCAGCAATTCCGTTTGCTAATATGAATATTTGTACGTCAATGCAGCAAAATAATTAGTCGGCGCAGTTTTTACTAATTATATTTGGTAAAACTGCACCGACTAAACTATTTGCTGCATTGACGTACAAATATTCATATTAGCGAACGCAATTGTAAACAAATAACGAATAATAGTAAATGCTTTCATTAAATTAATGAATTTAAATTGCTGGATTGATTAATGAATGCAATTAGTATCGGTTGCTATATTTACGTCGATTATTTTTTTATGTGGAGTGATATTGGATTTTCAAGATTTACAATTGAGAAAAGGTTAACCCCTTAAAATACTCGATTGGATGAGAAAATCGATGTTTGAATATAGGAAATGAACGTGCCAGGATTTCAAAATTAGCGTTTTTGTACCATTGGTGTCCGTATGTCAGTGGTTAGTTCGTTGATTCCGATCCGGTCCAAAAGACTGTTCAAAATTTTTGTCGCATGTTACAACGCTCAAATTATATAAAAATTATTCATATTTGGACCCCTATTCACGGTAACCCGTCATCATTAATAGGTTTTAATGAGGTTCACTTATATTTAGTGATGGGCAATGTTGCCACTTATCAGTAAATGTTTCTGACAATACATTTAGAAACATTCGCCCTTTTGGAACCAAAGGTGGAAGGTGCATTCGCAAAACAACGAAATATTACTAAACACTAAATAATAACTTAAGCTACTTCAAAAAATTAAAAATTTACAGAAATGAGCTTCGATGCGGATATTTACTCTTAACCATAATAAGAGTACAAACGAAAACAAAATATAAACACTTCCCAGTATGCCATGTCACGGATGTCTTCGATGCCTCGAAGCTTTCTCAAACTAACTTTGATATCAAAGTTCGAACTCGTAGCTAAATCGCTTCTAATTTTCAAAATTTCTCTTGCATTCAAATTAAAGAACAAGATACTATATTTAAACATTTATCACATCGATATCGCAATATTTTTCAAATCAGTCTCGTACTTTGATTATTTTTTTTCTGCGATATCTTTCCGATTTCGAATCATTTTATGGTACCAAAAAAACTCCGATAGAACACATTGATATCTACCTATCATGTGGCATATTGGGTTGAAGACAAAAACTAGAGCCGAACGCTCACTTCTGAGATTTTGTTCCAATTTTCAATAGAGATTAATTTCTCTAAAACCACAATATAAATAATAAATTAATTCTATAAATAATTCACATAATAAGTAGTTGAAGGTATACAAACAAATCCACTAAATTTAAAAATTTTTCACTGAAAGTTAAGTTAAGAAAAAATTACTTTAGTTGTTACTCAAAAGAAGAATTAACAGCCTGTTACTCAAATACTACAGTAGTAATCACTGCTACCGATACTTGCCTTTTACTCAAGTATTTGGGTAACAAGGTGTTATTTCTAATCTTAAGTAACAGGCTGTTCTTTTTCATTCGAGTATCAACTGAAGTATCGGTCACTGCTAATGTGATTGGTATTTGTCTGTTATAGCGAATATTCTCAACAAAGTTATCAGAAAAGCTGTGATTGATACTGCAGTATTTGAGTAGCAGGGTGTAATTTCTAATCTTGAGTAACAGGCTGTTCTTTTTCATTCGAGTAACAACAGAAGCATCGGTCACTGCTACTGTGATGGGTATTTGCATGTTATTGCGAATATTCACAACAAATATATCAGAGTAGCTGTTATTTTTTTCATTCGAGTAAACAACTGAATATTGCCTGGTATTGCAAATATTAAAAATAAAAAAACAAAGCAGCAATCATCCCTGCTGGAGTATTTTGGTAACATGCTGTTACTGTTACCTAAATATTGACACATGCCTACTTATTTTACAAGTTCACATCAAAATATCATATAAATCGGAAAGAAACAATTTTTAAGCCGGTACGTTTGAAAAATGTTCACCCCTATACAACGCATTTACTTGATAAACCAAAAGTAAAACCTTGAAACCTAGATCCCACCATTCTGCCTAGGTACTTCAGAGCTTTAAGGCCTAACTATTTTTATTACTTCATATTTAAGGTATGGTTATTCTTATTGCAGACTCACTCTTTTTTTATGAAATCTTTTTACAACAATTATTGCAAATATATACAATATACAAGCATTTTAATCTTTATAAATTTTAATATTTTTAGACGGATACTATGCACATTTTTTAAAAGTAGAATAGATTGAAAAGAAGTAATAGTTTTGATCGTTATTCTAAACTATGCTCTTGATAAGCATTAATCATTTTCTTAATTATCATTTAATCCTAAATGCTAAAAAAATAATACAAAAATATTCAAAAAAAAAAAAAAATGTCCTATGATATATTCAAATATCTTAAAAACATATCGAAACATTAGAATTTATTGATACATTAATTAGTCTTGACAATTTCAAGATACATTGCGTTCTTGGAAAACTTATTGTCTAAGGCACCTTTATTTTTTATCAATAAAAAAAGTGACTAAAAAGGGCCTTAACATGTTGATTGGTTTCTTTTTCTAGAGTGCTCCTGCTTGCTGTCGAAAAAGTGTGAAATTTGGACGTTTCAAATTTAATAATTAGGGGCGCCTGGGGTAAAGTGGAATATGGAGTAATGTGGGAAAGTGCAATTTTTGAACATGTTTTTACACATAGAAAGTTAAAAACAATTATCAAGTGCTTCTATAGCATCAACTTTTTCATCTATGGTTCTAATCAAATTAATACCATTTTATTGCATTTTGAGAACAAGGAGAAAAAAAATGTTTTTGGAAGTTTTTTTTTTAAAAGTGCTGTTGTTTGCTATCAAAAAGTGTGAATTTTTGTAATTTTTAGTTATCAAGGAATGTTTAAAATATTCGGATGTCGTTTAACTTTTGAAATGCAAACGGGTTTTGCAAAGAATTTAACATTTGCTTAAATTGTGCTAAGTTATGATCAAATTGTGATATTGGGTTTGAAAGTGGGAAGCACATTCTGAGGTAAAGTGGGAAACGTAATTTAAGCAATGTTTGTTGTAATTTTAGTAAAAATATTATGTTTAATTGATTTAGCCAAGAACCAATGAAAAGTAAAATTAAAACATCACATGAGCCGAGAAGCGAACCTTTAATGAAAACAAAATAAATAGAACAGTTAAGATTCTTCAACTTTATCAGAAGAAGAAGAATTTTGTACAAAGAATAAAATTTTGAAGAATTTAAATTTTAACAATTTAGTGAACTGTCATATCTGAAAATGGCCTATATACTTGAAATGTGCAAACTTGACGACCAGCAACTACACCTATGTCTATTGCCACTCAAAATATTCTGATTATGAGTAAATTCACCAATTTTTTTCATATTTTCTTAACATTACTACTGAGATGTTAATGAATTAAACTTTTTTTTTTCTTTTTATTTGTTCTTGCATTATCATTCTTTTTTAATTACCTTATTGTAATGTTTTTTATCCTTAATATTTTTGACCATGTTATTAAAATAACAAAACATAAAAAAGAAAGACTAAAATAGCATTATGGTAAAAAGTTTCCCACTTTACCCCAACATTTCCCACTTACAAACAAAATAAACTGTTTTGAAAAATTGCCCAAAAATCAATTGAAAAAAAATATACATTGTATTCTGTTTATGCAAAAAGTTACATCACGACCACTCAAAAGAGCCCTTCAAAATAATTTAGAAAATATTCATACCTACTTTTTGGAAGCAGCTCAAAACCCCAGGTTCCACTATAAATTTATTTATATCAAAACCGCCAGCATCCCCTATAAATTTATCTAAAGGAAAAATGTAGACAAAAAAATACATTTAGGCATCTTTTTTAAGTTTTAAAAACATTTTTATTTTAGTTTTGAAAAATATTTTAAATTAGCGCCAATTTGTAATTTAATATTTCATATTTAATTTTTAGATTTTCTGTCAAAAACAAAATTTTCGAACAAAAAATTAAAACTTTCTCGACATCAACTCTATATCATTCTAGATAGGTTCGTTTTTTTTTTTAAACCGTTTCATTTTCGTATCATAAAAGGTGATCGCAAAGGACAATTTATGCCTATAAACGATATCGTTTCGAATATCTTGATGGTAACGTTTGTTAATTTATAACCACCCCCTTTTTCTATAAGTTTTAAACATTATATTAAACATTTTCTTAATTTGAAATTTATCCATTAAAACAGTTGGTAGAGGGAAAGTTTAGGAGGTACATTCCTCGTTAAACTTTAATGAAATTTTAATAATAATTTTTAGATATTTCTAAATTTAATAATATTTGCATTGATTATTTTGAATATTTCCAAATTTTTCAAAAATATCCGAAATAACAATAAAAAAATGACTTACCACCTGCATATTTGAAATGTATCCAAAAATAAGTAACTGCTTCAAAATAGTCCAACAAAATATTTTCCTTCGAATGTCCGCCCCACGTTGAGTTAACTCGTAGCTTCACAAAACTATTTTTTGTTAATTGCTCAAAAAAATTCTGCAAAATAGTTTTCACAAATTCAATTAAAAAGTTGTTAATTAAGTCACAATGGTTCAAATCGTAAATTAAAAAATGAAATAACAAAAATTAACACCAATCAAGTCTTCGACTCAAAGATCGTTCGCCCAATGCATGCGTGAATCTCAATCACTCGAAAACCGAAAAACGCGTCTAAACCGTCTGAATGCTCGCTGCAGACTAAACGTGAGCATGCCAAAAACTTTCCTCAAATTCCCTGCAAACGCTGAAAGAAACCAAAGGCGAAGCCGAAAAAAGTTATAAAAAAAAAAACAACAGTTGCAGCCGGTCTGTTTTCGGCGGCTGCTGCTGCTGTTGCTGCTTCTGCTGCCGTCGTGCATAAAAACATCACAGACATCAATTGAACTCAGTGGCAAGAGTTACAGCAACAACAAAACAACAACAGAGCAACTTTGTGTTTCGCGCAACAGATGTTGCTGAGGAGGCAAATGCATTTTTTTGTTTTTTTTTGTGTTGCTCATACGACAACATGCACTCAGAGCGATTCGCAACATGTTTATATTCATCATTTATAGACTGTGTGATGATTTTAAAATTTTTGGACTTTGCAACATTTTCAGAAAACGCAACATGTTGCCCACAGTGTTTTGTAAAATGATTGTTATTGTATAATATTGTATAGCATTTTTTCGAAATTTTTGATTTTTATGAAACGTATTACTATTTTGGTTTTCTTCGAATAAATTCTAAATCGTTTTTTTTTACAAAATAGAATATACCCAGTCTGCCATGTCACGGAGACCTTCGATACCTCGAAGCTTTCTCGAATAACTTCGATTCAAATGTTCGAAAACGATGCATTCTCTATTCTAATTTTTTTTTTAATTTTCGTACATTCAAATTCTTACACAGAAAAAAAATTCTTCAATATGATGATTTTATTCATAAATTTTTTCACCAACTACCAGATTCATCATATTGATACCACCGTTCATTAAATGACATATTAATTAATGTATTCATTATATATATGAACAAAATATTCAATACAATGAATTTGAATTGTCATATTGATGAATTTGTTCATAATAATTTAAAAAAAAAAAAGAAAATATTGTTGTAAAATTTTTATTTAAAAAATAAAAGTAAAAAAATATAAAAAAAATTATCCGAAAAAAACGTTTCGGACAACAAAATTGATCCGAAAAAAAAAAATTTTTTTTTTGAAAAATTATGTTTTTAAAAAAATAATGTTTTTGAAAAAATAAATTTTTCGAAAAAAAATTTGTTCGAAAAAAAAATTTTATTCGAAAAATAATTTATTCAAAAAAAAATTTGTTCGAAAAAAAAATTTTGAACGAAAAAAAAATTGTTCGAAAAAAAAATTTCTTTCGAAAAAATTTTTTTTTCGATAAAACATTTTTTCAAAAATATATTTTTTATAAATATAACTTTTTATTAATAAAAAGTTGTAAATATAATAAATATATTATAAAACATTTTACTAATTTATGCATGTCGAGCAAGCATTATATAAGAAATAACACACAAGAACTACTTGAGAACTAAGAAGTACGGCAAACAATGAACGAAAAAAAAACATTTTGATAGAAATTTGTTTTAATGAACAGAGTTCTTCAATATGAAAAACTAATATGTTGTATTTTATATTTTGGTTCATTAACATGATGAAACGTATTCTTCACATACAGTTCATTATATTGAAGAACACTTTTTCGACAGTTACCAAGCGTTCTTCATATTTATGATAGCATTCATAACATTGATGGCGTTAGTCATTAATATTATGAATGGCTCTTCAATACAATGAATCATGGTTTAAAAAACGGAATTCATCAATATGATGTACATTTTTTTTTCTGCGTTTGACAATATACGATATTTAAACATTTATCAAATCTATATCGCAATATTTTTCGCAGCAATCTTTGATCACTTTTTTCTTCGATATCATTCCGATTTCGAAAAATTCCACGTATCGAGAAAACTCCGACAGAATGTTTCGATATCTACCTAACATCTAGGTCCAATTTCACGCTCGATATCGTTACGAGAACGGGTCCGATATCGAGGCATTTCTCCATCTACTCGCATTGATCTTGTTACGATATCGATACGAATGGCATACTGGGTATTCAGAAATGTTCAACAGTAGACGCAGGCACTTTTTGTTTGTTTTTTTTTTACTTTTTTAAATATGTAGCTTTTAATTTTCTCAAAAATTCTGAAGAAACTAAAAGCGTAGTTACAATTCTTTGTTCTTAATCCTTCTGCACAAATTGCAAGCATACCCCTTCTATTCAAATTAGATCAAATTGACCCTCTCATTGCCATAAAAATATAATTGCATATGAACTGTCGTTTTTTTTTTTTTTTTTGTTGGTATTTGAAACAATAATGAACAAAAATTACCAAATATGAATATTTTAAAATATCTAAAATCGTGACATTCCAGAAATATTGGGTCATTTTGACCCAAGTTGTGCAGAAGGGTTAATCGAAATGTGGCTTTATTTTGTTTTTTTTTTGTTTCTAAAATTTTATTTTTTATTCGTTTTTTGTGTTATTTTCGTGTTTTCACTTTCACTTTCACGTTTCATAAATTTTTATTAGTGTTTTTGCTCATTTTGTTTTTTATTTTGTTTTTACTTTTGTGTATATCTTTTGTTTTTCTTTGTTTGGATTTTTTTTTATTGGTTTTTCCAGTTTTTGTTTTGTTTTTGTTTTTATTCATCCTTCGATTTTTCCTCTACTGCGTTTTGTTTGTTTCTGTTTTTTTTTTTTCACTTTGTTTTTGACATTATTTTGTGTTTTTGCTTTTAATTTTTTCTTTTTCTTTTATTTATTTAATTGTGTTTTTGTATTTATGCTTTTATTCTTGCTTTGGTGTTTTTACTTTTATTCATCTCTTATTGTGTTTTTGCTTTTGTTTTTCTGTTAAAGTTATTGATTTTGTTTTTTTTTTATCCAATTTTTGTTTTAACTTTTATTTTGTATTTTTGCTTCTGTTTTTGAGTCTTTACTTTGGTTATATTTAATTTGTATTAGAGTTTTATTTCTTGTTCGTAGATTGGTGTAATTGCTGTGTTATACTGTTTTAAATATTAAGGTTATATGGGGGTGCCACGCCCCGTTGTCCAATTGTGACCAGTGGTCATATTATTCTTCTTACTTGATCCCGACAAGGCAAATTAATGGTGTTATAAATTTATTGAGTATGATATGATTGTTGAAGTCAAATCTAGATTAACCCTTTCGGAATGACCCTCTACAGACGTACTTCGGTCTAACCTAATAATTTTTCAAATTTCTTTGTCTTAGTTTTGTTTAGACTGTACAAATACAGAACGCAGCTGCAGATGAGTAGTTTGCTGATGTGGCGCGCATTGAGAAGGCAAAATTTTGTTGTTTTCAATGTTCGCTCGCTCATTTTACGATCGCCGCCTGTATTTTGTTCAGGCAGTAATAGTTGATATGAAATCTTTATGGTTTTACCATGGTATGGTTTACCATCGCATGGTATTACCATAGCATATTATTCTTATGTGTTTTAATCGAAAAGAAACACTTAAGTGCTTGCCATTCCTTTGAGTCGTCAGACCTGATACTTAGTGTTGCTTCCATCTTATGATCAGACAAATATTTGTTTTATTTATATTTATATTTTTATTTATTTATTTATTTATTTATTTATTTATTTATTTATGTGTAGATTTTTCTTGTGGTTGTGGGTAACAATCTTTAGCTGTATTTGTACTATACAACTAAATAGTTTTCAGATTTATAATTCTTATATTTTATTTTTGGTATTAAAAAATTATATTAATATTCATTCATATAATTTACCGAATTAATAAAAATAAATATGTTATTTCATTAATTATCACAACAAAGTAAAATAACTACATTTTATTGTAAAATTAAAGGCATATGTAGTAATTTCTCTACATATTTCTGGACGGTTAAATAAAGACAAAATGTAGGTTTTTTAATACATATGTATTGAAATTTATATAGAAAAGCTGTTAAATTATGTAGTAATTTTCCATACAAAAACAACTACATCAGTTTAGTAAAAATAAATACATATGCTTTTGAACGTAAATCAAATACATATGTATTTATTTTAAAGACATTTTTAGTTATTTTTAATACAGTATTATTTTCGGTGTAGTATCATTTGGTTTGAAATGTTTTGACACTACTTGACACCAATGAAACAAATACTGCAGTTTAGTGTTAGTCGCTTTAGAGACTTCACTATAATACTGTAGAATGCAGTACTGCATATTTTGCAGAGGGAACTTCACATACATTTGTGCAGATGAGGATATTTAAAATGGATATTTAAAACCAATTATTAACTCCAATCACACAAAAATGACAAAACTAATTATACGGTGATGAAGTGTGAACAAAAAATATTCATCAATGATTTTACTGAAATGTGACAGGTCTATGTGACAAGGCTTATTTAATATACAAGTAATATACAGTCATCATTTTAAATAATGTTTGCATCTTTTTAAAATGCCTTGTTATGAATGCAAATTTATTATTAATTTGTAATATTTTTCGGCATCAGTCACACTTACAGAATATGGTTACTTATTTACACTAAAGTTTTGGGTTTATGACTTTTACATATTAAACATTTTATTTTATAATGGTTTGCTTAATATTTTTTTTGTATTTCCCGTCATTAAAATATGATTAAATCTTTGTTGTAAAACCGGAAAACCCAACTTAAAGAAGATGCATTTATTGTTTATCGGCGCTGCAAGCGCACTACCCGATAACTATCATCATTGTTAAACTGCAGGCTAAAATTGACGGCTCTAAGGTACTTAAAACGCTGCAAAATAGCAGCATGTTGGATTTACAAACAAAACAAAAAAAGACAAGAAAACAAAGAAAATATAAATAAAAAAAATTCAAACGCCAAAAAAAAATATATAAAAGAAAACACCATTAAAATGATAAGCTAAACGATGCCGCTCCCTCTGTGGTTGCACGTTTTCGGGCTGCATCTGCCCGAAAATACGTGGTACCACTTACCACTGGCAATATTATTTTTAAAATATTTTTGAATTTTTCATTATAAACGCCAGTTAACACACATAATAAAATTTAAATTAATTGCTGGCGGTATTTATAGAAACTTAAAAACGAAATTAAAGTATCTGCTATCTATTTTAACTATAGATACGCCCTATTATTATTTATTATATTTAAATAGTTTGTTAGCCTTTGTGTTGAACTTTTTAAAACCGGATACAGTTCAGCGAAGAACGTCCCAAGTCAAAGTTTATGCATTTCTTAATTTCTTTTATTTCTCGCATTTCCGATTCCGACAGTTATCATGATCGTGATATCGAGCAATTGTTTTGCAATTAGTCCGCCATTCGAACGTTAATTCGTTAAAAACATTCAAGTGTTGAAGGTGATGATGGCATCAGACACGCTTTCAACCAATGTATGACGTTGATTTTATAGTTTTGTTGTTCGAATGACTGCAGTTTTGTTTCCTTTATTTGTGTTTAAAATTTGTTTTTCTTTATATTTTTATTAAATTTTATATTTTTACAATTTTTCTCCATTTTTTATTTTATAATATTTTCGCGCATTTACAATTTCACTTTTCACGTGCCCATGTAATGAGCAATAACAACATGCTGCACAGCATATGAGGTAATGCCTGTTGCTACACCTGAAGATGCTGCAGAATTTGTCCAGAGCCGATCTCAGCGCCGCCAAGTGCCAAGTTGCAGCCAATATACAAGAAAATCATGCAGAGACTGCTTCGACGAAACAGCAACAAACACCACAGGTTGTGCCATCTCGAGAAATATAAATAGCAATTTTTTTTTATATTTTACAAAAATGTGTATATTTTTTATATATTTATGTTTTACTTCAACGGCAGTAAAAACACTTGGAAAAATATCGCTAAATATTTGTTTTAACTGTGAAATTATCAATAACAGCAGGGGGGGGGGCAATTTTTAAAAAATATGCATCATCACAAATATTAGTAATTTCCAGAAAAACCTCAACCACGACCGAAAAATGCTCAAACCTTTGAAATAACGGTGGATTTGGAATCTTAAATATGTGAATTTAAAAAAAGAAAATTCTACTCCGTTACCCATGTAAGAAAAAACGATCGGCTAATGTAGGCCCAGCCTTGCGCCAATAGTACTCAACTCTGGGCCATTTACGAAATCAAGAGTTGGCCCATGTCTGGTCAAACCTTGGGATGATAACTAGGGCGCAATTCTGGGATCAAAGGTTTGGCCCAATGCAAGAAAACAAAATTGAACCAATACTGTTCATTTCAATTGAATGTGAAAAAATGCAAAAAAAAAATATATTACTTTTCATTTCTTTTCTTCCATTTTACTATTTTATTTTATTCGTCTGTATTATTTTATTTCTTCTTATTTACTTCATACAATCCAATTTTATTTTACATAAAATTTTTGTCTTCACAAGATGGGAAATCGATTTCCTAACTTAGACGTTAAAGTCCACTTTAACGTGGACTTTAACCCGTTAGGATACGCATCTAACTTGCCTCACCTGAGATTTTTGCTTCAAAAACAAAATTTATGAAATTTTTTTCTAATTTGAAAATTTTTTTCTGATGTGACAGACATTTTCAAATTATTAAGTTCATGATTTAAAAAAAATGCTCTCAAACAAGTAAGGTTAATAGCGTAACGGGTAGAGCTCTGGACGTGTACGCAAAAAATTCGGGTTCGAGTCCCAATCGGAATTTTTTTTTTATTGTTTTTTAAATATACATATATTTTTTTGAATTGAAGTATGATTTGGCCGCTGGTCTTGGCTAAATGTCCATTCACCAAGACATATTAAATGAGTCTTGGATGACTTATGGAAAAATATCCAGACTTGGGAACCTAATCATGGTTGAGACTTGGGTAAAGTCTAATCAGCCATGCCTTGGTCGACCAAGGTTTACTATGTCTTACGCCCATTGTCAAGCCTGGCATTTCCTACATGGGTAATGGTAACGTATAAAAAAATACTCATAAAGTTACGTTACTACACAATTTTTAAATATACCAATTTTTCATGTACTTTGATTGACCAAATTAACTAACTTTAAAGACATACAGATATAACATTTTATTTTGTGATTTTTAATATTTAATATTTCTAAAGGCTCAAAAACACGATAGAGAAATTACCTAGAGATAGAGATAAAAATCTACCGTAGAGCTCCCTACAGTGGAGCTCTATGTAGAGTTTACACAACTCTATGAGATTTTTTGCTCTATTTTGCTCTATATCTAGCTATTTTCTCTATCGGGTAAACTCGCCCTAAAGCTTAAAAATAAGCATTAAAATTAAAATAACGGAAAAATTTTGATTTTTGTATAAGGGTCCCTCCCCTATTGTCCCGTACGGAAACAAAAAGATAAATTTCCTATCATATTAAACTAACACATTTCTTAAATAATTGAATCCTCTGTTCCAAATTCTCAATTTCCTCGATATTTTCAAAAATGTAAACATCGATTTTCTAGTAATTCTAGAAAATTGTTGACAGCTAATTGAAATCTGTCCCGTCCGGGTCTTTTAGTACCAAAAGTGTAAAACTACAGTATAAAAAAATATCAAAAAAAAAATTTTTTTTTTTCAAAAAGGTAAAAAAAAATTAAAAACATTTGAAATTTTGAAAAGTACATCATTTTCACTCCGTAATAATGATTATTAATATTGTCATACACAAAATTATTTTTTGCAAAAAATCGTAGTGCAAATTTCTATACGCAACGTCCGGAATTATTCTGCGATTTATTACGAAATAACTGTAAACTTTAGGAACAAAGTGTACATAAACAAAAATAAAGTAAATTGTGTCAGCTATGTTCTGAGTTAGTTCAAAAAAATATATTGTTCGCTAAAAGTATTTTTAGAATATAAATCGTATTGACAATTTCTATACGGAATTTTTATCCCGTCCGTAATGTCTCGTCCTGAATTTTTTTGTGATTTATTATGGAAAAACTATAAATTTTAGGAACAAAGTCTAAATATACAAAGAAATTAAATGATTTCAGATATTTTTTAAAATATTTCAAAAAAAATAATTTTTACACAAAATTTGCTGACTTTTTGGCATTTCCATATGAACCTTGACATGCACTACCGTTTTTGTCCCGTCCGGAACGACCAATATTCAATTTATATCTTTTGATCTACCGTATAGAAATTTCTATTTGTTTGCAATTGTTTAATAATAATAATAGTTTGAGCTGTGCGTGTTATATTTGTAGTCAAATTGGTGGGACCTACAGTTTATTGCCGAATCCAAACGGCGGGTGAGAGCTTTTCATAGGCAATGTTTTACTCTCGTAGGTTTGCCATTTACTCTCGGCAGGTAGCGTCGCATAGAAAAATGTTTTCTATGAAAAAGATGTTGGCAGTCGCTGGGGATCGAAACGCAAACCTTTCGGCTCGTAGTCGAACGCACCAGCGACTTTTCGCTCGTAGTCCAACGCACTAACGAGACGAGCTACCGACGCTACTTTAAAAATTAAATATATTTATTTATATTCCTTCGAGATATTAAAGTTTTAAGCGTACTGAACCCCAGGAAATGCCCATATATGGTAGGCTATTTTAAAACAGAGTATTAGTTCAAATCTAAATTTTGGAAGACCAACTTCGACTTTTCGATGCTAAAACAAAGCCTACTCTGCAGACTAAAAACAAATCAAATAATTTTCTTTTTGAAAATTGTGATATACAAAAAGTACTCATGTTCTTATTCTTGCATATTTTACCTAAGCCTTCGAGGAAAGAAGACGACCTACACTGCAAGAATAAGATTAACTTGTGAAATGCGCAAGAGCAAGTACAGTCTACCCCTGAGTTTTTCACTCGACTCCCAACAGAGCCCTACAGATAATTCGATGGAACAATCTGCTTGCGTCTGTTTTTGATATTGACTGAGGCTTAAAATGGTTTAGGGTTTCATTATATTTCACAAACTATTATTATTATATATTAAAAACAAATACGAATATTCTTCTTAATTAATAATAATAATATAATAGTTAGGCGCTACAGTCCTGTATAGAACTTCGGCCGAGCTCTCTCACCATTTGAGCTGTGCGTGTTATATTTGTACTCAAATTGGTGGGACCATCTGAATGCCGAATCCGAACGGCAGATAAGAGCTTTTCATAAGGAAAGTTTTACTCTCGTAGGTATGCCATTGACTGCCGAGAGGTAGCGTCGCATAGAAAAATGTTTTCTATGAAAAAGATGTTGGCAGTCGCTGCGATCGAACCGTGGACCTTTGACTCGGTAGTCGAACGCACCAGAGACTTTTCGCTCGTAGTCCAACGCACTAACCAGACGAGCTACCGACGCTTATTCTTAATTTAAAGAAGTTACATTTGTGGCTACTTAAAAATTGAATGAAATTGTAGTTTCAGGTTTTTGACATGTTATATCGTAATGTGCAAAATGAAAAAAAATCAATCGCATAGTTTCATTGGTTCATATTTCGTACCTTTTTTTCTGTTTATACCGTACTCCCATGGGGGACAGGGTACATTCATTGAGTACTGCTATTGTATCGTCCCTTAGAAGGCGTGATTGGTCTGTCCATCCGGAGACACCGATATTAAAAATACTTTTAATTTAATTTTAATATAAAATTATTAAGAAATTTTAAATAATATTTATAATAATTACCGCGAAAACACTTTATTTTACCTGCATCCAGCTTGGTGTCGTGCATTACCGCCAACAAACAAAACTAACGACCTCTGTGACATTTTTCATCTTAAAATTCGTCTCATCTCGTGGATGGCTCATACCTGTAGGTTGGAACACGAAACACGTTTGTAACACTCCATAACAACAACAACAACAACAATAGCAATAACAACCAGTTAACATCGCGCACATGCATCATGGGCCATATTTGTTTCGCACCTAGTTCGAATCCAAACAAATCCAAATAATTCGCAAGCATATCGAAGAAGTCAGCTCCACGCAACGCAACCTGCTTTCTTCGTGACCGTTGATATTTAGCGCTTTGAACTCGCTCTTATTTCGGCATCAACTGCAGCGGTAGCAGCAACAGTGGAAATTTCCAATTTACCACATGTAGTGACGCCACCACCAACAACGTAGTATTCGTCACTAAAAAAATAACCAAAAAATCCGATGTCATATTTTTTTTTTTGCCCCAAAATTATTTCACAATTTGTCGATTGCAGATTTAAATTGTGTTAGAAATAACTGATAAATTTATTAAATTTAATAAACTCTCTCATTTGTTATATAATCAGATCAGATTACACAAGTCAACATAAAGAGACGAAAAAAAAAACTCCATGAACATCCCCTACATCAATTCTAAAAATTGTGCTGTTGCTTGTTTTGACTGCATATCTGTTCTTATTTCTGTTAAGTAAATCGCTGTAGAAATTTTAGCGACTTTTTAGAATAATAAAATACGGTCCGCTACACAACTAATAATAATAGATTGTAATTGCTATCACCACGAGCGCACATGACCAAGACGTGATTCGAACCCGAAAGCTTTTGAATGCAAGTACAGCGTGCATACCTCTGGACTGATGAGGCCGGCTACAATATACCAACAAATACTACTATGTGTCCAATAATTCCTAAATTATAGAAAATAACTATGCATACTAAGTTTTTTTTATGTAATATGCATACAGTAAATATTGAGTACCAAAATTATGTTTACTGGGAATATTTCAAACAGTAGATCAATAAGAAAAAAGGTTGTAATTTTGAAAGTTAGTATATGCCCTCAATAACCAAAAATAATTGCTTGTTTATCATTAGATCCTAAATACTTAATATACAATTTTCTAAAAAAAACTAAATATTCCGAGTTTAATAATCTGAAAAACATATTGAATCAAGAATTGAAACCGTAATCGAAACCGAAATTTGTTTAAAACCGAAACCGTAACCGAAAATTAGAAATAAACCGATATCCAAAGCCGAAATAAACGGTTTCGGTTTTATACTGGTTTAAAACGGTTTTTAAAAAAGTATAAAAAGAAACATAAAAACGTATATTATATAGAAGATCTTAAGTACAAGACATGTTTAAATGTCATTTAATAAAATTTGGAATTCCCAAAATAAAAATTTCCAATACAACGGTCTTTGGTCTAAAATTGTTTTTTTTTTTTTTCATTAATTTGTGTAGCGGTAAAACGAATTAACAACAAAACACCAGCAACTTTACACACAATTTTTTTTTTAAAAAAATGATTCAAATTTTAATGATATTTGTTTTTTTTTATTTATTTTAGGAGAGCTTGGGAAAAGTATGACACGTTTAAAAGTTCATTTATATTAAAGGGTCTATTCTATAGACATTTATACACCCAAAAAGCAATTTACCTATTTCAAGTAAATATGGGAATAATTTAGCTCCTTAGAATATATTTCTTTAAATCTTTAAATTCAGATCATATCTCAGATAATGTGAAAATTATGATTTTCATTGTTTTGGGTGAACGATTAAAGTTTTTTCTTCACGAAATAATTTAAATAATACATATAACACAATATTTTGACTAAAATTACAACATACATTGCTTAAATACGTTTCCCACTTTCAAAAACATTTTTGTCACTGGTTTTCGATATGCAGTCAAAAAGATATTAATTTGATTATGACCATGGATCAAAAAGTTGATGTCATATTAAGAAGCACTTGACAATTGCTTTTTTTTTTGGCAAAAAAGAAATTTTATATAAAAACCGACATCAAAATCGAAACCGTATCTTGGAACCGGTATATCGAAACCGTTTTTTTATAAAATTTAAAACCGAAACCGTAACCGAAACCGAAACGTGAAAAAAAAACCGTTACCAAAATCGAATCCGTTATTCCTTTAGGTTTCAATCCTTGATTGGAATATAAGCATTAATTAGTAATCAAAATCAGCATTTTTGAAAAATATAGAATTAGTATGGGACAAAAACATGTTGGCAAAAATCATGTTTGGTAGTGTCAGTGGTTAATATACAATATTTTCCGATAGAGAAATATTGGAGATTTTAAAACGATTTCCCCATAGGCATTGCATACAACATGTCTATATTATTCCAAAATTCTGATTTTGACTACATATTTAGTTTTTATACCCTACACTAAGAGTGAAAGGGTATATTCAGTTTGGTAAGCCGTTTGTAACACCCAGAAGGAAGCATCTCCGGTATGGAAAATCACGATTACAGAAAAAGAAAAGAGCTAGAGCAATCAAACTTTAGATTTAGATTGCTTATATATCTAAGATGTCTGAACAAGAAAATTGGCATGATCGGTCTATTGTGACCTGAGAACCGACCACTTATGTTCAAATACCTCATATAAAATGTATATCTACAGATCAATTTTACTGTATACGTGCTTAGGTAAACTTTTTTTGGTAAAATATATATTGACTCATGCTCAAATACATGAAAATAATGGTTTCCGGTGAAACGACTTGTGGTTCAACAACAAAAAAATCGGAATTTGGTACACCTACCCATTTGTAAATATGGGTATCAAATGAATGGAAATACTTTAGCGATTGAAAGTTTGTAGTTATTTTCGGGATTTGTACATCCTGGTGACCTATATACCACTTTTAATGGTAACCACACATATGTGTAGGGTATTTATAGTCGGCTTAGACCGACTATAATTTTGATAATCCTAACTATCATAATAACAACTAATTTAAAATTTCCCATGTGATCTAACCTTCCCAACTGTTTTTTTTTGCATGTAAACTATTTAGACAAAATCAAAATCAATTTCGAAATCAATGAATCCAAGTTTAAGTTTCATTACAAAAATTATTAATCTGCAATTCATATGAACAACATTAACTCTTAAATTCAATTAAAACAGTTAACAATTGATGCTATGTATTTTCTATAATTTTTTTTTCCTAACATTAACATAAAAGTCATTTTAGGTGCGTTCGTTTGACGTTTTCCAATTGTATTTTTTTTTTTTTTGTATTTTTTATTTGTTTTATGTTTACTGCGACAATGAATTCGTGCAGATGTTTATCTGCATTAACCATAATAGCAACAACAATTTGCACTTTAAATAGAAATGTCTTTGCTTTGTTGGAGTCAATTTTTATTATTTGTTTGTTTATCGTTAAAAAATAAATATTTGAATACTTAGTCAGAGTTCAAGTTATTTTTAATACTTATGAATGGGTTGAGCCATGCGATATTTTTTTTTGTGTTTAATCTAAAATCACATATTAGTTGTATTAACTACTTAATTTTGTAACTAAACAGAAATTAATATCAAAGTTTAAAATATGAAGCATTTTAAATATTTTTATTGTTTTCAAATCGGTTGAAATGTAGCAACTTGATTTCAGATATGAACAGAAATGCAATATAGTGATAAAAGGACTAAGTAATTATTTCACATTGAAATGAATTTAATTTTTTATAAAACTTGTGTTAAAAAAGTAAAAATGCCTGAGGCTGTATTAGACAATTCTAGTATATGCGTTTATTCTAAACACAACTAAATTCTATAGACGAAAAACAATAATTTTTCTAAAAATGTCGTTGTAGAACGAAAAGTCACCAAATTCATTTTCAAAATGCGAAATATTCATTTACAATTTTTTTTTTATATCTGTCAATTTTTAATCTATGATCTCAATTTTTTTACCACATGATAAGAAAATGTAAATCTATCAATTGATTTTTTTACTTTTAATTACTTTTTATAATATTAATCATCAAACTCGAAATTTAAGTTTTTCATAAAAATGTATTTGGTGACTTTTCGTTCTCAAACGACGATATATTTCGATCCTAAATAGTGCAAAATGGTGATGTTTGTGTCTTAAATCTTTCGATACGAGCACTGTTCAAAATTCGAATGTTAAAATTTTAACATTTTTCATAACACTACCCTGTGAATTGTATTGAAATTGACCTCTTCAATGACCACAAATATCGAAAACCACAAATTGTCATTTGCAACTGTTTCCACATAGAATTCGACAAAACCCATGTTGGGTCAATCAATCAAATGTGCAGGGTGTGGACTTCGAATCACTCGACACAATCAGCGACACAAAAAGCACGACTTTTGTAAATTTAAATACTTTTCGCTTGATTATGTTTTTTCTTTTTTTTTATTGTTGTAACTTTAGCCCAATATTGCTCAACTTTAGGATTGTTTCTCATTGGTGTTTCTATGTTTGCATCGCGAGTGTTGTGATTTAATGCGCTTACAATTAATTATTTCATGCAGTAGCCCTTTGACTTCAGCTGCTACTTCTTCTTCTTCTTCTTTATAACTTATTCTTCTTAATATTATTCAACATTTGCTACTTCTGCTCCCATGGCAACCCACACACAATAGTTTGTTTCTGTTGTTAATGGAAAATATTTGATTGTTTGGCACAAACAAAAGCCACCTCATACAAAAATTAATCATAGTTTTACAATCGTTTTTTTTTTAATTTTTGACTTCTACTTCTGTCGTTTGTTCCGATATTTGATTGACAGAGGGCGTGTCATTGCGTAATTCCAATATATGGGATGAACTCAACGTCTCCACCGAAACCTGTGAAGCCTGCGTACTTTTGAGTGAAAGTCGTAGTTGGTGTCGTTGTTATCGGAGTTTTCTCATTTATGTCCCAAAGTAATTGAAAGGTATTTTATGTGTTTTTATGTTATGGCTCACAGTAATTGTTGACCAATGCGAAAAAAAACATAATGTGTTGACCATAATTTGGCAAATGCAAATAAAGTTTTATACGTTATTTGCGGTGGCAATGTATGGATATTGCTGATCATTATACTTTGTAATTAATATTAAAAAATATTGCAAATTTTTACGTATTTAATATATTTACTAACTTCGGGCTACGGACAATTCATCCCAAGACAATTCTATCCCTAGACAGTTCTTTCCCGAATAATTCTATGGCGGACATTTTATATGCTGCGAACCGTAAGAACCACATTAGTTTGTATTGAAAACCATGGCGCATAATCATAGATACTTTCCCAACGGGAAAATATTATGAATCGGTCCTAGTTCTGTCCCTTTTATATGAAACCAATCGGCAACTTCTTCATGGCGTTGTCATAGGAAAAGCTGAATTAACACCGCATTTTGACCTTTAGACCTATCACTGAACTGGTATTTAATTGGATATTTTTAAACTGAATCAAATTCTCCAATTGAAGACCCAGTTTAGTGATATATTTAAATGTCCCCTTTCTATGATAACGCAATGTTAAAGTTACCGGTTGGTTTCATATAAAATGAACAGAACTAGGAACGATTAAAAATATTTTCCCCTAGGGTTATGACAATTTTTTCTATACAAAATTTCCGAAAAAAGTCGAAATTTATTTATAAAGTCGAATTTAAATTGTCCATGATCATGCGCCTAAATGTTTAAAGCTATTAAAAAATAAGATAATTTTTTGTTATTCACATTTTATGACTCGCTCCCTTGTCGAATTAAGATCAATTCATGATTTGTATCAATGTCGAATATACCCCTTGTAGTTTTTCATCATTGTATCTCTTACAATTTCCATTTGTATCTCTAACAAGTTGTACGGGAAGTACCACACCCATTTGCCTAATCAATATAAAATTTGTAAATGAAGCAAATCTAATTTTTGAAACTTTAACCGAAACCGATATCAGTTTGTAACCGTTTTAATCCTTTCATGTTTATTGTGTTCTATAAGCAACATTGTATGTTTTTATCCAAAAACAGTTATATATATTTTTTTACTAACGGTCTCTAAAGGACAAGCCAGAATACACAGTTCTTTAAAATTGATAACAGTTAACGTTTAACAACAACTGCTTGTCTTACAGAAACCTTCAAACTATTCAAAATGAAATCGTAGCCGAAACCCTTATACCAAAATCATAATTAAGTCAATATTCAAAGGTTTGAAAATAATTTTTAAAAAAGTATGAAAAACAAACATAGACAATTTTAATTTAATCATAAAAATGTATTAAAGGGTCATATACCAGCATTCGATCGCATTCCGAATTAGAAATCGACGCGTACCGTGCTTTTTCCATGTCACGCCCGTGCAAATCTGCGTCATAAAATATTTTCAACAACTTCATTTTCATTCGCATTTTATATTTCTTATCAAACGAGAATATGTCCCCTGATCAGGATAGCAACTTCAGACAATGATCGCATCCTGAACTAAATTTACACTCGTGTATTTCAAAAAGGGAAAGGAATATTTCAAAAAGGGATGCCTTATCTTATACTAATCAGGACCACATTCAACAACTTTATCTATTTGAATACACTTGAGTGAAGTAAATGATTTATACAATAATTCTATATTATAAGAAAATAAGTTTTTCAAATTTCTAAAATAGCCTCTGACCTTTTTGTTTTAATCAAAATCTTGTAGGTGTTTTTGTCGTTTTTAGTCTATTATATTAATTCATATTTTAATATGCTCCTCATTCATCATCACGGCAGGTTGTTTGCATCTATTTGGTGTCGCATTGCACGTAATTTTAGCAACGACAGTTAATAAAACGCCTCCAGCGAAATGTTTAAAATTTGCCACTCTATTTGCAAACGAATATTTATTAAAAACTTGCTTTGCAAAGTGCGACACTTAATCTAACCGCAGCGAAATACGACAATATTCATGAAATATTGCAAAAAATTGTGGTCTCTTCTTTTTACACAACTTCAAAGTTTTTTTTTTTTAGTTTTGTCCTATCACAATTGCAGTGAATAAAAAGTTGTATAATGTTAAAAACCCACGCATTTTGACAAGATTTAAGTTCATTTGAGGTTGACTTTGACATTTCAAAAACTACGTTACTATTATGTGAGTTATTTTGCAAAAGTTATGATTTTTTTTTTGATTTTTGCAGTGTCACATCTTAAGCCAAATTAATTCGAAGCAATTTATCTTATATCAATCGAAGAATGTAAAAAATTAAACAAAAACTGATTAATTAAACACTTATTAGGTTGTTAGTGTTGAATTAGTGTCTAAAGCAGGGAATAAATTCGAAACAAATATAGATTTTCGTTTCAAATAATTAAAACCCGTATAAAAACAATATAAATAAAAACAAATATTGATTAAGTTGTAAATATAAATAGTAATATTTATTGTAATAAGATTTTATTTCAAAATAAAAACTATAATAATTGCACATTCGAATTTGAATAATAACTTTTAACTTAAAGTTATGCTTATGATTAAAATAATAGTTATACAATATATATTTTTTATGGAAAACTTGGATTATTTGGCAAATAATGTGTAGGTTATTATGATTGTATAAATTGTTAAATATAAAATATGTTTAAAGCAAATATAGAATGATTAACAATTTGTAATAATTACCTAATTTTTGAAATTATTTAAATAAACCTAAAATGATTTCAGTAATTTCATTATAATGTACATAATTAAAACAATAATCACTGAAATCAAATTATGTTTGCTACAAACATTATAAAGTAGTGTAGAAATATAAAAAGATATAATTTTAATTACTACGTTCATTTTGAATTAACTAGAATCAGTTATATTATTACAAAACTCGTAAATAAATTGAATATGATTGATATGAAAACAAAAGTTTTATAATAATTAATTAAATGATAGGTACTACTAAATATAGATCTTAAACATAGATCACTTGCAAAATTAAATTTTGACCAATAATACAATATTTTTTCCAAAAATTGTAATAAACTTAATTATATTAAACACCACATTTCATAAACTGTTGTGACAAACAACTATGTTTATAGCAAACATACAAGTATTTGCTCCAAACATATTATATAACATGTATAAATAGTAACTCGATGTTGTATTAAACTTTTTAAATATTTTACACTATGTATAAAAATAATATAGTACTAACTTAATTAACAAACACTACGATAACATTTTTTATTGTCCTTAACAAATAATATTTTACACAACTATTATATATGATTTCTTGTTTATACTTTTCTTTTTTTTTGTTTTTATGAATGGACATTAATACTCATAAAAAAAACACTTACGCTGGAATGCATTAACAAAATTTTAGGTGGCCGTTAGTTTTACTTGCCGTAACTCGAAACTGACGCCGAGTCATCATGCGACATATCCTCCTTGGAGTTGTCAGAGCACTCTTCGAGACGTGCACGTCGTTTGGCGCCCCACTCAACAATGCAGAAACTTGCAGTGCCTATGGTGCCAAAGATTACAAGTATTAAGAGCTGCGGACGTAGTCCCAAATGCGAGGAATAGAAGAAACTAGTGGCAGCAGCGACAGACTAAAATCAACGAAATATATTAAATAATTTTTATTTAATTTCACAAACAATAAACAACGCACCTGTGTGAATTTAAACAGCGCAAATGCACCCACTGAGTTCTTGACAAAGACGCCACCCAGCATGGAGTAGATCTGTGTATTAAAGCAGGCATCGCCGAAACCCAACAGAAATGCGCAAAGCAACGCAATCCAGGGACGTGGCGGATCCAAGTAGGCAATGTCTTCGGTGTCGCTGAATGGTGCATTGTTGGGCAAATTGACAAAGATCAGGAAGAACGCAATCATGTGCACAACATAGCCGGCAATGACGATAGGATCCCGTCCATAGCGTGTAGTCTTCGGACCAAGTATGCCGAAGAGACCGCCGCCAAATACCTCACCAGCGCCGATGCAAATGCCCGCTAGGCCCAGGATCTCTTTGGGCGTTTCGGAGATTTTCTTGGTGAAACCAATCGAAGGACCATAGACGCCGCTGAAGAAGGACAATTCAAAGCCTATATTAAATAGAAAATGTGAGTTTAAAAACCGAAAAATATTAATATATAATAACTGATTTGGTTATAAAAAATAACCTAAATATAAAGGAAAATATATAAAATAAACCAACCTGTATACAGAAAAGCCAAACTGAGCAGCAACATGTCCCGCGTCATAAACAGCTGCCCCGCCGATTTTAAGGCAAACACAGCGCTGTTCAGTCCGCTCTGCTGCTGTTGCAACTCCATGTCTTCCGTTGCATTATCCATGACCGGACGCAGCGTGGCCAAAAAGACAATGCCCAGTATAGCGACACCGATTAGCACGCCAATGACCAGCGAACGTGTCTCGACATCAATGTGCGTCTTATCCTGAAATTGATAGTAAACGAAGAGGTTGCCAAAGAACATGCTGCACTGTAGCAGTGCCCAAAAGATGCCCGAATTACGCGATATATTTGTGGGATCACTGCAGCGTGCCAGAAAAGTGCCCTGGCCGGTCCAGGTTATAGAGGCGCCAGCGCCCAATATAGCGCTCGCTAAATAAAGCAGCCACGTGGAGGGAAATAAAAAGACAACCATAAAGAGACTGCCATGAAGAAAACAAAAGAAGAAAATCAATAGTAATAATATTAATCAAATAAAGACGTACGACCTACGTGTAGGTTAGAGCACCAACCAACATGGCTGTGCGTGGGCCGGTGAATGAGATGAATGAGGGCGCCAACCAATTGCACAGCGCAAATGAGGCATAAATGACGGCCAGACTGGTGTAGCCATCTCCCTTGAAGTTGGTGTCGTCCTCGGCAATGCTTTCGAGTATGGTTTTCTGCAAGTAAGAAATTCAATTATTTATCAATGTTGATAAATACAAATAATTTAGTTAGAAAATTAGGAATATGTTGTGTTCAAAAATTCAATTATATTGAATCGATGAATTATAGAGAGACGTTAATGAGAGTTTGAATAACCAAAATGCCATATTTTAATAAAGGTTTGTGGAAATATTTTAATTAAAAAATTCGCAGGTACTGTTTGTTGGTTTTTAAAAGCATTTGCCTAGTTTTAGGCTGCTCTTTTTTATATTTTATACTGAGTCTGGAGTCTGAACGAAGACCTTGTGAAGCTAGACGGAAGAGTGTCGTTGAGCACAATTTTCAAAACGTCTACTTGGCTTAAAACGTGACTCTCCTCTGTTGACTGAAGTTAACGACCGGCTATGTTATTTTAAAATCAAGTTCACATAAAAAAAAAAAACACGCTGTCAAGCCAAAGGCTTCCTATGCGACAAATAGTTAGCAAAATTTATTTTTAAAATCTAATTTGTATGCCTACGTTTTATGTAGGAAACAAGTGTACAGTTTAGATAAAACAGAAATTTAAATTTAGATAATAAAAAATAAATGTATTTAAAAAATTAAATAACAGGAAATCATTTACAAATAAATCTAAAATGCTTGCAAAGTAAAATTAAAATTATTTTAAATTTAAAATTTAAAATTAGGTAAAATAATATAAAAAAAATCTATAAACTAGAACTAAATCCAACTGAACTAAGCTGAACTAATTTAAACTTAACTGCAGTAAACTGAACTCATTTGTACTAAGAACTGCGCACAAAAATTACCCATTATAAAATTTAAAAACCTGCCAAACGAGTGTTTCAATTTGTAGAATGAAACGCATATTTTATTCCGAATAATTGCATATATTTGGATATTTTTTTATTATTTTATTTTTATACATATTTCTTTTATTTTATTTAAGTTTATTAATTTCAATCCAAAGCCACTAAGGCCAAATGATTACGATTTTATTTCTCTGACACCACCTTTATAAAAAAAAAAAACGTTTTGGTAGTTTAGGGCACGTTCCGGGATGCTGCAGACCTTATTCAATATCAGTGGTGACCTTCTTTGTTGCTTACATTATCTTTTCGACCAAAACACAATACCTTTCAATTGGCCTAAGTTCTGGTGACGTTGTTGCTTGTGAACCACTTAAAAGTCGTTTTACCGTAGTGGCAGGATGCTAGGTCAGTCCAAAAGAATGGGACCACCTTCATGTTCATACCAGAATGGCAGTAATCTTTTCTCCAAAAGATTTTTAGTAGAAATGTCGAAGTTTATTATGCCCGTGATGATGAAAGTTTTACTTCTTTTGTAACAACTGCAAATTGATAGCAAAATATGGAATTGTCTATGAAATTTCAATTGATACTTGGTCTTAAATTTTTGATACACATTTCCTCATGAATATGCAGTATAAAATTCCTGACCAGGAAGTTTCGAAAAGTCGTCAAAGACGTACGTTTCGTCGTTATTTATGTATCACTTGATAGTAAAAAAAATAGCTTTTTAAATTTTTGGTACGTTCTTTTTTCCCAGTGTACTTCACCCACTTCAGCTGTCTGTAATTTTTATAATCTTCAACGTCTTTAGTTTATTTTTTTTTATGCTACGCACAAAACACTTGTTTCTGACTGAAATGTTGGTATTTTTCTTCAACAAGGCACTGACATTCTTTAATTTTTTTCTTGTCACAAATTCTCTTGTTCTCCCATAATCTGCTTTCTGTGTATTGCTCAGGTCTTTTTTTTATAAACTTCAACGCCTTCAGTCAATTTTTTTTTTACCATACAAACAAAAGACACCGAACAATTCACTTCCTTGACCAATTTTCTGACTGAAATGTGGAATTTTTTTTGAACAAGGCACTGATCTTCATTGATTTTTCCTTATCACAGATCCCCTTTATTCTTCCAGAACCGGATTCCTGTGTAATCATCATATTTGAACTAAGATCACTTTTTTGCATGAAATGTTGGGATATTTCTTTAACAAGGCACTGATCTATAATGGTCAGGTGTTATTTAAACTAATTGATTACCTTCAATTTTGAATTTCCGAGCAATTTTTTGTAAGTTAACTGAAAGTGTTCAAATTTAATTTTCTTACATCAACTTCGATCCCCATTTTAAGGATTGTGGACGAGTCCACTTCTTAAAAGGTATAAATATTATTTTTCGACATTCGAATTTTTTTTTTTAATGTAGTAAATAATATAATGATTAGTAGGTTCGTGCGTTGTAAACTGAACAAAACTGAACTGACTAAACCAAAACTATCCAGCAATCCATACGACTAACAAACAATATCGTTTAATTGCCCATAATATCGTTTTCGATCATTTAAAATTACGTAAATTATATGATTTTCGAATAAAACGAACATATTGAGAATTATATCCACGTTTTTGTGGTTATAGATATTGAGTTGATGTTGAAAATGTTTTTTTATTCAGATGATTGTTCATATGCAGTACCTAATCAACGTATTAGGTAAAGTTAGCGCCCAAGATACCCGGACAGGCCTGTGGCCACTTCATCATGATGACATTTTTCATTTTTTTTTCATCATATATGACCAATTTTCAAAAATAATATTTTTGAAAAGCCCTATGCAGTACCTAATCAACGTATTAGGTAAAGTTAGTGCCCAATATTCCCGGACAGGCCAGAGGCCACTTCATCATGATGACATTTTTCATTTTTTTTCATCATATATGACCAATTTTCAAAAAATAATTAAAAGTGTTCAGCGTATCGAATCGGCATTGGCGGTCATATTTTTGAAAAGCCCTATGCAGTACCTAATCATCGTATTAGTTTAAGTTATTGCACAAGACTACCGGACTGATCAGTGGCCACTTCATAATGATGACTTTTTTCATTTTTTGTTTAGCATATATGGCATATATTTTTAAAAAATAATTACAAATGTTAAGCGTATCCTTTCCGTATGGGCGGTCATATTTTGAAAAACCCTGTGCAGTATCTAATCAACGTATTAGGATAAATTAGTGCACAAGACTCCCGGACTGGCCAGTGGCCACTTCATCATAATGGCTTTTTTCATTTTTTTTTCATCAATTACAAAATATTTTGATCGTAAATGTTTCATTATTTTATCTATGTAATTCAAAAATGATCATCAAATTGTTTGCTGGCTAAATACAAAACTAAGCTAAATACAAAATAAAGCAAATATAAAAGTTTCAAATATTTGATAATTCATAAAAACTGATCTGAAATTTCAACTAAATTTGAAAGTAAATATTTTAATGATTAATATTAAAAATGAAATTTTTTTAGTGCATCATTTGCATAATAATCTCAATACAAATGGTGAATTTTTCCCAATCACCGCACACAATCTAACGCTGCCATTGCAAGAAACCGACCATGAAATGAGTGGAAAATTACTCGCAGAACACGATTTGCGAGCCTAATTAATAAATGTACGCCGCTAAAGTAGTTTCAAAATAGCAAAACGCTAACGCAATATAATATGAAAAAATTTACTAAATATTTTTAAACAACTGGATGACTTTCAATCAAATTCAAAGTATAATCAATAAATTAATTAATTAACAATTAATGCAACATTTGGCAATGCAATTGATTTGCAAATGCTATTTAAAAGTTGATAAAGACACTGAATTTGACATGTATATTAAGGTGACGTACTGACTGACTGACTGACGAACATATAGATTAAGTTACTGTTACTCTAAGGGCCAGTTTTTCAGTGCTCGTTTAAACGTAGTTTAAACTCCGTTTAATTAATCTTCTCTTTAAATTAAACGTCGTTTAATTTGGTTAGCAGTTTTTCAGTGATAGTTTAAAATGAACACAGACCAAGACAATACATATGGCACCACAGGCAAATGACAAATAATTCTCTCGATTTTGACTTCTGATAAATGTCATTCAAAATTAAATAAATAAAAAAATTGTTTCAGAAAAATAAAATTAATGAATTTTTAAATTTGAACAAGAGATCGTGCAACTAAAGTGCACGTGAGACTTTGTTTAAATGCGTAGTGTGCAAAAATACAAAAATTAATAATAATTGGTGAAACAGCGCAGCGACAGAAAATAGTGAAAAGTGTTGTGAAAAAAATTCATGTCAAAAACTTTGAAAGTTTAAACGTAGTTTAAACCATCAGCATCGGTCGTTTAAACTAAGTTTAAACGATGGTTGAAGATCACTGAAAAAATCGATTTTGAATTTAGACGAAGTTTAAACCACATACAAAGTTCAACTAGCACTGAAAAACTGGCCCTAAATGACAAAATTATCTACAAGGCATTGTACGAAATTGCGTAGTGTATATTTTATTTATAAAAATAAATCAAATTTTAACATTAATAAAAACCTAAAGATGATTTTTAACAATTTTTACACTTTATAAAACAATGCAGTTATCAGGCATTGTATAGAATTTGTTTACACTTGATTAGCAAAAAATAATTGATTTTAAAGTCACACTCGATTGTTTATTACTCTGATTATAGCTGTTATTTGAACCTTGTTCCACATTTAGGTTTTTTTTTACGGGGGGTCTGTGCGTATGTCCAGTTTTATATTATTTGGTTTTCCCTATATCTTTAATAGGACTTATTGTTTGAAAAGTTATAATTAGTAATTATATGCAATTCTTTTACTATTTTCCTTCAATTGAAATACAATAATATTTTTACAATCCATACTGAAGAACTCTGACCAGGAGTATGTCAGCGACCTTTGGTAGAGGTATTTTATCGTCTTCTGAACAGGGAAGAATATGAAATAAGAATAACCTTAACAAATTTTCACTTCCTTTCCATCAAATAAGTTGGATTTTATGGAAAATTTCATAATTTTTCTATCATTTTAAACTATAGATACCCTGCAGGGAAATCTAAACTAGTAGCATAAATATCCCAGTAGTAAATTTCAGGCGTAAGAATCTATGCTAGCACAGATTCTCAAGCAGGTCGATCCCCTTCCCGACTAAATGATTTCCTTTCTTCTTTTTTATATGAAATGAACATTTTTGCATGACTTCCCTATTCGTTTCTCAGAGAACGGCTCTCAGAAAGTCTCTCAAAATAGTTTGACTCATTACTGTTAGCATTCCATTAGAAGGTGAGCTAGCAGCGCTTCGCTTTTCTATTTGAAAACGAGTTGGGAAAGTTAGGTCACATGGGTAAGTTCGGTCACATGGGGCGGATTTTTATAGTCGGTCGGGCCCGACTATGGAATACCCTACACCTTTGGTGGGGATATTAACCCTCAGAATATTATTCATATATCAGAAATTTACGCCTTATATCCCCAGAAATTAAAAAAATTATATAAAGTATAAAAAACTAAAAAAAAAAAAATTTGAAAAATGTAATTGGGCGGACCACGCCTATATTTAAAATTTTGTAAGGCTAATATTTCATAGAATTGATTTTAATAATTAACGGATCAAATTTCCACTATTAAAAACCGGGAAATAATGAAAAAAAAAATGTGGGCGGATCACGCCCATTTTTGGACCACACATTTTTAGGTGAATTATAACAATATGTTTTAAATTTTACAATTATATCTTGAATACTTTTCGAGTTATTAGTTCCCAAAGATTTATATAAAAGTGACTTGTATGGGAGGTGGGCGTGTCTGTTGACCGATTTGGCTCATTTTCAAACTCAGTTCCTACTTTTGGCTAAAATATATTGTGACGAAATTTCATCGCATTCTGAGCAGTATTTCTCAAGTTATTCTGTATTCGGACAGCAAGACAGCAAGACAGCAAGACAGCAAGACAGCAAGACGGACAGACAGACAGACAGACAGACAGACAGACAGACAGACGGACATGGCTAAACGGACTCGGGTAGTGATGCTGATCAAGAATATATATACTTTTCCATACCGGACACGCCTCCTAAGGGGCGTTACAATATATGCACAAAGTTAATATACCCTGTACCTCATAGGTGTAGGGTATAAATATTAGAAATAGTCACCAAATCGATTGGCGCTGATTGTCTAGAAGGTGTGCTGGAAGTACACTAGCTTCAGTGATGGCAGAAAGTGTATTGAACATGCTAAGAAGTTGTTATAGCAGGGCTCCTACTGGCAAGGCCTCGACATTGTTTACTACTGGGATGTAGTATTCATATTAGTAATGATGTTTCTAGTTCGGTAGTTAGTTAAAATGGATGCAGAGAAAAACAGTTCAAAAATTTGGTCGTAGAGGAACGTGTCAAAATTGTCAAAAACAAAATAAATTATGAAATACAAATTATATTTTATTTATCTATTTTGCAGGAAACATCTTTCTTTTTTACTTTATTGTGGGTTGCATCGTGCGATTTGTTTTATTTCTTTCCGCCATGGACTTGTACAATTTAACATTTACCTATTTGGAAAACCCTTACAACCGTGGCTTGGCTGCTGATAACAAGCCGAGGCAATCGCTCTCTCCGACGCTGTCCACCATCAAGTCTCATTTTACAAGCTTTCTTGACTGCAGCAATATTATCGATTCGGTCCACATGACCTAGGCAGCGAAAACATAGATTTTGATGCGCTGGACTATGTCAATTGTCGTCGAATAGCTTACAGCTCTAGTGATTCAACTGATAAATAGTAACCAGTTTAGAGAGGGATTAAAAAAACTAGTTTATAGACTGCGTGTAAAAAATTAGTCTATAGACTGGTTACAAGAATTAGTTTAAAAACTACTTAAATATAATGCAAGAGGGGACAATTTACACATCGTAGGACATGAGCATTGAAAAAATTACAGTTCATTGTATGAAAATGGGGTCGAATTCGGACTAGTTGAGTGTCTACGAAGAACTAGACCAATACTAGTATTCAACTAGTCCGTTACACTGCAGGGTAGTAATAATTTCTAGGACATTTTACGAAATATTTTTTCGTAATTTTTAATTTCGTAAAATACAAGAATAATTTGTAGAATACGAAACATTCGTTTTTTTTACGAATCATTAGTAAAAACAGAATCATATTAAATATTTTTATCAATCGTCATTTTTTTTTTAACAAAGTATTCGTGTATTTTACGAAAGGTTCGAAAAATGTTTCAAATTTTTCAAAAATGTACGAATGTTATCATCAATAATACGAATACTTTAGTTAAATATACGAATATATTCGTAAAAAAATACACACATATTCAATAAACTACGAATTTTTCGTATTAAATACGAATCGCTTTCGTTGATAAAATCTACGAATTGTTTCGTAAAATAAACAATTAATATTCGTAATTTTATCATAAATTTACGAAAGTTCTTTCGTGTATTTTACGAAATATTTCGTGGTAAATTTCACGATTTTTTTTGTAAAATACACGAACGATTTCGTGTATTTTGTGTGTAACGACACTGATATTTTTGGCCTATAAGTGATATCGTTTCGAAATCGTGCTGTTCTATCAAATTTTATTTAAAAATCAACGTGTTTGCCTAAATTTAAAGACTACACCCAGAAAAAAATTCCCTCAAATCTTATTAAAATTGGTCAATAGGACAATTATTGATTTAATAGTATACAAAAAATAAAACTTTTCATATAAACTCAATGGCAATGTCATGGTATTTTTTAGTATTTAATGGTGTTTTCCAATTAAAATAATAATTTATCCTATTGAATATTTTTAATAGTAAAAAACTATTATTTATATAATATTTTTTTCTGGGTGTAAACTAAATTTGTCGGTAGTCCAGTCAATTTAGCAAATGTTCAAGCAAATTAAATTGAACTAAATTAAATGACAGCATACAGACAGAAGATTATTTGACTTATAATCGAATTTATAGATTACAGAGTTTTAGTTTAGACAAATTCGCTCTAAAAATTATAATCACTAAATATAGTAAACAAATAAAATTCAATAATGCAATGTAAGAAAACATATGAACTCTAATATTAGCTAACGACGCAGTTTTATGATAAAATAGAAAATATGTGGGTTAAATGAATTATAGAAACGCATTCTACGTTTTATTTTATTACAAAGGAATTACAATTTTTTAGCAAACAATGCAAAAACTGATAATGTTCTTTTATAAAAGTTACTTATGGTATTATAATAAATGATAAATATAATATAAATCTTTTTCATATTGTACTTATTCGAAAGATTTAATATTTGTTATAAACAAAATTTTAATTGTCAATCGAAATCTCTATGCATTGAACTAAATCAAAAATAGGTTGACAGTGTAATAAATGATAAGTACTACTTCAATTTATCATGGTATCTATATCAAATATTTATGGATTGCATGATATGTTGTGTTATCACTGTTCTTTGAAGAATTTTTATTTTTAAAGAATTGTGTCAAGTGATGGGTAAAGGTGAAAAAAATCATTTTTAGTACATTATAATATTGAAATTATTTAGTATGTTGATAAAGACGAAGGAAAAGATACAATTGAAGTGAGAAGATATGTTATGTACTAAATACCAATATTATCTATATTTTTCAATTGAAAAAAAAACAATATCGTCAAAGTAAAGTGCAGAAAAAATAATCATTCATTATATAGATAAACTGAAGTAAGAAAAAATAACCAATAAATCAAAAGAAAAACTTTAAAACATTTCATACAATTTTTGAATTTGTTCATCAAGCTGGTAGTTGATTGAGTTGGAATGAATATTTTTAAACTTTTGACTGTTCATTTTATCATGGACTGAATGAAATGAATGTTGAAAATGAAATATGAAAAAGTTTATTCTAAAAACTAAAATTTCAAAACGTCAAAGTTGACATTTAACATTTAACCACCTTTAACATAGAATCGTTGTTTAAACAGTCGCTATATTAACTAATTTAAAATAACAATATACTCTACTACTCATTACATAACAGCACATATTTCAATTGCAATTACGAAAGAAATGATTATAAGTTATTTCTTAGGTAATAAATTTAGTTTTTTGTTCTTTGCTAGTAATTGCTAGTCTATAAATGCCAACAAATGTTACACTGTGTGGCAAATGTTTTTTTTTTTTAACCCAAAATACCCCACATGAAATAAACCCCAAGAAATATATAATAAAATATATCCTATAAAAAAAATGCAATAATACTGAAGCAAAACTAGTAACAAGGTTAGACATATGGAATTGGAATTTTGGAATTAGGGATATATTGATAGCTGGTCTAAGGAAGTTAGTAAGAATTATGAAAGATATGATCGATCTAAGGCGAATATATATAACATATATTTGATAATGTATGCAGAAATGATAAAACAAAGCGAGGTTAGCGTTTAAGTGGTCCAGAATGCATCACGAAATTTTCCTTTAATTTGAGTAGATCATCTCAACTCAGTACGCATATAAAACGTTATATTTATACGTTTTATCATAACATAAAAAAAAATTCTTTCTATAAAGGTTACCCGTAGATTAAGTGCTATATGAGGCATATGTACAAAATGGGCGGTCGAACTTTGGATCGATTATGTTCATTTTCAATATCAGACATAGTAAGTACAAAGAAAAAAAAATATTCTTCAATATAATGAATTTATTCATAAATATTATGAATTTTTTCACCAACTACCAGATTCATCATATTGATACCACCGTTCATTAAATGACATATTAATGAATGTATTCATTATATATATATGAACAAAATATTCAATACAATGAATTTGAATTGTCATATTGATGAATTTGTTCATAATATTTTTTCAAAATTTTTTTTTTATAAAATAATTCGAAAAAAAATGGTTGTAAAAATTTTATTTACAAAATAACAGTAAACTAATTTAAAAAAAAAAGAATTACTTGAGAACTGAGAAGTACGGCAAACAATGAACGAAAAAAAAACAATTTTGATAGAAATTTGGTTTAATACTGCGTTCTTCAATGTGAAGAACATATATGTTGTATTTTATATTTTGGTTCATTAATAAAGGGTTTTTCAATAAGAGCGCTACAAAAGTTTTTTTTCTCTTCAGTAAGGTTTGCATTTCATGATGGAAGTATATACGTGCCAACAACGAGTCGAAATTATTAAAATTTTATTTCCATCATGAAATGGCAAACCTTACTGAAGAGAAATGTCAAAAGAGCGGCAAAAAATATGGCGTCGTTTGCTGTCCCTGTCGCTCTACTTTTGTAGCGTCCCTGTTGAAAAACCCTTTATATTCTTCACATACAGTTCATCATATTGAAGAACACTTTTTCGACACTTGCCAAGCGTTCTTCATATTTATGATAGCATTCATAACATTGATGGCGTTAGTCATTAATATTATGAATGGCTCTTCAATACAATGAATCATGGTTTGAAGAACCGAATTCATCAATATGATGTAAATTTTTCTAACTCATCTAGTTTTTCTGTAATCGTGATTTCAATAGACAAGGAGATTTAGAGACAGACGGATGCAAATTCATAAATCGACTCAGGAGGTGACTTTTAAGTGTTACAAACGGATGACCTTTTAATGTTATAGAAATTAAATAATCCACAGTGAAATACGGAATACAAAAATGTTCAAATATAAATTCCAAATTAATCGCAATGAAACAAAATACTGATTAATTATATATAAATGTTTCTTATGCTAAAAATCAAACAGCACGTAAAAATGAATAATTTGCAAAAAATATGTATTATTTGAATGAATTAACTACTAAAATACAATAGAAATACATATATTTCAAGATTCTCTTCATCAAAAGGTTTGTGTTATATAATTTTATTATTGATTTAATTTAACAATTCTTCCTTTTTTAATCATTCTCCAAAGTACAAACATAATATTTATTTAAAATAAATAAAGCTCATAAACCAAATGCAAATAAAAGTATAATTTATTATTCCGAGAAATTAATTGGTAGGGAATTTACAAAATTCTTATTTAGGAGTTCAAAACACGTACTTACTTTGATTATAAAAAAAGAAACCAGATTTTTTAGTACTGTTAATATGCAGCAAAAATTATTGTACAATAAAAACATAAATTAACAGCAAAACGATATTTATTTTATATTATCACTGGAATTTTCAAAACTAAAAAAAGCAGAACAGACCTAAATGATTTCTGTAACAATTATGCCCGTAATTTAATCGAGTAGATATTTACTAGTGCTTAGTTATCTATCGTGTACGCAAAATTTCGTAACTTCAACGCATAGTTAAGGAGTAAAAACACCGGATAGATAGGAGATATCGGGGTTTTTTTCATAGACAATGTTTTATTCTCGTACCTTAGCCATTGACAACCGAGAGCTAGCGTCGCATAGAAAAAGGTTTTCTATGAAAAGATGTTGTTTGTCCCAGTCCAGGCTTGAAGATAGGACCTTTCGACTCGCAGTCTTATTAACTATTAAAAATATTCGTTGTTACAATGATACGAAATAACATTAAGAATATCCTATCTATCTTAGAGCGTTAGTATAAAATCCATCCGGATTTTTTTGGATTTTACCCACTTAAAAAATCCATGATTTTTGGACTTTTTTGGATTTTATTGATTTTTGTACCTTTTTCGAATTATAACTTAGAAAATATATTTGTGGTTTTCAGAGTACGATTTATTTTTTGAAAATTTAAGAATTTGATATAAACCATCAAAACAAAAAAAAATATTAGCACCACTTCTGGATGAAATCTCTGGAGAAGTTGATAATGAAATGATTCATATATTATATTAGCCAACATTGGCCTTTGTGTAGATCAAAATAATTTAATGATATAAATAACTGGATGTAGTCTGCGAAACTTTGGATTTAATTCAAGCCAATTCTAAGTCAATTTTTAAAGCGGAAGAGTTGTCCTGTTATAAAGAAGACATTCGAAATAGATAGAATAGGCTGTTTCATTTTTTCGCCCATTCAGTATATGGAAGAAAACGGCTTCCAGATCCATGGCGGTGAATTTTTTCAACAAGGTATGTTTTAACCAAAGGTTATACAAAACTTATCGTCAGCTAAATTGAGGGTAGGAATAACTTAAAAAACCGAAAAATTCTATTGAAATTATCTTATTTATAAAAAATCCAAAAAAAAATCCAATAAAAACCGAAAAAATACGGATTTTTTCCAGCCCTGATTATAAGAGTTAACTATTTAAAATTAATATGTGTATTTTATTTCTCCCGTCATAGGGATACTGGTAATTAAAGATCTTCCGGAAATCACAGCCTTAGTCGGTATATTAAGAAAACTCCATTCTGACTAGATTTTTCCCAATCCATAAAATGTAAATTTTTCTCTAACTATAATAAAAATATTCCTTGCTATAAGAACGGCTCAATATAAAAAGATTTAGTTTCAGTTTTATCTGTTGATCAGTTTAAGACGTAGTTATGTTTGTTTTAATGAAATGAATAATGTGAAGCTGTAGTTGAAACAGGTTTCGACCGACGACTGGCTTTGCACAGACTTTGGCTCGTTTTTCTTTTTTTTATTGCTTTGTTGCCGGTATCTATAGTTGGCTGTTGGCCACAAATAAACAATTTTTGTGGGCTCGTCTCTTAGCCATACAGTATAGACTGTATATCTAGTGTATCGCGTCAAGTTGAATGTATTAGTGAAATATAGTAGAAACCAAATATCAATTGGTTAACATGTACGTGGACAACGTTTAACGGACGCAACAGCGGCAACCTTGAAATACAGACGGTTTGCGAGTACAAGTTGGCATTGAAATTGAAAATGTTTGTACAAAGTTCTGTGCTTTTTTGGACACTTGCTCTTTAAATTGTGGTGTTTTGCCTTCGAACTCTTGGGCTACTTAGTAGTCGTGTTAGCTGCCGCTTAGAAATGTGTGTAAATGTTTTAAAAAGTTGGCGAACGCATTGAGAAAGGCTGCGAAGCAAACATTAGACGATTTAAGTCTTAATTAAGCCAATCGAAGGTTGTTCGTTTCACTGCACTAATAACGGTTTCACAAGCAAAAGTAAATCACGCCCTGCTTGGAATGTATAGGTATTAAAAAATTTATATAAAATAATATTACACAAAAACTACAGCAAGTACGTCGCAACGAACATGTGCCATGCTTGTTTTAGCCAAGTTAAGCATTGCTGCGCACTAAACCACAGAGGCAATGTGAGTGCCTTTGGCTGTATTCGATAAATATGTCTGCATAGCGCGCCAGCGCAGCATTGCATCCAGTAATTTATGAAATTGTTGATCACGTTTATACGTTATCGTTATATCGTTCGCCGTCATCGCACAGTGATTTTTTGAAGCTTTTCTAATAAATGTTTTTTAATTTCTTTATTTAATAGGCTTAAAATAGTTACCTTCTTATAAAAATTAATTCTCATTTTTATTTTAATACAAAAATCCAACGGATTTTTTCGATATTTATTAAATTTTTTTGATTTTTTAAAAATAATGAGAATTTAATAGAATTTTTTTGATTTATAACTGCTCAATAATATAAGGTTGAATATGCTTTGTGGTAAAAAAAATATCCGTCATTGATCTGAAAGTGAATCAAATATGGATGGTACTTTGGATTTCATTTTCACAACCAAACTTCTGCCTGTTATTCGTAAACGTATTTAAGACGTTTTCCTCTTCATTCCAAAATGAAACGGACAAAGTGTCCGATTAAATCTATTGTGAAAGTCCTGCATATAGCATTGAAAACTCTTAAAAAATTGATGTGTACTGCTTTGAAAATTAACGTAAAATCGGCTTTAAGTAAATCCTTTGAAGCTTTCTCTACCTCCACACGGAGTTCTTTGTTGGCTAATACGTTGTTGGCCGTTGTAAAAATGTTCGATGTTTTTGTTTCTATTGTATTTGTGATTATGTTTTTATTGTATTTGTGATAATTTTCATTCATATTTGTGATAATTTAACGATCACACTCTTATTGGGAATTCCATCGTTTCATTAGGTATGGATCGGATCATCTCTCACCTAGACCATCCGTCTAACAATAAGGTATATGTTTCATTTTTTCAATCATTCCATTGTCGACAGCAGAGGTCCAAATAGTTGTTTTCGATTTGGTTATATTCAATTTTCAAAAAATAAAGCGTACTTCAAAGATCAGAGATACATTTCGTATGCTGCGATTCGTATTAAAAATTATAAAAGGTGCTGAAAAAAAGTAGGGAAATCAATAAAATTTAAAAACAAAGTCTAAAAACAACGGTTTTTAAAGTGGGAAAATCCATCCGGATTTATTTTGGACTGAACAAAATATGCCAGCCATGCCTAATGATGAACAATTAACCTTATGAGCTCAAATAACCTTTCGTTTGAGTAGTACCCATATGAACAAATTAGTATGTGTACCGAATTTCGATTTTTTTTTTCGGGAACCACAACACGGTTTGTGGGAAAAACATTATTTTTATATATTTGAGCATAAAGTCAATATATATTTGAGCAAAACAATTTACTTCGGGCGGAAAAATCAAATGTAAGTATTATATGAGGTATTTGAATATAAGTGGTCGTTTCACAGGTCACAATGAACCGATTATGTCTATTTTCTATACCATATAACGTAGATGTATAAATAATCTTTCTTAGGAGTTTCATTGATCTAGCTCATCTAGTTTTGCTGTAATCGTGAATTCAACAGACAGACCTCCTTCTGGGTGTTACGAACGATCTACCAAACTGAATACTTTTCACTATCAACTATTTTACATTAATTCGTAACTGATATATTTCAAAAAATTGTGCTGCGGAGGTAAACTTTAATAGCCACAAATTTTAAAAAATGCATGACTTATTTTATCAACTAAAGTGTCAAAAAAGGTCACTGTGCGCTGCTGCACGTTGCAATTTCTGAACTGAAACTGGTCAAATTGGAGCAACAACCTAAAAAGGCGCTGCATATCTATCTACCGCCCAAAGAAAAGCCAGTTTTTTTTTTATTTTTATTGCCGCATAACTAAGTACATTTTTTTTCTCGTAAAGTGAATGTTCATTATTTACTGCACAACTTAACAACAAGTAAAAGATTCAACTTTTCAGCAACAAATTTACTTCAAGTTTCTACTTTCGCATTTTTTTTATTTGCACTTATTTCGAAAACTCTGCTGCTGATGGTGCAAAGAAATTGAAAACAATATTTTGTACACTTGCTCAAAGTTGAATGTACTTTTGATAACGATGTGACACACCATTTATGATACAAATCAATTTAAAGCAATGTCAATAGAAAAATATAAAAAATAAAATAATAAATATAAACAGAATATTTTACTTTTGTTTTTATAATTTAAATATATCGTCGTTGTAGAACTAAAAGTCTACAAATACATTTTTTTCAAACCGATTTGATTGCATTTTCTGCCATATACTGCTATATACTACTTTGTTATCTATAGAGCAGTGCCGATTGGACATGGAAATTAAAAGTTATATCTTGTGAATATTTGATTGCTATAACTCGAATTTACAAAAATGCTATTTGGTGACATTTAGTTCTACAACGACAATATGTTAATTTAAAAACGACAAAAAAAATCAATTTATATTGAGAACTAAAAAAACCGGCTCTTCTCCCAGTTTTTGAGACATATAAATTATATTTTAAAATTTCTTAATGTAAATTTTAATTCGTATTTTTCAAGGTCAAGTGTGTTGAATTCATTTGAAAAGTGAAGACACGTACATTAGAAAATAATAAAATTGAAGTATTTGTGTGTTTTTTAAATGTTTATGGCAGCAGCAAAAATTTCCATCATTGTGTCAGGGTATACAAAAATGTATAGTTTTTCGAAATCTATGCAAAATAAAAAAAAAAGGCTCTAGTTAACCAAATCAAATAAATAAATAATAAATATAGTGACAAGAAAAAAATAACTGGTTTAATCAATTCTCAATTTTAATTAGTATTTTATAAATGTATAACGTACCTTTTTTACATTCCCGTTCTTTTTGGGATTATAAATAATATTTAATAATATTAAAAGTTTTACTATTAACGAAAATAAATTCAAAACTCAAAACATTTATAAACTGAGTAATATTAAAATGAATTTATACAGAAAAATGAACATTTGATAATCTCGAGATCCTAAATTGGTATAAAGATATATGTGAAAACTCGATTAATGTTTAAACACTTGAAGTATAATATCAGATAAAATTTGTAGATACAAATATAACTCAAATAAACTTAATATTGACCACAAATCAAATAAAATTCATTGTACTATTTCCCATAAGTTACTATGCAAGACAAAGGTCAGACAATTAATATTTCTTCAATTGATTCATTTCGTCTACTGCAGTTGTACATTTATTGGATTGTACAAATAAAAACTATAATAAATAAACCTAAATTAAATATATGATTTATAATATTCTAAACAAATCAAACTACTAATTGATAATTTCAGTGGTCTTATTTTTATTATCAGTTCATAAAAAATGATTTTCTGATTATAATCGGTGGTCTATCAGATAAAACTACATTGAATCGTTTATCTGTTATTGCAACGGTTAACACAGTATTCATTGTTTCGGGCTATTAGCATAGCATATTATTAGATAACGCTTAATTGAAAAAAAAATGACATCGTGGGAGAATTTAACTAATAGCATTACCCAACACGATTTCAACATCCCATACATCAATTCTATATAATTCGCTGGTGCTGATTTTAACTACATACTCAGTTTTCTTATATTACGTAACGTTTTTGAGAAAATTTTTATCGTAATATTAAGCCGATCTCAACCATTACTTAAAATAAAAAATATAGTATTTTCCAAAAAAAGTTGTACAAAAGACATAAACGTTAATATACTAATGAATGCTAATATTTCAATTCGTTTTTAACGTAACTTCTATCGTAATGTAAGCCATTCTTACGTACTACTTAGAATAAAAAAATATAGTACTATTGAAAAATAGTTTTACAAAAAACACTAATGGATCTAATGATGAACAAGAATATTATTTATGATTATCCTAATGATGAACAAGAAAATTATTTATGATTATCCAGAGTATAGACTACACAAAACTACCTAAATTACTAACGTTTTTTAAAATTGATCTACTTTTTAAAATATTACCTATGTACCTAATTATGGTACTCTATTAAATTTATATCGGTTTTGAATATAGGTGTATTGCTGAGTTTTGTAAAATACTTTTTTGTATAATAGTATAAACGTTATTGGCTTCGTTTACATTGTAAACCTTCTATTAAAACTGGTTGAATTGTAGCGTTTTTTGATATAAAAAAAAACCATTTAAATCTTTTAGAAATAAGTTGATAAATTATTTGCATATTTAAACACTTGAAGAAGTTGTCCAGGCACCTAATTCTGTTACGTCGCCCACGCACATCGTATACAATTCAAATTCCGTTTTTTCACAAGTTGCTCCTTCATTCACATCCGTCATTCATTAATTCATGGCAATTGATATTAAGTATCCCTCGTAGCCATTATCAAGGATACATGTCTGCATGTCAAGGATGCTCTTTCCCGCTCTCTTTTAAATACCTATCTCTGTCTCTCTACTTTTCCACAACTAAATTCAAGGTCAGCAGCCCAGCCCAGCCCACTCACCTCAATGTTGCCCATCGTTTGGAACGATGTAAAGACGAACATGAAACCAAATCCTAGAATCAGAACATTGACAAATTTCAGATCCATGTTGTTGCCGTTGAATATTTGTATCTGCTGTAGATTGTTGCTGTTGCACTTGTGGGCGTTGCTAATAATTCGCCCCTTATGCAGCTTTGCCTCGAACAATAATTAATTCTTTCACATTCACTTGTTTTCACGTTGTCGACTACAACAATATCAATTGCTGTTGCGCTGGCTGACTATCAGAGCAGACAACAGCTGATTTTCCTGTAGCAACTATAAGTTCCTCTCGATTAATTCAAACATGAATTTTAGCAAATTGTTATCAAATCAACTCTGTTTGCTGCACACAATAAAAACAACGCAGTACAAGTAAATCAAAAAAACCACGAATCAAAGCGCAAACAACGACGTCTCACTAACGAACACTAAACACGTCTGAAGAAATTAAATGCATTCTTTTTTACAGTGCTGCATAATTGCGTACTTTCGTACTATTTAGAGTACGTTTTTATTTTGAAAGTACGAAATACTTAGCAGTTCGTACTAAGTACTTTATTTTTTTTTTTTTAATTTTGTAGTACGTTTTTGTTTAGAAGTACGAACATTTTTTGAGTGACCTTTTTTTTTTTTTTGGTCGTCAGTGGTGATTCGATGGGAAAATATTTACATTTGGATCTGACTCAAAAATTTTGTACCGTGTGTCCTTTATTTTTTTATTTTTTTTTGGTCGTCAGTTGTGATCCGACTGGAAAATTTTGTACCTTTGCAAAATTTTTTTTTGAGACGTTTCGAAAATTTTAGTACGATTCAAAACCAAACATTTCTTTTTACAAAAGTACGTTTTTATTTTAAATCGTACGTTTTTATTTTTTGATGATACATTTTTATTTTCTCAAAATGCATCACTGCTATTTTATATACACCATCCAGTGATGCATTTTCGATAAATAAATTGGATGAAAAATTTATACATATTGGTTATTTTTTTAAATTTCCTTAATTGAGTAATTACCCGGGTAATTTGAAAACAATATAGAATTGTGTAAAATATCTATAATAGGGTTCGATATGGTAATGCAGGTAAATCTAATAATTTTGTATGTAACACACATTACTTTTTTTATTCACAAAAATAAAAAAAGATAAAAGAAATATTGTATTAAATTGAATTAGAGATCGCCGTTTAATTTTGTTTTAAATAAAATTGGACCATACACTTATAATAATTCTAATGCCCGATTTACATTGTATCTTCTGTTAGTCTCACTGTATCTCCTAGGGTTGCATTTTTTTAAATTTTCATATAAAAATAGTATTTTTTTGAAAAATGCACGCCTAGGAGATACAGTGAGACTCACAGATGATACAATGGCTGCATTCAGCGACCTCAGCAGTTGCGAAACTGATCAATAAATAATCGCCCACTTTTACTGAATGCACCGCTATCTCAGCTGTCAATTTACAAATTAATTTATTATTAATATTTAATTAAAGTTACATACAAGTCTTTAATTGATTGAAAACATATTTTCCAATCTAAATTCCATTTTTGTTTACAAATATTTGAGTTAAAATGTCATCGAATGTCATCGATAACAAAGGCAGCGCAAATGTTGCGCAAAAATTTTAAGCTGGAAAATATGGCGACCGTTCACTAAACATGTTGAGGGTAGCATGCCATTCAAGCTCAAATTGCTCAACAGCTCCTCAACAGCTGAATGCAGCCAATGTAAATCGGGCATAAAGGTACCGTGTAAAAAAATTAAACATTCCGATTAGATTTTCAATTTTTATTTAAAATTTGTTATTCAAATAATTGTTTAGGTAAGTTTTTGTAAAAATAGATAACATTCAAAAAATATTAGCTACAACAATCAAATATTACATCTTCTAAGAAAATAAACATTTTTAGAAATTTTAAATCATATTTCTATTCCAAAATTAACATTTAAGAAATTAAATAAAGTTATAATTTGCTCTGTTATTAACTTGCATAAATATATATTACATTAAAAAGAATACTTTAAACGACAATTCAATTTCATATTTTAATAAAATTAATTTTGGTAAATAAATTAATTGAACAAAATTCAATTGGAAAAATTACTGAGTTCATTCATATTGCGGTTTTTGTGTTTCCATTATCTACGAAACTTCATTTTTTAACAGTAGAATGCATCGTTGATTGACAGGGTGTTTCTGGGGTGCATCCTAAAAGTGTGCATGACATTTTTACGTTGGACGTAATTTTCTTTTTTGAGTCACCCGGTTTTCTACTCCGATCTGAGTATAATGAGAACACTGGTCGACCGAGTGCAAATTTTTTGTAGCGCAAACTTTTTCCTCTAGCCAAATTGAAGCAAATTAAAGGCGCAAGTATTATTGTAAATTTTCTATTTTCTGTTAATTAAATTAGTCAAACCGTAAACGAAATATTTTCGCATCAAGGTCAGGCACTTTAATTTCTCCATTAAGAACTGTGTCTTCGTTTTAAGCTGACGCAATGTCCTCCGCAGCAACACCTACCGAAGAAGCAGCAACAACACCTGTGAATCTCCTACAGACACTGATCAATGTCACAGAGAAAGCCTCTAATATTGCGCGTATCTGTCGCTCCAACGAACAACTGTTAGGACTGTTGGTACAGGAGAAATGCGGCGACGAGGCCAATGCACGCTTTGAACATGATTTTAAGACACTAGCCGATGTCCTTATACAGGAGACAATCAAACATGACGTTGGACAGTCAGTGAGTAACTTTATAAATCATTTAAAAAATATATTTTTACACTGAAAAGCATTTACACAGTTTTCGAGCCTTTGTGCACATATAAAAGGCGAAGAATCGCCGAATTTTACTAATGCTCTTGGCGAATCAGTCACTATTAAAGTAGGCGTCGATGTGCAAGAAACTTTGGACTGTCTGTCGACCGTATTAGATGGTCATGTGGATGCCGCTGCTGTGCTTGCCGAAGAGGTGCATCGGCGAGTCGAATATACGTCGCAAACACTTGGCTCTATACCGCAACTACCTTTTGATCTTGACTATGACAATATCGGAATTTGGATTGATCCCATTGGTAGAGGAAAAACAAGAATATTCTGCTGTATGTGTTTTTTAATGTAAATTTTCTTTTTTTCCTCTTCAGACGCCACCGCCGAATACATTTCAGGCGACAGTATATTCACCAACTTCCCGGGCATAACTTCCACCGGACTGGATTGTGTTACTGTGCTTGTGGGTGCCTATGAATTGAGCAGCGGTGTGCCAATTATTGGCATAATTTCGCAACCATTTCACAAAAAAATCGATGAGCATGTCTACGAGAGTCATATATTTTGGGGCATCTCTGTGCCGCAATTACAGGCAAATAATTGTGATGCACTTGCTGCGCCAACGCGCAATCCATTGGCCATTTTCTCCAGTTCGGAGAATGCTGAAATTCTGCAGCAAGTGATTGATTTGGGTTATGAAATTGCTTTCTCCGCTGGTGCTGGTCACAAAGCATTAAAGGTTATAAGTGGCGAGGTGGATTTGTATTTGCTGAGTAAAGGCAGTACTTTTCGTTGGGATACCTGTGCGCCACAGGCTATACTACGTTCTTTGGGTGGTAATATTTATGATTATCGCGAGAGTGTAAAACAAAAATGTGCGCTGCCTATTAGTTATTTGTCAGCTGCTCCGACTGCTGACACGGTGGAGGAGGACACAAAGTGTAATAAAGGCGGCTTGATAGCAGTGCGCGATGACGCACTTCTGGAGCCACTTTTGCAGAAACTTGCGGCAGCGCAATAACTATGTTTTCATTGTATGTGTATGTTAAAAGAATCGTGTAAACAATTGCTTCCTATAGTCAAAACAAAGGTAATTAGCGGCCACTCATATGTTATATTAATGTTAAATAAGACAGTGCACTGTAAGACTAATTTTAATTGTAGGTGGACACCAGTATTATTTTCTTTTTCTTTGCTTTATAAATTTTTACATTTTCATTTTTGTTTTAATTAGAGGCATTACCATTTAAATATGAGACAGGGGGTTAACTTGACTGTTGTGCCTGTTACATGTGTTTTTGTAGCATCATCACAACTATGATCATATGACCACACTAGGACGATTCGAGTTTTGAAGGTTTTACATTAATTTTTGTATATTTTAGGACGATAGATTTCGACTTTTGTCGAATGCTTACTTAAATTACAACCAAAGTTTATAACTTACTTTTTAAAAATTAGATTAATTTAAAAAATGAATTTTACATATTGTCGTTGTATAACGAAATGTCACCAAATACATTTTCAAAATGCCAAATATTCATTTGCAAAAATCTTTATATCTTTTTATATATATCTTTTTTTTTTATATATATCTTTTTTTTTTATATATATCTTTTTTTTTCTTTAAATCTTTTAATCGATGATCTCAAATTTTCACCACATGATAATGTAAATATAAATCTATCAATTGATGTTTCAACTTTAAAAATGGATCAATTACTTTTTATAATATTAATCAACAAACTCGAAATTTAAGTTTTTCATAAAAATATATTTGGTAACTTTTCCTTCTTCAACGACGATAGAATATATAGGTATTTATATTATTGAAATCCATATTTTTATATTTTCAATGATTTCTATTATTTATTTTAAATTATTAAATTTAAAAAGATTTCTTTTATTCATATTCATATTTTGGTATTTTAAAAAGTATTAAGTTTTATAATTTGGAATAATTAATACAATCCAGTAGCGTCGGTGGCCCGACTAATTAGTCCGCTGCACTACGAGTCGATCAGTCCCTGGTGTGTTGGATCCCGGGTTCAATCCCATGCGAATTCGTTATTAAATTGTAGGTCCCACCACTTTGAGTACAAACACAGCTCAAATGGTGAGAGAGTTCGGCCTATTACTAATCAGTCATGAACATTTGTTTATTCCTCCGATGTATTTTCACTATTAGATTATTTTACAAAATATATTTACAATATAGGCATATTATATAACCAACAAATATAAAAATAATTCACTGAAAATATTTCCATAGCATAAATTTCCTTCTTTACGATTTTTTTTCTATTTACACAAAAATATTACGTCAGAAAATTGTTCAGAATTTTAGAATACAATGTTTGACTTTTTGTTTCAAAAACTGAAAATTAACAAAACCTAGACGGAATGCAGCATATTACTTCTAGTAAACACAGGCCCACCACGAGCCAAGTAATACATAGAAAATTGTTCTTCAGTCGCACTATACGTTTGTGAAACAATCTCCCTGCGTCTGGGCAATTGGGAAATTAAAAAAGGGGTTTGTTAATTTGTAAAGAAAATGTCATTCTTCTGCTTTGTTTTTCCGCGTTTTCATTCGATGAAAAGGTAGCGTTCAAAAACCTCATTCACTTCAAATAACACATTTGAATGTTGATTGTGTTATCTGTAATATTTCTAAAATTTCAATGAACAAGGATTATAGCAAGTGCACAATAAACATTTGAAATTGATTTGAACGTTATTTGACCAAATCTATATTCTAGAAAATTGATGATCATTCTGGAATTTATGACTTGGCTCATGTAATTAACTACTTTAAATGCAATACTGTTTTCTTTTAATCTTCGTTTTGTTTGTTATTTTGAATTTTATTTCTATTTTCCTATATTTTTTATTTGCTTTTGTTTCCATTTTAGTTTTTGTTATAATCCTTTCCTTGGTTGGCCTTACAACATGAACTAAAATGAAAGGATCTTATTCACTTTCTTTATCCGTTTATAACACCTATAAAGAGACGTGGCAGTTATTGGAAATTTATCCATTCCTGCATACTCCTAAGTCCATTTAGCTATGTCCATTTCTATATCCGTCTATTTGTTGTAATCATGATTCAAGGAATACGAAATGAGCTAGATCAAACAAATTACCGACTTATATTACTTGTGTACCTACTTACGCTGTTTGGTATTAAAAATAGACCTGATAGCTCGAACTAAAAACTTATGTTAAAATGTTACTTTACAGGCCATGGTAAATATTTTTACGTACACCCAGAAAAAAATACTATATAAATAATAGTTGTTTACTATTAAAAATAGTCAATAGGATAAATTATTATTTTAATCGTAAAATACCATTAAATACTAGAAAATACTATGATATTGCCATTGAGTTCATATGAGAAGATTTATTTTATGTATACTATTAAATCAATAATTGTCCCATTGAACAATTTTAATGGTATTTGATGGCATTTTTGTCACGTAAGACCCATTCGCGACGTGACTACCCACTAACAGGTGCTTCGGCAGATCCATAGTGTTAATCAAATAAAAAAAACACGTCCCCTAAAAGTGGAGAAAATTAACCGCCCCCTGTAACCACCCATAAATCAAAAAGCAACCGACTGGTAACCGACTGGTCTTTTTGATTTTAGCAAGATGGTCAATTTTTAACAAATTTTAATGCTGCTTTTTTGTAAATGCATTTTTATTTAACAAAAGCATAACGACTTTGGCACGTGCCATTTTTATATCCTACACCTATGAGGTACAGGGTTTATTAACTTTGTGCATATATTATAACGCTCCTTAGGAGGCGTGTCCGGTATGGAAAAGTATATATATTATTGATAAGCATCACTACCCGAGTCCGTTTAGCCATGTCCGTCTGTCCATCTTGCTGTCCGAATACAGAAAAACTTGAGAAATACTGATCAGAATGCGATGAAATTCCGTCTCAATATATTGTAGCGAAAAGTAGGAACTGAGTTTGAAAATGAGCCAAATCGGTCAACGGACACGCCCACTTCCCATGCAAGTCACTTTTATATAACTATTTAGGAACTAATAACTCGAAAAGTATTCAAGATATAGTTATAAAATTTAAAATATATTGTTACAATTCACCTAAAAATATGTGGTCCAAAAATGGGCGTGATCCGCCCACTGTTTTTTTTCAATTTTTCCCGGGTTTTCATAGTGGAAATTTGATCCGTAAATTATTAAAATCAAATCTATGAAGTGTTAGCCTTACAAAATCTTAAATATAGGCATGGTGCGCCCAATTGTATTTTTCTAATTTTTTTTATTAGTTTTTTATATTTCTATATCAATTTTTTAATTTATGGGGATATAAGACGTAAATTTCTGATATGTGAATAATATTCTGAGGGTGGGGAGCTTCAGCATAGTTAAAAACTTTAAAATTAAGGTATGCAATTAAATATCCCACATTAATATCCCCACCAAAGGTGTAGGGTATTCCATAGTCGGGCCCGAACGACTATAAAAATCCGCCCCATGTGACCTAACTTTCCCAAATCGTTTATTTAAATTTCGAGTGGCTCTATAAAGAAAACTTAGCCAGTCAATTGAGAAAACTGTAGACCACATTGTAGCACATTGGCTATTCGTACGTTCGACTGTCGCGACTAGGTCAGTCGCATTCTACTGATTTATATAAAATCCAAGAGCGGTATCTGTTCGGCGACTGCAATTTACGTACGCATTTTGTGATAGTTTGCCGAACACATACAACTACCGCTGCTCTGGTACTGTATTTTACTTTCGAACAATGAATAGATCATGCCGAACTTTATCTCGCGACAGGGCAGCGCTTAGAATTGCGTGCCAGCAGCAAATCGGATTTGGGCAACTTGCTCTAAGGAGTCTGGACAATTGCTTCTTGATGCTTGTCGGAACGGCGGTAGTTGGCACAAGTCCACACAATCATCATCATTACTATCGTCGATTTGACAAAATTCAATTTTAAATTTTTGTTTATTAAATGTTTGACACATTCCAAAAAATTTAATTTCCGCAGCGCATCCGCAGTAAACTTCAAACGATCGATAAAATGGTTTCCGTTCCGCCGGATTCAATTGATGACAATCGAACAGAAAAGTTCGAACGAAATTGCTATCCTTAGCGGATTGCTTTCCGTAACGGAATCAACAATCAGGCCCCCATTGTTTCAGAATTCAATTTTTCAATAAAAACCTAATTTATTTTATTTGAATACAATGCCTTCATTAATAAGATTTATTGAATTAGATTTATTTTATCAAATATTTTAATATCGTTCATTTTAATGAAATTAAAATAACTTTTTCATTTCTTTTAATGTTAGTGTAATAATTTATTGAATTGACTTTGCATACAATTTGTTTGTTTTTTATTTTAAACATAATAAAAACGCATTTTACAGTTTTAAACTTAATAAATTAACGCCTGTATACAATTGTTTCGAGAAAACTCACTTCTATCTTGTTGACTTAAATATATTGTTGTATTTATTTAAATAAAATATTATTAATTACAAAAAACACACATTTTTATTAGCTGCACTGCATTTTCTAAGGTTTTGTTATTACAATTACAACATGCATATAAAATTCTGTTAATATAAATTGAAATATTAATTTGAATAAAGTTTTCAAATTTTTGCATTCTAGTGTTATTTATTATAATATTTGTTATTAACAATTAATTATATTCTTCTAAGACGAATAATAAACATTTTTATTTTCTTTATATAAAATAACAATTTGTGTAATAAAAAAAAAACATCGAACCACAAGCAACTTAATGATATTGCGCATGTTTTATGCTAACGGCAACTGTTTTAAAGGCACATTTGTTACATTTTTCTGCTTCGTACTTTGTTTTTTTTTTGGCTTGGCGCATATTGTGCTGCATACGGTACCAACACCAAACACTACCAACAATTTATTTTCATTTGATTTGAAATTTAAACCTTCTTCATGGTCATCTCGTGCGCAGTGCGCAAACGTCTGCGCAGCTCGGTGGGAAAACGCTCATAGCATTTCTTGCAAACTGGCTTCTCGTCGTATTCGTAGAATTTCGATTTCTGCGTCATCTTGGTGTCGCACACGGAGCAGGCGAAATGATGCACACACCAGGCCTTGTTGAGTGCAGTGAAAACTGTGAAAGCGATTAGAATTAGTTAGTGCTTGGCTTTTGTGTGTTAAGCGCTGCTATTACTCACCGTCGCCTGATATAACTTGATTGCACACAAAGCACAGATTGCCGAACAACTGATGGTAATGTGTTTCGCAGTAGGCCAGGCCGCGTTTCTCGTAGTGTCGATGTCCCAAAAATGGTTTCTCGCATTTGGCGCAAACAAAGTGCTGAAATAAATAATATTAAACTATTAAGTAAATTCAAATTAAGGGTGTGAATATAAAAAAAATAATTTAAACAAATTATAAAATTCACAAGTTAAGACGATTAATCACAATTTGTTGAAATGGTCGTTTTTAGTGAAATGGTGGGTTGCTGAAATGTGAATAACCACAAAAAGCAAAATATCAACATAATAAAGTGAATTTACTCTAGCATTTTTTAAAGTATTGGGTGTTTGAATAAATACTCGCTGTTTTCCAAAAAATTACATTACCAGAAATACGTGGGGGGTTTAAGATGGTAATGCATCTATTAAAAACTATTATAAAAATAGGTTAAAATTCAGTGAACGTCATTTCGCCGAAGTGTTAATATCTTTTTTTGTTCATGGTGTTAAACATGTCGACTTGCGTGCAAAAAAATAGTATTTGCGGGGAATTTTACTGCACTAATTTTTCCAACAAAATCTGCAGCTAAAGCACACAGAATTCTTGTTGAGACTTACGGCGACCATGCTCTGTCGGAAACAACATGCAGAGACTGCTTCAAACGCAGATAAGGAACGCACTGAAGCTCTGGAAATCTTTGGAGACGAATAATATGAAATATTACTTGATGAAGACTCATGTCACACGATAACTAAAGTTGTATTCTTATTAGCAGTTGATCACACAACAGTTTCGAAACGTTTAAAAGCATTGGGAATGATTCACATGCAAGGGCATCGGGTGCCAGACGAGTTGAAACAAAGAGACGTCGAACGATATCTTTTCATGTGTGAACAGCTTCTTCAAGGACAGAAAAGAAAGCATTTCTGCATCCTGTCGTAACTGGCTATGCACAATGAATACACTACGATAACTCTAAATGTAGAAAATCTTGGGGTAAGACCGGCCATGCATGAAAATTGTCGGCAAACCCGAATATCTATTGTTTCCAACTTCTGCTCTGCATTTGGTGGGATCAGGTGGGTGTAGTTTATTATGACATGCTCAAATCCAACGAAACCATTACAGGAGATCGCTATCGACTACAATTAATGCGTTCGAGGCGAGAATTGAAAAACGATCCCTGGAAAAACGATCCCTATACGAGAAGAGACATGACAAACTGATTACGCAGCGTGACGCACGTCCATGTATTGCTCAACCGGTAAAAACGTACTTGGAAACTTTTAAATGGGAATTCCTACTGCACCCGCTGTATTCACCCAGACATTACGCCTTCCGATTATCACTTGTTCCGGTCGATGACACTTGGTCTTGATGCATTTTCATTCTTATGAAGATGTCAAAAAAATGGGTCGACTCTTGGAAGCTTCAAAGAACTTGTCGTTTTTCCAATGTGGAATTCAAATGCTTCCAGAACGATGGGAAAATGTAGTGACTAGCGATGGACATGTTTTTTAAATAAAGCATTATTTTTTCCAAAAAACAAAAAAACGGCGAGAATTTATTTAAACACTCAACATAAAACATTTTTAAAACGCTAATACTGCAAACATTTTATAAAAATTAAACGTTGACGACTGCATTACAAAAAAATATAGTATTTATGGTTTTTAAAAGAAACGTTTCTAAATATTGGTCATGGGATTTCATGGATTGCTACGAACATCATTTTTTTTCTGTGTTTGAGAGATAGTGCGTTTAAATTGGATACATATCACATAAATTGTAGGTTATTTAATTTATTACACAATGAAAAAAAAAATGTCTAGGTCAATTTGACTTTTGAGGTTTTCGCCAACTTTAGGTATTCGCTGCCTCACCGTGAGGTGAACGAACGGTCCTTTTCATTAATTAAATCATAATAATACAGTTTTGCAGAATTTATAATGAGCTCTTTTACGCTTTTCATTAATTAAGGTTTTTCAGAATATAAAAATATTCTATAAACATATTCTATGTCAGATTCTATAGTTCCTCAACGATCACATCTTACATTATCTGTGGTTCATCATGAAAGTTTTCGTTACTAACGCGAATTTCTTGATTTTAGAGTTTAATTTTGTATACATCGTTAATAATAAGATATGTTTTTTTACAAATTTTCTTTAATGAATGTCTTGTTAACGATAAAGCCCGTATAATTTTCGGAATTTTAAGGCCGTACAAGAAACATTTTGTTTACCCTGACGTGGCCTAGTAAAAATACATAATAAATCTTTTAAAATACTACAAAAAATTGATAGTTGGTAATTAATAAAACCCTAATTACCTCAACATGCCAGTGTTTGCCCAACGCAGTTACGACACGCTCTTCGATCGGACGACGACAGGCGCCACAAATCGGAATTCCCATCTTGTCATGGCAGCGCAGGCAGTAGAGCTCGTTCTGAATAAAACAAAGTACATATTATAAAAAGTAATAAAAAAAACAAATTCACAAAATATTCACCATATCGTTCGCTGCCAGACCAGGACGACTCTTAACCTCTCTGGCCGTCGAATCCAATTCCGTGCCGCACGATGTGCAATTAAAATGATAGCCATGATAAACCTCACCGCGAAAACGTAAAGGTTCTTCATCGATGAGCCCACTGCAAATAGATAACGTCGATGAATGGTTGCTCCCCCCCAAATGCAAACAATAAATTTCAAATGCACTCAACACTTACTGACACTTCTGGCATACATAACGCCCCGTTATCTCTGCCTTTACTTTGGCATTGCAATCGTGACAGAGAGCACGATTCTGATTGCGTATAAAGCCGCTGTCGGCCAACTCTTTGGCGCACAGCTGACAACGGAAGCACTGCGGATGCCAGCTGGCGCCCATGGCCTTGATGACGCGTCCAATGACAAATTCGCCGCATTTGTTGCAGCAGGGCGCGAACAGCACATGGAAATCGCGTTCGCAATACTTGCGGCCCTCGAACTCGTAGAAGATGCCGTCCTCAAAGGCGCGGAAACATTGTGCGCAACTGTTTAAAAGATTTGTATAAAATATTCGATTGAAATATTCGGATAATTTTTCACAACTTACACAAAGCATTGCGTGTGCCATAGCTCGCCGTTGGAGTTGACTATTTTCTCGTTGGGCTCGAAGCCTTCGGAGCAGCGCGAGCAATGCATAACGCCCAGTGACATATTGGCAATCTCTAATCTATGTTGAGAAAAAGTTAAAAATTAATTTTGCAGAATTGAATCTCATTGAATGGGTGACGTTAAATTGCGTGGAGTAATAGGCGTATATTTGATTTAGTTTATTTTTGTATATGATGTTAGTTTATGATGTATATCAGTGATGTATGATTATAATTTATGTTTATGATGTATTTTTGGGATCTATGATGTAAAATTATGATGTATGTTTCTTATGTATATTTCTGTGGTATGTTTTTTATATGATGTAGGTTTTGGTGGAATTCATTATTTCTATGAACGATTTTTTCTATATCGTCGTTTTAGAATGAAAATCGATGAATTTTAATTATAAACAAATTTTCCAAGTTGGTGAATTAATACTATAAAAAGTCTTTGAAGCATTTACAAAAATATAATAACATTAAAAAATCGTAAAAACTACGATTTTAAATGAATTCTAACAATCAGTTTTTTAGTTATCCTATAAAACACTTATTACACTTTTAAAAGTATATTTACTGAGTTTAACTTATATAACAACGATATATTATTAAGACTTTACATTTCAACTTGTGAATACATCATCTTGTATAGTTTTATTTTTTTATTTCGAAATTCGGAAGTAATGAAATCTTTAACTGTCTTTAAGCAACGCCGTTTTACAACTAAATGTCTTTGAAATATTTTATAGGTTCGGCCACTCAAAAGGGACTTGCTTATCAGTTACACCCTACATGCGATATATATTATTTGCTTGCATGTTTTGACAAAGAATTTGAGTATATTTGTTGTTTAACTTAAGACAAAACAATATTTAGCAAGGCATACGCAGATTTGTAAGAAATATAATCGTATTTTAAAAACACATTTTCTTGTATAATCGAGTTAGTAAAATGTTTTTCTTTTATTCCTTGTTTTCTAGTAATGATTATGTGTTTGAAGAACTTTTAAGATAGCACGCACGAGCTCAGTAGAAGAATATAGTTGGTTGAAAGTATTACAAGGGATAGAAAACTCAATGTACCAATCCAAATAATGTGTATACTAAAATATGCGACCACTACCGTGGAATCAGACCCTTTAATATCGCATTTAAGATTCTATCGAACGTATTTTATGAGAGGAACTGATCAGTTATTGAACGTTATCAGCGCGAAAAGTACACCATATACAGAAACTTCACCATCCGCCAGTTTTTCTGCTTTGCTAACGAGTACCGAATCAAAATGGACCATAAGCTGAATGAACTATTCAACGCCATTGGCATAAACAAGCGCATCAAGATCGAGAGACTTTTGAAAGATCAATTTGAGCTTAATCTGGAAATCCAACTGGTGTCAGCATTGCAAAAGCAACTGGCGAAACTTTTTAATCGCGGTGAAGACCGACACATGGGTCTGCGGGTAAACTAAGTAAGTAATGACAATTTTTGTATTATGTATGTTTTATACATAGATTGTTCATCAAAGTTTTTGACGTCACTGACGTAAACAGTACGTGAGTACGTGTAAGTGATATTTAACAGATCTGAATAATTTGTGACTAACAAGTAAGAGCGCCTCACGGCAGTCTTCACATAACTATAATTTAGTCTACCAGTAATTGTATATTTTTTTTTTTGCAACTTATATCATTATGTTAAGAAAATATCTAGTGAAATTTGCCTCGAAGTTTTAAAGGCATTCTAATGTTTGGTTTTGTTTCTGTTCACAGTTTTTTGTGACAAGTTTGATTTTGAGCACGTGAAATTTTGAACGCGAAATTATTCATTACTAAGAGTGAAAGGGTATATTCAGTTTGGTACGCCGTTTGTAACACCCAGAAGGAAGCATCTCCGGTATGGAAAAGTATATATATTCTTGGTCAGCATGACCTCCTGAGTCGATTTAGCGATGTCCGTCCGTCTGTCCGTCTGTCTGTTGAAATCCCTACTACTTTTAAAATTGAAGAGCTAGATAAATGAAACTTATAACTTAGATAACTAATATACCTACGCTGTATGTGCGAAAAAATTGGCGAGATAGGTCCATTGTGACCTATGATCCGACCTCTTATGTTCAAATACCTCATATAAAATGTATATCTACAGATCAATTTTACTGTATACGTGCTTAGGTAAACTTTTTTGGTTAAATATATATTGACATCATGCTCAAATACATGATAATAAAGTTTTCCGGAGAAAAGACTTGTGGTTCACAAAAAAAAATCGAAATTCGGTACACCTACCCATTTGTAAATATGGGTATCAAATGAATGGAAATTCTTCAGCGATTGAATGTTTGTAGTTATTTTCAGGATTCGTATACCCTGGTGACCACACATATGTGTAGGGTATTTATAGTCGGCTTAGACCGACTATAATTTTGATAATCCTAACTATCATAATTACACCTACTTTAAAATTTCCCATGTGATCTAACCTTCCCAACTGGTTTAAAACTAAATTGCACTGACTACTACTATTCATCAGATCAATGAGTTATTAAAAAGGTATGATATTCTACTTTTAAATGTAAATATCACCAGAGAGTATGTATTTTACATAGAGTTCCAAAAGAGGTGGTTTCTCTGCCACTTATGTTTTTTGCGCAGAGCTACACTTAGCGAACTGTTTTTCGCTGTTCAATCAATCTGTTAAATTCTACTTCGATATAATTAAGGCACAGTAAGAAAGGACGTTTAAATGTGTTGGAAATGTTAAGATCATGACAATTAATCGGGTGTATAAGCCGGTTTTATGGGTATTACAATGTTAAGTGTTCGAGGGAAATAAATGGACTGATTCCACCAGATCATGTTTTTTCTCTCGTTATATTCGGACATCGAACCAAGCCCACCCCTACACAGAAAAAAATATTGTACGTATATATAACAATTGATATTAATAGCAAACAAAATCGTATTCCATTTAAAAATATGAATCTATTTACTAATTAATTAATTGTATTTACACACATTCTTTAATTAAAATATTAATAGGAATTAATTTAATATAATTTCAATACAACTAAATCTTTAATAGTATTAACTATTTTTATTTGTTACTTTTGATTTATTCATTTTCTTAAATTGTAACACTGTTTTTTTCTTCTGGATTTTATTTTGTTTTTTGTTTGTGCGTCTCGTGCGTCGGCAGCGTCGTTCAGTTCTATCGTTTTACGTTCTATCGTTATACGTTGCTATTTTAAAACAGGATATTGCATTATTTAGTGTATGTTTTGTTATTAAAGCATTAAATGACTCAATTTATTTTTGCTGTCAAGATTTGAACAAACAAATTATGATGCTCATTTTGTTGCATATTGAATCATTAAAAAGCAAATATCAAATTTTAGGTTTGGCTCAATTAATTGGCCCACCTGTAGAAGTTGTGAAAACTGACTTCGGTAAAACATTCGTTAGGTTGAAAGAATTTCAAACAGTATAAATACTTATTTAATATTTATTTTATGTTATATATTGAATTAAATTATTTTTATTTTCATATGTTTCTATTCGACAAGTATTTTATTTAATTTAACAAAATATTTAATTGATCCAATTTCTATCGAATGAAATTTTTAATTGATTTTACTAATTAATTAATGATTTTAGAATTCCCAATAAAAAATATAATATATATAAGAACTTTAATATCAAGATGACAAAAAATTAATTAAAGTTTCTCCAATTAACATATTCTCATTATTACGAATATGGAATTCAATGCTACTAAAAGTTATATCGGCTGAGTTTTAATTAAAAATTAATTGGATTGATTATCATTTTAGTTATACAGGGTTTTTCAACAGGGACGCTACAAAAGTAGGGCGACAGGGACAGCAAACGACGCCATATTTCTTGCCGCTCTTTTGACATTTCTCTTCAGTAAGGTTTGCCATTTCATGATGGAAAGATATACGAATTCGAATTTCGGTATTTCGAATATTTCGTCTTTTGCTGCTCCTGTCGCTCTACTTTTGTAGCGTCCCTGTTGAAAAACCCTTAGAAAACTTTAAAGCGCTCTTATTGAAAAACCCTTTATTTACACAATTTTTTTTCTGTGTGTAAGTAGTCCACTCGGTTTACAGACAGAATTCGTTCTACAGCCGCACGACCTGTTTGTGGAACAATCTCCATGCGTCTGTTTTACCCGACATTTTTGATATTAACAAGTTCAAAACAAACATCCACAGACAGTACTTATCTTTTCTCCCTTCTTTAGCCTATAATCCTTTTCTCGATCAACACTGTGTATTGCATGAATAGGGGCTGTTTCTAGTCAATATCAGATTTATTTAAATATTCTCAACATATAATTCAAAAATTTTATATATTTCATACGCAATTTCGAATTGAAGTGATGGAGAAACAGCTGTATGGGAGCTCTGTAGGGACCAAAAATGTATAAATTCATTTAAATGGTGTCCTAAAGAATATTCAAAAAACACTCAGCTTTTTTTAAAAATAATAATACCATATCGTTATTGACCACTGATTTCTATGTTTATAATATTTAATATTTCAACAAATTTAATACAATTTCTCTTGTATAGAGTATAACATAAAACACTATGCGGAACACATTGATAACAAGCAAATATATTTTATATGAATCACAATTTAGTGTTTTCACAAGAATACATTTTTTTATGCATCGCCTTGTATTTATTTACTTGAATAATACGTTTAAAGTGAGTCAAAGAAGAAGCGTCAGTTCGGTTTGATGTTGTTAAATACTTTATTTAAATGAAAACAATTTAAATTTTTGTATATACTGAAAAAACTTCCAAAGTAAAATAAAAAAAAAAAAAAACAAACATTTAAAAACTGCATCCAGCTATAAACTTGTTTTCACATAAACTGTTTAAAATGCAAACACTTTACGAACGTTCCGAACCGCCGACTGAAACGCCCAACATGGCAAACCGTGAGCCCAGTGCTAAAATGCATCAATTCGACAATGTTATACTTTAGACCTAAAATTATGTCTGATCGGAAACAGCGAAGGCGACGACAAATGGTCAGGCAACAACAACATAAAAAACTAAAAAACAACAACAATAAATTATGCCATATAATTATACTGTATATAAATATCAATGCTTCTATAAAAAAAAATATCAATTTTGCATACGCTCGCTTTCAAGTGGGAGACACATTCGCCCACAACAACAAATTCAAGTATTCTGAATTTTGAAAATAATGTTAGGAGAACAAGTTAAATAAAAATGCGGGTTTATAGCTGCGGGTCCGTCGGTGGTTTGATAATTTCATTGCTTTTTCACAAATAAATGAGAATTGTGAGCATTTGATATGTATTAATGGTGGAGAAAATTTCAATAATTTTTTTTTAACCAAATGAATTTTCCCACTACCGAACTAAATTATATTTAAATTTCAGTTCAATCGATAATAAATAAATATTTTTAATATATGTAATGGATATCGTAAAAGTTCTGTGAAACGATATCAATTAATTTAATAATTTTTGTTTTATTCTTTATGTTAAATATTAACCCGTTTTTTAATTATTTTTTGTATTTTTGTGAGACGTGCCATGCAGTTAAGTGAAACGAAATGATTTAGATTGAATTTTTCTTGTACGAATCTGCATTTAGAAACATGATCGATGAATTATAAAGAATTATCTTAAAAATATTACTTCTCCTAAAAACAATTAAATTGTACATCATAGAATTTGCAAATTTCGCTACTAAATAATTAATATAATTTTATGTTTTCAGCAACTACATACGACCATGTATTTGCATACTCATTCATGACGACATCGGCTGCGAGCTAAAAATAAATCCAACGGAAGATGACGTCAGCGTCGAAGTAAACATCTGGAGCTCGAGTTCTGATAAACATTTGTACAATATATACATGGCGGAACGCACGATGGTATGTTTTGTGTGCTCAAGTACTTGAGGCATTTATAGAATAGTAGAATATAGACTTAAGAAGTAGTAAAGTGAGGAAATGAACAGCATGTAGTTAGTTAGTAGACTAGAAGACAAAGCGGATGCACGATATAAACGAAGAAGCACTTGCTACCCAAACGGACAGCGAAGCGTATTCGAATAAGATGAATATATAAAACTGACTGTGATACTACACAGGTGCTGAAACAATATGAAATTCGAATTTTTACTCAATGATTTTTTCTGAATTTATGAACAAAAGCATTTTTGGACCATCTGCCACCAGTAGCTATGCACATGATATAATGACTAATATTAGAGCTTATAAAGCAAAAGATCTTTAGAAATATTCGAAAATTTTGTTTTGCAAAAATCTTACTCAATGGGTGGCATGTTGGGTAATAATTAATTTCGTCTTCTTGCACACAATTCAAATAAACCTTTAAATGATCAGAACAAAAACAAAGTATATTAAATATCTCTGCATAAATGTCTGCGTAGCGCGATCGGACTGATGACGATGTTACTACTGTTGATTTGCGATCTCCTCCCTAATTTAGCAAAAATCTAGATATTTTCGAAATTTTCTCTTTTCTGATTGCAGTACTACTGGGTAGGTAGTGTGTGTGTGTTTTGATAAGTTGTTGGTTCAGTTTATTTAATTTCTTGCATTTAGATTGCAAATAATCGTGTTTACCTCTGATCGAATTGTTTATTTATTATTTGTACTTAATTATATTTAATACACTAAAAATAACTCGGAATAATCTTGTTAATTTTCACGCACTACACAAAATAGCAAAAAGAAGAGACAACTGCTGTCAAAGAGACAACAGAAACTGTCAGGTGAAAAAGTGCTGCCAAGTTTACTGTTGCCACCTTGTGAGAGAATAATACCATACTTGGGATTTCATAATATTTTGGGAATTTGATTATTATTATTATATCATTTTTAAACTTTTATTTCTTTTCTGTTGCGGATTGTTTTATTTCTATAACTTTATAATTTTTGCCTTGCTCAGCAAACTGTATTAAATGTCAAGCAAACTAAAAATAAAACCAATCAGTTGGGAAGGTGAGATAACATGGGAAATTTAGAAGTAGGGAAATTCTGATAGTTGGTGTGATGAAGTTAGTAAGAATTTTGAAAGTTATAGTCGGTCTAAGCCGACTATAAATACTCTACACATATGTGACAATGTGCGCGGGTACTATTAAAAGTGCTGCAAGGGTCGAGGGTATACGAATCCTAAAAATAACTCAAAACTTGCAATCGTTGAAGAATTCTTCATATGATACCCATATGTACCGAATTTCGATTTTTTTTATTGTTATTTTGAAATATTTGAGCATAAAGTCAATATATATTTGACCAACAAAGTTCACTTAAGACCGTACAAAGTAAAATTCCTTTGTATATGTAAATTTTATATGAGGTATTTGAACATAAGTGGTCGGTTCTCAGGTCACAATAAAGCGATCATTCGAATTGTTCAATTCCAATTGTTCCTAGTTCAGACAGCTTAGATATAAAAGTATCTGAATCTAAAGTTTCATTGATCTAGCTATTCTACTTTTTCTGTAATCGTGATTTCAACAGACAGTCAGAGGGACAGACGGACATTGCTAAATCGACTCAGAAGGTCATGCTGATCAAGAATATATATACTTTTCCATACCAGGGATGCTTCCTTCTGAGTGTTACAAACGGCGTACCAAACTGAATATACCCTTTCACTCTTAGTGTAGACTATAAAAAGGAAACTTGATTTGAAATAGAAAGTAGAACATCATACGAAAAGTTACCTAAAATAATGTCTTTTTAATGTTCACTTATTTTCATTCTCAAAAAGCTATCCAAAAGGTTATTTATACCATAAGGATATCATTCAGACAATCAGGCATCTTCTGGTCAATAATTTTAATTACAAAAAGACATATTTTCCGGACTTTTCGGGCAATTTTCAGGCATCGATAAAATTTAAAAGATGACTTAAAGACTTCTTTAAGTTTGTCTAGTTCGGTATTTTTAAACGGTATCCAAAAAGTATTTGCTCCGTAAATATTTGGACTCAAAAAAAATTAATAATCAATAAAAATAATCAAATATAAAATTTAATATTTAAATAAAAACAAATTAATAAATTTATCTGTCAAATATAATTTAAAAGCTTGTTATATCCGTCCGTAATTGGAGAATGAAAATATGATTCATTCATTTTTGTGATTGTTATTAAAAAAAACATATTCTTTATTTATTATTAATTGAAATTTTAATACAAATTTGTATTCAATTAATTACATTATTTGTGAGTAAAAATGAGTTTTCAATTAAATATTTAATAAGGAATACAAATAGATTTGAAGTAAAAACTGAAAATTTAGCATACTTACCTATAAATACAAATTTATTTGTTATTCATTGTTTTTAATAAAAAAAATTAAACAAATAAAGAATAAATATATTAACTTTTTATTCTGAAATGAAATGTACATTTTATTCAGGGGTTTGTTGAGGAATAAACTAGTCAAACAGTCAAATTTTTGTAATACAATTATTTTTTTTTTTTATTTTTATGGGCAATGATTTTATAATGTCACGGAATAGCCAATTAAATAGAAATAAGTTAACGTTGGTTTTTAAAGGCAAGTGTTTGAAACTATATTGCATTTCTTAGTATTGACCCATTTCACTTTTAATCGTATTTTATATATTTTGTATTGTTTTTTTTTTTTTTAATAAATTTAATTTAAATCAGTTAGTTGATGGTGTTTCTCATTGGGTGTTATTTCAATTTTCTTAAATTAGTTTTTCTTATTTTTGTTAAAGAAATATTTGTAGGAATTTTTTATTTAAGAGGTGGCAACTATAAGAAGCAGTTTGTTTTGGCGCTATTTGTCGGAAATTAGTGTAATTAAACATTACTTTTCATGTGTGGGCAACTTAATTTATTTTCAAGGGTAGAGTATATAAAAAAAACATTTTGTATACAAATATTGTAACTTTAATCAATTCGCTGCTAATAATTAAAATATACTTATAAAGCATTAAAACATAGCTTTATTATTTTGTGTTAAATTTAATTTTTGTTTTTGCTGATAAATTTTAAATTACGACCACAACAGTTTTATAGAAAAAATATAGTTATAAAAAATAGTTAAAACACCGAAACCATTTTTCGCCGAAACATAAAGTATCGAAAAACTTTTAAATTTAAGACAGAGAACCAAATATTTTTGAATAGGATTAAACAAAAAGTATTTTTGTATATATCTCATATAGAAAAAATTGCAGATTGAATTGTGTTCATATGGCTATCGGAAATTATAACAAACGACTTCTCTATACAATATTTTCTTTGTAGACTTAGGTATTGTATCACAATGTTTGTACTTTCAGTCGATAATAATATCAATTTATAAAATATTTTTCATATTTTCAATGTATTTAATAAGATTACAAAAAAGATAAGCCAAAATATATAAATAAATAAGTATACATATATAAGTATACATATTTATAAAACGAGCTATAATTATTTTACATGCAGGTACAATTTGAACAGCTAATTTTAATCCAACTGTTAGCAAAACAAGGCAGTTTCTATAGTATAGTTATATATATGCTAATCACAAATATCAATGATTAGAACAGCATGTGTAGTAGATATTTTTTTGTTTTTGAAATGCTTACAACTAGTTTGTTATCTGTTATTGTTTTCGCAAGGAACGCAGAAGACTCGATCATAAATAGTAACCTTGACATTGAGTTCTGAGCGCGAATGCGGGACGGTTGTGTACAAAAATAAACAAAAACAACCTGTATTCAAAAAATTTGCATTATATATTATAAAGTTATTATATCATCGTTATCATTGTAGTTGCAATCAAATAAACCAAAAAAAAACTTATTTAAATGAAAAAAATAACAATTTTTCGGCGCCTATTTAGCGAGGTACACTTAGAAAAAAGCGTCTAATAACTTAGAAAAAAAACATGCAACAGTTCGACCGAACACCTCCAGATAATAATGTAATTAAATTATGAGCTTTATTATTCCATCTCTTTTTGTTTTCCTATATTTAGAATAAATACAGACAAACATACGGATTATACGGACGTTACCCATAGCATTGATAAAAATATATCGACGCGCTTTAAGAAAATTAGCACGTTTAACATTTTTATTGCCAAATGAATATTTAAAACGGCTGACTAAATTACACCCTTTCAAAAACTATTGAAAATCGTTCAATTGTAAATCAGTTTTTCTGAGTGTACCTATGATGTTAAATATTTCCGCTTTTACTTTTCCAGCACTTCAATTCAATAGTTTCCGCATTTTGCTACCTTAATTTCTTCCGTATTGTAGTTTTAGTAAATAACCCATTAAATATTTTTGTGCATATAAATATTATATTTGTGGGTCTGCGATTTCAAAGATTCCCAATGTTTACGTCTGTTTTTTTTTTAATTTGACAAAACAAAGAAGACGGGGAAGACGAAGATGACGACTACAACATGTAAAACAACATGTACACCAGGCAGGTTGTATTTTGAGAGTTCTGTTGCTACGTGCTTTTTGTCTCGTTCAACGTTTTTTTTTATTTTTCGGCCTTCGTTTGTTTGTATATTTTATTGTTGTTTTCAATTTGTCTCGGAATTTCATATCAAGATACCATCGAAAAAATGTGGAAAATTTACTCAGCCATATAGACTGGTAATCTTATTATATTCATGAATGTAACATATTTTCATATATAAACTATAAATTTGACACTCAATAATGAATGGGTGGGCCAGTGAAGATAATTGAGTAATTTATATCAGTTTGTGGTAGGTTTTATAAACAATTTCAAATACTTTAACTATTTTTTAATAGAAATAATTATATTGATTTGAAACATGTAGAAATAAAACCAACCAAATAATTTTTAAAAAATTCTTTGTTTAGTTTTCTTTTTATTACTGTTATAAGAACCAGTTAATAAAAGTTTTTAAGTGGGAAATCCATTCGTTAGCCATTCGATTTAATTTGTAAAAATGTTGTAGAAAATGTACATAAATAAAAATGCATTTATTGAAAATTAGCTGTTACCAATTAATTTCATATTAATAAAGGTTTACAAAAAGTTATATATTCTCTTAAATAAGGCTAATATTAGTATATATTTATCATAACATCTTAATCCTACGAACTTTTTGATTTAATATGTATACTCTGTTTTTATAACATCACTTAATAAACGTAAACATGTTTAATTCTAATTATTAAACTTCACCCAGAAAAAAATTCCCTCAAATCCCATTAAAATTGGTCAATAGGACAATTATTGATTTAATAGTATACAAAAAAAAAATCTTTTCATATAAACTCAATGCTATGTCATGGTATTTCTAGTATTTAATGGTATTTTCCGATTAAAATAATTTATTCTATTGACTATTTTTAATAGTAAAAAACTATTATTCAGGTAGTATTTTTTTTTCTGGGTGTTCGAAATATTGAATAATCGGTTGTTCATTTCTCTCTCACCATTTAAGCTGTGCATTGATAAGAACATCTAAACTTTTGAATTTATTTACTTCATTTTTAAAAAATAAGGGAAATTTATATTTCGTAATTTTTCTTCTACAATAACGATATGCATATATATGAATAGTATTAATATTTTGGTTTATTAACTTCGAACTATAAAAACATAAATACTTTTTTAAAAATATACTCTTCATTTACATTTATTTCTATTTAATTTACTGTTCAACAATATGTAGGGTACTTTTAACTTTCTGATAAACATTTCATTTATCACATATAATAAATTTCAACAAAACGACATACACACACATTTATAATAAATGCATATATGCGATACTATATAATGTTAATAATATTTCATATAAGTATATTTTTAAATTTGCTGTAGTAAGTGGCGCTTTGTGCCAACACTTGATGCACCCAAACAATTACAATTCTATTTACACTTAACAACAAACTCAATTTATTTACACTAGTCAATCTAAAAAATTGTTTCTACAAACAAATACATTTGTATTTCTGGAAGTTTAATGGCCAGTTTTTCAGTGCTCGTTTAAACTCCGTTTAATTAATCTTCTCTTTAAATTAAACGTCGTTTAATTTTGTTAGCAGTTTTTCAGTGATAGTTTAAATTGAACACAGACCAAGACAATACATATGGCACCACAGGCAAATGACAAATAATTCTCTCGATTTTGACTTCTGATAAATGTCATTCAAAATTAAATAAATAAACAAATTGTTTCAGAAAATTAAAATTAATGTATATTTAAATAATAATTTTTTTAATAATAATAATTTGTGAAACATCGCAGCGGCAGAAAATAGTCTTGTGAAAAAAATGCATGTCAAAAACTTAAAAAGTTTAAACGTAGTTTAAACCATCAGCATCGGTCGTTTAAACTAAGTTTAAACGACTATTGAAGTTCACTGAAAACATCGATTTTGATTTTAAACGAGGTTAAACCACAAATAAAGTGGAAAAACTGACCCTAATTGTTGATTTGTTTTCCTAAAAATTCAACTCATTATTGTTCTAAACAATTTTTTATCTTTTTATTTAAAAAAATTTCAAAAAGCTCAATTATAGTTTTTATGTATTAACTTACCGTGTTATTTGAGTATTGTATTCTGGCAATCATAGTATTTGGTATTTGTTTAATATATATAGTAGAAAAACACTACATAGTTTAAGTGGCACTGTGCTACTTAAATGTTGTAATTGTAAATTATAAAATGATAATAAAACACTTCAATAATACCTTGCGGTTGTATTGTGTAAAATTTTACTCGATAATTTACTGCACATTTTTCGTCATTCCTAAAATCAAATAGAAATTTATAATGCTTCGATTTTGGAGTATAAAACCAATTATCGAAATATTCAAACTAATTTTTGTTAAATAAAAAAAATAATATATCAAAAATTAAATAAAAAATATTTTTTATACAACGTTTTTAAAGTGAACTTTTCAGTAAGATTTAAATGAAAACGTGGGTCGCATCGAATAGATAATATTATCTTACTTCACACGTTTTTCGTTCATTTCGCATCATTTTACGTCTGGTTTCAAGTCTTGGTAAAAACATTTTACATTTTCTAATCACAATTTTTCAAATACTAAACAACATATATCGTCGGTGATACTGCAAAACCTCTTATCTACATTTTCGAATACCTATTACAAAATTAATTTTAGAGAAGAAACAAAATTATTTTTATTTTCAATTCTGCACTTCCTTCATACAAAATTAGGTATGTCATAACTTTTAATGACATTTATCTAATTTATCCGATAAACATATCATTAAAAACCCGATTATAACACAAAATTAGGTGAAATTTTCACATGCAGTTAGGCGGTTTTGCAGTATCACCGACGATATTATTCTAAGTAAACGGTTACCGTATGGAGATCGAATAAAAAGCCGTACAATTAATTTAGTCAGCAATTTAGACGAACTCGCACACACCCCTAATTAGAGTTTATTTGCTAATTTTATATATAATTTAAAAGTCGACTTTAAGTGGTTTAAGCGGTTAAAAAAGTAAAAACTAATTAGGTTGGGTTTTAATCCCTGTATAATTTCAATAAATATGAGCATGGTCTAATTTCCAATCGAAATGGTACTGAAATAGTAATTGGATCATTTTTTTTTTTGAATTTTAATCGAATTTAATCCGTTCAAGTTCTGTAAAATCCAATAAATAGTAAAATTGAGTAAAATTAAAATTTTTCTTCTTATTTTTCAATTATATAATTTTTATTTTTACTTTCTGTACATGTAAAATATTTGCATTTGATTAAATCTATGCACAAGACAGCGTAAAAAGTGGGTGTCAAACGGAAATTGTTTTTGTATAGTGAGTTTTTTTTTTATGTGTGCATTACAATTGCAGCTGTTGCTGGCTGCTGCTGCAGCAACAAACACTAAGAGACAAACAACCACGCCAAACGCCTTGGAATGTAGTAGATGTAGCGTTGTTGTTTGGTCGCAATAGCAGCTGCAATAATGAACTAGTGTGTACAACAAAAATAACAACAACAACAAAACGAAAAGAAAGCAATTTCAATATAGTCGACGACAGCCTAGCAACAGTTGAATAAACAACAACAACGACAGCTAATGGTAAATCTATTTTTAAAATTTCAATTCTTATTCGAATTGCAACAATTATACAAGATACATAATTTAAAGTAGTAGTACTTGTTCCTATTGTCTGTTGATCTTATGTGGTATTTAATGTTGTTGTTGATGTATTCATGTTTTAAAACCGGAACAAAAACCGATATCATTTTTAAACTGAACCCATTATACTGAAAACAGTGAATAAGAAATTCAAAAATGTTTTTAGCTAAAAAAAATATATTTTAGTCAAACAAATTCAAAAATGTTAATTGCTGCTAGAACAGAATTTGGTGTCGAAGAGGTTTTAATACTCAGGAAACCCTTGACATTGTAGGTAGATGCGTGATTACTGAATAAATGAACGAAGAAAATCGTTTTTGAAAATTTGTCGTTTATCATGTTACTGCAATAATCATTTCTATTTATCATATTCGGACGTGTTCCAATCGTTTTCATATGAAATTTCTCAACAAACTGTTTTGAATTGGTAGGCGTAATATAAAAAAAAAAGAATTTTCAAACGATTTCCAATCGTTCAAGTCATTGATTTAGTTATAAGTTCGAATACAACCGAATATAGCAAATTATGAAATTTTAAAATTTATTTAAATTTCTTATCTAATACTTTAGTTATTGACTAAATTCATTTATAGTATATTTTGTATTTATAGTTTTCGCTAATGACGCAAGTATGTTTCTTTTTTAGTTTTTTTTTTATTTATATATATTTTTTTTTAAGTTTTTATGCAAAACAATTTACTGAGCTGCATGGCCACAGTCAAGCAGTTGCGCACGCATATGAATTAAACATTTATTTTTGCAGTTGGCATCTAGTTTTTATTTATTTTTGTTCAACAAAGCCAATTTTTTTATATATAAAATTTTCAATTTATTATTTACGATTTCTGTAAAATATAAAAACCTCAACAATATACACAGCACACTTTCTGTATATGCAATATTTACATTTCTTATTTATAATTGTATAAAAAGAATAACCTACCGTAAAATGGAAGACAATATATAAAATTGCGTCGGTAGCTTAGATGTAAGTGCGTTGAACTGCGAGCCGAAGGTTTCAAACCATCTTTGCGTCGCTAACTCTTAGCAGACAAAAGCGAACTTGAGAGTAAACAAAGCCCGTGACAAGCTCCTGTTCCCCGACGTTCGGATTCGGCATTAAACTGTAGTTGCGACCACTTTGGGTACAAATATAACACGGCCTTATTTATTCAGAACTGTTGCGCCAAACTAAAATTATTATTAAAAAGCCTTATCGAACAAATTTTGATAGATATTTGATTATTGTAAATCTATTTTTGATATTATTAAATTATAGTTCTATGTCAACGATATGCTTTAGTTCCTTAAATATTTATATTACCTGAAATATACAATTTGACGACGAAATTCTTTATAGAAAACAACTATAAAAAAAAACTACAAATTCAATGTACCGTGTGTAGTTATGTCAAAAACTTGCCATTGCAACATCGATCGCTTGCATTATTGACAAATTATATATGCAAAATGCATCGTGTTGACAACAAAACGAAAAGTTTTATGACCTGCTTGCCTATCGGCTGACGAACCTTGCCGACGTTGGCACCAGTACAAACAGACAGATAGACAGACAGACAACTGTTGAAACTTGTTGTTTAGATTTTTTGTTTAATTATCACTCGGTAATGTATACAGTTATTTGTAATATTTGCTTTAATAAAGTGCAGATGCATTAAATAGCATTAAGCAACAACAAAGTTATGTAAATATTTTATAAAATATAACAAGTTTTAGACGTCTTTGTAGGTAATGCAAAATGCATACAAGTGGTTGTTTGATTTAAAGCATTTTATAACAAAGAATTGGCAAAAGATTTACTAAATATTGGCAACATTCGAAGGATAAAATGCTGCTGTTTCGAACTTGTTTTTTAAATTTAAACAAGGGCATATTTCAAGAAAAAAAAGCGATAACAGAAAGTTAGTAATTTAATCATCAATTATGCTGGATATACATTATATTATTTTTATTATTAGATCTTAAATATGATTATATCAACAAAGTTTGAATCTAAATATCTTCATTCTTATTTGAATAAAATTCCTCAGGGAATTTTTACCCTTGGTGGAAAATAGGTATCATGAAAATATTCAAAAAAGGAAAAATTTTTCCCTAAAAAAAAACTACGTATCATGAACAACATTTTGGAGGAAAAATTACCCCTGTTTCGCCGAAAAAATTCCGCCACTTTTTCATCGGTGAAAAGAATTAATTAAAAACAAAACACACTTTAATTAACTATACTTTTATTTATAATATGTTAACAAATATCTATGGATAGCACCAAAATTATTTAAATAAAAGTTAATTATATATTTCTGCACAAATAAATTACAGATACTGCAAAAACTTCACCGCAAAAAACTTCAGTGCAAAAACTTCACCGGCTGGGGAATATCTTAATTTTTGTTTAAATCTTGAAAAATGTACGCAATCTAATCACAACATTTTCTTAAATGAAAAACTACAATTAAGAGTCATTCTATATACTTTTAATTGCACTTTAACATAATTTTAACTTCAATTTTCACAACGTAACGCAGTTTTATCCAACAACACTGTTTGACATTTGGCAAAACAGCTGAATTAGCGTTGCCTGATGTTCAGTTCTGATTGCAAATTAAACTTTTATTGAGTTAAAAAAATGTGAAATTTGTGCATAAAAGTATAGTTAACTGCAAATAATAAAGATCTGTATACATATTTTATATCTGAACTATTATTTTACAACTTTATTATCGGAAATGATAAATTTAACCAAAAAAACGCATTAAAAAAAATGTGGCCATATTGTAAAACTGCATTCGAATTTCGAACAAAATTCCGGAGGAATTGCTGTTCCTGGGAGATTGACGATACCAAAAAATTTTACCTGGAATCAAAAAATTCCGTGCGAATAGATTATATACCTGATGCCTCTAGCAAAAAATTGTGTCGAATAGTGAAATGATTGAAAACAATTTTTATTTTTAGATTATTAGAAAAATATATAGTTTTTATTATTGTATATAATATAGGTATTATTTTAAATGTAGCATAATATGTAAAGGCTTAAAACGCATTAGTTGCTTTATTGATTAAAAATTTCGTTTATTATTTATTGTAAATAAGTGAGTTTAGTTTAAATTACAACTTAAGTCTTATATTGTGTGTTACTCATGTCGCTACTCATGCGCACGATAATCTTAAACGTATTCGTATGTATTTTTTAATTACAATTTTCTTTATGCTCTACAAAAATTTAATTACAATCGTTCGACGCACTTAACAAGTTTCAATTTTAGTTCAAGTTATGATTTAAATGAAACAAAAGACATGCAGCAAGTCCAACAAAAATTTCGCATACAATTAAAACGAATTTAATTGAAATTCTTTGACAGCTACACAATGCTCCACATCTCGGTTTCAAACGGCACTTGCAAGCAGCGCCAAACATACGACTTAAATACAAGTTAACAAAAAGTCTCTTAGATTAGTTAACAAAACCATACAAACAACGTATACAATATGCAATCGCTTTGCTCAGTTGCTCATCTGCAGTCCACTGCTGCGACTCTCCGTCGACGACGAAGTTGTCAGCGAAAACTGCGACACCAGCTTCTCGTAATCTTCCAGCGATGTCTCGAACTGCTCCAATTGTTTGGATAAATCATCAACAGCGCCTGCGGATGCTTCGGCAGCAGCAGCGTAGGCGGCAGCACAACTGCCAGCCGGTTCATTGGCGGCTGCTGCGGTGGTGGCGACGGTGGCGGGTGTGTTTGTTGTGTTGCCTGATGCAGCATCAATGCCCGGCAGATTCAGGCCCAACAATGGCGGCGCATGATAACAGTCGCGATAGAATTTCGCCAAGTCATTGACGTGCGATGTGGGCGATGCAAAGGGAAAGTTCAGCTCTTTAAGCAGATTATCATCGTCCGCCGGCAGCGTGGATGCGGAGCCGTGACGCGAGTGCGGCGGTGACACAACGGGTATAAATAGCGACTTGATGGGCGATGCAATTTGTGGCGACTTGTGATTTTCATCGTTTTCGAAACTTTTGAAGGTGGCCACATTGTTGTTATTAGTATTGTTGTTGGCGCTGGTGCCATTATTATTTATATTATGTTGATGACCATTGCCGAGCGGGGATGTGGGCGACGCTGATTTGCGATTTAGTGACTCGAGGGAGCCGCTTCCGCCACTGCAGCCACTTTCGTGTCGCGTACGACGCAACAACCAGTCTAGCGGTGGCGTCTCCGGCAGTATAAAATCCTCTTCCGTGTATTGACGCAACTTGGAGACATCTGCAAAAGCGCCCGGTCGCAGCGGTTTTTCAATGTCGATTACTTTGCGCTCGGCTCCCTTCTTAATGTGATGATAACGCAAATTTGTTTGCTGCTGTTGCTGCTGCTGTTTGCTGTTGGGCGCCGCCACATCGCGTCGAAAATGATCAGACTTCAGCATGATGTTGTTTGTGGTGGTGGTGGTATCGCATTGTTTGACGGTGCGCTGTGTAGTGGGCGTAATAGTCATCTTCGTGCGATATGCTACAGACATCGAAAGCAGGCCGACTATGGTGTTGACCTGTCCGATTTTCACGCATTTATGGCCTTCGCCGAGCGTGTGCATTTGCGGTTTATCCACGTAAATGCGATAGTAGATGCCGTATGAGTCGGCCGACTGGCGACGTGACAACTTATAGGCGGGCGTGGCACGTGTCAGCGATATAAGCGACTTTAGCAAAATACCCATGCGATTGTAGATGGCGTGCGCGGCCGTGAGTGTCGTTTGTTCGTTCGTTGCGCCCGCATTTTTAGTATCCCTGCCATCTGTTTTGTCGTACATTTCCTTTTGTTGATATTGCTGCTGCTGTTGTGCGGGTTGCTGCAAATCCAGTGACCACACCTCAAGTATCATCTGATCGCCTTCGACCGTCTTCAACGATATTTCGATGCACAGCGGCAGCCGCTGCAAAATGCTCTCGCCATGCAACAGATTGAGCGCCTTCTTTGTCTCTGCATACACATCGGGATGATCGATTATAACAATGTTGAACCAATCGTTGCCACGGTCCAGTGGGTTGCACTGCGTCTGCACTTTTTCGCCTAGGCGTGACTCAACGACTACCTGCGTCGACTTCAACGCCAGAAATTTGATAAATTTCTCCAAATCTTTTTCAGCGGCATTCAATCGATTCGCGGACATGTTTTTTTCTAGTTTTTCACTGGTTTTAGTATATTTTTAGTCTTTAATTAGTTGCTTTTCTTTGCACTGCAACTGTGTTCAAAGTACGTGTATTTTTATATGCTTTGTATGTTTTTTTTTTCTTTTCAATTCTGTTTCCTCATTTTTCGTGGAATTTTATTTTTCTTCTATTTTATTCTGTCACTTTTTAATTACGTTGCATTGCAAACATATTTTTCACTTTGTTCGTTTTTTGTACGCACTTCACATTTATATAATTGTTTATATTATTATTGCATGTAATTCGTATGCACTTTTGCATTATTTATTGCATCTTAAAATTATCGAGTTGAAAATATCTGCGAACGAAAAAGACCTTCTTGTCCGCCATTTGCGAGAGGAATGAAAATACGTCAATTTGACAAGCTTCGAACAGTGTTCACACTTTTCGTAATAGCCCCGTTTATACGGTACGATTGAGTTGGTTGGATAAATATTTTAATTCGAATTTACATGAAGCTTGACAGACTTCAAACGACTCGTTTGACGACAGGTTGGATGGAGTCAAAAATTTTTGAATTTTTCGCTGGTCTGTCAAGCAGGTTATATCGTGTGAACGCAAACCCATCCAACTTAGTGTGTTTTTTGTTCATTCGAGAGCAGCGCACATCGCAGGTAGAAAAGTTTTAACCATCAAATGCTGCCTTTTGACCATAGCTGGCAACCTAAATTCTGACAAAAAATCTGTTTTTCTTACAGCGATAATTAAAAAATCTATTGACAGATTTTTGCAATAAAAAAAAATCTAACGGGCATTAAAAAAAACCTGATAAAAAAATCTCGCATGCATTAAAAAATCTACCAAAAATCTTAAATTCTATAAAAGTTAATATATAAAGAACTCACAAAAAATCACTCATGCATTAAAAAATCTGAAATAGATAAAAACGCGAAAAAATGTAGTGTTTTCTATATCAAAAATAATTATATAAAAAAAATTTTAAAATTCAAAAGTCTTTTCTGTTAGAAAAATTTTTACACGGAATTAAAAAATCTGTTCAGATATCTTTTATCTACCGGCAATTAAAAAATCTCACAAAGTAGATTTATCTGACAAAATTGGCAGTTATGCTTTTGACTCATGTACCAATGCATGAGCCATCGCGGTCGACCTGCACTGCTTGAATGCTGAGAGATAATGAAGTCTGTCATGCAGGTTCTACCGTGTGGATGCAAAACAAAAAAGTGCCGTTATTTTCCCATCCATTTTGGTTGTACACCTTGTAGTACCGCCTAGATGCTGCTTTTCAAAAAATAGTAAATAACGCCTGAATTTTGAAAGATGGCTTAATCTGTATAAACATGCATAAAAAGGTATGGTTATATACATTTTTTATTTTTTAAAAATGTGTCATTCAGATATGAGCATAGTTAGAAAGCTCTGTTTTGAATGTAGAAAGATATATCTTCTGTGCAAATGAGCCTAAAAGTAAACTAAAAAGGCTTTTGTAACTAGTTTACATTTACATAAAAACTTATGGGTGTTATAAACATGACTGCAAGTCCTGCTCTTCTTATATTTGAATCTAATTCTTAATTTAACATACAATTCAACAAAATAATGGTCACTTTTTTATTTTTAAGGTCTGGTTTCTCCATCGTGTGAAATTATTTTTTTTTTGCCCCGCCCTTTTTGTTATAATTTAGAAACCATTTATGACTTTTTTTTCGTCACTCTCCCTCAATTTAAAAAATTTTCAAATTTTTTTTTTTTGGTGAATTTTCGAAGTAAAGTTCAGCTTTTTTTATTTTCACTTTTCACGGCCGGTAAAGAGCAATTCAGCTAAAATTTATTTTAATATTCCAAAACCTAAAAAATAACAAATATGAAACTCCTTTCAAAATTTGAAATAATTGTGTATTTCAATTTAACAATAATTTCACAGTAAAAAGTAATAGTTCAAGTAGTTATCGATTTTAAAACGTCAAAAGTCCACCTGATATCGATACCATGTGTTTTGACGTTTTGAATCGATAACGGATGGACCTTCTTTCCAAACACTTTCCAACACTTAATAAATATTATTGCACCTGTTTTTTTTTGAAAATTTAATTTGTTTTTCTAATCCGTTGCCGTTGCTATTAGAAATATATTTTAGTTTAGTTGATAACAGGAAAAAATATTTAGGGAATAAAATAACATTATCTTTCAGTACCAAGCACTATGTTTAACAATATACATTGCACTATGCCCTTGGAGGCAGAACGTCAGACTTCAAGGATCACCAATCAATTCATCAAAGCGGTCTTGGAGGAAGAACGACGCGTGAAGAAATTGCACGCTCAAGAAATACAGTCCACAGCAGAGAATCCACGCATCAAGGCACAAAATGAAACTATCGAAATCTCAGCGGAGTTAAAGCAGCACAAACGTGCGCAGTTTCTGGAGGAAAAACGTCGTCAGCAGTTGCGCCAGAACAACATCGAGCTGCGGCAATTGGAGGTACAATTACGCGCCGCATACGTTTCCAAGGCGCTTGACGAACAGAAGGCGGAACGCGATCGTTTGAAAGTTCAGCAGGTGCAGGAGCAACGTCAAGAAAATGCGAATTTGGAGAAGAAACGTTTGGAATGCGTGGAATTGTCGCGTCTTCACGATGAGCAGGAGCGTCTCAAAAAAGATAAATTCCGCAAGGTGCTGCTTGACCAAATGGCACAGATAAATGTTAAGCGATTGCAAGAATACGAGGAGCTGATTAAAGACAAGGAAGCCATGAAGCAAACTGTGCGTAAAATGGAGTTAGAAGACATTAAAGAGATGCAGGATCTGATAAAACGCAAGGAGCGCGCCAGAGATGAAATACACGATTTTATGCAGACACAGGAGACGCTGAAGCAGAAACAACGCGCACAGAACATGGACGAAACCAAACAGCTATTAGAGGAACTACAGCTGCGTGAGGCGGCGATTAAACGGCGTGAAGACGAAAAGCGGCAGGAGCGCGAACGAAAGCGTGAATTAAGCGAGAAAATAGGAAGGCAACTATTCGCACATGAGGTAAATTAAAAATATTTATATGAAATTTTTAAAAATATTTCCATCTGCTTATACTCTATAGAATGAAAAACGGAAGCGCGAAAATCTACTACTGGATCTGCTGGTCGAGGAACGCAAAGCAAAGGAAGATTTACGCTTTCGTCAAAATCTCGAAAAGCAAAATCAAGAACGCATTGCCGTACATGCCGAACTGGAGCACTATCATAATGATATTTTACGCATAAAGAAGGAGCAACATCTTGAGAAAGAGGCGCTCCTGCGCGAAGAACAAATGCGCATCCTTGCTGAACAAGATAAACTTGAACAACTGTCGAATGAGAAGCGACGACGCAAAGTCCAGGAGCATCGTCGTACTGTGCAAGCAATGATCGAGGATAAACGACGACAACGCGCCGCACAGTCAGCAGAGTTGGTACAGCAACATGAGATGATGTTAAATGAAGATCGACGAAGGTACGAACATTGTTAAAATCTCTTTTTAATATGTTAATACTAAATACATTACTATTTTGCAGACAAGAAAACATTGAAGATGAACGAATTCGTCTGCTCAAGAGCCAACCTCTTGCTCTGCTTAAGTATTTACCCGTTGGTGTTCTGCGTGAGTCGGATCGTGAGTTTTTAACACTGCCTACAAGTAAAACGAATAATTAATATAAATAAGGTTTTATATTTCGACTACATTTCTAATGAATACAAAATTTTATGTAGTAGTTTTTTGTTCTTAAACTATGAAACTTATTTTAAAAACCTAATACAAAAATTACCTGCTATTTTTGGTATTGACAAATCTTAATCAAAAATCTAACGCACTATATATCGTCGTTGTAGAAAAAACAAATCACCAACTAAATTTTAAAAATTTCAATAATTTAGGAAAAAAAAAACTTCATGTGTCCTACAATTATATAATACATATAAAAATAAACCTTAAAAGAAATTCGAATGTTCTTACCCTGGGGCACTTTTCAAATATTTAAAATTATGAATACAAAATATTTTTACAATTTTTTTATTTTTTTTTCTGTGTTCGATGAATTGTGATACGATGAACCGCGAACCAAATTACAGAACCACCTATTAAATACTGGTTAGCGAACTATTCATCGAACACAATTCATCATATCTACAATTCATCGTATGAACAATTCATCGTATCACAATTTATCGTATGCACAATTCATCGTATGCACAAATCATCGAATCACAATTCATCACATAATTCATCGTATGTACAATTCATCGTATGCACAATTCATCGTATCACAATTCATCGTATCACAATTCATCGTATCACAATTCATTGTATGCACAGTTAATCATAAACACAATTTTTCGTATGCACAATTCATCGTATGAACAATTTATATAACCAAAGGAAATTTACTCAAGAGAGTTATTATATATTATATATACAATTTTGTACTTGTTAAAAAAAAATGATTTTTTTGGAAAAATATTCGCCTCTGTCTTTCTCTTGTTATCACATCTTCTATAAATGTAATATATCAACTGTTGTGTCAATTACATAAAAATGAAAAATTGTGCATACGATGAATTTGTATACGATGAATTGTGTGCGATGAATTGTGATACGATGAATTGTGCATACGATGAATTGTGATACGATACATTGCCCATACGATAAATTGTGATACGATGAATTGTGTTCGATGAATTGTGATACGATGAATTGTTTACGATGAATACGCGAACCAAATTACAGAACTACCTTTTAAATACTGGTTCGCGGACTATTCATCGAACACAATTCATCATATCCACAATTCATCGTATGAACAGTTCATCGTATGCACAATTCATCGTATCACAATTCATCGAATCACAATTCATCATATCATAATTCATCGTATGTACAATTCATCGTATGCACAATTCATCGTATCACAATTCATCGTATGCAGAATTCATCGTATCAACAATTCATATAACCAAAGGAAATTTACTCAGGAGAGTTAGACAATTTTGTATTTGTGATACGATAAATTATGGATACGATGAATTGTGATACGATGAATTGTGAATACGATGAATTTCGATACGATGAATTGTGGATACAATAATTGTGCATACGATGAATTGTGGATACGATAATTGTGCATACGATGAATTGTGTTCGATGAATTGTAATACGATAAATTGTCCGGTTCCCGATACTTGCTCAATGAAAGTATTCGATATCGATAAACGAACAAATATCGAATACAAAGTATTGGGTACCCAAATAAAAAGCCATCACTAACAAACAGCGGCACCGCATAAAAATAAAGTTGTTCCTCGCACGTGTATCGTTCAATTGTGTGTTTTCAATATAGTTTTTCATCATATTTTTATTGATTTCATAAATAAATTCAAAAAAATGCCACCCGTAAAAAAAGTAAAACCAGCAAAGGCGGTAAAGCCAGCTGTGGTTGCTGCAGTGGCGGAGCCCGTTATATCGGGACAGGTAAAGATCACCATATACTATATAGGTAACTGTAATTTCTTACTGTACTAATCTCCTTGCAGCTCAAGAAGAAAATTAAGAAGCAAACTACACCGAAGGTCGTTGATAAACGTGGTGTTATTTTTATTAAACATTTGCCACACGGATTCTTCGAGGAACAACTAAAGAAGTACTTTGAACAGTTTGGTTCGGTGACACGATTGCGTTTGGTACGCTCGAAGCGCACTGGCGGCAGCAAAGGTTTTGCTTTTGTGGAATTTGAATATCCAGAGGTGGCACAGGTGGCTGCCGAGACAATGGATAATTATTTAATGTTTAAAAGGGTTATAAAGGCATCATACATTTCGCCAGAGAATCAGCGTTTTAATTACTTCAAAACTTCGCTACGCAAAATTAAAAATAAGGTAATTATAAACATTTTTATTAGGTTGCTTCCTTGTTTGTCTGTCTGTTCGGTACAAATTTTGTAATTGATTTTAAACTACCTTCGCGACGAGCCACTGTATGACAATACAATATTATCGTTTTCTTGTTTTCCGGTTCATAAGGTTTCTTTCGCCATGGTTCCATATTAAAGACACTTTGAACAATTTTATTTACTTCTTATTGGATCATATTTATTGTTTTAAACGAAAGAAATGCTTCATATACATAGAAGCATATTTTTCAAATAGCAATAAAATGTAAATTCATCAACATTATTATAATCATTTTAGCATGTTAAGAGAATGAACAACAAAAAAAAAATTAAAACAACTTTATTCTAGGCTGGTAAAGAGATTTATGTTTCTGGCAAAAGTGCTTCAATTCAACGCAGGGTTAAAAAACAGAATGATTGGTCATCCGATGCCTATCAAAAGCGCACTGATGCAAAATTGAAGAAAATTAATAAACTTTCGAAAAAATATGCACATCTGGGTATCGACTTTTCCAGTATCGTTGTGGCACCAACTAAAGTAAGTGCCGCCGACAAGATTGCATTGAACTCAACTACAGTCGAAGAAGACAGCCAAACAACATCTAAAAATAAACGAAAAAATCAAACTCAGGATTCAAACACTGCACAAACACAAAAGAAAACAAAGAAGACTGTTGAACTTGAAGATTTGCTAGGAAATACGATTGGCGAAGACTCTGATGATGATGATTGGCGTGATAGTGGAGAAAAGGATAATGATGATGATGAAGTTACATCCGACGAGGAAACATATGGCTTTAGTAAAGACTCCAATACTGATGAAGAAGAAGATGATGATGATGAAGTGGATGATGATGAAGTAGTAGATGATGAAAGCGATGAAGAAGTTCCCATGACTATTCAGTCTAAATCGAAAAAATCTAAGCCTTCATTTGAAAAATCCACAAAACCATCAAAAGTAGACCGTTTTGATCAGCTCATCAAGCGAAAACCACATCTGGGCGGCATTCAGAAGCCAAATAAGCCGAATAAGGCAGTCGTTTCAAAGGCAAAGAAATCCATGCAAATAAAAGCTGTTAAGGAATTGGCCAACACTAAATTAGATATGAAGAGTAATAAGAAAATCAAAGCAAAAGGAGCAAGAAAAAATGTTTAATATATAGTTTTAAGTATTTTCTATAATAGTTAATTTGTTTTCCTTTTGGATTATCAAAAGAAGAAGAAAAATAAATATACATACTTTATATATAAATATAAAATATGTTTTTGTAATGCATTTAATGCGAATACTGTATATTGTAAGCAAGTATTGAAACCAAAATGGTTTCGGTGTTTTCCGCCGGTTATTTCGGTTTTGGATATCAGTTTATTCTGTATAACGGTTACGGTTTCAATCCTTGATTGTAAGTAATTCGGAAATAGTGTGATTATAGAAAATTATCCACCAAATCATATCTTTTTAATATCTTGTGACTATGAATCGTGTTCAGTCCTCTTCGTCTAAAAGTTGTATAACGTATTTCAAACGTTTCGTTCGTTTCGAACGTTTGTTCAATATTTTTGTTTTGCCAACTATTTTTAATATTAAAAAATTCAAATTTTTTATTTTTACTTGGACGTGTGATTTATATGCAGGCAACAAAAAAACTCTCAAAACGAGCGTAGTCAACGTTTCGTTTGATACATGAATCAAAAAGTGATATCACACGATATTCAACCGACATTCAAACGAATTGTAGCCGATCTCGTTGTCACCGGGAAATACATGATCGGGGGTTATGAGTAAAAATATATAAAAATTATTAATGCGATTTTAAAATATAAAATTACAAAAATGTAGATATAATATGAAATGATCGATTTATTTCAAATGAATTTCCAAATCAACGATTTCGATTACTCAAAATTTAAACAAATATTTTCCAGGCGAATTCAAAGAGTTCAAGTCGAAACAAACTGATTATCACCCTTATAATGTAAAATAATACGCGAATTATACAAAAAATTAGTTTGGAAAGTTCGGTTACATGGGTAAGTTACATAGTCGGTCGGGCCCGACTATGGAATACCCTACACTTTGGTGGGGATATTAAGGAGAGAAATTTAATTGCATTTTTAATTTTGCTGAACCCCACCCTCAGAATATTATTCACATATCAGAAATTTACGCCTTATATTCCAATAAATTAAAAAAAATGATATAAAAGTATAAAAAACTAATAAAATAAAATTAGAAAAATATAATTGGGCGGACCAATTTTTCATAAATTTGATTTTAATAATTTACGGTTCAAATTTCCACTATGAAAACCCGGGAAATAATGAAAAAAATGGTGGGCATTTTTGGACCACATATTTTTGTATGAATTATAACAATATGTTTTTTATTTTATAAAATATCTTGAATACTTTTCGAGTTATTAGATCCTAAAATGTTATATAAATGTGACTTGTATGGGAGGTGGACCGTACTTTTGACTAAAATATATTCAGACGACATTTCATCGCATTCTGATCAGTATTCCTCAAGTTTTTCTGTATTCGGACAGCAAGACAGACAGACTGACATGGCTAAACGAACTCGGGTAGTGATGCTAATCAAGTATATATAAACTTTTCCATACCGGACACGCCTCCTAATGGGCGTTACAATATATGTACAAAGTTAATATACGCTGTATATCATAGGTTTAGGGTATAAAAAGCCAGAAAGTCAAATAATAGAATTTTTTGATTTGTTCATTTACCTAGTATGCCATTCGTTTAGATATCATTACGAGTTCAATGCGAGAAGAAGCTGAATTCACTCGATATCGACCGTCAAATAAATCGATATCATAGAAATTAATAATTAAAGTTCGAGTTTGCTTCGAAAAGTATTCCGATTTCGATGCGATAAATATTTAAATTTCGTAATTTGTCAAAGAAATTGAATGTACAGAAATCGAACTTTTTATCGAAGTTATTTAAGAAAGCTTCAAGGAAACGGAGGTCTCCGAGACATGCCAAATTAGGTAAAGGGTTTTTCAATAAGAGCGCTATAAAAGTTTTTTTAAGGGTTTTTCAAATGGGACGCTACAAAAGTAAAGCGACAGGGACAGCAAACGACGCCATATTTCTTGCCGCTCTTTTGACATTTCTCTTCAGTAAGGTTTGCCATTTCAAGATGGAAAGATATACGAGCCAACAACGAGTCGAAATTATTATAATTTACTACCAAAATTCGAATTCGTATATATCTCCCTAAATAAAATGGCAAACCTTACTGAAGAGAAATGTCAAAAGAGCGGCAAGAAATATGGCGTCGTTTGCTGTCCCTGTCGCTCTACTTTTGTAGCGTCCCATTTGAAAAACCATTTAGTTGTCGATGAAACGGAATTTCTGAAATTTTTTTTTACGAAATTTCGTTTTGTTTTTCATTCTAATGGGATAAAAAGGAATTTTCTGAATAAACTGGCATTGATAGACCATTTTCATAGATGGATATGGTCCGAATGGTTTTGCATGTTTTTTTTTTGTTTAACCACCAAAAGTGTAACTTTTCTGTGAAAATGCCCATATATGTTATAAATAAAATTTGCTCTGATTCTGTACGTTTGTGTTACTTTATACTAGATCGCTTTTCTCGATTTGACGTCAAAGTGCACAATTTCCATACGAAATTAAATTATTTTGAAGAGATATTGATGTATCTTACTCATTCGACCGACTTTTAAAATATTTTAAAACTGACATTTTATTCAGAAGCGAATGCTGAATAATATTGTCCCATATCTTCTCATATTCAATAACATAACAGTAAAAATTGAAATATATAAACGCTGCAATTCAAATTCTTTGAGGTTTATAGAATAAGCTGATATATTTTTATTTATCAATATATTTACATTATTAGAAAATACCTAATTATACATATCTATTAAATCGATTTAATTCTCTCATCAGAATTTAGAGATTTGCTACACTGTCATCCAATTGCGTCCGTTTCCATTTCATACGTCTGTTTTGAAACCATACCTTGACCTGTGAAAATATTAAAAATACCTCTTAGTATGATTTTGACAGCTCATTGACATCTGGGGATGTAGCTCAGATGGTAGAGCGCTCGCTTAGCATGTGAGAGGTACGGGGATCGATGCCCCGCATCTCCAAACTTTTTTTTTCTATTTCGAAATATATTATTTTAATTATTTATATTTTTATTACCTGTCGCTCCGTTAAATCTAGGGCAACTGCAATTTCGTATCTTCTTAGACGTGTTAAGTAATTGGAGTGCATGAACTCAGCCTCTAATTCTTTGATTTGTTCCTTTGTAAATGCGGTGCGTTCCTTGCGGCTGCTTTGTTCTGAACTATTTTTTAAATTCGTCTTTTTGGTAGAATTTTTGGCAAATTTTGAAGTGAATTTTTCTGAAAACATTTTATAATTAACTTCTATAGATTTGATTTATATTTTGTTAAATTGGTTATCACTTATTGTTAGGATATACTTTATATTTCTTCGGTGTAAAAGTGAAAGAAGTAAAAAAAACTAACCAAATACATTTGTATTAAACATTTCACTTTTGACTTTTTGGCTTCAAAGTACTGAATTTTAAAAGTTTTGATTTAACTTCATTGATTTCTCGTCATTATTCGATTAAAAATTAGAAGATGATATATCATCTATATATATCATCATATATTTAATAGCCAATTTTAAAATGTTTTGCGAGCTTTTTTAAACAGTTACTATTTTAAGGATTAAATTTCAAATATTTAACATGGTATTAAATGGACAAAGGAGCGTCCTAAATTTTCTAAAGACCACGGAACCATTTTAAAATTGGAACCATTTTAAATTCTTCGCAGATTGAAACTGCTGCGGAAAAAGCTCGTATAAATATAAAGAAACTAAAAACGAATGGGCTCGATTAAATATAGAACAAATGAAAATGAATTTAAATCACTAGAAACGACTAAATCTTTTTAAATCGATTTTTCGTGTAAAGTATGTAAAAATTGAAATAATTCGATTTTCCATGTTAAATATTTTTAATTTGGTTGGAAGTTGAATTTCAAAACATTCAACTTCCAACAATTGTTGTGTTGTAGGTCTTTTAGTCTGGTTGTATTTGAAAAAATATAAAATCATTTTTTAATATAAAACGTTTTTAATGTGAATTTAAAAAAAAATCCCTTAAAAACGTTTTATATTAAAAAATATTTTATTTTTTTATTTTTTATTTTTTTGTGTCAGTTTTCGAAAGAATTCGAAAGGCCTAATATTCTTAAAATTAAAAATATTTATGTTTCAAAGTGTCTTTAATATGAAGGATAGAACCGGGATGAACCGGATGGCAAGAAAACGATTCTCTAATAAAAACGTTGATATTCAAGAAATATTGCATTGTCATTCAGTTCGAGGCAATATTTAAAATCAATTTCAAAATTTGTACTGAACAGTCGGACAAAAAAAACAACCTTATAAAAACTTTTTAAAATGTAAAGAAGAATAAAACTCTTTATTTAATTTTTTCCCAGATGTTTCGTTGGCTTTATACCAATATCTTCAGGAAACAAAATTTATTATTTTTGAATATAGTTTTTGATTTATATATTCGTTTATCATTCTTTGATTCAAAATGTATTTTTTTACCTTGTACACTGTGATCCAAAAACGTGTTCGCATGTTCTTTTTTGGACTCGATTTGAGAAATGTCTTGCAAATAGAAATTACCATTGCAAATTGAGTCATTATTCTGATTTGGGAATGTTGTAAAATCCTTTAATATTGAATGATCTACATATATTCTATTATGTTCGATCTTTTGAGCCGAGTAACGACAACTGCTTGCTGAATTTGTGGTCATGCGGTTTGGCCCCGCATGGATAGAATTGAAGGCACACTGTGGTGAGTTTGTTGCAACCCCCTGAGATGTCTGGGAGTCACTGGAATCGTTGCAATGCAGAATATTTGTGCTATATTTCGTATATACTTCATTATTATAAAAATACGGATGATAAACGAAATCTTCGCGTATCGTCGTCGCACTATTTTCCAAAGACATGTACATTTGATCAAAATTCGACTGCATTTTCCGAACAACGCACTCCACTAATGTAAAATTTAAACTAAAAACATTTTATATTTTTTCGCATATTCTTGCAGTAATTCGATAAAAAAAAAAATATTAAATCAAATCGATTGTTATTTCTTGAACATTTTCCTAACCAATCAGATTTGACTAGCTCACAATTTGCTTACGCTGATTGGTCAATATGTTATTTCACTTAAGATCACTTTTTGTTATTATTGTACAATTCGTGTGGTCGACGCGTGTCATATTTATCACAATTTATGAGCTGTTATGAGAGAAGCACTGCTTGTGCGTAGAGTCACTTGACAATTGCCATTCATGTCTTTATTGCACAGAGGAAATAGACTGTTATTCTAAAAACATATGCAGTGCACACTCAAAAAATGTTTTTGTTCATTTAATTTTCAGTTTGTTTTTATATTATTGGTATATTAAAAATGCTCCAATACCGGAATTTCAAAATAGTCCAATTCAATGGTTATCAAGATATACAAATTTTATTCTGACACAAATTTTAATTCAAAATCGTAAAAAAAATAAAAAATTTCAACATACACTTGACCTCAATTAACTCGATTTTTAAAACGCATTGAGGAAAGATTCAAAACTGCAAGTCTATCATAAAAATTCAAAATACTCAAATTCAATAATGCAAGATATTAGAATTTTATTCTGACACAAATTTCAATTCAAAATTGGAAAAAAAAATTGAGAAATTTCAAACTAAAGCCTGAACAAACGTCCAACTTTTGAATCAATTTTCAAAACAATTTTAATATCAATCGTGTGATTGCCCAATTTTCCATACAAAAATTGAACAATCACACAATTGATTTAAAAGTTGTTCCTTTATTCAATCGTGTGATTCAGGCTTTACACTTGATTTCAATTAACTCTATTTTCAAAACGCATTGAGAAAACGGGAGACATTCAAAACTGCAAGTCTATCATAAGCATTCAAAATAGTTCAATTCAATGGTTATCAAAATATAAAAAAATTATTCTGACAAAAAAAATTCATTTCAAAATCGGAAAAATTAACAAATTTCAAACCATGATTTCAATTAACTCGATTTTCAAAATGCATTGAGGAAACATTCAAAACAGCAGGCCCATCATAAACATTCCGTTTTCCTAGTGAAAAGTAATATTTGGGAAGGAACATTTTATAACCTTTTTTTTAACCTTTTTTATCCAAATTACCCATTAAGAATAAATCGGTACTTTTAGAAATAATGTTCACTTAAAGCGCTATTTTCTCAGTGCATTTTCTGCACTGCCTTCAATAGTTTTTGCTTTGTCGGTCTATATTCTAATTAATTAGAATGCTAAATTTGAGTTAATATTCTATTAACTGGTGCATTTTATGACTGCATAGAGAATTCAAACAAAGCGCGTCTCCAGTGATTAATCTTATTTCCGCACATAATGGACCCACTTTGTATATGTTGCAGTTTGTTTATTTTAAACCAAAGCGTTTGTTTTATGCAACAACATATGGGAAATGTTCACGATAATCTTGTCATCTGTAAAAATTCTACTTGACAAAGTTGTCAGTGTTTTTATTACTCTTCTATCACACTTCGTCTCTATAATAAGAGTTCGTCATCATGTTGTATAAACAAATGTACTCAAGCATTCTAATATTTATTTTTGTTAAGAAAAACACAAAAAAATTTCGAGTATTTAATTTTCCTTCACTTGTGTGGAAATTCCACAACATCATCTTTTGACCGGCTAGCTCAGACGGTAGAGCAAGAGACCATAACTTTGCGATTTCGGTCAGCGTCCGTACGACGTGATTCACGTAGTTCCGTTTGCAGTTCCTCGTTTTGTATTTGTGAAAACTGCGATCCTTTGGATTATAGTATTCTGATGTATTAGAAAAAACAAATGGCTTTAGGAAGTCATTCAAAGTCAATCTAAAGTGCTTAAGTGTTGGTCCACATGGTGTATGAGTCAATGTTAGTTGATTTTAAGTTATTTTATGCTTCTGCATGTAATTAATACTCTGACTATCTGTAGTAATTTATGTTTATATAATTTGTATCATTTAAGTAGTCTGTAAGAGCTTTGTACTCTGTTTGATGAAAAATAAACTAAACTAAACAAAGACTTTAAATATAGTAAGATAGAAACTTTGCAATTGTGATGGTAGTTTCAGGCATTTCCAAAATTTACCATTTTTGAAGTGATGCCTTTGCAGTCCTCGAAATTGCAAAGGCAATCAGATACTTTTGTTGTCCTTGTTTCTACTTTGGTCCAGAAAAGACATTGTGCGATGGAAGATCGAGGTTCAATAATGGGCAAGGGGAAACAAGAGAACAACAAGAATAAATTGTGTATCAGCATTCTGCTTCTTTTGCTTGATACAATAATTTTAAATTTTGGTATATATTTTTCAATTGAATTGATATTATTGACTGATCAATTCAAAATTCTTATTGAAAATAGAAAAAGAAAGAAATTAATTGTGGATAAATTGTGAATAAGCATGCTGATTCTTTTGCTGAGCGCTTGATACAATAATTTTGAATTTTGTATAATTCTTCAGTTGAATTGAAATTATTGATTGATCAATTTAAAATTCATATTGAAAATATCATAAATATCATTTGAAAATATCATATTTTATACAAATTAATTTTATGATTATTTAATTTTATTGAAATTCAAATTTATATATTTATTGAAATTGCTTACACGCAGAGAAAAAACATGATTGTTGCAACAAAACAATGATTGAGGTAATTCAACAGCATTTGTAAATTGTAAAGGTTGTTGGTTTTTATTGTTATAATAATATTTTCATGATCGGACAGACATCTGAAATATGCCAACTTGCTGAAATTTGTCATTTAAAGTCTTTAGCCCTACAAAAATAAATTGATGTGATTATTGGTCAGAATTTAACGGAGGGCGCTTACGATGGTATTGACGCAATCCGTATTCGATTGACAGCTGGACAGTCTTAATCTCAGGTTCGAGTCCCACGTTGGGCGAGTACTTTTTTTGTATATTTTTAAACTGTTTATTTCTTAAATCTAATTGGTATCGATTCGTACACAAAGATTTCGGTATACTGGTTCCTATACTTCGGTATTTTGTATTAATGTTACATTTTAACATATTTTTAATATCTTAAATAAAAAACAAACTCACACAAGAACTAAAAGCCAAAGTTATATCTAATTTTGATAAAATATAAAAAATGAATATATAAATTTATTTTAAATAAAATTAAATATTCCGTTTATATGGGTGCTATATATCGCCTTATTTCTGATGTTTGTACAACGTTTTTTTTTTTTAAATTCGAAACGGTGTTAAACCGATATTACTTTCGGTTAACTTTCGGTTACGGTTTCAATCCATGATCAAATGATCCATGATCGAAATTCAGGAAATAAGGACGATATGTGTCTTATTGACTTTATTTAATTATAACTATAATATTTATAATACAAATTGTATATATATAATAACAATTTTAACAAACTGAACTAATTTTACTCCATAGAAATTAATATAATTATATTCCTCTGGGATTGAAATTATGGAAGTTTGTAACTACATGTAATCAAAAGTGTCTCCTCCCTCACAAGTACTTGTGTTGCTCGATCTTTTGTTTATATATAATATTATAAATATTATAGTATTCTAAAATCTGTTTTCAATTTCTTAATTTACAACATTTTTGTACAAATTTATCAGTTGCCTCAATTTAGAAAAATAATCGATAAATCGTTCACATTTGCCAGTGATGCCACTAAACCTTTTTAATCGATATCGGTAAATAAATTGGTATGAAATATTCAAGTACTCTTAATTAAATCATCACTAACTTCAGAACATCCAGTGAAAAAGTGAAAACAATTTTTGTTAATTATTTAGTGATTAGCAGCAACCGCAGCTATGGCTTCTGTGCAGGAACGCCTACAAATGAATCGCGTCACCCTGGACAAATGGTCCACACGGGAGCAGTTGTGCCTGGCCTCAGCCGTTTCCAGCAATGGTGAACAGAACTGGGTGACGATCAGCCGCAGTCTCAAAGTGATTTGCGGTGCACACAGACCGGCCGATTGGTTTTCCCAAAAGAGCTGTGCGGTGCAATACGAGCAGTTGTTAGAAAATGTAGATACCATGAAAAGAAAGAAACGAGGAGCAAGTGTTGCTGCAACTGGAGGCAGCGTCACTTCACCGACAGTAGAAACACCAACTGATACAATACTCAAGTGTTTAACGGAGGAACGCATACAACAATTAAAGGTGGAAATCCGTCAAGAGCAGGAGGAATATGCTAAGATCTACAACGAATTAAAGTCTGTGCAGAGTGGTCAGCTAAGTGAACAGGAAATTGTCGCCATGTGGCAAGACATTGAGAAGGAGCAGGCAATGCAACGCATTGAGGAAATGAAGCTAGAGAATCAGTTGCGCGAACGTGAACAAAACCAGCAAGAGTTGCAGCGCAACTGGCGCGCAACAGAGACACAAGTTGTTAATACAACAATTGTAAATAATTTTGCCCCGCCGCAGCACGAGCAGCATCAGCAACATGATATGAATGTGGAGACTGAACAGCAATCGCAACAACCACTGGCAACTTCTCCTTTACTGTCATCGTTGCTAAAATCACCTACTCCAACTGGTGTCACAACTGCTCCTTTAACAATGACCGCACATGCGACGGCGCCAACTATAACTACGCTTCTAACAGGCGGCGCTATTAATCAAAATCAACCCGCCATCACCTTAAATTCTATGATACCAGCCAGTGAGGCGGCCCATCTGCTGACGCGCCCCATAAGTGGACCACCCACCGATGGTAGCAACGTCATGGTTACACAGCAGCTCTTAAGTCCCTCTCAATCGTCGCCTACGCTGTCTATGTTGCTGGAGAAGAATAAAATACATAGTTCCATCAATGTGACTGCATTAGCGCCTACTGTCGTAGAGCAGCCTACAAAAGCACCCGTTTCCTTATTATCCGATTCCAACAACGAAGAAGTTCCCATGGACATTGAAGTTGAAGATGTTATGGCAGATACTGTAAGCGCAGCAGAGCTAATGACTGCCGTTGTCGATTTGGATGCCGAGGCGAATGAGGAGGAGCAGCAGTTGTTAGAAGTTTTCAAAAATATTGGCAATATTGATGAGTTAGCGCTGGCAGATATTGATGTGGCCGCTGTTATAGATGAAGAGGTTGATTTTCTGAAAGGTGTAGATGAAGAGGACGTCGATGATGATGATGATGAGACGGCAGTAGCGGAAGATATTTTTTTCGATGCTAAATCGGATATAGGCGACAATGTGGAGCATTCATTGGAGAGTTTAAACCATAACAAAGAGGCACCGCAACAAATGTTAGTCAATGAAATGACAGCAGCGATACCAAACGTTGAATCGAAAATTGAGACTATATCCAGTGATGACTCAAACGATAATGTGCCCTTGGCCAATCTAGGCACTAGTGCAATGCAGGAACACAAGGAATTGATACTGATCAATCAGAATAGTAACGCAGAAGCTGACGATGACACACAATTTATTGACACAGAAGCTGTTGAAAATATGCTGCCGACAGTTAATGCCGTCGCGGAAGAAGAACCGCCGGCAGATCAAACATTCAATTATAATGAGGAGTTATGGCCTACCGATGAGGCCAATGAAATCATGGTCAAAAATCAATCTCCATCAAATGCTGCCTGTGACAATTACGATGTAATTATTATACCAACGGATGATGAATCGAATGGCGAGAAGCAGCAAACGGCCGAGCTGTCGCAAAATACAGCTGCAGATAATAATAACGTCGAACAAGATGCAAATAATGCCAGTAAAATAAGTGAAGGTAATTTTTTAAAACCGTTTTTAACAAACTTTATTTATAATATTTTCAAAAGAGCTTTTGCAGTGCAACGCCAGCGACACCAACACCATGGACGCAGATTCGCCGATAAAAGAGTTAAAAGATGACGCACGCATGATGGCACCATCGCAAACTATTTCACTGGCAGACACCGACGAAGATTCGTCGACAACAGACGTCAGCAGTTCAACTAAAAGAGATGAAAAAATCCTTAAAACAACACTGCAACAAGGAAAACGTTATGAGTCAATGGACAACAAATTACTCGAAGATGAGCAGACACCTGCGAAACCACCATCGCTGCGTAAATTGCGTGAACGCGATCGTTCCGAGAGTCCATTGACCGCTATTGATGATGACACCACTGCCAGCGATCATTCGGCAATGCAACGTTCGCGTCGACGTTACTCCTCAACGCCCATTATTGATAGCATTCCGAATTCGCCCGCATCCAGTGATCGCGATGAACGTGAAGGCAAAACACCGCGCAAATCATTGCTGAGTATTTATAATGCATTGTTGGCGAGCAAGAATGCCGTCGCTTTGCAACGTATCTGCAATGAACAATCGCCGAGATTCAAACAGATTTGCAAACGTAGTTTGGATTTTCAGGTGATTAAAAAACACATCGAAACGTCTGTAATACGCAGCATCAGCGATTTGCAACGAGATGTTTTGTTATTTTGTCAAAATGCCATCATGGTATTTGATACGAATTCGGCCAACTATAAAATCGTTTGTGAATTTATGCTCGACTGTCAAAATATCAAAGAGTTTGCAAGCAGTTGCCACCGAACGAATTCCAAAACGGACAAAGAGTATAAAGAGCTGCGTAGCAGTATTTCGAACACATCATCACCATATGCAAGTGGCGGTGTAAAAGTACGCGGTAGCGCTAGGAAAAGCCAGCGTATAACGTAGAGCGGCAAGTGTTTTAAAAACATTTATAAAAATAAAGAAATTTATAAAAACATTTATTATAATTTATATTAAAAGTTTTACGTAGTTTTGAGCATTGACTGGGGATTGAAACAGATTTTAAAACCGTTACAATATAACCACAAGTCGAGTTATAAACTTAACTCCGAATGAAACCAGTTATTCGTAATACTGATTAGTAAGGATGGGAATTTAATGAGTGAGGTAATTTTTATAGTTGGTGTAACGAATGAAGTTAGTAAAGTTTACACTTCCCTACCACTTTGGTGGAGTGAAATTCGCATATAATTTTGGATAAATTTGTGCCACTGTTTACGAAAATGGCATCAGTTTTGTCTATTTATTTAGTAATTTTCTACTTTATCATAGTTATTTTCTTTTGTTACTTTCTATTAGAGATGGGCATGTGAGCGTGATTCAACGTGATTTACGTACATCACGCGTGATTGTGATTGAATCCTCACTTTGCTCACGTGATTGTGAGTGTGTGTAGACCAACAAAATACCGTGAGTGAGTGTGCGTGAGTACAATTTTTTCGTGAGTGAGTCGAATATTTCATAAAATAAAAAATCTCACTTTTACGTTTTGCGAATTTTTCATATTTTTGCTGAACTACAGAACAAGGGTGGTCCTACCCCTTAAACTCAGAAAGCTTTGGGAAGGTGTCTGCCCACTATTCAGAACTATAATGTATCAAACCCTTGCTAACCGACCGTCATCTACCCACCCCTTCTTCAACTCAGAATAAGTTGCAAGGTTTCAGCCAACAATTGAGCACCTAACCCCCCGTACTTAGTATGTGCAAGTCAATTTTTGTGGGATCATGTAAATAGCCATTTTTTTCATATATCCATTTTTGTAAAAGTTTAATTTTCAATTTTAAATATAAAGGGTTTTTCAACAGGGACGCTACAAAAGTAGAGCGACAGGGACAGCAAACGACGCCATATTTCCTGCCGCTCTGTTGACATTTATCTTCAGTAAGGTTTGCCATTTCATGATTGAAAGATATACGAATTCGAATTTCGGTAGTAAATTTTAATAATTTCATTTCGTTGTTGGCTCGTATATTTTTCCATCATGAAATGGCAAACCTTACTGAAAAAAACTTACTGAAAAAAGACCATGTAAAATTATTACTTGTTAAAAAATAATACACTCTTTCGGACGGTCGGGCCCGACTATGGAATACCCTACACCTCGGTGGGAAATATTTTATTGTATAACTAATTTATATAGTTCTCAATTATGCCGAACACCGTCACCCTCAGAATATTATTCACTTATCAGAAATATACGTCTTATATCCACATAATTTAAGAACAAAAAAATAAGGTTAATATTCCATAGATTAGTTTTCAACAATTTTCGAGTAAAATGTCCACTATAAAAAACGCGTAAATAATGTAAAAAATATGGGTGGATCACGACGATTATTGGAACAAATATTTTTAGGTGAATTCTAACAATATGTTTTAAATTTTAAAACTATATCTTGAATACTTTTCGAGTTATTAATTCCAAAAGAGTTATATAAAAGTGAATTGTATGAGAGGTTCGTTGATCGTTGATCTATTTAGCTCATTTCCATACTCAGATCCTACTTTTGCCTAAAACATTTTGAAACCAAATTTCATCGCATTCTAACCATTATTTCTCAAGTTTACAGTCAGTAAGACAGACGGACATAGCTAAACGGATTCGAGTAGTGATACTGAAAAAATTACATATACTTTTCCATACCGGCCATTTCTCGTAAGGGGCCCTACATCTATGTACCTCATAGGCGTAAGGTATAGAAATTTTGTTGACTTGTTTACATAAAATATTGAGCTTATTTAATTTTCAAATTTTAATTATCCCAGTAGTAATATTCAGGCGTAAAAAGCTATGCTAGCACTGATTCCCAATCAGGTAGAACCTCTTCCCGACTAAATGATTTCCTTTCTTCTTTTTTTATATGAAATAAATATTTTTGCAGGACTTTCCTATTCGTTTCTCCGAGAACATTTGACTATTTTTTTAAAATTCTATATAAAAATGATAAACTTTAGTTATAAAGCTCAAAGTATTGCCCAATTGAATTGTGTGTTCTATAGAATTATGTCAAAAAAAAAAAATTTCTGAACAAACAAAATTTGTTTATAGGCAATAAAACCATTAATGATAAATATAATGACAAAAACAACGATTTTATTGTAGATAGGTTCCTTTTTTTATCGAAAAGATAATTTTTCGTATCATTATAGATTTTTCGAAAACGACAATTTGAGCATAAAAACGATATCGTTTAGATATATCGTCGTTGTAGAAGTAAAATCACATCATGTATCAATTATTTTTTATTATAATAAGAAACAAACTGGAAATTTAATATTTTCATAAAAATGTATTTGGTGACTTTTAGTTTTATGTCAAAATTGATTGATCACGCCCAGTTTCAATACAAAATAGCGTAGGTGTACAAGAATTCTAAATTCTGCGTCTCACTGCCTTTGCTCTTTGTATTTTTTTAAAAGCGTGATTTGAATAGATATATGAGAAGTCTGCGATTGATGCCATTCTGGTCGTAGCAGATTTGCTAACTTTATGGATCATGAAAAAAACTATAAATTCTGAAAATGGGAAAAATGCAATTAATTTGGTTCTAATTCATTTTTTTTAACAGGCGTATTATTGAACTCCTGGTCTTTGAGATCAATAATAAGTCTGTTAAAAAAACACTGAATTAGAACCAAATATAACTGTAATATAACTGTTTCTATATATTGCCATTTTTCCTTGGATTCGCATTTAGTGTAGGGCATAGAAATCGGCAAAAACTTAATAATAATAATAGTTTGGCACTACAGTCCTATAAGAACTTAGGCTATCTCACCATTTTGAGCTGTGCGTGTTATATTTTTACTCAAAGTGGTGGGACCTACAGTTTATTGCCGAATCCGAACGGCGGGTGAGAGCTTTTCATAGGCAATGTTTTACTCTCGTAGGTTTGCCATTTACTGCCGAGAGGTAGCGCGGTATAGTAAAATGTTTATATGAAAAGATGTTGTTAGCCCCAGTCCAGGCTTGAACCGGGGACCTTTCGGCTCGCAGTCCAACGCACTAACCACTGAGCTACCGCGGTAAAAACTTAATGCATATTAAATAAATATTCAAGTTTAATTAATTTTCGTCTTATTTTTTATTTTACATTTTTAAATTAATATTTATGATAATTATAAGTTTTAATAAATTGTATATAAAATTTCTTATTTTCAGTTTCTAAATAATGCTTTAATAGAATAATAAATTTTGCAAATTTCTTGCCGGTGATGTCCTGCAGAAAGCTCTTCGTCGCGGACATGCAAATTTTCGCAGACAACGCGCTAAATGCAAATCACAATGACACAATCGTGACGCACATGATTGAGGTCCACCAAATTCTCCATGATTGATGGCACACAACGGTTTGCCACGATAACACTTCCAGATATAGGGCACAAAATATTCCAAATAAGAGATACAGTTGCTGTTCTCATAGCATTTGTCGTGTATTCTGCAACAGCGATCAATACCATCGACGGGTACGCCTGCGCCCAGGAAGCCACAATAGCAGCCGTAGCCTTTATATGCCAAGGGATCGCAACCAGTGGAACATTTAATCATCGAATACAGTTTTACGACATCTCGTTTCTGACGATGATCATTTGGTGCATTTACATACTTTGTGGCATTTCTGCAAGTATTTATATTATTATTATTTTAATTTATAATGTTTATTACATTTACTACTTCAATTGCCAACTTGTTGAATGTCCGAATGGATCATTAACACGTGCTATATAAATATCTGCATCTTGCAACGGCGCATTAAAGATGTGCGTTTTTTTCTCCAGTACAGTCTCATTATCGGTTAACATTGCCCTTGTTCCTGTGGTTGTTACACGATTCTCCTGTTGCATTATATCACTCACGATCTGTTCCAATTTAAGTTCTCTTAAGATGTCACTTGCAGGCGCCTGACTCTGCCTCTTGGTTTAGAGATAGTTTTTATTGAATTAATGGTTTTTGTTACAATTGACTTTGTTCAAAATTTGAGCGGTTTTGATTATTACTTGCAATGCTTGAGGACGGAGTTTACATCGATTATGTTATAAGTAAAACTATAAAACCAACATTAAATTCTTTTGAAATAATAGTAGAAATCAGTCTTAATTATTAATCATGGTTTAAAATTTTTTTATATATAAAGTTCTATTAAACCAGTAAAAAAATAACCAACATATTTAATTAAAATAGCAGAAAATAAAAAAAATAACTGATAATATTTACAATCATAAATTTTTAAGTCTATTTTTTTATATTATTAGGTTTAAGTGACTTGAAAGTTTTACATTTTTGTAATGTTTTTTCACATATTCAAATTTTATCTTTTTAAACTCAGCTCTTGAACAAAGTCAGTTAAATTTGTCTTACATACAAAGGTAGTGATATGTCGCCCGACCAACCCATCAAACCCAAAGCGTTCCAATCGTTATTCAGTTCCGCAAGTGATTTTTCATTATTCCCGGTTAATGTTATTTTGCTGCGTTCCTTCATTAGTTTCATGTAGCTCGTTGTTAGATTTGGAAAATGTGGTTCCAGAAAATCATGACGCTGCATGAAGATCATGTTATCAGTCGCTCCATGTTTGGACGGCAGTTTAAAAATATACGCCGAGTTCCTGACATTCAAATCGTACATTTCCGGTATTAGTTTATTGTAAACACGCGTATTATTCGTTATGGCCGCGAATGCATTGTTAATATCATCAATGATAGTGCGAGATAATGTATTGTTTGCAGAATAATCACAAAGTACACCACAAACACAACATATTTGTACAATAAGTACATTTATCAATTGCTTTATATGCATGTTTATAAATTGTTTGTGCGTAAAGTAATTCGCGCGCGCCTTACTGCGGCCAACGTCTGTGGCAAAATGAAACAACCGCCTATTTTGAGTTAACATTACAAGTTAATACAGCGTGCACAAAAATGATTGTTAAGAAAAACTTGTGTCTGTTAGTCTGTCGGCTTATCAACAAGTCCGAATTTTTTTATAAATTAACCCTTAAAAGCCTGATTTTTTTTGGAGCTGAAAAAAATTTATGTTATAGAACTCGCAATTCTGGACAACGTTTGTGCTACGACTTTGCTCATAGGTGTAACTTACTTTAACCAAATCAAAAATACCTCGTTGGTTCCTTGCGGAACCACTGGACACCCGGACTTCAAAATTGAAAAAGTGAAGATTTTGAATTGAAAGATTTTGTACTTAAGAATTTTTTAAGCAAAAATCAAGAAATTTTATTATCAAAAATCGTGAAAAATGGTTTGTCGTGATGAAACAGTTCTTTTTTTATGGATTCACGGTCATTGCGGATGTCATATTCACACCATTAATTTCCAAGCACTTATTCTGTTCAAAAATCAGGAATTATGTTGTTTGTAAACAACAAACATAAAAAAAAACTTTTCTATAGAATTTCACTTATGCTCAATTTTGAACTCCCGGTGCCTGATGGTTGTAGTATAGCTTCTAGCGATCACGACAATATTTTTTTCAGTTTCGATTTCGCCAAATTCACCACTATAATATTTTTTTGAATGTACGCAATTTTACAAAAGTTAATTTTCTTGAGGTTGGTTGCCATTACTTGATATCCAGCCGGCAAATGAAGTTTGTTTCAAACGTGAATCGGTGCAAACGGTGGCGCTTGGATCAATAAACATTTTAAAAATTGAAGCGGGAAGATTAAACAAAATTCGTTGAACAAAGTTTTCATTTTCATCCGTTGGTTCCTGGCGGAACCAGTGGGCATTTAAGGGTTAATTTGGATATTAACACTAGTTAAAATATTTAATGATATTAGTTAAATTTTGTAATAAGAATTTTGGCGTTACTTTCAATAATACCAAATTTTATTCGATTATGTAATGAATATTTTTTAAAATAATTATACGGGCGTGTTTAACCTTTTGATCGGTTGTTTTCTTAAAATGTGTGTACACATAATTTTGATTTCCATTTATCAATAGGTACAAACATTTGTTTAACAGACGAAGCAAGTGCTTTGAATTAAAAAAAAAAAAACTAAATCTAAAAATGCACGAGGTTTTAACTAAAACACAAAAAAAATATTTTTACTAAGTTTGGTTTTATTAAAAATGTACTAATAAATTTCGCCTGGCGAACACCGGCTACTGTATAGAAACAAAAGTGCAAGTATAACCATAACCGTGGCACTGGCACAGTTTTAAGTATTGTTGTTAATCTTTTTTGTTCAGCTTCCATTCATCCGTTTGTTAATTTTTATTTAAAAATTTCATAATAGCAATAAAATCATGCACCCAACTAGATAAGTAAATAACTTATTTTTTAAGCTTCATTTTACTTCAACAACAACAACAATAATATGCTTTTGTAAATGTTCATAAAAAACATTAACAACATAATGTATAAAAGTATTACTTCAGTTAAGACAACAACTGAACCAATAAACAATTGCAATCTCAATGACTGCTTACTAACGGCCTTACTACAATTCACGTCGTTGTACTTTTCATTATGTTCATAAAAATAACAAAGTAAAACAGGCTTTCTTCACCGACTTACTGGTTATATCAAACGAGGAAATTAACGTTTATTGCTTGTTTAATTTTTTGCAAAGCCTTCGCATTGACATAGTTTTTAATTGCATTGTCCTTTCATAATTACTGACATTTTAAATTATATTTTATTAAAATTATTTGAGATTTATAATTGAAATTTACATGTATGTAATTTATGCCGCGGTAGCTCAGTGGTTAGTGCGTTGGACTGAGAGCCGAAAGGTCTTCGGTTCAAACCTGGACTGGGGCTAACAATATCTTTTCATAGAAAAATTTTCATTCTATACCGCGCTACCTCTCGGCAGTAAATGGCAAAACCTCCGAGAGTAAAAACATTGCCTATGAAAAGCTCTCACCTGCCGTGCGGATTCGGCAATAAACTATAGGTCCCACCACTTTAAGTACAAATATAACACGAACAGCTCAAAAATGGTGAGAGAGCTCGGCCTAAGTTCTTATAGAACTGTAGTGCCAAACTATTATAATTATTAATTTATGCTTAATTATTGGGATTTACCACTCCATTACCGAAATTAATACATCAAACAAATATTAAACTTCAATTTACACAAAAAAAAAAATAAAATCTTCCAGTTTTCACTAAAAATTAAAATTTATCGTCATTCCATAACGATACCTAATGGGACATTTTTTGCGAGTGTAAACACAACCAGTTGGGAAGGTTAGATCACATGGGAAATTTTAAAGTAGGTGTTATTATGATAGTTAGGATTATCAAAGTTATAGTCGGTCTAAGCCGACTATAAATACCCTACACATATGTGTGGTTACCATTCAAAGTGGTATATAGGTCAACAGGGTATTCGAATCCTGAAAATAACTACAAACTTTCCATCCCTGAAGAAATTTCTTTCATTTGATACCCATATTTACAAATGGATAGTTGTACCGAATTTCGATTTTTTTTTTTGGGAACCACAAGTCATTTCGTGGGAAAACATTTTTTCATTTATTTGAGCATAATGTCAATATATATTTGACCAAAAAAGTTTACCTAAGCACGTATTTGAGGTATTTGAACAGAAGTGGTCGGTTCTCAGGATTATGCCAATTTTCAGACAGCTTAGATATATAAGTAATCTAAATCTAAAGTTTAATTTTTCTAACTCTTCTACTTTTTGTGTAATCGTGATTTCAACAGACAGACATAAGGACAGACAGACGGTCATCGACTCAGGAGGTCATGCTGATCAAGAATATATATACTTTTCCATACCAGAGATGCTTTTTTTTAGGGTGTTACAAACGGCGTACCAAACTGAATATACCCTTTCATTCTTAGTCGGCAGCTTTGTTGCAAAAATATTGTACACTAAGAAAACAAAGATGATTGCCAGAAATATCACAGCCCTAAATATCAAGTTATTTACAAATTATTTAAATCGTATTTGAGACAACCATCTCTCAAACATCCGTCAAATACGATAAATATTGCTAGCAACCATCTTTCAAATTTACGATTATCTATAGCAACCATCAATTAAAAATCTAACAAATAGGAAGATAGTTGATGAATATTTGGAAAAGGTACTCCATAAGAATTCGCAGAGTAATTTTTATTGAATTGAAAGAAAATGAATCAAATGTATTTTTATTTATTCTCGAATTAAAACAGTATCCTGGTACATGGTACATCCTAGTATACATCGCCATCGTCTTTTTAAATCCTTCGAAGGCAAAATTGTAACAACGACTTGAGATTTCTTCGCAGAAGAACCAAGTCCGACCGGCGACGCTATCATCAAAGTAAACTCTGAAAAGAAATATTTTCCACCACGTGTTCATAATTTAAATCACAGGATATTTTCACTTTTACCTTTAAAATGTAATATTTGAGTGGGCACTTTTTTACACCATCGAATTTACTTAATTGTTGTGGATAAATCGAACGTAAGGAAAAAGTACGCCATTTTCCTTTTTTATAGTAGACAAATGTCAAAATAAGCCAAAAGTTTTGTTGCAAATGTCCAAGAACTCAGGATGTTTGCTATCAGTCAACTGTAAATATCTCAATTTTCATTGCTGTTGTGGCAAACATCTCGTAACTATCTGCATATATGTCATATTTAAAAAATATTAATAGTTTTGCTGTAACTTTATTGAAACTTATGGGATGTTTGAATATTTGCTACAAGGCGTAAATTTAAAAGGATAGTTGCAGCAAGACTTTCATAAATATCTTGTTTTCTTAGTGTATATATTAAAAAAAATTAAAAAATATCTATGAAGAAGGCTGGGGTTATACTGCATGATTTTTATTTTTAACAATTCGATTGTTAATCTAGGTTTCATTACTATTAACAATTCAACACTTTATTTTTTGAGAGTATACTTTTTTATAACAGAAATGATAAATCCATTTATTTGCAAAATTTTTAAATTTTCTAAATTTCCTTTCTAAAAATAGTACATACAAAATATTCACAAACTAGAAAGTTCCCACGGAATATTTTGTTCCTGATTGATCAATATATTATATTAAGAGCCATCGCAATTGTGCAACACAAACACATATTCGAAAATGTTCATCGGAAAAAATCAATTCATTTTTCGGTGCAGTGAAAACTGGAGGCAGATTGTGGATCTGCGTTACTGTGAAGTGATAATGATACTTATCACAACATTTTTCATTACAGTCAGAATTCGACCTGACGAAGGTTCATCGTGTGAAAACATTTTTAAAACAGTTTATTTTCTATCGTTATAGAAATCTTTATAATCCAAAACTTTTATAAAACTGTAGTGAGTGAACTCATGGCATGAGTAACAAAGTGTTTTCATATTAGAATCACATATTCACCTTAAATTGGTTTTATGTAAACCTCATGTTCTGCTCAATTTTTACTCATGAACAAGTTTCAATAAAAGCTCATTTTTTATTTTTATATATGCATTATATTAAATTCAAAAACAAATCTTTTATATATGTTTTAATTTTGACAACATATCGCTATTTTTTGATATTTTTAAATATCGATTAATTGGATCGACTTGCAAATGATGTTGCAGCAGTTTTTAGGATCACCGTTTATTTAGCAGTAGCAGCTTCCCGCTTCCTCAATTTTTCAACAATATTTTTTGTATCTCTAACAATTATAAAAACTCCTACCGTATTTAATTCAATGAAAATCATGATGTGATAAATATATTATTTAAATATATCATTAGTAATTTGTTTATTTATATTTAAATCATACAATGACAGAAATAAAATAAATGATTATATTATAATAAATTATTCTACACTTTTTCGAAGAAAACTAGATATCTATGAAAAAATATATGGATAGATTTCGAGGATAGATAAATTTGTGTGAAACCAAAAATAATCTTGCTTTTCGCCAATGAGCCATATTTATTTTCAATTATAAAACACAATACAATATAAATTTAAAAAAAAAATAGCAAAATTCATTTTTTTTCGAAATGTATACCTTTTTGAAAGCTTGGTAAACAGTTCATTGGACCATATCTCGTAAATCAATCCATAGTTTTCCGCACAGTGTAATTGATCATAGTTATTAGGAAAACGTTGTCTCCTCAAATTACAAAAAAAAAAAAAAAAATACAAAGAGAAAGTAGTAGTAAATGCTACATTTTAAAAATACAAATGAAATGGAGTAGATCTACTCCGATCGGAGTAGAATGAGAACACTGAGTACAAAGATTAATAACAAACCCAGGAACGCGGAACGCCTGGAAGAGTGGAGCAACAAGCATCAGCACGTGTCTGTCCGAATTGAATCAGTCGCTATTGAAATTTGCGCGAAAACATTTAGCAAAATAATATTCTATTAAAATATATAGAATTTCCGTCGCAAGGACCACTGTACGCCACACGAAATAAACATGTTCTACTTAATTGGCCTAGGCCTGGGAGATCCCAAGGACATTACTGTGAAAGGCCTTGAAATCGTACGGAAATGCAGTCGTGTGTACCTGGAGATGTACACATCAATTTTAGGATGTCCCAAAGAGGAATTGGTAAAAGATTTTGAATTTAAAAAATAAAATATATAAAGATATATTATTGACCATCAATAATCGCCAATTTACCGTTAATGCAGGAAACATTCTATGGCCGTCCATTGTTACTAGCTGACCGTGACCTTGTGGAGCAGGGAGCCGACGAAATACTGTCGGGTTCGGGCGAGGAGGATGTCGCATTGCTTGTGGTAGGCGATCCTTTTGGTGCCACCACGCATACAGACTTTATTTTACGCGCTCAAGAGAAGAAAATCCCTTATAAAGTTATACACAATGCTTCCATAATGAACGCCATCGGCTGCTGTGGTCTGCAGTTGTATAAATTTGGTGAAACTGTGTCGATTCCATACTGGGATGAGACCTGGAAACCCGATAGTTTTTATGATAAAATCAAATTGAATCGTTTAAATAATATGCACACGCTTTGCCTGCTCGACATCAAGGTCAAGGAACCCACTCCAGAATCTCTAATGCGCAAGAAGAAGGAGTATATGCCACCGCGCTTC